>CM068374.1:271417672-272702672 GCA_034769895.1 Magicicada septendecula
TAGTTATGTGAGTATGAATACTTTTAATGACGGTACATTAAAGCCGTCTTGTCAGAACGAAATCGCTTCCTGTAAACACTGTTAGGTGTCTGGTGGTTTATCCTACGTTATGTTGTTACCTCCCTTTAGCAAGGCTGAAAGAGGAAGGAAAAGAGTATGAATGTTTACTGAGCCGCCTGTATCTAACACGACTTACGATATTTGTATTGCAGTAAATTATTCCACAGAAATATAAAAAAATGTCTATGTTTAGCAGTCTTTCCTTGCTAATCTTATACAACTCTACCTATTGTGAACCCGCATTGTGGTATTCAATAATTTTTGCGTATTTTTAACTTACTACTTTATTACTACTGTATTTCGAAAACAAATCATATTCATTCTTAAAGAGTATCCTATATTCCAGACACACGTAGAAGAAAGTCAGAACGCGACGTTGGGATCGTTCTGGAACATGTGCCGCCAACCACATTAGGGGTGGATCCAGCAAGCAATTTTGGGTGGAGAAGAGTTGAATTTGGGAGTATATGAAAAGCTGGGCCACTCTTTAATGGTCTAAATTATAAATTTTAATAAAGAGTGAAGATAAAATTACAGTGTGTCATTACCAACCCAATAAGTGTATTGACGTACAAGTACAAAATCATATTTGCGTTTGTCAGTTCATTGTTCTTTTAATAACATTCACTTACAGATTAAAATACACACTACTCATTTAAATTATGTATCAAACAAAAATTAACATGGTGGTAAGGTAGTTACAATTTAAAGTAAACCTAATTTTAGGGCAAAACCATGAACCTACATAACATGATATGAATTTTATATCACATCCACAGTCACAAAACCATTCTACAATCACGAGGCGGCGAAAAAATTTCGTCTAAAGTGACCATTTGGGTGGTGGAAATTCCCCCCCCCCCCGTGGATTCACGCCTGAACCTCACGCTCGCACGTGCTATAGAGTGACTTTGAAATGTACTTTCTTAAGGGTGTGTAATGCTTATTTTATGAAACTCATTGGTTCATATAATGGCAAAAAGAGTAAACCGATTTACTTCAATTTACTGCAAATATTTACAGACACGAATTGGCTATGGCAAAGTTTTAAAAACTTTGTACAAAACATTTAACGCAATAGTCCTAATAATCATCTTCAGAAGGTAGGGAAGAATTTGTGCCAGTCACCTGGCATCGTTTATTTTGTTTTATATTGTAATTTAAGATATCATCTTTATTGTTTCATAATTTTTCTAAAATTTAGATATCTACAATATTAATGTAACACTTTTGTTTTCATACTTACTTTCTTGTTTACAACAAAATAAATAGCAAATTACAAGTTTTTCTTTTAATTTCTTCTTTAGTTAAGGCAATCCCCCTAGGACAAGGGAAGTCCGAATTACGTCCTCTCATCCCCTCCCTCCAGACAGAGATTGTGCGGATAGGGCCTGTAACCCACCGACGTAAAAAATATTTTACTTACAGGATCCAAATAAACGCCTCGGAAATGGTTTTAATGGGAAAATGACATCAAAATGACACTGGGGTCTACCCATTGTTGGAACAGCTAAGAAGCAACAAAAGAAGTGGTGTAAACATTTGGGAACAATGTCGGGTGACAGGATTCCAGTGCTAGCAATCGAATATAGACCGGTGAGGAAAAGAGATGTAGGACGGCCGAGAACGAAGTGGGTCCCGGAACAAGTTCAGGATGAGCCTAATCCTTGAGGTTGATGATGGTGATGATTTTTTAGTTTTATTCCTGAAGGAAACCCTGACTGTGTTTCTGAAGAAACTTAACTGAAAATAAATGTTATTATGAATATAATACTGTGTACGCGTTACTTTAATAATAATTATTTTTAAAATGAAGTAAGCATTTGTTAATAACAGATTTCTACTTAAAATCTAAGGAATAACTAAATCTTTGATTTTCTACCTAATAAATTTACCATCGACAAGATCAACTCGTTGTTCCCAAGACATTGCGGGCTACTCTTCTTTCAGGCAATCTTCCCTGCAGTCCTTTCTAATTAAAAATGTCTTAATAATAGTTTGTGAATATTTCAAGTATGAAAGCTCTAGGGCCGTGGACCAGTTCTTCCTCCTCTTCCAAACATTTTGACCGCAGCTGCGGAGGTATCTGACCCTCAGTGCAGATCCCGACGAAGTCTCCATGTAAAGTCCCTTCAGTGGCATTCAAAAAATCAGTACTGATCTATATTTATTCATTGGCCTGTGCCTTTTTCTCATTGATCGCGACACTGATCAATCCGATTGCTGCCCATGTTGAATTTTGCACTTGTGACTGTTCTTATACGGCTTTTTTCGAATACTTCACATTACTGGGAGAGTTCAAACTCTTGTTGAATTTTAGACCTTCTTCCTCTTACGAGAGACGGAGGAGCACAATATTTTGTGTGAAATAGTTTTCGTAAATTTCTGTAACGTTACTTTTTGTAAATTGATGAAATGGATTTCGTAAATTTTTGTAAGAATATAATCTGTGAGTGATATGAAAATGTGTATCCCAGTAATAAATTCGTTTTGATAGCTTTAAACGCGGTGGTCGTTGTTGGAGCATAGGAATGTATTTAGCACTTCGCTGGTTCGTATACTATCGCTTTCAGTGTTCAAATTATTTTCCAGTGATAAGAACTGTATTTCTATTATTAATTATTACTGCAGTAGTTTTGCACAAAAAATTGTTAATTACTATTTGTTACGTTTGTTTACCTTTCCACTTTTAGGTTAATTTTCATTTTTCCAATATTTTGCTTATTTCAGTTAAATTTTTCTAATTTGATATTGTTTTGTAAAATACAGGATAGTTCTCTCCGTTTAAATCATAGAGTCATGTAAATATTGAAAAGTAGGTGTAATTATAACCGACATATACTGTATATACCTATTAAAATTCCTTTTTGAAATGAATAAAACATATGCTCTTACTTTATATTCCTGCTGTTTGAGACAAGTAGGCCTATAACGTTTAATATTTTTCATACAGCCAGTATCGTATACAATAAGCATTCTGATGTTTGCTCGCAAATCACGCGTGCGTTGTAAGCTTTATTGCATTATTGAAATCATTCTGACATCGCTGAGTAGTTGGCTCTTTTACAGCAGTATACTTGTAGCACTTAGCACAATTATCTCGTGCGATCCATTGCATTAGTGTATCTCGTGACGATTAGTGTACATTCAAACGGTTAACACCGCTTGTTTGAATCTGGGTCACGTTGAGATATTCAGCGCATCATCTCGGTGTTGTATGTTTCCAGTAACACTGGTGTTCGTGTTGCAGCAACCGGTCTGTGTATCCATTTCTCTTTCTCTTTCTTTATATATATACAATCCTTCACTACTTACCATGTTTTAATAAATTATCAAATTTTATTTGATATAATTTTAATACACTATTAAATAAAAAAAAAACATTATTTCCTTATCACAATATAGTGTATTCAAATACAAAATGTTTTAACTAATATATTCACTCTCAACCACATAACCTTACACACATACACACACTTGCATTATACATAAAACTTAAATTGTAAGCATAATTATAAGCACTTAACAGCCAAATGTAATGTAAATGTGATTTCCAAAGTGGTTCTTCTCTAGAGCAAAGCTCCAGTTCATTATTTCATATCACGCTAATTAACCAGGTCATGATTCTACCTTGGGACAACATTCTCATCTCGCCCAATTCTTATTTTCTTTTCTTAATTTTGTAAATGAAATCACATATTCTAGTTATATCTCTGGTATCTGTTAGTATCAGAGATTAAAACATATGGCGACACATTTTGACACATTTGTTTTATTTTTAATAACTTTTGTTATTGTTTATTTCTTATTGCAGTTACTTAACAGGGTCGATTCTGTGGTTGTTTTGTTTATTGTATGATTTGAAAAGGTTTGATGTTAACAACGAGACTGTGTTTTTATTAATGTAATATTTTGAGATTTTGTATTTCCTTTCGTACGTAACATTTTTTAACGCTGTTACAGTCATTTTATGTTGTTCATGTTGTTATATTTCTTTTATGTTGTTATACTGTTCAAAATCTTATTATATTACGGTGAATAATTAAAAATAAATTACGGCAAATAGAAAGTATTCCGTGGAAGGTTGTTGGATAACTTTTATTTAAATGCGCCCCGACAGTTAGTAATAAGTTAATAAAATAATTCAACATACTCAGTACAGCAATTCTCTTTTGTAAATGCAACACCCATCAAGCGCCATTCACAACAAAAATAACAATCAGAAAGTCAACAGATTTAATAAACTGGTGTCATAAACACTTGATAACTCCTCAAAAAGCATTTCCTTCTGTTTGTAAATCAATTCGCACCTGCTGAACGAAACATTACTATGTTTATACTGCTCACCTAGTTTAAGAAGAATAAGAAGAAGAATGCAAATGGGTTATAACAAAAACAGCATGTGTGTAGGCGTAATGCGTTGAAATGCGGAACAAACCTGTCAGCTGGTAGTATTGTTAAAAAACGGAAGAAAGCTTAAAGTCTCTCTCTGTCTCTGTCTGTCTGTCTATATGTCTGTCTGTCTGTCTCTCTCTCTCTCTCTCTCTCTCTCTCTCTCTATATATATATATATATATATATATATATATATAATATTTCAATACAGTTAGAAATATACATGGAATCTCCACTTAAAATCATCCCTGAACAAACTAATTGTTCATCATGACACACATATAGGCCTATATACCCTTTGTCAACATAAACAAGCGTCCAAACCTTGTCTAAAGAAATTCTTTGAAAAACCCCCAATAGTAGTTTCTTATAAATAAGACCATTGTGTCAGTATGTCTGTAGCAAATAATTACTAAGAAATGCCACGTATTCTACTTTACCTAGGAAATTTATGTTAGTGGACAAAACAGTCTTTGTTATAAAAAGCAATTTTCTAAACAATACTGGTGTCCGACATCTTATAAATTAGGGTTCTCTAAGAAACCGTGCTCGCTTCTGTTAAGTAATTTTTACCGGCAGCTGGTAAAGTACTCGACAGTTTTAACAATAGGTGTGATTAATAAATTAATAATTATGAAGGGTTATTCAAGGAAATGTAGATCGCTTCGAGGCCGGGTCGTGGATACTGAGAATTCTGCAAGCGAGAAGTAAATTGGATCGGTCAGAGACTATGACGCATATAGGAGAGAAGAAGTTGTATGATCAGGAATAGACCGATTGGTGGATGGAAAACAGCGTTAGGAGTATTTATTACTAGAGAGTTAAGAAACTCGCCCCTTATACACTCAACTTTTATACCCTTAGAAAGTTATACTCCAATACTTTTAGTCGATCGCAGTTGTACAATCAGCTCACGAAGTCACACTTAGTGTCACAGTTTACAGTTACAAAATCAAGCTTTATTTAATAATTTCAACACGTTTATACAGTTTTATTCCAAGAAGTGTTACAAGCTAAATTGTTTAAGTATTAATATCATAAATGTAGGGAGTGAATCGTCTCCTCAGAAATCATCGCCAAAGTGCACCAATTCTGAGAATCAGGACCAACGACGAGGAAGAAAACTCACACAAGCGATAATTAGTCATAAATTATTTATTGTTAATCACTTAATTGCTTGAAAGTTAGTATCCTATTTGAAAAATCCCACTATTGAGAGTCTCAGCCTTAATTATAAAGTACCAATCACAAACAATTTACATTAATACAAGTGAGTAAATTAAATAATTATTTAATAATTAATAATTTATAATTATTAATAAGTATAATAATTAATGATTTAATAAAGTTATTGTAAACATATATGTACAAACTTTTATTTAAGAAATAAATTATTGCTAATGTTCAAACCTTTAATTTATTAGAATTTGTTACTCTGTAAGTATTAACTGTCACTCATTATTATTTGTATATTCAGATTTTTACCGCATGTTACTGAGATATATATATAAAGTAATATCTTGATTGGCGTCCAAGATCAGTCTTATCATTTATTCAACATTTCCAGTTTTTTTATTGACACCTATACACAACAACAAAAAATATAGGACACAACCCTTCTTCAGTGAGGTGGTTTCCGAATCTACTGTAATGTATTTCTTTATTCTACGACAATTTTCTGTCTTATTATAGCTCAAAACTTGTCGCATCCCATTACGCAATCAACACTCCCGAAGTTCATGGTTCATTCTGTATTTGTGCGTCAACGTAACCCTGCTTCTTTATTCTACACGCCCCGAATTGGCAAACGTCCTTAACAGTAATTTAGCCCTATAATTAGTGGGCCGATGGCCTTCAATTTCCGTTAACATTCCCGTTGTGGCCAATAAAATGTATCACTGATAATCTAGCGAGTGCACAGTCCCTCCCAAGTTACTACAGTTTTGAAATTATCAATCATACCTGCTCTCCATCTTCAAAACCCGCACGATTGCTACAGCACGATTGTCGTAGTGTGTTCTCGTCCTGTCTGTGTGTACATTTACCTGTCTCTGTAACAGCTGGTTCATTTTGCGCGTTTTTTAATTCTTACAGATATGCGGTTACTCAAGCTAGCTTTCAGATTCTACAATTAAGTCACTTGAAAGTCGAGTCCCTCAATCTTGTTTTGTCAAAACAAACCAAGACACACGTTTTACCGGAGTCATGATGGTTATCTGTGAAGTACCGAACGAAAGCCATTAAATTGTTTTGTCCACGGGGCAGTTACCGATAGGTGCATCTTCAGCACATGTTTATCTCTTCTCCATTTCACAGACTGGGGTAGTGATGCGTTCTCAGTGACTTCTAAATAACTAACCTAATAATTCTCGAAGAACTCTCAACTCAGAATGTTTTCTCGACCAAAGTGAATTTCTGTCAAATTTTCATACCAGGACAAAAACTGTAAATAGCTGTTTATCCTCCAATGCCCCAAATGAATTTTCTTAACAAAACATTCTTCAAAAACACAGATTTGGGAATTGGCTTGAACATAATACAATTGTAATCCTCACGGCTTGTCCACACGCTCCTGTCACTAAAATGTTAGTTTATTTTGTGTTGGTTTATGTAACAATATTGGACAAATACAAATAAACAACGTTCATCCAAAAATTAACTTTGAATAGGCGAAGCATCTTCAAATTCATATGAGAATATAAGAATTGTCTACCCGTAATCACAGCCTTGTGCCGGTTTGCCTACGCTAGTTACCGGCGCTTGCATAATAAAATTCTATATATATAAAAATAATCATTTTATTTCAGACGCGAAATTGTTACGGCGTCAATAATTAAATTATTAGCTGTATCTTAATTCAACGGCGTACATCCGTTATACCGTTGGGCCGTTGTACATGCCAGCGCATTCTGTTGTGGAAAATGTTCGTATTGCGGTGCCTCGGCGCTATGCAGGCGGGCTCAATTTAGTCGACTTTGGGTAATCGCCTCGTGTGCAGCTGATCCTGTCCGACGGAGCTGAAGTTCTTTTAATTGTCGTATTTTTCTATTCCTATGGCTAGATAAACTCGTCCAGATCTGCGGTAAGTAAATTTAGAATGTATATTACGCATGGCGTAAAATAAAATGTGAATTTGAGCGTTATGTGAGTGGATGAAAATGGATAGCTTTTAGATATGCACACCACGTGGCGCGAACTTAAAGTATTCAGTGTCATGTAATTTTAATTTATTTAAACCCTTATTTAATTAATTTATATTGTAATTAATATACAGCAATTGCCCATCGCATTAGTGGAGTAAAAATTGTGTAATTTCGGGGAACTTCAATGTTTCAAATGCATTAGCAGCGTGGCCGTGTACAACACTGAACAGGTTATGGTGTGTTAAACGTTTGCTCACGTAGGCATAATTAGTAAATTGAAACTTATAAATTGATTTTAGGGCGTCTGTGAGAATTTTGGTGTGATACAAAAGAGAAGATGTTATATTTTAATTAATATGAGCATAGTTTAAATGGTCAGGGGTGCCTGTTCGATTTTGTCCGGACTGGTTCAATCGAGGGTGCGTGTGTGAGTTATGCTTTGAAAATAAGTGTTTGGTCATCTATCTAATTATCATTTATCCTTAGGGCCTCCGTGCCAGTCGAGGATCCGGCCCAGGAAGGGCAAGATCACCATGCCTCAGCAAAACCCCATCACCTAGACGTCTGACTCACTGACCCCTGAACACCTGGAAATCCACTTCATTTAAAATAAGGTGATATTCAACCAGTTTTATTCTTATTTGGCCTACGTAGAAGCCACCTATTTGTGCAGTTAACAATCCATAAAACTCGAGTTGTATTTTGTGACACACTATGACATTTTACATCTTCATGACGTTTTAATTGGGCTCAGGTCCAACAGGACAGAATTTGTACGCGGATTTTGGGAACTTTATGTACAGAGTGTACTTAGATTCGGCATTAATTGTACGCCGAGGCTCATTGAATTCCATGCACCACATTTTGTTACTCGGATACTGTAAGGGGATTGTTTAAGTATTTGGGGAACCGGAAAGTAGGTGGGTGCTGTTTGTGACAGGATGGGCCTGACCGGCTGGTCTGGTTCAGTTATAATTCCTGTTCGGTTATCTATTGTAATTACGGTTTTAAAACGTATTTAAAATTATGTTTTGGGTCATAGAAGGGTTGGAAGTTTTTTATTCAGTTTCAATCCGGTCCCCTCATTTGACCTTGGGTAGACAGCTTTGGGTGCAGATCTATGCAGGCCCCATGCACATGTTAACTTATGTCCGGTCATGCTCTGGAACATGCCGGCTGCCGGGTCAAACCAGATTTTCTTAAAAATTTATAAATTATAATGTCACAAAATTCATACAGGCTGTTCATGTCACATAAAGGTTGTAACTTGTATTTTTTATTTATTATAGTCAAACCAGATTTTCTGGAAAAACTTGTAAATTATAATTTCACTAAATTTATACAGGCTGTCATGGGCATTTAAAGTTGTAACTTGTATTATGGCCAACCCAGATTCTTTTGGTGCACTATATGTATGTATACAGATCTATATATTGTAGTTTTGACATTTCTATATGATGGGGCGATATATATAAAAAATATATAGGAGGGCCGCAAGGCTTTCATGTTATAATGTTGTTTGTGGTTTATATTTGTGATATATGTGAATTGTCTGTGATCTATATGTCTATATGTCTCTATGTTGAATCATGTAAAGAAAAGGATATTTGAAAGAATTGGTGGTTCTAGTTAAATAAGAAATGAATTTATGACGTATGGGTATTATATATTGAATGTTGAATTGTGATGGCGAATATTTGAATTGGAATTGATATATGTATGCATACAAAATATGATCTCAGAAATTTTTCTCGAATTATGTAAAAGGAAATATTTTCAAGATATAATAAAAATTGTTATTGTTGGTTAACAGCGAGTTTGATTGGAAGTCCCGTCCCACTGGACCCAGCGCATTTTATGCTTCTCCTAGGCCTTTGGCCTAGTTTTAAATATCTGGTAGCCTCTCCTTAAAAAAAAAATCTATAAAAAACTAAATAAAATAAGGAGGGGTTACAGCCTTTAAAACATAGTCGGTAGATGACACTTTGACCTTTTCTACCACAGCACATAGCAGTGTTCCCTTTTATATCAAACATACATTACTACGAATAAATACTAATTGTCAAAATGTTTAAATGTTCCCACAGTCGTCAAAGAATTCCCATAATGACCACTTTTTGTGTTTACAATGTACGGAAGAAACATTCTGCAGTATACCTATAAGCGGATCTATGAAAATGATACCTAGAGAATTCGCTATTATGGAAAGCTTGATCAATTAATAAATAAGGAGGACATAGTAAGATTTGTAGGAACTCAAGGTTTACAATGGCTGGGTCATGTCGAACAAAAGGATGATACTTTTTATTCCTAAGAGGATTATGAAAACCTTTCTTTAATCTAGCAGGAGGGAAAGACCGATATTCCAACGAAAGAATGTCTATTGAAAGATTTTAAACCAACGGAAGTGAGGAAATGGGAGAGAAAAATTAAGGATAATAAGCATGGAGGAGGGAGGCTAAGGCTCACCAAGAGCTGTAGCGCCGATTGACAGCTACATAAGTATTGTAAATGCGTAAAAAACAAATTCAGCTTTATGGCTGTAAACAAAATGCATTTCGTTGAAGAAAAAAGAAGGAATGAGGAAATGTTGAAGAGGATACACGGCGAAAGGAAATTTTGAAAAAGTGTCATAAGAATTAATTATGTCTGCCTATGAAACTTATATAGACACAGCACCTGTATAACGGCTGTCACAAACCTTACCATTTCACCTCAAAGACCTCCAACTATATAACAACATTTACTCTCTTAATCTTATCCTCTTCTTAGTGTAGAGAGTGTACTCCAATCTGAAATTAGTTTAACGTCCAGACCAGCCTTATTACACAAATATCTGGAGCGATCCTACATTTTTTGGAGCACGTGGTGAAGCAGAAGCTGACTTTATATGAGGGGATTATTGAATGAAAATTTGGTCTCAAATCGCAAACACGGATGTGGTCATAACGAGCAGCTTCTCAGGCTCTTACACTTAGCCGTTTCTTATTTTAAATTCTATACTTCTCGTACTTAAAAACGATGATTTAAATTAAGTAAAAATTAGGATTATTATATCACCAAGCCTTTTAAACAACCTAGAAAAAAAACTAAAAATCTCCGATTGCTGTCTACTAATTATTTTCAAAACAAATCTTATTGTTTGAATTAAAAGTATTTATTTGTGTTTTGAATATAAAAATGAATGTAAGGTCACAGAAAGCTCTCACGTTTTCCTAAAAGTACAAGGATAGATATTCGAAATAGTTACTTAAGGAGGATGGTAGGGACAGTATTGATGATGATGACGACGACGATGAGGTACTGTTGACGAGATGATGACGACGGCAATGGGATTTTGTTTATAGCAATGACGAATGGATAAACAAACAATATAAAACAACTTTAATAACTTTAATAAACATGACTTATAACGGTAAATCGTGTATCAGAAAATGCAGGAAAGGAGCGGTAAAGTGTATGCAACAGCAAAGTAGCGACAGCAATGACACAATGCATTAACAATAAGCAAACAGTCATAAATAAAAATAGTATTAAATTTGCATAGTAGGATAAACAAAATGATGAACATACATATTTATTTATTATTTGTATATAGGCCTACATTTAGTATTTATCAAATACTGCTAATGAATTTGTAAAAACTGGTTATTAAGAATTATTATATTTGGTTGAATTCCAATAAACAAATGTTTGCAAAACACGAAAAAACAATGTTGTTAACAAAAAACAAAATAGAACATAATAAATAAGAGTTATTTCAGTAATCAGTACAAAACAATGTTAATGATAATAATACAATTTTACTCATTTTAATGAAAGTTCCTACTAAGATCAGGGTATAAATTCTCATCTGTGTTACAAAAATTGAAAACCTACAACAATGTCAAGTTCTGCGCCACTAATGACAGAGGCAACGAAATAATTAAAATCTCCCCTTGCAGCCCTCAGGTTTAATTAGAACTCGTCTGCCGACCGTTGTCTGTCCCCTCGTCTATCCGCTGTTTATCCGTCTTATCTACCTCTTCGGTCTTAGCTCTTATTACCTATGTCCAGACTGTAGCACAGTGAAAACTGATATTTTAATAAAACACTCGGTTATAATTGGTTTTTCTTCGAGCAACGCTATCAACGCCATCTTTATACAGCTGTGTTAAATACATGTTAACAACTTATATTCACTCCTCTTTTTTTATATTACAATTGAATGTTTCTATTATCTGTTCGTAGTACATTTTACGAATCCATCATTTTATTATATCGTAATAGTGTGATTCCTAGTATAATTAATTCAAAGGTACCAAACGTTTTCCTACGCTCTTTATCATTCCATTTTGCTCCTCCCTTTTTTCTGCATTTCCCTTGCTGTACCCAATATGATACTGTTTCCTTCTTCCGTTCTTGCCATGTGTTCCTCACATTCCAATTAGTCAGTTTTCGTGTTACCCAACACAATATATCATAGGCGGCTACCGCAATCTTATAGATACTGTTACTCCCGAAAATTCCTAAATTATTTCAGCGAGAGAACTTTGTATCTATTTCAGTATAATTTCTAGCGCATTATATCAAATAATAATAGGACATATAAAGAAAGCGTATGCTACGAAAACACAGTTGTAAAAGTAGCGTCAATATCTAAGAAGTAAAGAAGACCCCGCAACATAAATAAATTGGTACGATGATGCAAGTAATGTTGGCAAACAAGTGGTTAAGCAATAGAACGCAAGTCTTGCTTTACCGATTACCCGGGAATTGATAATATGTTCTTAAACTAGTTTAATGGTCAAATAAAATAATCATAAATTACAGAAATGCACAATCAGGTTATTCAGTAGTATTTGTTCCCGGACTGCTGCCAGCAACTGGTATGTTTTTATTGTCTCAAAGAAGTATCAAAAACAAGTTATTAAGTTCAAATATTTTGTTGGCGACGATAAAAGATGAGATTACAAGGCTCTAAACATTAGAAGTTGTCATTAGTTTAGTAGTAACCGTGAGTTAATAAATTATGTAAAGTTTAAAAAGAGTCGGTCATTAATTAGACACAATTTAATTTATTTTTGTCGTTTCGTGTTTTGTATGAGTATGTTTGTGTGCATTACATAATGAATTTATATTCAAACTTTTTAATGCGCAGAGTGTATCTGTGAAACATATATAATGTGAATATTTGGAGATACAAACATACTTTGAAGCGAAATTATTATTTACTAATATAATATATACATAAATAATAATAATCATAATAAATATTACACATGTATAATTATTCTTAAATTAAAAGGTGTAATTATAAAATTCCACACATATTATTACACATTACATGTTTATCACCAAAAGGTAAACAAAATACTGACGCAATACGGGTTCAACCCTACTCGTAAACCTAAACAAAAAGAACTAAATTACGTTCCTAATTATGTTTAACTTTAATGTTATCACATCTTCTAGGCTTCTGTTAATTAAAAAAGTAGTAATTCAATAAACTGCTTAGAATATTTAATAATTTTCTTGAAGATTACATTACGTTTAAAATAAAAAGCCAAACGATGTGATAATGGGGATTTACACTAATGTCAACATTTACCCTTGTCAGCATTATCCTCAATTGCACGTCACACGCGTATGTTAACACGGATTTAATACTGACGTGTACGCCGTAAGATTAAGTTGATCCATCTGTTTATATCTTCTAGATATCATGCGTTGGACTCCACCAATCACGTTTATGATGCCAGGACAACGCAATACAGGGTGGCCCAGAGGAAACACATGATTTCACATAAGAATAACTTGTTTATTTTCAAGGTAAAAAACGTTTAATTAAACAAAAAAAGTATTTTAATGCATTTTTAAATTATGCATAAGGAAAATAATGTCAGTCAGTTGACGTCCTTCTTGTTGGACACACTTTTTTTTGCCTCTCCTCAAAGTCCTGCATCGCAAGCTCCAACATTCCTTCCGGCAAAACTGCGATTTCTTAACGAATGGAAAGTTTCAGCTCTTTGATCTGCGTAGTCGTTCGTGTACACTCTTAACTTGAGGTAGCACCACAAAAAAATCGCAAATTGACACATCAGGGGAGCGTGGAGGCAAAGAAACGTCGCCAAAACGGGAGATCAAATATTGAAGGAACATGCGACGAACAGCTTCCACGGTTGCTTTCGCCGTGTGAGCTGTGGCACCATCTCTTTGGAACCACATTTCTCTCAAATTTACTTTAGAAGTTCTGAATGCAGGTAGTTGTTAAAATGTAGACGTAGCGCCTCGAAGTCAATGTAAAAGCAATGCCCCCCTCTTCCATCGATCACCACCTTCTAAACACCGCACCACATTGTCACTTTTGAGCTGTGAAGAAAACTTTCGTGTAGTCCTCGTGGACTCTCTATCGCCCGGATCAGGCACTTCTCTTTGTTCACATCTCGATTTAAACAAAAATGTGCTGCGTAAAATTATCATTACCTAGACGTTAGCATCTCCAGTGAGAATGGCGACCACTTTCTTACAAGAGTTTCTGTGTTGTCAGACTACCCTTCAGCCAGTTGCTGGATAATAATTATTTTGTACTAATGAAACACTATCTTAAGTAGTGTAAGACGCAATGTAGCAAACGACGTGACATGCCCAAAACTAATGTCTGATGCCTAGCGGAACGTCTGGGACTAGTAAGAACCGCCCAATCTGAAAGTGTCAACGTTTACCGGAGTCACTGGACACAGGCCAGGTGGTAAATGCTCCGACTCATTCCAGATAGTGTTTCGATCTGGAATTACACCATGACCGTCAATATTGAACTTCTTCTTCTTCTTCAGGCTGTGGACCTTACGATCTGTGTGGACCTAAACTACTCATAGGTATATCCTTAGAACGTGGAAAAAGGAATACTTGATTTCACATATTTTACGAAAAATGTAGTATATTTACTGTATATTAGTAGTTAGGAAAGTAAACACTTACAACAATATATATCATATTTCGACATAATAGAAAGTAGTATTAATTGATGTTGTAGTATTAATTTTTTTTTTAAGTGGCAGTAAGTAACACAAAATAATATGAAATTAGCAACTCATATACACATTGTCATACGTATTACGCATTACAGAATAATTACGTTTCTCCATATTTGATAATTTAATTTTTAATTTAAAGTTTAATATTTTTTTTAATATATTTGTTTAGACGTATGGAGCAATCATGTAAGAGCAGAGTACCATAAGATGCAAATCTGATATTAATGTTCGTTATGGAGAAGAAGACGAATTTTATTTTTGTACATAAAACTCTAGAAAGTACCAAAGCGAGAAATGTTTAAAGTTATCTTTCATTTTAGATGATAAATATAAGTTTACTTTCGTGGCTTAAACGTTTTACAAGGAGAGCGACATCTTATTGCGAATAAATATTTCATCTCACAGACAGTCAACGCCCTGACTTAAATGTCACCCTGATGTTAACCTAGGAGCTTTTCTATCTACATCTAGAAACCGACAATATTACTATTTCTTCTTTCTAACTTGTACGTTTACTCCTTAATGTATTTTCTAGGTTAATGTGCATCAAATTTCAAACTGTGTGGGCTGTGTGCAGACTGAAACGTTAAACGTGAAACCGTTAGTGTTTTTAACACAGTTCGTCCCCTATTTGGTATACAACCAATAACAAAACCATCAACATCGATTGTACACGTGATTTTGTTCTACGAATTGTCAACGCTTGTCTCATTAATTCACAATGCATATATAAATGAGACAATGTTCTTGCAATATAAGTTATGTATGCGTTCAGTGCCTTTGTTTTTGCTGCTTTTATAACTTTAAAATTTGTTAATTGGCCGTTCAGAGTTGATAAGAAAAACCCGTAACCATTACGCACTGCCTTTGTTGACCCCTACTGTGAATATATGCTACATGCAGAGAATACGGCCCTACGCTACTATGAATGTATTTTAGTTTTAGTTATGAATGTATCATCATCATCAGCATCATCGTCCTTGGTGCTACAACTCATTACTAAGTCTTGATCTCCTCCAGAAGCCTTCTACAACGGTCCAGGTCTGGCGGGATGGCTCTCTAATCCCTCAGTTCAAATCCTTTGGCATCATTGCTCACATTGTCACTTCATCGTAGCTTTGACCTGCCTGTCATCCTTCTTCCATTCACCTGCATCGTCAAGATATCCCTTGGTAAAACATACAAAACCCTCATCATCATCAAATGACTGCCCATCTCAACCTTGGCAATTAAATATATTTTATAATGTCTACATTTCTAAAGAGTGTGTACAATTCTTCATTATAACGTATCAGTCACTCACCCCTTACACATACTGGACCATAAATTTTTCGTATTAGGCATACCTTTCTTTCAAAGGTTAAAAGATGTCTTTCTTTTACTTTGATGATGGTCTGTGTTTTTTCTCTATATTGCAAGACTAGGCTTATTAAAGTTTTGTAGAGGGTGTAATTTTTAATCTTGACACTAATCTATATATCATCTGCTTTAACACTACACTGCACGAATTTTTAACTTAAATAAAAAATATTTATAATATTGTTGTTATGTAATGTTATTTTTATGTACTACGTTCTACTGTCCCTCATACAACTACAACAATTTTATATACAAAACTGTTTCACAGCTGGAAATCTATATACTGAAGTAATTTATTAAAAAAAATTTAGTAAGGAAAAAATAAACTGTTCCAGATCTGGGACCTGATGCAGTGTAGGGTTACAGTCCAATGTAGCGTTTATTTGCTGCTGAGATTCGCTGTTGTATCTTATTTCCAACCCATATTCTTTCAAAGGCATAGACATTCATACAAATTTTAGGTCTATGGTTATTATTTTTATCAATTTTAGTATACTTAGTCTTACTTGCATTTACAAATAAACTTAGTTTCTTTGCGCTACCTTCCATGTTATTGTGGCGAAGTGTTATTGTGTTATAATTGTGCGGAACTCTATTAGTTGACATTATTATTGCGTGTGGACAAATTTTACTTGAACTGTTGTAAGAGACTATCTTGTTGATTACTGTTTAACAAAAATTGTGATATTTAAAGCTGGTTATTAGTGACTTCATTCGTGTTTTGTATTTTTTCCACTGTACCATACGACAATAAGTGAGACTGTTTAACAATAGGCCTACAAATGACAGAAGAAAGAGATTATGTTACGAATCTGCATAAATATTATTCACTGTTCCTTGCACAGAATTTAATACAAAACGTTTTTCTTAACCAGTCTCCAAGCACTGCACCACGTTCAGTTTGTTCCCTTGACTTCTATTATTATCATGTAGGAATACTGTTGTCTCAAATAATCTTACACATACCGACTCAGCGTTACGCGGTCATCAATATGAGCGGAATGAGGCAACTTTTTAGGTTAGATATTCTACATTATTTCCTAATAACATTATACATATTACGGCATTTATGTTATGTTACAAATCAAAGCTGGCATTCATTCCTCTTTCAAGTACATTGGAATTTGTAATATTTTAATACTTACATTGACAATATTTTTTCATATGGAGTTATTATGACAGGTAAACAGAAATTCTATTAAATAAAATAAATTTTAGTGAGCAGCATTTAGATCTATAGCTAATGTTTTCGGAAACGTTTAATACAACTCGGATCGGAGAGGTGTGTTCCACACTTAAGCAGCGCCTACTGTAGCACTTACGTGTATGGATGCGCATGTAGGGTACCTGCCCAAAGATATAATGTAGAAAAAAATGTTTAAATTATTATTTTAGAACTAAAAATACGTAATAACATATAGAATGATTTTATAATTAATAATAGGAAACACATTTTACTTAGAAGAAGACGGTGTTACGAGCTGGTGTTTAGACAGGGAGACAAAGATGGTAATATTTCTCGTTGACATTTTAGCGGAACGCTATTACATTGTAATCGACTACTTTCTAACTGAAAAATACTATTCAGATAATGTGAAATATATAAAGCGTGCTCGCGCGCGTGCGTGTGTTACAAAAAACTTTTATTGAACGGCGGCTTAGATTTTCTTATCCAAATTCAATTTATCGCTTTTCCAATTTCTTTTTTCTCGGCTACGTAATCCCACTTTCATCTATTGAGTAGCTTACGAGGAATCTGAACAACCATTCCTCTACTGTCTGTCGAAGCAAAAAAATAATTGATTTAAGTGGATTACGCTCTCAGTCTTGAATCTCGCAGTGTGCAGTCAGTGCTTAGTTTAAAGCGTGGAAAATTTGTTCAGAGTGACTGAAATATATAAACAATTTTCCATATATTGTGATACGTTTTACGAAATTTACGTTATCTGTAAAATTAGTTTTAATATACCTATATACATTAGATACACATAGATGTTAAATAATTGCAAAAATGAGTAACTTAAATCTAAAAAGCTATCAATTTTCTTCTCTTCCATATGCACTCTGTATATGCTCTTTCCACCTTTCTGCTATTTCTCTTTGCCTGATAAGTGGATTACGACTGTGTAACCTTTACGTCTCCACTCTGATAACTCTGATATTGTTGGACTCCAAATTGTCTCCTTATAGTTTTGAAACCTTTTTCTGTGTTACCTATTTACATATTTTTGTCAACTACTGTACGTCACATTTTTGTTCAATAATTTTCTTTTGCTTTTCTTAATTCTTTATTGACAATATTCCACAGATTCATAACCAACTGGTGTAAAATAGGAAGCTTCAAGCCAGGCAGATGCAAAGATGGAAAAAAGAACTAAGAAGTGGAAACCTCGGAACCCTGAACAGAGGTTCGGAACAACAAGAAGAAGAAGAGTAAAATAAGGAAAGATTGGACAGGAGAACAATCCAAGATCTCGTACAAGCAGGAGACTGATTCAATTTCACGTAGCCGGAAAAAGAGGAAACAATCTAAGCCACGGCTAGAGGCTCTGTTGATTTAGCCTTCGCAAGACAAAACTTATACCGAAGTGCTCGGCCTAATCGTAGTAATGCAAATCCGGAAGCTTCTCAGCTCGAAGTCAGATCGATCAGACAGTCTGGGACAAGGAGAGTCCTTTTAGAGCTGGGCGAAACATCATAAAGGAAGGCAGCATTCTGTGACACTCTGAAGACCACCTAAGAGTCAAATGTCACTTTATGGAAGCTGGAGCCGAAGGAGTCTCTCAAAATAAGAGATCTTGATAGCCTCACTACCCCAGAAAAAGCAGCCGAGGCGATTAAGGGAGAGGTTGGAGATCTTGTAGGGGACTTCAGATAACAGTGACAGGCACCATCAGGAGTGATCAAAAGATAGTCATCGTGGAAATAAACACAAAGGGGCAGAAGAGCTACTGAAGTTCCAGCGCACCAAAATTGGTTGGGTAAATTACAGTGTTGGGCGTAGGGTGATTGTCCTACGCTGTTCCACGTGCTATGCTCACCTGCAGGCCAAAAATGCAAGGGACCAGACAGAAGGCAGCTGGATCTGTGTATACATTGCGGAGAACCAAGGCACAAGAAGAGCGACTACAGAAACCGACCAAAGTGCTTTCTGTGTATTTAAAAGAATGTAGTTCCAGATCAGACAGGCCATGTTCCAGGGACAAGCAACTGTCTTGTATTACATAATGACTTATGCAAAAAGCATTGGATAATGAGACAAAAAAGGATTAAAGAATATGATGTTTCTACAGGGCGATCTACACGTAAACAGAGTCGCGCATTACTTTCTCGTGCGGACTCACCAAGACACCAAAGCTGATTTGATGTTCATCAGCGAACAGTACAAAGACAGAAATGTACTAAGATTGTATTCTGATATATTATGTACTGCGGCTATCTGGATACCAGATATGGAGGGACTCTTAGTAGGAAGTCACGGTTTTTGTACGGGATTCGTTTGAGTTAAAAGTGAGGAGGTTACATTACGAGTTGTTACCTCACCTCAAATACATAAGTCTTGGTAAATACTGGAGAGACTTGAAGATACTCTACGGGATTGGGAAGGAAGCATCATTGTTGGGAGCGACTTCAACCCCAGGGTGGTAGTGTGGGGTATGCCGAGCATGGACTCAAGAGCAAGACGTGTGCCTGAGTTAGCCGTTTGCCACTTAGCGTGATGAATGTTGGAAACGTGTCGACATTTAGGCGACCCGACTACGCAGAGACTATTCCGGATATTGCGTTTACAACAGAGTCTCTAGCATCAAAAACTGTTGGCTGGAAGATGTAAGAAGAACATACTGGTAGTGACCAAATTACAATATGTATCCAAAATAGAGAAGACAGACTAAACCATAAACGTAAAGTCAAACGGTATTCTCTTGACAATAGCGAAATATTACAACATAAAACATAAACGAAAGTAAATCATATTTAGTCGACGCTGAAACACGATGTACCTTCTTGCCAGACGTCAGATGTCATGAAGTGTGGCAGCTAGTCACATTAGAATAGAGTGTATGTAATAGCAATAAAATATTTATGTGTGTGTGTGTGTGTGTGTGTGTGTGTGTGTGTGTGTGTGTGTGTGTGTGTGTGTGTGTGTGTGTGTGTGTGTGTGTTCCGTGCAACGAAAAAAGAAAAAATATAATAAGGGAGGAGTAAAATATAAATAACAGAAAAAAGAATATTCATACTAAATATTTTCACTGATTGTTGTATATAATTAAAGGAGCGAAGGGAGTCCTCAGTTTAATCTGGACCGTTTGACATTTGTCTGTCGTCTCAGAAAGTTTTTGAATTAGTCAACCGATTTTCATAAAACTAGATATGATGTCGGCACTTTTACCTAAAAAAATCTTCTTTATGAGATTGATTCATCTGAACATTCATCAATCAGGACAGGTGGGCATAAAATTGTGAAAAAATAGCAAAAATCTATGTGGAGTAACAAATTAAAGAGAATTTTAACTACAAGCAAAGTACAATGTTCGGCTTTTAAAATTTTTAAATTTGGCGAACCAGTGCCTAAAACAGTACCTCAGTTTTACAATAATCCATGTCGGTTTAAAAAAAAATCAGAATTTAAACCAAAATGTAAAGCATTCAGTCTTGTAAATTTAAAAGTTTTATAATATCAGAACCCAAAAAACGTATAACAATTTTAAAAGGCATAAGAACTTACTCACAACTTTAACAAATGAAAATTAATTACTTTCAATTCATCTAATAATAAATGTATTTCGTTTAAAATGTAAGAAACGTGTTTTATTTTTGGACATAGAGTAGACAGGGTTACACACATTTCTGTGCAGGCACAAATACAAGGCTGTCAATATTTCTTATTGAAATTTTATTGGAACCCTATGACAAACTTTGTAATCTATGACCTTCAAAAAGAAAAACCTATTATTCCGAGTAAAGTAACATGTGCATGAGTGTGAGTGTGTTTGTGTGTGCGTTTGAATTAGTGTGTCCGTCATAAAAAACTGACTGAACGGCTGGTTGGATTTGCTTTTCCAATTTCAGTTTATCGCTTCTGCAATTTTTTTCTTGGCTACATAACCTTACTTTCGTCTATTAAGTAGCTCAGGAAAAAACTACAGCGATTGTTCGTCTACTGTATGTTGTCAGAGATAAATAAGTAAACCAAAATAATCGATTTAAATGAATTACGATCTGAGTCTTGGAACGGAGCGTGCAGACAATATTTATTTCAAAACGTGAAAGTTCCCATCAAATGACTGAAAAATGTAATTAATCTTCCATACATTATGAAAATTTTTTCACGTTTACTTTATCCTGTAAAATTAATTTTGATGGCTTAACCATAACCTATCCGTTCTATACATACATACACTGGTAGTACGCGCATACTCCTCGTAAAAATTAGTATATCTGAAAAGGTACAGGTATTCTATTTGCTACAGGAATTCTTTAATAAGTAACTATACGTTCTGTAGTGGTGGAGACGAAATCACAGAGTCTGGTAACCAAAACATTGCTGATTATTTAAAAAATAAAAAACCTCGAGAGTCCTCGAGAGTAAGATAATGAGCAACAATCCATTTAATGTACAGTATTAAGTTGCAAACAGCAGTGGAATTAATATTAAATTCCAAAGAAATCAATATTCAAATTTTTATTAAGACTTATAAAAATTTATTTCACACGTAGTATTAGTTCTCCCACGTCAATACAAGTTTCAACAGTACTGAATCAATAAATTACAACACCGCAATTTTAACTATAACTAGTTTGACAAAACTCGCATTTTTCGTTTTCCAATTTGATACTTATATATCGACTATAATTAAAAGGAGCTTATGGTAACAAAGAAAAGCCATGTCATGTATAGGATGTCACGTATAGGTCCCACGCTCCTATCTCAAAAATTCTACCCAGCTAGTTGGGCTGTACTTTAATAGTATTTCTGTACTTTGGTTTATGATTCTTTTGTATCTTCTCGAAAGAAGTCTTTTAAAGTCCATCTGTATAATGTGGTTTAGCAGGTCCCGCAGGGCATCTTCAGTGGTATGTTCTGAAAGCGATTTAAGATTTCGATGTTTGAATTGCGAATTTGAATGGTCTCCTGTAGCTTAATGTCGTACGTTCAAATTAGTTTGATTATTGTCTTGTAGAAAGGGAATTTACTCTCCAAGAACATATTTGGTCTTCTTCCGAGCAATCAGTACATCTGTCTTATTTTCTGTTAAATGGTTCCGATTTGTAAGAAGCCTGTGTAAATCCATACCAATGTGTCTGACAACTTTTGTTTGAGGCAACTGAAATCTGATCATTATTATAGACGAATAGTTGTATAATCTGAAACTGAATGTTACATGAGTTGATTTAGATTCTTTTGCCCTTGGACCCCATCTCTTTATTCAGTTCTGCATTTCAGTCAGGTTATTTTGTATATGTTCTGAGTCAGTAGCACCACCCGTATGAGAGTCCAGGATGGTCGTGTCATCTACGAATTTCGCCATCATGGTTGTACTATATGTCGTACGGTTCCATTATATGTCGTATGGTTGCATTATATGTCGTATGGTTGCAGTATAGCGAATGATAACAAGCTTGAGTGGGGTACTCCTGATTTTTTTTTAATATTATATACATTTGTGTACACATTCTGATGTTTAATAACAAACAAATATTTATCTTGAAGTACGATTTTAGAATGAGGAAATAGGGGTGTGACAGATGTTTCGTTAACTCGATTAATACTATTACATTTTGCTATCTAACTCACTAAATCCGTTCGCTAACTCACTGTCTCCTCCTTCTGATGTACAGAATCAATCAAGGTTCCAAAGCCACTAATAACTTAAATCTTCTTCGATCCTCCCAGGCATTGATCATATAGTCTGTTTCGGCTCCATCATTTCATCCTCGCTCTACCTATACTTCCTTTCCCCTTTTGGCTAATAGTTCATGGCACCTTCGGGATCCTTTCGGAAGTGAGTCTTTTAACATGAACTTTCTACTTTTTCGTATAATCCTTCGCAATTCTTGGTGTTCAACAAATAACTTAAACGAAGACTATAAAGTTTAAAGTGTTTCGATATTAATGAATAAAGTGAGGGACTACCTGAATGTGAGAGCACATGTTTGTTACTCAAATATTTCTTCTTTTTGATTACGTAAATCGTTATGTGTGAAACATCAACAAACTGTTTGGTTTTTAATGTAAACGTGTTCTATTACACATTGTCATAATTATAGCTAAAACTATATAGAAGAAGAGAGAAAGAGAGAGAGAGAGACCGGAATACGTAGTCATCAAGTAAGCAGTCCAAACGTCATAGTACTAGTTACCAGACGCATTATCAGTTAGCCTGTACAGAGGAGTACTCAGTGTAGTATACATTATGCAGTAGTGCAGTTCCGTGCACTGTGTCAAACATATTGGACTCGGCCCTGTGCAGCGGTGAGAGTCATCACTCTGACACCCTAACCATGGCTAAAGCAAAGGGCCGCCTTTCAGACGAGCATTATTTTAATCTAGGTCAACAGGTATTTAGCGTCTTGTTTAGCCCGGTGAAAAGAGATCGGAAGATCAATCATGATCCTAGCCTACATTTTCAGACTTGGGAAAGTTAATAAAAATTTTAACTGATTAAAGTTAAAGTTAGTGCCCTGTAAAATTAACTGAGTTAAAGTTAAAGTTAATGCGTGCAAAAAGTAACTAATTAAAGTTAAAGATAAAATAAAATTAACTGATTAAAAGCTAAAAGTTAAAAATTGATGTTTTCTTTCTTTTTTTGTTTTATTGAGCAAGCTGCTTTGGCTGTTGAAATAATTAAAATCATGTTAAATAAATCCACAAATTAAAAAAAAATAATTAATATTTCCGTTGCAGAAAAAATGACATAAAATATTTAGCACTAAGAAACTCAATCATAAATAATTTAATAATTAAAAATCATAGATGATTTTATTTTAATCATTAAATTATATTAACATTATTTTTAATTGCAGCAGGTAATTAAATATAGTTTGTCTATTGCATTTTTCAGTTCACAGTACTGACTACTGATATTGTACTATGCTTGCAGGGCGATGTAGTATTAAATGACTTAATAGAACAGACAATAATTAGGCTACTCTATTGATTACTTTTATAATCTACAAGTTGATGTGAAAAAATAATTGGGAGCTGGAGATACTGAGGCGATTTGACGTTGTGCAGGCAAAGACGTTCTAACATTTTAGATTATCTAACAGAAAGTAGAATTTTATAATTTTAAAGCCTGCGTTGCAGTCTGCGTGTTGGGGGTCAGTACGAGCGCGCGCGGCTTTCTTTGACTCCAACACGTACTCTGGTACGCGCAAGCATGTGTCGCCCACGCGTACAGACTCACACCGCACCGCTTGAGCCGACATGTGCCGCGTTGCAGTCTGCGTGTTGTGGTTCAGTGCGAGCGCGCGCGGATTGCATTGACTCCAGCACGCACTCTGGCACGCGCGCGCGCATTTTGCGCTCGCGGTGCACACATATGCTTTGTTGTTTTGATCGTGGCACTCAGAGAAGTAAAACTTTCCAACCTGAGTACTTTCACACTGGGCAAATGCAACCAGGGTTGAATTTATTGCAGAGACACTAAATATAAAAACACATTACTATGCAGTCACATATCCTCAAACGAATGTATGAATGTACAACTGTATATTTATGCAGATTTATTTGCATAAATTAATTATTCCATTAATTATATAAATTTTTATCTGTATTCATGATAGTGCTGTCGGTACGAACTTTGTCGTACTTATGTGTATTTAGCCCTGTAGTTGGACGCCATATACGGCTGTATATGTAGTTTGTTATGCCCCACGTCCTTTGGGAGCCATATACGAATGTAATATTTATGCAGATTTAATAATTGCATAAATTAATTAATTAATAAATTTTGCTTATTGTCCCGCGTTTGGGCGGCATGTACAAATATAATATATTACCACGCGTTGGGCATCATGTACAAATATACATGTATTATGCAAATTTATTAATTACATAATCTAATTGAATTTTTAATTGTATAGAAATTTTCTCTTGGTTACAATTATCTACTAGAATTTGCTTCCTCGTGTCACGTGTTGAGGCACCATATGTAACTGTAGTATATTTTATGTTTGTCTCTACTTGCATAAATTAGTTAAAATTATTCAAAGGAGTTTCCATAAATGTAAGTTTTTATTACAGATCTTGTTTACTGCTCCAGGACGGGCATGCCATATCTGATGATACACTCTGATATCACTGAGCCATAATACGCCCCGCGTGCTGGAGCACCATATGTAAACAGGTGTTTTGGGTGAATAACAATCATCCGACTCAGACACTATTAATTTTCGTAAACAATACAAATTTAATTTTTATAAACGATACAAATTTATTATATGTTTTCAATATCATTTAAATACTGAATAAAGTTAGCGTTTCTAGACAACATATCAAATACACAATGCTGTTATATTATCTCTACGATATGAACATCTACAAAATCAATAAAGACTAATTAATTAATGACCATATAAATTTCAATATATCCTACTCTATGGATTCATATTTCTCAATTTGCGTTACTTTTGAGCAATTAAATATATGTATATTCAACAATTAAATAAATGTATATTCTACTCAGTGGCGAGTTCTTTTTGAGTGGCAGGACAGTGGCGACCTAATCTAATGTTACATGAATGATAATAATTTACTTGTTGTTTGTATCCAAATTGCGGTGATTAACTGCGTCGTACCTCTCATCCTACGAAGAAATCCAGGCTGAAGATACGCCAATTAAATTACACTTGACACTTCGTCACGACACTATTTGTCCCACATTCTATCCGGATACTCGCATGAACGATAATGACTAATTGCGTTAACTCGAATATGACTTCATCGTCTAAAACACTTTGCGTGTAGGTTCTTTGTCACTTTTGATGTACGCGTGCAATAGTTTATGCTGCGTTTAACTAGAGCGATTGTACCATTTATACTGTATTCACAATGCAAATATAATTGGTTTTAATTGCATTTTAGTGAGTTAAGAACGTGGCACAATCTTACTATATTGTTTCATGTCACTTATGTCACGGTAATGTGATATTGTCAATACCTTATCACTCGCATTAGATTCATAAAAACGAGATTTTTATGATCACAAAGTCTGATCGTACTTAACTCGACGTTGTCATAGTATTTGGTCACGGGTTAGTCTACAGTTTTACATAGTCTCTGATACACTCTCGAACAATCTCTCTGCTCGTATCAATACACTTTGCTACCGTCCATCTGAAAGACTTTGGCTGGTTTATACCGAAATAGAATTGACTGACAAAATTTAGAATACGACCGAACTGAGACTGAACTCTCCAAATCGACCGAACTGAGATTAAAATAGACTGACTGACTGATTTTTATAGACTGACTTAAATTGTTTGAAAATTGGAAATCGACTGAACCCTTCTTCTCTGCGAACACCTTATTTTATTACTTCAGCAACACGACTCCCTCCACGGATGTCATACCCTTACCACAATCACTGTCATGATTGGTTTCTCGCATCAGATTCTGCGAAGGCTCCTCCTGGATACTCCGGCTGGGGTCTCTAGTCTACTTCCCATTCGCTCTTCACCCTTGTCTCCATGTTGACGTCTTCTTTACACCCGCCTTTGCCGAATTCCTTGCTCCTGATAGGTCAGCCAAGACCCCTCTCTAAAAGTCTTGCTGTCCACACCATCTCCCCGTATGACGACGGACCTAATTACACGGTTGTCTGTTATGTGATTGTTCTTACGTTCCCAAGTGTCCTTTCTAAGCGATTTCCTTTCCGCACATGTGTGTACCATAACCCGGGTGTGTCGAATCGCCGTATTGTCCTCGACTTCCCTTGTTACGTTCACACGCTGATGGTGGTCATCTTCCAGGAACTAACATCTGTTCTGCAGCCTTACAAGATGCTCCGTATGTCGTGCCAGTAAGCAAGTTTCCCGCTGTGCAGCTATATAAGTTCCTTTGTGCCTAACTGCATCCGCTCTTAGACTGCTTTTGTGGAAAATGTTATGTCCATGTGCAGCCGCTAACTCACACGTGTACGTCGAAAATGTTGGCGTCCCCTTAGTACACTCCTTGTCGGTAGTTGTGATGAACTGACACCGTCTTTTGTTTCTTTGTTATTGTCGCCACTTGCGCTTATGTCGTTCATCCATGTCCAACATCTGTTATGTGCCAAGGCGTTGTCCTTCTTAAATCATTGTCTAACGGCGGCCGTTTGGCTATACCATGCATCACTCTTGACAGTTGACGCCCGCTACAGTGCCGTTTACGCAAAAAAAATTCTCTGCCGTAATTGCTTTACAGAGTCCCCAATTTGGGTTCATTGATGAGTCCCGAATCAAGGAATCGCAAATTAATGCCCTTGCTGAAGTTTCATCAATGGTCATTCTTCATTGAAAAGAGTGTAGTCACTAAAGATCATCTTCCACATGAAAGAGTGTAGTGTCACTTACCCTTTCCTTCCCCCTTTTTCAACACTGTCTGTCATTATTACACCACTGTCGTTCATAACCTTGATACTGAATTTATTGCTCGCTTGTTTGAGATTATGAATCCATTTACAGATTTTCTAGTAATTATATGGTTAAGTTAATATTCATTTACATGTTCTATATCTACAAAATTCCTTCCTTTTAGGAAAATAAAGTAAAAGAATATTCTTTTGTTGCTAACTAGTTATCACATTTTTTTTCGTTTAGGTTTTTAATATTTATATGCATTACTCCTAAATAATCTATTGGCTAAAATTTACATTTTGTTGACAAGCGTTCGACCAACTTGGTTACAACAAAAGAAAACACAATAAGCTTAAGTATTAATGATAACCTATTCACTCTAATTATCCTTGGTTAGATTTTCCAAAGATTATATTACAATTTGATTTACGCTAAATTTTACACATATAAACATTAATACTGTACTTCTTATACGTATCAAAAAATTTTCTTCCCCTAAAATTCTACAATTTCTCAACAAAATCTCATTTCAATTGAACAAAACTTTATTTACATTCCCCTTTTATTTGAACTTAATAAATATCACACTATAATTCTCATTAAAGTTTTTACGATTACACAATTTATAATAAATGATTTTTTTTCTATTTTACATTCTTGTAATTTATTACTGCTTGTTGTACATTCCAATAATTTATAGCTAATTATTTCAAATGATTAAGTAACAAACCTTTGTTTACTTTCTCCTATCGATTACTATCTTATCACGTACATTATTCAAAATTTTACCATGAAACAAGACATTTAAATTTTTACAAATTAGTCTATGATTTCACTACTAACTATAACACAATGACATAGTTCTTGATTTATTTACAAAGACAATTCTATCTCTTAGCTAAGCAAACTTGAATGGTTTTTTTTTTTTTTTACCGTTAGAGGCGTTACGCTTTCCTCTAACTTCTCCCCACTTAGCCGTTGAGTAGTTTGCCTTTTCCCTTCTTTACGTAACATAAACGCACGTCTTGTCCTTAAATAATTTGATGTATTATTTATCACGTTGATTTCTTTCTTTAATCTCTTTCCTTTCGGGAATGATATGCTTTCAACTGTCTTATGTTAAATTTGCCGCGTATTTTCTGTTCATCGCTGCATTCAACCAAGATATATGTAGCTTCCCCTAAGACCTGTTTCACCTTATAGGGTCCACAATATAATTCACAAAATTTGTCAATTTTCTTCTGCATGGCATCCGATTGGCAATATGTCCTTACCAATACTAGATCTCCCAATTTAAATTTGGTAATTTTGTTATCCTCGTTCATTTTCTTTGCGTGTTTCTCTCTCTTCAGCTTCATCTTCACGAAGATTTGGCGGTTGTCCGTTATGCTATGTTCATGTATTTCTTGGTTTAAGTACTTTTCCCAAACGCGTGCTGGTCTCCTACCAAACTGCGCTTCGTATGGTGTTACTTCAATGGTGTCGTGATACGTTTCATTAATGCAGCTTTCGATTGTTGTAATGAAACGTGACCACTTAGTGTGTTGTTCGCCGACGAATATACGGAACATGTTTCCTAATTGTCGATTAATACGTTCGGCAAGGTTGGCGCACGGGTTGCGAATGGCAGTGTACTTCGGTTGTATTTGAAGTTCACTCAATCCTTCCACCCATTGTTTCGATGTGAACTGCGTCGCATTGTCCGTTAATATTGCTTTCGGTTTTACAACTTCTTCGATGTATTGTCGGACTCTCCTGATAGTTGCGGCCGTTGTTGCCCTTCTCAACGTGTATAACTTCACGTATTTTGTAAAGTTATCAACCATGACGAAGATGTATTTTACGCCACCCATCGATACCGGTAACGGTCCGTAATAATCCCCGCTAATGAGTTCTCCTTTCTCTGATGGTAAAATTGGTATCGTTCCGCCAAACAGATTCCTATTTTGGCTATCCTTGCAACGTTGACATTTGTCACAAGTTTTTACGTACTCTTTAATTTTCCTTGACATTTTGTCAAATGTGAAACTCTCCTGTAACAGTTTGGTACATTTCTTACCTCCTAAATGGCCGTACATCTGGTGTATTTCGGAGATGATTATGTCCGTAATACTCTCTGGCACGTATAATTTCCATTTGTTCTTACACTTTCTATACAATTTGTTATCAACATACTTATAAAACTTACACATATCATTTTCATTACCATTATCTTGATTATCTATAATAGATCCTAACTTCGTATCCTCCTTCTGGAATTTTCCTATGTCTCTTATCATACTACATACGTCTTTCTTCATTTTTATAGTTACCTGATTTATCTGGTATTCAAAGTTCTCATCAACTTGGTCCTCTTCCGTTGCATCTTCTGGATATCGGCTGAGTATGTCGGCCACTACATTCTCTTTACCTTTACAGTGAAGGATGTTAAAGTTATATTCTTGTATGGATAGGATCCACCTAGTTATCCTGGAGTTGTTTAGATGGCATTTATGCATGAAAGTGAGTGCTTTATTATCAGTTATAATCGTTAATGGTTGACCCAAGATATATATTCGAAACTTCTCTAAACATCTGACAATGCTTAAGAGTTCCTTTTCAGTCGTGAAATAGTTCTTTTCCGCACCCTTAAAAGTTTTACTCGTGTAGGCAATTACACCCACATTCCCCTCTTCATCCAACTGATACAGTTGTCCACCGTAGGCGTATTTACTCGCATCGCATTGAAGAAAATATCGTTGGTTGACTTTCGGAAATTTTAATATAACCGTTTCAATAAATAAATCCTTTACTTCCTTGAAGCATCGATCTAGTTCTGATGTCCATATAAACCTTTTATTTTTTTTTAATAAATCCAGTAATGGTTGAATCGTTTCTGCATACTTAGCAGTAAATCTATTATAAAAGTTAGTCAATCCTAAGAATCCTTTCAATTGCTTCTGGTTTCTCGGAACTGGGAAATTTCTGATCGCAGCAACCTTTTCTTCTGTTGCTTGAACTCCTTCTGTAGTTAAGCGATACCCTAGGTAGGCGATTTCTTGACGAAAGAATTGCGATTTATCGAGGTTAATCGTTAGGTTTGCTCTGCGTAGATTGCTTAATAATAAATTCAAATGTACCAGATGCGTCTTGACGTCGTTCGAGTAACAAAGACAGTCGTCAACATAGATGATTGTGTTTTCCTTCACCGGATCTTCAAGTGCCATGTCTAGTCCTCTCGTCAGAGCGGCAGAACTGGTGCTTAATCCGAATGGTGTTACTGTATATCTATAACATTTCCCCTCATACATGAAAGCAGTGTAATCGCGACAACATTCCTTTAGTGGCACCTGCCAAAAACTGCTGGTTAAATCCACTGTGGACAGGTACTTCATTCTACCACACCTTGCTAAAATCTGTTGGATAGGAGTTGGTCCTTCATAGTCGGGAATGGTAACACTATTGATTTTTCGTGCGTCCAAACACAGCCTGACGTTTCCGTCTTTCTTTATTACGGCGACCATTGGATTAATAAATGGGCTATTTCCCCTCTCAATTACACCGTGTTTCAACATTTTGTTGATTTCGGCATCAACTCTTTGCTTGTATGCAAGTGGAATTGGCCACCCGCGTTGGAAATAAGGCGTGTTGTCCGTTACTTTAAATTCATGCTGATAGCATTCCATTCTCCCTGGACTCTCCCGAAATAAACTTTTATTATTCATTAAGACTTCTCTCAGATCTTCTAACGTTTCCTCATCCACACCTGTTATGTTGTCCACTTTCGCGTTTATTTTCTTCTCGATTTCATCCTCTTCTTCTGCTTCTACTACTTCCATGTGTATAATGGGTATGCTGACATTTTGTTCTTCCTCTCTTCCTCTAAATTCGACGACTCCCTTTTCCACGTCAATCAAACATTTTTCATCTTTCATAAAGCTAATACCTAATATACAATTTCTAATTAAATTTGGAATAATTAAAAATACGCAGTCTATCTTGATATCACTAATGTAAATGTCACATAAGATTTGTTTCCGTACAAGCTTAGACTTACTACCTACTGCACTAATAATCAGTGTATTAGTCATGCTTAATTCCTCATATGGTTCTAAATAATGTTTATTTTGGTTGAACCATTCTTCTGACAACGCATTTATCGCGCTCCCAGTATCCAATAAGGCAAGGACCGTAATATTATTATTGAACTTAATTAATATTTCTGGACACTTAGAAATCCGTTGTTCGAATCTTAATTCATCTTCATAAGTTAATTCATTTCTAAGATCTGGTAATAGTATGTTGGTTTCGTGAAGTCGGTTCTTGGTCAGTATATCGGCTATCTCATTGTATGGTAGGGTTAATTTTTTTTTTTTCTCTATCTACGTCGTTCCCCTTACCAGTCGAGGTCGACGCACCGTTGTTTACGAATTCTAAGGAATTTATGGGCTGTCGGTTAGTGTGTCGTCCAAACCCCTTAACGTTGCGATCGTTTTCACTTTCTTTGTTCGGCAAATGTTGTTTTTGCTTCCAGCTGACACCCTTATTGTGAAATGGTTGGGGTGCGTTTGTTGCTTCCCCCACACCTCGGGTATTCACCTTCTCGTGACTCCCTACAAAGTCATTATCTCTAGTTGTTCGCTGATTAATCGTGGCGTACTCTGCAATCAATGATTCAAGGTTTTGGATTGAATTAATCCCCCTTGTCACCACAGCAATTTCAATATTCTTACCAAAATGGCGCGCTATCTTTTTGATTAACTGACGATCAGTGATAGCTGGCGTTAATTGGCGACTTTCAAGAAGCTTGCGCTCCATATATTGAATTGCGCTCAGATTGCCCTTCCAATTAAATCGACCAAATTCTAGGTTGTCCCTGACTGCGTCCTGTCTCTCTTCTCCCCAATACTTTTGTGTGAAGAGGTCTTTAAATTCATCAAAGTTGCGGATTTGGTCTCGTATCACCCTCCACCAAATCGCGGCGTCTGCTTCTAGATGTCGACCGATCCATTTGACATCGTCACTTGGGTAGAATGTGTTCTGGATTTCGGTCAGTTCTTTGAGAAATTCGATGGGATATCGGTCTGTGCCGTTGTATTTTAATTCGTTGTTATGCGGCCCACCTGTTCTTGCGGTCGATCCGACTTCTGCGTTGGCTAATTGACGCTGTAGTCGTTCTTGGCCTTCTTTAACTTTGGCGATGTGGTTTCTTAATTCTTCTAGCCGTGTCTCCTTCTCTTTATCTGTCTCACTGATTTTCTGTACAGCCGACCGTTGTCTGTCATCTACTTCTACGATCTTCTGTTTTAACGAGTTTACTGCTTCTCCTTGTTCTGTCCGTAGTCGTTCTACGTTGTTCATGACAACTCCTTTCAATTCTTCATTCCTGCTGTTGGTTTCTTGAATATGTGTGTCTAGTTTGTTATTTATTTGGTCTACTGACTTCTGTGTATTATTAATTGCTTCTTGCCATTCTTGTCGGTCCTTCTCTCTCAATTCTTTACTTTCTTTGGTATGTCTTGTTAATTCATTCTTCAACTCTTTCATTCCACGTTCATTCTTTTTCTGTAGCTCGCTAATTTTCTCTTCCCATTTCTTGGTGTGTTCTTGCAATTCTACTTTTATTTTTCCAATCTGTTCTTCGTTCTGTTGTCTCATTTTTTCGCTCATTTTTTCACTCATTTCTTCATTCTGTTGTTTAATGAACTCGAGCAATAACTGGAAGTTCATCTCGCGAGGTACTAACGATTGTCCCCCCGCCCTTGTAGTCTCGTCGGCGCTGGTGTTTTCACTCTGCGTCGTATCTTCCTCACGTCCTTCGACGCCTAGCTGGTTGTTCACGTCGAACTCCATACTATCTGAATTATTGTTTGTCATTTTCGCGCGACTACGCGTAATCATTCAAGTATGCTTAACTAAGACTATTTCTACTACTGACTTACTGTCTAACAATTGTTTATAGCCACTGCCTGTCCTCAGCCTACTCACTTATAATATTTATTATTAATTATTCGAGCAATCGCTTCGTGCAATCGCGTTGGGCGCCATATACAACTGTATATTTATGCAGATTTATTTGCATAAATTAATTATTCCATTAATTATATAAATTTTTATCTGTATTCATGATAGTGCTGTCGGTACGAACTTTGTCGTACTTATGTGTATTTAGCCCTGTAGTTGGACGCCATATACGGCTGTATATGTAGTTTGTTATGCCCCACGTCCTTTGGGAGCCATATACGAATGTAATATTTATGCAGATTTAATAATTGCATAAATTAATTAATTAATAAATTTTGCTTATTGTCCCGCGTTTGGGCGGCATGTACAAATATAATATATTACCACGCGTTGGGCATCATGTACAAATATACATGTATTATGCAAATTTATTAATTACATAATCTAATTGAATTTTTAATTGTATAGAAATTTTCTCTTGGTTACAATTATCTACTAGAATTTGCTTCCTCGTGTCACGTGTTGAGGCACCATATGTAACTGTAGTATATTTTATGTTTGTCTCTACTTGCATAAATTAGTTAAAATTATTCAAAGGAGTTTCCATAAATGTAAGTTTTTATTACAGATCTTGTTTACTGCTCCAGGACGGGCATGCCATATCTGATGATACACTCTGATATCACTGAGCCATAATACGCCCCGCGTGCTGGAGCACCATATGTAAACAGGTGTTTTGGGTGAATAACAATCATCCGACTCAGACACTATTAATTTTCGTAAACAATACAAATTTAATTTTTATAAACGATACAAATTTATTATATGTTTTCAATATCATTTAAATACTGAATAAAGTTAGCGTTTCTAGACAACATATCAAATACACAATGCTGTTATATTATCTCTACGATATGAACATCTACAAAATCAATAAAGACTAATTAATTAATGACCATATAAATTTCAATATATCCTACTCTATGGATTCATATTTCTCAATTTGCGTTACTTTTGAGCAATTAAATATATGTATATTCAACAATTAAATAAATGTATATTCTACTCAGTGGCGAGTTCTTTTTGAGTGGCAGGACAGTGGCGACCTAATCTAATGTTACATGAATGATAATAATTTACTTGTTGTTTGTATCCAAATTGCGGTGATTAACTGCGTCGTACCTCTCATCCTACGAAGAAATCCAGGCTGAAGATACGCCAATTAAATTACACTTGACACTTCGTCACGACACTATTTGTCCCACATTCTATCCGGATACTCGCATGAACGATAATGACTAATTGCGTTAACTCGAATATGACTTCATCGTCTAAAACACTTTGCGTGTAGGTTCTTTGTCACTTTTGATGTACGCGTGCAATAGTTTATGCTGCGTTTAACTAGAGCGATTGTACCATTTATACTGTATTCACAATGCAAATATAATTGGTTTTAATTGCATTTTAGTGAGTTAAGAACGTGGCACAATCTTACTATATTGTTTCATGTCACTTATGTCACGGTAATGTGATATTGTCAATACCTTATCACTCGCATTAGATTCATAAAAACGAGATTTTTATGATCACAAAGTCTGATCGTACTTAACTCGACGTTGTCATAGTATTTGGTCACGGGTTAGTCTACAGTTTTACATAGTCTCTGATACACTCTCGAACAATCTCTCTGCTCGTATCAATACACTTTGCTACCGTCCATCTGAAAGACTTTGGCTGGTTTATACCGAAATAGAATTGACTGACAAAATTTAGAATACGACCGAACTGAGACTGAACTCTCCAAATCGACCGAACTGAGATTAAAATAGACTGACTGACTGATTTTTATAGACTGACTTAAATTGTTTGAAAATTGGAAATCGACTGAACCCTTCTTCTCTGCGAACACCTTATTTTATTACTTCAGCAACACGACTCCCTCCACGGATGTCATACCCTTACCACAATCACTGTCATGATTGGTTTCTCGCATCAGATTCTGCGAAGGCTCCTCCTGGATACTCCGGCTGGGGTCTCTAGTCTACTTCCCATTCGCTCTTCACCCTTGTCTCCATGTTGACGTCTTCTTTACACCCGCCTTTGCCGAATTCCTTGCTCCTGATAGGTCAGCCAAGACCCCTCTCTAAAAGTCTTGCTGTCCACACCATCTCCCCGTATGACGACGGACCTAATTACACGGTTGTCTGTTATGTGATTGTTCTTACGTTCCCAAGTGTCCTTTCTAAGCGATTTCCTTTCCGCACATGTGTGTACCATAACCCGGGTGTGTCGAATCGCCGTATTGTCCTCGACTTCCCTTGTTACGTTCACACGCTGATGGTGGTCATCTTCCAGGAACTAACATCTGTTCTGCAGCCTTACAAGATGCTCCGTATGTCGTGCCAGTAAGCAAGTTTCCCGCTGTGCAGCTATATAAGTTCCTTTGTGCCTAACTGCATCCGCTCTTAGACTGCTTTTGTGGAAAATGTTATGTCCATGTGCAGCCGCTAACTCACACGTGTACGTCGAAAATGTTGGCGTCCCCTTAGTACACTCCTTGTCGGTAGTTGTGATGAACTGACACCGTCTTTTGTTTCTTTGTTATTGTCGCCACTTGCGCTTATGTCGTTCATCCATGTCCAACATCTGTTATGTGCCAAGGCGTTGTCCTTCTTAAATCATTGTCTAACGGCGGCCGTTTGGCTATACCATGCATCACTCTTGACAGTTGACGCCCGCTACAGTGCCGTTTACGCAAAAAAATTCTCTGCCGTAATTGCTTTACAAATGAGTAGCAGAATTTTAACTGTGAAGTACAGAATGAGTGCCTAGGGCTCCTATGATGTAAAAATTAGTGTAGACATAGCAGACATGCAAAGTAGAATAGTTTGTGTTAAACACTTTCGAAGGTTTTTACACTAAATCTACACATTTCGATCATCTTTCATTAAACTGGCTATGTAATAATGATTTTACTCAATGTGGTCAACCAAACGTAAATAGGTGCGCACCTTTACTGACGCGTATACAGTGCAAAGGATTGTTAACCGATGACAAAATTATTAATTTTGTATTATAATTGGTAATAAAACGATGTGAATTTCAAAAAAATGCTCTAAAAATATATATAGCATATTTATTATAAACCTAAAATGTATGTTCGTTTTAGTTTCTCAGTACGTTTCCAAGCGTTATGGTTATAAGAATGTCTTTATAATGTCTAAATACAGTTTCAGTAATATAATTTGTTAAGCCCCGAGCGTTTCGCAACAACATTATTTATTTGGCATAATTATTGTTAACATATTGTTACGGCGGTCTCACTGATCGTCGTATGGTACAGTGAAAAACAAAATTACAGACATCAATTAAGTCACTAATCACCAGCTTTAATTTAGCACAAATAACAGTTTGTAATCAACAAGTTATTCGACAATATTATACTTGTACAATAATCCAAATTAATTTGCCCACACCATTAATAATGTCAACTAATGGAGTCCCGCACAATAGTCACTTTCCACTAATACATCACTTGAGACGCACTGAATAATCGCCCGACGTAAACTGAAAACGACAGCATAAGTGTTCCAGAATAATCCATAAAACGAGTCAACAGGCACTAGAAAACACTATACCGTAATTGATTGCGGCTTTGAAGAAAGACGTACCTGCTGGGCTAGGGAGAGAGGATGTTCCAGGCGGTTCCAATCGTTTCAGTATTATAGCTTCAAATAATAATAGTGGCTCCCGTGTGTACCACCGAAGCAGCTTAGGAGTCAGACAGGGTAGGCTGCCATATGCAAGCCGTGCGGCATACAAGGAAGGCAGTGTGGCCGGCACTACGCTTCATCCGCCCATTATAATCCCCAGGATGTTGTCCCAGGTACTCATTTTTCAAAAGACTGAGCCGATCTGGGGGCTTAAAAACGCACCTTGATTTTATGGTGCGGGCCCGGGAATCGAACCCGGTACCTCTAGATTAGTAGCCAGGTGGCATACCCACTGGTCTACTGAGCCGCATTATAGTTTAAAATCATTTCAATATTTTTTTATTCTTGCGTTAACGGTACTTGTGAAATACAACGACTACAGTAATATTTATTTTGATGAACTAGTCACTGAATTAGACTGTCATAAACAAAGTATAACTTCTCACATGTTGAATAAATTGCATTAAATTATTATACATTTATGCTGAAAAATATCATGAAATAAAAATAAAGAGAGGGCCGAAGGAAGAAGGGAAATAACAAAGAAAGAATATGAAGGAGAAAAAATTCTTTCTTATATATTAGTATTGGTGGATAAGGTTTTGGTTTATTCGAATCCGATATTGTTTTCTGTAGGGTTGTAGTGCTGTGAAAGTGCTGAGCTGTTGTCTCCTTTCTTTACCGAACTGATGTGCTCTTTTGTAAGCTCCTGGACCCTCTTGCAAGAGCTACCGTTGTACATCCTGTCGCAGTCGCTGCAGAAGGATTTTGTAGATACCTGTGACTTTGTTGGGGCTTTTGTTTTTGGTGAACGCGTTGTCCGAGTTAAATATGGTGCCCATGTTGTGTTTCTTGAGCAGTTTACTGACCTGACTCTGTCCGCGTTCCCTTAACGTATGGTTAGTATGATGCTCTTGGTTATTGTGTTTTCATCTTTCTGGGCTAGTGTGTTTTATGGCTGAGGGTTGTCCTGGTTTGTCTTGTGGTGTGACCATTATTCTGGAACGCTATTGTGATTGTGGTGAGACCTCTAGTGGTATTTGTGAGTCGGTACGGTGTTTAAAATATATCTTAATTGGGCTGGGTGGTAGTGTGAGGATGAACTAAAGTAGATATTGACTGATTCGCATTGGTATGATGGAAACTGAATGAGTTTCTTTGAGATGAATGTTTACACTATCGATGCGATTGTGGAACGTGTTCTCTCTCTCTCTCTCTCTCTCTCACACACACACACACACACACGCACACAAACCAATATTATTGTTTAGTATATCTAAACCGGAAGCTATTGTAGCTAATTTGGAAGCTATTCAGCAAAGTTTATACTTACAACCTACAGAGTAAATTAAAACCACTTTAATAGCCTTCAGAAATACGTATTTGTTATTACTTTATGAAATTATATAAAAACATTGTTATTAAATTAGGTAAACCTTAGCATGTGGTATTACACAATTGTAATTGAGCATGCTGTAAAAAAAAATAGCCTTCAGTTGTTTTTTGTAAAAAGAGTACACAGCTTTAAATGTCTCTATCCACAAAACCATTTTCAGTATCTAATAAGACTCGTGTTCCTGTCTAAAGCAGGTGTATCTCTGTTGTCCCAATTTTCTTTTCTTGTGTTGAAACAGAAAAGAGAAAAAACGTGTTTGGAGCTCAGATCACGTACAAAAACCTATTCCAAAGTGTAACAGAGCCGGAAATGTCCTGAGGCGTAATCCTGTAAACACAAAAATTGCGTAACGCACATAACACGTACTGTATTACATGAAAACCGCATTGTGCCGATGGGGTTGCTACAGACAACCCTGTGTAAACACTGGGTCGATAACTGGGTCAATACCCGCTAACCGCTAATCTGATGTACAAAGTAGCAGAGTTCATGGAACGAGTAAACAGAAAATGTGTGTGTATAAGGAAGGATACACGACACACAAAGGGGAAAGGCGGTTGTGAGGTGATACTGTTTTGATGTACCTTCAACTGAAAATAGAAAAGGAAATAATATTCATTCTAACTATATAACGCAAAGGACACGTTCTGCTGAACAAGGGATAAATAGTGCTTTATTATATCTACATACATTAGTAGGAAATGTTGTCTCACTATAATTACTGTATCATGCACATGTGTTTACTTATAATATTCACTTTACTTTTGCAAGATAGTAAGTTGTAGATTGTTTTTATTCGAGTGTTTTTTTTAACAAAATAACTTACGGCTTCTGAACCGATTTTAAAAATGAAACTTTTTGATTTTAAAAATGAGTTAACATTTTTTATTGCTTTTGCATCAAAATCAGCTAATTTTATAATCAAGTTCCCAGACTACATAGTCTTTTTCTTCCAAAACGCTACAGCCCTGCATATATTTTTGCCTCCTCCAAAATTTGCCTCCAGTCATTTCTTTCTCCTGTCAGGTGTCGCCAATTCCTGATTCCCGTCATTCCCAAATCTGCTTCCACCTCTTAAACCGCCGCCTTCTCGGTTATCCTAGTGCCCAATTAACCATTAGCCGGATTCTCTTTCGTTGCTTCTCTCGACCCATTCTCTCCACATGTAATAGAGCCAAACAGCCAATTCTTAATAATAATGGCTCCCATGTGTACCACCGAAGTAGCTTAGGAGTAGGCAGGGTAGGCTGCTTTATGTGAGCCGTACGATATACAAGGAAGGCAGTGTGGCCATCCCTACGCTTCAGCCGCCCATTATTATCCCCAGGATGTTATCCCAGGTACTCATTTTCAACAGGTTGAGTCGACATGGGGGCTGAAATACGCACTTGATTTTATGGTGAGGGCCCGAGAATCGAACCCGGGACCTCTAGATTAGTAGCCAGGTGCCATACCCACTGGTCTACTGAGACGCCCACAGCCAATTTTTCTGGCCTTAATAAATCACACCACACATCTTTCGAGGTCTTCATCTTCCGTTTTCTCCTTCTTTTACAGGCCTATAAATTTTCCTTACTATTTTCCGTACAAACACTTTTAAAGTAGAGACATCTGCTACTGTAAGGGTCCAAGCTTCTGATCTATATGTTACCTCTGGCCTCCCCCGCTGGTAGGGGCCTGGAATTAATTCCCGCGGGGGGGGGGGCAAGGGGAAGGAGCTTACACCATTTACCAACGCTCATCTTGTTGCCATGACACTGTGGGAAACAAAACTACTCTCTTTCAGAGAGTCCCACCTGCAATTGCTTCTGATTAAAAACTTTCTAATAATAGTTGATTAACACTTAAAGTATCCGGACGGTAAGGTCGTGGACTAATTCTTCCTCTTCTTTCTGACGTTTGGACTGCGGCTGCGTAAGTCAGCCTCAGCGGAGGTCTCGATGAAGTTCCTATGTCCCATTTCCATTGGCCCTTGCCTTTTCTCGCTGATCGAAACACTGATTGTTGTCGACTTTTAGACCTTTATCTCTCTCAACGAAAAGACAGAAAAGTGTAATATTTCCTGTGACATAATTTTCACAACTTTTTTGTGACACAAATTTTTTAATTTCAATAACGGAGCTTCGTAAATTTTCATAATCTTCGTGAGAATGTGTAATTTTCGTGTGACATCAAAATTTATGTAACAATTTTGATTATGTCAAATCAACCCGATTTGACAGCTTCAACTCAACGGCCGACGACAGAGCACAGGAATATAATGGCGTACTTTGCTGGTCGTTCACCATCGTTTTCAATATTTAGAATATTTTCAGCCGTAAGAATGCATTTCTCTTATTAATTATTAATACAGTACTATCTGGACTAAACAACTGTTAATTACAATTTACAACGTCGTGTAAACAAAACTTTTCACTTTCTAGATTTATTTTGTACTTTTACATTTATTTAAATTAAGTCGTTTCATAAAATAGAGGGTAGTTACTTCCGTTGAAATAACGAAATTATATAATTATTTTTAAATGTACATACGTATAACCACCCAAACAAACAATTCTTAATAATAATGGCTCCCATGTGTACCACCTAAGTAGCTTAGAAGTAGGCAGGGTAGGCTGCTTTATGTGAGCCGTACGATATACAAGGAAAGCAGTGTGGTACATATATTACAACGATACATATCATATATAATTTATTTTGTGGAACCCCTTTGTTTGTGGGGTGCAACAATTATACTACGTTACAACTTTATGTGTTATATAACGATACCTTTTATGTATGCAGGTTGTATAGCAATACCAGGTGTAACTATAATAAGAGTAGTAGATTTATGAGTAGTTAAAATTTCATGTTTATTGTTTTAACAAGCATTATAAATAATAAACATTGTTAATAATCTTCGATCAAGATATCACTCATTATTAAGTGTTTATCTCTTAAGCTATACGGTGTTACACACATTTAAAACCCTCTTACACCTAGACATGTTAATAATCTTAATCTAGACATTTATTCAATGTGATTTACTAAAATAAAATAAAATTTAAATGTAATTTTAATTGAATTCATTTACTCAGATCTGACCTCAGCTTGCTCAGTCTATACCAGTTTTTTTTTTTTTATTTTTTTTATTAAATTCAAAATTATATTATTTACTCTTAGACTGGCATTTGTTTCATATTAAAAATTTTAAATTATTCTCTTCTACAAAATGCAAATATCAAATCATTTCAATTATTTTACTTTAATAAAAAATATACTATCTCAAAATTAAACTCTCTTTTTTTTCTATATTTCTCTATATGGGATCGCTCATTCTTACGACTAAAACATTTACCTATGACTCTATTACATTATTTCTAATTATAAACTTTTTTGTTTTAATTCATTGTCTCTTTATGTAGTCTTTATGAGCTCTTTTAAAAAAATCATTTATAAATACATTATGCATGTCACCTCGGGTTTTGATGACCTTACGACTTATTGACAGGGTCCAGCGTTGTCCAGAGTTGGGTTTCCGTTACTCCTGGCTTGGCGTGTTCCTGGATATGTCCAAAGTCCAGCATCGTTCTCCAGTAGTGTGTGGTCCGTCCCAGAGAATTACTATCTGCTGCGAGGTGGATCTCGTACGGCTGTTAGGCGTTTCAAAAGCATCTCCTAACGTCTAGCATCTCGTGTCGCTCTTGTAGCTTCTCTATTGATACTTTTGCTCACTTAAACGGTCCCGGTACTCTACGTTTCTCGTAATATTGTACACATAATTACTGAACGTTTTTATTCGTTCATAGATGAGACTTATAAAAAAAAATAAACTGTTCTGCCGACGGACAGCGTGTCCGACTGCAACTGTGTTTTGAAAAAAAGAGAAGGGTTTCCAGTTGAACCCTTAATTTATACCCTCTCGAGATTCCGCACCTGTTGGTTCCGAAATTGTCCTGTCGAGACCTGCAGATCACATGCTAGCCCCCGCTCCCGAACCTTTTCATATATTTGCAATTTTTTGCAAATGGCAATGTTTTATATGGAATCGAGATAGCACAAATCATAGCTAATTTGATTAAGCACGCACTGTATTAATTTGAGCGTCTTAGTGTAATTTGCGTATTTTTTGGCAAATTTATTTCGCACTGACTTCGCGTAGTGTGTCCTATTAACGTCATTTTCTTACTGTGGATAACTATAAAATTTACACACACTTTGGTGCCTTTTGTTTGTTTATACACTAATTAGTTTTCACACAGTGAAATAAATAATTATTTTAGTAATTAATTGGGGAGGGTAGCTGAGATTCCTGTCTGTACATGCATCACTAACACACACAAGATACACGCGTAACACACATACAATTGAGCAGGTGTTATTTGCCTGTTGGAACAGGTTAAGTTCTCCCCTAGTATAACAATGAAACATTTTTACACTCCCAGACCTGTCCACTTACCCCAAACTTATAATAATTTTACAAATTTTATATTTATTAAATCAATGCTCAATACAGCATATGGCTGTATCGTTGCAATATACCAATTAAAATTCAGGAAGTCCAGCAGAGGATATTGTAAAATACAAATTTTAAAATGAATAAAACATATCCCTGCTGGTTGAGGCAAATATTAAGTTTAGTTCAGCAATTATCTATGCAATAAGGCTCTAAAAGCATTCTGATGATACTGGCAACTCACGTTTGCATTGTAAGCTTTATTCTATTATTATACTGATCCTGATACTGCTGAGTAGTTGGCTCGTTTACAGCACTTTAGCACAATTATCTCGTGCGAACCACTGTACGCCCCTACAATGAGTGTGTATGCAAACTGGTAACACCGCTCGTTTAAATCTGGGTCACGCTGAGATGTTGAGAGCAGCATCTTGGTATTGTGTGTTGTGGTACCTCTGGTTTCCCTGTTGTAGCAACCGATCAATGTATTAATTTCCATTTACACATCTCTCTTATGTATATTCGGATTTTCCTCCCTGTTATGTTTTAATAAATTATCAAATTTTAGTTGATATATAATTTTTAAAAATATTTAGTTAAAAAAACGAAAAAATTATTTCTTTATAACAACATATTGTATTCAGATACATAATTTTTAAAATAATGCATTCACTCACAACCATACAATTGCATACGTTCGTGCATTTTCATAATATATAAAATCGTAATTCCAAGCACCTAACAGTCCACTCTTGGATTAATGTCTCCCCAGCCTTTCCCCTGTAGTTCTCCTCTAAAGCAAAGGTCCAGTTCAATACACCACACCACTCTAATTAACCAGGTCATAGATTCACCTTGAAAAAAAATTATCGTCTGGCCAAAACTTCAGTTTATTTTCTTAAATTCTAAATTAGTAAAGTTGTGTTAGTAGTTATAATCACAAACAGAAATAATACTGTTGCACACTACTATAGAAAAAGTTTTCTAAATTAGCGCTTTCAAGCTTCACAGCTCATCAGCAGATCGGAAATCAGCATCAGCACAGATTTCCGATCCGAAGATGAGCTGTAAAGCTTGAAAGCGCTAATCGGGAAAATGTAAAATCGGGATAATTTTGTAAACGGTTTCACATAATCAAGTTAGATGCACAGCCGTTTAATAACTTTCTTGGTTCTTTATATTCCTATAAAAGTGCATTTCTTCTCCACGCGGTCTCCAGAGTTTGTTTTATTCTCACTTTCAATATTATGTTTTTAACTTAAGCGTCATTACAGGAAGCACACACTGATTAACAACTTTACTTTTCAAACATAACGGCAGTTTCTTCTTCTTCTTCTTCTTCTTCTTCTTCTTCTTCTTCTTCTTCTTCTTCTTCTTCTTCTTCTTCTTCTTCTTCTTCTTCTTCTTCTTCTTCTTCTTCTTCAGGCTGTGGACCTTACGATCCGTTGTGCACTCCGATCATTTTGTCTTTAGTCTTCCAATACTCCGCTAAAATTTCGATTATAAACCAAAATTTGTTTTGGTATCCTGTTCTCATGCATCCTTTCGACATGGTCTGTCCAATCCTGTCTGTATTGCTTTATTCTTTTGTTTAGGCTGTATCGTCCGAGGATGTTCCTTATATCATCATATATTAGCTGGTCCCTCCGTGATACTCCTAGTAGTGATCGTAAAAATCTCATTTCATTAGCCTGTATCCGGCTTTGGGTCTTTGCGTTTAGTGTCTAAGTCTCACTGCCATAAAGGCCGCATGGCACTGCCATCACTTGATACAATTTAAAAAGAGTATCTCTTCTGACGTTTCCATTAAGTCGGCAGTTTCTTTTCTCCTTAACATTAGTCAACCATATTTTATTTAAGTATGTGACGTCTTCTTTGTACCTTTATTATAGTATAAATTGATTTATTCGTTAACAACTTAACATTCAGCAGATTACGTTTAAGTACACGTGTCAGCAAATAACAAACGCTTATCTCTGAAGAGACAATTTATTTTTCTTCGCTTTAAAACATGGAAGAATTTAAAGGAAGAACATGGTTCTTCCCGTTCCCGTTTGGTTGTAACAAGGTAGCCCGTTCGTACTAGTAGAAAGTCTGATCTCCCTGAAACTTAATTATGTCGGGAAAAAAAGCTTTTTACGTGCATAATATCGATTTCCATTAAAGCGACTTTTAAGCGGGCACGAATGACCGAAATCAATACGTGTTGATTTGCACTGCTTTGAGTGTAGACTCACCGCTGAACGCCATCTACTGGTCAAGTAAGCAATCAATGGTTAGATAAAAATCCAATTATTCTACAGCAATTTCAATAATTTATCAACGTCAATAAGTCTAAAAAAACAACGACGACCGATTTAAAAGTAAAATTAAGTTTTAACACTAAACCATAAACAATAATAAATCAATTATTTGTAGGTACCGAATGATGTACGTTCTATTTTGCTATCAACGAGATCGCATTAAGTTTCGTTTTATAGAAATAAGAGCATTCTCGTACAGATACAGTACGATTATCTAAGCATTTCATGGCCGGCGTCAGAGTTAATAATATAATGTCTGCCGGGCTGTCAGGCCGTGGTCCGATGTTAATTGACGCAAACGTTTCAGCCACTCCGTCGGTGGCCATCTTCAGTGCTTGAGGACTGAACACTGACACAGTTCTGTCAGTGAACCACAGTACTATGGCTAAGGGTAAGGCTAAAATTCAATGACTGTTAGAACTGTGTCAGTTTTCAGTCCTCAAGCACTGAAGATGGTAACCGATGGAGTGGCTGAAACGTTTTCGTCAATTAACATTTGACCACTGCCTGACAGCCTGGCAGACATTATATTAATAAAGAAAGTTTATGTTGGATTTTATTGTTACTACCGTCGATCGATCCGTCCCGGGCCTAGTAATTTAAACTACCATCATCGTTCCTCCAGCTATCATTCTCAATGCATACAGTATTGAAGTTTAAAATCGGGTTGTTAAAAATCGGTCTGCCACAGATTTTTACCATGCGGCCATTTCTCTTGTTTCCATAATCGAGACAAGATAATGATTATTATCTATCAACATATTCAATCTCAATGCATATAGATTAAGGACACGCTACATACATGAATCATTTCTAAAAAATACAAAGCAGATATACTCATGAAAATTGTGTAAATAAACTTTATTTATCGTTATAGTGTTCGATGGTATCGTAGAAAAATAAAAAACCAACATAAAAGTGATTCTTTAACTTAAAGAAAAATAAAATTAATTGTTTTTTCTTCGAAACTTCTATTTTTCTTTTTTTATTAGTTAATATAATTGTTTGGTTGTTGAAAAAACTTGAATGCAGGGTCACAGAAAGTTTTTACGTTTTATAAGAACTTAAAAACGTATTCGAGGATAATTTTATAGCACAAGGATATATATTCAACTAGTTTCATAAAACGGTGGTGGGGTCGGTGATGATGATGACAGCGTTACAGTTGATGGCGGTGATGAAGCCAAACAAAAAAATTAATATTTCTGAAGAATGAAAGTAAGGAAAGTGGGATAAAGCAAACAATATAAAACAGTAAAAGGCAACGTTAAACAATATGTGGATCTGTAACGGTTAACTGTGTCTCATAAAAACAAAGAAGGAGTAGTAAAATGTATGCGGCAGCAATAAAACAATGTTATAACAACACCCAGATTACTGTCAATAAAACAGTACTAACCTTACACCTTTCGTATCAACTAAGGACGAATATATAAATACGATTAAATACTGCCAATGCATATCGTTGTATTGGTTGAATTACAATAAATAACTACTCCCCCCCAAAAAAAAACTAAATTGTAAACAAAACAAAAATAACATATATAATATGTAAGAGTCATCTAAAATAAAAAATAGCGTTAAAAGTAAATATTAACTTGAGCGACATTAAATGAAAATTTATTAATCCTAATCTGTATTAGAAAAATTGAAAACCCAGACCAGCATCAAGTTCTGCGCCACTAATGACAGCGCAACAAAATAATTAAAACCTCCCCCTGCAGCCCTCAGGTTTAATTGGAACTCGTCTGCCGACCGTTGTCTGGTAATCGTGTCTCCTCGTCTATCCGCTGTTTATCCGTCTTATCTGTCTCTCCTGTCTACGCTGTCATTACCGCTGTCCAGATTACAGCACGGTGAAAACTGATATCTTAATAAAACGCTTGGCTATAATTGGATTTTCTTCGGGTAACGTTATCAACAGCCATCTTTATACAGTTATGTTGATTAGCTGGCATCAACGTCAGATTCACTCTTCTTTTTTTTAATATTGCCATTGTATTTGCCTGTTATTTACTTTACAAAACCATAATTTTATTATGACATAATAGTGATTCCTAATAACATAATTAAAGCGAATCAGATTCTTTTTTCTAAACTCTGTATCATTCTATTCTCTTGATATATTTCTAAGTTTCACCTTATGTGCAGGAGCATAAGGCGAACTCTTAAGTCAGCAAGTAGAGAAACACGCCTAAAATTCTACAAGGTGATGGCCCTTCCCGCACTTCTTTATGGGTCTGAAAATTGGAAAGGCCAGGCCAAACCAAGCGGCTGAAATGAGATTTCTCAGGCACGTGGCAGGGTATACTCTCTATAATCATAGAAGAAACACAGATATACGGCAGGACCTGAATATTATGAGTATACTCAACAGGACTGCCCAATATCGGCTGAGTTGGTGGCGACATCTTTTCCGACTGGATGACTGTCGCATACCCAAACAACTATGGAACTATAAGCCGAAGGGACGGAGAGGTGTGGGAAGTCTGAGGAATGGCAGGAGTGACCAGCTCTAGACTCTTTGACTGTTTGAGACCGGAACCATCCTTGGTTTAATCCTTGCAGATGATGATGATGATGATGATGATGATGATCTTTCTAGGGGCTCCTTTTCTCTATTTCCCTTGCAGTGCCCAATTAGACATTGTTCCGTTCTTCCATTTTTTCTCCAATTCTTTTTCATTTCGGTTCAGTTAGTTAATTTTCATGTTACCCCACCACCAACAGCCGTGATCTCATACGTACTGTTGCTCATGAATCCTTTTGAATAAAATTTTATTTCAACGAAAGGACTACGTGTCTGTTTCTGTATATCTACGAGTGCATTACATCAAATAATAGTAGGTGATACAAATGTTACGTATGTTAGGAAAACAGTTATAAAAGTCGCGACGGTAGCTAAAAACTAAAGGAGATTTTCGCTAGAAATAAACTGTCATGATTTTGACAGTAGAACGCTAGCCTTCCTTTACCGGTAACACGGGGCACTAATAATATGTTCTGAAACTGTAGTTTACATATCAAATAAAACCGTCGTAAATGACAGAAGTGCACCATCAAGTGACTCCGTAGTACTCCTAAGAGTATTGCCAGCAACATGTATGTTCTTATTGTCGCAAATAAGAACAAAACGCAAACTATTAAAGTTATAAACGTTTTGTTGGCGACGATAAAATGTAGAAACGGATGCAAAACTGCGGAGTGAACCAGAAGCAGCTTGATTCTAGAAGTTATTCTTAATTAGTAGTGGATGAATGATTGATGGTTTCGTGAAGTACAGTCATCAACTAGACACAATTTAAATCATTTGTGTCGACGTTTCGATTAAATTATTTTCATCATCAGGACCTAAATACAGGCAATAAAGAAATAATTAATAGAACGTAACGAGTGTTTTGCTGAATGTGTGTGAATGAGAGTGTATTTCTGTGTATAACACAAAGAATTTATATTCAAACTTCTAAAGGTGCAGATTGTATTTGCGAAAGGTAGGTAAATATATAGTAATATAAATGTAATTGAAGAAGAAATTATTATTTCATAATATCGTATACATATTGCAATGAGTAAAATATGCATATAAATTGGTACTGGGAATGAATTTTAAAAAAATTGTTAATACAAAATTAAAAAATTAAGATATACTGATAAGTACATTTTTCAAGATGTCAAACCCAAAGTTTCAGATATTCTGTACTGAGAGCTATCAATAATTATACATTGATTGCTGTTAATAGTAAGAGAAAATTTTTTATTCCTCTTGGTCTTGAGAAAGTTTAACCATATATTTGAACTTTTATTAACAAAAATACTTAATATTAAAAGGAACAGGGCGTGATGAGCTACCCCATGGATTACGCTTGTTAAAAAAAGTACAGTAAAGTATATGAAGCATACTATCTAATTAAATACATATATTGAAAATACTAGAGCAATTTTTAAAACAAACTACTTTAATAAGTACAAAATTTTGAATCCTTATAAGGAACATAAAATATATTTACACGAAACATCAATCTTAATGTTATGTTATGTTCCAGCAATGTTGTCAGACAAACATTAGTATAAACTCCCAGTTTCTAACATATTTTGGTGCAACACAACATGTACCTAAATACGAAATTCCGCTTTTATGTAAAGTACTGTATGAAGTTTAAAAATATTTTTCATATGTATTTGCATTATCCACTTCTTTTTCATTACCCTCATTTTCCTTCCTTTGTAAGTGCCTTCCTTTACACTGTTCTCCTTAAATCTTTACATAACACTCTTATACGTTTCTAAAATTCTTATTACAATTCAGTTCATTATAATTTTAAATTCGGTTCACTATTTCAGATAACACTGATATTCCAATTTCTTACACTCACTAGTCAGTGCGTAAGGCTAAAGCAGTCGTCTGGCAACGCTACCTATAAACAGTATCCTGTTAAAGGTCTAAAACTTAATTATTGTAATAGGCCTATAGTAAATGAAGGAACAAACAAACACAACCTGATGATTCCCAACGTATTTATTAAAAACCCAGCATGCTGTCAGTATCAACCATCAGATGTAGGCCTATATGTTTATATAATTATTATGCAGATTTCAATTTGTTCTGATATTATACGACTCTGCAATAAATTCGTCCCTGGCTGCATCTGCCCACTATGAACAAACTCCAGGCGGGCAGTTTTACTACTAAAATTGCCACGATTAAAACAGCAAAGCAAGTGTGTACACCGCGAGCCTTCTATGCGTGTACATGCCAGAATGCGTGCTGAAGTAAATGCAAACCGCGCGTACTTGCATTGACTCCAACACGCAGTCTGCATACACGGCATGTGTCGGCTCAAGCGGTGTGGTGTGAGTCTGTACGCGCGGGCGATACATGCGTGTGCGTGCGACAATGCGTGCTGGAGTCAATGCAAGCCGCGTGCGCTTGCATTGACTCCAACACGCAGTTTGCATACACGGCATGTGTCGGCTCAAACGGTGTGGTGTGAGTCTGTACGCGCGGGTGATACATGCGTGTGCGTGCGACAATGCGTGTTGGAGTCAATGCAAGCCGCGCGCGCTTGCATTGACCCAAACACCCATACTGCACACCGGACAAGTATCCGCCAAACGGGTGTGTGTGAGTGACCCAAACACCCATACTGCACACCGGACAAGTATCCGCCAAACGGGTGTGGGTGAGTGTGTTGCCTGTATTTTAATCTTGACAATCCTTAACAGTAAAAATACCATATGAATCGAGTACTTCGTAATGGGGAAATTAGCGACGAGATGAATTTATCTGCAGAGTGCATCTGGTAACATCTGTGAACGTTGCCAGTACGAATTGAACTATAATTCGTTCAATTTTAATCAATTGCTTAGAAATGAACGATTTATTGTTATTGATTTTGGTGAAGATCGGTTAAGGGAAAGGGGTAGTTTACCTGCAACGTTTTATGTGATAACAAGGGTAATTTTTTATGATGAACGATAACTGCCGTAAATTCAAACAGCATCAAATAAAGTTTTGCATACTTCCCTACTTTGTAGAGAACTCAAGGTCAGTTGATTTTGGTGAAGATCGGTTAAGGGAAAGGAGTAGTTTACCTGAAACATTTTATGTTGTAACAAGAGAAATTTTTCCATGACGAACGATAAGTACCGTAAATTCAAACAGAATCAAATAATTTTTTGCATACAGCCCTGAATTGTAGAGTTCTCAAGATCTGTTGCTTTTGGTGAAGATCGGTTAGGGGAAAGGGGTAGTTTACCAGCAATGTTTTATGTTTTAAAAGGGTATTTTCAATGGCAAACGATAACAGCCACAAATTCAAACAGAATCAAATAATTTTGTGCATACCTTTCTTAATTGTAGATACAAACAGAATGATCACTGTTGCACACCACTATATAAAAATTATCCCGATTAGCGCTTTCAAGCTTCACAGCTCATCGTCAGATCAGAATGGTATTGTAGATAACTCAAGGTCTGTTGATTTAGTTGAAGATCGGTTAAGGGAAAGGGGTAGTTTACCTACAACATTTTATGTTGTAACAAGAGAACGTTTTCCATGAAGAACGATAACTGCCGTAAATTCAAACAGAATCAAATAATTTTTTACATAGGTGCCTGAGTTGTAGAGTTCTCAAGGTCTATTGATTTCGGTGAAGATCGGTTAAGGGAAAGGGATAGTTTACCTGCAACGTTTTATGTGATAACAAGGGTAATTTTTTATGATGAACGATAACTGCCGTAAATTCAAACAGAATCAAATAATGTTTTGTATACTTCCCTACTTTGTAGAGAACTCAAGGCCAGTTGATTTTGGTGAAGATCGGTTAAGGGAAAGGAGTAGTTTACCTGAAACATTTTATGTTGTAACAAGAGAAATTTTTCCATGACGAACGATAACTGCCGTAAATTCAAACAGAATCAAATCATTTTTTACATATGAGCCTGAGTTGTAGAGGACTCAAGGCCTATTGATTTTGTTGAAGATCGGTTAGGAGGAAAGGGTAGTTTACCTGAAACATTTTTTGTTGTAACAAGAATAAAGTACTTAATTTTGATAAATAAAGTATCCTGATAAGAAGATCTTAATAATCCACTGTAGAAACGTAGATGAAATATCTATAAATGAAGAGGCTAGTTGAACGGGGTGGGGATAATTTTCTAGAAATGAAAATTATAGTTGAAGGGGGAGGGGATAATTTTTTATATATGTACTACGTTATCGGCAACAAAGAAGTAGTTTGTTGTTAAAATTCCTTCCCGTCCTGTTTGGCAGTAGACCAAAGTTTTCTGCAAAACCAGACGTTTCGGCAGTGCCATCGACTTCCATCATCAGTGAAAATCGAGTGCGATACGTTAGTGACCACAGTACTGTGGTTAAGGCTGAAGCAGTAAGTAGAAAGAAGTAGTTTCTATGGAAATATTTCATTTTGAAAATGATTTTAAATATAAATCTTAGAACATGGAAGTCATGTATGGTTCTCCTACCGATATTTTTCTAAAAAATTCACTACTATATAAATAGAACGAATTAAATAAATTATAATTTTAAGAAAAATATTATAAGTCGTACATGGATTTTATTGCTTATTTCTCGAAAAGGTATTACGTTATTCATCGAATGTGTTACGTTATACATTTTAAAAATGATTAGTATATCAGTATTTAAAATGAACAGAGCATTTCTTGTCAATTCTGTTATTTCTTTATTGGCTGAGCGAGAATTTGCTATGTACCGAGGCTTTAAATTAAGTAATGAGACTAATTTAGTAAAACCTTTTATTTACACTCAAACTAAATCTAGATTCTATCGTGTTCAAAATAGTTTCCTTGGGAAGCTACACAGCGCTTTAGACGGATTTTCCACTCTTCATAGCAATGATGATCGGTTACATTTTTTTAAATGTTGTCTATCGTCCCAAAATGGTGTCCTTTGAGATGTTTTTTCAATCTCGAGAAGAGAACGTAGTCACAGGGACTTAAGTCAAATGAACAAGGGGGCTGAAGAACAACAGGAATGTTTTTCTTTGCGAAAAGCTCATTAACTGAGACTGCTGTGTGACAAGGTGCATTGTCATCATGCAGCATCCGAGTGTTCATGGTGGTTGGTCTCATGCGGGCAACTCTTTTCTGCAGCCTCCCAAGAATTTTTTGGTAAACATGTTGAATGACGGTCTGCCCTGTAGGTAAAAACTCCTTATGGATAATGCCATAAAAGAAACAAATGAAAATGGTTTTGATTTTGCATTTGCTCATTGTTGATTTTTGGGACCTGGTGAGTTGGTGTATGACACTCCTCCCCCTGGCTTTTTGATTCTGGGTCGTACTCAAAGATCCATGATTCATCCATCACCAGTAATAACCACCAGTAATTTGAAAATCAGGATCATTTTCAATTAGTCCTAGAAGATCACGGCACACTTCCATCCTGTTTTCTTTCTAGTCAAGAGTGAGATTTTTGGGATCAATTCCTCGCAAACTTTTTTCATTCCCAATTCGTTTGTAAAAATTTGATAAACTGTAGTGTAGTTCAAATCTTATTGTTCTGCTGTGATTATGACGGTTAATCGATGGTCAGATCGTATCAAGTCTCTGATTCGATCAACAGTGTCGTCAGTTCTTGACATTGACGGTCTTCCAGAGCGTGGATCAACCTTAATTGATTCCCGGCCATCTGAAAATGCTTTAAACCATCTGAAAACCTGTGGTCTTGACGAAGCTTCATCTCCATACGCATTTGTCAATTTTTTAAAAGTCTCAGTAGCATTGTGCCTGAGTTTAACAGAAAACTTGATTGCACAACGTTCCTCGTAATTTATGTCACTTATTTTTATAACGCACAACAAAAACTCACTCCACGAAACCTTGTTTACGTTTCATGTGGCAACAATAGGCAATAAATATTAATACTCAATATCAATCAGCTGTTTATCTAACCACCTGTGTCTGTGGTTTAGTGTTGCCATATTGCTATATTATTAATCTCATAACTTAATTTACAGACCTCATATGTTGTCTCCATACTCCGGCTGTTACAGTTTTAGTCTGCATCGCAGTTGCAATTGTTACTAACCGCTATTTTATATATTGATTACACAGTAAGTTTTTCTCGTTCCGTCTACTGCAAGTGACTACAAGTGACAAGTGATTCCTTTTATTTCGACGAGAGATGTTTTATTGTAATCTTGTTAACAAGAGTGACAATGTGTGTTAATTGATTCATAATGACAGCGACTCTCTTCAGGCCGAACTTTGGAAAGGTCATCTCTGACCATGTGTAGACCTGTATCCTCCACCAAGATCCTTTCACACACTGACCTAAGCTCTTGACGACGGCATGGTCCCCAGTCCTTGAAACGTCGCCCAGTATCATATATTGCATCAATTAATTATCAGGACCAGTGGCGGTCTGGCTAAGTCGGCTGGTCCGCGATCGCCGACCAAAACATCTTCAAAGGGCCCCCAAAAGCGGATTCGTCGAATTTTAAATAAGTAAAAATCGAAGAAATCCGTAATTTCGTTTAATTTTTTGGCGATGAAGCCCAAAATGTGAACTTCAACATCATTTGCTTTTAAGCAAAAATAATAAGAATACATTTTTAATTAAAAGATATTCATTGAAAAGGAGGCTCAAGCTTTTAATTTTCATAATTTGTAATCTCGTTTAATTTTTACGCATCTCGGGGCCCCTGTATAATGCAAGCTTAAGAGGGGGCCGAACATCGCCAGCCAGCCGCTAGCGGCTAGTCCTGTTTTTAACATGGAGCGCAACTTAAAATCGAATTTTATAACACTTAAAATATGATTTAAAATTAAAATGTCACTACCGGAACATTAAATAGTCAAAGTTATAGTATTTCAGCCACTAAAGAACTGGTTAAGTAAAAAAACGTATTTGTAAAACGAAAAATTAGAAGTATGATTGTCCATAAGGAAAAGCTAAAGTTGTATGGTTATTTTATTAACTCTTTAAAATTAAACGCGGCTGTGTAAAATGTCGAAACTTATACCATATTAAAGGGCGTTTCTATAGCTTTGTTCCTGTAGTGATGGTTACCGTATTTTCTTACCTGCATAGTTAAAAATATTAAAAATATAGACATTGGCGCATATATATCTATAGACACCCGCGCACTAAAAAACGATATTTCAATTACGGTCGGCCCCCTCTTAAGTGGGTACGGGGGTCACACTTATAAATATGCAAATAATAAATCTCTGCTTTCGATGCCTTAAAACCTAAAGCTTGCAATAAAAAATATGTATTTTGATTTATGAAGCTTTAAATTATTATACTAGCGCAAAAAAGGTCATTGCCCGGAGATTTCTATATTAAAATGATAGTAAATCATCAATGTTTGTCGTATTTTTGCTGTATCTCCGTACTGCGAGACAACAGCGCATGCGCGCGGTTATTTGTTATGTTGGCAATATAGATATTTTGATACTTTACATTGTTGGCAATATCATCCAAAGCATGTGTTTCTTAAAGAACTACCTTAAATCATCGTTAGACAGATCGCCTAACCTAAAAAGTGTTCTTCATTTAGACTAACTTTATTTATTTACTCTCTTTTGTGACTACAAGATATTTAAAATATGAAACGCTAACGAATTTACGAAAGTGGTGCTCAAAAGAAAAAAAAGTATAAAAAGAGAGCTGCATCGACAGCCAAAAGTGCAGCGAAATTCTCTTCTTGGCTGTGTAATTCAAACAATGAGACAAAAGGAGCTCAGTCTAAATCAGATGAAAGTGAAAACGAATGCAATCAAGAAGGTAAGCAAGAATTAGTATATTACACACCTAGGGAAGGTAAAGAAAGAATGTCTATTGCTTATATATATTATCACCCGAGGCGAAGCCGAGGGTAATAAACATGCGGTTGAGGGACTCTTTTTTACTTCCCGAGATGTATACAAGTACTATTTTTCATCACACGCCTGCCGAAAGTTCCCCGGAATGTGCCTGTTTTGCGATAGGTAAATAACGCTTCGTTTTATGATTATGACCGCGTGATGAGAAATAGTATACATCATTCAGCTGGCACACTTCTACTCGACGAAAACGTTGCATGAAAATTGTTGTGCGATTGAGGCTATTCCATATATCATTAAGGTGAGGTCGTGAGTAAAATCTATTTCAACTTTTTTCCACCAGCTATGCATCACTCGAAATAAAATGTTTCAATTTATGATGTAAAAAATATATATATTGTAGGTAATTCAAAACTTTAGCAAAAAAACTCATTACAATTTTTCACAAGTACGCTACTATGGCACTGGAAACATTATTCGCCCTACATTTGGATTACTTTGTATAAAAAGGAAATTGGTTACCCCAGATTCCTTAGGTCATAAAGAGAAGCATTTAATTTATTTGCAGTCAATTGACATTGTATTTGAGACAAAAAGTCTAAAACTTGCCTTAAACTATGAGCCTGTTTTTCGGTAGCTATGATACTAAAAGCAAAGAGTTGCTAGAGCTAGTAAAACTAAGAAAGAGATAAAAATGATAAAATCTAATTTTCAATCGCGATAGACACTGAAAAACGGTAACTCAAGAGTCGCGTTTCGCGCGTATTATGTTAAAAAATGTGGTTCGATACGCGTGTGAATTTTTTTTTTTGGACTCGCTTCGCTCGGGCGACAAACTTCGCACTCGTCACGAAAGACATCTTTTGCACTTATATTAAAGTGTATTATTTCTGTTCCATTTTTTTTTAATGCACTGTAGAATTGGACGTTTTTCTCAAGTTATCTTTTATATATGAAATATATACTAGTCTCCATTATCTTTCTAAAAAGTCCATTATAAATGTATAAATTTTTTATTACTATTAATGTTTTTCAAAAAAGTGTGTACAGTTAAATTTTGAAAGTGCAACATTCAATTTGATATGAGTAGGGGGAAAATGACAGTTCTAACGCACAAAGGAATGCCGCCTTTCTTAAAAAACATAAAAAACGATAAAAAACAAGATCAAAGAGATGCCGCCGTTCCCGCGGTCCAAGATTTTTTCCCACGCTCTCCCCACCACCCTGGACCCGCAGTATCCGCGAATTTTCGCGAAAATAATTTTTTATATGCAGCCTTTCGCGAGCCTAAATCACTTTCACTTTCTAATTTCCGCGAATATAATTTTTTATATGCCGCCTTTCGCGAGCCTAGATCACTTTCACTTTCTACTGGACCACAGCATCCGCGACTTTTTCGCTGATCTGTGTCAAGATCCGCGACTTTTTCGCGTATCTGGACCACAGCATCCGCGAATATAATTTTTTATTTTTTTATATGCCGCCTTTCGCGAGCTTAGATCACTTTCACTTTCTATCATTATAGTGTATATATTAAATATATGATCGGGGAGTACCAACCTTGCATGAGTTCAAATTTGTTATAATGTATATTAAATCTATATGATCAGGTTTACCAACCTATGGTGGGGGGTTCCGACTTGATGAATTATAGTGTATATATTAAATATATGATCAGGGTTACCAACCTTGCATGAGTTCAAATTTGTTGTGTGTTATAATGTATATTAAATCTATATGATCAGGTTTACCAACCTATGTATGGGTTCAAACTTGATATGTGTGTGTATTATAGTGTATATTAAAATATATGATCAGAGTTACCAATCCTGCATTATTGTGTGTGTGTGTGTATAGAACAGATCTGCCAACATTTTTCTTCGGTGGGAAATTCAAACTATATTATAGTAAATTGTTGACGACGACTTCGATATCAACTCTCTCTCCCCTCCTCTCTCTTTGTCTCTAGACACAGTTGTCATCAGTTTTACATAAGCGTCGTGCTACTTATGGATTATTGTAATTAGCGATACTAAAATGTAATCACCAGGAAATATATATTTATCACCTATCTCGTGGCGTCTTTTTTTGACACATGACAGTCATTGACTACGATTTAGAAATTAATATACTGCCAAGTCTGTGTGTGTGTGTGGTAAAGTGTTACGCATAAAAAAATCTCCTTGAAATAAGGTATTTTCAAAAGTTTTGTGTACACACACATTGTATAATAATTTTCGTAATTGTAAGATACAACCTGCAAATTATTAAAATGTCTCTCTCACACATTTCTGATTACTATACAAATAATTGGATGCATATTCGAAGATTTCCCTTATTCAAACGATTTGTATGTGTGTACACGAACTTAAATACAGACGATTGTAATTTTAAAAATTCATTTTTTGCATTAAATATATATCGTAAACAATGAAATAATAATATTTCGTCATTGTAAGATTTTAATAAAACAATTATCAGTTTAAATAATAATTTTCATGATTGTAAGATACAACCTACAAATTATTAAAATGTCTCTCTCACACACATTTCTGATTACTATACAAATAATTGCATGCATATTCGGAGTACGTTGACAGCGAAACAAGTCTATGCACACACACACACACACACACACACACACACACACACACACACACATACACACAACGATACTGAATTAGATATAGTTATTATTCACTAAATTAAACCAGAGGTCATTAACCTTCAGAGGACGTCCTACATTCTAATTTCACACCTGCTAGTCATTAGCAGTGATTAGGATTATAAAGTATTTACTCTAAAAACGGACAACTCTACTTTCTAATTTGACACCTGTCAAGCATTAACACCGCTTACAGTAATTGCTCTGAAAACGGACACACACACACACACACACGTGCTTCCCCCACTACAGTGTACACTATATATACGCTAAGTAAGTTAGCGGCAATTTCTTATTTGTCGACTTGTACTGCACGTGTTACGTGTCTTCCAGTATACACATCTTCTTTTGAAAGACTGTTTGTACGTCTTCAGTGTAGACAACGCACATACTAGTTTGGCTGATACTGTACGTGTCTTCCAGTATACACATCTTCTTTTGGTAAGTGTATAGATTTTATTTAAACGTAAAAATTATCAAGTGCATTATTTATTGAATTTAATACATGTGTGTGTGTACGCGTGTGTATGATCAAATTACAATTTCTGAAAATATATTCTTACTGTATTTTTATAGTGGCAATTTCTCACCAACGTGTGCTGATACATCTTTTTTTTAATAGTTGAAAGACTGTTTGTACGCCTTCAGTGTTGACAACGCACATGTACAGATTTTATTTAATTTTAATTTTAATGTATGTGCAGATTTTTATTTAAACGTAAAAATTATTTGCATTATCAAGCGTGTTATTGAATTTAATACATGTGTGTGTGTGTGTGTGTATGATCAAATTATTATGTCTGTTACAAATTTTCTGAAAAATTGCTTTAAACAAACGTTTTTAATGTAAAAATTTTAGAAAGTAGGTCACAGCGTATGATGACATTTATATCTCTCTCTAATTCTGTTGTGGACATACATAGCTGTAAGCAGTGACTATCTCCTTATGAATGCGGAATGTAGACTTTCCTAAAATTATTTGCATTAAAACATTATCGAACGCATTATTGAATTTAATACATGTGTGTGTGCGCGTGTATGTGTATGATCAAATTATTATGGAGTGGGTTATACAAATAATAATAAAGTGTGTGTAATATATATATATATATACATTTATTAAAATACATACACACAGCTCCAAGATTATATTAAACAGTTTTACAATTAAAAATACATACACAGCTCGAAGATTATATTGTTACAAGTATGAAAATATATCTAAACTAATATTTACAATTTAAAAAAAAAAACGTACACAGCTCCAAGATTATATTGTTACAAGTATTAAAATATATCTAAACTAGTTTTACAATTAAAAATACATACACACACATAGCTCCAATATTATAACGTTACAAATATGATGAAAATATATATATATTTAAAACTAGTATTTACAAAATATGTATAAAATAAGACTTAAACACGTCTATGTACTGTGTTGGACAATGGTGTATATTCTACAAGCGAATCATGTAGTATCATACAGTAGGCGGTTGTCTGTCTAGGAAAATTCATTGACGATTCAATGTGTGTGTGTGTGTGTGTGTGTGTGTGTGTGTGTGTGTGTGTGTGTGTGTGTGTGTGTGTGTGTGATCAAATTACAATTGTCTGAAATATATTCTTACCGTATTTATTCTTTTTTATAGTGGCAATTTCGCATTTGACTGCCTGCGTGAAAGCTATCACTGCATATTTTTTTTAAATAGTTGAAAGACTGTTGTAGTATACACACACAACTTTCATCATTAAGGGTGTATAGACAACACTAGTTGGTGAGTGTACAGATTTATTTAAACGTAAAAACATTATCAAGCACATTATTTATTGAATTTAATACATGTGTGTGTGTGTGTGTGTATGATCACTTATTATTATGTCTGTTACAATTCTCTGAAATATTGCTTTAAACAAACATTTTTAATGTAACAAATTTAGAAAGTAGGTCCCAGCGTATGATGACATTTATATCTCTCTAATTCTGTTGTGGACATACATACATAGCTGTAAGCAGTGACTATTTCCTTATGAAAGCGGAATGTAGACTTTCCTAAAATTATTTGCATTAAAACATTATCAAGCGCATTATTGAATTTAATACATGTGTGTGTGTGTGTGTGTGTATGATCAAATTATTATGTCTGGTACAATTGTCTGAAATATATTCTTACCGTATTTGTTTTTTTTTTTTTTTTTTTTTTTTATAGTGGCAATTTCGCATTTGACTGCCTGCGTGAAAGCTATCACTGCATTTTTTTAAATAGTTGAAAGACTGTTGTAGTATACACACACAACTTTCATCATTAAGGGTGTATAGACAACACACATACTAGTTGGTGAGTGTACAGATTTATTTAAACGTAAAAACATTATCAAGCGCATTATTTATTGAATTTAATACATGTGTGTGTGTGTGTGTGTGTGTGTGTGTGTGTGTGTGTGTGTATGATCAAATTATTATTATGTCTGTTACAATTCTCTGAAATATTGCTTTAAACAAACATTTTTAATGTAAAAAATTTAGAAAGTAGGTCCCAGCGTATGATGACATTTATATCTCTCTAATTCTGTTGTGGACATACATAGCTGTAAGCAGTGACTATTTCCTTATGAAAGCGGAATGTAGACTTTCCTAAAATTATTTGCATTAAAACATTATCAAACGCATTATTGAATTTAATACATGTGTGTGTGCGCGTGTATATGTATGATCAAATTATTATGGAGTGGGTTATACAAATAATAATAAAGTGTGTGTAATATATATATACATTTATTAAAATACATACATACATACACACAGCTCCAAGATTATACGAACTTTGAAAACTGGTGTACATATTGTACAATAATGCAAAACGGTCTTTCCCAATATCCAAGTTTAAATTATCGTAAGGATAATACTTGTCGTTTAGAAACAGTCTCGCATTGATCACGTTACAGTGATCAAATTCATCAGCGCGTGCTGGCAGTACATTTTTTCTTGCTGTCTGAAACGCTAACACAACAAAGCGTGGTTTTTCTAGCTGATTTCTTTCTATAATCAGAAAGAATATCGGTATTACCACACCTACATTTTAACATTAAATTTCGAGTTTCATTATTTAATTTGTCGTCAGCAGGTAATTTGTAATATTCTTGAAATATAAGGAGGGCATTGGAAACATCTGAATCATTTACTAATTGCAATGATGTTTTATCTTTCGTATAAAGATATCCATATTCATATAAGTAACGTTTAACTTGATCCAATTGAAACTGTGTTGTGTTATCCGTTAAACATTTTGTCCATAATGTTAAAAAAAAATATTACCGATTTAAGTGGCGTCATGGTTTCCGATTGTACTTTACAATGACAAATACCAAACAACGTTGTTAATAATTATAAAAGAATATGTTATTATCCCTTCTCCTCAATATTTATAAAAAAGATTTTTAACAAAATATGAATTAACAGGAATCGAACCTACATACTTACCTTCTTACCTTCACATTTACCATTACTAGTCTACCATTTAATCGATTAAGCTAATTCATATCTTATTAACGAACGATTACTCACGAAAGGAAAAACAGTTTACGTGTCAACGAACTCGGAATGTTTATGTTTACATTTTAAGTGTCCAATGTTTACGTGTCAACAAACACCGTCTGTTTATGTTTACATTTTTATGTTTGAGAGTCATTACATTGGCGGAGATGTCAACTAGAGAGAGCTCCCCCCTTTCAAATAGTATTCATCAAAACTTTGTAAATTAGAATCTGCACTACAGTCAAACATACGCACACACAAATAAATTAAAAATAGAAATTAATTTCATCATATGTCTGTTGGTTGCTAGTAGTATGGGCCTGTATTTCCTCATATCGTTCTTATTGTATTTTTTCGATAGTTTCATAAACAAAAGTTCATACAGACCAGGTGTACCCTCGTAAATTTTTCCTACACACACATCAACGCATGCACTATATATTGTCACCGGACAATATAGATAGAATGTGTCCACACCGCTATGTCTCCCCATAGCAAAATACTTTCGAATATTGTTTTGTCTTTCACACGATACATCATCGAATACGATAACAGAGTCGAGACCAGTGATTTCACTCGGTAGCGGGACTTCTTCGTTCTCGCTGTATGCATGCACTATCCTGCATTGCAACATCCAGTGAGCGTTACGTGTCGTTCTCTCTGGGTCCCTTGCGTTTCGTAGACTCTTTTCAATTTCTTAATCGCTCTCTGGACACACTCGTTACGTCCGTCCGTCCGACTGTCTATATCTGTCTGTCTGTCTGTCTGTCTGTCTGTCTGTCTGTCTGTCTATCTGTCTCTCTCTCTCTCTCTCTCTCTCTCTCTCTCTCGTTGTCAAACGTTATGTTCAAACCGTTTCTCCTCTCTATGATCATTACCGTGCATGTATATGATTTTAGAAAGTTTATATATATTCGACAAATATTAACTGTGTACGTACTTACAACGCCCGCTCTCTCTCACTCATCGTCAAAACGTTGACTTCATTTTTCATTGTATTAAATAATTAACAAATATTAACTATGTGTGCGTGTGTGTTGTCAACTACTTACATGCGCGTTCTCTCTCTCTTAACATAACGCTTCGTGTGAAGCGTTTTGTAGAGCAGGTTTCAACTGTGGAAGGTTTCATCGGACAAAAGGCTTGCCGCATGACAACTGGCACCAATCGTACACTCTAGTGTTTTTGGTGGTCCTAAAAAGGACCGAGTTGTGAGAACGGCGATGTTGGTAGTGCCGCGCTGAGATGTTCGGCGGCTGCGCCTGCTGTTCACGGCGTACTGCAGTCCTCCTCTTCTTCCGACACTGGTTGTAGAGTCAGCTGCCGACCCAGCGAAATCCATCGCTGACGGGGAACTTTCAAAATTTTCTGTCGGCTCAGGTTTTATTAACTAACTGGCATCGCTGATTGGCTAGCTCCGAACACGAAGTTGGTTACGTCTCGGTGGCTGCTGATGTCTGATTGGCTCGCTGTGTCCACCGCTGGTACCGGAGAGCAGATGTTCGCATACCGCTGCCATCACAATATATAACCGGTGAACTTCACAATCGTTCGTGTTGCTGAACACTACTGTGCTACAAATTGTATGTTACAAATTGATATTCTAATTTACTTTGTGAGATATAAAGCGTTTAAGATACACTAACATAATACCAGCGTTATAACAGTTTCTTTGTTTTTCAGTATTCACTCTCACGTCTGAATATTACCATGTCTGACCTTCAGCAGAATCCAGAACATCAGCAGGAACAGGGACATCCTCAACAAGGTAAAAATTTTTTTAAATACCAATTGTCTCTCTCTATAATTATGCAGCAAACCAAATTTGTTTGATATGAATTAACATGTATAAGATAGTCTCTTGACGTTGTTTAGAAATTGATATGACGGAGAAAATTTTTTATGTTCTGACATAGGTTTGTCACCTTCTCCCCAATGTATTGTCTCTTGACATCGTTTAGAAATTGACATGACGGAGAAAATTTTTCATGTTCCACCATAGGTATGTCACCTTCTCTCCAATGAACTAATTCAATTCCGCAACAAAAGCATTTAACTCTATCGTCTATGAATGACATACTATGTCCACAAACATCATAATTTAGCGGATAGTAGTAAAACCCGGCAAACGCTAACTCGTCGGGACTGACAAACGTCACTTCCCAATACTTGAACGATTTTCTTCTTTCACTTTCAATGCTAAAATCAGGAGTAGCTGCCATCTTCACAGTTTGCAATAAACTAGCCTATTACTAACGTGTACTATCTATTTACCTCAAACATGAATTTGTGTGTGTGTGTGTGTGTGTGTGTGTGTGTGTGTGTGTGTGTGTGTGTGTGTGTGTGTGTGTGTGTGTGTGTGTGTGTGTGTGTGTGTGTGTGTGTGTGTGTGTTATTCATTATTCCTATTAGCTAATACATGTGTTTCTATTGTTTCAGATATGACACGATTTTATATCGTGCGAAACAGTAGTATTAGAGGATGTCTCACAACTTTTAATTATCTGCCTGTGTACACGGAAGAAGAAGAAGAAGATCAAGATATATTACCGATAATGACCGAGGTGCGACCTTTATTGTGCAAGGATATTCTGGCAGAACAAGCACGTTTACGCAGTATCAAATGGCATATTGCGTGCAGGATACGTTTCACTAAAACTGTGTTAGATGGTGACAGCGGCGAAGAAAAAGAGGTAACCAAAGACGCCGTCTTCCACGGACGTTGTCGTACGTTGCTCACGGACGACAACGACGAGTTGAACTGTCTACTCGATGAATCCTACGATAAAATCATGAATAGCATATCCAATTTTACCCGTGACGGGAGCGGATGGTCGGTGGATGCTGTACTGAAGCTGGAACTAGTTGTTGGACGGTACAGACCTCTAGCAGCATCCTCCCACCTTCCAACCCCGCGAAAACTTGCACTCACCAGGGCAGTAGTCAACATCAAGAACTCCCAAGATGAAATGTGTTTTCTATGGTCCGTACTAGCTCACATACACCCTCAAGTAAGAGATAAAGAACGTGTTTCAAAATACCTCTTATTCAAAAACACAATAAATATGTCCGGTATCGAGTACCCTGTTTCTATAAACTCACTTTCTAAATTTGAAACACAGAATCCCAACATTTCTATAAACGTTTTCGGCTATGATATAGACGACAATATCAGAAACGAATCAAAAAATGAGGTTTATCCGTTAAGAATTACCCCCAATAAGGACAGATTACATCACGTTAATCTTTTGCTTCTGTCCGATACAAATAGCCGAAAACATTACTGTCTTATCAGTAACATGAGTAGATTGTTATCATCCCTTACAAAACACGACGGCCAATCATTTTACTGCGACTACTGCCTGCATCGTTTCTCCACAGAACATGGTCTGTCCGATCATCTCCCCTACTGCACACCTCACGGCGAGCAGAAAACCAAAATGCCTACAGAGGAGGAGAAGTTTATGTCATTTAAAAATTACGCGCACTGTCTTAAAGTACCCTTTACCGTCTACGCCGACTTCGAGTCTCTCATCACTCCGCTTCAATCGTGTTCACCTGGTAACAACGTCCCGACGACAGTGCACGAGTTAGGCGAATTCTACTCTGTCGATAGCAACGGTGCCCGTCAGAAAATAACTTCTCCTCCTGTATCGTCCACATCATACGAAGCGATGCATATTCCGTCAGGTTTCTCCTATGCTATCGTGGATCATACACACAGACTCTGGAGAGAGGCTAAAGTTTATCGAGGTGAAAACGTTGTAGACACTTTCTTCTCGTGGTTGATGAAAGACGCCGAGGATATGATGAAGGTAGTACGACATAACGTGCAAATAATTATGTCCGATGATGACAATGTTGCGTTCACTAACGCCACCGTTTGTCATTTGTGTGAGCGCCCTTTGACAGACGATGACAAGGTACGCAATCATTGTCATCTTACGGGGAAATTCTTGGGAGCAGCTCACAATAGCTGTAATCTAAGCTACAAGATGCCTCGTCATATCCCCGTCTTCTTTCACAACCTTCGTGGCTACGACTGTCACCATTTAATGCAGGGTTTAGGAAAATATAAGGACCAACACGTATCCTGCATTGCAACATCCAGTGAGCGTTACGTGTCGTTCTCCCTGGGTCCCTTGCGTTTCGTAGACTCTTTTCAATTTCTTAATCGCTCTCTGGACACACTCGTTACCAATCTGTCCACGTCCGGGAGCCAATTTCCTTTGCTCAGAGAGGAAATGCTTAGACGGGGTTTCGACGAACAGACCAATCTGCTCGTACGCAAGGGAGTATACCCTTACGAGTACGTTGACAGCATTGATCGATTCAACGAAACAAGTCTCGTGAACACTTTGATAACCGGTTGTTGGAATCGGCTATTTCGGACGCAGATTACGAGCACGCACAAAACGTGTGGAGTGCATTCAATCTGCGTACGTTTGGCGATTACCACGATTTGTATTTGTTGACAGACGTAATGCTGCTGGCCGATGTCTTTGAAAGTTTCCGAGACATGGCCTTACGCGATTACTGCTTGGACCCGTGTCATTTTTACTCGCTTCCCGGACTCGCTTGGAACGCGATGCTAAAAATGACAGGGGTCGAATTAGAGCTGTTAACAGAGATAAATCTGCATCTGTTCCTTGAGTCTGGGGTCCGCGGAGGCTGCGCGATGATATCCAACCGTCACGCAGTCGCTAACAATCCTCTGATTCCAGATCAGTACGATGTATCGAAACCGACCTCCTTCATTTTGTATACAGACTGTAATAATTTATACGGTGCAGCCATGTCGCAACCACTCCCTTACGCAGACTTCCGATGGCTCGATCGTAACGAAATCGAGTCCTTGGACGTACGTAATGTGAGTGATGATTCCGACATCGGGTACATCCTCGAAGTCGACCTACACTATCCTGATACCTTACACGACCTGCATTCCGACTACCCACTTGCACCTGTGCGCCAGCGCGTAACACCCGATATCCTTTCTCCCTTTTCCAAACGTTTACACGAGAGTATATACAGATCATCGTATAACGAATCAGGGTCATCCGTAGAGAAGTTGTTAACAACTTTGGAGGACAAACAAAATTACGTTCTCCATTATCGAAATTTGAAATTGTATTTAAGTCTTGGCTTAGAGCTGAAAGCGACTCATAGGGTGTTGTGTTTTAAGCAAAGCGCTTGGTTGAAACCGTTTATCGATTTCAACACCCGCAAGAGGCAAGCAGCCGTCAACAGCTTTGAAAAAGACCTTTTCAAACTGATGAACAACGCCGTATACGGTAAGTCGCTGGAGAACGTACGGAAACATATAGACTTTGAACTAGTCTCGAATGAACGACGGCTTCAAAAACTAGTTTCCACACCTAGGCTAAAACGTATGATTCGTTATACGAACGATCTGGTGGGGCTCTCACTTCGTAAAAAATCCCTTGTTCTTTCCCGTCCCGTGTATGTCGGCTTCACGGTGCTTGACGTTAGCAAAACGATAATGTACGACTTTCATTATCGTTATGCTGTCGCCAAGTACGGTTGCAACGTTAAATTATTAATGACAGATACAGACAGTCTGATGTATAGCATTCAAACATCAGACATGTATGCAGACATGAAGAAGGACCTACACGTTTTTGACACATCGGATTACCCTACGTCTCATCCTTGTTATAGCCTTAAGAACAAAAAGGTTGTCGGCCTGTTCAAGGATGAAACGTGTGGTCGTCCTATTAGAGAATTCGTGGGTCTCCGTGCGAAATGTTATTCGTTCCTTGTGGCCCACGAAGATCCCACCCAAGAGTGTCAAAAACGTGAATGTAAAGGTGTGCCTCGAGTTGCGATTAAGAGGAGTCTGCGACACGATATGTATCGCAAGTGTCTCACTGATCATTGTCAGTTTTCTACCAGTGCGCTTTGTTTACGTAGCGATCATCATACGCTGTACACGATGCGTGTAAATAAGCAAGCGTTGTCACCGTATGATGATAAGCGTTATATATTAGACAATGGTCATGATACACTTGCATACGGTCATTATCGGATACGACAACGCATCAACATGGAGAACGACGACGACGACACCTCCCCACCTACTAAAAAAATTCGTCTCCATGTATAGTAACCCTCCTCAACACTTGTTTCTTTCGTCAGTTGATGTCTCTCGGTGCTTCAGTCCAGACGTCTGTAAACGTAAGTTCACATATTAATATCGCAACGATATTTGTATGTTTAAACATAATATATATAGAGTTTGTAATGTGTGTGGTTTCTTTGTCTTACAGTATTATGGATAACACTGCGGTTATAATCGACTTCCAGTGCTTTTTCGACGACAACGGAAAATATATTGTGAAGGAACTGTCAATCATGGACGTTCTGAGATTTGCTGGTAGACATTGGATTTTGACACCGCCTGCTACATCCGTTACGAATCCCAAATACGTTAGGACAAACCACTGGTTAACAACAAATTATCATAGACTTAGATGGAGCGAAGGAGAGACACCATACGACAATCTTGTTTCATTGTTAACATCACATACACGTATATATAAATATGTGTTTGTGAAGGGTTTTGAGAAAAAACGTTTTTTGCAATCAAAGATAATACACAATAATATCATCAATCTCGATGACTTTGGTTGTCCTAAAAACATACCGTATATAATTCATGGAACAGAATGTCTTAGACATTTCAATTCTTCTGACCGTTGTGCCAACTATAAGGTGCATGCTATTCGGGAATGGATGATTCATGATTTTTGCTTTAAACAAACATTTTTAATGTAACAAATTTAGAAAGTAGGTCACCGCGAATGATGACATTTATATCTCTCTCTCTCTCTCTCTCTCTCATTCTGTTGTGGACATGTACATACATGCATAGCTGTAAGCAGTGACTATTTTCTTATGAAAATGGACTTTCCTAATGACATTGTTATATTTTTGGTGTCTCTAATTTCGTCTGTGGGACATGTTCATACATGCAAATGAAAGTGGGACACCGACGTTACCACCACCACCACTATCACATTCTACTGTCCTTTTGTGTCGAATATTCTGTCATTGTTTGGTTCTCTCTGGTTTGATACAGACGTGTTCACTAGTGTCTTCTAATAATGTCGTTTCTTGTAAAGTTTAATGCTGTAAGTGCTATCGAGTACAAACGATGTTCAGAATTGACAGTGAATAAAAAATATCCCATCATGGTCTTAACAAATGTGGACACAAAATATGGGAACTCTGTGCTTGCTACGTTGGAGGATGGCGACCGTCAGTATCGTGTCTATCTTCCCAAGAGGTATGCAGGTGTCTTCACGAATGAGGAGCTCAGACATATCAAACCTAAAGAACTACATTTAGTGTATCGAGGGACGAGAAATCAAACAACACAAGTAGAGATTGAGTCCTAACGTCGTAAGTAGCAATTGTGTTAACAAACAATTTATTGATGTGTGTGTGTGTGTGTGTGTGTGTGTGTGTGTGTGTGTGTGTGTGTGTGTGTGTGTGTGTGTGTGTGTGTGTGTGTGTGTGTGTGTGTGTGTGTGTGTGTGTGTGTGTGTGTGTGTGTGTGTGTGTGTGTGTGTGTGTGTGTGTGTGTAGTTTCAACTCACTGTACTTAACACTTTAATAATTGAATTTGTATGTACATGATAAATGTATCATTGATTCTATTTAGTTTCGTTGAATAATAATTGGTTCGATTAGAAATTATTTGAAAGTACATTACCTTTATGCGATAAATGTATCATTGATTCTAAGTAGTATTTACAAATTTCCAGTGAATAATATTTGGTTTGGTTTGATTAGAAATTATTTGAAAGTACATTAACTTATTAAAAATGACATATACTTGAAAAAGTTTACTTACTTAACACATTTGATTCTTTCCACTAACTGTGTGTGTGTGTGTGTGTGTGTGCATGTGATAATTGAATATTATCGTATCAGTGATTCTAATATCGACTGTATTGTTATGTTACAGATAAACTTCCTTGTGAACTGTATCTACAGCCGTGAAATTATTATTTTAAAATCTTACAATGTCAAAAAATTATTATTAATATTTATTTTATATAACAATGTTTGTTTGTGATATATGTATATTTAATCAATGTAAAATGTATTTTGAATAATTGTATTATAACGGTTTGTAAACTATATTTTAAGTTTGTGTACAGTGCTGTAAATATATATATTTAATCATTTAAAACATTATTATTAATATTGTATTTATTTTATATATAACAATGTTTGTTTGTGATATATATATTTAATCAATGTAAAATGTATTTTTTTGAATAATTGTATTATAGCGGTTTGTAAACTATATTTTAAGTTTGTGTACAGTGTTGTAAAATATATATATATATTTAATTTTTTAAAACAAATTATGGTTTTTTTTTTAATTTATTTCGTTATAAACCTCCGAATATGTATGCAATTATTTGTATAGTAATCAGAAATGTGTGTGAGAGAGACATTTTAATAATTTGTAGGTTGTATCTTACAATCATGAAAATTATTATTTAAACTGATAATTGTTTTATTAAAATCTTACAATGACGAAATATTATTATTTCATTGTTTACGATATATATTTAATGCAAAAAATGAATTTTTAAAATTACAATCGTCTGTATTTAAGTTCGTGTACACACATACAAATCGTTTGAATAAGGGAAATCTTCGAATATGCATCCAATTATTTGTATAGTAATCAGAAATGTGTGAGAGAGACATTTTAATAATTTGCAGGTTGTATCTTACAATTACGAAAATTATTATACAATGTGTGTGTACACAAAACTTTTGAAAATACCTTATTTCAAGGAGATTTTTTTATGCGTAACACTTTACCACACACACACACACACACAGACTTGGCAGTATATTAATTTCTAAATCGTAGTCAATGTCTGTCATGTGTCAAAAAAGGACGCCACGAGATAGGTGATAAATATATATTTCCTGGTGATTACATTTTAGTATCGCTAATTACAATAATCCATAAGTAGCACGACGCTTATGTAAAACTGATGACAACTGTGTCTAGAGACAAAGAGAGAGGAGGGGAGAGAGAGTTGATATCGAAGTCGTCGTCAACAATTTACTATAATATAGTTTGAATTTCCCACCGAAGAAAAATGTTGGCAGATCTGTTCTATACACACACACACAATAATGCAGGATTGGTAACCCTGATCATATATTTTAATATACACTATAATACACACACATATCAAGTTTGAACCCATACATAGGTTGGTAAACCTGATCATATAGATTTAATATACATTATAACACACAACAAATTTGAACTCATGCAAGGTTGGTAACCCTGATCATATATTTAATATATACACTATAATTCATCAAGTCGGAACCCCCCACCATAGGTTGGTAAACCTGATCATATAGATTTAATATACATTATAACAAATTTGAACTCATGCAAGGTTGGTACTCCCCGATCATATATTTAATATATACACTATAATGATAGAAAGTGAAAGTGATCTAAGCTCGCGAAAGGCGGCATATAAAAAAATAAAAAATTATATTCGCGGATGCTGTGGTCCAGATACGCGAAAAAGTCGCGGATCTTGACACAGATCAGCGAAAAAGTCGCGGATGCTGTGGTCCAGTAGAAAGTGAAAGTGATCTAGGCTCGCGAAAGGCGGCATATAAAAAATTATATTCGCGGAAATTAGAAAGTGAAAGTGATTTAGGCTCGCGAAAGGCTGCATATAAAAAATTATTTTCGCGAAAATTCGCGGATACTGCGGGTCCAGGGTGGTGGGGAGAGCGTGGGAAAAAATCTTGGACCGCGGGAACGGCGGCATCTCTTTGATCTTGTTTTTTATCGTTTTTTATGTTTTTTAAGAAAGGCGGCATTCCTTTGTGCGTTAGAACTGTCATTTTCCCCCTACTGATATGATACGTTTTAATAATTAAAAATTCATATAATGAATGCGTACATTTTTTACACAGAAAATGAAAGCTGCTCATCAGTACCTTCTATTGATCAATGCTCAAATGGTTCTGCAACTTCGAAGGTAACTGCGACTGAACCCGGTGAAGTTTCCACAGAGAAACCACTTTGGAAATCGAAAACGCAAACTACCTCATTTTCACCAGTAGCTTCTACAAGCAAAACCTCGAATGATTTTACAAATGTTGAAAAATCTATCACAGAATCTCCTGATTTTCTCACAGAAGAAGTGTCTTCTTATACTCTAATTAGTAATCGTTCACCAACTTCCCTAGGTTCTAAAGCCACGTATGAATATAGTTTTGATACTCCTCAAAAATCTTCAGCTTCGTTAGATACACATATTCCTCGCGATTTATCCAACACCAGCTCAGACTCTGAAGAATCTGAAGCTTCGAAGGAAGAACATAGCCATCAACAATCGTATCAAACGTTTTCCCAGCTTGCATGCTTCGTTAGCCCTAATCAACATGATTCAATTGTAATTAAAAAAGCCTTCATGGAAAAGCATCCGATTCAGTTAAGTGAGGAAGGTGGAAAAAAAGCTCTGTTTGAACCGTCTAAGCTTTACTATAGAATTTTGCCTAATGGAGAAAAAATTCATAGAATGTGGCTGTCCTATTCGATCGAACTAAATAAAGTATATTGTGCCTGCTGCATGGCTTTTGGAAAAACAGATGTCAGTAATATTTCTTTTATTTCTGGACACGATGTATCTGTCAAACATATATACAAAGCTGTAGATAAGCATGAAAATTCACAAAGCCATATAAACGCAGCGACAGCAGCTTTTCAATGCCTTCGAGGCTTTGATATTGCGATTTTTATGAACTCAAATTTGTCAAAAAAAGATTAAAAGAAATAGAAACTAGAAGGTTAATAGTTATTCGAATAATTGACATTATATTGTTTTTAGGTAGACAAGGCATGTCCTACAGAGGACACAGATCAGAAGGTGCAAATACTCTAGACTCCTCTGAAAATCATGGAAATTTCCTTCAATTAGTATTGTTAGTTGCAAATTATGACCCCATTTTACAGAACCATTTACAACAATGTATAGAAGAAAGCAAAATGAAAACAGGGAAAGTATAATAGAAAAAAGAGAAAAGAGTGGGAAACCTAACAAAGGCCAAATTGGTCGGGGCTCCCTACTAACTTTTTTGTCAAAAAACTTTGTCAATAAAGTGATACAAATTATTGGAGCATATGGTCGCAATAAGATTTTAACAGATATTCATAATAGCATTATTTTTAGTTTAATGTTAGATACTACGCAGGATGTTGCCGTAATGGATCAATTAACTATTTGCTTTCGGTACGTATAATAGAAGGAGCTGTGTATGAACGATTTTTAAATGTAACCATTGTAGAGGATACTAGTGGCGCTGCGCTGTTTGAGCATATTCAAACGGAATTATCAAATCTAGGAATTTCAATTTCTAAAATAGTAGCCTGTTCTTTTGATGGGGCAAGCAATATGAAAGGCTGTTATAATGGGTTGCAAGCCCACTTAAAAGAAGCAAATCCGAAAGTAGTTTTTACGCATTGTATGGGTCATGTTTTAAATTTAGTTTAGTTTTGGATTCTACATTTAATATTCTTGAAGCAGAAAACTTATTTGGTTTAGTAGAAGAAAGTGCTGTATTCTTTGATGCTTCATGCAAAAGAACATCTATATGGCAAAATGAAACAAAAAAGGAACATAAAGGTCAAGAAAAACTACGCAAGTTGCATACAATCGGTGCCACTAGATGGTGGAGTAAACATAAAGCTCTTTTAGGAATTATAGGTGAAGAATTTTTAGTAGATGTAAATAAAAACTCGAAGTTAATTCATGTTATTAGGGTTTTATTAGAAATATCAAACGGCAGTTTCGACTGCAAGACAAAGTTTATGGCCCGAAATTTAATAAGTCAGTGGTCAAAATTTGAAAACATTTTCATGGCATTCATTTTTCTTGATATATTTTTAGCTACATCACCCGTTTCAAAATTTTTGCAAAGTAAAGAGATAGATTATGCAACTGCTTGGAATTTGATACAAAATTTACTGGAGCAAATTAGTGATAAAAGAAATGACAATAGTTTTGATTCATATATAGAAAAACCAAAGATTATGCAAATATAGTCAATAACTATTTTGATGAGACCACTGGTATAGAAATATAGTTAGACTTTACAGAAAAAAGAGTTAGCAAAAAGAAAAAGATGCCTGGTGAGAAAGTCCCAGATGAGACTAATAAAATTTCTTCTCATAAATATAAAATAATTTATTTTAAGATAACTGATTGCATTCAATCGAGTATTAAAGAAAGATTTGTACCAAATGAAGGTATTCTTAAAGATTGTTCCTGGCTAAATCCAAAGAAATTTAAAGATATTGCAAAATTAAACAATTTCAATCAGACGAATTAAAAAGTATTGCAACACTATCAAATGTTGATAGAAGTACACTGATAGTGGAACTGCGACAATTTGCAACTCAATATCCAAGTCTAGTCAAGGTAGAAAAAGACAAAGTATTAAGGAATAAAACTGATCTGAATTTTGATGGATTGGCAGAAACCGAAGATCTAGATAATATTGAACATTGTTCGATGTTAAAAAAGTTCTTTGAGTGTTTATCTTGTGCGTTTCCTATAATTCATGAACTTTCTCAATCAGAATTATTTACTAATTTATATGTAGCTTATAAATATGTCTTGACACTTCCTTCTACGCAAGTTACTTGCGAAAGAGTATTTTCCAAATTAAAAATTATAAAAAATAGATTAAGAAGTAATTTACAAGAAGAGTTACTGTCAGACTTTTTGTTAATGAATATAGAACGGGATATATTTTCAGGCTTGGATAAAAATTTAATAGTAGATAAAATAGGAGAAAGCAGTCAAGAGCTAAGAAAAAATTATTAATTTAAAATAAATGTTTCTATTCATAATAATTATTAATTTAATACTAAATATATTATTATAAACAACTTTATTGAAACAATAAAATAAGTAGCTTAAAAACTTAGATTCTTATATTTTTTACCTTACATTATATAATTTCTTTTAAAATAATTCGACTCGAATGTAATATATTACATAGAACTTCTCATTTTGGTAAATAAAATGTATGTTTTCAAATAAAGTATTAACAATCAATCATTAATTAAAATACATAGAAAAAAGGGAAAGCATGTTTTTAGAAGAGGGCCCCCAAGTCAATAAAGTGCCCCCTTATTGATTGGAGCCGACCGATTTTACTAATGCCAGACCGCCACTGATCAGGACACAAGGATATAACAGACATTGTTAAAATTATTGTTATTACTAGGGTTGTTAGACCGTGGTCTCGACTATTATTGTGGACAGACGTTTTTCGGCCCCACTATCGGAGCCCATCTTCAGTATCAGAAAATGTTTGGCAAGGTACCCCAGTAGATAGTCTCTACCTCAATACTTGAATTTCACGCTAAGTTTCTACAACACACAGATTTTCCAACTACATGGATTAGTGTAATTTAAAGTTGAACGTTTCCACATTTTAAAAGTCATCCGGTTTTGTTTACTCCTGCATATTTAATTTTCCAGTTTATAAAAATTCAAACCATACATCTTCCTTAGTTTTGAAATTTGGTGATGCTAGTAGGTAACACAAGCGTTTTAACTGCTAATAATGTTAGACAAACCCATGTTGAACATACAGTAAATCGAAAAGTGAAGAACAACCACTTAAAGTGATAACGTATAAGTTCACACCTACTCCTCGACAAGTTCTGACTGCCCTTAGTTAATGAAAATAAATAGAATATTTTAAGTACAATAAATAAACTAAGTTAGCCAAAAATACAAATTACAGTCTTGTTTCCAGCAATTACTAAGAAAAAACATAGAAACTCTAGACAATATCGAACTGTAACAAACAACGGTGTCGTAAAAAAGTAATCAAATTTATCCACCGTTGAAAGCTCACGAACCTTCTTGCCAGACTTCAGATGGCAAGGAGAAGGAGTGAGGCAGCCGCCGTCTAAATGTCTGCCTTGCAGCCTTAACTAATTACCTACAGTTACATTCGTGGTCAGCTTCAATGTGTGACGTTTCCGTATCCTCTCCTCTACCAAGACTAATCACAATACAATACAAACAATAAAACTTTTATGAATATTCCTGTGGTTTGTTTAGACTTATTGTTGTGTGTGTGTGTGTGGGGGGGGACGAAAAAAGGATAAAATAAAAAATAGATTGTCCTCAAACGAAGCTACATAACTATTTGCCATCGTTTCTTGTATATAAATTAAAACAAAAAGTCTTTTTCTCAACTAATCCCCAATTGCTGTATCACATTCTGTTTGCTTCCTGTGCTTGTATAATTTTTTTTTGTTCTGTGATTTTCTCAAAATATTGACCCACTTTTTAAGCCCTGACATCAAGAAAAGAAACTATGAAATTTTCGAAAATGAACACTGTATTCAGATTTTGGCTAAAATTCCCTTTAATTTACTACTTTACACACGTGCGTTTTTGATTTTTTTCACATTTTTACCCCCTCACATTTTTGCCTCAATCAATCTAAAAAACAATAGAGTTCTGAAAGGTAAAACTGTAGACATGTTGCCAAGTTTTAAGAAAATCGGTGGATGCGTTTAAAAGTTTATTGTGAGGCATACCCCTAATAGACAGATAAATACCAAACGGTTAACAACTGAGAACTCACTTCGGTTGTTCAAACATTTCTTACACTTTATTAATTATTATTTGAGAATTATAAATTTAAAACAATTATTTTAGAGTTAAAAAATATATTTTATTTTATATCCCAAAATATAATAAAGCAAAATAGACGGTATTACGTACCGGTATAAAGTCAGAGAGACAAACATATACTCTTTGTTGTTTAAAATTATTGAATCGTTATGACAATGTTTGTAATCAACAACGTTCCAAAACGGAGAAAATAGTATTTCTATTGAAGTAACATGTGTATGTCTGTGTGTGTGTGTGTTTGTGTGTCGCAAAAACTAAATGGGTGGTGGATTTTCTTCTCTCATTTTAATTTATCGCTTTTGCAATTTCTTTCTCTTGGCTACATAATCCTAGTTTTGTCTACTGAATAGCTTACGAGAAATCTGCAACGATCATTCTTCTACTGTCGTCAGAAATAAATAGCCAAAATAATTTCAGTGCTTCGTGTTTCGAGTCTTGAAACACAGTTTGCGGAAAATGCTTGGTTAAAACGTGAAAACTTTCATTAATTGACTTGGAAATGTAAATAATTTTTCCTATCTTATGATAAGTTTTATTACATTTACTGTATCTTGTAAAATTATTTTTCTAGTAACAGAAAACAACAAATTTTAGTAAGTTAAAAATAACCCACACATTGTATACATACATAGCACACATTGCACACACACACACACACGCGCGCGCGCGCAAATCTATATTTTATAAAATATAGATTACAAAAATGAGTATCTGTTTTATTCTTCTCCATATACACTTTGTGAGACATATCCCAAATAGACAGACAGATAGACAAAGTCTGTAGGGCTCTTCCCACTTTTCTGTTATTCTTCTTTGATTGATAAGTGTTTTAACATCTTCCTTTAAGCGTCCACTGTGATACTGTTGCACTCCGAATTGTCTCCTTATAGTTTTGTAAGCTTTCTCTGTACTACCTTTTTACATATTTTTGTCAACTACGTCATATTTCTGTTCAATAATTGTTCTTTTGCTTTACCTGATTTTTATTGACCGTATTGCTCAACATTCTGTAACGAGCTCTTCTTTCTTCAGTTTTTGTCTTTATGTACCACTTCCCCTCTTCAGTGAGGCGTACTATTTCGTCTGTCATCCATTGCTTGCATTTATCTTTGCTTTTATATTCATTGTAGCCTTTCGTCACTACATTTCTCAGTTCCTGCTACTTACCATCAGCTTTTTTGACTGCATTATAGATTTCTACTACAGATTTACTTCTACATTCTCTTCGAAAAGTCTGTTGATTTCAGAATCTTTAAGTGCTCTCAGGCTCCGTTCCCTTTACCCATGTTGTCTCATCCTTCTCTTCAACTTCAATTCAAACTTTATGCCTATCAAGTTATGATCATTATTAATGTCGCAGTCTTGTTAACTTTTGCATTGCTTTAGGTGATTTTGTAACTTTTTTTAACAAGTATGTATCAATATGGTACCTTCGATATTACTTAGCATCTTCCAAATGCATTTTCTTCATGAATTCTGAATTTTAAAAAAACTGTCTTGAAGACTATTAAATCTTCATCTTTGAATAATTTAATCATCATTTCCACTCGTTTGTTTCTCTTTTCTAGACCACACCTTACAACTACTGTACTTCTTCTCCCTCTCCGACAATACCATTCCAATCGCCCGATGTGGTGATGATGTTTTCTTTATCCACACTTTGCATGATTTCTTCAGTTTCTACGTGTACTTTTTCTACTTTTTCTTCGTCATATGTAGAGATAAGCATACATGTTTGTATTATCACTGTATGATTCTGTAATTGCAGCGGCAAATGTCCATAATTATAATTACTCCATAATAATTCTACTGCTCCATTCCTTGACCAGTATTAGTCCTACATCACTGTGTCCTTCCTTAGCTGCTGAATACAGAATTCTATACTAATTGCTCTAGACATCCCCTCGTCCTGACCAGTTCAGCTCGCTGACTTCTGGAAAATGAATCCGTAGTTTCGTCATCTCCGATTTTGCACTGTCTAGTTTTGGCAATCATTATTGTTTTAAATTCAAAGTCGCTACAATTTAAGCCCGTTTGTGTCAATTCTTAGCCATTACGTCGTTTTTGCGACTGAAACCATTTGTAAGTCTCTTTGGACCATACTCGGTTGGACACGTACAGTGGGGCGTTTGTTATGGCTCACAGCGCTGGATTATCTCTAGGTTGCTGATAATGGCACTTCCCCATATTTATATTCCATAGGTCCAGACAGATTTTATGATGGCTTTATAAATTAGCAACTACATTTCACATGTCACTTGGGACTTCTTGCTAATAAGCCAGTACACTTTCTGAAATTGTAGACCAAGTTGTTTCCACTTCATGAAATTGTCGGTAAGTCGTCGGTCGATGTTCTGACCCTAGGTACTTCACCTCGTACTTCAATATCGTGGACAATCGTCTTTTTCATTGTAAAAGTCGCACGAGCTGATATGACTGTATTGGCTTAAATTTCCCCTTTTTTTACCCAGAGATTTATTTCATCGAGATGTCCCACATGGAGTGATGAAGTCCTAAATCATGCGTTGACCGCTACTATACCCTCTAGTATGCGTCATTATCAAACGTTGCTACCTCTGTGACCTGGTAGCACATACGTATGTACATACGCGTATGTACTTGCACAATTTGTTACAAAACCCTAAAATATGATGTAGAATACAAAATTAAAATTTTTTATGATTTAAAAATTATTATTTGAGACTAATAAGCATAACAATAATATTAAATGATCATTTATAATTAAAAAAACATGTTTTATTTTTGAAAACAAAGTAGATATTAATACGCATAAGTATACAGACAGAGAGATAAAGACAATAACCGTTGAAATTTTGCAGGAACTTTATGACAAACTTTGTAATCCACGACCTTCAAACCGGAAAATATAGTAAGCTATACAGAGTTATGTAACGTGTGTTATAGAAGTTGGAGCTGCTTATGAAATACTTCGTGTAGCAAAGAAAATACTGGTAGTTTTTTCAGACATAACCGTTTTAATAATCTATGTTTTACAAATTATGGAGTACTGGCAATAACATGCTTTCCCTAGGGTTTCCTAGATTTGTTTATGTTATGAAGATATGTTTACTCATTTTGGTGTTTAACAAAAAAATATCTACCGCAAAGTTGCGATTGTAAACTAAAGTAATAAGGGTGTGACAGATGTTTCGTCAACTCGCTAAATCGCATTACCGCACACTATCGCTGTGAAACAGCTCTACAGTCCTCTGTTGTAGGGCAGAAGTAGCCAAGGTCCCAACGTCACCGATAACATAAAACGTCTTTGTCAGTTACGCTTCCAAGCTCAGAGCTTACGAAATGTTCCGGCTTTACAATCTAGTCCCCGATCTATGCATACTTGCTTTCTCTAATGGCCGATAATTCGTAGCCAGCTCCGGAATTATTCTTCCGGGAAAGATTCTTTCTGCTTGTGTACAACCAATAACGTAAATTTAGACTAAAAAGTTTCGGGCATTTCAACATTAATAGAAGGACAGACTTAAAGTGAGAGCACATGTTAGTTACCGGAATATTTCGTCTAGTTGATTATACATATAAATCGCTGCGTATTCATCAACTCATCAACAACATACACCGCTTTACACATTGCCATAATTATAGCCAAAACCAGGCCTATAATGTATAACCACAGGAGTACACAATCATCAACTAAGCAGTCCAAACGTCATAGTACTTTATTTATCAGATGCGCTTTCAGTTAGTGTGCACAGTGGAATACTTACTGTAGTGTACATAATGCAGTTCCGTGCATTGAACCGATTAAACAGATTCGCCTTGGCTCCCCAACAGCAAGTTTCATTACGCTGGTACTCTGATAATAGCTAAAGCAAATGCCCGCCTTTCAGACGAGGGTTATTTTAATATCTAGGTCAACAGATAGGCCTACTTACCGCCGGGTTTAAATACACTGAAGAGAGATAGGGCACCCGCTCCTCTGTGTGTGTGTGTGTGTGTGTGTGTGTGTGTGTGTGTGTGTGTGTGTGTGTGTGTGTGTGTGTGTGTGTGTGTGTGTGTGTGTGTGTGTGTGTGTGTGTGTGTGTGTGTGTGTGTGTTGTTAAAAGCATCTTAGGATCTCTTGTAATCTTTAATATTAAAAATGGTCACGTATGATTGATCACGATAGCCTTAAACTTTTGTGTCGTATACTTTTATATTTATACCATAATTATTAATAAAAGGATCTCTTCTTCTAGGTTAGCAGCCCATATGCTGGTTGGCAGCAGCTCGCCATTCTTCATGCTTCTCTGCTTTTCTTTTCAACTCACAATATGATGTGCAGTCCATATCGACCATAAGCTGTTTCATGTAGTCTAAACGGGGTCGACCTCTGTGATTCTTCCCTTCAATTGTTCTTTCTATTATTCTCTTAACCAACCCATTGTGTCGTAGTATATGCCCTATAAACTTAGCTCTTCTGCCTTTTAAATTTCGCAGAAAGCTCTTCTCCTCCTGATCACTTCTAAAGACTTCCTCATTCGTTATCTTCTCCCTCCAGCTTATCTTGAATATTCTTCTGTAGCACCAGGTCTCAAATGCTTGGAGTCTTTTCTTGTCACTTTCTTCAATTGTCCAAGATTCACTCCCTTATGTGAATAGGGCAACACTCCACACGTATGTCTTCACTAGATTCTTCGTTATTTTTAGTCTGATAGTGTTTGAAGTGAAGAGGTTTTTTTTGTGTGTTAAAAGCGATTTTAGCCTGGTTAATTCTGCTTATAATTTCCTTACTGCTACGTCCATCACTTGTGATTGATAAAAGGATAAATGTGATATAATAAAACGATACCTAATTATTGAATTTTGTTGTCCATGACGTGTCTGATGTTATCACTAACTAATTCGTTCGATTTATGATGAAGCTCATAAGTCCAAAAGCTAGTTAAGGCAGTAAGGTAAGAATTTAACAATTTTTGTCGAAAATAATTGTGTTCAACATCAATATTATTTTATATAGTTAGTGATACCTAAAAAATATATTTTTTATCATAAACGTATGTCATAAAATGTATGTTCGTCTTATTTCCTCGGTTATGTCATCACAAGAATTACATTCTACTTCTAGACGTAGGCCTACTATTAACAACCTATCTCTATGTTTCGCAAGCAAAATTGCATGCATTGCGTAATTATTGATAACATATTTGAATTTAAAAACAAATAAGTATTTTTTTTAACTTTTAAATAGCGAATTATTAACAAAAAAGCGTTTCATAAGTTTAAAGGAAATAAATAAATATTCATTGATAACAAAAGTGAGAGCACATGTTAGTTACCGGAATATTTAAAAGTAAAATATAACAGTTTCAGTAAATAAAAAGAGTGCCAATAAAGCTTAGAGAAAGAAAATTACAAGAAAAAATGTATATTTGTTACTATAAAGTAGGGCCGGCTCCAGGCAGTGTAACTAGCTTTTCGCCGCGTTACAAATCCAGGGAACCCTTCGTAATTAAACTCCGTTAATTAGAAGGGCTGCCTACGTTGTAACAGAATTGATCACAAATAATTAAAATAACATATTACTTACTAGCTGTGTAATTGTTTACTTTGTGTAAGGAAACAATGGCAAGGTATACAATTGATTTAAGCACTCCTCATATGTGTGTAACAAGAAGACTTCTCTTTATTCACATTTAAGAAAAACATATACTGACTGATGCCATGACATTGCTAATTCAATTATTAAATTATCGAAAGGTTTCTTTAAACTTTGGCATCAAACTAGATTCTATATAGTTATACCTCGGATCCGGGTGAACTTTCTGTATTAAAACTTTTAATTATACTCTTTTCATGATATTAGCTTGCAAGACTTTCTTTTAATTCAACATTTAAGAATGGTATTATTGCTTGAGTTATATTACTCTACATTAACATATAAACTGTTACAACGTATGAAGTTAGAATAGTTACATGAAATATTAATTAATAAGATATAATCTTATAAACATTAGATTTAATTTATAAGTCTTTACAAAGTTAATCATTTCTGAAAAGTCTCTTTCAAGATGTGTTGTGTAACAAATGTTAGTAACCCTCGATAGACAGGCTATCGAGTCACCTTTTAATTGGTATGCAGAAGACTCCTCCTGGGGTATCAGTCTTGGGAAACAGGAACAGCTACGTCGTCATCTCGGTCTGGCTTTCCTCTGTAAGGGCTCCAAAAGTTAGCAGGGAGAACAATAGGTCATGTAGTTATCTACGATGATCATGTAGATTCTCGGATGTCCTGATCTGCATATTCTGTCAAGTGCAGTAGAGTTTGTGGCTTCTGCTAGTTCACATCTCCGGGTATTACTTTGGAATAGTTTTTATACGTTGAAGTACGTAGTCATCTTGTGTTACACTTTTTGTTACGTTTCAATACTTTTAGTTTTACATAACTTTAAACTTATTGTCTATTCACATGACTACATTAATTAATACATCCAGATGCTTTAAACAAACTACATCTGGTACACTTTCTGAAGATGAAACCAAATATGATACACATATTTGAAGAGCATAGCTCTTACGTCTACACTGTACGGAGTCGCCATTGCAAGAGAGAGAATTTACGCTCCCTTCGCCAGGTACTGGACAAACGTTAGTGGGACAACTTCCGCGCGAGAATATAGTTCCTAACTATATTTAAGTTAACTTTTTTATTTATTTAAACTATCCCTAAACAAATATATATAATTTAAATCAGTTGTTTTAGCGACTATTTATGTCTTCAGATTTTATTATTATTAACATTAGTTTTTTTATCTTATTCTTACTCACACAAGACTCTGAAAGCATGTCGAGTCTGGAATCAACAGGAAAGCGCCTGCTTACAAGCAAAGGGTTAAATACGATATTAATAACGCTTTACAATTTATCTTTTTATTTGAGTATCTTATAACTAATTAATTACTGATTCCTTTCATACTGAGTACATACAGGTATCTTATATTAAAACAGTGAGATTTAAATAGCTTAAGACCTCGCAACCTTAAATTTTTAAAATTTTTTATTTTCTAGATTATTTCTTTTATTTAAATCGTCACATACTCCACCGCTTGAATTGCACGCTACGGTTTAGCTTTTTTGAGTCTAACTCACTCTTGGGCACTGGGATATTGAATGGGTTTAGTGTGTGTAATTTCTTTCACATAGTTGTTGCCTATAGTTACAACACAGTACACTTTATATTCTTATGAACTACCTTTTTTTTTACATACTATTTACACTAAATATTTACACACTTAAAACACAAAACTCTTTCTTATCTCTATCACTTAATTTTACTACCGATTTTTTGTTTGTCTTACTCTCTCTTCTGTAGAGTAACTTTCTAAATCTCTACTATTTAGAATTCTATCTTTTCTTCTGTGAGTCCTATATATATACAACTCATGTAGTTAATGAGTGTTAGTACCCATCTAGTTAATGATTATTCATTAATGCATGCTCCGCAGAACTGGAACTCAGGTTGATCAGGCCTCGTTCCCAAACTCTACGTTTTACATTTCTTACGCGGATTCAGAAATATAATTTTCTTTACTACCTAGTATTCCTTTTCTTTTTTTTTTATACTATACCGTCACTTCTTCTTATACAACTTTAGTTGCGAAATATGCGATCTCCGCACATATGTCTGAGTTGCAGGTTCGCACAGGGCTACTGTAACTGGAGTTAGGTACTTTTGGATTTGATAAGGGCCACACCATCTGAATGATAGTTTCGAGGTGGTCTTATCAATCGCACTACTAATGGGGTGAGTCTTGTACATTACCAAGTCACCTACTTGGTACCTGACTGAGTTGCTATGATTACCTTTCTCGTGGTATCTTCTGGATTTTTCCAAGCTTGCTCTCAAGTTAGAGCGGGCTTTGTTCCATATTCTCTTTATCTGCTTATCCGTTATTTGCGGAGGCAGTAGATCGTGTACATTCCATCTTGTGGACAAAGGGTGGTTTGGTCGATACTTGTATAGTAACTCGAACGGGGTCGACTTGTGACCTTCATGGTAATTGGGGACGGGGAGTACGATTAGTGGCAGTGTGTGAAGTTATTTATTATTAGTGCACAGTTGGTTTTTCCTAATTTCTTTAAATGACATTTTTCATTTAAATGATCGCCTTCGTGAAATTCCCTTTTTCTTACTTCTTAAGTACTAACTTACATTTTAATCTTAATCCTAATTTCCAAACCTTAGATTGGAATGATCCCTACTTATCCGTAACTCACAACATCCCGGCCCGACTGACACCAGCTTACTCTAACTACGGAAGTTAGCTTTCAGCAATTATTAATGATCTTTGGCACATTTCAGCCCTATCATTACCCTTTCAGTCGGCGCCGTTGTGACCTGTTACGTTACATATATAATCAATACTTGATTATATCTCATAAACTTATTTCTAATGTAATCTAAAGAGGATCCCATACTCCACTTTAGATCACTGGTTTGAGAGAAGCGGAATCTCACGAATATGATTCTCTTTTATCTCTTTTAACAATACTTAAACAAACTATGCGGGAGAGGAGACACTTTACATAATGCATACTAGTCATACTCACTAGGGGTGGTTTTTCAATTGTTCAGGCTAGCACCGGTTTAACACAATAGGGAGGGTGCGTGGCTGTTTACTACAATTCCGAACACGCTTTAATTTCTCTTACTTGCCACCACTGCGAAGTGTTTACAATACGCAACTTTACCTTTTATTATTATTCTTTACCTTTAATTACTTCTACACTTCACACAATTTTAGTATAACTTAGGATTTATTTAGCTCTAGTATTTAAATCAATTATTATTATTCACTTTATTATTTATTAAACTACTTTGGGGATTTAAGAAACGCTCCTAGAACTATCGTCTATTTAATCACCATATTTATTTAGCACACTTTATATTCACAGGTTGGTTCCGTTCCAATGGCTTACTTTTGCACTCTCTACTTATGTGCCCATATTTGCCACAATTATAACAGGTGGGATTCCTGCGAGGTGGGTACTTGGTTTCCGCTTTATCTGGGTTTACAGTTAACTTACCAGCTTTGCGCACATAGTGAGGTCTACTAGAAACTTGACTTTCATACGAGGTTGTTACATCAGGCAATAGTGCTTGCAATTGATGTCTATTAGTTCCAGAGGTTTTCATTGCTTCTCTATTTTGATCTGAGTACCATACATTTGAAGAATGGATACTGCACTGTTCCAGATCAGCAATCGTATTGGGTCTATTCATCAATGATAGTCGAGATCTTTCTTCGGGTGACACTCCTATTAAAATGGTGTCCACTAGTTGTGTTTCATTCCAGTTTACACGTAGTAGTCGAGAGGACTCCCTAATATCGGAGATGTAGTGAGCTAATCTCTCCTGATGTCCTTGTACTCGGAGTACTGTCTTTCTTTTTATTTCTTCATAGATGCCGGTGGGAATAAAGTATTTTATTAAAGAACTATGTAACTCTTCTACTGGGAAAGTAGAGGTTAGGGCTTCTAGCACACGATTTTTTAACGGGGGTTTACACTTTGGTAATAGAACTTGTAAAATTTGCCAGTCATTCAGCTGCTGTAGATCCTTTATCTGAAGAAGATAACTAATAAATGTTAGTAACTTGGAAACATTTAAACCATCTGTATAAGGGATTTCGGTTAAAATCTTCTCCACAGGGTGAGTCATTTTTCCGTATAGATCTGCATTATAGTTCATAGGGGTAATTCCTCGATGAGGGAGATTAGATTCATTGTTTCCGGGACGAAACTGAAAATGTTCGGGAGGAGGGGGATTTACATCTGTATCAGTATTTTGTTCTGGGTTCGCTTGCACTTGCGATACGATAGGTGAGTTCCGATCCGAGTTAGGCGGAGGTAAACCAGTGGTGGGGGATTGTACTGGGGAGATGTGTAATTTCATTAATGATTTCTCTATTTCCTCCATCCTGAATGAGTCGGATTTTCGTCTTAAATCGTTGATAATTGAAGGTAAGCGACGTAGAGCTTCGTCTGCTAGCTTTTGTACATCAACGGGTATTTCTGTGAGATTCGGCCAGATCGACAAATTTTTTATTCGCCTGGTTAAATGCTCTATTCTCTGGGTAGTCCGCAAAATTTTTGCCGGAGATTTCTCGTCTTGGAGTGTTTGAGACAATAAGTATAGTTCACTATACTTGGCAGTACAAATTTCTTTCTCGCTTTCATAATCGAGTTGGCTTAGATTGTTTAATTCCACGGGCGCATCAAATCCACATTCGCGAATTGAACTTCGTAATTCCGCGACTGTTACATCAGCATGGGGTAGTCCACGCAAAAGAGCTTCGTAAGACAGCTCGTCTTTTAATAACAAATCCGGGTTAAATTGGGCCATTTTGTTCTAACACATTAGCACGTACTTAAAATTAATACTATTATATTACACATATATTACATATAACAAATTCATAAGTAATCAATTTACACAAATTAGAAAAGAACAATTTCTCTCCTAAGGGAGAGACAGAAATCACACACATATCTTTCAATGTTAAATAGCCGATCAGCTGTTTACTGGAATGTAGGTCAGAGGGTGGCCTACATATTTAGTTAACAAAGGAGGATGAGAGTGTGTGACAATGGGGTGTTTGCTTTTACATCTTATTGTCTACACAATGCGACTGAATAACACCAACGATTTGAAACCGGTCGTTTTAAACTTGAGAAGGGGAGCACACTTTTGTACAACACATTTATTATTATTCCGCTTAGACAACACTTTGGCTTCGTTCTTTCATAAACTTTTCTCAATTAAATAATTACTTATTTTGTTCACAATTTTTAAATCACGACTTCTACTTAATTACTTTATTATTATTTACAAAGTTATTTTTATCATTTTTTTTTTTTTTTTTTTTAACACATCCTAGTGTATGTAAGCTATGTAGTTGGACATACACTGTGCAGAATGATTCAGGAGACAACAGGTCGTAGTTTGTCGTAAACAAACCTGTTACAGATTGTTCGGTTGACCAAAATTGTTATGCTTGGTCACAATTCATGTATGCAAGTACTTACATCGAATTATTCAGGTTGTGCCGGTAGGAACCTGCATATAGCATTTTGCATTGTATGACGCTAATGACATTTTACTTATACATACTACCATCTACGTATTAATACATATTACGTTATTTAATAGTGTATTAAATATGTTTTGAACATTACATTTATTAAAGTAACTTTCTGAGTGCATATATCAATATTAAACATTTATCAATATGATTAACAGTTATTAATCATACTATTTATGTTTATCCACACATAAATAGTGAATGCAATTTGTTTGTGACACATATATATACAATTAAAACTCTTTCCTTTTTTTTTTTTTTTTTTTTTTTTTTTTTACAAGTAATGTAAGCAGAGTAACGCACTTTTGTTTACGTCACGATGCTTAACAACCATTTACATAAATCAGCAGAGTGAATGCACTTTTGTGACACTCTGTAAACAATTACCCTTTTATTTTTTTTTTTACAATTTAGCAGAGTGGCGCACTTTTGTAACTAGCTTTTCGCCGCGTTACAAATCCAGGGAACCCTTCGTAATTAAACTCCGTTAATTAGAAGGGCTGCCTACGTTGTAACAGAATTGATCACAAATAATTAAAATAACATATTACTTACTAGCTGTGTAATTGTTTACTTTGTGTAAGGAAACAATGGCAAGGTATACAATTGATTTAAGCACTCCTCATATGTGTGTAACAAGAAGACTTCTCTTTATTCACATTTAAGAAAAACATATACTGACTGATGCCATGACATTGCTAATTCAATTATTAAATTATCGAAAGGTTTCTTTAAACTTTGGCATCAAACTAGATTCTATATAGTTATACCTCGGATCCGGGTGAACTTTCTGTATTAAAACTTTTAATTATACTCTTTTCATGATATTAGCTTGCAAGACTTTCTTTTAATTCAACATTTAAGAATGGTATTATTGCTTGAGTTATATTACTCTACATTAACATATAAACTGTTACAACGTATGAAGTTAGAATAGTTACATGAAATATTAATTAATAAGATATAATCTTATAAACATTAGATTTAATTTATAAGTCTTTACAAAGTTAATCATTTCTGAAAAGTCTCTTTCAAGATGTGTTGTGTAACAAATATTAGTAACCCTCGATAGACAGGCTATCGAGTCACCTTTTAATTGGTATGCAGAAGACTCCTCCTGGGGTATCAGTCTTGGGAAACAGGAACAGCTACGTCGTCATCTCGGTCTGGCTTTCCTCTGTAAGGGCTCCAAAAGTTAGCAGGGAGAACAATAGGTCATGTAGTTATCTACGATGATCATGTAGATTCTCGGATGTCCTGATCTGCATATTCTGTCAAGTGCAGTAGAGTTTGTGGCTTCTGCTAGTTCACATCTCCGGGTATTACTTTGGAATAGTTTTTATACGTTGAAGTACGTAGTCATCTTGTGTTACACTTTTTGTTACGTTTCAATACTTTTAGTTTTACATAACTTTAAACTTATTGTCTATTCACATGACTACATTAATTAATACATCCAGATGCTTTAAACAAACTACATCTGGTACACTTTCTGAAGATGAAACCAAATATGATACACATATTTGAAGAGCATAGCTCTTACGTCTACACTGTACGGAGTCGCCATTGCAAGAGAGAGAATTTACGCTCCCTTCGCCAGGTACTGGACAAACGTTAGTGGGACAACTTCCGCGCGAGAATATAGTTCCTAACTATATTTAAGTTAACTTTTTTATTTATTTAAACTATCCCTAAACAAATATATATAATTTAAATCAGTTGTTTTAGCGACTATTTATGTCTTCAGATTTTATTACTATTAACATTAGTTTTTTTATCTTATTCTTACTCACACAAGACTCTGAAAGCATGTCGAGTCTGGAATCAACAGGAAAGCGCCTGCTTACAAGCAAAGGGTTAAATACGATATTAATAACGCTTTACAATTTATCTTTTTATTTGAGTATCTTATAACTAATTAATTACTGATTCCTTTCATACTGAGTACATACAGGTATCTTATATTAAAACAGTGAGATTTAAATAGCTTAAGACCTCGCAACCTTAAATTTTTAAAATTTTTTATTTTCTAGATTATTTCTTTTATTTAAATCGTCACAGCAGGGGCGAACTGTGCCACCGCCCAGGGCGGCAGATTTCGGGATGTTAAGTTTTGAATTTGAGGGAAAAAATAAAATTATTTACTTAATTTTATCACAATATGTAAGATCAATAAGAATTACTTTTTGTATAAAGTCAGCGGAGTTTAACGAAGAGTCGAAAACTCGTGAACGAGAGAACGTAAACATTACTTTTTCGAAGCTCAAACTTATTAAAACTTATCTCAGATCGAGTATGTCCGAGACTCGCCTGAGTGGTCTGGCGACTCTACAGAACATTAGTTAGCTGAATCACTTGCTTACAATGAAGTCATAAAGGAGTTTGCCAGTGTAAAAGCTATACGAGTATTTTTTGACTAAGGTATATGATACATTACTTTTGTTACATTTCAATCATAATGAAATTTAGTTAGTATTTTAATTTTAGCTCATCACATAGGCATACATTTTTATTGTCTCACGATTCCTTGTATTATCTCTACAATTTTTATTGCAGCGATGTGTTTATCTAGTTATTTGATAAACACAACAATGAAAACATTCCTAGTCGTCATTTGAAGGCAATCGCCGTATCTTTAGAGTAGGTCTAGTCTGCGTGAATGTGTTCAAGTTAAAATAGGGAGGGGGCGGCACTCGTAAATACTGCACAGAGCGGCAGAAGCGCTGGGGCCGGCCCTGCTATAAAGTAATTAATAGTAAGAAAGAGTAATCTAAGTAAAAATAAAAAAATACGTACCAGGTAAAGAGTATTTAAACATACACTGATTTGATTCATTATTCACATAATTATAACTGTAAATCTGAACACTTACTCTCCGTCTGTGAAAAAGTGAATGAACGGGAGATTCAGACGTTACATGTTATTGTGTTATATCAACAGTACCGCATTTAAAATAACCCACGTTAAGTTAAACTGTGTGAAATAAACGTTAACACTCTGGTTTTAATTAGAAAAGAAATATAAACTTGACTTCACACTTACCGTCGACCATTTTATGTGTTTGTTTCTGTAATGGCAGCATGGCGCGTGGCAGGTGGCGCGAGTTGCATGAAACCATTCTGAGCATTCTGAGGTAAATTTTGAACTATTGTTACGCCTTTACAGAAAATTCTACATGTTTCTCGGCTACCCCACCAGAGCCCAGCTGTAATGTTTGTGTGCGTACGTGACACTTAACATGCGTCAAGAAACGAGGCTATTCCAGACCATACCGGTCGGCTCACTGAGTTCGTGGACACTGTTTCTAGAGGTTTCTTCAGCTTTGGTAACAGACTGCCAGCATTTTGTAACGGTTGTGTGGAAGGTGAAGTGGGGGTGGTGTGTGGAGGAAGGGGATTGGCGCGGGGATTCAATTTTCGCCATGACCATACTTCCATTTCCTTATGGATAGTGATTTGTATCGTTTCGTTAGTAAAGCACTGTGGCGAGGGTCCAGCAGCCCCTAATCGGACCCGTACGAATACAACTGAGGACAGCTTCAGTTTGTCACAGTCTCGCGGACTTCTACACAAGTCCTCCTACACAGACCACACAGAAATTGATGAAACGACAAATGTTTTCACGCCTAGACATCTAGTATAATCATTGGTTTAATATTTTGTATTGTTAACATTTTGCATTTACATAATATTTAATTTATCGTGACAGACGACTTCCCTGCATTGCTTTTTCGGGTGTTCATGGTGTTTTGACATGTGAGCTACTCGTTTGTCATTCTTTATTGACCAATCTTTGTCTAATTTAACTGAATCGTTAAAGTTAAAGTTGATAAACGTTGTTAGTTGGGGAACTTTGTTCATTTTCAGCACAGTTTCAAGTTTCATATTACACTATAATTCACATTTTCATATCTTTAAGGTTTGCATGATTTCAGGATCATGATTATTTCATGCATAAATGATCCAGTAAAAATTTAGTCATATAAGTCGAATTAAATAATTGGGATAATTAGTTATGTGAGTACGAACATTTTTAATTACGGTCTTGCGAATGCAAAATCGCTTCTTGTATGCATTGCTAATTGTCTGGTGGTTAAGGGGTGATTTAAATGTTTCATCCTAGATTGAAAAATTATGTCCCCTTAGCGTTATGAAAACAGTGGCCCAGTAGCCCAATGGTTCAATCAGCTCGCACTATATCCGACTCACTTTACAATTAATTATAATGCAGATATTGCACAACTTAAAAAACTGCCTACATTTACCGGTTTTTCTTGTTATAAAGATTCGAACGTGCTTATTGGCGTACGCGTTTTTTATCGGTATTTAGACCAAATCGATTCCAATCTTAAAATGGTTTGTTTATTCCGTACATCGTAGGCTAATATTAAACACAGAGTTCGGAAACACGCCTACAGCCTGGCAACTTTGAAAAAAGCCATCACCGATTTCAGTACGGGTAGGTTGGAGAAGTCAGGCTTCTCCCTCTCCCATTTTATCTGCGTTACTGCCCCCTTCTCGTCCTAATCAACGGGCAACGGGCACGCTGTATGGTTAACATACGGGGTTCGGCGAGTGAATGACCCCTCCACACAGTTGCCTTGCATCACGTGACTTTTTCCTATAAATGTCCCAAGTGTGTCAAAAATGTCTGTTCTGCGCAGGTCGTTTACAACGTTGTATACCTATAGTGAACTGATTAGTATAGCAACTCACGTACTTGCCAATCATGCAAGTATTGCAAGTAGCCCACCCCGGGGCCAATTACGTACTTGCGCACCCCACAGAGCGGCTTTGAAAATTTTTTTTAGGATCTTTTTACTGAAATCTTGTATTTATTTCTGTAGAAAACTAGCAAACCGATTTAATTTAATTTACTAAAAATATTTACAGACATGCAGACAAAACATTTAACGCTGATAGAGTTTGCAGAAGATGAGTGATAATTCGTGATAGTTTCCTTTATATTAGTTTATTTTGTTTATTTCATTTACATTGTTTTCCAAGATGTCACTTTTATTGTTTCATGAATGTTTCAATTTTAAATATCTATTAATGTATCACTCACGTTTCCACACCTACAACAAAATCAATAACAAATAACAGGTTCTGTTTCATTTTTCTTTCTGTAATATTATTACAGCCCTCTTCCGAGAAGGAAATCCTGACTGTACCGCTAAACAAACTTAACTGAAAAAACTATTTTTAAGAGTATAATAACGTTTATGAGTAACTTAGTTAATAATCATAATACAAATTTTGAAAATAATATACAAATCTGGTTAATGACAGATTTCTATTTAAAATCTAAAAAATAAATTAATTTTGAATCTTCAACCTAATAAAATTACTAGTTTTCACGACTTTTCAAGCTATTCTCCTTTCAGGGAGTCCTACCAACAATCCATATTATTCCATATCTATAAACACTTCCTATTAATAAGTGGTAAATACTTAAAATATGCAGACTGTAGAGCTGTGGATCAATTCTTCCTCCTCTTCCAGACTTTGTCTTCATTGTTAGTGCAGATATCGATAAAATCTCTTTGTAACATACGGTGAATTATAATTCAAAAATACTGCTTTATTCATTGGCCCGTGCTTTCTTCTCACTTATCGAGGCACTGATTAATCCGAACGCTTCCATGTTTGAAGTCTCCAGTCTCCACTGGTAACTTCTCTGATCCAGACGTACCCATTCTTCGCAACACTAGAAACTAGGTCTTGTCAACCTTTCGACCTTCTTCTCCCTTATGAGAGGAAGAAAAGCATAATTTTGAGTATAATATAATTTTCATAAATTTTCGTAACGTTAATTTTTGTAAATTGATGCAATGAATAAACTACGTAAATTCTTCCAATTTTCGAAAGAATATAATCTTTTTATAATAAGAAAAGTGTATGACAATAATAAATTCAATTTTGATAGCTTCAAGTGCAATGACCGATGTTGGTATATAGAAATGTAATTTGAACTCTCATATTGTAATGTGTAGAAATTTCCCCTTCATTACTAACTAACCAGTAGAGGATGACGGAGATGTTAAGAGATAGAAGGGAAGCTACTAATAATGATGATCAGTCCATCTGACATCAGTATATGAATAATAGCACAGACCCTACTATGAAAATAACAAAAGTGAGAAGATGGGAGAGAAAATTAAAGATAAGAACGCATGGTGGAGGGAGGAGGGTGGCTAAGGCCCACCAAGAGCTGTAGCGTCGAGTGACAGGTACACGCTATTGTAAATGCGTAAAAAACCAATTCTACTTTATAATTATAAACAGAAGATTTTTCGTGGAGAAACGTAGTAAGCAATGAGGAGATGTTGAAGTGTACTTACGAGAGAAAAAAATGTTGGCAAAGTGTAATAAGAAGGAAATATTGTTAGCTAAGGTACTTACGTAGACACAGTACCAACGTGACTTCTATCACAAATCTTACTATTTCAGTTCAAATGACTCTTAACTACATAACAAGTTACTCTGTCAGTCGTACCCTCTTCCTAGCTATTGGTGTACAATCTGAACTTAGGTCAGCGTCCTAGTAAACAATTACTGAAATGATCCAACATGTTTGTTGTATCTGGTAAAGCAACTGATTTTATACAAAGGAGATTATTTTATGAGAATTTAGCCTTACGTCTGAAAGAGTAACCTCGAGGAAATTCTCGATGCTTAACCTTGTGCAACTCAGCCGTTTTTTTTTTTTTATAATAATATTGTATTTCTTGTATTTACAACTAGTATTTGAATTCAATAAAAATTAATATTATTGTGTCACCAACCCATTGAAACAGGTGGTTCCGTAGGAAAATGATCTGTACAAAGCCTAATTCTTTTTTTAAGAATTCTTGTTATAAGTACTGTCAACAATGTATATAACAGTAGACAATAGTGGTCGCAACAGAGACGACTCTTTAAATTTACATTGATTGCACTGCTTTGAGCGTACATTACAGCGTTTCATAAACGATGTGTGTGTGTGTGGGGGGGGGGGTGTTAGTGTTTATAATGTCTCCTACCAGGGGGGGGCATTCCGGCTTCCCGCGCTAACCTAGCGATCAGCTGTTGTTGGCGCGTGACGTCGACTGGTGGAAGAAATACGCGCGAGTCTTGATTTACCATGCAATCTTACCTGAGACAATGTCCTACTTAGCATCTCTCTGCTGTTTACACGAAATATTAACAATAATTGTAATGAGCTATTCATATAGAAAAAGGATTAAACAACAAGATTAAATGGTTTGCGGCAAAAAATAATGGTAAAATCTATTTCTACATTTAATAGAAAAGTAACCAAGTCTGTCCACATATAACATTGACAAAATGGCACAAGATGTAAAATTAAGTCGGAAAGGAGGCGATATTATATATATATATAATTTTTTATTATTCGTTAATTTTATATTAATAGAATTATTTCGATTGTTATTAATTTAATTAGAAACCTCTGATGATACTGATATTTTTCAGTGAAACGTGCGTCAGGTGTTAAAAAGAATATACGAAATTATACTACTTGCAGAAGAAACAAATTGAAAACATCACAAATTATATAATATGCCTGCGTGGGTGGGTGCGCGTACCTGCACACGCGTGCGCGCATGAGTGCGTGTATAAACATTTCTATGTAGTATAATATATTCGAAACAAGCTTCCAATTATTATAATTATAATCAATTTCATAATCATTTTTTTATCTACATTTTCATTGTTATAACGTTAAAAACTGAAGCTAGTACGTTTAGTTGTAAACATAAATACTTTTATCAACGAAATGAAAATGGTTATTTAGTTGATACATACCTTCTGTGACGATTTCATTAATAAAAATATGTTAATTAATTAAGTTGATAATATATAATCGGAGAAATTTTAAATTCTTAATAAAATCTCACATTGTAAACTAAATCTTATGGCAATCATTTAATAATAATAATATTTAATATAAGTCTAATAATAAAATTAAAAGGGAATGGAATTGTACAGAAAGGGTAAAGCTTATTAATTTATCCTGTATAAACAAGAACTGACCAGAAGTAACTTGTTTTCTGACCCCTAAATAAACTAAGTATTATTGTAAATTTGTTATTATTTAAATAATTAATTAAGACCATTGTTACGTACTTTGATAACTTCTGCAACTAAGAATATCACGATTTAATTATTTAATCAACCGTAGTCCTTTAATTAAAATTAGAAAAACGGAACTACTTTTATGTTGCCTAGTAATTGTCTTGAGATTACTACGCTCCCCTTAACTATTTTCTTAGACTTGTAATGGAGCGCTCGCGCCGTAAGCAGCGTAAAGCGTTGTTTCGCTACGTATATATATAAAAATGTGAAAGGGTTGATACCATGACTATTTAAATAAGTAATTTGTGTGGTGATGACATCTCTCTATATTATAAAATAACGGACTATGTAATTTATACAGTATTACAACCTAGAAGGTGATAGTCAACTAATCTATCATCATGTGAAGTGTATAACAGTGAAACAAACTTTCTATCTATGTATTCTAACTACAAGAATTACTATGAATAACTACAGTCGCCGGAGATGAATGTACCACACCAGGAATGATTTCACATACTTCTAGAACTTCACCATCACAGTATGATAAGGTAACGACTGAACTTCAAGAAACATCAGGAGGACCGAAGAACTAATTCTGCAGCAACTTCAGGAAACACACAGGTGACATGGAGGCTTGTCTTCCATGGTTAAGAGTTACAAAATTATAAACCCAAAAAGACAATTTAAATTATCATATTAAAGACTTTAAAACTTATGTTTAAATGTAATAACATTAAAGACTTTAGAAACCTGACATTTTAGGTAACATGTAGTATAAAATCTAATAACGCTAGTTATAGCAAAAAGGTAATGTTTAAACTAAAAGTTTTGTTGTTTTAGAAGATTAGTAAAAACCATTCTTCAAATGGTTAGAGTTTCAATATTGTACATGGCAAGGTGACCATAATTCATTTAATATATTTAATCCCGGATCCGTGGAATTAATCAATAAGATGTACATCATATTTTGAAGCCCCTTTGTAAAGTAGTAATTTATATATTTAATCATATAGTAAACTATATTGTTTGAGAACTTTCAATAGAGGACTTAATCACCAAATGTAATAAAGAGATGTCATCTAAGTACCAAGTAAAATGAGTGCATATATCAACAGTCTCCCCTTCCAAATATCCTGCTATATAAATTGTTTATTTGTTGTGATTATTTTCAGTGCTTCACAACGAAGGCAGCCGGTATAATTGGCACATCCAATTATTACTGGTTCCCTACGTTATAACTCAAGAGAAGAGGTTATACTTCATAGGTGACTTAAATTTTTGAAGACGAAGCTACCCAGAGCCGACTCTTTGTTGCTGCATACTTTTCAAGTGACTTGAGTTTGAGCTGTTTGTTCAGATGGCGGATTCTGATGAATGTTCTTGTCCTGACGTACAGACAAATGACTTTCTCGTCCACCTCTGGAAATTTAGATTTGAGTAAGGTGACCAAATAAGAGATAACTTTCACTTGTTTTGATACTGTACGTCCGTGGAAAGAAGTAAAAACTATCTCAAACTGAATCAGTTTTTGTAACCACTCGTCTGACGGATGGGTAAGCCCCCCCCCTTTGATATACCGGTAATCGATATCCAGTCATGACTATGTTCCCCGGAAAGACACAATGTTTCGCCTCTCACATCTAGACTTTCATCAATGAAGCGGCACTTGAATGCGATGTACCCGGCCAGATATTTTAAGGCATCTTGAGGAACATCGTTGTCACTTGCAGACGGGGCCAAGTCCTCTGTTTTTAACAATTCTGCTTCGTCGGTGTCATTATTCGGAGAACTTGGTATTAACGTATGTTCAACTATGTCTATGCATAGTTCATTGGTAACAAACTGGATGAAATCCTCGTCAGAGTCATTTGATTCCATAACTTCGGTGGAATGAATGCTACCATCCTCAGCCACAGACGCACTTCCAGATAACGGTATATCGTCCGTGCTATCCGTTAAAAGCAAGAGCCGAATTCTGTTGCGCACTTCAAAGGGAGTGGGATTATTATAAAAGACGCCGAATTCGTGAAAAAAAGTTTTCAAGACAATCTTGATTGAATCTAGCGGTCAAAATGTACGTCACCCCATGAATCATTGTCATTTGTTCATAAAGGCCGAACAATGAATTTAAAGATATAACGAAACCTTTCTGAAAAGGTAGTAAACTTTTTTTACTTGCTACTTGCATGTTAGTTATTACTTCCAAAAACCTTTTTAAAGTATTTTCTTGGCTCCTTAAATTATTAACGAATAATAAAAAATTATATATATATATATATAATATCGCCTCCTTTCCGACTTAATTTTACATCTTGTGCCATTTTGTCAATGTTATATGTGGACAGACTTGCTTACTTTTCTATTAAATGTAGAAATAGATTTCACCATTATTTTTTGCCGCAAACCATTTAATCTTGTTGTTTAATCCTTTTTCTATATGAATAGCTCATTACAATTATTGTTAATATTTCGTGTAAACAGCAGAGAGATGCTAAGTAGGACATTGTCTCAGGTAAGATTGCATGGTAAATCAAGACTAGCGCGTATTTCTTCCACCAGTCGACGTCAGAGCGAAGCAACCAATGGGAGCGTAATTGGCCGGAGTGGCCTACCTTATTATTCTAGTTACATTGGTCTCCTACTACTAGCTCTGGAGAGCCTGTATAAATCGCCGATTTGATACCTTCTTAAAAGTATCAGTATCAGACCATTGGTCAGATAACAATTGGTGTTTAAACTTTGTACTGGTTTATCAGCTGTAAACGGTCCACCACCGTATACGGCACGCGCGGATGACGTCACGCGTTTATCAAACGTTGCAGCCGGCCAGCACCGCCGACTCGAAGCCAGTTTAGTTCAGTTTATAACAAGACTCCGAGCGCAACTCTCGTAAAACACTTCTCTTCCAGCCGCGGCTTCTGGATATTTTTTAGCATGCATTTATAATATTTCATTTCATTCAACTACCTGCGTCCATCTACAATGGACCACGATTTTATTCAAAATTAATTTCGGGCGTTATTGCCTCAAATGCATCCGCACGTGCCGATCGTAATTAACAATCAGATTTTTTCAATAAACGAATGTTCAACATCTTTAATACAGTCCACTTCTTTCTAACAAACAATCCAGCCTTCCTCATTAGCGTCTTTGGAATAACTCACGATTATTCAAGAGCTTCCAAACCGCAACATTTTTGGTCCTCCGGGCCGGATTTCATATTTTCGGGCCAAAAACGACATCATTTTTGGTCCAACCAGGCAGGATTTCACATTTTCGGGCCCAAAAAACTACATCATTTTTGGTCCCCACGGCACAGATTTCTCATATCTGAGTACACAAGCGACAGCATTTATTTATACACATCATTTCTGGAAAAACCAATCTGAAGTTAATCACGCCATACGGGCATCATTTTCGTCCTGAGCGATACCATTATTGTGAATCACGTCGCAGTCATCTCGACAAGATTCAGCCAAGCAGTAGACCAGAGACGACGGGACGAAACAGGACAACATTTTCGAGATTCCACAGCTTTAATTGATGGAAGGTACAACATGAGGCATCGGCTGACCGGCAGAGACAGGAGGTGTAGCAGCTCCAAACGGGATCGAAGCCAGCTTCATCACGAATGGATCGACGGCCACGTGACTATAAACTTTACTTATATTTGATTTTTAATAATATTTCACTCAGTGGGTATTTTTTGACACATTTATATAAACAAATACCTCATTACACAATACAAATTAATAAATGGTTGGCAGCTCATTATCAGTCAGAACTTTAAAGATAAAGATATACTTTGTAACCATTTAGATTCATAATTTCAATAATTTAACTGCCAACAAGTTTGATTAGTTAGAGAGAGTAAGTTTATGTTCAAAACAACGATCGCTAGCTACCAAAACGTATTTAAACTCATTCAAAATTAAGTTTGTGGTTCACATGCTCTATGCTCAATTGCTTTCTAAATATCTTTCCCTTTTTATCTTAAACTGTAATAATGGCCGATGTAAGGGCTCTAATAAAAAAACGAGGCACAATTAAGGCCTCAATATCCCGAGTAAATACCTTCGCGGATAACTTCGATTTGTTAAACAGCGATCCTCATGCGCTAAAAATAAAACTGCGTCATTTGATGGAATTATCCACCAAATATGACGAGATTCAGTCACAAATCGAGGCTGAGGAAGCAGACGTTGCGTTAACGAGTGATAGAGTGCAAACGGAGGACGATCTCTGTACTATAGAATGTAAATTGCAACACCTGCTAGAGCAAGCTGAGCATATGAACCAAAAACCAGTAATTAATGCTGAAGGTAAACAGCCTAAAACACCCCCCATTCAATTGGAACCAATAAAATTACCACGGTTTGAGGGTAGTATTGTGGAATGGCAACATTATTACCATATTTTTATGGAACTAATTCATGTCAGAGCAGATCTGACAGATATACAGAAACTTCATTATTTGCACTCGTCATTACATGGCGAGGCGCTTAACGTAATAAAATCGTTGCCCATAACACATGAGAATTACGCGGTGGCTATCGATCTGTTGAGGAATAGATATGATAGTAAGCTGATTGTTTCCGCTCACCACGTGTGGAATGTCCTAGACGTACCATTAGTTCAGCAGGAATCCCAAGTTAGCATATCGCAATTTATTGATCAAATCTCTGCAAATATAAACGCTTTAAATAATCTCAAACTGCCAGTCAACACGTTTGAAATTATTGTCGTAAATTATTTAGCCAAAAAACTTGACAATTACACTTTACGTTTGTGGAAAGAGAGTTTATCGGAGCATAAATTCCCTGATTTTAATAATTTTATAAATTTTCTAAATTCACGTAGGAAATTATTGCAAAATCTCGATAACGCGACTAGCCCAACGAGCAGGTTGAACAAAAGCGATAAGTCTCCTTATCGCAAAGCAGTTAAACAGATAAGCACTCCAAAGGGCGCATTCCACTCACATATTAGAAACAATTTATGCAGGCTGTGTAACGGTGTACATAGACTTAGCGATTGCCCACAATTTACATCGCTGTCTATCCCTGATAGAAAAAACGCGTTAATAAAAAACAAACTTTGCTTAAACTGCCTCCGTTCGGGACACGAGGGTTCAAAATGTCCCTCAAAATTCTCATGTAAAAAATGTTCTAGGCGTCACCACACAACGATTCATGTCCCCAACAGGGACGTAACTTCTGTTAACAACCAGTGTTCACTGAAATCACAGACCAATAAATCGGTATTGTTATCTACCGCCGTCTGTATGACATACAATAAAGTCGGCAAAAAATTTCCCGTTAGGATATTACTGGATTCCGGTTCTCAAGCGAACTTTTGCACAATGGATTTCGCCCGCAGGATGGGCCTCCAATTGGTTAAATCGCAACTGCCCATCACGGGTATAAACAACTCGCTTTCCCAGGCTGACTTCAGTACTAATGTAAGGCTACATTCGCGCTATAAACCCTTCACGTTAAACGTACATTGTGCCGTATTACCCAGTATAACTAATAATTTACCGGCGGAGTCGTTCAATCTTGCCTCTTTAAATTTACCCAAGCGCATATTCTTGGCGGATCCACACCTACATTGCTCGTCGCAAGTCGATATGTTAATCGGCGCTCAATATTTTCTCCAATTAATTGAACCTATGAAATATACGCGCGGACCACACTTTCCTATAATTCAGGAAACCAAGTTAGGATTTATTTTGGCCGGTGACTTACCATTCAACGTCGATATGACTAAAACGGTTTCTTCCTTTATGGTCTGTAGGGATGATAATCAGGTTTCCTCGCAACTAAAGGAATTTTGGAAGTTGGAGGAGATCTCTAGTCGCGAAGCCCGATCTGAGGACTCACCGTGTGAAAGGCATTTCGTGGAAAACACTAGCCGCAATCGCGACGGGAGATTCGTGGTAGCCCTGCCCCGCAGATCTGATAAATCTTATTTGGGAGATTCTCTCCGCGGAGCCATACGCAGATTCCAATCGTTAGAATTCAAATTCAAGCAGAACCCTACCCTTTATAAGGATTATAGTGAGTTCATGAGTGACTACTTAAGACTTGGCCACATGTCGCCGCTTAATGAATACGATCTGTCGCTTGACAGGTCAGAGATCTTTTATCTGCCCCATCACGCAGTCTTCAAAGACTCTAGCTTAACCACTAAATTGCCCGTGGTATTTGACGCATCCGCTAAAACCACCAATAATTTGTCCCTTAACGATACTTTAATGGTCGGTCCTACGATCCAGCAGGATCTGTTTTCGATAATGGTTCGGTTCCGCACCCACCGATACGTACTTATTGCGGACATTGAAAAGATGTATCGCCAGATCATTGTTAATCCTAAGGATTCAAACTTGCAACGCATTGTTTGGCGTGATGCACCGCATAAGGAATTGCGACATTACGCGTTAAGGACGGTTACATATGGCACTGCTAGTGCCTCCTTCCTTGCTACGCGTTGTCTGGCTCAAATAGCATATGAAAATAAATCCGACTACCCTACAGCTGCTAAGGCCATAGCAAATGACTTTTACGTAGACGATCTCATAACGGGTTCGGATGATCCGAACGGCTTAGCTGAAATGAAATGCGAGATCGAGAAGTTGTTGAGGAGGTATGGTTTTTCGTTACATAAATGGTTCTCTAACCACCATAAGATTATGACTCTTCGCGCCCAAGTAACCCGTGACTTCAGCAAGGGTCAAAACGTGCGTACCTTGGGCATACAATGGAATGTTGAGGGGGATAACTTTTTATACACCGTTAGGGGTGATGACAATTTAACCGTTTTCAACAAGAGAAGCGTGTTGGCAATCATCGCCGGGATCTATGATCCACTAGGTTTAATCGCTCCCATCACATTTTGCTGCAAGCATTTCGTGCAGCAGTTGTGGTTGGCCGGCACTGATTGGGACGAACCCTTGTCCGGATCATTAGCCAATCAATGGTTGGAATTATACGCCCAATTAGTCTCCGACACTCATTTTGAGATTACGAGGTCGGTTAAGAGTTCGAACAGTTACCCGATTAGTTCATTGCAGCTGCACGGATTCGCCGACGCTTCGGCTAAAGGTTACGCGTGTTGCATTTACGTGCGGGCGGTCTATTCGAACGGCGCCATATCATCAAACTTGTTGTGTGCTAAATCTAGGGTCGCTCCGCTGAAACAGATAACGCTTCCTAGACTTGAACTTTGTGCTTGTTTATTGTTGGCTCAATTAACCTCCAAGGTTTTAAATGCCGTCGATTACAATTTTGACGGACTATATCTTTATTCGGATTCGATGATAGCGTTGTACTGGATACATCAGCAATCTTCCCGCTGGAAGGTATTTGTGGCCAACCGTGTCGCGGAAATACAGCGTCTTGTTAGCAGCAGGGGAATTTGGCGTCATGTAGTATCAAATGACAACCCTGCCGACGTTTTATCGCGCGGTTGCCTCCCTCGTAGTTTGCACTGTCATACTCATTGGTGGCATGGTCCCTCCTGGTTGGCTCGTGATGCGGCCTCATGGCCGGTCAGCGCGTTCGACATTAATACTCCCTGTACTTTTCCCGACATTGAAGAGGAACGTCGCAAGCAGGCTCAAACCTCACTAATTGTCGCGCCCTCAACACATAGTTACATTGAAAATTATTCATCTCTTACGAGGCTTATTCGCGTCTTCGCATATTGCCGTCGATTTTTTCGCAATTCTAGGCTCGCGGTGGTTGATAGAGACACGTCCTTTTTGTCGGCTCAAGAATTGTCTGACACGCTCTTGATTTTTGTCCGGCAATCACAGAAGTTGCATTTCGACGTGGAGGTTAGGGAACTTGAGGCACACCGGTGCCTTCCACGCAGTAGTAAAATTCTTGCTCTCAACCCATTCCTGGATAAATCAGGCATTTTAAGAGTGGGTGGACGCTTGCAATTCTCCCCACTTAGCTACGAGACTAAACACCAAATAATTTTGCACCCGCACTCTCATCTCACGAGATTAATAATTGAATACGAACACATCCGTTTGTTGCACGCTGGAGTGCAATCAACTCAAGCTTCGCTTAGGCGTAAGTATTGGATCATACACGATAAGTCCTATATCCGCTCAGTGATACATAAGTGTGTCACTTGTTTTCGTTTCCGGGCTAAAGGCGCGAATCAATTACTCGGTCAATTACCCTCTTCTAGGGTCACGCCGTCAAGGCCATTCTCACAGTCGGCCGTGGATTACGCTGGTCCTGTGCTTTTGCGCCATGGCGGGCAGCGCTCTAAGTCCACGACCAAGGCATATATCGGTCTATTTATATGCATGTGTACTAGGGCCATCCATTTAGAATTGGTGTCGGATCTCACTTCCAACGCCTTTATAGCGGCTTTAAAAAGGTTCATATCGCGCAGAGGTATTCCCGCGCAAATATTTTCGGATAATGGCACGAATTTTCGTCGTGCCAACCACACGTTGCATGATTGGTACAAATTTTTAACCTCCAAGGAAGTTGAGCAATCTTCTCTGGAGTTTTGCGGTCTCCACGGCATCAAATGGTCCTTTATCCCCCCTTCAGCCCCTCATTTCGGTGGTTTGTGGGAAAGTGGTGTAAGGAGTGTTAAATTCCATTTACGTCGCGTAATTGGCGGTGCGATCTTGAATTTTGAGGAATATTCTACTCTTCTTTCTCAAATTGAGTCTTGCCTTAATTCACGCCCGTTATGCGCGGTGTCCGACGATGCTAGAGACCCTGAACCCTTAACACCCGCTCATTTTTTGGTCGGTGCTCCACTGACGGCACTTCCGGAACCCGACTATACACAAGGCAATAATACTCATTTGGGCAGATGGCTTCTGCTCCAAAAATTTACGCAGACCATCTGGAAACGGTGGTCTAGGGATTATCTGCACCAGCTGCAGCAGCGCAATAAATGGCGCACCCCATTAAAGAATTTGAACGTCGGACAACTTGTCCTCATTTTGGATGACAATTCCCCCCCTCTAGAATGGAAGCGTGGGGTAATTACCAATGTTTTTCCGGGTCAAGATTCCTTAGTACGCGTCGCAGAAGTTCGCACCGCGCTAGGTATCTTACGCCGACCCATCCACAAATTATGCCCCCTTCCGGTGGCTACACACTAATCGTATGCGTGCCATACGAGGTTTGTGTGTGCGTGTCACATTACATGGACCACGCCCGGGACATTCCCCGGGGCGAGCATACAAGTCAATTGTATCATAAGCATTGTAATAATGTTTACGTGCCGCTAGCTATTACAGCAATAGTGACTGTGTCTCATATGTACTATCAATCATTATGGATGTTGTGGATTGTTAATATGTTTGTGTGATTCAAATTCTGAGAACCACAAGTGTCATTTATAGTGTCAATTATTCTATATATGTATTGTATTTTCTAAGGGTCAAACATTATGAAATTCATTGGGGTTGTTATGTCAATATCATGGGGAAATTATTGTATTTTTTATGGTGTTATCACTTGTTATTGTAATGCTTGGCAAATATCAAGGGGTATTATTTGGGAAAGATCAATACCTACTTAATTATTGTATTATTGTGCGTATTGTATTACTATTATGTTTTGAGTAATTTTAACGTCAGTAAGCCCTTGCTATTGGCGTAAGGGTCAATTTATTGTATGCTTGGTGATTGTTAATTGAATTCATATTATGTTTATTATGTCATTGCTCTCTGGCCAGTGCGCCAATTATTGTATCGCTTACGACATGTAAGTTTAATTATTATATTGTTCAATTTAACCTTTAATGTACAAAATCGTCCCGATTTTGGCGGGCAGTATGTTTAAACTTTGTACTGGTTTATCAGCTGTAAACGGTCCACCACCGTATACGGCACGCGCGGATGACGTCACGCGTTTATCAAACGTTGCAGCCGGCCAGCACCGCCGACTGCAAGCCAGTTTAGTTCAGTTTATAACAAGACTCCGAGCGCAACTCTCGTAAAACACTTCTCTTCCAGCCGCGGCTTCTGGATATTTTATAGCATGCATTTATAATATTTCATTTCATTCAACTACCTGCGTCCATCTACAATGGACCACGATTTTATTCAAAATTAATTTCGGGCGTTATTGCCTCAAATGCATCCGCACGTGCCGATCGTAATTAACAATCAGATTTTTTCAATAAACGAATGTTCAACATCTTTAATACAGTCCACTTCTTTCTAACAAACAATCCAGCCTTCCTCATTAGCGTCTTTGGAATAACTCACGATTATTCAAGAGCTTCCAAACCGCAACAATTGGATTATACTAAAGAACGTCCAGTAATCCATCAGTTTTAAATAAATCTTAAAATTAACATCGACGAAAATTTAAAAATAAAATTAAACTATAAACCATAAAGAAAAATAAATCCATTGTTTATAGCTTATCGAGTGATGTACGTTTTATTTTGCGATCAAGCAGACCACGTTACCTATCGTTATGTTGAAATAATGCTGTTCTCGTACAGATAAAGTTTGTTTACGTTGGATTTTATTGTTATTACCGTCGATCGATTCGTCTCGGGGCTGTTAGTTTAAACTGCCATCCCTAGTATATTTCCTCCAACTATCCTCCCCTGTATAAAACAGCATTTAAGTTTAAAATCCCGATGTTCAAAACCCGCTCATCATAGATTTTACCTCACAGAAATTTATTTTGTTTACATTCACGGACTACTTTAATGAGGACTGTAATATCGCTCTATAAAACTGTAAAATAATCACTCAACAATATTTTACTAATTTTTTCATTTTTGGGTCGGTTAATCTTAATTTTTATTTTGTTTGTTTTATAGCATGAATAAATGACTCTTAAATCTCAGGGCTGCAGTACATAAAATAAAAAATATATAGATACACTTTTAGTACCAAGTTATTTATTAATGAATGTATTGATTTTATAAAATTTATAACAAGAAAAAATTCTTTCTTTATAATTAATTGCAGTTTCAAAATTTCTTTTCATCAACAATGAAAATATAGCTTTTTAATCTCTCGCCTGTGGCGCTAGTTAATCTATAGTTAATCTACTGAAATAATAAACACACGAAGCTGCACTTGCTTTTAGTTAATTTCTACAAATAAATAATATTTGATTATTTACAAGTCTGTATCAGTGCGTTTCTGATTCATTAAAATAGTTTATGTCTATAGTACACAGGACGTGGTTAACCTGTGTGTGTGTGGTTAATTTCACTTTCGTTTAAACTGTGAACGTTAATAGGTTAGTTCTCTTCTGTATTATTTGGATTATTGACACGATATTACCTGATCGGTTATGGGTTGTTTATTTCTCTTACCCGTTATTATATTCCTTTTCTTGAGTTAATTAGTTAATGTAGACTTTACTCTCGCACTCTCTATTTACGGTTAGGTTACAGAACAACTTAATTATTCTTCTTGAATATACGTCTGAACTTGGTAATGGTCAAATCAACAGAGACGCCTTCTACACCAGATCGTCTAATTATTCAGCGTCCCGGAAACAGAAAGCTTTACGTTTTTCTTACCAACAATCACTTTTATAATTTCGCACATTTGGCTCTTATTATTGTCCTGGATTCACTAAATATACTTAATTACTAAATTTTACATAGTTATAGTCCTTTTACTTTTAATTTTTACATATTGAGTGATTTACCAATTTGTTATGATACAAAATGTGTTCCTAAACTGTAGATAATCTTGCTTAGTTATTCACAAGTAGGTTCTATTTGTTGTGTGACATTCTATCAAAACACGATTTGTAACTAAACTAATTCTCTATTATTTAAAACAACTTCTTATTAATTTGAACTTATTAATGAGTTTTATAAATAATTACAACAATTTTGGGGTTTTAATTAGTTTTTACACATCAAATGTCTATATCCAGCCAAAGCTTGGTCCTAGACCTTTCACATTCAAGATGGCTGACAATATTATTCTGTAAATTATAAATTTTTCAATTATACTCAGATTTAGGCCCTAGTATGTACTGGTGTATTTTACAGCAGTACAATATACAGTGTCAATGATCAATGGGCAGGATACAGTGTGAATGTTGAATGATTATTATCTACAAAAACATTCAGTGTCATCACACATAGATTAAAGACATCAATAATTATTTTTAAACGACATGTTACATGGTGTAAATATTTTGGACTACAAACAAAAAGGTGACATAGCATGTTAAAAATATCGGGTCTTTTTATGACTGCGATCACATTTGGTAATGAAACATTAAAACAATTTCTTCCTACATTATTTATAAACGGCGTCTGGGCTTACTCTGGAATAGTATCCCCAATTTTCTTGGCATGAACTTTCAACGTTTAACAGCGGACCATGCACAAACTTTTATAAACCTACAGACAAGAGCCCACACCCAACGGATTAAGCATTTCTATCAGTCAGCAAAGAAGAGCAAGCTTAAAGAATGCGGATCTTCCAGAGACTTACTTGACTCATACCTGTGAGAGATTTTAAGACACAAGCAAAGACAAAGATGCGTTGTTTAAATCATCTGTCTTACATTAACAGTGCGTAAAGTTGTTTCATTACCTTGAATAAACAGTTGTCATGTTTCATAGTTGCATAGATATTTTCACAGACATGTTTTCATCAAACGCGAATAGGTTATGTATATATTATTAGTTGTATTGCGCTACATAATACATCATTATTACAAAATAAGTCAATTTTTACAACAGGTTACATTGATAATATCCCGACGTAACAAAACTTTGGCTAATCCGTATGAATAACACTGTAGGAAACGTTTTAACAATTGCGGTCACTTTTCAAAAAGCACGAGAACGTTATGCGATGAAATCACAATTACACAAGTGAATTCAATTTGTAAAAGTATTAAAATACAATATTAACGAAACGTGTGTGACAACAAAATAAAGTGTGCACATGATTGTGAAGAAAAACAGAACTCGCACTCGTTAAACTACACTGTGACAAAAACGACAGACTTTTTAAAGTCTAATTGATGTTATTTATTCGTTCTTTAAATTAAACCAAATAGTTAAAAAATAAACATCAGTAGTTCTTTTATAGATAAAAACATTTCTGAGAATTGTTATCACTGATAAATGATAGATCTGAGGCAAAACGATTAAAAAGGTGCGGTCAATAATAGTATGCCGAACGAGAGATGAGATGGTCACAAAAGGGTATAGCAATATACTAGGTCATTCCTTCAGTCGTGTCTTTGATTTTATAATTGTGACTTGCTTTGTATATTACTGTCAAAAAATTAAGAGGACTAAAATTATATACATCCGTATACAATATTACAGGGAATTGGAGGAAGTGATAGATGGCGAGGCCAACTTTTTTTTATCCTTTTCGAGAATTTTCAATAAAGTCCCGACTTTACTTTTGAATTTTCAGATTTAGTTCCGGTTATTCAGTACCGTACATTACAAATTATTTTGCTCGGTCGCCATTTAAAAATCGGTATAATGCCTGTGTATTCCCATAGCGCTTATATACTCGTTTCCACTTTAAAGACAGAATTATAGAAATTCCATGGCATGTCAGCTATCTGTTTGCTAGGAAAACGTAACTTATTCATAATCGTAAAAAGCCAGAACGTATGTGTTATATAGGCTAATACGTAAGAGTTAATTAAGTAATCAATGCAAAATAGTGTTAACAAAAAAATAATTTGACCGACGACGTTAAATGAAAATTCTAATTTCGAGTCGTATTAAATTTCCATAAAAAACGTGTTGCTCAGCTTATAACGTGAAGAACACCAGTGCCGCCGACGAGCATGAGTAATCGGAATCGATGCCATGGCTAATACGATGTAGAAAGCTGACGTGCTCATGAAAAGCGTGTAAAGGAACTGTTCGTCCGTATCGTTGAAAGAATGATAGAATGTGAAAAAAAATTCTTTAACTTCCAAAAATAAAGTTAGTTGTTTATTTTTGATTTTTTGTTCTCTTTTTTAAATGACGTATTTGTTACTTTTTTATGTATTTATTTATTTATTTGTTTTTAATATGAAAATAAATGTGAAGTCACAGAAAGGTTTCACGTTTTATAATAGTTAAAGAAATGTATTCATGTGTTTATCCTTAATTTAACAGTACAAGGATCATATTCAAGAAGATGGTGGGGACAGTGATGACGATGATGATGATGGTGGTGGTGGTGGTAGGATGAGATGAGAAAAAACAATGTTTAAAACGAAATGATAATAAAATATAACACGTAAGAGTTATTTAAACAAGCAACACAAAGTAGTGTTAATAAAAAAATAATAATGTGGCCAATGTTAATGAAAATTCTTATTAAGTGAATGGAATCCATTCTCAACTGTATTACAAAAACTAAAAACCTAGAACGGTATCAATTCTGCATCACTAATGACAGCAGCAACGAAATATTAAACTCTCCCCTTGCAGCCCTCAGGTTTAATTAGAACTCGTCTGCCAACCGTTGTCTGCTAATCGTGTCCCCTCGTCTATCCGCTGTTTATCCGTCTTATCTGTCGTTCCTGTTTACTCTACTATTACCTCTGTACAGACTGCAGCACAGTGAAAACTGATATTTTAATCAAACGCTTGGTTATAATTGGATTTTCTTTGGGTAACGCTTTCAAAAGCCAACTGTATACAGCTGTGTTGATTACCTATTACCAACGTTACATTCGCTCACCTTTTGTTGTTAATAAAAAAATTGTCCTTTTCTATTATTATTTACTTGTAGTGTACTTAATAAAATGATCCTTTTATTATGTCCTCAAAGTGTATCAAATTCTTTTTCTAATCTCTTTATCAACCCACTCTGTTGAACCCACAATATTTTTCCGTTCTTCCATTCCTTCTAAGCGCACGTACCATTTCAGTTTACTGATTTTCGTGTTACGCCATTTTTGTGAAACATCCCTAACTACCTAATTAATATAGATTATGTGGCTCCTAAATATTTGTAGATAAAATTGTATTTCAGCGTATGAAATTTGTATCTATTTCTTTATGATTTCCAGCGCATTACATAAAACAATAGTAAGTCACACAAAGGAAGCTTATACTAGGAAAACCGTTATTTAAATCACCACGTTCCACAGAAACATGGTATGATGATGTAAGTTATAATATGAGAACGTAACTAAAGGTAAACTAAAAAATGAAAGAGACGTTCTAAAGAAATAAGCTGGTAAGCTGCTTGCGAGTCAAGTCCCTAACCAGTAGTTAAGCAACAGAACGCTAGCCTGTTTTTACCGGTAACAAAGGAGACCGATAATGTCTTCTTAAACTAGTTTAAAGATCAAATAAAGTCACCGTACAATAAACGTACTCCATAAGGTGACTCCGTACTATCTGTTTCCGAGAGCGCTGTCAGCAACTTATGTTTTTATTGTCACCAGTAACAATAAAAACAAAAGCTATTAAAGTTTTCAAGAATTCTGTTGGCGACGATAAAACATAGAAACACATACGTAACTATTATGCCATTCCGAACACTCGTGATGTAATCGTCAAGAATGGAATCAATATTGACTACGTCAGTACAGGTTCAATCCTGCTTGTAAACGTAAAAAAAATTAGAAATATAATAAGTTCAAAATTATGTTTAAATTTAGTACAGTCACCTCTCCTAAAATTCTGCCAAACTCAAAAACAAAAACAAGTGATTTAAACATTTTTTTTGTTCTACATATTTTTGTTACATATTATTTTCTCTTCCATGAGATCAAATTTAATTAAATCTAAGTAAATTCTTTATCCTGAATTTGAATAAACGGTAACGAAGGGACTCTCTCGAACACTCAAGAGTATCGTTCTAAACGCTTCTCGAACAGCCCAGCGTACCTCATCTGTATCACGTAATACAAAAGTACCTTGATACCTTCCAGAGTGTTCAAGAGCACTTGAAATACACATTATGCTGGCACGGCGCAGTAAGGATGGAAAGTTATTCTGGAACACCTGCGCTACCTATATAACCCACAGCAGCGATTTTCTTAGTGCGGATCGAGTGGTGGCTGAAGATTAGTGGAAAGCGTTTACTGTGTTATAATTAGTATGGAACTCTATTACTTGACATTATTATTGCGTGTGGACAAATTTAACTTGAATTATTGTACGAGAGTACCTTGTTGATTAGAAACTGTTATTTGTGATTAATTAAAGTTGATAATTAGTGACTTCATTGGTGTATGTATTTTGTTTCCGCTGTACCATACGACGATCAGTGAGACCGTCGTAACAAAACTTTCACACTTTCACACTGCCAGGGTTTTTGTAATAGACCGTTTCAAGTTTTATAAAGTTAGCAAGTACACGTAATTATAAATGAAGAATATAGGCTCATACCTTATTCTGGTTTGCCTAAGGATTTTTAGTTGATTATTACCCGCCACATTTGCGTTTGGGATATCTACCTTTCTTCATGGTCCAGAAAAATTTGGTTACCATCCTGAGACTCGATTTGCTTTGCTACACCTTTGCCATTGTAGAAATCTGTTAACAAAACCTTGCCCATCACTGAGAGCCCTAAGATTTTTATCGAATAATATAACTATTTATGTTTATTTTTAAGCGAACTATTATATTACAATAACTTTCTGCTTCATTATTTCCAAGAAAAGTGTAACAAATGTTTTTGAGTGACCGCCAGGCTGCTTTTATCAGAGTATTCAACAGTTCCTCTAAATGGCCATCGTCCTTAGCGACCTTATTTGTGGCAATATAAAAATTATTAGTGCCAGTTATCATCACGAGCGTGGGAAACATTACATTTCAAATACACAAATGCAGCAGTGTTTCAGTCTTCACGAAGATATTGTAACGATGGAACCATCTCGAAAAGCCGACAGCGTTCTCCGACCCGTTTCTACACTAGTCGATCAGGTATAGCGTTTCACAAGGTAACACTCAAGTACCTTCCAGAGTGTTCAAGTGCTCTTGAAATACTCACTATTCTGGCTGGCACGCTGCAGTATGGATGGAAAGTTATTCTCAAATACCTGCGGTACCTATAAAAGCCACGCAGCTGACTTTTTTCAGTCAGTAAGTTGCGCGATTTCCTTAGTGCGGATCGAATCATTGTTGAGGGTTAGCGAAAAGTGTTTTCTGTGTTATAATTAATATGGAACTCTTGTTATTTGATATTATTATTGCGTGTAGCCAAATGTAACTTGAATTATTGTACGAGTATAATCTTGTTGAATAACTTATTGATTAAAAACTGTTAGTTGTGATTAACTAAAGCTGGCAATTTGTGATTTTATGGGTGCCTATATTTTGTTTCCACTGTACCATACGACGATCAGTGAGACAGTCGTAATAATATGAAACATTTGCTAAAAGTGTACAATGTTAAGAGAACTTTTTATTTTTTTAGAGGCGTAAACAGAAGTAACTGTATTAATTTACAAAAGTAAATTATAAATTCTGTAACTGCGGACAAACGAAGGTCCGCGGGTCATATTTAGAACAGTAATGATGTACAAAACCACTTTGTTTCTATCCACACACATACACACCACCATCCGTCAATAATCTAAACATTTGCTATAAACTACGCCCACTCATTTAGAACAAACAGTACACGTTGTGTGTGTGTGTGTGTGTGTGTGTGTGTGTGTGTGTGTGTGTGTGTGTGTGTGTGTGTGTGTGTGTGTGTGTGTGTGTGTGTGTGTGTGTGTGTGTGTGTGTGTGTGTGTGTCCGGGCGCAAAGGGAACGCAAGGAGTGATGGGAGGTTGCGTGTCGGGGCGTGTTCTATCAAGTGTACGGTGTAATATGCAAATTGTTACATTTAATATTACGGTGTGAGAAAGTAAGTATGTCCATATTTGCATATTAATTTTATAGTATGACGAGATCGTCGTCTCGTAAAATCTGGTTATCAGTTTTATTAATTATTTATGATTAAAGTCTTGTTTTTTATTATTAATTTTTGTTTTATTGATTTATTCTACCCAATTCAATCTATTATTGAATCCGATATGAATAAATCGGTTCACTTACTCTTTGACGTCGTTTATTAATTTTGTTTAGATTGTTTATAATGTTTTTTGTTCAGTATCTTGAGTTCGTATCTGAAGAAGTTGCGTTGACTTTTCTGCCTTTAGCTGCGGTGAGTCGATCGGTACTTTCCTGTATAGACATTAACATAAACACAACATGTACATGATACTTACTATCAGTCGTAATATGTTGAAGATATTAGATAATATTGTTGGTGAGAATCATTAAATTTGAATATTCGCTCTGACTCCTGGTACCAACCGTCTCTTGTTGCTTACCTAAGCTGTAATTCTATTTTTCCAATAAAGGTCAACACTTTAATTTGTTCATAAAACAATAGTTGTTTATTTAGCTCAAGTAGAATAGTTATTGTTACAATGTTATTATTTATCTTCCTTTTTTAAAATAATTAAAATTGAACATGGACTCTTAAAATAATTAAATGCTCAGGGTGGTATGACTGCATTTGGCAAGTCGATTATTTTCTGTTTGTAAATAATTAGGTTATGATGCTTTATAACATTAGTAGGTTCTTTGAGTCTGCAAGATACACTTCTACAATAAAATGCACTACTGTAATAATGAGTAGGCGGAGAATAAAAATATTAACTGTTGGTTTAACATAACATAAAATATGAACGATTGTTCATTGTTTACAATTGAGGTTAACAGCGGTTCATGTAACCTTGCTTATTTAAAATTGATTAATTGATGCTTCTTTGAGGCATTACTTATTTAGTATATCATTATAATTTATTAAATTCAGTGTTATGTTCCTGAATAATCTCCAAGATTGGATAAAAATAAAACAGGTAATTCAAATTAATTCGCTACGACTAGGTTACACTCATATGTGACTCTGAGTTCAAGTACTACAATTAAATACAATAACATTTTTAAATTATTAATTGTCAGGGTTCATTTTCCCCTCATTGATCATTCAATGTCTTTTCTTAAACTAATATAATTGATTCAATCAAAGAATTAAAATTGTCATTATTAAACTCTTTTATTTTGATTATTCTTTATTTGATTTTTTCTAAGTTCCCTTCCTTTTGGAATTTGTGTTATTTAGTAATTAATTCAAACAAATTAGATCCGCTGTTAGCGTTCTTTAATCAATGAATGATTTGCTATATTTAATATAATGGTCATTTGCACTGGTACTTGCGTAATCTGTTGATTCGAAGAATTAACACTTTTTAACTTTTTATAATTAATTAATATTTTAATTAATTTTCATAAATGCACTTCACACACTGCCTATACGCATGAACTCCGTAATAGAACACTTAAAAATAGACTGCACTGTCTTCTCTGGTCGACCTAACCTCAACTCGAAGTTTCGAGGTTAGATTGTGTATTAACAGCTGTCGGCTGTCAAACCCACGTTGTGCTGGACGTTCCGATAACGTGGAGTATCTCTCGTTGTTGATGATAGACTGGCTATGGATACCTGGTCGGTATTCTACACTTCGTATTTTTTAATAAGCTCTGATTGGCTAATTGTCTTTATGTCGTGTACTCTCGGTGAGGTTCGTCAAAACAGACGCTTAACATAGCGTCAGTAGCTGGGTTCAAGATTATGATTTAATGGTCACATACCCAAGCGCAAGGGCTTGTCACTTTTTAATTATTTCTTATAAGTCAAATATCTTATCTATAATTACACTGACAATATTTTTATCATTTCCATCGTTTGTATTTTTTGATTACGAGTAATTTGCATACCCTCATCATATAGTTCTGATTTGGGGTTGATAAAACCGCACTTTGTATAAATTTATAATACTTTTTAAGTTATTTAATACTTTAAATATATTGTTTTTATCCCATGTTTTCATGGTGATAACATATTGTTACAGTATTATTCACTTTTCCCTTCTAGTCATGTACAAATAATTATAAAATATCTATTTTTCATAGGTTCAAGTCCTAGGCTTACTGTTACATATTTTGTTTATCAATAATATTATACTAACCGTAATTGTTAATAACATTTTATTATGGCCTATGCATAATGCATTGGTCATTATCACTTCTGATAGTGTCCTTTTCCTTTATCATTTGGTTTTATTACCTTAACTATAGTCTGTTAGGTGAGTTTACTATACTTTAGAAAGTTACATTTTTACATGAGTTGTAATCCTTTCAAATTATTCTCATTATTGTGTGAATATCTCTTATCAGTGTTTTGATAACACTGTTATTATTGTGCAGTAGTTCATTCTGCATTTACACTGATAATTGCTTTGGTTTAAATTTACCAAGATTACTTGCATCTAGCTGTCAACATGGTTTATTTATTATTATTGTTATTATTGGTATTTAGGTGGCTATAATCCTTGGATTTACTTCTTTGAATGTTATTCTGCCTCATTCAATGTTATTAGTTGAGTTCCTACTCTTTTATGATAAGTCTACAAGATAATTTTGTTGCATCATGCACCCATTCTATGTCAGGCATATAGTTATATTAAATTACATCCATTCAACGTTTATATTTCCTTATTACATTATCTGTTTTACAATAAATGTTCCTTATATTATCTAATTATGTCACACTATAACATATTTTAGTTTAACATTGCTTTAGCCTTATTTTTCTATAGTTTTAGTGCAAACTAGTTGACCAGATTAGGTTATGTTATATTCTAAATATGCAACAATGGATTACTGTCAATTTTGTATTTCTACATTACATCTGATTTATTTGCCTTTATGTAGCACTGGTATATTCATTGTTTATTATTAGATTACATTTTGTTTATCTTTTACAGTCTTTATTATTGGTAATTAGTGGTTATTTACAATATCAATTCCACTTTACAATTGGTCATTAGTGTTTTGGACATATTCCTTTTTTCATGCCTACACATCATTTAGCTATGAATAACTCACACTGTTATTCATTCTCTTTATTACTTTTTATGACAAATAATTAACTCTTATTGAGTACTGTTTGTGTTACATTGTCAAGGAAGGTATTTACTTAATAAGTTTAGGTCAGTGTCGATTTTACAGCTTAGGGATTTAAATCATGTTGTTTATTCCACTTCTACTTTCTTCTTTTATAATAATTCTTTTATTGGCATATATTAGTTCATTATAAATCATATTATCTCCCTTTTTGTGTTTGACCTGGGTACTTTCTGCTTCTCTTCACTGATACTTTCCTCACTGGTTGATAAGTTTCTTCACGATTTTGTTTTCATGGGTTTCCTTCTCACTGTTAATAGGTTTCTTCTTGATGTTGTTTTCACTGGTTTCCTTCTCACTGTTTGATCTATTGGGTAATTATGTATGTCGTCTCGTCGTTAGTCTTGCTTTATTTTCCTTAGTAGTACATTTACTGGTAATTCTTTCTTCATTCTATTCACTTGGTTTAGCTTATGATACTTCCTTTATCCATGATTGTATGCTCGACCTTGTAGGTATTCCTAGTTGTAGTGGCTTTCAACTCATTTGTGGTACGTTGGTGTTGGTTGTGTTATATGTACCATTACAATTTGTATTTTTTAAATTTACATATAAGTATTTTTCTACATCGATATAACAATATATGTTACCCGTCTTTTCTTTGTTAAGCAGAATAACAATTTTTCTGACTGAACTTCAAATTTTTTCAATCTTCTGTTGAAAAAACTACATGCTATTTAAAGTATGTAATGTAGATTATGTAGGCCTAATACATAATATAATATTGTTACGACGGTCTGACTAATCGTCGTATGGTACAGTGGAAAGCAAAATTCTAGACACCAATTAAGTCACTAATCACCAGCTTTAATTATCACAATTAAACAGTTCGTAATCAACAAGGTAGTCTCTTACAACAAATTAATTAAAATTGTTAACTTGCAATAAAAATATCTACTAATATAAAACACAATTGTATTACAATTGTCCCACACGATTATAAAACACATAACACTTCGCCACAATACTTCGAAACCCACTCGAATACATCGCAACTGAAACTGAACTGTACGTCGTTGAGTACTTGTATTTATACCCCGCCGAAAATCCAGAAACATACTTACTACGCATTAACAACGCTACTATAAAACACCAGAACGTAATTGGTTGCGGCTTTGCACACAGTGCGCGCGGCCGCGCGACATCTGTCACAGTCTAGCTCACGCGTTGAGAATCACGTACGCACACATATTACAGCCGGATTCCACTGGAACATTCGATAAACACGTAGATTGTTCTGTAATGTCGTAACAATATAATATTATATATATTGCAGTGGACTTTCTAATTGCATATTGAATGTAGCAGAGAGTAGAGCATATGATAGCATATAAAGACGTTTTATGAGCACTTAAAGATTGTAGGTTTGGACATTGTAAATTAGTTGATAAGGAACATTGAGAAAAATGTTAGTTCTAAGTATTTTTAGACTAGTAAAACAACTTTAAGAGCAGTGAGATGGTGCGTAAGGACGCTTAACCGTGTGTATAGTGTACGTGTGGAAGCGTACTTAATTATTCATAAAATCACGTTAATATAAATATCTTCCGAGATATGGGAATTTGTGAGACAGGACTTATATCAGAATACTCATAACAAAAATACCTATCTGATGACAGTAGTTATTTTAAAAATTAGTAACTTAATGTTGCGTTTCTTAAGTAAAAATTTTACTTAGGCAAAAATTTTTCGATTAGGCAACATGTAAAGAGCTTACCCAGTACTCACTCTTGCTGCAGGGGTCTCACATATATAAGATAATGTGTGAGATCAATTTCCACTTTAATTTCCAAATGCTACAGACGGTAACACACGTCTCGTTAAAATCAGTAGACCTACATATTTTGCCATGCATTTTATTGTGGTATACATTTTAAATTAAAATATACGTGAAAGTACATAACTTGCCAAGGTTGTCATAGTTGAACATACGTCATCAAGGTCGAAGTTCCAGATATTCTATACTGAGGGCTGTCACCAATTATATGTTGATAGCTGTTAATAGTAAGAAACATCTCATTATTTGTCCTGAACTCAAGAAAGTTTAACTAGACACTTGGACCTTCTTTGAAAGAAATAGAGCATATTAATCCCTTGTTAATCAAATGGCGTTTCACTTAGGAGTTAGATGCGTTTATTTTGAAAACCACGAAAGATATATTTATGAAACAAATTTTTCCTGAAAGCATAAAGCAGACTGTTAACCTAATTAAAACATATATTGAGAAAAACGTAATTGAAATAATTTTTTAAAGAACTGCTTTAATTTTGACTTATTTTTCAGAACTTAAAAAAATATTTACGTTAGACATCAATCTTAATGTTATCATGTATAAACAATGTTATCAGACAAATATTATTTAAAAGACTCCTAGTCTTTAACATAGTTTTGTGCAACATTACGTGTAACGATATACAAAATGCGTACTTACGGAAAATACTGTTTGAAGTGACTCCAAACACTCGCTTTCACTTTCCTTTTAAGTGACTTCATTCATTCTGTTCTTCTTAAATCTTTCCATAACACTCATATGTGGTTTTCAAACCCTTGTTTTATTAATCTCTTTTAAATATTGAAATAAACAGATTTAGTGGTTTAAGGTGTGACTTCAGTGGAATACACATGTAATATTGTGTGCTGAAAAATGTTTAGTTGTACAAGTATGAATAGCTAGTAAATGAGAACTTTTTAAATACGTAAACTGGAAGTCAATTCTTTTTTAATATTCTACGAATTCGCGTCCACAAAATAGACTTTATATAAGAACACGAGACCAACAGATGTAAACGATAAAAGTGTGCCGTGTTTTTGGGGGAAACCCGGCTGTTCTATAAAACTGAATAATATGAAATGCTTAATCGCCGAATTAATTAAATAATTTTAGTAGCGTAGCGTACGGTATTGGCAGTACGTCGTTTTACTGAATCCCCACGCGCTCTGGTGACGGTGCGGTGTGATTAGGGTTTTCGATGCAGGTTTAAGTCAGTCCGTACCTGGCGGCGGTGGCGAGTGTCAACAGCGACTTCCTGGCGGAGCGAGTTTCTTATTTGTTGTAAATTGCTATCTTCCATGGATAAATAAACAATAAGTGGTCTCCGGGTTCCTGATTTAGTCGAAAATCTGATTTACTCCACGTGCGATTTAAACCATCTGCCACAATGCCATAAACATAGCTATACTCCATCTTGGCCGCTACGGGAGGAACGACTGGACGCCACGCCACAATACCCACGAGACATGTTCTGGATTATACGCAGGTGATATTTATGCTTTAAATATACTCTAGGCCGCTGCAGCAAATACCATGTGTTGTGACATTATTCTGAGAATAACTCAAGTTCGATTTTCAATTGTGCTCACGTCCAGCCGGACATAATGGTTACAAACTTTTCTGTATTACTCTCTGAATGTAATTACGCCCCAGAATAAGTGTAGACCCGGCCGGGGCCATGTGTCCGGCGATCTTTAATGTTATATTTTTTTCCCGATAAAAGTTGTGGGAATCAGAATTTTGGTGATTTATGTGGGTGCTGTTCATATCTGCTGGGGGACTTAACCGGCTGGTCGGGTCCCTATTACAAGTGGGTATTTTATTGATATATATATTTTTATAATTTAAAAAGGGGTTAGGTTTTTTATGGGTTTTAAGGGTTTTGTGGTTCTTTAACCTGAGGCAGTCACCTGTTGGTGCAGTTGTCTGCAGGTACCTGACATGTTATTTTTTGTTGGATCTGGTACGGACGCATGTCTGCGGCTGGGTCAGTTCAGCTCTCTGTGAATTCTTTTATATATTTTTATAAAGCTTAAATTATAGATTGTACAATTTTATAAAATTATTTCGGCTCTTTAATAATTCTTTAATAATTAAATTCATCATTGTCTTTTTTTACTGCCATAATCAGTTCAGGATCTGTTATGTTTTTTACATATATTTATATGTGTATTTATGTGTATTATGTATTCTTTATGTCAGTGTGTTATAAACAGGGAATATTTATACAACTATATGATTATCAATATTAAGAGATATTAAAGGAATTTTGAATTGTGATATTAGATATTGAATTATGAGGGTAATTTTAAATTGCAAATTTGGGGAGATTTGGGATACTAAAGAATTGTGCAGAATGATATATTAAATGTGAATTGTGATAGTACCTTTTCAGAAATTGCAATTAATATGTATAAATACAAAAGGGTTTTCTGATATAATAAAAGTTGTTATTCTTTGTTAATAGCGAGTTTTAATTGCAAGTCCCGTCTCACTGGACCCAGCGCATTTTATGCTTCTCCTAGGCCTTCTGCCTAGTTTTAAATAACTAGTAAACTCTCCTAAAAAAAAAAGGTAGCAGAGCGTGGTTAGATTTAGGGTTGAACCCGTGGGTCCTTTGGTGTGACGGGGCTTGCAGACTCGGAAACATTTGGGGCAAAATGAAACTTCAAAAAGAAGAGATTAACATACTTATGTAGATGTTATGTCATGTTTAATGTTTTTTTTTTGTTTTTTTTTTACGTATTGTGAATAGCATTGTTAGCCTCTTGGAAATTGTAAACCTGGTGCCGCCACGTGGCATGCGTTTTGGGGGGATATTTTTCTTTTGAGGCTCGGAATTACGGGAGATCTGGGGCGTTGCTGGGGGAGTAGGCTGCATTATCACTAGATATGGAAGTAATTGCGCGTGAGTTTAGCGGGATGCGGTATGGCTCGATCGTAAGTCGGTACGTCACCGACTGGATTCATATATTGAAAATTTTCGGAATTTATGTTGATTAGATGTTGAAGGTTATTAGCTACGTGTTGGTGAAATGTTATATGTTGTGATAGGTGTTCGGTGGTGTGGATTGCATGTCTATGTTGGTGTCTGATGTTGTTTCTCCTCTTGTGTGTGGTGTCAGAAAGAGAGCTAGTTCTGGAGTGAGTCAGGTTTTCGCAGCGCTAGGGAACCCGCAGGTCGCTCGAAGGAAGAGTTAGTACTCGAGTTTCTTCTGTTTTGTAAGTCATGTTTGTGTTAGGTATTGTGTTCGGATTTATGTTTCATTGTTGTGTATCGTGTATTGTGTAATTCTGGCGGGGCTATGCTATCAACGATTGCCCAACCCCATTTCCGGCGTTCTCCAGAAACTTCCGGTGGTGGATGGAATAGAGGAGGACAAGTTGCTGGTTTTCTTAGACCTTGTCCTGCAGTTGGCGGATTTCCCGGGGGTGTCCGATGGGGACCTCTTGTCCCTTATATACCCATATTGCCGGGGTTCATTGGCAGGGCTGGTCACCAACACTCTGCATCGGGGCGGCAGTGTCGACGCTTTCCATGGGGAAGTGTTGGACTTCTTCATACCCCATCGACGACGTGACCAGCTGAAGTTTAAGTTATTCTATCGCCTACAGGCAAACGGAGAGGCGTTGGGGGACTTCGTGCACGATATACGGAAAGCTGCCCGGGTATTAAGGTTGGGGTTGCCGGAGACGGAAGTAATACAGGTAATACGAGAAGGGCTGACACCCCAAGAGAGATCCCGGCTGGTCTTCGCAGATCCTCCACGTTGTTTTGCGGACCTGGACCGGTGGTGTGCGTATGCCAGAAGGGTCCAGGCGAATGACGAGTCCCGGGGAAGAGCTGCTAAAGATGTCCAATACTCAGGTGGTTTATTAGGAAGAGCTAAAAAGGACAAACATGGGGGTTGGTGGAGAACGCAAGAAACTGTAAGGAAAACTGAATATTCCGGAAGTAATGGAAGCTACAAGGGGGGTGGCAAGTGAGAAGACGGTAACAACGGTTACAGTAGAGAAAACAAATAAGTATGAATTTAACAGTGGAAGAAGAAGTTATATTAGGAAACAAACATCGGCCAGTAGGGATCCGGTAGCAAGGCGTTATTCCTGTTTGGAGAGAAAGGAAACTTTAAACGTTCCAGATGAATCGCAAGTGCCTAATAGAGTTGTGGATGAAGAAGGTGAAGAGAAAGAAGAAGAGGGGAATGACTTCGGTGTATCTACACAGAACGACAAGAACACGTCTGTTGATACGGAATTACAGGACTCAGAGAGGACGTCACAGTTGAATCCAGGTGCCGCAGAATTTGTCCAGGTATCTCCATCTCGGTTCAGGATGGATCCGGATCCTGTAATTTCATCATCGCCTATGCAGGGATATGAGAAGGCACTTGATAGTGTAGCTTTACCATCGCAAGTAGAAGTTGATTTAGACATTGCACATGGACCTGGACAGCTGGATTCCAGGGGGGGGGAAATGTTGAGGACGCGATAGTTGCTGAGAGTGGTGAAGGAGAGGAATCGAAGGAAGAGGCAGAAGAGCGGTCTGCAGATGCTGCGCAGGGAAGTATAGTTGTAGGTGTTAGGGAGACTGAAGAGTCTGAGTTTGCGGATGGACAAGGGGATGTCCATGCTGCAAAAGTTTCTGAGGTTGCGGATGGATACGGGGATGTCCATGCTGCAAGTGTGGTTGAAGGAGATGAGGTAGAAGTTGAGGAGGAATTTGGTGGCAGCGTTGTGGAGTGTGCGAGTGAGAATGATGTAGTGTGTGAAGATGTGCAGACGCCTTCTGTAGGTAGTGCGGAGGATTCCGAAGAACGGAAAGAAGGTTCATGTGGACCAGATGAGCAACTAGAGGATGAAGATGTGCAGTATTATGATGGTGGTAGTGGACGTGATGGCGATGATGTTGGTGGTGAAGAAAATTTAAATTATGATGATTAACGTGTTCATGAAAAGGAGGATGAAAATGAGATTAGAGAGGAGGTTGGTGAAGAAGTTTGTGAAGGAACTGGTGACGAGGGCGGTGAAGAAATTGGTGAGGAGCTGGGTGAAGATGCTGTTGAAGATGGATCAGATGAGCAACTGGAAGGTGGTGAGGAGGTGCAGTGTCATGATGTTGATTTGGATTATGGGGACGAAGAAGGGGAAACAGTAGAAAAGGAAGAAGGAATAGAGGAAGAAGAGGAAGGGTTGGAAGAAAGAGAAGCAGGGAAGGCAGAAGCAGAGGAATTAGATGATGAGGATAATCCAAATCGAGGTGAAAGTGGTGATGTAAGTTGCCTTGGTTCTGATTCAGGAGAAACAAATCAGTACAGCTCAACACGAGATGATTTCTCAGAGAGTGATGTCCGAAAGAAACAAGTACATAAAGTGTGTCATAGAAAGGTGAGAAGAAGCGGGTAACGGGTAGCGGGTAGATGTTCCCCACAGCCCCAGTGGTGTTCGTCTACTTCAGGGTTGCGCCCCTGCCCACGCGAGCCTTGGTTTTCTCCATTCATTCTCATTTTCGGAGGGAACCATGTCCTTACCCTTAGTCCTCGCTCTTGACCTTCAATGATCCTTGCCCTTTTCATCTTCGCGATTTTCCTACCCCTCCCCTTAGAAAAACATACAATAAAAAAAAAATTTTTTTAATTAGGAAAAAGAAAAAAAATATAAAAAAGGAGTTAGAAAAGAATTTAGTTGGAAGAGTTGTGACTAGGTTGGTGTAGTGATGTTAGTGTTAGATTGTTGGTTGTTGTTTTATGGGGATACGAGATATTGTCGAGGGTAGTTTGTTTGGTGTATAAGAGCAAAAAATACTTTGTTTGTCGTTTTATGGGGAGTCTAGATATTGACCTAGTAACTTACAACCAGCTGTATCGTTGTAAATTATGTTATCTGGGCGAGTTGGACTCTGAGCCGTTGATAGCCGTCTGCAGGGTGGAATGTAATTGTTGTCGTTTTCTTAATCTGATAAACCCGTCCTTGTCTCATGTAACTGTTCTATGTTTGATATGTCAATTTCACGGTCTACCTGGTTTGTTCATCAGCTGATCTATTATTGAGATTGAACTTTGTTGCTCAAATGGCCATGCCGCATTCCCCGGTTGATTTCCCTGGTGTTTCTTTTCTGTTGAGAGAGAGAGAGAGAGAGTTGTGTACACGGTGCAGTACAGAAGTAACCCCCTTCTAGTTATGGTGTATTTGAAAGAGTAAATGATGGGATGGATGTTCGCGTGCCCTCGATGAGGTCTTCTCTGTCTGGCTAAGCGGGGCCGTCCGCCCTAGTGTAGGGATGTGGGCCAGTCATATGGCAAGGATTGTGAGGCCTTGTGTTGATGCATATGGCTGGTCGGTCCAAGAGGTGGACGAGAGTAGGATGGTGACTCACATACCAAGGTTAGTGATACCTTGTTTGGTCTTCGGACGGGTATGTGAGTGGCACCGGTAGAGGTAGGTGGTGGTCACCAGAGAGGGTGACGTGTTGGGGCGGTCCCGTGGGGTTGGCATGGCGGAGAGGGTCGCATAGGGATGGTCGTAGTGGCGTGAGATTTTCTGTTCTCCTGAGAGCAAGGACCACTGAGATCACCGATTGAAACTCGTCTTTTAACAGACTATAGGGGTACACTACAGGGTACCCCTGAGCTCAAGTGTGGGGCACCCAGGTTGCCCTTTTGGGGTGGGGGTGTGCCGTGTTTTTGGTGAAAACCCGGCTGTTCTATAAAACTGAATAATATGAAATGCTTAATCGCCGAATTAATTAATTAATTATAGTAGCGTAGCGTACGGTATTGGTAGTACGTCGTTTTACTGAATATCCACGCGCTCTGGTGACGGTGCGGTGTGATTAGAGTTTTCGATGCGGGTTTAAGTCAGTCCGTACCTGGCGGCGGTGGCGAGTGTCAACAGCGACTTCCTGGCGGAGCGAGTTTCTTATTTGTTGTAAATTGCTATCTTCCATGGATAAATAAACAATAAGTGGTCTCCGGGTTCCTGATTTAGTCGAAAATCTTATTTACTCCACGTGTGATTTAAACCATCTGCCACAATGCCATAAACATAGCTATACTCCATCTTGGCCGCTACGGGAGGAACGACTGGACGCCACGCCACAATACCCACGAGACATGTTCTGGATTATACGCAGGTGATATTTATGCTTTAAATATACTCTAGGCCGCTGCAGCAAATACCATGTGTTGTGACATTATTCTGAGAATAACTCAAGTTCGATTTTCAATTGTGCTCACGTCCAGCCGGACATAATGGTTACAAACTTTTCTGTATTACTCTCTGAATGTAATTACGCCCCAGAATAAGTGTAGACCCGGCCGGGGCCATGTGTCCGGCGATCTTTAATGTTATATTTTTTTCCCGATAAAAGTTGTGGGAATCAGAATTTTGGTGATTTATGTGGGTGCTGTTCATATCTGCTGGGGGACTTAACCGGCTGGTCGGGTCCCTATTACAAGTGGGTATTTTATTGATATATATATTTTTATAATTTAAAAAGGGGTTAGGTTTTTTATGGGTTTTAAGGGTTTTGTGGTTCTTTAACCTGAGGCAGTCACCTGTTGGTGCAGTTGTCTGCAGGTACCTGACATGTTATTTTTTGTTGGATCTGGTACGGACGCATGTCTGCGGCTGGGTCAGTTCAGCTCTCTGTGAATTCTTTTATATATTTTTATAAAGCTTAAATTATAGATTGTACAATTTTATAAAATTATTTCGGCTCTTTAATAATTCTTTAATAATTAAATTCATCATTGTCTTTTTTTACTGCCATAATCAGTTCAGGATCTGTTATGTTTTTTACATATATTTATATGTGTATTTATGTGTATTATGTATTCTTTATGTCAGTGTGTTATAAACAGGGAATATTTATACAACTATATGATTATCAATATTAAGAGATATTAAAGGAATTTTGAATTGTGATATTAGATATTGAATTATGAGGGTAATTTTAAATTGCAAATTTGGGGAGATTTGGGATACTAAAGAATTGTGCAGAATGATATATTAAATGTGAATTGTGATAGTACCTTTTCAGAAATTGCAATTAATATGTATAAATACAAAAGGGTTTTCTGATATAATAAAAGTTGTTATTCTTTGTTAATAGCGAGTTTTAATTGCAAGTCCCGTCTCACTGGACCCAGCGCATTTTATGCTTCTCCTAGGCCTTCTGCCTAGTTTTAAATAACTAGTAAACTCTCCTAAAAAAAAAAGAAAAAAATCTATAAAACTAAATAAAAAAAGGAGGGGTTACAAAAGGCCAGCATGTGTTAGAAATTATAAAGTCTCTGCATTCAGAAATATGTAGTCTACGTATATAAACCATACGCTTAGTGTACTTCAAATGCAAATAAAACAGATAAGAGCTATGCTTCACAAACCCGAAGAAATCATCTCACCGCAGATAGAGGGGTGAAGAAATCGCCTCATCAAGGAGCAATAGAAAATACATACAGGCCCTAACCAATTTGCTTCAACGGCTTCCTAATAAAACGTGTTTTCCATATTCTCGGCTTAAAATTTTTCCATCTGCTCTGCCTCTTAAATCCTAAACTTCTGCCAAACCTTTTGGTTCAAAATTTTAGTAAAAATATTAGTCAAGTATTAGTATTCAAAATAGTGTCAAGAATAGAAATCACGGGTATTAAAATGCCAGATAGTTATACCTTGAGCACAGAAAAATTATCTAAGAGTGGATTATTACAAAAGCTGAATTCTGCGTTTAACATTCTAATTCGTTCAGGTGAAATTGTTAGATCAAATCTACAGATGTCGTATAAGTTAACGTGTATTATAATTACAACTAGCAAAATGTCAAGAACAATCAATTTCAATTTAATTTGTTCCGGAAAGGCAAAAAGGGCAAGAAATGAGATATTTAAAAAGAAATGAAGTAAGTTAATAAAATATTTCACGTGTTCCATAGCTGGCTTAGATCGGAAAAAGCCATTTCTAATTTACTACTGTTCGTTTACACACGTTGGTTCAATTTCCCATTAAGTACTTAAATCCCGCAGCGCACAATACGCGGGTTAACAGCAGGCACCGTCAGGTGAATCAGTTACAATCAAATCCAATTACGTACGGCACAATCCGTGAATCGCTAATGACTCTGGGCTTCGTGATCATACCTATTAACTGCGGCGATATTATGTGCTCCTCAAACACGAATATTATTGACAATTCAACTGTCGTAATTAGTATTATAAACGCATGCCATTTGCTCGTGTTATTTTATGATAAAAATACAACAATAATCTTTACGTATTTTAATAATCTTAAAATATAAAATACATTAAAGTTATCTGAATACGAATCATGTAAAACGTAAGTCTGTTGTCTTAACGACATGGAAAGCAAATAAGGCGGTCCACTTACCGGAACACCCACCTCCACTTCTACATTACACGAGGTCTGTAAATTAAGTAATGAGACTAATTCGGTAAAACCTTATATTTACAATAAAACTATATCTAGACTCTACCGCCTTCAACATAGTTCTCTTGGGAAGCCACACAGTGCTTTAGACAGTTTTTCCCCTCTTCATAGCAGTGCTGGAACTCAGAAACTGCAATCTCCTTCAACTGTTCGGTTACATTTTTTTATGTTGTCTATCATCTCAAATTTTGCCTAAGAGTTGTTTTTTCATACTCGGGAAAGAGAAAGTAGTCACAGGGACTCAAGTCAGGTGAATAAGGAAGCTGAGGAACAACAGGAATATTTTTGTTTGCCAAAAACTCATTAACCAAGAGTGCTGTGTGACAAGGTGCATTGTCATAATGTAGCATCCAGGTGTTCACGTGGCTGGTCTCACACGGCAACTCTTTTCAAGAATTTCTCAGTAAACATGTTGATTGACAGTCTGTCCTTTAGGTAAAAACTCCTTGTGGATAATGCCATCAATATCAAAGAAACAAATGAACATGGTTTTGACTTTGCATTTGCTCACTGTTGCTTTTTTGGGACGTGGTGAGTTTGGTGTGCCCCGCTCCTTACTCTGGCATTTTGTTTCTGAATTGTACTAACAGATACATTACTCATCACCAGTAATAACATTTTTTTTTAAATCAGGATCATTTTCAATTCGTTGATCACGGCACACTTTATATAACCAGCTGTTAATAGAAACCTTGCAGTATTGCCATATTGACTGCTACAAGTTTAGTCTCATTACTTAATTTACAGACCTCGTGTAACTGAGTTTGCTTGCCAGCCTCTTTGTCACTAAGATCTGAGGATACTCATTTTAATATGAGTGAAACGTTGTCATACAAGACATTTTTGACGCGGTCCATACCGGAAGAGGACTTCAAAAACATAATTTGTTTAGTGCTCATCATCGGCTTTCTGTAATTTTGATATCGTTTTAACTGCTTTCTTATTCCAACAATAAAATAAAATTTCTTATTTTAACAGCAATATTCAGTTCGTTGTGATTTTCGAACAGCTACATCCGATTCATTTCTTAAAGTTCATGAATACATGAATAAGTGGTAACCACTTGGTGCGACATCGGGGGGGGGGGGGGTAGGCTTATAGCGGGAGTGGTCAAAATGTTTCCAATAATTTGAATAGTTTGAGCTGCTGTATGAGGTCTCACTGGATAACAAGACGCGTGTTTTGTTTCGAATGGCACGTCTTTCAGCAATACTTTACAGTACACGTAAGCATTACTAGTCGTTTCGCGTTCCATAAAATCGATCAACAAGCTGTCGTTCTTGTACCAAAAAGAGTAGCTATAATTACTGCTGCAAAAGATTGGGACAAAAGGTGATTGCTTAAACATATTTACTTTCGGAGATGGTGAGTGTTTCCACTGTACTGACTGTAATTTTTATTCGACGTTTCGTAGAAACGCATCCCAGTAATGATGCGTTCAAACCCAAGTAAAAATAGTACAGTAGAGTATCGATTATCCGAACATCCATTAACCGAACTACAATTATGTACTGTACTGTACTGTACAGTAATATGTATTGGACACGTATTGGATATTTATAGAACATAAAAAATTGTACACCATGAATTATTATAGTACTGTACAGTAATAAATAAACGTTGTAGCTATACCCCCTTACGGCCTATGAAGACGGCGAAAATGCTACTAATACAAAACCACCAACGGCACCAAAAGCTTTTGACGCACTTGAGGCTGTTCTAAAGTTGGGCAAAACAGAAGACGAAATTGATTGTATTCAGATTATGAATCTTAAACAACTTTAGTTTTCAGCGAGAAAACGGGGTATCGCTTTGAAGCAGACAGTGATAGACAATTCTTCAAAAAAGTGTAAATCCATGGTACTGTACGTTTTGTTTTGTTTTTTAATTTTTAATTAATTTTATAGTACGGTGTATCTCATTAAACTCTAAGTTTGTTTAAATTAACTTTTGGTTTTTATTAATTACACTCAATTGAATTCAATGATTTTTAGCATTAGTAATACATTACAGTGCAGTATACAGGTTGCTGTAATTATATAACAATATGTTAGAAATTATTTTGTAATAAAAACGTTTGTTTTTTTAAAGGGAAATAATGTTTTCAATTTACGATCTATTATCCGAAATATCGATTATCCGAACGGGCCCTGGTCGCGACAGGTTCAGATAATCGATGCTCTACTGTACTAACAAAATAAAACACCACTTCTGCTTGTGTGTAACATTTTTGGCGTTTATCTAGCATCCAGTTTTTTGAAGAAAAATTTCTCCATTACATTAAAATTGTCGTAAAGTATTAAGCATAGAACATTAAGAGACAGAACACCTAATTATGAAGACATAAAGCGCCGATTTTCACGAATTTTTGCATTTACTTCTTCTATTAAACCATCTGTTGGGCAACCGCTACCTCTTCACGAACATACGTCCGTCCGTCCCTACCAAACGACAACATTGCCTAACTGTACTGTTACTCATAAAGCTTGGCCCATAAATTTCACAAAAATAAATGTAGGTACACAATCTGGACAATTTGGATCTCTGAATATTTGGATATTAACATTTTTTAAATTACCGAGACGACCCTCCGTCGCTCTGTTACTGGCGCTAAACTGTCGCTCTCTCTGAGGACCACAGATAGAACCGCTCAGATAGACAATTTTAGTGCACGATAGACCAATGTATGACTGGTGTAACTACTGTACATGAGATGTATGTGATAGACAGTTTTTGGTGCAACTTCTGTTCTCGAATGTAACAAAAAAAAATAATAAATTTTAATGAAAAAAATTAAATTGTAAATTTTACTTCCATCCTGTGTTATTATAAACAATATCACGATGATGACTAGAAATCATTACCGATATACGAGCAGATTTGGTAACCCACAATCTTCAAAAGAAAAAAAATTGATTGAACTCCGACGAATTTGGGGGGCGGGGGTCTGTCTGTTGAAAAAGAGCGAGAGGGCGAGTTCCTTTGTATACTTAGAATAAATATTTCATTAAGATTATAACTTTTGAACGAATGATGTTTGGGATTCAATGTTTTTACTTTCCCAATTATTTTCTCTTTGCTAGTAGAATGAGCAGTTAAATCTTAATTTCAATAACTATAACTTAACTATGACATCAGTGCAATTATTAGGGTAACATTTGTGATAAAATAAAAAAATTTAAATAATATAAATAATGATCTTTGTTATCAACATACTTTGTTTACAAGCAATATTTACATTTATTCTATTTTTAATTTAAACTGAATCGTCGACTAGGAAGAAGGTGTATATACGCTAAACTATATATAGGATTTTTAATAACACAAATATATGATTGACTAAATTATATTAAAATACAATTATGTACTGTCCTAAAGAAGATTCTGATTGTTTTAGGAGTATAAAATCGGAGGAGTATTTGGTTTTGATCATGTATAACAAACCAGAAACGCTATTATACATTTCTTTCTTAAGGACTGAATTAATTTTTTCATAACAATTATTATACATACATATTTAACAAAACAGTTCAAAGAATGTGTGATTAAAACTGTGGGAGAAGTTGTACGGGATTCCTGACTCCTTCGATGGCGCTTTATTTGGATTCCCTTGTTGTGTAACTGTGATTAAAATGTGGGAGGATGTCGTACGGGATTCCTGACTCCTTCAATGGCGCTTTATTTGGTTTCCCTTGTGTAACTGTGATTAAAACTGTAGGAGGATGTCGTACGGGATTCCTGACTCCTCCAATGGTGCTTTATTTGGATTCCCTTGTGTAACTGTGATTAAAACTGGAGGAGGATGTCGTACGGGATTCCTGACTCCTTCAATGGCGCTTGATTTGGATTCCCTTGTTGTGTAACTGTGATTAAAAAAATTATACTTTCTTTTACTTCCATATTCCTTAAGGAAATGGAAGTATGGTGATGGCAAAAAAAATCGTGTTCGAGATTATTGCAGATTCTGATTGTACTACACTCAAAACATGAAAAAAGTCGTTTTTCGAAAAGTGTCTGTGTGTGTGTCTGTCTGTCTATCTATCTACTGTCTGTGTGTCTGTAGATTTTTTTTATGGCAAACGATAACAGCCGCAAATTCAAACAGAATCAAATAATTTTTTGCATACAGCCCTGATTTGTAGAGTACTCACGACCTATTGTTTTTGGTGAAGATCGGTTGAGGGAAAGGGGTAGTTTACTGGCAACGGTTTTTTTTATCAAGGATATTTTTTTTGGCAAACTATAACAGCCGCAAATTCAAACAGAATCAAATAATGTTTCGCATACAGCCCTGAATTATAGAGTTCTCAAGACCTATTGTTTTTGGTGAAGATCGGTTAAGGGAAAGGGGTAGTTTACCAGCAACGTTTTATGTTTTAATAAGGGTATTTTCTATGGCAAACGATAACAGCCGCAAATTCAAACAGAATCAAAAGATTATTTGCATACAGCCCTAAATTGTAGAGTTCTCAAGACCTATTGTTTTTGGTGAAGATCGGTTAAAGGAAAGGGGTAGTTTACCTGCAACGTTTTATGTTTTAACAAGGGTATTTTCTATGGCAAATGATAACAGCCGCAAATTCAAACAGAATCAAATAATTTTTTGCATACAGCCCTGATTTGTAGTTCTCAAGACCTATTGTTTTTGGTGAAGATCGGTTAAGGGAAAGGGGTAGTTTACCGGCAACGTTTTATGTTTTAACAAGGGTAATTTTTCTATGACGAACGATAACTGCTGCATCTTCAAACAGAATCAAATAATTTTTTGCATACGTCCCTGAATTGTAGAGAACTCAAGGCCTTTTGATTTTGGTGAAGATCGGTTAAGGGGAAGGGGTAGTTTACCTGCAACTTTTTACGTTTTAACAACAGTAAAGTACTTGAAAATTCATTTAAACTTTTTCACACAATGGTAATTGTTAAAAATAAAATAATTTTGTTGTCAGGCAATAAAATTATAATTTTTTCATTTTAATGTAAATCATGTATGAGAGAAAATATATCGTTCGTGGCAGGCAAGCACATCTCAGTTATGTAATGTTTACGTTTCCATTTTATTATTATGACTACCGCAATAAAAAGGCAGGGAAGACACACACACACACACACACACACAAAATTCGCGTTATTTCTGACCTCATTCATGTTTATTTTCTTACATTTGCACGCTTTTTAAATGGAAAGTGCCGAAATCCATACCAACATAACGCGTGCAACCCGAAAAAGTGTCCAGCGTGGATAGCGATTTGCTTCCTGTGGATCGCTGGGCAGTGTAACTGCACGTGTTTACAGAGGAACGATTCACAGACAGACTTTTCGTCTTTAGGGAATGAACCCTCTGCAAGATGCTGAGGGTCCATGAGTGACTTCGGAGCGCTCTTTCTTTTCCGCGTGTTTGTTCTGTGAAACGCACACTGTAGATTCGCAGCTTTACTCTAAGCAACGCTCAATAGGAAATGTTGAAAATTTTTGTGCACGTGTACCCTCATACACACTAAACCTGATCTGATGTTTTACTTACGGACATCATAATATTAAAACTTTGGAAACTTCAGCACTACTTAATGGAGATCAATCATTAACTTATACAAGCCATTAATTTTATGCATATTTTTTATATATATGTGTACAACGTTATCGGCAACAAAGAAGTAGTTTTTGTTAAAATTCCTTCCCGGGATATTTGGCCGTAGTCCAATGTTTTCTACAAAACCAGACGTTTCGGCAATGCTATCGACTTCCATCATCAGTGAAAATCGAGTGCGATAACGTGAGGTGGCATACGTTAGTGACCACAGTACTGTGGTTAAGGCTGAAGCAGTAAGTAGAAAGAAGTAGTTTCTATGATAATATTTCATTTCGAAATGATTTTAACTATAAATCTTAGAATATGGAAGTCACGTATGGTTCTCCATACCGATATTTTTTTTTTTGTTTAACAATTTAATATTTTATTCTTTACAAACCTCGACTTTATTATATTTTAATAAACAATATAATTTTAGTAAGCTGACTCATTTAGTAACAGTACGTTTTGTAATGTATGTATGAAAATAAGATTTATTAACGTTTTATTTGTGTCTTCGTATGGCGGGGTGATAATGCAGATACAGATTTTGTTATACCTTAAAATAATAAACGAGGAGTAGGCGTGATTTTTATCGTTCGTGAAACACATTTATTGCACTATTACATATACAACATTATACATACTAGAACAAACGAGTATAGACGAGTATAGTAGTCTGACGTTCTTAACAGAGTTTTTACAACGAAGTCTGGGACTAATCCTTACAAACGTTTATGTAAAGACGTTCTGTTTTCTAACTACAAACTACCGCACTTTTACTGTACCAATAATCCACACAAAATGTAATATTTTTCTTGTTGCTTAATAATAGATTACGCTTTTTGACAATTGAATATGAAAATTTACCAAGATATTTCAACAAAACATAAGTAAAACGTCGTTACACAGTGTGGCTCCATGGTAATGTCTTGATAAATGTTCGAAATTTTAAAATAAAAAATAGAAGGTGTATAAAAACTACACTGAACTATTCAAAATGGATCAACTGAATAGATTATTTTTTAATAATAGTTATTTCAATATAGACTAATGGAATTCAACTTCTTCTGCTTCTTCTCCTCAACCCAGAGGTTGGGGATTTGCAATTTCTTCCCTTTCGTAGACAACAATTGATCAGCACGTATCTTCTTCCTTCTTTTATCACATTCATGTATTTATGCCTGGGCCTTCCCCTTCTACTACGCCCCTCGATCAGGGTTGTGAACCAGTTTAAATGGCGTAGAAGATGTCCAACCGTAATATTTCTCGTTTCCAATCAACGTCATTTTTACACCCACTCTCTTCAAAACCTCACCATTAGATATTCTTTCCGTTCACGGTATTCTCAAGGTTCCACATCATCAACGGCTTCCAGCACCACATCTTAAAAGCTTCAAGGCAACTCCCTCTCCTCTTTCTTCAAATTCTAGGAGTTTCCGAGCTATACGTGCACATGCTCTAAATGAAAATCTTTACCAGTTTCTTCCTGGTTTCCAGGGACACGTCTTTAGATACAGAAGAGATCTTTTCTTGAAAAATACTCCTCTTGCTCGTGCAATTCTACTTTTCTGTCACTGGTGCACATCCCATCTGATCTAATGCAGCTTTCAAGATGTTTAAAGGAATCTACTTGCACTAGCTTCCTAACGTCCAAAATTACCTTCCGTTTTCCAGTTCTGAAACATTTCATAACTTTGGTTTTTTCTTTGTTTATTTATCGTCATGTCGCAATTACCATTTACGATCGTGTTCATTTAGTGAAGTGCATTCTGTAATTCTTCCTCATTGTTTCCTAACAGTCCAATGTTATCTGCAAAACGGATGGTTTTATAACACACCGTCAAGCTGGTGCTGGGTTTAATGACCAGACACCTTTAATATTCAACTACTGTTATACACTAATTTATTCATTAATTGTTCAACTATAGCTTCTCTATTCCTTAGGTCTAGTCATAAGCATTCCGTGCCAGTAACAATGCCCCGTGATTTTCTTTAACAAAACGTGTTTCGTGACTTTCAGATTCCATAATTAATTTAGCCGATGGTCAATACGGTGGAAGATGTCTGAAACAGCTAGGAACTCAGTCGAATACTTTGGATATGAATCTTTTGGCCAACAGTCAGAAGGCGAGATGACTAAAAATTGTAGTTTTATTGGACTTATCTTTTGGACGCTAAGTAATGTAAAAAAATGTAAAAACACAATGTGTATTTCAAAATAAAAAATGTTATACTAATAATTTACAGCACTACTCACTACATTAGTTCCCTTCACGCTAGTTTTCAGTCCTCAGATATGCTTGTTGTTTCTATAAACACTATGCATAAATAAATAAAAGAAGGGCACCCAATATAAGATGCTGAATTTGCAAAACGTAAGCGTCTGTTTTCTTAAGATAATTACTTGCCAAGAGGGCTTGATACGAACGCGTGGAACGCCTGAAAGTCGCGTTACTTTTCACACCCACATTTCTTTATAAGAGACGAGGAGAGTTCCCGTACATATTTTGTAGCCCGACCGCATTAACCTGTTTTGGCTACGTAAGTCAAAATGTTTATTTACGGCATGTTTTTTTTTAACAGACTTTAAAAAGGATGAGGTTCCATATTCGTCCTATGTTCTTTTATGTACTGTATGTACGCCGATTATTCGAGAACAGCTGGACCGATTTTAATCAATTTTTTTTATTTAAAAGGGCATGTTCGGCAGTGTTCCTTAATATCTAAAATTGATATTGGACCAGTACTGAACTAGTACCAGCAGAAGACTCTATTTTATACTTAAACTCGTGGTTTGAAAATTCAACAATAGATTGGGATTACTGTGTTACTGGGTTTATATCAAATTTTTTGAATTGGGATACCTCTATTACTTTAATCTTCATTAATATGACCACAATGGATATATTAAAACGTGCGTCCAAATTTATCAAACGATTATTAAAAAATAACCGTGCCTGAAGGTCCGGCATTGTTAAATACTCCATATTTTGTACGAAGGCTTAATCTAAACTCCATATTTTGCTCTTGAGTATTAGGATTTGACCTCAACGGTATGCATTCTCTATAATACCCATCACCTACTGGTAGGCCTACTATGTAATGTATGTCACTTAAGTCCTTGTATTTGGATCTGTTAAGAAAAAAGCTACACAAGGAACTGTTGCTATGCCAGTATACCATGTGAATCGATGTTGAACCGTTCATCACCTTGATGAAATGAGCAATGTAAAATCGACATGTTATCGTTTATAGCTACATATCTATATAACTCATTAATCAGTAGTTTGATATTTCTTTGTTGGATGTCTTCAGTCTGCATTTGCAAGTCGTTTCTCTATTCCCCATTTTTTGTCACCTGGACTATCGCAGAAATATTGCAATTTAATTCACTAGCAAAGTTGGGTCTAGCGTCAAGATATGCTTTAATAACTTCTCAAGTCCGATTCTTAGTCTTCAAATATTTATTTGGAATTCTCTGTGCTGCTGCAGATTTTCGCGACTTTCTGCTGTAATTACTAGTCCTATATTACACAAAGGTAGTGGGAGTTGTTCAGCAACTTCTACGATGCTTTGAGAAAATAAAACTAATTGCCCGTTACACAAATTTTGGCTAAATTTGTTCTGTACCTTCATGATTCTTAAACATAGAATTACTCTTGCCAGCATTAGTTGCTCTATATCCGATAAATTCTTCAATTCTTGGGGTATAGGCATGATGTCCATTTTATTCGAAAACGCTTGAAAGGAACTTTTCGTGTCTTTATATTGCTAGAGCAACGAGTGCAGTATGGTACCCACATCTGACAATTCAACTAAATCACTGGCTAGATCAGCACAGGACGACGTTTCAAGTTTACAACGCTGCCTTGAGTATAATAGTTTTCGACACACGGTACATGCAACACCGTCGAAATTATCTTCGTTAATATAATTGTGTCGTTTATAATTTTCACGCATGTTTTCTAATGGTTGTGTTATTTGCTCTTGTGTTTCGTTTTGTCTTATCTTCAGATTTCGTTCCCGTTCTGCCGTCAATCTTTTATTTCGTTCATGAGAAAGCTCATCATCCAGACGTTAGTGGATCAAATGAAGGCAATGCTGGCGCTGTTTATCTGACTCATCACGAATCGATCACGAATCAAGCTGAGTCTGTGCTCACGGTAATCACTTCATCCGTTGATCAAAGGTTCACGGATATAATTGAGGCAGCATAGAAAGCATATAATCTCTCATTTCCGACAACCTATCTTGTCGAACAGCAGAGGTCTCTTGAAAACGTAATTAGCATTTAGCCGGCCATTTATTAATAGACCAATTTCTTTCTGTTTTTCAGATTCCTTAACCCGATATTTTCGCATACATGATGCATCTTTCGTTCGTCTGCCCATAATTTAAAATATTTGTTTTAGGCTTACTAAATACAAAAGTCCTTAATGGAAAATAATGTAATCAAGTATCTAAGCAAAATTATCAAATACTAAAAATTGAAAAATAACAAAATTTTGAAAAAATTATACCCACTTCAAAAAGGAGAAACGTTTTTAACACACCTGATATTATTTTATAAAACGCTCTACAAAGTGAATATAATTTTGACATTCAATGCTATGCAATATGGAAATTATGAAATTTTGTAAAAAAACTACCGCAAAAATTATTATGATGAATGTGTGCTTAATATTTTATGCTACATGGCTGGAAAAGCAAGCTTTCTCTTTTTGGAACTTTTTATAAAATAATTACAGGTGAAATATAATTTTCTCCTTTTGAAATTGATTAAATTTTTTCAACAATTTTTTATATTATGTTATATTGTTACTGAGATAAAAGTATGATAGCAAGTTAAAAATAACATTTAGGTAGAATTAAATCAAATCAGTGAGTAAATAAATGTATTAAAAATTTTAGTGACGTTTTTTGTTTGCGTTAGGCACCACTAAAAATGTACTTATTGATTTATTTTATCCAAATCAGTAAAATTGTCTCGTCAGAACAGGATCAAATCTAGAAGGAAACAAAAATTCAATACCTACCTACAGAATATTTGTTTAGTGGACTACTTTTATAGTATAGACCTACAACACGTGGTCACTGTTATCGAAACAGCAAGGGAACGTCAAAATAGAGTGTACGTGTGAGGATGAGGTTGTAAAATATTTATCACATTTCTATATGGTACTGGTCCCTTAGTTGTGTAATTTTTCAATACCATAGCGTTTTATAAGTCTTAAAGTGAATCATATAAAATTCAGAGAAGCACATATATAGTCCACACACCACACACGTGTTTATAGCTGCCCAGAGAATTGTAAATTAAATATACCGTGTCGCTCGTAAATTCTACAAACTTATGTCGTGAAAGCCATACCAATCAAAGTGGGCGTTATATTTTCTTATAAATATACCGTACTTTGTATTCGGAGTCAAATCACTCGAAACTGAAATGTTATAAAGTATTCTGTAACAAAAATAATCGTGAAATTATGACAATTCTCCATAGAATTAGAAGACATCATTTTCTTATATATATTTTTTGTGCAGTAAACTACTAACTTTTCATGTTTACTGACTGCAAAAATACAATGTTTCCAAATGCTCAAAAAACGGAATGTTTTATTTGATTTAAAAGAACAAACGTCTTTCCCAGTTTTTGCAAAATTTCATACTAACTAATGTAATATAGTAATAGACTGTAATAATATTAAATTAACAGGTGGATACTTACAAATATTACATTTACAAATATTTAGATACTACAGTGGATAGTCAAATCACATGCAAAACTCGCGTAAATAATACAAGGCGAAAATTAGCTAGTTTTTTTAGAAAACTTTATTTCTTAAAAAATGTGTGTACGCAAAGTGTTGTTAAAAATATTTATTTCGCTTTAGTTCATTCAAAATTAACATACGGAATTGGTTGTTGAGACGGGACATACGTATCATATTTGAATTCTCTATTAGCTTTAGAAAAACATTATATTCGAATTCTGCTAGTAAAAAACATAAAATATAACTCATTTTCTTTGTTTCAGAAAATTTATTATTTACCTTTAAGACATTTTTACGTATATAAAGTACTTATAAAAGTGGAAATTATGGGAAAATGAACGTTCGACAACTAAGGTGTGAAATAATTATTTTGACACCTTTAGCTAAAAAGAAAATATATAACAAGTTTATTCATGTTTTGTATCGTAAATTTTATAAGCCTGCCGACATAAAAAATAAAAACAAAACAAAACAATTTTTCTCAAACACCGAAATATTAGCTAATTAACAGTAGGTCAGTTGAGTATCTTTATCATCCTGCATATCGTTGATAATAATTTTAACCACACGGGATGCTATTATTAAAAGAAGAAATTTAATTTGAGTTTATATTTTGTTTGTAAAGAGTAGGCCTATAGCTAGATTTAGCTATGATGTAAAAGTATTCACGATTTGTTTATTACTAAAAGATTTTAACAGTTATAATAATTTCATTTCATTTTCAAAGATTATACCACAATTAGTTGAATGGAAAAGTGTTGATTTCATGTTAGATATTAGTATATATTAGTATTTAGTATAGTCTTTATAAGGTTTCAGTGACTGCACAATATACATGTGACAAACTTTTTGGCGACAAGAGCTGATTGGACCCATGAAAGATTGTTTTTTATTGAACTAAATATATAGCAAAGACATTAATAAACCTTAACTTGTCACTGCTCACAGTATACGGTGGGCAGGTAATTCCTAGTGCTGTCAATGTAATGAACATTGTAAACATTAATAATTGAAATAAAATTATTAAAACAAAAAATCCCTCACACTCGTCTAAACGAAAATTATGCAAATTACGTAATTAGGTTAATTATTATTTTCATTGTACTTTATGCTAACTAATCAATGATGTCTTTGTATTTTGCGTTAGATAAATTGTTGTTGTATTTTGTACTAAAAGATTAGAAACGTGGAAAATAGAAATACGGGAATTAGGGTAAAGTGTAATTATTTCACAAGCATTACATTACATGCTATAGTCCACCACTACCTCAACACTATGCTACCACCATGCCACGTACATGGTGGTAGTGGCAGTAATGATGATGAGGAAGAGGGCGACCACCATGAGGGAGAATAATATGCCACAACCATGCTACGTACAAGGTGGTAGTGGTGGTGATAATGATGAGGAAGAAGTCGACCACCATGAGGGAGAATACTATGCTACCACCATGCTACGTACACATGGTGGTAGTGGTGGTGATAATAATGATTAGAAAGAGGGCGACCACCATGAGGGAGAATACTATGGTACCTCCATGCTACGTACACATGGTGGTAGTGGTGGTGTTAATGATGATGAGAAAGAGGGCGACCACCATGGGGGAGAATACTGTGCTACCACCATGCTATGAACGTGGTGGTGATAATGGCGATAAGGAAGAGATCGACCACCATGAGGGAGAATACTATGCTACCACCATGTACGTACGTACATGGTGGTAGTGGTGTTGATAATGATGATGAGAAATAGGGCGACCATCATGGGGGAAAATACTATTCTACCACCATGCTATGAACGTGGTGGCAGTGGTGGTGATAATGGCGATAAGGAAGAGATCGACCACCATGAGGGAGAATACTATGCTACCACCAAGCTACGTACACATGGTGGTAGTGGTGGTGATAATGATGATGAGAAAGAGGTCGACCACCATGAGAGAGAATACTATGCTCCACCATGCTACGTACACATGGTGGTAGTGGTGGTGATAATGATGATGAGAAAATAGGGCGACCATCATGGGGGAAAATACTATGCTACCGCCATGCTATGAATGTGGTGGCAGTGGTGGTGATAATGGCGATAAGGAAGAGATCGACCACCATGAGGGAGAATACTATGCTACCACCATGCTACGTACACATGGTGGTAGTGGTGGTGATAATGATGATGAGAAAGAGGTCGACCACCATGAGGGAGAATACTATGCTCCACCATGCTACGTACACATGGTGGTAGTGGTGGTGATAATGATGATGAGAAAGAGGTCGACCACCATGAGGGAGAATACTATGCTCCACCATGCTACGTACACATGGTGGTAGTGGTGGTGGAAATGATGATGAGGAAGAGGGCGACCATTATGAGGGTGAATTCTATGCTACCGCCACGCTACGTACATGGTGGTAGTGGTGGTGGAAATGATGATGAGGAAGAAGGCGACCGACGATAACAACGATGATGTTAACGTGAAAGGAAGAGTAGTAGGCCTAAATAGATGGTAGATAAGTCATAATCATTCAAACAATAACTGACAGTAATATATTGTTACTACAATACGCCGTTAAAAATGACAATACCGTGGTAGATTCGTCAAATAGACATTCGTAAACAAGTAGACACAATATTCGGTTACTTCTCTCACATTCCACAACCCCCCTCCCACCGATTTATGTAAAAACATTTCGAAGCCTAATTCATGCCACAAGGATGGGTATATGTGAACAATGAGTTAGTTCCGCAATCGTTTAGCAACCATTTTATTGCGGTACCAGTAAAAGCTTTAAGCGTTACACTTGTTTAATTATATTACGATATCGTATACTTATCAACTCAATAGCTGTTACTATCTGTTGTTTGTATCTCGTACTGAATGACGTAGGAGAATTGACGTTTACGAGTCCGAGTACGTTTCAACAATAATAACTAATGCGTGGAGGCTATATACTTCTACACAGTGTAAATGCAAAACTCAATCGTCGGTTCTCTAGAAACCTATAACAAGTTTGTACACTTATCTTGTAGTCTTATAATACAGGCAGAGAAGAAACGTTTCTGAAAAAACCGCTAGCCACTTGAACACGTACAATCGAATTTACGAGTGTCTTGGAAAGAGAGACATTCATTGTGAAAAAGAAACAACATTGTCTCTCTTCATAGTGTCTAAGACACTCCCTCTCACTCTCACTCTCTCCCACTCTCTCTCTCTCTCTCTCTCTCTCTCTCTCTCTCTCTCTCTCTCTCTCTCTCTCTCTCTCTCTCTCTCTCTCTCTCTCTCTCTCTCTCTCTCTCTTTGGAGATCGATGCCAAATGTCACGTATGATAGATAGATGCTAGAGACACTACCAACAGGCAAGTTTAAAGGAGAAATAACACAATGGCAAAGTGATAAAGCATCTCGTGACGAGTTGAGCTACTCTACACATGGTACCTGTCTGCAGTCCTTTATTACATTTCTCACATCACTTTCTTGCATGTAACAATACGTTATATTACATTTTATCGACCTCACAGCCAGTACAAGTGGTAATATAATTATTTCCCCTCGGTATCACCGAACGTGGTACCTTGTAAAACAATTAAAAGTATATTTGGAATACCAAATTTTATATAGTTATAATTAATTTCTTCCACGGTAATTTACACTCAGTTTTATTATATGAACACTTATAGAACCAACACGTAACGTTTACTTCAAAAGATACAATTAATGTCATGTAAACCAACAAGTTAAAGTCGTTATAAATTCGTCTCTACCATACTGGAAAAATAAATTGTATGATTTCAATTTATAAGTACAGAATGACCCGCAAAAACCTTTGTTTTTTACAGAATGACGCGGGATTTTTACAGCATCCTACATCCACTGAGGGCATCGTCCACTTCCAATCCCCGTGCTTCCATGATTTCTCGCACACTATTGTTCCAAGAAATTCGAGTCCTCCTCTCTTCCGCCTATTAAAAAACGCCAGACTTCCGATAATTGAGACTATCGTTCCGTCTACCTCAAAACACTTCCTTTCCCATTTTCTGTTCTTCGCTGAAACTATTTCTTGTTTCACTTGCCTACTTCTTTCTCTATATGTACCATAAGTGTCGCCCCCTGATTAATTAACCATCAGTTATGCCTCTTTCTTTGCCTTCAATAAATCTGCTGGCTCCTTCGATTACGACTTTTGATTCAACTTCTTGTTATGCACTGTATTATAAAATAGTACAAACCATTTACCAAACCGCGCTACGTCTTCCCCAATAGGATTGTCGAACTTGTTGCCCAGTGCCTGTAAACACTATTCTCCATAAAGTGATTATTTCATTATTTCAAGTTCTACATTTCTGTGCACTTTATGAAAATAAATACTGTTATTGTTTCAAGTTCTTTTATTTATTTTTATTAAAATGTTTTCCTGTTTAACAATTTTTTCGTTTAAAGTTTTGTTAGTTTTAACGTGCGTGTGCATGACGACAAATAGTGGATGACCTGCTCCTAATGTGAAAAATGTTCACAAATTTATATGAAAGATACTGCAAAGATGTTTTTGATCCGATGTTCCACGTCGCTAAATATCAGCGCAAGAGTATTATAAAACGACAGTTAATGTTTGTAACGTCTTGCTATTGAACTCCACGCCATTCTATTTTTCCATGATGGGGTGAGGAGGGGTGCGCCCATCGAACTGGTCCTCAGTTATATTCAAAGACTCTGGGGTTGCGCCCCCATAAATTCAAAGGTTGCAAATGACTGCTCTAGATCCTTCGAGAGGCCCCTTCCTTACGACAGCTCGACTATTCTAACGGCATCCAGGCCAGCTGCGTCACTACTATGTCACGCTGCCGGGGGTATAGTACTGGATTTTGAAGCTGAATTAGTTTCAGTCTGGACCAACGGTATTAGAGTGCGTTTCGGAGTGATTGTTATTGTGACTTGCAGTGTAGTAATTATTGTTTTAATATTTAGTCCAAAACTGTTAATAGGGAGATATTTGTTGTTTGTGACTGTACTGAGTGTCGGACATTCTCTAGTTTGAAGAATCGTTATATTCTAGCGTCTGATTTTACTTCTGTAATTAAAGCTGTAATTAATGACTTCATGTGGTGTCAGTTATTTTGTTTCCACTGTACTACACAACGATCCATGAGACCGTCCCCGTCGTAACAATATTTTAAATCCGTACTGTTTGCAGAGTTCCACAAGTCCTTCCCCATTGTTGTTGATGGTTCTTCCCCACATGGGCCAACTACGTATTATCGTTCTGTATTTTTTCCACTCTTTCGTTTAAATCGCCAGCAATTATTATTTCTTCTCTAGTCAAGTTACCATCTAACACCTGACCCGAGGAATGCTGCTAAACCTCCTGTGGTATTTTTTCTTCATATAGGCCTAGTCATTTAAACCTTCTATGGGTATGTTACTTCCTTCCAAAAATGTCGATAGTAATGTTGAGGTGTCTTTTTTCTGTTAATTGAGTATGCTTGAGACAAACGTTTTCTTTACTAATATTAAGACCCCAGTTTTGCTCTATTCTTCTTTAGTACTCCTCTCTAGAAATGTTAACATTTCCTTGCCAGCTACTTTCTTTTTCACCTCTGCCACACAAATGTTATAACATTTAGGTTTTCAGTTTCCTTCTCCAAGTCATTTAGCTTATTTGATATGTTCTGATTGTTCCACGTTCCAATTCTCAAAGCCGTTATCCCTTGCATAGGTCATCGTTTCCTGTGATCAGTCCGATTCCAATGCCTTTGCTTACGGTTGTCAGCAGTATAAAGATTTCGCAAAGTAAAGTCGCTAATCCAACGTTCCAACTCCTAACTTAGAGTACCAGGAATTAATTTTTGAGTTTTTTAGATATAATGCTGTCTCTACGGCTCAGAAGCTCTATCTGCCCCATCCACAAAAACCTTACCATTTTAATTGGACTTTAACATTTATTAATCATATAAATTACACAAAACTCTATTTAAACCACAAAAAGTATGGAAGACTCAAAACAGCTTCCTGAAAGTAAATTTTAGAAATGTTTACCTCTTCCTGTCATCTTAACATAATTGCACTCCGCACTCCATACTTCAGGATGGCCTAAGGAATGTGCTGACTCAGTATTGTTAATTTGTTTAATGATGTAACCTGCAAGATGCGAATGTATTGTTGGACAATTTGCATACACTCTATCGTTTAAAAACTCTACAGATAAAACCTTGTCGCATGATCTAAGTGGCTACAAGTCGTTTGAAACAATGAAATCTTTAAAGAAAGTGGTTGCGAGACCATTGAAGAATCTGATGTGGTATGTCGCACCGTTTTGGTGGACGTAACATTGTGTCATTCGTATCAAGGTGTTCCACAGGTTCTACGAAGATCCGTTCATACACCCCTCGTTGTTAACATTACCATGAAAGTAAATCTGTTCACCTGTCCTCCTGGCGTACCACACACTAACCTTTCGGAGTGCAGAGCAAGGTTATTACTTGTGGATCTTCGGTCTCTCAGTATACAGAGTTTGTAAAATGACATACTCCTCTCCCTAGATAAGTCTATAAAATCTACGGTCTAAGTGAAACCACTTCTCATTTGTAAACCACGTAATTGAACGAATGTCCAGCTTCAATCTTTCAAGAACCATTCGCAATTCCGGCGTCTTTTCTTTTTATCCGGCCCCTTTAGTTACATGGCCTAAACTTTGTATGCTCATTAATTTGCTTTCTTCCCCGTCTTTCGTAAATTTCATGTCTCATATGATATACCCGGCTCTTTCTACGGAAATACGTATCGATTTTAATGGCGATCTCAACAAACGATTTTGAACATCATCAACGTTGTCTTGGTGCATGTTATTTTGCGTTTTTTACTTTCCCTTAGGAGGTATCCACTTGTTTCCAGTTTCCCTGTAATCAATAAAATTGATGGCTAGTTTGGGTCATCTCGAACATCAAATTCAGTCTGAAAATGTCCTTTGGGTACTACACAAAGATTACAACTGATACTACTGACATTACAAGCTCAGATTAATGAGCTCATAATCCAGTAGGTTTTAATAACAAAAATATGCTATTCAAAGAAACACTGCATGTATATTAATAACTACCAGTACATATGTAAGCAAAATAACTTGTAACACAAATCGCTGCACCAATGACGTCCACTACTAACTACGTTAATTCCCTAGGGTATTTTTTCAGTCTTTAATGTTTTTTAATGTTTTTTTTTATTTTATAAACGATTAATTCAATAAAAATGATTTCGTAAGTCACCCCGTATAAATCGCACATTAATTTTGTGTTTTTATTTTCAGGGTTTTTTTTCAGGGTTTGCTATTGGCTACACAAAATTTTGGATGTGACGTAATTCATCACCACCACAGAAGTTAACACATCAAAAGGGCTGGAAAGATAGTCAACGAATGTAAAAATTATTTTACTTATCCAGATATAAACAAACACACAAACCGAATGAGTGAATGATGTTACCAGGATGTATATTCGTATAGATTATAAAATGCATGAACAGTGTGTTTTCACCCTCCCCGTCCCCACAAACAACATAATTTTAACGCTTCTACCTGACCAAGACAGCTTTTGCTGATTGTAACAAAGTTGCTCTGATATTTTAATGCTTAAAACATACATATTCTTCTTTAATGTAGTAAAATGAAAACAATATTCGTTATTTTTCTTTGTAACAAACTTCATAACGCCTATTTATCGAGTCGCTGTAGACGTTTGTCAGTTACTTTAAAGCCATCGTTTGGTTAAGCAGAAATTCAATTTCCATTCTGATGGCAGACGGCAACCTTGCAACCTTGTGCTGAACTAAATCTGCTTATGCACTGTCAAATCCAATTACAGAGGGTGAGTTAGGTAACGACCACACCACAGCGTTGCTATGAAACGTCTTACCGATTAATTAATTTACACAACAACACTGGTAATTTACGATGACGCCGCTATATTGTGTCCCGTCATAATTATCCACAGATAACATCATGCAGGAAACCTTCACTTGATAACGTACCAAGAAAGCGTACAACACATTTTTATTTGAAGGTGATATAATAGGAGAAACGATGTCGCTAAAAAAATTAATACATCGTTACTTAATAAAGTTGAAATGGACACTACATCAGTTGTCCCTTTTCTTTTCCTTTTCCTGGCGTTACAACCCAGCGTAGGTTTTAGCGTGCTCAATGACTTTCGTCCATTCCGCCCTCTCATTATACATCCGTCTCCATCCCCTTACGTTTATATATCTCCACGTCAAATCATCCTCCACGTCATCCAACCATCTCTTTCAGGGTCTCCTGTTAATTCTTCTTACTACCGGTCTCCAATCTTAGCCATTCTTCTGTCATCCATTCGCCTCAAGCATCCGACACTTAACAAACCGGACTATGTCGGCACCCTGAATCAGTTGGTCCAGTTCATACTTCATTCAAATCCTCCAATAGCCATCTCCAATATTTTCGCAAGACGTTTCGTTCAAATATCCTTAGATGTCGCTCGTCTGTACTGGTTAATATCCAGGCTTCGCATCCGTGTGTTAGTGCCGGTCGTATAAGACTTTTGTATATAGGCCTAGTAAACTTCAGTTTTTTGCTTAACATCCTGGATTTGAAAAGCTTTTCACAGGAGTAATAACACCTGTTGCCACGTACGATGCGGGACTGCAAGAGTTGCTCTGAGTAATTTGTGAACCTAAGTAAGAAAATTCTTGAACCCCTTCAAATGTTGGCCTATAATTGCCAACTGATAGATATGCCTGGTTGTTTGTGACATTCCGTTTAAGTTCTATGCATTTGGTATTGGATTCATTTATACTTAAACCTCTTTTATGCGCCTCACTGTCTAGTAGACCTATTAGTAGATTTTCCACTAGTCCTCTCTTATTTCTGCTGTATATTTCTTATATAAGCTATGTGATCAGCTTAACCCCACACGTGTGGTTTTCCTGCCGATGTGTCCAGAAACGTCTAATTTTCGAATAGCTGCCTCCAGAACTAATTATTATATCAATTATGTCTAGACAAAATGCAAGAAACGGGCAAATCGTTGAGCGCGTTAATAATGGTGTTTTCGTACAAACAAAATCTTTCATCGAGATTTTTGAGACCAGATGGGAACGACCTAGATTCGGATCTGTTCAACATGCGGTCCGGGAGCGACACGAGGTACCCGATAATGTCAAACAAAAATAAATGACACAAAAACATGAAGTAGCTGTATTGTGGAACTACTTATCCTGAAATATTGTTGTGATATGAGCAATTTAAATTGAAATCAATACTGACAAACTTTCTCATTACTCCTGTTTTCATTAATCGGTGTCAAGTCCTAGTGCCTCTTATTTTTTTTTTGGGGGGGGGATATAGTTATGTAAATACAGTTATAAAAAATTTAGCCATTTCCAATCCTACTTCAATAAGACTTTTTATGCTCTAATTTTGTCGTCAGTCTAGACTACATAAGGCTTCTATAGGCCTATAGATTTAATTTTGTTGTTGTTTGGATTAATTGACAGTTTTTTTACTGTAAGCAGATCACCCAGATTACATTTATACTGTATTTTGAAATTTTAAGTTTTAAAAACAAATTAATTACTACAGTTTAAATATTACACTGAATTTGTACAGAATCGAATAAACTTCTTGACTGCAGTAATTAAAATGTCCATGTTCCTTAATACACCGTTAATTATTTAATTTCATGCCGTATAAGGCTATAAAAGTTCTGGATGTTTTAAAGTAGACCTACTTGTATTTACTTAGGGCCTATTGAATAAAACTCTGTATACCAATAGCAAATATACCAAACAGAAATGTAAAATTGTATTGGGTTTCCACATATAAAAAGGTTCATTAATTTAATGACATGTACTTATTACATAACAGTGATCTTATTACTACGGAGTATTCATATAATCATGCTACGGTTTTAATTAAGAACACTTATTAAACCAAGCAAACATATAAAAACACAAATGAAATCCAGTGGCGTAAATCTTTATTCTTGGCCCCTCCGCAGGAATCCTTTAAGTCTCCTCTCCCCCTACTACTCTTCCTCAATTCATACTTTTGTTCCCTTTTGAGTACTAACCCTTCCTTAAAGCTGTGACAACTAATAAAATTATATAACGTAAACAAAATGTCTATTCTTTCTTGTACGATGTATACTCAATTAATAAAATATAACATTTCTTTCAGTTAATAGTTTGATTTGTTATTTAGTACCTTCATTGTCTTTGATCAATGTAAAAGAATCGTGATAATCAGACATGTCACTAGCAGCCACTTATAATTTTGTCATTTATTGAACATATACGCATTTTGAAAAACAATGACAAATTTTATTAAACTTAAATTCATGAAGACAGTGAATGTTTATATTAAATTTTATATCGTACACTTTATTAACTAATCACATTTTTTTAAAGAAACAAAAATCTATTTCACCTATTTAAATTTCTGTCATATGCTTATAGCATTATAAATTTCAATAATTTTATTACAGGACTAATATTGACATCGAAAATAAAAGAAAAATGATAAAAAGAAATTGAGTAATACAAAAACGTAATTTAAATATTTCTGTTGTTTACAAGGTAAATAACAATATCTCCATGTCATTATTATATTTAAAAAGTAAACTGAAAAAAAATAATTTTGAACATCTGAACACATACAAAAACAGAAATATATAAATATAATTTGGCCACACATGCAATAAACACTGCAGATGAATTCCCAGACATAACCAACATGACACTAATAAAACACATACCACACACAGGAGCCATAATGAACATTTGGGAAAATTTACAAATATACAAACATAAAATACAAAACAAACTAATACCTGAATAAATACAAATCAATACAAAACATGACACAATTTTCAAAGCACTCAACACAAATTAGTAATTTGAAAATACACAAAATACTAATATATATACACCACAATTACACACAATAATACCGATTTCAAATACCAAAACCAACAGGAAACCATAACAACAACCAACCAACACACAAGTACTCCACAAGATTCAAAATTAAGAAGGCTGAGGATGGGAACACTAAGTGTCCCGAAACATGTTCCAAATAAGGAAAAAACATCTTGAGGTAAAGATATTATAAATATTAAATATATTTAAAAAATAATAGTGTAAAATTCAAATAATTGTAATTGAGTTTTCTTTCATTTGAAACTTTCGTTTTCTTATGGCATTTTGAGATGCAAAAGTATTTACTATTTCACTAATATCAATTAATCTAGCAATTTCATTTACCACACTTAGTACACTAAGTTCTCTCAGCCCTTTTTGGGACATCATGCTACGCAGATAATTCTTAATCAACTTCAGCTTGGAGAATGTTCGCTCAGCCAACTTTTGGTAGCCTAGGTGCATTCTTAACTTGAGTCACCGTTCTGTTGACCAGTTAAGCAAATAATGTATTATATCTCAAAGTACATTATTAGGTACTGGTAAAATAACAGTAAAAAAAATAAATGTATTTGTTTTTAGGCCACCCACATTGCGGGGCCGCCAGTTACGCCACTGATAAAATCTAAGAACAACTCGAAAAGTTTTTCTGTAGATTTAGGGAAGTCCAATGTGAGCTCTCTAGATGGTTCTGCAGACATCTGTTCGGTAATGCGTTTCCTGCCATCCGTAACAAAGAGTGGCAGACAAACGGACTTCAATGCTTATCTTATTAGATTTTGTTAGTTTTTGAATGCTACGAATGGATTCAGTGTACACATTTTGGTTAACAAAACCGTTTTTGCTTACCGCATATATACGCGCTAATGTTCTGCACATTTGTTTATTTTCCGTGATGTACATGTATTTATAGGAATATGATACAAACTTCACAATAGTTTGATATGTAAAGTGTGTAATACACATAACACAAGTGGCTCTTTCAGCTTTTCAGCTTGTCGTACTTGGCTTGAACAATGAACAAATGATTTTTTTTTTAACACAGAAAGAACTCATACAGAACTGCAGTATGAGCTAATGAAGTCAAACCAATACGTAAATATAAATAGTGTAAATATCCAAAGTAAAATTAGCAATATCTAATGTTAAGTTTTATTGAAAATAATTTTTCTAGTTAATTTAAAATTGGTGCTGTTCTGAATAATAATTTTCACTTAAAGTAAATATTATTTTTTTTAAATAGTAATAGTGATCTTTCGATTATATTTAATAGACATTATACTAAATTCGTGGATTATCTGCTATAATTTGAAAATTGAATAATGATTCAAATTGATATTAATGCAATTTAAATAATTTTATATTTATTTTTGCCATATGTACCATATGAAGTTTATATGTCATTATTGTGTGATACATATAATAAGATGTATAATATGTTGTCATTCCACCTTCTTATAAAAGGAAATCTTCTGAATTCATATTTCTAATTTTTAATATTCAATTTTTTTATGTAATAACTAATAAATTCAGTTTTGTTTTTTCAAAGATGTAATTAGTTATTTCATGTCATCAACGTCTCACGGCTCTATGAAAAAAAGTTTATTGTGCAACAATTATACTTAACGCAACGAACACACAAAATCCTCTAACCTATCCGGTGGTTTAAACACAATACAGTTGCGTTGCGTTTAAACACAATTGTTTTCTTAATAATATTACTTGAATTCTATTTTTGAGTTTTTTTATTCTTGTCTTATTATCCTTACACGTATCCTTACACATAACAGTCTTGTTACGATTTTAACGTGGAACATTTAGTAAACCAAACAAACTAAATACAGAAAAGACAAATTATATTGGAGAATGTGTGTGTGTGTGTGTGTGTGTGTGTGTGTGTGTGTGTGTGTGTGTGTGTGTGTGTGTGTGTGTGTGTGTGTGTGTGTGTGTGTGTGTGTGTGTGTGTGTGTGTGTGTGTGTGTGTGTGTGTGTGTGTGTGTGTGTGTGTGTGTGTGTGTGTGCGTGTGTGTGTGTATATATTATATGGAAGTAGAGTATTATACAGATTGTTTTGAAATACTTGCTCACGAAACATACACACATACTTTATAGAAACAAAACTCAGTAAATTGACTTCTTATGCAAACATACCCACAATCGTAACTTTTGTTTGTTTCACAATTCTCGTCATTTACAGCATCGCACCAAAATTTTTCGTACGATTTTTAAACAAAAGTGAATTTAATTTACTTACTCTTTGGATAGTCAAACAAGAAGAAAATCCTGAATCAGATGTCAATATTAATTACGTCTTAAATTTGTCATTTCTTATAAATACACATTCATTTCATCTGTTATTAGTATTTTACCATATTACATCCAGTCTTAAAGACGTAATTATTTTTGTTTAATTAATTAAATGCTTTCTACAAAATTTATTATAACGGTCAAACAGGATACACAAAATTCTGACTGTGATTGACCGTCAAATGGAGGAAGTTTGATATTCCTGGCAAGTTTGATATTCCACCGTACCCTCTCCATAAATCAGAAACAATGGCTGTGCCGGGCCTTATTCAGGCTCTAATTGTGTCAAGCAGGGTTTCAGAGGTTCTGTCTGGTACAGCATAAAGAAAACATTCTTTATCATCGCTGTACACTTACGTTATTTTTGAATTTATAAATACGATATATCTCACAAATGTGGTTATGCATACAAAAACTAAGACGCCATCTATGCAATTAACTAAGTCATGGGCCAGAAGTTCGTTACGCGAAGTCATAGGAAACGGAAATTGCTTGAAATAACAAAACAGCTGTTCTAATTGTTACCAATGAAATACCCCTTTTTATTCTTTACTTTGTTACATAACATTTTTTAAAACCAACTGTAACCCTTCCAAAAACATAATGTGTAATAATAAATTTGATTAAGTTTAATGATTATATGATTAAATGATTATACAATAATAACATGTATATATTTATATTTATATTTATATAGTGGTGCTCAACCCAGCACTTAGAATAATTATGCACGCACACAACCACTCACCCTTTCATTATCATGGTACAACTTATTTAAATTTTGGAGCTCCTTAAATTTTGATTGAAATTTTGAATAATTTGTTAAATGATTGATTTCTACAATAACATATATTGGGAAATAAAGGATTCAAAATATATAAGGAACGCTCTCACCAATGTAGTGTTGCTGGTTGTTCTCGGTTTGCACGAACTTCGCGCACCGCGAGTTCGGCGAGTTTTTCCCGGTCACATCTTGAAGTTGGCGCACTGTACTTATTATATTTATATTGTTTATTAACCACCTACAGTGGTCTAAAAAGTTAAAATTCACTCGTAAGTGAATGGGCGGCCGGCCGGCTCAAATCAGAGCTGCAGATGAAATGACGGCAATTTCTGGTTGAAATCTGCGGAAGTGGGGTGTATTGACGTCACATTCCTTTGTCTAAGTTGTTGACATCGCAGTTTGGTTGCTGTCAACAAATTCTCCGCCTCTGACGTAACGAAGGCTTGGCTCTGCTTATCTCAATAACTGCACACTGTTTTTGTGATGTGACACCGTTTTTTGTCATGAATTAGTTCAAATCCTGGCAAATACTGTAATATAGTCCACTCACCGTAAATTCTATATAGGGTGTTTGAGGTTGGGTTGGGTATGTCAAAAAATAGGAAAATACAATATTTATGATCTCTTTACCATATTTTATGTAATTATACAATGTACCATGATTGTACCATCTCAAAACCCCCTCAATGAAAGATGGTGTGACGAAGCACACAAACTTTCATTGACCCTTTCATACTTCCTAAAGGGATCAGTCAGGACAAGTCGCCACAACCCCCTTACAATTTTATATAAAAAATAACAATAACTCACCCTTGGTCTGGTGATGAGGACCGTACCTTCATGACCTTACTGGACTTCTCCTGCGAGATCCCAACACCATAAGGCCACTTAGGCTCTTAACGCCCCTGCTCTGACGAGTTAGCCAGCTCAGGACCGCTGTCACATCCCAAACACTGAAACAATTTATAAAAAATATTAATATAGTGGCTTATTGAATCACTCCATCCTCAACTGATATGGTTCCCCTTAGCTAAGTGCTGGTTTGTGCCAATAAGCACTGGGTTGGCTTAATATTTTTTAGTATGCTTAATAAAATTATAAGATTATATATTATAATCTTCAAGAATTAAAAAGAATATTATACCAAAATTGAATAAGATATAATTGAAAATATAATAAGAAAATTACACATTATAATCTCCCAAATCTGGAGAAAAACAAATTATAAAAGAATTAATAACTCTATACATTTATTTATTGAATACTCTTAGTGCATGAGAAACAAAAATAAAATTATCATTATTATTATTATTAACAGTTAATTATTTGGCTGATAAATATTATTAACAGCGCCATTTAAAAAAATTTTTTTTTTCTCTTCCTACACATATTATAACATCATGTTAAAAAGTTTTCAAATAAATACATAATACATTAATAATTAACACTGATATATTAATAATACAGTTAATACATTTTAAATACTCAATCATATTTAATAATATCTGATATGCATTAACATTTGTATAATTTACTTAAAAGTTGTATTTAAATTAAAATTTATCATTGCAGTTATTAATTACACATCAAATTTATTTATTTATTTTATAATAATAAAATACATTTTGAACTTATTGTTACTATTCATATTACATTATTACTTCATTATTCATTTTCTACTACCTCTCTCCTTCTATCACTGTTTAGTCTGGATAACTCCTATATTCACTATACTTCATTATATAATTTTACTCACCTTCTTCTAACTGACCATCAAATTTACCTATCAATGACACCAATATCTCAATTATATACTCCATTACTATTTTCATTTAAATCATATGGCACCGCTCGTCTTTGCACTGGGTTGGGTGTTCCCTAACTGGCTATATACATCTCTAATATTTTGCCCTTCCAAATAATTCGGCAAACACTCCCTTAAAATTATGCTAATACCTGCCACAACACTATTGGTTGGCTACTCTTTATCACCTCACCCCCACTACAGAATTCATCAACAATAATTATATGTATGTACCTTTACTTAAACACCTTCTTTACAAATAATAACTAACTACTGTGTCCCTAACTATCTAATAATTCTCTGTATTATTTTCTTAAAAATTCTAATCCTTCTAACTCCATTTACGTTAATTGCATAACTCACCTGCTTCTAATTCAATACCCAGGTTATATTCCTGTTTAAACACTTACCTTACTGTAATCATTTACCATTGTCTTATAAAATTCCTCTCCTACCTACTTATAACAATACCTCTTTTCAAAATTCAAATATAGTTATTTATTTAAACAATCATTATTATTCATTAGTAATTAATTAAAATATTATTATTAAACATGTTACATATATAGAATATATAATAATACACACTGGGGTACCTGTAATACATAATACACATCAAAATACGTGGATATATAAATACAGTTAATACAATAAAATATACACTCCAACTTCATTATTGTGTCATTAATCGAAATCAGTCCATAACAGTCCAATTCAAAACCACTTTGCACATTATTATTTAATGTTCATTTCACAATATAACAGTCTATCCACCATCATTAAACAACAAACAAATCTTGTGTCTATATAAATTCTTATTTACTAAATAGATTTTATTACTAGATACATTATATTCGTACTCCTTTAAGAAATGGTTATTTAACAAATATTTCCAGTCACGATCAAGTAGAGTTCCGTTTGTCTTAGTATCATATGTCATTAATCGGTTTATACTATAATTATCCCCATAACATTCCACCACAGGTAAGTACCTAATGTCTTTATTCTCATTTCTTGTTATTTTCAATTTATTGTTATTATCAGGTAAGTAGTCATCATTTTCATATACCACATATAACCCTAACCTTTCTAACAGTTGTCTGTAATTTCTTTTTACTTTAAATATTTTTATTACTCTCTTACTCTCACAATATCTCTCTATACTTTCTCTCTTAATACATTTCTCTCCATAACACCAAAATACACTTTCTCTCTCCAAATATACAAGGGTCCCTATCATAAAATTGTTGCACCTCTTAGGTACACAAAAACTAAAAGAAACTTTATTTGTAGAACTATCGTCTATCAAACTACATGAAGACTTGTCTTCACCCCCTAATACAACATTAAAAGAAAATTCTACCCCCTGCATTCCTTGTACTAAAATACTTTCTCTCAACTTTCTTTCTGACTTCATAAACTCAAATATTTCATTGTCATGCATTATATTTTCATTATCATGTCTATACTCTTCTACCACCACAATCTTACTACCTGTATTATTTGTATTATCTAGAGTACATTCATTTTTGGAATTATCAGTTTTAAATAGGTTATCCAGTACAGCATTTTGCTGGGTACTACTATCTAGTACTTTCTGACTTTCTAATTTACTTTCTACCACATGTAACTTATCTAATTTTGTAATCAGCTGGTCACATTTCTTAATAAGTTTATTGTGACTCACTTGAATTTCATTTTTTATCTCATTGAATTTAATTTCAAAATCTATTTTCTGTTCATCTAGTTTTTTATCAAAACTGGCAAATTTATTTAATAAAAGTTGCATCATTGCATTAGTTTCATCCTGCTTACTATCTAAACTAGTTGAAATGGATGTATTGACTTTCGTTATTGCTACAGATACAGGCGTATGCGACTCGTCAATCTGACTAGTTTGAGGTGTTTGTACATCCATCTCGCCAGTCAAATTTACATTAGTTGCACCTGTTTCTAACGTAATATTGTCATTAGTACTCATTTTGGCAATTGTGTAATGCACGCATGCATACAATTGTATAACCTAATTGTGGGGTTATGTTTACGAATTATAAAATTTTGTCTCCGTTACCTCAAGCAATTTGTTCCGTTCTTTCTAGGCGTACATTAGGTAATAATATGTTTAAATAATACCACCTAATGTCCCTGTTCCAGAAGCCACCTGTACACTTACGTTATTTTTGAATTTATAAATACGATATATCTCACAAATGTGGTTATGTATACAAAAACTAAGACGCCATCTATGCAATTAACTAAGTCATGGGCGAGAAGTTCGTTACGCGAAGTCATAGGAAACGGAAATTGCTTGAAATAACAAAACAGCTGTTCTAATTGTTACCAATGAAATACCCCTTTTTATTCTTTACTTTGTTACATAACATTTTTTAAAACCAACTGTAACCCTTCCAAAAACATAATGTGTAATAATAAATTTGATTAAGTTTAATGATTATATGATTAAATGATTATACAATAATAACATGTATATATTTATATTTATATTTATATAGTGGTGCTCAACCCAGCACTTAGAATAATTATGCACGCACACAACCACTCACCCTTTCATTATCATGGTACAACTTATTTAAATTTTGGAGCTCCTTAAATTTTGATTGAAATTTTGAATAATTTGTTAAATGATTGATTTCTACAATAACATATATTGGGAAATAAAGGATTCAAAATATATAAGGAACGCTCTCACCAATGTAGTGTTGCTGGTTGTTCTCGGTTTGCACGAACTTCGCGCACCGCGAGTTCGGCGAGTTTTTCCCGGTCACATCTTGAAGTTGGCGCACTGTACTTATTATATTTATATTGTTTATTAACCACCTACAGTGGTCTAAAAAGTTAAAATTCACTCGTAAGTGAATGGGCGGCCGGCCGGCTCAAATCAGAGCTGCAGATGAAATGACGGCAATTTCTGGTTGAAATCTGCGGAAGTGGGGTGTATTGACGTCACATTCCTTTGTCTAAGTTGTTGACATCGCAGTTTGGTTGCTGTCAACAAATTCTCCGCCTCTGACGTAACGAAGGCTTGGCTCTGCTTATCTCAATAACTGCACACTGTTTTTGTGATGTGACACCGTTTTTTGTCATGAATTAGTTCAAATCCTGGCAAATACTGTAATATAGTCCACTCACCGTAAATTCTATATAGGGTGTTTGAGGTTGGGTTGGGTATGTCAAAAAATAGGAAAATACAATATTTATGATCTCTTTACCATATTTTATGTAATTATACAATGTACCATGATTGTACCATCACATCGCGGCAGATACCGCTAAACACCCACTGTTGTGGATATACACGGCCGGCTTCGAATTTCCTGCGAGAGAAGCACGACTCATCTACTTCAGCAGTTTTCCCCGGCCCTCCTGTTACTACGTGATTACGAATCAGAGTGCTGGGGTAAACTTCACGCATATAACTCTTCCAGTCCGTAACAGTACCGCTAGACATACCGCACTCGTCAGCACAGCATAGAATTTGGTGAATGTAAAATATGACTTAAGTGGCCCATCCACTTACAGTTTTCCTTGCAAGTTTCTTGACTGGCAAGTCTTGAGCAATTTCCTTGTCAAATCTCGACCAATTTCTTCGCAAGCCTCGACATGGATCCTTGTCATTTTATCGGGGATGGGCGCAACATGGCATGGCAAAGCCAAGAAAATGCTTGCGACAAGGATTCTTGCAGTATTCAAACCGTTTGGAAGTTTTCACTGCAAGTCACGTCAGTTTTTTCCGGCGCATGCGCTGTACACTACAGACGTTCCTTCAAGGTCACATCTGCTTGCGCTATTTATAGTCTATTACGTGAGGAATTTTCCGCCGTTTTGAGTTAGTGTCTATGGATGCTTCTGATTTTTATTGCAATGTCTTCATAAAGGGTTATAGAATAAAGTTAAGGAAATTTTTTGGCCCGCTCTTAAATTTGAGGGTTGTTTTCACCCCTTTTTCGGGGGTTAAAAAACAAAATTTAATTCACCTCGGTAACCGATAAAGAATCAAATTCTAAGCAAAAATGAGGTATACACTTTTTCGAAAAAATGCGTTGTTTGCGATTTACAAGGGTTCAAAGTTTTGCCAAAAAAAACGCGTTTTTTAACATTAATCTGCAAATAACTAAATAACAACGCCATTTTCCAAAAACTTTGTATTCGTAAAAATTAAAGCTTATTAACAGACGAACATTTTCCAATTTTTTGGTTTCATTATGTCAAATGATTCTTGAGATACAGCCAAAACAAAATGCCGATTCACCGTTTTTTGATCAAATCACATGATTAAAACTTAAATAACTCGGCGAAAAATGGTTAGATCGTAATAAAATTAGTATCAAATGAAAGCTCTGTTAATTTCCTAAACAACGGTGGGTTAATCACTTGTCTATCTTAAAAAATTACGACGTTCTGTAGGAAAATATCATAATTTCTGCAAATTGTTTCCAAGAAATTTAAAAAGGAACATTCGGCATTTTGTCATATATGTATCTTAAGCCCAGATACTGTACTTTCCAGTTATTCATTATATTAGCAATGTCCTCAATTTTTTTGAAGCATATACGTATTGCTGTACAGTAACGCGTAACGTTTTAAGAAAATTCTTCAAGTTTTTGGATTTTCGCCAAAATTCGCCTTTCTTATTAAATATCTCAGTAACGATGCGTTTTATCGAGAAATTAATATTATAGCATGACAGAAAATCTACCTTATTATAATTCAAGAATAAGGAAATATAAAATAAAAACAAGCTGGCATAAAGAATAATTACTAAATAACAACAGTAAACTGAAATTCTAGATCCAAAGAAATCAAATTCATTAAAACCAAACATACAATCTCTAATAAATAATAGGAAGATGATTATAGTCCAACTTATAGTGTAGATATACCCAAATAGAATAGGAGCAGGTAAGGAAAAACCATGGATAAACAAACCCACTGAATCGAAAAATAAATATTGAAAAACAATACCACATTAATGATAATGTGGTGTATTTTATACTTACACTTATTGTTTTTTCTTAATGGTACCTATAATTCAATTTTTTTTTATTCTTTTTATATAGCCTAAAGGTACCATATAATGTTATTCTTTATATTCTTAAAGAGATCGATTTCGGTCACAGACCATCATCAGGTTATATAGCACATTCACAATATTATAAAACACTATTATTTATAAAAACGAAATTGTAGACAAAAAAGCAAATTATTATCTACAAATTCGTTTTTATAAATAATAGTGTTTTATAATATTGTGAATGTGCTATATAACCTGATGATGGTCTGTGACCGAAATCGATCGCTTTAAGAATATAAAGAATAACATTATATGGTACCTTTAGGCTATATAAAAAGAATACAACAACAAAAATACATTATAAAGGGCCGTAAGTACGAGTTACCAAAATTATTTAAAAGAGTCCATAGGAATGAACGGTGAAACCCATAAGAACATGACAAAATAACTAAATATAATTTAATTATAACTCTAAATGTAAACATAAAACCCCAAAAAGATAAAATAAGAAAGTTACAATGCCATAAAATAAAAACGATGTAACTTAAGTTTAAGTAAAGATGTTAGATATAAGACGACCTCAAGACAAAAGATAAAAGCAATTATGTCATAAGACTATATGACTAAAGGTGGACAAGTGTAACTTATTTTATTGTGAAAAGTGACTACTAATAAGCAAACAGCATAATACCTATCAATGATGTTAACAAGAAATTGAGTTATTTTTTTATATACAATACATAATTCAACTTGGAAGTGCAGTTGATAAACAATTGATAATGCAAATTAAGTGATGTTCCTTATTCCCCAATACTAGATAAAATTATTAGAGATAAGATTAGGGAATACAGTGAATAGTGAGGGGAACCAGGGTAAATCCCTAAATCAGTAAACAAAAACAGAAATAGACTGAATAAATGTTAATTTTAATAAACTGTTTAGATGAAGACAGATTTGTTTTGTTGTATCAGAGGTTCATTGAACCCATAGCATTGAATGCTTGGGATTAAATTTAGTTTAAGAGAATACCTTTGTTATATTTAAATAATGTTAATTAATCATAGACTATGTTGTAGTTAAGTAAGGGCAATTTAGTTGTTAGGATTTTATTGGAAATGTACGTCAGAAAGGGTAATAGCAATCTGAAATAATTGTAAACTTGGTGATAGAACTAACATCAATACATAGGCCAAATTGTAAACCTCGCCAACATTATAAATTAATAGTAAATAAGTTAATGAAACAAATTAAATGAATGAAAAATGTTGAATTTAACACACTAACAATTTATTATAAATGTAACAACACTTTGTGAAACTAATTAAGGAATGTATAGGATATTATTAGAAAAAGGCAAGTGTACTGGGGCCTAGAGAAAAGTCTAAATTGAAGGTACGGTTCAAATTAGCTAAGTAAATCATCAACTTACTGAGAATTAAATAAACCAAACCATAATAATTCAATCAATGATCTTGTTTAATGATAATTGGGATCTAACATAATACTGTAAACCATTTAATTTGTAATGAAGTAAAGGAGGTAAAGGCCTACAAGCATTATGTAAATATGACTTTTGAGTTAAAACTACACTAAAATATATCATGTATGGTATTAAATTATGCAGAATTAAATAAGGAATTTGATTATGTTATTAGAATTTAATAAGAATAGATAATAATCGAAATGTAATTTGTAATATAATGGAAAATTCAATTTTTTTGAACAAAATCAAACTTGAGACTTAAGTGTCAGCTGACTGAAAACAATGTAAATTTAAATGTAAATTTGAAATATACAGATATCACACACTACAACCAAACAACATATTAAATGAACAAATACATTATAAATCACATACACTATTCGATACACTGATCCACACACACAATTCGAACCTCAGCGCCAATCCCTTCCCACCATCAACCCCCACCACACACACCATTTTTCCGTAACGGTTATTCTGTAATCGACAATCAGTATACACCCACTGAAGAAGAGAAACAACATCTCGAAACGTTTGGGAAGTGACAACAGTAAGTTCATTAGTGAAAGTTTATATATATTATTAAATTAATAAAGTGAACGAAGAGGATGCAACAACAAGATAATGTAAATTTACTAAGAAATCAGCCAGAACCTTTTGAGTGATGAAAAAAAACTGGGAGTTGATTGTTAAACGTCAAAGCGAACGCATCAGAATGTTATAGCGAAAAAGATAAAAAATTTTGACAAGAACTAAGCCTAAGAAAGAAAATCTAAAATATGAGTTGTTCATACAAAAATTAACTAATTCAAACCAAACCATTACTTTTATGAAGATTGGCAATTATAAAACAGATATAGAAACGGTCAAGGCACTAATAGAGAAAATTCCACTGTGAAAATCCTCACGACATTCTGGATGAACTATTTGAAACGAAGATACTTTTAACCAACACCTATTACCGAACCAAAAACGGATTACGAACACTGAATAATCACACTACAACGAAGAAAATTAACAACTACTACTCTGATGAGGGACACTTAAATAATAAACATTTATTTGGAGTAAAATCGTTGAGAAGATCTTTGTATAAATCCGAGGTGAAGGAATCGGCCGTTTTAATGAGATAACATGTTGAAACGACTCCAATCAGCTGTGATGACGTCAGCCCATGCGTAGCCTGTGGTTCGAACATTTCCATTTTACTAACATTTTTTATAATAAATATTATTTCTATATTATTAAGTAAGAACTTTTAGTTGTAAGTATTGTACTTTTCAGCATTGCCCTTTTCTGACTTCTGATAACAGTAAAAAGAACCCTATTAATGTTAAAATGTTATTAAATTAAAAAGATAAATTACTCGATTCAAATCGACCTGAGATAAGAGTTCGAGCCGGGAATAATTATTTCGACTCAAAGTCGACTAATCGCAATAAGATCAATAAATTAAATTAAATATTCCATATTTGAGTTTTATTTCTTTATAAAGTATATAATTAAAAGAATTTCAGATATTAATTGAAACCTGGATGTCAAGGAGAAAGAGAACGACATCGAAAAGGAGTAAAGACACCGAATCTACAAATACTATAAATCGATTATTCAAATAACAATCTATTTAACGTTTTTAAACAAACTATTCATCACCAACCAAAATAAGTACTCCAAGAAAGGAATTAATATAACAACTAGGATTAATACAATAACTCATAAACTAATAAATAATAAATAAATTTTAAAACAAATTTCTCAATAAATTAAAATTAAACAAAAATTTTTTTTCATCTTTAATTGATCAATAAACAAACTCTGTTACAATATGGACCAAAAATGAAGCTTATAAAACACCAAAAATGTTTAATTTTGTTTAATTCCTTTATGACCAAACTTCGATGAGTTAAAGCAGTTTGAAGGTGTATTTTGCCGACATCGTATAAAACATTTTTGACTTCTAGGCAAAATATCTAGTGTACAGTAGGTTTTTTGACTATAGTGCATACGAAAAATGTAGCTCTTTAAATTTCCTACAAAATGCATTTTGTTTAAATTTTTTTCTTTAAAATTTACCGAGTTATGACCAAAAATGTAAACGCGCTCAACAGTTAGATTTTTTATCATAGGTTATGTGTTCGGGTGCGGTCCTGAGAGCCTATTAATTTATACTAATTTTTTTTCAAATTGACAATAACATTAAGTATCATTATTATTTTGTTAACGTCTATTGTAAACAAAAGAATATCTGTTGCAATCTGTCACTGTCTGTATTGCTGGTCCTGATATATCAATCGAATATTTAATCTAATAAAATAATAATGTTTATGGTTCGACTTTTCTTTGATTAAATTTTATAATTATGGGTGAAATATATATTTTTTTTACTGAATTTTGAATTATGACCGCTAAAAACACGGACCCTCTAGCAGAGACCAGAAGAGGCCTGATGCGCTACCTGATTTTCACTGCTTACAGCTGGCACGTGTTTTTTGGAGCATCAGCTCTGAACGTCGGAGTTGTTTTGTATTGTGCAAGGGTTGTAATATTTTGTTAAATATTATTAGTGTTGTGATGTTTAAGTAAATATAGGTTAAACATCCTCCAAAAACCAGTAGGTACGCAATTTCAGGGCTTCAAAATACATCCTCACGTTGTTTAATGTTTTCAACCCTTTAGGGGTGGTTTTCAACCCTTGCGTCGGATGTATCCCTTGACGTCAAAATCGTAATCATCACCCCCAAAAACCTATACGTACTCACTTTCGAGGCTTTGACCGGCATTCAACGGCAATTATGTTATGTTATTCAACGGCATCTAACATAAAATTATGTTAGATCAACAATGAGTGAGAAAAGACTGATAAACTCGGTATTTGCCCATAAAAAAAAAAACGCAACTTACTTGCGAGTGAATAAAGCTTGAATTTTTCTTTTTTTTTATGGTCTTGTTTTCTGTTTCGTTAAAATCTATAATCACAAAAATATTTAGGTACATAGAACTAAAAACTATAAAATATTTACCCATGTAAAACGAACGGAGTGTCAAAATGAAACCCCCCACCCCCACCCGAGACCTTGGTTAGCCTCTGTCCGCCAGTCTGTAAACGTTTGGCGGTGTGGCCAGTTCCGTGGAACGCGATATTTCTCTGCGCTGTTTATTCACTGTTTAACACGTTTCACTAATCCTTGAATACAGAAGTGAAAAATTCCATGGCTTTTAAACAGCGAACAGTTAATTTTTCATTTAAAAGTTAACTGAGTAAATCTGTAAATACGAACAGTATAAGTGTTATTTAGTGCCGTAAATTTGGTAGAAAAATTCATATCGTCCGCTGTTCCAATGAAACTACGAATTCACCACCGTCAAGTAACCGGAAACAGCGTGTAAGGTCAGTGTAACTAGAATAATAAGGTAGGCCACTGGGGCCAATTACGCTCCCATTGGTTGCTTCGCTCTGACGTAGCGCCGGGTGGAAGAAATACGCGCCAGTCTTGATTTACCATGCAATCTTACCCGAGACAATGTCCTACTTAGCATCTCTCTGCTGTTTACACGAAATATTAACAATAATTGTAACGAGCTATTCATATAGAAAAAGGATTAAACAACAAGATTAAATGGTTTGTGGCAAAAAATAATGGTAAAATCTATTTCTACATTTAATGGAAAAGTAAGCAAGTCTGTCCACATATAACATTGACAAAATGGCACAAGTTGTAAAATTAAGTCGGAAAGGAGGCGATATTTTTTATATATATGTGTGTGTATATATACGTATATAATATATGCCTGCGTGAGTGCGTGCGTGTGCGCGTACGTGCACACGCGTGCGCGCATGATTGCGTGTATAAACATTTCTATGTAGTATAATATATTTGAAACAAGCTTCCAATTATTATAATTACAATCAATATCATAATCATTTTCTTTATCTACATTTTCACTGTTATAACGTTAAAAACTGAAGCTAGTACGTTTAGTTGTAAACATAAATACTTTTGTCAACGAAATGAAAATGGTTATTTAGTTGATACATACCTTCATAGGTGACTTAAATTTTTGAAGACGAAGCTACCCAGAGCCGACTCTTTGTTGCTGCATACTTTTCAATTGACTTGAGTTTGAGCTGTTTGTTCAGATGACGGATTCTGATGATTGTTCTTGTCCTAACGTACAGACAAATGACTTTCTTGTCCACTTCTGCAAATTTAGATTTGAGTAAGGTGGCCAAATAAGAGATAGCTTTCACTTGTTTTGATACTGTACGTCAATGGAAAGAACTAAAAACTATCTCAAGCTGAATTAGTTTTTGTAACCACTCGTTTGACGGATGGGTAAGCCCCCCCCTTTGATATAATTGATATCCAGTCATGACTATGTTCCCCGGAAAGACACAATGTTTCGCCTCTCACACCTAGACTTTCATCGATGAAGCGGCACTTTAATGCGATGTACCCGGCCAGATATTTTAAGGCATCTTGGGGAACATCGTTGTCACTTGCAGGCTGGGCCAACTCCTCTGTTTTTAACAATTCTGCTTCGTCGGTATCATTATTCGGAGAACTTGGTATTAATGTATGTTCAACTATGTCTATGGCAACAAGTTCATTGGCAACAAACCAGATGAAATCCTCCCCCATGAAACATTGTCATTTGTTCATGAAGGCCGAACAATGAATTTAAAGATATAACGAAACCTTTCTGAAAAGGTAGTCAACTTTTTTTACTTGCAACTCGCATGTTAGTTATTACTTCCAAAAACCTTGTTAAAGTATTTTCTTGGCTCCTTAAATTCATGCCGTACCCACTTCTGAGGGGCGTTTTCTGGTCTTTTGGAAGTCTCGAGTTTAAAACATCAAATGCATCGTTTACCAGTTCGATGAAGCTGCTTTCGCGCTCTTTATTTGCAACATATTTCAGCGCCTTTGCTGTACGATTAGAAAACAACTATGCAGCAAATCCTACATTTTGACGAGCTCGACCAGTTACGTTAAGGTGCATCTGACTAATATTGGGTAAAATCGTCAATTCTGCTTTCTGTTGCTGTAACAGCTTTCGATTGTATCCTTTTTAAGCTCAGTGCCGTCGCAAAGTAACAACCCATGGTCTAGAAAATGATTTCTAAGCAGCTTCAAAAGATGAGGTACGTCACAGAAAACCCACACCTTATCGTTTGTAGTTGGGTTAATAAAGAAATTTTTTTCTATGTTTACACCTAATTCCTTCCAGACTTTTGAATTCTTTCCCCCCATATCAAACGTCATAGCAGCTACATTAATATTACTGCTCTCAACGGCACTGATAATGCTTTTAAGCAATACATCTGTCATGGTCACATCAAAATCATAATAAATGGGTTGCTTCCATTTGGCAAACAGACCTCTAATCATGACCACCTGAACATTACTGTGGGGCCCCAGAATTACGTCATCTGATGAATCGTAGCACACACGTCCATCAATATTCATTTCATCGAAAGAAAGGACACAAATTCTCTCAAGTTCTGTAAAATTTGTAGCCTTAGCTTTCATTAAAGACAAAACTTCCTGAAGGATGCCTCGCCTGTATTTAAACTGTCGTGTCCACTTTTGAAGAGTAGAACGAGCAGGTAAGGGGAAATTGCGTTTTCTTAAGTAATTGTAGGTCTTCTTTGAAAGTGCTCTTAGCGTGAGTGCATTCGCGATTCTTCTGATGACCACTTAACCCTCTTGTCTTGTAAACGACATCGAATCTGGCCTGGAGTGAAGCACTTAGAAAGAATATCTTTTATGTCTTGATTTAATGTTCTCCGTATTGTTTTGCACGGGAATGCCTTCTTGAAAGACGCTACATATCTTGCTCTTTTGAGTGTTGTTAGAGCAGCTTGCGTTTGTTTTAGTGCGAGTAGATTTAGGGCATTTTTCTTTTTTGTAAAATTTCTTCTCGAAGTTTTGCTATGTCTATATCTTTTTGTATGTCCTGATTTGTCTCAATGTTCTTGTAGTAGGCCTATAAACCCAGAATCAATTTAGGAACAGGGAGGAAACTTATAGCCTGAGTTATGTTGCCTAATAAAATTTGACTAAAATAGTATTACAATGTTTAAACTGGAATAGCGTTTAACCACAGAATTTTTCTTGTCTGTAAACCAAGAAGTTCATTTTTCATATCCGTTTCGTAAGGAGAAAGTGCTTAGAACACACTCGAGCAGTATTAACATTACATTTATCAGTTCGTTTACAGCGAGAAAGCCACACACGTCTCAGCTCTTCGCTTTTTGGAAACCGGTGGTATATGGTACCAGGTTCCTTAAAGCAACAATTATGACACTGCGCAACAGCACAAGAGGCATTACTACTGCTACCACTTTTATTCATTTCAAACTATACGTATATTCCAATGTGTAACATAAGATAAAAACAAAACACACACTGACACAATACAAAACAAAAATACAATGACGCTACAAAAATTAAGTTGTTTAGACTCAAACGATTGTAATGAACAAAAACGATACTCAAAAAGAACGCACTGTACAAAATTCTGTTAATTCTGACCACAATTAAATACCTAATCTCCCTTTGCAATTAAACTCAACGCTGTACTGTGACTGTGTAGTCTTCCACCAGGTGACGTCACGCGTCAACAACAGCTGATCGCTAGGTTAGCGCGCGAAGCCGGAATGGCCCCCCTGGTGTAAGGTAACCGAATTGTCCCATAACTAAACGGGCTGAAATAGTAGTGCCATTCCACTTTCACCAGCACTTAGTTGTGCAGTCCTCCCCTTCTCTTTCGTTCTGAATAAGGACGGGAATACAATAATTCATTTCACCTAAAAGTTCGAAATTGATTTCCTGCAAGTTTGAAGATTCTGAAGGTATAAAAATCGACATGTAGAATATTGTGTGTGGGGGGGGTGAGTGAGAGTGTGAGAGAGAGAGAGAGAGAGAGAGAGAGAGGAAAATGCATTAAACTCAGAAAAACACAATAGAACGAAATTCTCACCATATTAGTTAAACCCATTATATGCTTAGAAATTATAATAATATGAAAAAGAGAAACTTAATAGTACAGTATATTCTGAAATTAAAACTCTAATTCCAATGTTAATTTCTCTTAACAAAAAAAGTTATTTGTCTCTAATTGCGAAAATCAAAATATACGAAGTGAAACAGAAGTAAGAAAAAGAAAGAAAAGAAATTTGGCTTGCTCTCTTTTTTAAAATTTATATTTAATAAAAAGAGCACTCACAGCACATGAAACAAGAAATAAGACTGTTAATTTTATTCATAACAAAAATGGAATTTTGATTGACTGTTGCCATGTTCAATTCAAGAAACGTCTAGTTTAAGGTTACAGTGCAAAATCATTATTATGATCACGAAGTAGGCATCTATTTGCATAGAATCACCCGTGTGTGTGTGTGTGTGTGTGTGTGTGTGTGTGTGTGTGTGTGTGTGTGTGTGTGTGTGTGTGTGTGTGTGTGTGTGTGTGTGTGCGTGTGTGTGTGTGTGTGTGCGCGCGTGCGTGTGTTTTCCACTTGTTTATTCTTTGCTGTATAATTATTATCAAACTGAGCATCATGAGAACTGGCTCACCACAATCTGGTGGTGTATCAACCTGATCTTGGATTCACTTTACACAGGACTAATTTAGTGTATCTAGCAACTTGAAGGATGATCGTATTGACAGAAAATCAACCCTGAATTAAGTTTTGACTCTTGTCGTGCTCCTTCAGAAATAGAAGGGAAAGTTGACTATATGTAGAGTGACAAAAACGCTTTTTTTTCAACAACTAGTGGTGAAAGTTTTGTTTTTCTTTACGATAATTGTGTGTGTGCGCGCGCGTGCGTGCGTGTGGAATAAGTATTACATATACATTATTATTATTATTTTTGTACTAACAATTCATAATTATAGTGTTCTATAATTATTAATACATATTATGTGTAAGTATTGTGTATACTATTATTGTATATTTAATTGTTTAAGTATTTCCCATACACAGACTCAGATTATGACAGTAAATTTTACAAAAAAATATTAACACAAATGTTTTAAAACTGTGTATAGTTAATGATCAAACAATCAAACGACTTCTACACCATGAAACAAAAGCTAACATAAACATAGTAAAACCGGTCCTGATATACAGAAGTGAAACATGGGTACTGACACAGGGCGACCTGTTTTGACTTGCATCTTTTGAAAGGAAAATACTTACGAAAATTTATGGACCCATTAGGGAAATGGGTAGTGGAGAAAAAAGTACAACAAAGAGCTCTATGAGTTATATAGATTGCCTGAACTGAACTTGTGACATCAATTAGGATAGCTAAGCTGAGATTGGCAGGACATGTACAGAGAATGAATGAGGAGGATGTTCTGAAGAGGATTATGAAATGCACACCAGAAGGAAAGAGAGGATGTGGAAGACATAGACTATGATGGATTGATGGAATCCTAGAAGAATCCTGTGAAAGTACTTGGAGTGAAAAATTGGTGGACTTTGGCTAGGGACAGGAAAGTCTGGAGGAAGATCATGGGGGAGGCTGAGGCCCATTGTGGGCTGTGGAGCTACTGATGATGATAGTTAACGCTCAAACATCATAAAATATTTTGTCATTCCATAACACGAGGTCACTGTTAAATGAAAGATAACTTTCAATATCAAACACTTATGCCCATTCTGTTTAATTAAATAATTAGCTAAATTTTACTCCCAGTAGTTAGTAGTATTTAGAAATTTCAGTACGACTGTGCAAGTTAAATATTTTGGAAAAAATAATGCACATATTTAGTTACTAAAATCTCTTACTATATTTACAAAATGTTCAGTTACATATTTAAGATTAAGTCTTTAGACAGCATTTGTATATGCAAGGGAATTAATAGATCTGACTACTGCATTACAAAGTTTATGTAGTTATTTTTCTTACTAAGTTTATTAAAATTCTTTAATCACTCAATATAAACAAATGTTTAATAGTAATCACTCTTTAAAGCAGTTATGTGCAGAATTTTATGTAAGTTCATGTTCTTATATAAACAGATTCTCTATTTAAAAGTACTGGTACAGGTACCTCAAAAGTGAAAGTACCAGTAAAAGAAAACGTAATATCTACAAGTTAAATTTAATTGGAAAAGTGGTCTGAACAAAATTAAGTCACCTTTAAAGTATATAATTAAGAAATAGATATTATGTAGGGAGTGTCAAAGTCTGTGAACTACATAAAATAATTTTATTTTTTGTTTTATAATTTTCTGTTGTACTTTCTTCTTACCTTCTGTTAGCACACATTATCATCAGAAGGAACAAAAGTGAAGAAGTGAGAAAAATAAAATAAATATGGTGGTCCAATATAAGGTAATATTTCCCTCTGTATGTGCATTATCACAGTTAATGAGTATTGTGTGTGATAAAAGTCAGTGCCAAATAAAGTTGTTGCAGAGTAATAATACTCACTTTATAATTACTCACAGATTTTACCTGTTACCACTTCCCATGTTTACCAATACTAAATAAAGGATATAGTTATCAGTGCATGTCCATTACCACATTAGTCTGGTTGTACCCTTAAAGGCAATAACTTTAGACAGATTCTCTTTCGTTTACTAATTTGTCACTCAATATAAACCAACTTGTACTCTTGATAATTTTGGATCAATTTTTGTTATATGTTTATTCAAAAATTAAAGAATTTATGGTACCTAAAAATAAATTGTTATACATTAGCTGTTCATATAATTTACTGTGTGTAGTTACTGAATTCTGGTAAAAGAGAAATACACACACACACCCACACACTTCATTCGGAAATAAGTATGTAGGCCTATGCAAAATAATTATAAAATAATAAATTGGATCTATTCTATTTAGTAGCAGCATACAGTGAGCAATTACTCGATGTAGCAATTGCTAGTAACAACACATTTTGCAATCATTCTGTGGTGACAGCGCACTCTGTACAATGGAAGAGACATGTTACACTCTGTATGCTGCACGCAGTAAGGCATACACAATCATGGAAGTATGTCAAGATGAGCTGGAAATGAATCAAAGCACATGCACAGATTGGAATTCCTACTGCGAGAAGTGCATGAACACCATTTATTACAGAATCCAATGGGTACTGATAGACCTTGCGTGTAAAAGTGGAGGAGACTTGTTTCATGAGAAGAAAATATAACAGAGAAGAGTTTTACCAAATCAATAGGTGTTTGGCAAAAATTTGGCATGAAACAGGAGACTGTTTCCTTGTGAGCATTCCAGACCAATCCCCAGAAACTTTAGTGCCTATAATGAATCAGTATGTCGCCCCAGGCACAACCGTTCTGTCTGATGAGTGGAGGGGACACCAAAATTTACAACACAATTAGCAACATCTCACAGTCAACCATTCAATACAATTTATCAATCCAGTGACCAAAGCCAACACATCGAAAGCATGTAATAAATTATGAAATGTATAGTTGTAGTTATTAATTAAATTTGTAATTGTAATTAATTTATAGTTCTTAGTGATGTAGGAAATTAATTGTAAATTGTAAATAAAATGTACATAAAATTGTAAATTAAAATAAAATATAAATTACAAGTAACTTATAAATAGAATTTAAATATAAAAAGGATACATAAACAGTAAATAAAATGTATAATGAAATAGTTGTATTGTGTTCCGAGTCGTTAATGAAATAGTTGTATTTAGTTAAGTAACGGACATGTCATGGACAACAAAATCCAAGAGAATAAAATATGATAGCAACAAATAAAAGATACAAATAAAAATTCATTTAAACAAAGAATGAAAATCAAAATAAAAAACTGTTCCTGTTGAACAGTTCATGTGGAGGGGGAAATGTGTGTGTGTACATCGAGTCTCTGGCGTCTCTGCTACATCGAATAATTGCTCACTGCATGCTGCCACTAAACGGAAAAGACCCAATAAAATTTTCTTGTAGAAGTACGGTTTTGAGTTCTAAATTACACTTATCAGTACTGGTACTATATGCAAACTGAATATAGTTATCAAAAAAGTAAATTATATTTTGATTTTAAATTATTCAGTTGTTATAATACTTGTTCACACAATCCACAATGCATTGTTTTCAAGTATTTATTGTTTTTAACTTTAATATATAGTCTTACTAAAGTTATTACTAACAATATTAACATTATACATTGTTACGGCATCACGAGCAATCTACGTGTTTGTCGAACGTTCCAGAGAGATCCAGAGTGTACGCGTGTGGTGTACGTGCTTGTATATGCATCTACGAGAAACGTCTCGATGCCGCCAGCCATGCGGACTATGTCAAGGCCGCAGTTAATTACGTAGTTCATACGCACGCTACGACGCAATTAGGAATCGTCTAGATATTCGACTGGCTATAAATACCGGTACTCAAACGACGTTCAGTTTAGTATGAGGCGAATTTTTGACTGTGCGGAGTATTAGTGCGATATATTTACAGAGCGGTTCAAGTTATTATTGTGTACGTTCAAGTAGTTATTAGTGAACTGTTGTGTTTTATATTCGGACGGTATAATTGTAATACAATTGAGTTTTAATATTAGTGGACATTTTATTGCGTGTGAACAATTTTCATTTGATTTGTTGTAATTTGAGACTGTGTTGTTAATTAGGAACTGTTTTACTATAAAAGTAAAGGTGTGATTAGTGACTTAATTGTTGTCTTGTACTTATTTAGTTTCCACTATACCTACGACGATCGAGTAGACCGTTGTAACAGTGGTGTCAGAACTGGGATAAAACGGTTAACAGTGGAAACATTGGACACTTTGTACAAGACGAGTGTGATTCGTAATTAATCGGTAAACATGGATCCCAGTCAGATGATGATGATGGAAACTTTACAAACACAGCTGCGGCAGACACAGGAAGAAGCAGAAAAACAACAGGATGAAAAACGCAGGCAGGAGGAAGAGGAACGTAAGCAGGAGGCAGAGGAACGTAAACGTGAAGCAGGTGACATCAAAGCGTTAATTTATGAACAAAAGCAGATGCAAGAACATACTACCGCAGAATTGGGTCTCCTACGTGGTGACGTAGGTGAATTACGAGGTGAGCTCAACAATCAGATTACCAGAATATCTGACGTAGAAGAATCCATGTCAAATAAAATAGCTAAAGTAGAAAAATCTGCCTTGACTGTGGAAGAAGTTATGTCAACAAAAATATCTGCAGTAGAAAACTCAATGGCAAATATAAGAGAACAAATTAAAATTGAAGTTGAACAGTGCATGAAGATTCAACCAAAACAAATTTCTGAACAGACTGTACCAGTGATAAAGACAGAAAAAGACGCAGAAAATAAGTTAATAGAGACAGTCACTTTGCCTGCAGTAGGGACAGTTCATGTCAAAGCTCCAACCTTTGATGGAAGCAGTCACTTGGCAACGTACCTCCGCCAATTTGAAGCTGCTGCATGCGCAAATAATTGGACAGAGAAAGACAAGGCTGTTTCACTCGTTCTTGCACTAAAAGGACCCGCGGCAGAATTACTACAGAAAGTACCACCTGACAGCCAGAACACCTACGCCGAGTTGATAAAAGCTCTGGAATTACGGTATGGTGATAAACATTTGCGAGAGGTGTACTACGCTCAGTTGAGAACAAGACGACAACGTTCCGGGGAAAGTCTTCAAGAATTTGAAGCAAGTATCGACAGATTGATTAGATTGACCTATCCTGAAGCACCAGAAGACTTCCGAATGAGGTTTGCGGTGCAGACATTTATTGACGGTATCGGAGATTGTGAACTTCAGCAAGTGTTACGAATGCCAAGACACCGAGATAGCTCAGAAGCTCTTGTTCACGCCCTAGAGTTTGAAGCTGCCAAGTCAGCGTCCCGCTACATTAATGGGTTTGTGCCATCACGTTGCAGTCAGAAGATCTCTGTATCACATTACCGTTACGATGGGTACAGAAAAACAATGTTGTCGGACAAACAATTCAAAAGTTCAAGAGAGTCGCAACGATTTGAAAAAGACAGAAGACCGAAATGTTACAACTGTGGAAAACGTGGTCATCTACAGGTAGACTGTTGGGAGAAGAAGATACCGAGAGAAGAGACTGATCGCACCAATTGGAGAAGTAAAGCCCCAGAACAGCACACAGTTTCCACGCTACATAAGATCAGTGGAAACTTGATTGTTAATGGATTTGCGGATGGTAAACCAACATCATTTACAGTTGACACGGGCGCAACAGTGTCCATTGTGCGCCCTGACTTAGTCAGCAACCGCCAGCCTCTAATTAGCTCTTGTACAATACAGACTGTGACTGGAAGCCCCGTCAAGGTGCTAGGAAAGGTAGACGTATGTGTACGCCTGGGTCTTCTCGAGGTTAGTCACCAAATGCTCGTTGCAGACATTGTCGACGAAGTGATTCTTGGCACGGACATTATGAATGCCTACAGATTCGTTGTGGACTTAGGAGAGAATGTCCTGAAGGTTGGCCAAGAGAAGATAAAGCTTTGCATGGCTAAAATTACAGGGTCTATCAACCATTCGATTAAGCGAGTGGCATTAGTCGAAGAAAAAGTCAACAAGTCTGGTCAAGAGGAACCCTCCCTGTTGCAAGCAGAAATGGAGGAAGAACTAGCAGAGGAAGTACAAATTAGTATAACGACAAAAGAAGTGATTGGAAGCCAACTATGGGTGTCGAGACAAAACTCTTGCTTGTTCCTGAGCTGATAGAAGCGCCCGAGGGTAAAGTGACTGAATATGAGGTTAAGCAAGAGGTTGTTGACGAGAACCAAACAAACTTGGATCAGCCAGTGGTAATTAGGTCACCAGTACATGACGCAACTGGAGTGATTCCAGCGAAACTAGTGGTTGCGCGAAAGACTCGCATTCCTGGGAACGTGATGTTCGGATCACACGAGACTGAATTCGATGAACGGGAAAATTATCCTTCGCAAGGACGTCCACCTAGATCGCCTGGTCGAGTGTTACTTCGGAGACGGTTTGCCAGTTCGGGACGAACAGGCTTAAGGAGGGGGCAGTGTTACGGCATCACGGACAATCTACGTGTTTGTCGAACGTTCCAGAGAGATCCAGAGTGTACGCGTGTGGTGTACGTGCTTGTATATGCATCTACGAGAAACTTCTCGATGCCGCCAGCCGTGCGGACTATGTCAAGGCCGCAGTTAATTATGTAGTTCATACGCACGCTACGACGCAATTAGGAATCGTCTAGATATTCGACTGGCTGTAAATACCGGTACTCAAACGACGTTCAGTTTAGTATGAGGCGAATTTTTGACTGTGCGGTTCGAGAGTATTAGTGCGATATATTTCCAGAGCGGTTCGAGTTATTACTGTGTTCGTTCAAGTAGTTATTAGTGAAGTGTTGCGTTTTATATTCGAATGGTATAATTGTAATACAATTGAGTTTTAATATTAGTGGACATTTTATTGCGTGTGAACAATTTTCATTTGTTTGTTGTAGAGACTGTGTTGTTAATTACGAACTGTTTTACTGTAAAAGTAAAGGTGTGATTAGTGACTTAATTGTTGTCTTGTACTTATTTAGTTTCCACTGTACCTACGACGATCAAGTAGACCGTCGTAACAATATAAATTGTCTTATTATTATTATTATTATTATTATTATTATTATTATTAGTAGTAGTAGTAGTAGTAGTAGTAGTAGTAGTAGTAGTAGTAGTAGTAGTAGTAGTAGTAGTAGTAGTAGTAGTTAGTAATAACTTTTTAACATTATTTTTAATATAATTTTTTTATTTTTGTAAACAGCATAATTATTGCTAAACAGCAGTAATCAAGTAAATAGAAATTGCAACAATGTACTACAATATGTTTGTATTCTTAGTTTCATTAGTTTTATAAAATCCACGTGACATAGTTTTAGTTAGAATGTGGTAAAAATCTATAAACATACATTCATTACCTTTTACTTTCTGTATATACTCATATCAACTATTATTTGCTGTTGTATAATGAGACTCATTCATTTTTTCCATTTATGTCAGTTGGCAGTAACACCATCATTATTCAGAAGGAATTACCAGAACAAAAGCAATAAGTCAATACAGTCAAATGGTATATGAATTTAACAAATCTCTTCTTGCTTATGTTATCGACATTCAATCTGTTTTTCCCGTATAATAGCTGCATTTTTTTTTAAGGTTTCAATCTGTTGCCTACTATAAAGTAGGCCTTAGCCTATATATAAACTGAGTTAGTACAGTATTTCTATAACTACCATGAAGTGAACAAATTCAATCTCATGTAGCAGTTTGTGTCAAAGAAAACAAAGTAGGTCAGTTAGGGTCCTTTTATTCATGAAACTCAGCTTCTTCACCTAATATTGAACACATTCATCTTTATATAAACAAATATTACACATTTTGTACTGCATATTACTGGCACAAGATTCCTATGCATGACTGCTTAAAATTTGTTTGGAAAATTTACAAATTGGCTGTTTTTTGACTATTTTAAGGGAATATAGGTGTCTGATTATATAAACTTTTTTAAGTTGCTGAGAGATTTTAAATTTAATTTGGTAGTTACTATTCGTTAATTACAAATATATTTAATATATAAAAACATAATAACCATTCATATTTATAATAACAATAAAATGTATGTTTTATATCTAAAGAAATTGACACATAAAAGTACTTACGCAGACAAAGTAAAGAATAGTCTTCTTTGGTTGTAGATCAAAGTGGAACTGAATGTAGACTTGGAATTGTTAGAGAAGCCACAAGACTGAAGCCCATCATATTGAACAGTTATATAATAACAGCAGCAGCAGAGCCAAGCCTAAGCTTAGCAGTCAATAGCACTCGACTCTAAATACTTCCTATACACAGTACTACTGAGAACAATTTGCAATTGATTCGTTCTGTAATTTGTGGTGTATGCAACTACATGACAACAGATGAGTTTATGGTTTCTGCATTGTGTAACTGTACAACAATAAATTATGCGACTCAAAATTTTTTTTTATTTTTGAAAGTAATTATAGTTTTCTTGTATAACTAAATTATTGTAATAATATATAGTGTTTAAATGTGTATTATTTTATTGAACTAGTGAAATGTTAAATCAACTAATTAAAATTGGACACAGTTTTGCCCAATTTTATATATTATATTAAATTCATTTATATATTATATTTGTATATTATACATACAACAACAAAAAAACACAAAATATTGTTTTTATATAAAACACATTTTTATGACTGATGTGGATGGAAGGGGGGGGCACAATGGTGCAAATTTATCATGTTCAAATAGGTAAAAAAATGTTTCTTGCATTCATTTATAAAAAGAAGTATCAAATGAACATAATAACTCTAGTCTACATAGTTTCATTCTAGTCTAAATACTTTCCTTCAATATTCATGAGACTTTTAAGGTGTTATTAGTCTATTACAATCAGTTTTTGAAAAGTCTAAATTACTTAAGCCCATATAATTTCAACCAAGGCCAGATACCACTGAATTAGTCACTTAATAGTCATTTGGTTCCTAACTTTGTTTTGAGTACTGTATTTTGATATTAGGAAGACATCTAAAACTAAAAACAAAAATAACATGATATGTTTGCAATTTACAAAACATTAAATGACTTATTAAATGTATATACACTAACTTAATAAAATAAATACACAAATATTTTCATCATGTAATCAGATTTAGTTATATCAACAAGAATATCAAGGAGAATAAGCTTTAAAATGCATGCGACGTACATGATACAAGGTAGCAATTGTAACTTTACAAGCTTCTGTAACAACTTTAGAATTGTTTTCAGTCATGAGATAAACACCAAGGCAATCAATATATCTTTAAAATTCTTAAATAAAATTTTCTTTTGCAGGAAGCCAAATCCACTGAATAGGTTGGGTGAGATATGGTGATCACGCTGTTGTGCCCTAAAAACTGCAGTGTTTCCAACGTTCTGTGAGCGGGTACATTGTCATAAGAGAACATCCAATTGCCTTTGCACACAGTCCAGGGTTTTTGTTCAGTTTTCTGCCTCAGAACATTGTAGTAATACTGGGCACTGATAGTTTGGTCGTCAGGGTTGAATTCAAGGTGCCCAATACAGCAAATGTCACAGAAAATGAAGAGCATGCTCATCATTCAGAGAAGTCATTATGAGCCAAAGATGGGAGACTCACAAGATTCAGTGAAGCCATTTGCATTTTTTTCATGCAAATTAGTCAATTATTTTCTTTTGGGAAGAACTACAACAACCAAATAAATGTAATATGAAATATTCATAGTTGCAAAACATATATATTATATTGTTGCCACTTCCCCTCTGCAAAAGATGAGGTAATTGTAGAGCATGATATCAATATGTGACACGTCTTTTTATCCAACAGTGTAAAGAGGAGGTAATATGACCCTTGTAACTCCAAAATGATTGCAACAAATTTTTAAATACTTTTCTCAATGTGTTCTTCCTACTGAGTGAATATCATAGATTAAAAAATGTATTATGAGAAATGTTGGGTGCCATAATGTTAAAACAAAAATTAAAAATTTTCGGTACGGTACCCATTAAGGAAAATATTCCATTTGTTTTTACTTCACCAGTAACCTTCGGTGCAAGCTATATCAATAAAGAGTTAAGTAATGTTACTTTAATCAAAACAATTTGTTTTTATTTTGCCAGTAATCACATTATTAAACAAGAAGAAAGATTACATTTCGTTCTATTGCATATGTGAGTTTGTGACCCCCCTCCCATAAGCCAAACTGGTTCATGGGGTTTGATAATTGTATCATTCAGTTCATTTTGATGATGTGCCTCTTTCCAGTGGCACTGCATACAAAAAATCTCTGTGAATTAAAATAATGAACACTCGAAGACATGTATGTGAAACTCCAGGTTTACCCCAACCTTTTAATTTATTAAGATATTCAGCAAAGTTACTGTGATGTTAAATTATTAATCTATTGTCATTCTTCATTAATGTTTGTCTGCCATAATAATATATGAAATCTTTTTGAAGTTGAGGCTTCTGTTTTTGTTTGACTGATTATGACTATTTTCTGACAATGGACAGTTCATCCCAGATATTTCATGCATTTGTGCGTGCGTGCGTGCGTGTGTGTGTGTGTGTGTGTGTGTGTGTGTGTTCCCCTTGCTGAAGTAATTATCCAAAATCTGAGCTCATCAAAAATTAAAGGTATTTTGTCTTGACTGAAACCTATTAATATATTATGTCAGCTGAACGCATTTTGAGTGGTACAGACAAACTTGATCAGAATTGCAAGGATTGATGTTATTTTCTGGACTGGATAATCTCTGGTTGTTTATAATTATAAAATTTGCACATTTAATTTATTTTATTACTTTTTAATTATTTATGCAATACTACTATATATTACATATGTGCCGATGTAATTTAAGCATTAAATTATTCGGCATGCGTCGCGGCCACAGTGCCATCTGTATAGCGGGTTCAAGGGTTGCGTGAGTGGCCAGCACCACTGCTTGTCTATATCGCTTAACCTTGACCGTGACGTGGCGATAATTGTGTGTGTGTGCGTAATCAAGTCTGCAATTTCTATCAGCTGATTTATTCAATTCTCTGTTCTCGTGGGTCGGCAGGCATCGACATTCGGTCTCATTTCTGGTTCTGCACTCAAGGGAAACACTGGTCTGGCGGCGTCACCTATTGTTTTATCATCTTTGAAATGAGTTGCTGAATTACTAAAGAGCTTCAGGTGAGGAAAAGTGTGGTATTAATTTTAATTAATTCAGGGACTATGCGGGTTTTATATTATACATATGTATTTTTGTGTGTTGCGTCTTGGATAGTTGAGAGCATGTTGGTGACTGGCCTATTCCTGTATACAAAATTAATCGAAGATGTTGTTGCAATCAAATTCAAATGTAGAAATAATAATTAAATAAGAAACAAAGTTAAAAGTAAACGTAAATTGAATTCTAGAAAATTATTTTGAAAATTGTGAGGAGTAATATTTCTATGCACATTTAGTTCACTGAATAGAATGGTAACAGCGTGTGTCTGTGACCGGTGTTACTGGGGCAAGAAAGATTTGTGTGAGGGTATTTTCCTGACGACAGTCTACAGATAAAATTTTTCCAGGGTTCCCGGATAGCCGGGAGGTGAAAGGGGAGACGAGGATGGAGACAGACAGAATTTTGGAAAAAACGTTCAATAACGATTAAAGTCAGTGATTTAAACCAGTTAAACAATAAAAATGAACCACTATTGAACAGTAAACCGATAATAACCATTTAAACACTTATAAACGATAATTCCTAATATCGAGACAAACTCTTACCTTATTGATGGGAGTGAAATAAAACATTAACTAACACAGTTTATCGAAGGGAATCACTAACAACTGATCCAGGACAACCACACTAACACTAGAGGAACGAATCACTATCGCTGGGATGAGAAACCATTGGAAAATCAACATTTATTTGAAGCAGATTCTTCGAGGTGCTGTCGTCTACTACATCTGAATACGAAGGGGCCATCTTTGAGTTCCCACAATTCTATGCACCACAGCCAACATGCCTTCGAATGGTTCGAAACATTTTCTTTACTAACCATTATATATTGAATAATATGTTTGTATTTTAATTAATAAGCTTGTAATTTGTAATGTTGTACTTTCTAAAACTCTGCCCTTTCTCCGACTATATAAAATAACAGTTCAAAGAACCCGAGAATTAATAATTTGTATAATCTATTAATTTGCCCTGAGACAGTTGATTCATCAATCCATATAAAATCGATTATTTTACAAATTGTCAATAAAAACCATTGAATATTATAATTTTGAATCCTATTTATTTCTAACTTATAAATAGAATAATATAAAACAATATTTGAGACATAACTACCAGAACAGCTGAATTTAACAACATTAAAGGACGACAAACTTCAAACAAGGAAAGATCACAAATCGATTGTTCCTGGAGACAATCCTATTAACATAGTACAAGAATTCTAATTACACAAAAGGATATAATTTGACAAGAACAATCAATAAGAAGTTCCAAATACAACAAAACAGTTTAAAATAATTAATACTAAATAAAAAAATAAAAAATATATATATATATAACAATATAATAAAAAAAAAATTGTTTACCAAACAACAAACAATTTTTTTTTATTAGTTGTTACACAAAAACAATTATTTGTTACAATATTGAGAATTTAAACGTGCATGTTGTATTAAGATGTTATCATTATAAAAGGAAAGAACACTAAAAAAGCTGTTATTGTTATGCAAGTGTTTTATTGCAAGTCCTGTCACACTGGGCTCAGCGCATCTTTAAGAACCCCTGATAAAAAAAAAAAAAAATTATTAAAAAATGCAGGGGGACATTTCACATATATGGTACATTATAATCATCATAACATTTTACTCTAAAATACTGTAAACACAAAGTAATCAGTTAAATGCATCTAGAATCAAAACAAAGCATTCTAAACAACAGATGTTAAAATATCAACATTTAAAATGAGTGATTGCAATAACAGACATATATAGGTACTATAATTTCAAAGTGTAAATCAAATTCTGGTCCATAAACTTTCCAATTACTAAAAGATCTACTTCCGCTACCATGATTCAAACAAAATAAAAAAATGGTAATTCTTCCTTCAAATATTTTATTTACCCCAAGTACACTTTTCTCTGTGAAGCATAACTGACATTGACATAAAAGCAAAAAATCGGTATGGAGAACCATACATAACTTCCATGTTCTAAGATTTATATTTAAAATCATTTTCGAAATGAAATATTACCATAGAAACTACTTCTTTCTACTTACTGCTTCAGCCTTAACCACAGTACTGTGGTCACTAACGTATACCACCTCACGTTATCGTACTCGATTTTCACTGATGATGGAAGTCGATGGCATTGCCGAAACGTCTGGTTTTGTAGAAAACATTGGACTACGGCCAAACATCCCGGGAAGGAATTTTAACAAAAACTACTTCTTTGTTGCCGATAACGTTGTACACATATATATAAAAAATATGCATAAAATTAATGGCTTGTATAAGTTAATGATTGATCTCCATTAAGTAGTGCTCAAGTTTCCAAAGTTTTAATATTATGATGTCCGTAATTAAAACATCAGAGCTGGTTTACTGTGTATGAGTGTGTATGAGGGTACACCGTGGACAAAAATTTTCAACATTTCCTATAGAGCGTTGCTTAGAGTAAAGCTGTGAATCTACAGTGTACGTTTCACAGAAAAAACATGCGGAAAAGAAGGAGCGCTCCGAAGTCACTCATGGACCCTCAGCATCTTGCAGAGGGTTCATTCCCTAAAGACGAAAATTCTGTCTATGAATCGTTCCTTTGTAAACACGTGCAGTTACACTGCCCAGCGATACACAGGAAGCAAATCGCTATCCACGCTGGACAATTTTTCGCTTGCACGCGTTATGTTGGTGTGGGTTTTGGCACTTTCCATTTAAAAAGCGTGCAAATGTAAGAAAATAAACATGAGTGAGGCCAGAAATAACGCGAATTTTCTGTCTGTGTGTGTGTGTGTGTGTGTGTGTGTGTGTGTGTGTGTGTGTGTGTGTGTGTGTGTGTGTGTGTGTGTGTGTGTGTGTGTGTGTGTGTGTGTGTGTGTGTTCCCTGCCTTTTTTTGCAGTAATCATAATAATAAAATTGAAACGTAAACATTACATAATTGAGATATGCTTGCCTGCCACGAACAATATATTTTCTCTCATACATGATTTACATTAAAATGAAAAAATTATAATTTTATTGCCTGTCAACAAAATTATTTTATTTTTAACAATTACCATTGTTTGAAAAAGTTTAAATGAATTTTCAAGTACTTTACTGTTGTTAGAACGTAAAAGGTTGCAGGTAAACTACCCCTTTCCCTTAACCGATCTTCACCAAAATCAAAAGGCCTTGAGATCACTACAATTCAGTGATGTATGCAAACAATTATTTGATTCTGTTTGAATATGCGGCAGTTACCGTTCATCATAGAAAAAATTACCCTTGTTAAAACATAAAATGTTGCAGGTAAACTACCCTATTCCCTTAACCGATCTTCACCAAAACAAAAAAGTCTTGAGAACTCTACAATTCAGGGCTGTATGCAAAACATTATTTGACTCTGTTTGAATTTGCGGCTCTTATCGTTTGCCAAAAAAAAATTACCCTTGATAAAAAAACACTGCAGGTAAACTACCCCTTTCCCTTAACCGATCTTCTCTGAAAACTATAGGTCTTGAGTACTCTACAAATCAGGGCTGTATGCAAACAATCTTTTGATTCTGTTTGAATTTGCGGCTGTTATCGTTTGCCATAGATAATACCCTTGTTAAAACATAAAACGTTGCAGGTAAACTACCCCTTTCCCTTAACCGATCTTCACCAAAACCAATAGGTCTTGAGAACTCTACAATTCAAGGCTGTATGCGAAACATTATTTGATTCTGTTTGAATTTGCGGCTGTTATCGTTTGCCAAAAAAAAAAAAAATTACCCTTGATAAAAAAAACCGTTGCAGGTAAACTACCCCTTTCCCTCAACCGATCTTCACCAAAAACAATAGGTCGTGAGTACTATAGAAATCAGGGCTGTATGCAAAAAATTATTTGATTCTGTTTGAATTTGCGGCTGTTATCGTTTGCCATAGAAAAAAAATCTACATACAGACACACAGACACACACACAGACACTTTTCAAAAATATCGGTATGGAGAACCATACATGACTTCCATATTCTAAGATTTATATTTAAAATCATTTTCAGCCAAATAGCCAGGCTGTGTCTTACCTGCCTTTTTATTGCTGTATTAAATGAAAAATATTATATTACATTAAAATGAAAAAATTATAATTTTATTTTCTGGCAACAAAATTATTTTATTTTTAACAATTGCCATTGTTTCAAAAAGTTTAAATAAATTTTCAAGTACTTTACTCTTGTTAAAACGTAAAAGGTTGCAGGTAAACTACCCCTTCCCCTTAACCGATCTTCACCAAAATCGAAAGTCATTTAGACCTCTACACTTCAGGGACGTATGCAAAAAATTATTTGATTCTGTTTGAATTTGCGGCTGTTATCGTTTGCCATAGAAAATACGCTTGATAAAAAAACGTTGCAGGTAAACTACCCCTTCCCCTTAACCGATCTTCACCAAAAACAACAGGTCTTGAGTACTCTACAAATCAGGGCTGTATGCAAAACATTATTTGATTCTGTTTGAATTTGCGGCTGTTATCGTTTGCCATAGAAAATACCCTTGTTAAAAAAACGTTGCAGGTAAACTACCCCTTTCCCTCAACCGATCTTCACCAAAAACAATAGGTCTTGAGAACTCTACAATTTAGGGCTGTATGCAAATAATCTTTTGATTCTGTTTGAATTTGCGGCTGTTATCGTTTGCCATAGGAAATACCCTTGTTAAAACATAAAACGTTACAGGTAAACTACCCCTTTCCCTTAACCGATCTTCACCAAAAACAATAGGTCTTGAGTACTCTACAAATCAGGGCTGTATGCAAAACATTATTTGATTCTGTTTGAATTTGCGGCTGTTATCGTTTGCCATAGAAAATACCCTTGTTAAAAAAACGCTGCAGGTAAACTACCCCTTTCCCTCAACCGAACTTCACCAAAAACAATAGGTCTTGAGAACTCTACAATTTAGGGCTGTATGCAATTAATCTTTTGATTCTGTTTGAATTTGCGGCTGTTATCGTTTGCCATAGGAAATACCCTTGTTAAAACATAAAACGTGTAATAATATCTAAATTTAAATAAGTATAGATGTGTGTTGATGATATACTGTATTGTGGAGTATGTGACTCCGGTGTAATCAAGCCCCTCTGTTTGGACTAGCCAATTTGTAATAATATAAATAAGATTGATGTGTGAATCTGTAAGTTGTAAGGTGTTTAATTGGTGTGGCTCTCGACGTCTTACTGGCCTGAAACACTTCCTTAAGTTTCCCAGCTGGTCGAGTCCCAATGGTAGCAAGACCGGTCGAGTAGCGTAAAGTTGATGAAGAAATATATATGCTCAGCTTCACCGAAAGTTTCAAAACAAAAATTATTGTTTTGAAGAAAATTTAAAAAAAAATTATGTTTATAAAAAAAAATAATAAAAAAAATTTTAATTTTATTAATTAATTAATTAGGATCAATTAATTAATATAGGGCTGTGAAGTTTTAAACAGTGTAATGCTCTTCTGAAAATTTTTATTAAAGTTTTAGTATAATTTAAATAATCTATCACCACTCATAAGACTGTCTGTAAACCAATCGATATTTGTTTACCTTTCTATTTTTTAGGTTATCTTCACTTACGGGTGGTAAAGTCCTTGTAGATTATCAATTAGAATTATATTATTGGTAATTAGTATTATTGAAGAAATAAAGAACTATTAAGTATTGAAAAGTATTAATGTTTTATTAAGTAACAGCAATATTGACTCTTATCGATTAGTATCGATTCTCAGGATATCGAAAAAAGTTACAAGTATATGTTATAAAAATTATATAGGGTTCTTTAAACAGCCAGTTATTACCAAAGTCAGAGAAATCGGGCTAATATTTAAAAAGTATAACGTTACAATCAAATTAATAGTTATTAATAAACACAGACATTGAATAATAATTTGTAAATATAATAATTGCTTTCACCCAAACAGCTGTGCTGAACCAAGAAGAAGGCACTGAAATCGTCAAAGCAAATGGCCGCCGTGAAGTTAGTGAGATGTCATTCGTATATTGGACGTTCCAAATAAAAGATTTTCCTGTAGTATTCCTGTTCTGATGTCTGCGAATCTCTTGTAAAATGTTGTGTAGTGTCTAGTGTACTGTTTCTGAGTTGTATTTAGTGTATCCGTATAATTATTAGTTCAAACACTTTCCCCGGTTCCATCACTAATTTGGGTTAATGTATTACACAGTTTTCTTGTGTTTTGTGGTGTTTTTCAGAGTAAATTTATATTGTTCTGTGTTATGGAGTGTTACTTGATTGTTTCTGTTATAATATGATAGTTTTAGAAGTATTTTACAAGTCACTCGCGATTTCACAATAACGTACTATACACTCGCTTTGTATGTCTATTATAGGTTAGGTTATACACGTTACCGAACGTATGTCATGTTAACCGTTCAAAAACCAATAATTAACTAACTGTTTCCTTCAGTTTCAATTAAACTCTTAGCCCATATAATATTATCCTTAACATTGTTCAAAAATATTTTCACATCCTGTGTACATTTTACTATTTCACTATATGAATGCCTAAACTTTGGTTATTTGTCAATTTTATTCACTAGATTTGATTTAAATTAATCTTTCAGTTAATTCTGGTTATTTTCAGATTAAATAATGCCATTTTATAGTGTTTTCTGTCCAAAAAATAGTAATTTCACTTTCAGTTTGGGTATACTCTGAAGAGTCCAAAACATCAAAATTTACTTCCTGTCATTATATAAATTCAGCCATTTTATCAGTTATATTTAATATTAATAATTCTATATTGTATTAAAAGGTTCCTATTCCCTTATTTTCTGGTAAGTAATTGAATTAGTTGTATTCTGAAACATTATTCTGAAATATATGACTCCCATGTCTAAATTTCTGAGTTTAGTCATTTTATTTTTATTTATAATTCTGAATATAATTTATTAAAATCTCTCTAAATGGTATGTGCAATTATATGGCATGATCTCAAGTTTATTTTGTCTAAACCCCTTTTGTTTATTTGCATTTAATTGAGCAATTTCTCTGTTTTGATGAAGTTTGGTTTCCATTCTTTTGGCCTATGATTTTTTAACAATTTTTCTTACAAAATAATTTACAAACAATATATGATGTGTGATACCCTCTCTGACTTTTTACAAATAGTATTATAAATTAAACATGTTTTCAAATTACACAAAAACAATTAGTATTGGTTACAATACAAATAATAGTTAAACAAATAAAGAACATTTTTTTTAAATAAATGGTTGTCTTCAAATCAGACATTTTGCAACAAAATTCCCATTTCCAACATGTAAACATGGTTTATAAAAAAGGTTTTGTACTAACTAACATCTTAATTACTCTCTACTATTTACAAGTGGTAATTATTTTTATAGTTCTGATGTTAGTTGTTTCAGACCCAAACAAATGGCCTTATATCTAAAACATTTTTAAACATTCTTGTACTATATACATTAAAACCTTATATTTATATTCTTATTTCTAACTATTATTATAAGTAGGATTCTACAGTTTTTATACAGTCTTTTATACCTTGTCTTTGGGGAATTGTACCCTGTCATTAACAAATAAATAGTATGAACCGTTCACAAAGCACTATGAAATCTGTTTTTCTTTTTTCATGTAAAACAAAAATGTTATTTTAAACAGATTCATGTCTTATGAACAACATATTGTCACCGTACATATTTTAAGTCATTGAAAAATGCATATTTCATTGCATCCAATGTTTGTGATTGCCAAGAATGAAACACAAGGTTCATTTTTTATAATACCCAAAACTATCACTGGTTCACTTTCACTTATATATTATGTTAATGCTAAATGGTCGTATAGTCTTATTAACATAATAAATTGGTTAGCGTTTTTTCAATGGAGATTTGTTCCATGGGTACTATATTATTGTTTCATCTTAGTTCACAGGAAACTTTTACTTTATACACTCCTCTCTCTTAAATTTGTATACATGTGGTTTTTATTTCGTTATACTTTTATTTTTAGATATTTATTTTGGGGATATAGGGATTTGGGTGTCTTTTATAAGAGCATGACGTCTTCTTCAGGATGCTGCCCTCTTCTTCTTTCTTCAGTCTTCTTTTCTCCTGCCTTCTGGGACTGGTATCTTCTCCATCTGTTCTTGATGCCATCAGGTTTCTTGGGATCTTCTCCATCTTCTTCTTTAATTCAGAAATACACAACCTGTATTGGTTGATCTTGGCTTATTTTAGGGTTTCTCTTTTATTTATTCTCCCTCGTTGTGGGTTTGGTCATATTGTGTACTGCTTTGTTATTTACTATTTTACCTTCCTGGGTTATACCTTGAAAACCTTTGGTTATGAGACTGGTTTTGGATGACTCATCACTAGTAACTCTTTTTATTTTAACTTGTATTTTCTTTATAATAATGATTTCTTTCCACAGTTGCTATGAATTAATCTATTTATATTAAACTTAATGCTTTCTTCCAAATTTAAATATTATAACTTCATTATTCTAATGATCAATTGCCATTCAATATTATGCTTATATCTATCACGCTACAGATTGCTGTCCTCCAGAAGTAATTATTTCAGACATGTTTATGGATGAAATAATTTCTTATGATAATTTCATCATTTCTTATAATTCATTTTCTTCTCCATTTTTATATCGACTTTTTTATATTAGAGTTTTATTAATTTTATATATATAATTATTTGTTTTACTACTGATCCTTTTCGGATAGTTAGTGTCTTCTGAGATATATTATAATTGTAATACATTTTCTTTCTATATCAACTTCGTGTTGCATCCTTGGGATATTAATTCCCTAACATTCCCTATCACGTGGGCTGGGGCAGATCAGAGGGGCACTGTACGCTACTTCTCTGCTGGCCATACACCACTTCTATAAATTGAGTACAGGGGCATTTCCATCCCTGCTCAAAAAACATAATGCTGCTGGAATTATCTTCAGTCAGTCATCGAATAAATAAATAAAAAGTAGTCTCATTTTCGACTAATAAAAATATCTTTGGATTCTCCACTTCGTAGTCTCTCAGATTATCTCACATTTTCTATCTTAATAAATCTTCATAATCATTATTATACTCATTACATATATATTTTTTCAAAACTCTTAACTTGTCTGATATATTTAATTTAATTATGGTTGAAAACCTTTCTTTTAATAATTCTGTTTACTGTTTACAGTGTAACTCTCTTTCTTCTTCATCTGAATTCTCTTTATACTTTCTTCTGGTTATTCATAGTATTAGCATGGTCTTTATAAATAGTCTTTCGTATTCATTATTTGAAAGGTCTTAATATATTATATTTAATTTTTTAACATTGTATCTTTACATTAGATATACAGGTTGTTATATTGATCATTTTATTTAAACATTTTGGTTGTTTCCTTTCTCTTAGAAAGTTATTAATCCACCTTCGCATTCATTAACATTAATTCATTTATATCATATTTCATGTGGTATTTCTTCTCTTTGCATTTCATATAGGTCTTATTATTATCATTGGTTCAAAATCATCTTCTCCATCTGTTTGGTATGAGTTGTTCTTCTTCGCTCTTAATTAACTGTTTTCATTTTCGTTTCATAGGTAATTAGTCTCTTTGCTTCCAAATTTTTTCCTTCTCTGGCATATTACACTCTTTTTTGTTAGTCTTCTCTACTCCTTCAAATGCTATTGTGAATGTCTAGCATTTATTCTGGATTAAAATTAATTCTTTTTTCTGAATTAATCACTTTATTTTCTTCTCAATTCAATTATAATTGACCCATAATTATTTTTTGGAACTTGGTTAGTTTTAATATAAAATTCAAACTATTCTTTTTAATTAATTGAAAAATATTTCTCATAAATCATTGTAATATGTTGATCTTATCTTGTTTCAAAGTACTGACGTTCTATCAACATTCAAATTCTGTTTAATTCATTTATTCCCAGAATTCTCTCATTCAGAATTGTTTATAGTATTGTGATTTTACTATTATTTCTGAATGTTTTGGTATTTCTCCAAATTCAAATTCTTCTTAATTATTTACCATAAAGTTTTCTCATAAACTTAGTTTTAGTAAGTTGGTCTTACTTCATTTTTAAATTTTTTGTATATTAACTTCAAAATTCCTTTCTTCTTAATTCTTCCAAAATGTTTTTCTCATAATTCAGTGGTAGTAAGATGTACTTACTCAGTTTTAAATTTTCATAATTATATTTGAATTCAAAAGTCTTTCTTTTTCTTTCATAAAGTTTGTTCCAAAATTATTAGGTTGTAGTAAGATGTACTTACATTATTTTTGAATTTTTTTAAAATTAAATTAAAAAATCCTTCTTCTTATAATTCTCCAAAATGTTCTTCTCAAAATATTAGGTTGTAAGATGTACTTACATTATTTTCGGATTTTTTAAAATATTAAATTGAAAAAATTCTTCTTCTTCTAATTCTCCAAAATGTTCTTCTCAAAATATTAGGTTGTAAGATGTACTTACATTATTTCTGAATTTTTAAAATAAAAATTCTAAATTCCTTCTTCTTATAATTCTCCAAAATGTTCTTCTCAAAATATTAGGTTGTAAGATGTACTTACATTATTTTCGGATTTTTTAAAATATTAAATTGAAAAAATTCTTCTTCTTCTAATTCTCCAAAATGTTCTTCTCAAAATATTAGGTTGTAAGATGTACTTACATTATTTCTGAATTTTTAAAATAAAAATTCTAAATTCCTTCTTCTTATAATTCTCCAAAATGTTCTTCTCAAAATATTAGGTTGTAAGATGTACTTACATTATTTTTGAATTTCTAAAATATAAAAATTCTAAATCTCACAACTCATTCTTCATAATATTTCTTCATAGAAGCTTGATTGTACACTCCTTTGATTTTTCCTGAAACGATTTCCTTCAACTCATATGTATTGTTCTGTTTATCATTTACCACAACATATGGTCCGGTGTAAAGTAATAGTAGTTTTTTGGTTATGCCTTCTAAGGTGCTAGGCAGCTCTCTATTTTTTAGGAGGACTTTCTCACCCTCTTTATATGTTACAATTCGCCCTATTGCCTTCTGGTATTTGGCTTGCCGTTGTTCCTGATCTTCTGCTACCTTATTGTAAAACTTCAACTGGTTGAATTTCCTATTGTTGTTCGTTGGAAATTCAATGATTTGTTCAATGTCTCGGGGAGTCGGCTTCTCATACATGGCTGAGTATGGTGGAATTCCTATAGCTGGATGGTGGGCGTAATTTAGGAATGTTTCTGTCGCTGCTAGGTACTCTTGCCACTTTTTCTGTTGGTTGTGACAGTACGTGCGCAATATCCTACCCACTTCTCTTAGTACTCTCTCAGCCGGATTGCTACTTGGGTGGTAGACTGATGTCTTATACGTTTTGACCCCAAGTGCTAATAAAGTGTCTCGCCATCTCCTCCCCTTAAACTGTGTACCGTGGTCGGTAATAATAGAAGATGGTCTACCGATCTCTGGGATATACAAATCAATAATCACCGCCAAAACCTTTGCTGTTGTTGCCCGATTAACCGGATATAGCTTTATATACTTGGTGTAGTGATCCATTATGATTACCAAGTATTTATATCTGTGCCGACCACCGCTACGGGGAAATGGCCCGCATATATCCAAAAACACTTTTTCCAGTTTTGCGTTGGAAGTTATCGGTATCATGATACCCTCTGTCTTTTCATTGTTTACTTTTGCACATTGGCAGATCTTACAGGACTTGAGGTATGTTCTCACCTTGCGGTTGATATTCTTGATCTTACAATTTTCCTCTAGAGCTTGTATCACTTTTAACGCTCCCATGTGACCATACCTGACATGGTAATCGATGATGACCTCCTTTTCTATTTGGTGCGGGATTATCACCTTCCATGTCTCATCGTCCAATGCGGTTTTTATGAATAAAATTCCCTTGTTAAGGTGGTAATATTTAGAAATGGTTTCATCATGGGCTTCCAAACGACTCACAATGTTTTTCAGCTTAGGATCAGACTGCTGATGGATTCTGATGTTTATTAACAAAGCTTGTAAATCGGCTCTGGTCGTGAATATGTTATAAATTTTTACTAAGCTCTCCTTCTCTCCCTCGAAAGTCTGATCTTCCAGATTTATACGTGACAACACATCCGCTACCACGTTCTTCTTCCCTGGAATGTATTCCCATTTCAGGTCATATTCTTGTAGGGCGAGTACCCACCTAGCCAATCGGCCGTGACTCAATTTGCACCTACGAAGGAACGAGATGGATTTATGATCAGTTCGTACCGTGACTTGATATCCGAGAATGTACGTCCGGAACTTGCTGCATGCGAACACCACGCTCAACAATTCCTTTTCTGTCACACTGTAGTTCTTTTCGCACTGGTTCAATGTGCGACTAGCGAAGCTTATTACCAGATGTTGTCCCTCCTCATCTTCCTGGTATAATGTCGTTCCTAAGCTTAGATCGCTAGCGTCACAGTTTAGAAAGAACGGTTTCTTAAAATCTGGGTGACGAAGTATCACACTCTCCACAAACTTCTCTTTTATCAATCGGAAAGTAATATCTTGATCTTCACCCCAAATCCATTTGTTTTTGGCAGATAACTGTGGTTGAAACTTGGCTGTCAACTCGGAATATCGGCTCTGAAACTTCCTGTAATAGTTACAGAGTCCGAGGAAAGATTGCAATTGTTTCCTGTTTCTTGGTTGCGGGAACCTCTGAATTGCCTCCACTTTCTCTGCTGATGGGGTAATACCTCTGTCGTCTAGGTTGAAGCCTAAGAATTGTACCTCGCGCGCTATGAACTTGGATTTCTCCAACTTCAGTGTTATGTTATTCTGCGCTAGTTTGTTTAGTACAAATTCTACTCTGTAACAGTGCTCCTCCCAGGTTCCGGATGTGATTAGTAAATCGTCAACATAGACGGTGGTAAATTGGAGCGCTTCTGGTCCCAAAATCTGGTCCATGCATGCCACAAATATGGCGACAGAATTGACAAGTCCGAAGGGCAGTCTCCTGAACTGGTAATTGCGCCCTTCGAAAATGAACGCTACGTATTGGCGGCTTTGTGGATGCAGCTCTACCTGCCAATAACCACAGACCGTATCCCAGGTGCTAATAAATCTAGTACCGTGAAAACGCTTTAAGATTTCTTCTATTTCACCGGGAGAAGTTCTGTCATTCACAATTGTCTTATTCAACTCACGCGCATCTAAACAGAGCCGGACTTGTCCGTCTTTCTTCGGAACAGCTATAATTGGACTAGTGTAAGGTGATTGACTAATCTCAATTATGTCATTATCTAACATCTTGTTTATCTCTGTTCTCACGGCTTCTTTGAGCGACTGCGCTATTGGATATGACCTCCGGTTAAACTCTACGTTTTCTTTAAAACGAAGTTGGCACTGGTAGTTCTTTACCTTCCCTGGTTCATCAGAAAACACCGCTTTGTATTTCTCATATATTGCAATTAGACGATCAGCCAGATGTGTTGGTATTTTCTCGTCATCGCTTCCGCACTGGAAATTCCGTATTTCTTGGATCTTAACTGACCATAAATCCTCTCCTCCATTATTGTATATTATGGGTTTAGAAAGAGGGCTGTTTCTTATAACATTTATTTTACGAAGTTGTTGATGTATTGGGCTAGGAAGTATAGTTGTGCCTCCTACCAGATCTGCGGTCCATGTTACTCCGTCTGGGAAAAGTGATACTTTATTTAAATTAAGATCGATTACTGCCGAATATCTACGAAGAATATCGCAACCGACTAAGATGTCAAATGGTAATCCGGTGGCGATTAAAAATTCCATGTCTAAAGCTATATCACGGCTAACGACACTTAAGGAAACTTGCTTCCTAATGGTTTTATTCTGGCGGCCAGTTGCACCTACCAACACAATGTTGTTGACTGGTAACATTGGCAAAGTTTTTTCACATGTACACTGTATTCTCTCCAACTCATTGGAGTTTATTATTGAAATATTAGCTCCTGTGTCTATCATTATTTTAGCGGGAACTCCTTCCACCTCCGCTGTTATATAAATTATCTCATTATTACTGTTGCTGAGACTCTTCTCGTTCTCTTCCAAAAGTTCAGTTCGTATGTCTTTCAAATAATGGTTACTGATAATAGTGATGTTTTTATCATTGTTTGCTTGTTGCAAATCATCCTTTTCTAACCCAGGAAGTGTAAGCAGTAACGGGTCATCATTGTTGATTACTGCCTCCTCTCGTTTAAAGTATTTTGTTCATTGTTTGAGTTATTATTGACCGAGGCATCGTTCGGAAAACTCTGGTTTGTCTCCTGACGTTCTGTACCCTGGTTAATGTTTAACGCCCTGTTCGGTTGTCTGCCAAGATCTTCCAGGCTGGTACTTCGTCTTTCCTGTTCGTATCTTGGGCCGTCTCGTTCCGCACTCCTCCATCTTCGGTCGGCGCCGTGGAAGCTGCTCCTCCTCGGTTGATAATATCTCCTGGGTCCGCGATCTTCTGCTCTTATAAAATTTACCCTAGGGCGCGACACTCGGTTATTACTATTGCTATTATTATTATTACTAATATTATTATTATAGTAATTTCGGTTAGGTGGGTAAGGTCTGTCACCATTATTGTTGGGATATGGATTTCTCTGACTGTATGGAACATTATTATTTTGTTGATAAAAGTGGTTTCGATTGTTTGGGTAGGGGTTGTTATTTCTCACGCCGTTAAAATTTCCGTTAAACTGGTTATTACGCGGCTGGTTGTTAGGGCCGTCGTAATTACTGGGCTGGTTCCGGTTATTTGTATGGTTATTGCCGTTATTGGGGTAAGTAGTCGGCCTTGCTTCTGGTCTCTCATTTCTCTTCCTGCTCTGCCGATAATACTCTTCATTCTCGTATCCCTCCAATAACTCAGTCATTCCCTGGATCGTCTTGATCTGACTACCTCTCCGGGCCCTGATAATGTCCTCATCATAGTGATAAGATATCTTATTCACTAAACATTCTTCTGGGATTGCTGGCTCAAGGTGCTTTGCCATACACACCTTCCCCAAGAAATATGCCGTCATACTGCTACCTAATTGTGACCTGTATCTTCCGTTACAAATATTGTCACGTATCAAGTTCTGGGTGGTCTCAGACCAGTATTTTGTCTTAAACATTTTCCGGAACTGTTGGTAGTCGGAAATTTCACTCCGGTTGGCCATCCACCAATTATCTGTTATGTCTCGGAAAGACTCGTCGAATATCTCCCTGCTATGGCTCCATTGGGTAATTTTATGCTTGGTCAAATATTCTTCTACCCTGGCCAGGAACTCCATCGGCTTTCGTTTGTATTGCCGGAAGTTGAGCCACTCTCGGCTTTCGTTGACGGGCAATCCGGTGAAATGAGTCGGTCTGTTTCTAATCGCTTCCATCTCCTCTCGGCTTTGTCGCACCTGACCGGTGATATTGGCCATGGTCTCTTGTATACCATTACATCGTTCTGTGACCTGGTTGCGTACTTTTCCGAATTCTTCTTGATTTTCCTTTCTCTGTTCTTCTACCTTCCTACGACTATGTTCTTCAATATTTGTGAACTTGATGTTCACCACTTCTTTAAACTCATTCACCTCCTTTTCGGTCTGGTTGCACTTTCCATCAATCTCTCGAATCTGTCGATTGACCATTATATTTTCTTCTTCCATCTTCTTATTCATCGCTTTTTTGTTAACAGTGATTTCTTTATTCAGTTCTTCTCGCAACAATTCCATCCTTTCGTCCAGTTTGTCCAAATTCTCCTGATTAACCTCCCTTAACTCTTCTCTCAGAATTTGATTGTCCTCTCTCAATTCTTCCAGCTTCTCCCCCATCTTCTCTTCCAACTTCTTGTTATCTTCTTTCAACTCTTCCTTCAATTGTCGGTTGTTCTTCTCTATCTTCTTCCTGGTTTCATCGATTTTCTGATTGGTATTTTCAATTTTATTAATCAATTCTTCTTTAGTCGACTTGAATTCTTCCTTGAACGATTGGTTGTCTTCCTTCAATTCTTCTAACTTCTTCCCCATCTCTTCTTCCATCTTCTTGCTGTTTTCTTCCATCTTCTTCGTCAGGGACTGGTTGTCTTCCTTCAATTCTTCTAACTTCTTCCCCATCTCTTCTTCCATCTTCTTGCTGTTTTCTTCCATCTTCTCTTCCAACTTCTTATTCAGGGACTGGTTGTCTTCCTTCAAATCTTCTAACTTCTTATTTGTTTCTTCCTTGCCGGATTTGATATCTTCTTTCAAAGACTGGCTATCATTCCCCATTTTCTTACTCATTTCCATTATCATTCTCATCACATCTTGTATACTCCCCTCCTCCATTCGTGTCGGCTTTTCCAATGGTTCCTTCTGGGCATTGACTTCCCCTGCTTGCGTGGGTATCTCCGGTTGTTCAGTTTGTTTGGACAACACCGGTGGTAATACCTCTTCCGCTTCTACTGGCGTCGCCTCCTTGTTGTCCATGTCAACTTCTATTTCTTTCTCGGCCTCCGCCGTCCGTTTCTTAGATGTTGCACGTCGTTGCATTTTCCCTTGAAATTCTCTGGCTTTGTAGCTGTTGCCTAGCTCCAACTAGTGATTGGGTAGAATTTATTGGCCTTCCAATCGCTAATTAAAGCCCCTGAAGTTGTGCGCCAATTTGTAATAATATCTAAATTTAAATAAGTATAGATGTGTGTTGATGATATACTGTATTGTGGAGTATGTGACTCCGGTGTAATCAAGCCCCTCTGTTTGGACTAGCCAATTTGTAATAATATAAATAAGATTGATGTGTGAATCTGTAAGTTGTAAGGTGTTTAATTGGTGTGGCTCTCGACGTCTTACTGGCCTGAAACACTTCCTTAAGTTTCCCAGCTGGTCGAGTCCCAATGGTAGCAAGACCGGTCGAGTAGCGTAAAGTTGATGAAGAAATATATATGCTCAGCTTCACCGAAAGTTTCAAAACAAAAATTATTGTTTTGAAGAAAATTTAAAAAAAAATTATGTTTATAAAAAAAAATAATAAAAAAAATTTTAATTTTATTAATTAATTAATTAGGATCAATTAATTAATATAGGGCTGTGAAGTTTTAAACAGTGTAATGCTCTTCTGAAAATTTTTATTAAAGTTTTAGTATAATTTAAATAATCTATCACCACTCATAAGACTGTCTGTAAACCAATCGATATTTGTTTACCTTTCTATTTTTTAGGTTATCTTCACTTACGGGTGGTAAAGTCCTTGTAGATTATCAATTAGAATTATATTATTGGTAATTAGTATTATTGAAGAAATAAAGAACTATTAAGTATTGAAAAGTATTAATGTTTTATTAAGTAACAGCAATATTGACTCTTATCGATTAGTATCGATTCTCAGGATATCGAAAAAAGTTACAAGTATATGTTATAAAAATTATATAGGGTTCTTTAAACAGCCAGTTATTACCAAAGTCAGAGAAATCGGGCTAATATTTAAAAAGTATAACGTTACAATCAAATTAATAGTTATTAATAAACACAGACATTGAATAATAATTTGTAAATATAATAATTGCTTTCACCCAAACAGCTGTGCTGAACCAAGAAGAAGGCACTGAAATCGTCAAAGCAAATGGCCGCCGTGAAGTTAGTGAGATGTCATTCGTATATTGGACGTTCCAAATAAAAGATTTTCCTGTAGTATTCCTGTTCTGATGTCTGCGAATCTCTTGTAAAATGTTGTGTAGTGTCTAGTGTACTGTTTCTGAGTTGTATTTAGTGTATCCGTATAATTATTAGTTCAAACACTTTCCCCGGTTCCATCACTAATTTGGGTTAATGTATTACACAGTTTTCTTGTGTTTTGTGGTGTTTTTCAGAGTAAATTTATATTGTTCTGTGTTATGGAGTGTTACTTGATTGTTTCTGTTATAATATGATAGTTTTAGAAGTATTTTACAAGTCACTCGCGATTTCACAATAACGTACTATACACTCGCTTTGTATGTCTATTATAGGTTAGGTTATACACGTTACCGAACGTATGTCATGTTAACCGTTCAAAAACCAATAATTAACTAACTGTTTCCTTCAGTTTCAATTAAACTCTTAGCCCATATAATATTATCCTTAACATTGTTCAAAAATATTTTCACATCCTGTGTACATTTTACTATTTCACTATATGAATGCCTAAACTTTGGTTATTTGTCAATTTTATTCACTAGATTTGATTTAAATTAATCTTTCAGTTCATTCTGGTTATTTTCAGATTAAATAATGCCATTTTATAGTGTTTTCTGTCCAAAAAATAGTAATTTCACTTTCAGTTTGGGTATACTCTGAAGAGTCCAAAACATCAAAATTTACTTCCTGTCATTATATAAATTCAGCCATTTTATCAGTTATATTTAATATTAATAATTCTATATTGTATTAAAAGGTTCCTATTCCCTTATTTTCTGGTAAGTAATTGAATTAGTTGTATTCTGAAACATTATTCTGAAATATATGACTCCCATGTCTAAATTTCTGAGTTTAGTCATTTTATTTTTATTTATAATTCTGAATATAATTTATTAAAATCTCTCTAAATGGTATGTGCAATTATATGGCATGATCTCAAGTTTATTTTGTCTAAACCCCTTTTGTTTATTTGCATTTAATTGAGCAATTTCTCTGTTTTGATGAAGTTTGGTTTCCATTCTTTTGGCCTATGATTTTTTAACAATTTTTCTTACAAAATAATTTACAAACAATATATGATGTGTGATACCCTCTCTGACTTTTTACAAATAGTATTATAAATTAAACATGTTTTCAAATTACACAAAAACAATTAGTATTGGTTACAATACAAATAATAGTTAAACAAATAAAGAACATTTTTTTTAAATAAATGGTTGTCTTCAAATCAGACATTTTGCAACAAAATTCCCATTTCCAACATGTAAACATGGTTTATAAAAAAGGTTTTGTACTAACTAACATCTTAATTACTCTCTACTATTTACAAGTGGTAATTATTTTTATAGTTCTGATGTTAGTTGTTTCAGACCCAAACAAATGGCCTTATATCTAAAACATTTTTAAACATTCTTGTACTATATACATTAAAACCTTATATTTATATTCTTATTTCTAACTATTATTATAAGTAGGATTCTACAGTTTTTATACAGTCTTTTATACCTTGTCTTTGGGGAATTGTACCCTGTCATTAACAAATAAATAGTATGAACCGTTCACAAAGCACTATGAAATCTGTTTTTCTTTTTTCATGTAAAACAAAAATGTTATTTTAAACAGATTCATGTCTTATGAACAACATATTGTCACCGTACATATTTTAAGTCATTGAAAAATGCATATTTCATTGCATCCAATGTTTGTGATTGCCAAGAATGAAACACAAGGTTCATTTTTTATAATACCCAAAACTATCACTGGTTCACTTTCACTTATATATTATGTTAATGCTAAATGGTCGTATAGTCTTATTAACATAATAAATTGGTTAGCGTTTTTTCAATGGAGATTTGTTCCATGGGTACTATATTATTGTTTCATCTTAGTTCACAGGAAACTTTTACTTTATACACTCCTCTCTCTTAAATTTGTATACATGTGGTTTTTATTTCGTTATACTTTTATTTTTAGATATTTATTTTGGGGATATAGGGATTTGGGTGTCTTTTATAAGAGCATGACGTCTTCTTCAGGATGCTGCCCTCTTCTTCTTTCTTCAGTCTTCTTTTCTCCTGCCTTCTGGGACTGGTATCTTCTCCATCTGTTCTTGATGCCATCAGGTTTCTTGGGATCTTCTCCATCTTCTTCTTTAATTCAGAAATACACAACCTGTATTGGTTGATCTTGGCTTATTTTAGGGTTTCTCTTTTATTTATTCTCCCTCGTTGTGGGTTTGGTCATATTGTGTACTGCTTTGTTATTTACTATTTTACCTTCCTGGGTTATACCTTGAAAACCTTTGGTTATGAGACTGGTTTTGGATGACTCATCACTAGTAACTCTTTTTATTTTAACTTGTATTTTCTTTATAATAATGATTTCTTTCCACAGTTGCTATGAATTAATCTATTTATATTAAACTTAATGCTTTCTTCCAAATTTAAATATTATAACTTCATTATTCTAATGATCAATTGCCATTCAATATTATGCTTATATCTGTCACGCTACAAACGTTACAGGTAAACTACCCCTTTCCCTCAACCGATCTTCACCAAAAACAATAGGTCGCGAGTACTCTGCAAATCAGGGCTGCATGCAAAAAATTATTTGATTCTGTTTGAATTTGCGGCAGTTATCGTTTGCCATAGAAAAAAAATCTACAGACACACAGACACACACACACACAGACAGACAGACACCCACACACACACAGACACTTTTCGGAAAACGACTTTTTTTCATGTTTTGAGTGTAGTAGAATCAGAATCTGCAATAATCTCGAACACGATTTTTTTTGCCATCACCATACTTCCATTCCTTAAGGAATATGGAAGTAAAACGACTTTTTTCATGTTTTGAGTGTAGTACAATCAGAATCTGCAATAATCTCGAACACGATTTTTTTTTGCCATCACCATACTTCCATTTCCTTAAGGAACATGGAAGTAAAAATAATAATAATACTCTCTTATCACCAGAAAGAATTAATATTGTGATTTGACACTGATGCAGTCATAGCAGCAATACACAAAAAGTTCTTAACGGAAGGTCAGCCAACAGGAATGCAAAGCAGGCACATTTGTTATCCATAAATTGCAGTTATTCAAAAAGATACATCTTGAGAAGAGTGATAATGAATCTGTTTCTTTTATAACTGAGCTGCTCCAGGATGAGATCAGATCATTGGTAAAAGTGTCCCATCTCAAAATATTTGAAGAACTGTGAATAATCATTTGTGATATCGGTAAATAAACAAGGTGAAAACAGTGATATGAGTGTTTTATTTCAATCGCTGACCTAAAAGACAACAGACGTAATATTCCACTTTTTTAAATTAAAGTACAAATTTTTATAATCTTATAAATTTCAACAATTATGATAAATGTTTCATAACAACTAATTATTTCTTTTGAGTATCATTTCATTCATTCATTCTTAAATTCTCCATGTTTTGAAAGTATAATGCAATAATATAGAGTTTTGTCTTTCATCTGAAATAAAAAAATAAAAGATTAATTTATTGTTTATATAAAATGTGGCCTTCGTAAAATCTTATTTAAATGAGTAAGGTAAGCAATTATATTTTAAGGTTACCTTTAATAATTGCTGTCTCACTCTTCTGTTGGGCTGAGAACAAGAAAGTTTCAAAGTTCAGTGCTTCTTGTCCACAAATTTTTTCAAGGCTTGAAGATCCCTGTAGTTTACTGCTGTCAATAGAATATAATCATTCTATTATTTCTATGCTGCTCATTACTTGGTTTACATTTTCAAGCTCTATATTCTCAAGATACTGAGGTTGTTTTTTAATATTCTTCTTCACTATCTTAACAATGCTTGTGGAGCTGAAAGCACTAGTGTAACTATCAGATACTGAACGGTTTGAGTATTTTCAGCTTTTATGATTAATTGTCTGATAGGAAGTTGTTGCACATGCCTATTCTTTAGAATAATGTTTCTCTAAAGCCTTTTGCCAACCTTTGAACATTTCTATAGTACACCTGATGATTTCAAATCATCCACTAGTAGGCTACACTTAATTTTCTACTAGCAATTGCATTACATCAGTCTCCTGGAGTTCCTGCTAGTGCCATGTTAATGTGGAGTTTTCTCGTTAACAAGTGCCATACTTTTATTGAACTCCATGTACAAGTGCCCTCTTTCAGGATAAATAACTGTAATTTTATGAAATCTCTCTGTCACAACCATGGTATAATGTAAGAATCTTATGACAGTAAAATGTGTCACGGGCGGGCATCAGGGCTTAAAATGATTGAAAAATCATGCACCATTGAGACTATATCACCATCCCCCTTATTAGCCCTTGTCTGGTCATATCTGTGAAATGTTGATGAACCATTAGAAAGAATGTGCACATTAAAAAGATACTGTCTTTTATAATAAACATCATTTATAAAGATATATGGAATAGGAAAATTTGTCCTTAAGTCTAATGCTGTAGCGTCCACTTACTTACATTTATCTGGCTGTTCTTTTCATTTTCAACTGGTTGGGAAGTTTTCTTGCTTCCTCTACATCTGTGATGTTTGTTTCGACTTTTTCTACATTCACTTCTTGAGCTTTCTTTACCTACATTGCAGGTACTGCAAGTATCACTGTGTGGATCTCAAAAAGAAATATTGTAATTACTTTAAAATGTTCTCTAAATATTTCATATAAAATTTTAACACTTGCAAATTTTCGAGTACCTTTTTAACATTCAATGTTCTGGGAGACATATTTTCTTACTATCTTTAAGACTATAGTGGACTTTCTGTCCTTTAAAGAAACTAAAAATGTGTCCATGGCCTCATATCTTGATTCATGGAAACTCCCTCATTTTTCATGCTTCCTCCCCTTTTGTCTACAGCTAGCATTCCAGTCGTCATAAGTGAAGTTTTGAACATTTGAAGGCAACGAGGTGTTATTCCAAACATAGACAAAATCCATTAAAACAAACTGGACAGTCAGCAAGTCAATCATCTTGAGTTAACATGTACTTTGCAATCATAAGAAAACTTTTTAATCTGGCATTTTGTTCTTCATGTCTAGGTCGTCTTTGTTTTGTGCAAAGGACAAAAATCAATCAGGATAAGTAAGAATTTTGGATGTATCTAACTTCAAGAGCATTGAATTCGCGGATCAAAATGTCTTGCTAATTTTTGGAAACATTCAAAAAGCACTGACATCCTTTACAATGACAGTCTTTACCAGCTTCATAAGTTGTGTTCCTCAATTCTTCTTGTTGCTTCAAAGCTGTTCACTGCTATGTAGATGCTGCTTTCAGTAACAAACCAGTGCTACTAGTTTGTACTTCAATCAAACACATCTTTATAAACAATACAGATGGATCCTAGACTGAATGTACATAGACTTAAACAAATCTTTTAGATGCTGTTAGTGGATATGGTATGATATTAAGTAAGGGGTACAAAATTCTTTGGGCCCAGAGGCAACACAGTAGTTAACTGCTGTGTTTTTATGGCCTAACTGCACCACTAACATAAAAATAGTAAAAATAGCACTACAAAGAATGTGCAAGATTTGGTTCAAATTAAATGAGCATTTTGTTTGTAGCACACACACACACACACACACACACACACACACACACACACCATCGCATGGACCTGACATTATATTGCTCTGACATCATTATGATTGATTACCAGTCTTGTGCAAAGTCATGCCCTTCACAAACTGCCAGATCAAACTCACATAAATACAAGTATAATTCTGAATTAACACTTTCTTATTGTTGTTGATTTTATAACATTATCAAAATTACCAAGATATTTAAGAAACTAATGTTATCTTCTGAACAGTTGTTACTAATTCCAGAACAGTAAACTTTATTTCCATCACCTTAATTATAATACATCTATCCAGTGAAAGGGGATTTCACTTCATCAAATAAATGCATTAATTGGATTTTATAAGAGTTATACAACTTTCAGCATACTGTTTTCTCAAATATTTATGCAAGTGTTTTCCATTTAGCTGATTTGAAATTTTGAGATGGCTTGGTGTTTTTAACTAAAATAATAAATTTACCTGGTTCAAGAGGCATCTGTAATTAATAATGTATTAATAATTAGTAATCTATAGTAATGTGTGTGTGTGTGTGTGTGTGTGTGTGTGTGTGTGTGTGTGTGTGTGTGTGTGTGTGTGTGTGTGTGAGAGAGAGAGAGAGAGAGAGAGAGAGAGAGAGAGAGAGAGAGAGAGAGAGAGAGAGAGAGAGAGAGAGAGAGAGAGAGAGAGAGAGAGAGAGAGAGAGAGAGAGAGAGGGGGGGGGGGCTGAGTGTATGTAACAATGTAATAGAAATAATATGTAGGTATGTGGTTTTCCAGTGTGGAAAACTAATGTTTTTAGATAAACATTTTTAATAAGTAATACTAATTTATATAGTATGATTACTGATACTCAGACATATCATGGATAACAAAACCCACGAATGAAATTCAATTAACAAAAAATTTCTTTTATTATATATAAATTTGTTTACAAAGGAATATCATAATAAACTTGAACCAATGTAAAATGTACTGGGATTCCAGCCTACATTCTATGATTATTTTGTATTACATTTAAAACAAATGTTGACTCCTATTGTACTTTAACCTTTTCTCATATGTCTTATACTGAAACAAATATCTATATGTAAAAATCAAATTTCAGTATTTACTTTCCCTTTAAAATGTTCACAAATTTGAAAGTAATTTTATGTGTAGTACATTTGGAAACAACAATTATGACAAAATGTTATAAACTTTTCAAAATATTACAAAACATTTTCAGATGAACGTAAAGAGCTAATTACTATGATAGTAACATATTAACTATGTTTTCTTTTCCTCTTCATATTATTTATTTTCTTATTCTTCATGTCTTCTGCAATCATAAATCAATATTAATAGTACAGCATTTCTATTATCAACTTTTTACTGGTTTTATAAGGTATTTCTTTTTATAAATTTATGGAATCACTTTAATAAAAAAAAAGTATATATAAGACTGATTTCCAAATAACTAAAGTTTTCTGTCTAGCAACTGCTTTAAGTCTTAGGGTCTGAACAGGTGTGTGCTTGAACGTCCATCTACTCCATGCATCCCTATTCATTCTTTTGTAATTTTAAAAGCTTTCTTTCCTTAATATCATCAACAATTATTATCTTCCCCTTGATCTCCTTCCCTCTTTCTTTCCATCTATCATATTGCTGGAAAGGCAATCTCTTCTTAACCGTTCAAACCAACTCGTTTTCCTTTGCTCAATACACTACTTAATAGAAAAGTATTGTGTATTTTCTCAAAATATTTTTCAATTACTTTCCTCTTTTCCAATATCTTTCCCACCACTACTTTACTCTGCATCACATCTGCCCATATTATATTTTGCATTCTCCTCCAAATCACATCTCAAAACATCAAGATGATTTGTCTCCCTACATTCGCCATATCTCAGCGAGCATGGTCCATATCTCAGCTCCATACAGTGTCATACTTCAGACATAAGGTGTTAATAATCTTTTCCTTAATAAAATATTCAGTTTACCACCAAACATTTTTTTTCTTCTTCCAGAAAGCTATTGTTTGGCATTACTATTCTAGCTTTTATTTCTTTTGTACATCTGTCATAATTTGTTATTATGCTAACCAAATATTTAAATTGGTCGACTTCTTCCAAGTTTGTACATTTATCATAAAGTACCCAATTCCAGATAATTACTTCTCAGATAATTCCATCCTTTTCCAGATAATGTTTCCCCAGTTTGACTGATTTATCTAACACATTCTGAAGTCCTATTTCATTTCCTGCTAGAAATACTGTATCATCCACAAGTACATTTATTACACAAATACATAAATAATACATTTTTATTATTTCTTGAGCATACTAAAGGATTTTTCAATTAATTTTGCATATTTGTGGTGATTAATAATAGTGACATATAGAATCCTTGCTTTACTCCACTTCTAATCTCGCCAATATCCATTTCTTTATTTTTTATTCTCATAGTGACCTTTTGGTATATAAACAAGGTATATATAAGCCCATCTGTCTCTCTAGTCAACTGCTGGCTACTTTAGTATTTCCATTAGTTTTTTACCAGCCAACTTTATGAAGTGCTTTCTCCCACTTAATGAAACAAAGACTGAACTCTTTGATTGTATTCTATTAATTTTTCTGAAATTATTCTCAAAGTTCCTATTGAATCGTTTGGTCACATTGAATGCCTCATCACATTAGGCATGTGAGATAGTAGACTAATTGTCATGTAATTCTTCCAGTTATCTTTATTTGATTTTTTCTTTAGGAGTAAAATGATTACTCCTAGAATGTCGTCTGATGACATCTTGTGTAAATGTTATTTAGCAAGTTTTCAAATCCATTATACCTTTTTTACTCAAGGGTTTCGAACTTCTTTACTCATATCACCACAGCCTACCACTTTTTCATTTCTCATATCTTAGTAGATTGCTGTTCCTCACTTACTAGTGCTCCTGGTTTTATTTGACACTCTTTAATGCTTACATCTTCTATTTCCAAAAAACTGTGTCTGTTTGCTTTCTCATACAACTCTTACATGTATTTCCCCCACACTTCCATATTTCTCTCCATTTTGTATTACTTTAGTACACTTATAAAACCAACAACTTTTCTGCCTCCCAGCTGATTCCCTTTAAGTATATTAAATCATATATGCCCTTTATTTTCATACACTGTAATATCACTACCTCCTCTTCCTAACCAGTTTTTTCCAATGTCTGTTATTCTCCTCAGTTTGTTATTTATTTTCATACAGGTAATTCTGCTTCCATCAATGTTAAAATTCCTCGACTTGTCTTTCTTCTGTCTTACAGAACATTACAGTATGTCTGTGACCTATGAGCTTGTAGCTCTTATTTTACTTCTCGTCCTACTTCCAAGAGACGTACAAGATATCCAAATCCTTAAACCAGTAATATGTTCATAATAAAAACAGTTTAACAGAAAACTAATAAAAAATAAATAAAACAGGAATATATTTAGTACATCTTAGGAACACTACAAATATCTCTATAACATTTTCATTGCTCAAATCAACACACTAGCCTCTTCAGCACCAGTCATAAGGCAAGTACTGGTATAATTGGAGCAAAATGTTTTTCTTGTTTGAGTAGAAAATGGATGCTATGAGCTTTAGTAGCAATGCATTCACAGACAGAAGAAACTGAATATTATGGCAAAAATACTAAAACAATAGCTTAGACTAATGATAGTCCATTATTGAATACATTTTCTGGTCATTGTTAAATGTAATACAATCTTCAAAGATGGGGTTACTCAATTTCTCTTCAGCCTCACTTTTCTGGCAAATAATATGGATCACTAATAAATACATAAATGGAATAAAAATGAGTAGCAATTTGTGAACAACAAAATAAAGCAGTTTTCCTGAATTCTATTGGATCATTTGAATATGATTACTTATGTGTGTGCATTAATATGTATAACATCAGACTACTTGAAAACACAAGCTTTTTTTAACAAAACAAACAGTTTTTTACTATACTAAGACTTTACCTGTGTGTATGTATAAACTAACCTTCCTGCTCCTTCAGTAAAGGTTCATTTATAGGCCCAGTGTATCGTGCAATAAAACTGTATTTTAAAAGGCGCTCTAACAAAGGCATAGTAAGAGCATCAGCTGCTTGCTTTTTGGCCTCAAAATACCTTGTCCTTAACTCCTTTCTAACTCCCTTCTGTAACACAAATTTAATTTGCTCATTAATTAAAACTAGTACACTCTCTGAGTTGTAAAACTTTCTCACTATTTTGAATGAAATACATTTATTGTTGAGTTGTATAAATATCAATATCAGATAATTTTTTTAAATTTATAACCAAAATGCCTAAGTGTCAAATAATTTAGTGCTAACTTTAAAGTTTATATAATGTTTCCATTGATATCTATAGGACTAATACTCTTTGTATACATACATAACAGTTAACAACATATAAGGGTTGTTTTTGAAAACATACCTTAGAAAATTAACAAGAAACTCTCTGGCTAAATGTTTAAATTTTTTCAAATTTTTTATCCCTTTTTAGGGCCACAGTGTCCTAGAAATCTGAAATTTCCAGCTACAGTATACACTGTATTCAGATTTTAGTTAATTTGCTCGATTTGATGCCCAACATTAAGTTTTACATTTTTATTAAAATTTGCCCTGGAAATTAATTTCCAGGCCTTTTTGGCCTGGCGTCCCAAAATTTTGAAATTTTTAAAAATAAACACTACATTTGGATTGCAGATAAAATTGCTGTTAATTTGATACTTCACATGGATTTTTGAGATTTTTTTTATAATTTTGACCCATCACTTTCTCATCTGTCAGAGGTGGCACCATCCAGCCCTAAATCACAAAAACGTTTTGAAGACACTAAATGTGAAAAAAAGCAAATATCCTCAATGCAATTGTCTTATCATCTGCTTTTGACTATTCCAATACGTAACTGCGAATCTGAAAGATCATTTTCTGTATTAAAACGCATTAAAGATATGTTGAGTTCAACTATGGGAAATGAGAGATTAGCAAGGTTTGTTAGCAAGGTTGAATATTGAAAGTGAGATATTTAAATCGCTTGATTGAGAAGAAATGATACAAGATTTTGTTAAGGCAAAAGCAAGAAAAAATGTGTCGATTAGTACTTTCTAAACTTAAGTACTACTATGCTCATTGTAAACACTATTTAGCTAAATATTTATTGAGTTTAATAAAATGATTGTTAACTTTCAAAATTGAGTATGCCATTTATCAGTGTAAATAATGGATAAAAGGTTGAATTTTGAACACGGGGGTACCAGTGTAATGGCAGCATGGGGCACCATGCGCTTCTAATCCGTCTCTGAGCTTAATTACCCTTTTTAATGCCTTTAAATATGTTTGATTAAATGAATATTGTAATGAGATTTAGCTCAATTGTATTTAGAAATTTTCCACTCGTTGGATAACCAAAGTCGTGTTGTTCTTGTGACCTCCCTTAACGGGATTCCTCGTTTTGTCAGAAACATTACAGTATCAAAAACATAGTGTAACATTAAATTTCTTTTCAATGGCTTTTTTCTTTTACGACTTGATCTTAAAGCTCCTTGTCTGCTCCTAACTCTCCTAGTGAAGAGCTTTCAAACTACAAAACCAACCTGCTGGTCTCGTCCCTCTTCTTGTATATCTCCCTTTCAGTCTCAATCATCACATGAGCTTAGGTTGACTTTGGTTTTACATAAATATTTGGTGTACACTTTCTTCTATAAGGGAAATATTTTAAGTATTCTAATGGGGTAAAAACTTTAAAGTTGAGATTTTGGTAGTTCTGCATCCAAAGGATTGCTGAATTCAAAAATCACATTTTCAAAATGATGTCTGTACGTCTATCTGTCCGTACATACATAATTAAATTTTGTCTCTATGGTAATTCAAAAAACAAAAGACAAATCAGTTGGAATTTTGAAGGTAGAAATTAGATCACATTCCTTAGAGTTGATCATATATTGGTGAAATCAATAAAAGTTATGCCCTAAAAGAGTGGTAAGATGTTATTTCCAATTTACAAAATGAGATTAGAAGACGCATGTGAATAATGCATAGTAGCTGTATGTACTGTTGTTATAAATATGCAAGTTTCATTTTGAACTTATTTTGATATGTTGTTCTTAAAGTTAAAAACATATTTTTAAAATATGATCTTGCTATGGTCTCAGTGCTGCGATAGTGTCTGTGGTGGCAAAAACATATAATTAAAGGCAGCAACCATGGTAACAAGTTAAATGTTTTTATAACTATCAGAGTTGTTGTAAGAAACTGTAGAGCATTGTCTGGAACTTTACTGATGGCAATGAACTTCTGTGTGTAATGAATGACAGTCTTTCTACCCATGGGCTCACCCATATCTAGCATATTAGCAGAGATCTTTCTCCAACACTTAGAAAAAACAAGAATCCTCACAAACAATGACAGACACTCACATAAAATACTATATTGGCACAGATACATTGACGACACCATAATTCTATACAAGGGAAACCAAAGGCAATGTGAACAGCTACTAACCCACATAAACAAAATACACAAAAACATAACCTTCACTACTGAATATGAGTACAACAATAGCATAAACTTCCTAGACCTCTCCATCACAAAATTTGAACATAGACACAAATTCAGTATATACAGAAAACCCACTACAACTGACACACTAATACACAACTCCTCCAATCACCCAATGCAACACAAACTAGCTGCCTTCAGAACTATGATAGGTAGACTTAACAACATCCCACTAGATGAAAAAGACTACAAAGACGAACTAAGCACGATAAAATATCTAGCAGAAGCCAATTGATACAACAGAACAATAGTCAATAAACTCCTACACAAAACACAAGGCAAACAACAGACAAAGACAGAAAACAAATTCATAACACTAACATACATCAATAACCACACTGAAAAAATAGCCCACAAATTTAAAAAAGCAGAATACAGATTGCATATAAAACTAAAAACAAAACAGAACACACACTATCAAAACACACACATAAAGCATAAAACAAATTTGATCTACCTGGTGTTTACAAACTAAATTGCTCAGATTGCAACAAATTCTACATAGGCCAGACAGGACGTTGCTTCAAACAAAGATACATTGAACACACAAAGGCACTACATTCTCCTACCCAATCCACCTTTGCAATCATCTCATTGAAGCAAACCACACATACAAAAACATCGAAACAACATGGATATTCTACACATACACACAAAAGGGGTGAAAACTAGAGACTCTTGAACAATTGGAATATACAAACACACGAAAACACATAAAAACGACATCCTAAACGAACAGACACAATTCAAATCACACATATTATTCGAACATATCACACCCCACACACACAACATCGATCCTTCAAAAGTTGACGCTGTCGCCAAGAACAAGATGGACAGTGCTCCCAGTGGCAGCCTTTGATGAAGCTTATAATAACCGAAAACTGGTTCAGGCTGTAAGGTAAAACTTCTACGTTTTTACCAATAAAAAACTTTGTGTCCCAAGTCTATCACTACCGACTCGGAACACAAAGTTTGATTTATTTAAAATCATACATTTATTAGAATAACAGTATAAACATTAAATATATAATAAATAGCAACTACATAAATTGAAAATAGAATCAAAGCAAATTCGATTATCCCTCAACTATAATGCAAGCGAAACATCCAATTACAATTCAAACAAACCTCTGAAGATACAGAATAATTTCTCTGAAATGTACGTCAGGTGAAAATAAACCTACTTGAAGTATATTTATTTGAAGATATTAAATAAAACAATCCGTATCAGAATAAATATGAGTTAAGTTCTTTGAAATTCACCTCACCTTGACTTAACCTGTGCTCGATGAGTTCATTTATATGAGTTTCTTTATTTAAGGAAGTTTTAGAATTTTTTAGTGTTTTTAGTTTGTTTTTGATTGAGACAGTGAAGTGGCTATCATGCTAGTGACCTGGGTTTTTGTTGTTTTTTTTTTTTGTACTTTTGAGGCTTGTACAGTAGATAATTGTTTTGGGACCTTTCTTCTTACCTTATCTTTTCCATTATATATCAGAAGAATATTTGGAAGCAGCTGCTTTTGGTTTCAATGGTTGTCTTATCCCAAAGGGTAGTAAGTGCACCAGAAAATCTCTGACTTCTTCATTTGTGACTTTAAAAATAACAAACTTACATTTGGTTGGATCATATGTTATTTGAAGATTGGTGAACCTTCTCCCAGTAAATGGTAATTGTTTCTTTGAGCAGCCAGAATTGTAGCAAGATAAGATATATGTCTCTGGTGATTACTCCAACTCTGTGAGTTAACTGTCGATGTGTGCAAAACAAAATACTATTGAGTTTATCAATATTTGAATAATTTGTACATCAGTTAACTATTAAAAAAATCAACTTTAGTTACTTTGTGAATATAAACAAATGTTGAAAACTAGAATTTTTGCTGATTTGCCACTACAAGAATTTTAAAAAAGTAGACACATACAATACAAAGAGTAAAGAAACACTTTACACCATCAAAGCTGCAGCTGAATCTCCTAAGCTGGCAATGTTTTGTCTGAATTCTTATGGTCCACAGACTAATTTTGAAGAACAAAAACTTCCAGATATATTGGTTTTCTTTCATTATCTATTAACATGGTCATGAAGTAAAAACAGACACTGATGATGTCATTGGCATAGTCCATGATAGTCCACCCTACCAAGGTAGCCAATGGTATGGAGACATAGACAAATAATTTTCCCTGTTTTTCTTACCTGAGACTCAGTTCCAAGAGCCACAGACTTATTTTTCACAGTTAGAGAACCAACTGCAAGAAATTAAGCATATGATAAGAAGACTTTCAAGACACAAACTTAAAACAACGGACACAAGAGGATTTGCCAGTTCAGAACAGCTTTGGGGGGGGGGGCAGTGCTATGTTGAGCTGAAAAGTAACAAAAGTGGCTACATGATTTTTAACATGTAACAATGTATGAAGCTGTTTGGAGATCATTCTGCGTGGCAGTATTACATAACATTCTTGGAACTGAGTCTCGGGTGATACAAACAATATGTCCCACGAAGACAAATCTCCTGCCTAAACACTAGTTTTGCTGCATTCATGCCAGTTGTGCAGTGTACTTATTACTTATATGCCATTCTGGTCCCAGTCTGTTTGGTTCTCACCAATAACCTCTTCTGTAACATCCGTTTCAGTTACTTTTCACTGGGTGTTTCCTTTAACTCAGGAATAAGTAAGAGCCTTTCCTTGATGACCATAGCTGGTTTCCCAATCACCTCTTCTGTCACCATACAAAACTGGCACTTCATCTACTAGTTCTTCTGTTTCCATATGCAATGTGAAGAACACACCACCAAGGGTTCCTATTCTCCACACCTACTGACTCCATTTTTGGCCATTGTCACTTGCTTCATTGAATGGTTGGTCAATCCTATCACTTCAGTCGTATCTTCTCTTAGCCAACTCTCAGGACGCTCTCAAGTCCACAATGAACCTGTAGGCATTCATTATGTCTATACCAAGAATCACTTCATCAACATTGTCTGCAATGAACACTGGTGCCTAGACTCGAGGAGACCCAGGAACCCACGTATGTCTACCTTTCTTAACACTTTGATGGGGCTTACAGTTGCAGTCTGTAAGGCACAAGAGCAAAATTGAGGCTGGTGGTAGCTGACTAAGTCAGGGCACACAATAGACACTGTAGCGCCCGTGTAACCTGTAAATGACGTTACCTTCAGCAAACCCATTAATGATCAAGTTTCCACTGGTCTTATGAAGTATGCAAGTGTGTGTTATTCTAGAGCTTTATGTCTCCAATCTGTATATTCACGCCCTTTTCTATTAGCATGGTAAACGAAGACATTTGCCTGAACAAAAATTTCGATCAAGATGAAAATTTGGATTTATGTAGCTAAAGATGTATACTTTAAAATAAGAAAACCTTACCATCGCGGCGAGACCCCGTTTCCGGGAAAATCGATCGGAAAAGTCGTGATTGTTGGTTTTATTCACGTAATTGTTTAAATAATGAAAATAAAGCAAAACGTTTCAAATAAATGTTGTAGCTTATGATTTTATCTACAAATTTTGTCTAAACAATTTTTCGATATCTGAATTAGTTTACGTGATATAAACGATTTTCCACGTACTCTCGCTATACTACTCGTGGATGCGCGCGCATCTCCAAAATAGGAAAATTTTCAAACATGTGATTAATTAATCGATAACTTGGGATATTATCGAAGTCGGAAAATTTTGAAAATGACATAGGACATAGAGAAAAACCTCAGCTTTCACGTGAATATATTTACATATTTCATTAAAGAATTTATCATATACAAAAATGTGTTTAAAAATGGGCAACTACATCTTATGAACAGAAATTTCGTATTTTGTCACAACTTTTTTGAAAATCATCAGAATGAAAATTCCTTCTGGATTTACTTTCATTAATGTTTGTATAATAATAATATTAAAACGAGAAAAGGATTACTGTTAAGGGGGGAAAATGATCTTGCGTCGAAGTTTGGGTTGTTTTCCATTCTTATTTTTAAGTGTTTTTTCCGGAATTCATTTATCAATATTTTCAATGTGAATTAATCAAAATCAATAAAAATGTGCTTATAAGTACTTAAAAGTATACTCTTTCGAAAGGATTAAATATTTTTTCGGTACACGTAATATTTTTTAAATTATGCTAAATTATTATGCATAGGTACCAAAACTGGCCATATTTTAGTAAAATAAATACAACTTTTTCCAAAATGAATATTTTTGTTTGAAAATTTTAGAGCATATTAAAGAATGCACACAAGAGAGATTGCACCTATACAGAGAATACACCTATTGTAAAGGTAGAAATGAGAGGGCCTACTAAGTGAGGTGAAAATGCAGGTGTCCGGGAAAAAAGCGACCTTGGTATCTGAGCGCGCAACGCCAGGCGGAGTGACGTGGCGCACTCAGGGACCACGCAGGCGCAGGACCTTAAACAGCCGGGAAGTTAGTCAGTCTTGTTGTTGCATGATTGTTACATAGCTGACATTTTAAGGTTATTATTTTTTGATAATAAACAGTTTGCGTTAACAATGAGTGAGAATTGTGAAAAAGTTGATAATATCACTTGTTTCATTTGTGAAAAAGATTTAGAAAATGACAGTGAAGAACATGTTGTTCTTGTGACACGTGGTTTAGAAACATTAAAAGCTGTCAGTATTGAAAGAAACGAAATATTGAAATGTACTGAAATAAGCAGTGCTATAGTAGTAAATATATTTTCGGCGTGTTCAATAAAAAATGAACTTCAAATTAATCATAATTATGAACGTACTCCCCTTTTATATTTTTATACAAAGTGGTGGCGGTAACTGATGAATTTTCAGCATTATAATATTCGGAATAGTTTATACAAACAATTACATTGATCATTTTCCTTACAGAATTTAAGAAATAAACATAAAAGTAGCTACAAACCCTTAAGGTGCCGAAATTCCCCCACATCTATCGTACATTTTACTACATAAATTGTGTAGGTAAAACTATGAGGTATACAGTAACATTCTTGTTTTTTACAAATTGTCATTTTTTAGAAGCTATATACCAAAAAAAGGAAAAAATGAGAGGTGTAAGTGGAAAATCGGCGTTATCTCCGTAACGCATTAATATTTAAAAAAACTTTTTTAACCAATCTTGCTGAGAAAATCACGAGCTACAAGATTCATATACAATTTCGCTATTTCCATATTTTAAATGAGTAGGACGGAAAATGAACGCTAAAAAGGCCGACGCGCGGCGGAAGGTCGTGGAAAATCGTTTATATCTCGGAAACAAATTAATGGATCGAAAAATTGTATAGACAAGTTTTGTAGGTAAAAGTATGAGGTACCACAGTAACATTCTTGTTTTTTACAAATTTTCATTTTTTAGAAGCTATATATCAAAAAAGGAAAATATGACGAGAGGTGTAAGTGGAAAATCGGCGTTATCTCTGTAACGCATTAATATATCAAAACATATTTTGAACCAGATTTGTAGAGAAAATCACGAGCTACAACATTCATTTGTAACATTTTTCGCTATTTCCATTTTTTAAATGACTATAACAGAAAAACGAACGCTAAAAAAGCGGACGAGCGGTGGAAGGTCGTGGAAAATCGTCTATATTTCGTAAACTAATTCAGATATCGAAAAATTGTTTAGACAAAATGTGTAGATAAAATCATAAGCTACAACATTTAATTGTAACATTTTGCTTTATTTTCATTATTTAAACAATTACGTGAAGAAAACCGACAATCACGACTTTTCCGATCGATTTTCCCGGAAACGGGGTCCCGCCGCGATGGTAAGGTTTTCTTATTTTAAAGTATACATCTTTAGCTACCTAAATCCAAATTTTCATCCTGATCGAAATTTTTGCACAGATTTGTCGAAATTTTGTCTTCGTTTACCATGCTATATATATATTTTATTCTCCCAACAATTCCCCATGGAATACCTCAAACATCCATATTTATCACATTTGTAACACTTTGGTCTTCTTTTATGTTACCATCATCAAACATTTTGTGGTGCTCTTGATCCTCTGAACTGTTCTTAACTGAAATCTTGTTAACACTAGATTATAACTGAAATGGGCTGCTTTGAGAATTATCTAGCATCTTACATATAATTCTGTTACACAGAATTATTGATCTCCAAACAGCTTCATGTACTGTCACATGTTAAAAGTCACATAGACTCTGTTATTATTTTTCAGCTGAGAATAGCAATATAATACAGTCCATGAGAAAGCATGAGGCTATTTTTGTAACTACTATTTTTATCTTCACTAATCGGGCATTCAATGTAACTATAATTTTGAAAATATCACTATAATATTGACGACTCGGAACACTAAGTTTTTTATAAGTAAAAACGTAAAGTTTTACCTTACAGCCTAAACCGGCTTTCACGTATAGAAGGCTTCATCAGAGGCTGTCGTTAGTAGCGCTGTTCGTCTTGTTGTTGGTGACGAGATAGTTTTTCGGAAGATCGAAGCTGTGTGTGTGTGTGGTGAGATGTGTTCGAATAATGCGTGCGATTTGAATTGTGTCTGTTCGTTTAGGATGTCGTTTTTATTTGTTTTTGTGTGTTTGTATATTTCTAATTGTTCTAGAGTGTCTAGTTTTCGGCCTTTTGTGTGTACGTGTAGTATTTTATTACACGTATGTTATTATAGTAGTATTTATTATAGTAGTATGTTATTGTCGATGTTTTTATATGTGTGGTTTGCTTCAATGAGGTGGTTTGCGAAGGTAGATTCTGTAGTGGTGTGGAGTGCTTTTGTGTGTTCAATGTATCTCTGTTTGAAGCTACGTCCTGTCTGGCCTATGTAGAATTTATTGCAATTTGAACAATTTAGCTTACATACACCGGGTAGATCGAATTTGTTTTGTGCTTTGGGCATGCGTTTTGATAGTGTGTGTTCTGTTTTGTTAGTAGTTTTGTAAGCGATTCTGTATCCTGCTTTTTTGAATTTGTGGGCAATTTTTTCTGTTTGTTTGTTGATGTATGTTAGTGTTATGAATTTGTTGTTTTCTGTCTTTGTCTGTTGTTTGTTTTGTGTTTTGTGTAGGAGTTTACTGACTATTGTTCTGTCATAACCGTTAGATTCTGCTAGATATTTTATCGTGTTTAGTTCGTCTTTGTAGTCTATTTCATCTAAGGGGATGTTGTTAAGTCTATGTATCATGGTTCTAAAAGCAGCTAGTTTGTGTTGTATTGGGTGATTGGAGGTGTTGTGTATTAGTGTGTCAGTTGTAGTTGGTTTTCTGTATATACTGAATTTGTGCCTGTGTTCTAGTTTTGTGATGTAGAGGTCTAAGAAGTTTATGGTATTGTTGTGTTCGTATTCGGCAGTGAAGGTTATGTTTTTATGTATTTTGTTTATGTGCGTTAGTAACTGTTCACATTGTCTTTTGTTTCCCCTGTATAGTATTAGAATGTCATCAACGTATCTGTGCCAATATAGTATTTTATGTGAGTTTCTGTCATTGTTTGTGAGTATTTTTGTTTTTTCTAAGTGTTGGATGAAGACTTCTGCTAGAATGCTGGATATGGGGGAGCCCATGGGTAGGCCATCGTTCTGTGTGTAGTATTTATTGTTATAAGTAAAGTAGTTTTGTTTTGTGATAATGTTCAGAGTTTCTGTTATTTCATTGATAAGTTCGTCTGGTGTGTTGTTCTGTTTGAGTTTGTTTTGTAGGATGGTGATTGTTTCAGAGATGGGGATGTTTGTGTACAGGTTTTTAATGTCAAAGGAGGCTAATGTGGCGTTATGGGGGATGTGTATGTCTTTTATTTTTGTTACTAGGTCAGTGTTGTTTTTTACTGCAATGTTGTTGTCTATTTGTGTGTGTTGTCTAATAATTTTGTCTAGATATTTTGCCAGTCTGTATGCAGGGGCATTACGGTAGTTGATAATGGGGCGGATCGGAATGTCTTCTTTATGGATTTTGGGAAGCGCTTGGAGTGTAGGTGCTGATGGTCGGATTTGTTTCATGTAGGGCTTTTGTTTATGTGTCATAATGTGTTTGCCTTTGTTGACTATTTGTTTTATTGAGTTTTGGTATCTGTCGATGGGGTCTTGTTTTAGTTCTGTGATGTTGTTCTGTTCCATGAAGTTTTGTACTTTTTTGTGTAGGCTGTCTGTGGGGATAATTACAGTCGTGTTGCCTTTGTCAGCTTTTACAAATGTGATGTTGTGTTTGTGTGCCTTTTCCCTCAGTTTGATGGCTGTGTGTATTTCTGAGTTGTGGTTGTTGTTGTCTGGTGTCTTATGTACTCCTATTGTGTTGTTTATATTATGTCTTAATGTATCTTGATGTTCTGGTGCTGTGTTTTGTATATTTGTTTCTGTGTCAATTATGAGCTTTGTTAGTGTTTGGTTGTTATGTTTGTAATGTATGTTATATTTTAGGCCTTTATCAAGGAGTGTTTGTTCGTTTTTTGTGAGTGTGATGTTCGTGAGGTTTACTGTACGTGGGTAGAATTTGTGCGAGGGAATTATATCTGTTTTGATTGGTGTCAGGTTTTTTATTTTTCTGTCGTGTTTTGTCTGTATGTTATGTATTTGTTTTTTTGTCCATTCATTTGTGTGATGTATTAGTTCAGTCATGTAATTCTGTCCGTATGTGTTGGCGATATGTAGGTGTAGTGTTAGAGCTTTGCGGTTGAGGGCGTCTTTTTTCTTATATTAATTTTGTATTCATAATTATAACTCAATTAATTTTAATTCATTTCATTCCTTTATTTCTGATTTTTTCGGGCGCCATCTTGTGTTACCAACTACAAGAAAAAAAATATAGGTATTTAACAGGGCCAGGTCCGATTTTAAGCGAACAGGAGATCAGAATGGTTTATTTGCAGTAAATAACTCGTTTATTTATTTGTTACCAATGACATTCCCTTTTATTTTCATTTTCTCCTACATTTGTACATTTAACCCCTTCTTTAAAGCATCTGAACATATTTGGCCACGAGGCTCAATTAATAAAACAAATCAAGTAATTATTTAGTAATTTAGAAGTTATAAGATAACAAAATAAGTAATTTTATAAGTGATCGCAACCAGCACTTCTTAATTATATAGATTCTATACTCTCACACAGACACGCACACACAATCGTCCCATTCCCTGTAGCGGGGCATTTTTGGGCATACCTGGGGTAATAACAGAATTTGTATTTTTTTATAAATAATAAATAACTTGTTGAGTGATAGGAAAATTTTGTGACCGAGAGGTAAATTTGTTATTGTGGAAGCGATCGCAACGTGGCAGCATTGACTGTGACAATTATTTAATGATATTGTGTGGACAGTTTAATAACTGTACCAAAATCAGTTCAAGGACAATGACGAACCCGGAAAACGTAAACACGTTATGTAACAAAATCTGTCAACAAATTATACAACCAGACATCAGGCGATGTGTTGCGTCACTGAGTTACATAACAACTGTGTGTCATCGGTTTCGTCAGAGCCTATCCTGGGTGTGTCACGCCAGCAACTGTGTGAGGCACCGAACAAACAGTCGCAAAACAACATCTGAGTGATACAGACGCTAACCACTGTGCGTCGCCGGTTCGCCGGTTTTCGGGCGAAGTTATTGTGTTCGCCGACGCGCCCGCAAAACCAATAGAATGTGAATAATATATTTCAAAATGTGGCTAAACATTCAAAATTCTTATTAAAATGTGATTAACAGTTTTATCCATAATATAACAATTCGGAAATCATGTAATAAAGTGAAAGTGCGCACTGAAAACGATGTGACGTCGTCGGGACTAAAATTCGGACTCGAGGCAGATAAGTCTTACACAACATTACCAAAATTTATTATCTTTGTCAGGAATTCAAAACACATGGGGAAGATTAAAACAAAATGGGAGTCTAAGGGGAAAATTTTAAAATGGATTGAATGTGAGAGTGTGTGAGGGGTTTTAGTTTAATTATATTATCAAATATTATGAAGTGCTGGTTTCCGTTTTTTTCAAAACTAATTCTAAGTTTACAATATGGGTTTATTTCTAATCATGCATAGTAAATGTTATTTTTTTTTCTATAAGATCGCAAAAGTAGAAGGGAAGGGGAACATTTTTCTATATAACATTTGCAATTAGGTTACGTGCTATATTTTCATGTTTTCTTTTATAAAACCATATTTTAATATGAAAATGAATTAAAATAGTTGTGATGGCAAGCCAATTGTATTTTCTTAAATAACCTGTTCTGCATTTCCTAGTTCGCTGATACGAACCTTGGTAAATTATTTTCTTGCAGTTGGCAAGATGGCGCCCGACAAAGTAGATAGTACAATTTTGACAAATTCGAAATCACATTATATTTAGTTATTAATATCAATAAACGAAATATCACATTTGGCTTCTGGAACAGGGACAATTTTATATCAATAAATTTATATAAAATACGGCCTACGGGGAAAGCAGAATGGTTGTTTAAGGTAAAATAAATTTTTTTTTTTGCATACGTAAAATAGACGTATAGAATAAGGTTATGTCATGTTTTGTAGTATGAGTGAGCAGAACATTTTTTTTTCTTTTCTCAATAATAATTATGTATGACAAAATAATATTTTGCTAAGAAATATATATAAAAAATTTTTTTAAGTAAAATGGCAGACAATCATGAAACTGTCGGCGTCACTGACAGTGTAGATGAAAGCCAGATAAGCATAATTGAATCTCAAATCATGCATGAAGGTGTTCACTCAACACCAGTCGCGAATAAAACGGCTGAAGATAATGATATGATTAAGATGATGAAATTGCTTTTTAATGAACAGAAAAACGATATGCAAGAGTTCAAAAGTAGTATCAATGAAAAGTTCGATATCCAAAAGAATAGTTTTGAAGAGTTATTAAAAAATCAGAATAAAGAGTTGAAACATGAAATACAAGAAATGAATAAACAGTTAGAAAGCACTAACGTAAGAAACAGTTTAAATAAGTTAGAACAGAAGTTCGAGAAATTAGGTGACAATGTTTTAAGTAAGACAAAATGTAAAAATGACGAAATAGTAGACAATTTTGAGAGTATAGTGGGGGTGAAGAATAAGGTAGAAGCAAATGATGAAAATATAATAACAAAGAGTACTGATGAAGTTTTAGAATGCGATAATGAAATGTTAATGAGTGTTTATGAAATAGAAAGAGAGTGGAAGAATAATGTAGTAATTGAATGGGGACAGAGGGCAAATTTTCCCCTTATTGTTTATAATGATGATGATGATTTAATGTTGTTTTTTCAGGGCAAGAGACCCTTATTGTTAAATGAATTAATGTTGTATAATGTTGTACCCTCTGTCCGTAATAATTGTGAGAGTGTGATGTGGTGCTATGAAGAAAGAGAGTTATATGTTGAGAATGAAATAGAAAAATATAAGTTAGAAAGAAAGTATGATGAATTGAGAAAATTACTAGAAGGGGTGATGATGAATCATGTGAAATACGTACCTGTTGAAAGAGAGATAGAAAATAATTTTGATAATGTCTTACCTGACTATAATGACTTACCTGACGTAGTAGTTGAGGAATACAAAACCGAGAAAACGATTTACCTGACATTAACAAATAACACTGATATAGACGGGACAATCCTAACTTATGGTAACATGATGTATAATGGTACAATGGATGAAATAGAGTTGATAGATTATTATGATAGTAATGATTATCATAATTTGTATGTTGATAAAAATGATGAATGTTACAAATACACTAGATATATATATGACGATGGTGGCTGAACTAGAATATCAGTGTTGGGACATTTTTAAATATTGTAAATTTTTGGTAATGACCTTGCTGATTTGGACATCTGAAGTGAGATACACTTGAACAGTTTTGACGCATATTTTGTAAATAATATTGAATTCATTTGTGTGTATTGTGAAATGTTAGATAAGTAATGTGTATATGTTTTGGAAAATGTTGTATTAATAATAATAATATTATTAATATTTTGCATTATAATTAGATAATAAAATAATTATGAAGACAATAAGAAATGATTTATAGAATGTTGATAATAATTGAAATATGTTATTTTCATAATCAAATGAATATTTTAATAATCAATAGAAGTAAATAATTTGAGATCTTTAGATATTGTGATTGAATGTTATGTGTTTGAATCTTATAATGAATGTAAATTGTGTGATGAGATTTTGGTTTAATAATAATTAATAAATGAATAAATGTTAAATGGTCTATTTTGTGGAATATCATAATGATTAAAAATATATGTTAATAATAAATTTAGAATTTTTGAAAATCTGACTGCAACACAGGATAAGTCAATAATGATGATAAATAAAAAGAGTTAATGAAAAATTTTAAATAATAATGTTTATAAATTTTTATATAAATTAGTTAAAAGAGAATTGTTGGTTCAATGTATATTTGTGTATTATGTTATGTAATGTATTATAATAGTGTGTGTGGCTGGGAGGTTATCCAAGGGGATAACGTATTAAAAATTTGATATATTTTAATTAATAATGATGATTTGCTACTCAATAATTTTGTTTGAATTTAAAAAATAGATGCACTAAATACTTCTTATATTGTGTTATTATGTCTTATTGTGTTGATTGCATTAGTATGTTAGGAATAAGTATTATAAAAATATAATAATATGTTTTCAATGTGTTTATAGATTTAAAAATAAAATGAAAAATGGTTGTGATAGGTAAAATTTTCAATGGGTTGTAAAAGATAGAAATGGGTGATAGTAATTAGTTGAATAAAATGTTTGAGTCAATTCAAGTTGAATTTTGTGGGACATATAGATCTGTTCAAATCGAAGTAAAAGTTAAAGAGAATGAGAGATGAAAATAATGCAAGGTTGTTTTGAGTTAGTATATGTTATAGAATTTTGAGAAGTATAAGTGGAGACACAGTAGTTATGGAGATTTTATGTAGAGTTTTGAGCGATATATTGTTTATTTTGTTGATGTTAATTTGTTGTAGTTGTAGTGAAGTTATGAGAGTGAGATTTTTTGGGGATGGCAATTTTGTAGTAGTGGTAGTGTAATGTGGGAGTCCGCAACATAAGGGTTGGGACGGGATAGGGACCGATTGGCGCCGGAAAGGGTTACCTAGGGGGAGTCCAGGGACCAACATAAGGGAATGAGTTTTGGGAAGGAAACACGTATCCTATGTACAAAGGGTTAGAGAGTATTTTTTTTTTTTTATAAGAGTAGAAGGTGGCGATTGGAGTTAAAATAGTAAATAGTTAGAGGTAGAGAAGGGTTAGTAAAATTTTGATAGTGGGGTGTCATACTAGTTAAAGATTTTGTAAGGGAGCGTTAGAGTAATAAAAGGGGTAAGATTATGAGTAAATGCCAAGTGGATAAAGTAAATTATAATGAATAACGTAGAATCACCCAAAGTAATGAAATGGAATAATGATGGCCATAATTGAAAAAAAAATAAAATAAAATAAAATAAAATAAATTTTGTAATTTTGAGAATAGAATTAATAAGAGTAAATCAAGTTTAAAAGTAATTTTTTGATTTTATATGCCAATTTAATGATGTAAAGTGTGTAACATTTTAATTGTAAGTTGTTTATTTTAAAATGAATTATTAATGTACTGTGTTTTCTTATGTTAAGTTATGTTAGGAATTCTGATATATACATGTTAGTAATAAGTGAGTAAAAACAAAACCAGTGCTTCTTAGCGCAAACCAGCACCGCTAGGGGGGAACAGATCAGTTGGGGATATGGTGTTGTATAAGGCCACTATTTAATATTTTGATTTGTTGTTTCAGTGTTTGGTGGTGCTGTGGCGGCGGACCTGAGCTGGCCTGCGCGTCAGAGCAGGGGCGTGGAGTATCTGTCTGACTCTACGGTGTTGGGATCTCGAGAGAGAAGTCCAGTATTGTCATGCAGATGCGGTCACAGTCACCGGACCAAGGGTGAGTTGATTATTCTTTTTTGTAAACCATACAGGGGGTTGTGGCGACATATCCTGGCTGATCCCTCTAGCAAGTATGAATGTGTCAATGAGATTTTTTATGCTTCGGCATAAAATATCTCATTGAGGGGGTATTGTAGCGGGGCATTTTTGGGCATACCTGGGGTAATAACAGAATTTGTATTTTTTTATAAATAATAAATAACTTGTTGAGTGATAGGAAAATTTTGTGACCGAGAGGTAAATTTGTTATTGTGGAAGCGATCGCAACGTGGCAGCATTGACTGTGACAATTATTTAATGATATTGTGTGGACAGTTTAATAACTGTACCAAAATCAGTTCAAGGACAATGACGAACCCGGAAAACGTAAACACGTTATGTAACAAAATCTGTCAACAAATTATACAACCAGACATCAGGCGATGTGTTGCGTCACTGAGTTACATAACAACTGTGTGTCATCGGTTTCGTCAGAGCCTATCCTGGGTGTGTCACGCCAGCAACTGTGTGAGGCACCGAACAAACAGTCGCAAAACAACATCTGAGTGATACAGACGCTAACCACTGTGCGTCGCCGGTTCGCCGGTTTTCGGGCGAAGTTATTGTGTTCGCCGACGCGCCCGCAAAACCAATAGAATGTGAATAATATATTTCAAAATGTGGCTAAACATTCAAAATTCTTATTAAAATGTGATTAACAGTTTTATCCATAATATAACAATTCGGAAATCATGTAATAAAGTGAAAGTGCGCACTGAAAACGATGTGACGTCGTCGGGACTAAAATTCGGACTCGAGGCAGATAAGTCTTACACAACATTACCAAAATTTATTATCTTTGTCAGGAATTCAAAACACATGGGGAAGATTAAAACAAAATGGGAGTCTAAGGGGAAAATTTTAAAATGGATTGAATGTGAGAGTGTGTGAGGGGTTTTAGTTTAATTATATTATCAAATATTATGAAGTGCTGGTTTCCGTTTTTTTCAAAACTAATTCTAAGTTTACAATATGGGTTTATTTCTAATCATGCATAGTAAATGTTATTTTTTTTTCTATAAGATCGCAAAAGTAGAAGGGAAGGGGAACATTTTTCTATATAACATTTGCAATTAGGTTACGTGCTATATTTTCATGTTTTCTTTTATAAAACCATATTTTAATATGAAAATGAATTAAAATAGTTGTGATGGCAAGCCAATTGTATTTTCTTAAATAACCTGTTCTGCATTTCCTAGTTCGCTGATACGAACCTTGGTAAATTATTTTCTTGCAGTTGGCAAGATGGCGCCCGACAAAGTAGATAGTACAATTTTGACAAATTCGAAATCACATTATATTTAGTTATTAATATCAATAAAACGAAATATCACATCCCTTAGAGATCTCGTTTATTGAATTATGACAATCATATTAAAATTTTGATTTTTTTGCCCTTATTTAAAGATTGTTCTGCCCCCCGTTTTGTTACTTATCTTGCAAATCAGTCCAAAAGACGTCATATTGCTCCACACGCACTACATTGGTTATTTCTTAACTTTCACTGCCTTTACATGTTTTTAAAACTGTTATTCCACTCTGATTAAAATTGAAATTCGTTACTTTACATTTTCGATTTGCGGTATTCACATTTTTACGAGCATGCGGGTACAACAAAAACTACGCCCGGCCGGCGGACGCGCGGACTGTTTGCTACTTTAGTTGTTAACTGTTCATTGCCGACTGGGCTGAGATGAACGGCACTATTTTCCGAAGTGGTTGTGGGTTACGTGACCAATTCTTATTGTTCTAGTTTGTATTCCTCCGCCAGTATGTGAGGTTGGTCAGAACACTCTTACCATTCCAGCGTGACGTATGAACTGACGTAACATCGTATGTTGTTATGTTACATAATTTGCTTGTCACTGGAGCTGACCTTGGCACAATTTCGCATGTTTGTCTATTGCGTTGTATAATTCATGAAATAAAGTTTGTTTCCTTTTCCCTAAAATTAATATTTCATATTACTTTTCATGTTTCCTCAAAATTTAATGTTACATAAGAAAATATTATTTTTATCAAAATATAATAATTGTTTATATTATCCCAGGTAGGCCTAAATGTCCCGTTACATTTTGTTACCCTGAAAGAACTAATTCATTGTCATTGTTGTTGTTGTTGTTGTTGTTGTTGCTCTTCTTCTTCTTCTTCTTCTTCTTCTTCTTCTTCTTCTTCCTCTTCTTCTTCTTGTTTTATTAGCCAACTTCTTAATTATTATCTTGTTGTTGCATCCTCTTCGTTCACTTATTAATTTAATAATATATATAATACTTTCACTTATGAACTTACTGTTGTCACTTCCCAAACGTTTCAAGATGTTGTTTCTCTTCTTCAGTGGGTTGAGTACTGAAGATATAGTATATATATTATTAAACTTCTTAATATTACCTTACCAAGTAAATATGTCCACTGGCCCACAAAGAAATTGTTATTAAGTATTTAAAACTTTCATGATTTATTAGGTATCTTAAATTTTTAGAACTACCAACAAGTTTCAAGTTCTTTTATTGAAAATTTCATCCAAATCAGATCAGTGGTTTCCAAGCAAATCACAAACATACATATAGGTGAAACAGAATGTCTTTGTTCTGAAGTTGGTTAAAAATAGAAATTTAATTTGTATAGTACTTACCTTTGTGAACTTTGAATAGTTTTCATATAATGCATATTTATGCAACCATTTAAGTGGAATCCATGCCCTTGTAGCAGGATTTGAATCAAAAAATACTACATTATAGTAAGTCTGAAACAAATATTATAAATGATTTTAATTGTCAGCATAATTAAATAATTTAAATAGGTAGTACAATGCAAATATTGAGACACTGATATTGTTAATATAAAAAGTGAAATCAACTATCAAGCCAATTTTGCAAACAAAATTGTCGGGCTGCACAAATAATATTGCATAGGATAATAAAAATATAAGAAAGGAAAATGAAACAAGAATGTCAAGAAATTAGGAATGATCTGAAAGTTGGACCTGTAAATAATTGGGTACCGGTAATCAGCAAAATCCCTGAAATCTCTGATTCTGAAATGTCTTGACCATATGGAGAAGACCATGTTAGTAAAGAGGATTTACGGACTGAGAACCTAATGAAAGAAGATGTTTAGAACATCAAAAATTGAGATACGAAGGCATTAGCATAGTACTGAAGAAAGGACACAAGTAAGCCCTTGGCTCAATGTGAGGAGGAAAAGAAAATGTGTTTTATAAATTGAATCAGTCATATAATTTACCTTATAATTTCCGTCAAGTGACTTCTAGCGTAATTTGAGCTGGGTTACGCGTTTCAGGCCATATGACCCATCTTCAGACCTTCACTCCAAAGGAGCTCGTTATAAATTAAAATCCATATTAAAACAAACACACAATAAATAAATACGTAAAATACAATGAATGAACATATTATAAGCGTACTAGTAACCAACATGGTGCACCGCGTGTAGCATGTCAAGACTGTGTCATGGGCACTATTATTTAGTTTTATCTTTAAGCGATCGCAGTTTAAAGATAAAACTAAATAATAGTGCCCATCGACACAGTCTTGACATGCTACATGCGGTGCACCATGTCGGTTACTAGTACGCTTATAATATGTTCATTCATTGTATTTTACGTATTTATTTATTGTGTGTTTGTTTTAATATGGATTTTAATTTATAACGAGCTCCTTTGGAGTGAAGGTCTGAAGATGGGTCATATGGCCTGAAACGCGTAACCCAGCTCAAATTACGCTAGAAGTCACTTGACGGAAATTATAAGGTAAATTATATCATTATCATACAGTGACTTGGACCGCATTAATTATGTTTGAATCAGTCAGTTTATGCATTTTCCCAACATTGTAATTTTTCAGGGAATTTAATTTCTAATTAACATTCTTTTTAATTAAAAAAAAACTGCAGCATTTCAAAAAGTTCTCAGAACAAAAGTTTCTTTTGATCTTTGCAAAATGTATGTTAAATTTTTATTCATTCATGATAAGTGACTGTAAAAAGGACTTACCGGTGTTTCACTTCCCCTCTCTAACCAGCAATATAACTCCAGATCTGGGTCATCATCTACCATGGCTGGCCACCAGGGAAAATTTCCCAATTTGGCCCAAACAATTGATCCACAATTGTAACTAGTTTCAATTAAATATTCGTCTTCTTTCTGTTCAATCTGAGTCACATTTTTCCCACAAGTTTGATAATTTACATCTGAAAGTCAAAGTCACAAGAAATAAGGTCAGGAGGACACAGAGGATGTAGGACAACTAATATATTATTGAAGTGTTAACTTCTTATAGCAGAGGAGAGGGAAAAAATTTACACGAGAGTGAATTGTTAGAATGTGACGTCATCAGAAAGGAATGCGACGAGAATCCGTAACAATTTCCCCCTCTCTGCATCCCATGTTCTTTCCCACTCTTCTTATAGCAGAGGAGAGGGAAAAAATTTACACGGGAGTGAATCGGTTGAATGTGACGTCATCAGAAAGGAATGCGACGAGAATCCGTAACAATTTCCCCCTCTCTGCATCCCATGTTCTTTCCCACTCCCTCTCACGAAGCGTCTGCTTTAGTACTCTATAAACAGTTTATCACGCTCATTATCACGCGTATAGTTCTGTGCAATTTGTGATTAATTAAAATGTCAAGATACATCAGAAGATGAATCGAATGAAAAAAAATAAAGATATAAAGAGCAGAATATATGCGTGAATATCGAAAAAAAAAGAAAAGAGAAAAAATTAAGTCAATGCCAAAAACATCAAATGAAAGACATTCGAATTCTTACAAAAGGCAAGTATAATCATCATTTAATTTCAAATTAGCTGACTTGTACTAAAATAATGCATTATTTTAATACAAAAATAATAAAAAAAGACACCCATATACAGCATGTATACAGTTTGTATATTATTCCGACACGTTTTCTTTTTGAATTATGTCTTTTCTCTTGTTTACGTCGGTATGCGTGAATATCGAAAAAAAAAAGAAAAGTGAAAAAATTAAGTCAATGCCAAAAACATCAAATGAAAGACATTCGAATTCTTACAAAAGGTTACATGAGTTTAGTGAACAAATATCTAGTTCGCACCTAGTACAAAGGCAAGTATAATCATCATTTAATTTCAAATTAGCTGACTTGTACTAAAATAATGCATTATTTTAATACAAAAATAATAAAAAAGACACCCATATACAGCATGTATACAGTTTGTATATTATTCCGACACGTTTTCTTTTTGAATTATGTCTTTTCTCTTGTTTACGTCGGTATGCGTGAATATCGAAAAAAAAAAGAAAAGTGAAAAAATTAAGGCAATGCCAAAAACATCAAATGAAAGACATTCGAATTCTTACAAAAGGTTACATGAGTTTAGTGAACAAATATCTAGTTCGCACCTAGTACAAAGGCAAGTATAATCTCATTTAATTTCAAATTAGCTGACTTGTACTAAAATAATGCATTATTTTATTTTTCAACAATTAAGTTATTTTAATACTTTCAGCGCCATGTGTATCAATTTGATGCACACTTGTGTTTTACCAGTGGACTATACGTATCAGTTTGATAGACACTGCATTTGTTGTCACAGACCATGTGTATCAATTTGATGCACACTTGAGTTTTACCAGTGGACCATGTGTATCAGTTTTACACACACAAAGTGGTCACGTTTCAAACACTGTGTATAACATTTATGCACAGTACGATAAGACTAGATCCTCGTTTATAATGTTTAAAGGGTCTCGCTTGTAGTAATTATTAGTTATTGATAATGTCTGTTACTATTATTAGTTTTTTGGTTTTATTGATTTATTCAATCCAATTCAATCTATTATTGAATCCAATATAAATAAATCGGTTCACTTACACTTGTCGTCATTTAGTAAATGTTTATATTTTTATGAGTAAATGTTTAATTGTAGATCCATCGATGAATGTAACTGTTGCGTAGATCTCTTGATGTTGGTTCACTCTTCTGTTTAAAAAAGTCGTCTATGTATGTCAGTGTGTCTTGGCAAGGTTATTACACATAAATTAAACTTTCATGTACCTGTGTTTAAGTACTGGACGATCAGTCGTTCACAGTTGGTTAACAAACTGTCAAGCCTTTGATTGATCAGTATATTATTACTGTAAAAGCTTTTATAACACCTTTGATATTTACTTGGGCGCCATATGGGTTTTCGACAGAAATGTCCCATAAAAAGAATTCTCCTGAATGAATTGATAGTTAGTATTGACTTTTAATGACTCTATAATTGGTCAGTTAGTTAAATTGAGATCATGCATTAAACTTCTACTTGTTTGTTTGTTATCAACTGCACTTCAGTGATTGGTAATACCAATTATTATTTGAAATAATCATTAACAAATGTTGTTGCTGTACAATACTGATATTTATTATTCGTTATTGAATAATGTTAAGTAAATACATTCATATAATAACAATCAATGGATCACGAATCGTCCGGTTTCCTTACTTTGCCTAGCTCAGTTTCGTTTACAATGAAAACTCTAATTATGATTAACAAATTATTTATATTATTTATTTACCTCAAGGATGGCTTCGTTAAGCTACAGAATAGAACACTACTTTGTTTCAAAATACTAATATGATATCATATGTTTAGGTTAGACACCTTTGATAATTGACAGTTAATGAACGAAAAGTTCGTTTGTTCTGATTAAAATTGAGTTGTTATAAAAACGTTAACACATATTTTCTTAAATCGGAATATTGTGCCGCCCCTTGGCAAGACAACACAAAAATCGGGAACTAGTTTAATTATTTACCAGTAAACTAAACCAGCTGCCGTTGTTAGTAAAACTCTTACTAACAAATTACAAAACAAGTGTGATATAGGAAACTGACAAGGTTTGCATAAACTTATTCACTCACTAGGTATTAGCTAAAACATCTCTTTATTGCTATTGAAATATTAATCAAACATTATTCCTGATTTTAAAGAAAGTTATTTTAGTAAATAGTGCTTTTACTGCTTCAAAGATCTTAATTATATTTTTCTTGTTATATATCAAAAATTTATTCATATAACTGTTACTTTTAATACCACGGATCCGGGTCTCAATTTTCTCAAAATTATTAATTTATCAATATATACATTACGGTTACTATTACTTCTTACAAAATTACAAAATATACAAATCTGATAATTTGTTCATTACATTGCGAAAGTTCTTTAAAGTTCTTTGTTACTTCTTATTAAGGGAAATTTACAAAAGTTGTGGTTTGATATCACCTGAGGTTGTTGTTGTATTCTTGGGACATCTCCAGTCGTCTTCTACGGGTTGAGTACGTTGTTCTTGGTGTATCTACATCGGGTTGATTTTTAGTTTACTTGAAGCTCTCGAAGATAGGTTGTTTACTTGAAGTTCCACATGTTGTAATTTCACTTTTCTTAGTGCAGATTCTTGTAGTTCACATTTTCTTTATTTTAATTACAGTTATAGTTCTCACTTTGCAGTACTACAGTCTAGTAGTTAACTATGTTACACTTACATTTGATTTTGTTTTTAAGAGATGTGTTGGCTACCTTTTTCTATTTTATTTATATATTTTCTCACAAACTCTAGACACTACATTATTCACAGTAACAAGATTTCACGCTGGATATACTTCTAGAGAACATACACATACGTATATGTGTACAACACCAAAACTCACGTCTACTCATTGCGACGTTCTACGGCCGAATGCACGTACGGTTTAGGGGAGAGGGCTCAGTCAGCTAGTGCGTATTTACGCGCTAAGAAAATAGTTCGTACTTTTCTTATTATTATTTATTCATTAATTAGAAGATAAATACTTTATGTTTATTTTATTATGACTTAGGGATTTATTTATTTCTCTAGTCGCATTTTTAATTATTTAAGTAATTATTATTATTATTCACTACTTAATACTTTTCTTGGCGTGTTGGTACTGGAAGGTTTCAAGTAGATTCAGGAATCTGGGTATAGGTAAGGGTGTATGATACTCTTACTTATTAAAATTAAAAAATTTTAATCTGTGCGATTTTTAATACATTTAAAATCGTCACATCCTCCTGCACTTAACTATGAAAAACGGGGCGGGGGGGTTTGAATAATAAAAAATCTAATAAACACAATTATATTTTTATCTTTCGTGAAATTCCCTTTCTCTCGTTTCTTAACATCTACCTTAATATTATTTACATATAAATAGACATTACTTATTTATTAATCTATTTGTTACTCTTGTTTCCCGTAACTTCACAATATAGTGGCCCGACTGTATACCTTGCATACTCTAACTCAAGTAGTTAGTTTTCTGCGCTTTCTTTATCCCTTGTAAAGAATTATTCAGTGCGGCGCCATTGTGACTGTGTTACGTATTTATCCCTATATCTCTTAATACTACCAAGGTAATCTAAAGTTGATCCCATACTCAACCTTAGATCCTATCTTAACACTAATTTCTTATTCTACTGAGATACGCGGAATTTCACAAAGCGGGAATCTTTATTTACATTTAAACAATGAGCTTTTACAATCTAAGAGGGGTCAAACACTTTACACTAGACGCATTGTATTATTCACTAGGGAGGTTTTCATTGTTTAGCGATGCTACCATTTATAACAATAGGGGAAGGCTTACTACAATATTTCCTGTACGAACGGGTTTGTCTATATTACTGTCAAGCTGGGGGAATTATTTTGAAGCAGGACACGACCGGGCGTTTACACGACTCAAATATACTTTTATTATTATTTTCTCTTTACTCATTTTACTTCTACACTTTACACTTTTATTACACGTTATTTTTATTCAAGCTATTATATATCCTTTTTATTTAAAGTACTTATTATTTATTTTATTTCAAACACTTATAAACTTGAATTTATTTAAACACACATATCTATATCTTATTTCATATTAAGCTTCCATATGCAATCTTATCTTAATTCATCAACATAACTTATCTCACAACAATTAAATTCTCAGTATTGACATATATAATTAATCAAAACAAAACGATAATACCATTTTAGTAGAGAGAAATTTCATATACGGAAAGTTCATTGCTTTAACAAACAGCACAAAGAATCAGCTGTTTTGGGGTGTCGTCTAGTTGCATAGGGTAGTAATTCAGAACAATACAAAAACAGGAAAGAGCTTGTCTAACGTGGCTTTGTTTGCTTTAGGGAGGAGGGGTTATGAATGAGATGGGTTCTTACAAAGGGGAGAGTTTACATTCATCAACACATATTTAACATGAACCAACTGGCTTGGAATTGACTTGTTTGGAATGGTTTCCCTACCAGCTATTACTTGCTTAACACGGCAAACTCGCGATACTAATATTATTATTATATAATTAAAATTTTACTCATTTATATTTTTTTTGTTTATTTCTGAGTGAATAAATTTATGTTTGTCCTTTTTTTATCGTTAACGACTTATAAACTTATACAACAACAATTACATAATTATGTTGCAATTTTCTGTACGTGACACTCTGTAAACAATATTTTGTTTTACCAAGTAAATTACACAATTTTAAATTCAGCAGAGTGGCGCAATTTTGTGCCGCCCCTTGGCAAGACAACACAAAAATCGGGAACTAGTTTAATTATTTACCAGTAAACTAAACCAGCTGCCGTTGTTAGTAAAACTCTTACTAACAAATTACAAAACAAGTGTGATATAGGAAACTGACAAGGTTTGCATAAACTTATTCACTCACTAGGTATTAGCTAAAACATCTCTTTATTGCTATTGAAATATTAATCAAACATTATTCCTGATTTTAAAGAAAGTTATTTTAGTAAATAGTGCTTTTACTGCTTCAAAGATCTTAATTATATTTTTCTTGTTATATATCAAAAATTTATTCATATAACTGTTACTTTTAATACCACGGATCCGGGTCTCAATTTTCTCAAAATTATTAATTTATCAATATATACATTACGGTTACTATTACTTCTTACAAAATTACAAAATATACAAATCTGATAATTTGTTCATTACATTGCGAAAGTTCTTTAAAGTTCTTTGTTACTTCTTATTAAGGGAAATTTACAAAAGTTGTGGTTTGATATCACCTGAGGTTGTTGTTGTATTCTTGGGACATCTCCAGTCGTCTTCTACGGGTTGAGTACGTTGTTCTTGGTGTATCTACATCGGGTTGATTTTTAGTTTACTTGAAGCTCTCGAAGATAGGTTGTTTACTTGAAGTTCCACATGTTGTAATTTCACTTTTCTTAGTGCAGATTCTTGTAGTTCACATTTTCTTTATTTTAATTACAGTTATAGTTCTCACTTTGCAGTACTACAGTCTAGTAGTTAACTATGTTACACTTACATTTGATTTTGTTTTTAAGAGATGTGTTGGCTACCTTTTTCTATTTTATTTATATATTTTCTCACAAACTCTAGACACTACATTATTCACAATAACAAGATTTCACGCTGGATATACTTCTAGAGAACATACACATACGTATATGTGTACAACACCAAAACTCACGTCTACTCATTGCGACATTCTACGGCCGAATGCACGTACGGTTTAGGGGAGAGGGCTCAGTCAGCTAGTGCGTATTTACGCGCTAAGAAAATAGTTCGTACTTTTCTTATTATTATTTATTCATTAATTAGAAGATAAATACTTTATGTTTATTTTATTATGACTTAGGGATTTCTTTATTTCTCTAGTCGCATTTTTAATTATTTAAGTAATTATTATTATTATTCACTACTTAATACTTTTCTTGGCGTGTTGGTACTGGAAGGTTTCAAGTAGATTCAGGAATCTGGGTATAGGTAAGGGTGTATGATACTCTTACTTATTAAAATTAAAAAATTTTAATCTGTGCGATTTTTAATACATTTAAAATCGTCACAATATGTTAATTCCTCTAAATAATTTCGATACAGTGTTATCTACTTATAGTCTTAGTGTTCTTGCGTCAGTACAATCGTGTATTATGTTCTAAGGTTATCTGCTATAATGTAAACAAGTAATTTGGTCACTGTACTACCTGTGGATTAATCGTATTGATTAATTTAAGAACACATTAACAATAGGATTATAATGATCGTTATTTCACTTCACTAATTCGCACTGAAACGAGGTACTTCTTAATAAATAGGCTACTGCCTTTGTGGTTATGTTGACATCAACCTCGTTCGTATTCACGCTCTGCTTGTTAAGGTTCACTACTAAATTTGATGCACACAGATTGAATTACACTTCTTCTCAGTCGTTGATTTCTAAAATTGTGATGATTAATTATTCTGGATTTGTTGTTGCTGGTTGAGTGAAATTTGAGTTAGTTATTTATAATATATAGTACAACATTATTCAAGTCAGTTGTTACTTTGTTTATACAGTTCGACTTTATTTATCAAATGGTTTTATTGGGCTTACTTGACAGTTTATTGGGGAAACTTGTCTTGTCAATTTGTCATAGTCAGTCAGTTTATTTAGGTTGTAGTGTCATTTGGTACATGTAGTGGATTCATCACTGTTTCCTTGAATTCCTTCTCTTCTTTTCTTCTTTGCTGGTTCATTATTTTCACTGTTACATTCTTTCTACTTACTCATTTATAGTTCTTGTGGTATTATTCACTCTTCTGGTGTTCATTATGGTTATGGAACATTTTGTGATGTTACAACAGTTATTATTGATATTTTGCCGGTGTTTGCATAACCCGGCGATCGAAGATATAAAAAAATTTTTTTTTCCAATAATAAATTCGATGACTTGTCAATGTCAGCTAGCGTGGCGATATTTGGATGGCACTGTCAGACAGTGCACGCAATCTAGTGGCGAAGTTTAGGGTTCGTTACGCTGCTGCTGTACAAATCAGTTGCAGGCAGCCTTTCACCGAACAAACAGCTACTCCTCACCTCGGACAGTTTACTTGGACAGTTTTCTTCTCATCTCTGATGGCAGGCTAAATTTTTGAGACATCCCGGGTTCTCGCCCTAGAACGGAGACTTGGCCACAGCTGGTGTACTGCCACCTTCACCAGCCATGAACCACCTGAAACTTGTCTGTACCGAGGAGGGAGCTAGCTAACAGTAACGATGTAATTCAACCGCTTCAGTTAAGGTGATATGAACTCTTTTATTATTTTTTTTTGGCCTGGCCCGCAAAACATCAGTGTGACAAATTGTGCTCGAACAACGAACAACGTGCTTACTCAGCTAGACAGTTAGATCAAGGGTGTGTCACCAAGACATTTATTATGAACATTATCCACACTTATAACGTACTATCACTGTAATTGTGAGCTACACTGTGGGGGTGCACCAGAGTTTTTTTATATATTTTGAATGCTAATATTGTAAGGGTAATTTGTTCTGTAAAGCTAAGTATAGGTATGAGTTTCTTGATTCTGAACCGGCTGGTTCAGATGTTTTCTGAGGGTTACTGGGGTTTCACATTTACTTATTTTCCTGTATTTAAGGGCTGGGGGTTTGGGTTTCATGCTGTTTCAGTGTTAATTCTTAATAGGTTTTCTGGGCACAATTTGGGCACATGTTGGTGCCGTTTCGTGCAGGTCTGATACTGGTCTCACCTGGTCAGGTCAGGTCTATCCTGGCACACTTCCACAGCTGCTAGTATACCACATGGTTTTAATTTTATATATGCACAGATGGCTGATATTAAATTTAATTTTTTTTTTTGGCATATACGATTTATATTCAGAGATTGTCAGAATTTTAAATGGAATGAAATGTACAGGCGGTACTTGTTATTGTAACTTAGATTCTGGCTTTACTTGCTAAACTTGTCTAGTTAATTTTGCTTATTATCAAACCGTTATGATTAAAGAAGGAAGTCTTTCTAAACATGTAACCTTTTTAGGACAAATGTCCTGTGCATTATATGAATCTACTAGTTTTACATTTTGCCTGTTATAGCAAGTCTAACTTATCCTTGTATTGTCATTACAGATCAAATATTATTTATTATTATTTTATTAACCAGATTAAGCATCATCGTTCTATTATCATGACTTATTACAAATGTGGTCTCAAGAAGGGTTAAAAATGTAAAAGGGGTTGCTGTTCTGATCGATTCAAATTTGCTTTAAAATTTTACACTTTTCTAAAATTAAAGATTTTGCTATTTTCTAAAATTCATACCGGCTGTACGGCTTAAGTTATAATTGTAATTTGTGATGATGGCAAGTCCAGATTTTCTTCACCTGCATATATGCATTAGATAGAAGATGCAGGCGGTGCGCCAGGCTTTATAATTGTAAGTTGTCTGTGATTATGTGATATCGAGGTATATGTGTGTTATATTATATGTTTAAATTATGTGTTAAAATAATGAACCAGATTGATATATATTGTAACGCAACAGAAATGCTAGCATCTGTGTTACATAAAAACAAGGTTAACAGAATAATAAACAAGTCAATATCTAACCCCATGATAGAACAAAGATATAATAATTACATTTATAATTATAGATAAAGGTAAATAAGGATGCAAGGTAGTATTAACAAGAATAAACGAACCTGTAAGTTAGATAATAGTTGATGATATATGTTTAGTGAAAAGCAAACAAAAAATGAAACAATAATTTACTTTATAGTAATAGCAAATAAGAATTTTGAGTTAAGAGATATTATTTTGTGACAACAAATATTATGATAAAGTTTATGTTACGTTATACCAAATATGTGTTGAGTTAATGAAAGATAATGAAACAAGATGTATTATTCAATGACTGTTGTAGAATGAAGTGTGAAGCAGCTAATTAACGTTAATAGATTTGAATTTTCTTATATGTGATCCATAGGTCAAGATAAAATTGTTATTAGATATGGAAAAAATAATTGTTTATGTAAATGTTAATAGTTAAGATTTTATTATATGTATGAATTTATGTAAAAGGGGCTATAGATGTTTACTAGTTATAAACACAGGTAGATCCGTTTACAATAAAAGGCCTAACAGCCAAAACCACTATATAACCACTCATAACATAAAGGTTAGGTACATCAATTAATAATAATTAATGAATACGATTTGAAGAGCTAGAAAAAAACATTAAATTAATAATGATATATAATAAAATTTATACAAATTATGATAATGCCATAATGCCATGATATCGATTAATAACGTTTAATATCAAAAGGGTATTAAATATAAAAAAAAGAAAAAAAACAGGATTATATCAAAAAACCAGCAGAATATGTGTAGAAAATAATAAACCAACTATCGGTAAAGTTACATTCCGATAGGATAGCAAATTGATAAGGAATAGACAAAAAATATATGAAATAAACACTATATTCAAAACATGTGGAAGGAAGAAAAATCATGTGTTGCTAGGGACGACAGGAAAAGAGGAAGTTGTTGATTTGACAATAATTACTTTGATGATCTGAATGTGATGAGATTAATAAAAAACCAACAAATATCTATTTAATTGGAATATACTAAATTAGTAAATACTATTATAAAATACAAAATACTAATGATAATAGTTATGACTCTTGCCAGTATAAATTAACCAAACCAGACAATAGTATGAAATCGCAATAGGAAATAAATAACTGGATTCTACAAGGAAGGACTTGAACTGTCCCATATCCGAAAGGAATTGACAATACATTAAAACAAATAGAAAGAGTCAAAAGTATCACAAATAATAATATACACTACACCAGAATTTATAACCTTTCAAATACACGGAACATCACTAATTGCTTCAACCGAGAGAAGAACGTATCTGGATCCAGGAGTTGCAGAAGAAGCATCAATCGGGCTGTAAATCAATCCAGGGAGCTGTATTTCCGAAGTGGACAGGACAAGAATTCCATTTATCAAACCGAAGAAAGAATATCGTACGGCATAATCGTACAGAACAGTAAATTTATCAATCAACCGCCTACACGATTTGCTTCGTTCTAGTCTGGTAAATTATTATTATATTAATCATACTAACTACACAACACTTCAAATTTGTAAATCTTGCATTCTTATCTATGTATTTTTAATCTTCCCCACAGTTACAAGAACCTTCACACCCTGAATTAAATTAATTACAAATTAAAACACAATATATAACTGAATTTAAATAAAGGATCGGAATAATCAACAATTGATTCACGCAATCTATAGCCCAAGCATATGTTAATTAGAACATATCTTATTCAATGTTAAAGAAGTAAACAAATAAAGAACCTTTATATATTTGCAAAATCTTGTCATTTGGAGTATGATTTAATGAGTTGGGAATAAAAAGTAACTGAATAAGTATAGAATAATTGGTTAACATAAACAGTGAAATAACCTATAAGTTTCGTTGAGCCAATACTACAGCGCTTATAGCGGAATTATCTGACACCAAAGAGAGAGCGTAAAAATACAAAGTTAGACATAATTCTCTTCAAGGTATAATAGGGTTGAACGAAATTACAGAATAACGCATTAATTATTTAAGTTTCAGGTACACTAACACTGATATTTTTTAGAGAGCTAAGTTAATATTAATTAATTACATCAATATATCCCACAACTCCAAATATCTCAGATATTTAAATAATTAAGTAAACTAAACGACCTAAGAGAGTAAAACAAGGGAACATACCCGTTCATAGCAACGAATAGGCTTACATTGCGTGACACATTATAAGACGCAAGTCGTCGTCTTATAACAAATTGACGAACCCAACAGTGGGGTTTGAACCGTACGTACCCGATGTATAACAAATTGACGCTCATAACGTGGGACCTAATTAGGTGACGCGAGAGAGTATAACAAATTGGCGCTCAACCAGTGTAGGGCTTAAGTTAAGTAACTATAATTACAATAACATTACTTAACCAGAGCAGGCAACTGTGGGAGAATAAACATGCATACCAGAGGTAGATCAAGGATTCGGGCAGGAGAAACGGAGAAGGAAATAGATGAACAAGAACAGGAAATAGAACTAATAACAGATAGTGAAATGGAACAACAGACAGACGAAATAGCGGAAACTGAAATTATTATGGACAAGGAAAGGGAACCAGTTGAAGAAGATGCCCAAGGGGACCAAATAGATAAAACGGGGGTCAGAGAAGCACCAAGTTGGCAGGAATTGATGAAATTTATGGCAGAACAGAACAGACTAACTAACGAAAGTCTGAGGAAAATAAATGAGGAGATCAAGGAGAATAAGGAAAGCAATAGACAAATGAATGAGGAAAATAAGGAAAACTCAAAGAGACGGGAGGAAAACTCAAAGAGACTGGAGGAAAAATACGATAAAACCCATGAGGAAATTAAAGAAACCTCAAAACGAATGAACGAAAGGTTAAACCAAATTCACGAAAGGTTAGATAGGAATGATGAGGGTGTAAAACAAATGAAGGAAGACATCCTACAAATACATGAAGAGAATTTAAGGCAGATTAATGAAATAATTGAGAATCTTCATGTGACCATTAACCAGAAGGTGGACCAAAATAATGAGGAAAGAAAATTAGAAATAGCCAAAACAAATGAAGGGTTAGAAAAACTAACGAAACAATAGTACAGGTTCGTGAAGAACTACAAAATAAAATTAATGACATAAAAATTGAGAACAAAACATTGGTCAAAGAAATCCAACAGGAAACTGTCGGAAAATATGAGCAAATTAAAAACGAAGTACATCAGGTACGGGAAGAGAATAAGGAAGGGATTACGCAAATACAGACAGACATGGGTGAACGACTCGAAAGAGTCTATGGCAATTTAAACAGTATGGAAGGTCAAATTAATACCAGTAAAAATAAAATAGAGGAAATTAGTAGACGTGAATTACAATTACAAGAAGAAGTAGATTCATGGCGGGATAGGACATGCCAACATAGTCATATAAATAACCACAAGAACCGGGAATCGATTAATTTTCGTAATTACAAGCGCAATCCGATGGAATTTTTAAAGAGATTGGAAGAGGTGATCGCAAGAAATAGAGAAAATCGCTGGAGTATTATACGCAGTATGATTGATGAAACGTTTAAAGATACTTATGATAATTGGTGGACAGCGGTGCGCCCAGATATACTGGACATGACTGAGTTCAAAAAACAATTTAAAGAGAAGTATTGGTCTGAATCGACCCAGAACATGATTAGGAATAATTTGAGTAACGGTCGATATGAAACAAACATAGGCCAGTCTCCTACTTCATACTTTCTAGGAAAAGTATGTATGGCGCGGAACTTAGAGCCCAGAATTCCCGAAGAATGTTTGGTGATACAACTATCCTACCATTACGAGGAAGGGATAAAAAATGCACGTATGTGTAGTCAAATCAAAACGATTCCAGCCATGGCCAAATTCTTGGAGAATTATGAGCACGAGAACCAATACCAAAGAAATAGAATGTTAAATTATAAATATCAGAAGTATAATAATAACGCGCCACCAACCAATTCTCATAATAATGATCACAATCGACCTGCGCAGAACGTTAATGCCAATAGAACCCAAAATGAGCACGCGAATAATAATTCCAGGAACTATAATTATCGTGGCAATAATAATTATAATTACCGTGATAGTCGCAATAATAGAGGAGATGGGGACAGATGACCCAATAATTATAGGCATAACGTCAATTATATCTACTCCAGGCCTCAAGGTAATCAGCGACGGTATTACCCAAGGAGTCACCGATATGACAACCATTATGACCAGTCCCGGCGTGAAGACAACTATCCACCTGAAGGAAATTATAGGGTAGCGGAACCTAATACGGAGGATCGCACTGAAACCGTACAAAATCAACACAGTAATCAAAATGAAAATAGAGAAGAGGGGGTAAGCCCTCATTTAAACTAGTAGAGGCAGTGAAAATTAATGAATACCCTTCACTGAACCGTAATCTTGGGGAACAACGACTTATAAACAAAATTAAGAATAATCGTGCAATAACCATAATTAATAACCACTATTTAAAGAATATCAGGGAAGATTTATTGGAAGAGGATAAGAAACATGTAAACAGTAATAGTAATAATGAAATCATATATGTAACAGCAAAATTCTAAAAGACAGTAAGACCAACTTACAAAAATTATTTGAAATAACTATTATATATAAAACGAATTTAGTAAGAAAAAAAAATTACTAAATCCAAAAAGAAATATTATGAATAAATTCTAAAATATAATAAGAACAACTTATTACCAGTCTTGAAGAGAAAATACTTGGAATTTAAAAAGAATTTGAGTTGAATACTACCACTAAATTCTAAAATACAATAAGAACCACTTATTATCGATTTTGAAGAAAAAAACACTTGTAAATAAAAGAGAATTTTATGAACAATAAAATAAATAGAAAAAAAAATGTGTCATTCAAAATGAAGTAAGTCTGAATTAAAATATAGTTATGAAGAATAGTTATGAAGAAGGTATTAAGAACAATGAATAATGAAACCCCAAGATTACAGAAGAAAGCGAGAATTATTATTAAATGTTTATAAAGAAATAGTGTGAATAATGAATAACAAATCCCAAGATTACAGAAGAAAGCGAGAATTATTATTGAATGTTTATAAAGAAATAGTGTGAATAATGAATAACAAATCCCAAGATTACAGAAGAAAGCGAGAATTATTATTAAATGTTTATAAAGAAATAGTGTGAACAATGAATAATGAAATCCCAAGATTACAGAAGAAAGCGAGAACTATTACTAAACATCTACAAAGAAATAATGTGAATGATAAATAATGAAACCCCAAGATAAAAGTTTTTACCTCAAATCTACCTATGCAAAATAAAAAAAGAGAAAAATCATATGACCTAAAATACATACCACATTGCCAAATGAAGGAAACAACTTCAGTAAACGATTGAATGTAACCAATCTAATGTTAAAGAAGACAAGAAAGAAAGAGTATTTATGAACATAATTCATTTAAAAAATAAACAGCCAAAATAATGAAATACGATAAGAAGAAGAATAGTTGGGCTAAGGAATGTATTTAGTCAGGAATACAGTTATAATGATCATCACACAACAACTATTTAGAAAATATTGAGATCAGAGAAAAAACAAATGAAGAAGATACTTAGCATTACAATCACAACAAAAATGAAAACAAAAATGATTACAAATGATAACTGTCAAATTTAATATCAAAGAATGGTTAAGGAACTAAAATGGAATCACAAAATATGAAGGATAATAATGAAGACATATAAAAGCAACAAAGAAAAAATTTTTCCCAAATATTTATTATTAAATAATTAAAGAGATTATTAGGAGATTATTATATTTTATAGCTGACTGTAGATGAATTCCAGCAGTACTATATTAAGATGTGGTGTGGGCAGCAGAGTATGAAGCCAAACATTGCCTCTCTGAACTGTACCAACGCATGTATTAGGGATTGTTAGGGAAATTAAATATTTAAGGAATATTAGAATAGTTGCAAGAATGACTTCAGTTTCCAAAACAGTAGGACGAAGAAAACAGAAAGAAATGAGTTGACAGAAGAATAATTGAGAAATACAGTGATTATAGTAATTATAAGTCGAAGAGATGTGAAACTAATGTATCATTGAATATTGTAGCCAACTATCAAGAAATAATGTTTACAGAAATTAAAAATGATCAAGAATGTTATTTAAAATGATGAAATGTTATTAAATAAAAAAAAAGTATTAATACTAGTCTAATGAAGTTACATTGAGAATCCCATCGTCAACCATTAACAATGACATGAAGAAAAGGCATGTGAAAAAGACAAGTTTATTTGACCTAAACTTCATTCAGGTAAACTAAACTTTTTTAGGAGGGAGAGCATATGTAACGCAACAGAAATGCTAGCATCCGTGTTACATAAAAACAAGGTTAACAGAATAATAAACAAGTCAATATCTAACCCCAAGATAGAACAAAGATCTAATAATTACATTTATAATTATAGATAAAGGTAAATAAGGATGCAAGGTAGTATTAACAAGAATAAACGAACCTGTAAGTTAGATAATAGTTGATGATATATGTTTAGTGAAAAGCAAACAAAAAATGAAACAATAATTTACTTTATAGTAATAGCAAATAAGAATTTTGAGTTAAGAGATATTATTTTGTGACAACAAATATTATGATAAAGTTTATGTTACGTTATACCAAATATGTGTTGAGTTAATGAAAGATAATGAAACAAGATGTATTATTCAATGACTGTTGTAGAATGAAGTGTGAAGCAGCTAATTAACGTTAATAGATTTGAATTTTCTTATATGTGATCCATAGGTCAAGATAAAATTGTTATTAGATATGGAAAAAATAATTGTTTATGTAAATGTTAATAGTTAAGATTTTATTATATGTATGAATTTATGTAAAAGGGGCTATAGATGTTTACCAGTTATAAACACAGGTAGATCCGTTTACAATAAAAGGCCTAACAGCCAAAACCACTATATAACCACTCATAACATAAAGGTTAGGTACATCAATTAATAATAATTAATGAATACGATTTGAAGAGCTAGAAAAAAACATTAAATTAATAATGATATATAATAAAATTTATACAAATTATGATAATGCCATAATGCCATGATATCGATTAATAACGTTTAATATCGAAAGGGTATTAAATATAAAAAAAAGAAAAAAAAACAGGCTTATATCAAAAAACCAGCAGAATATGTGTAGAAAATAATAAACCAACTATCGGTAAAGTTACATTCCGATAGGATAGCAAATTGATAAGGAATAGACAAAAAATATATGAAATAAACACTATATTCAAAACATGTGGAAGGAAGAAAAATCATGTGTTGCTAGGGACGACAGGAAAAGAGGAAGTTGTTGATTTGACAATAATTACTTTGATGATCTGAATGTGATGAGATTAATAAAAAACCAAGAAATATCTATTTAATTGGAATATACTAAATTAGTAAATACTATTATAAAATACAAAATACTAATGATAATAGTTATGACTCTTGCCAGTATAAATTAACCAAACCAGACAATAGTATGAAATCGCAATAGGAAATAAATAACTGGATTCTACAAGGAAGGACTTGAACTGTCCCATATCCGAAAGGAATTGACGATACATTAAAACAAATAGAAAGAGTCAAAAGTATCACAAATAATAATATACACTACACCAGAATTTATAACCTTTCAAATACACGGAACATCACTAATTGCTTCAACCGAGAGAAGAACGTATCTGGATCCAGGAGTTGCAGAAGAAGCATCAATCGGGCTGTAAATCAATCCAAGGAGCTGTATTTCCGAAGTGGACAGAACAAGAATTCCATTTATCAAACCGAAGAAAGAATATCGTACGGCATAATCGTACAGAACAGTAAATTTATCAATCAACCGCCTACACGATTTGCTTCGTTCTAGTCTGGTAAATTATTATTATATTAATCATACTAACTACACAACACTTCAAATTTGTAAATCTTGCATTCTTATCTATGTATTTTTAATCTTCCCCACAGTTACAAGAACCTTCACACCCTGAATTAAATTAATTACAAATTAAAACACAAAACTGAATAAGTATAGAATAATTGGTTAACATAAACAGTGAAATAACCTATAAGTTTCGTTGAGCCAATACTACAGCGCTTATAGCGGAATTATCTGACACCAAAGAGAGAGTGTAAAAATACAAAATTAGACATAATTCTCTTCAAGGTATAATAGGGTTGAACGAAATTACAGAATAACGCATTAATTATTTAAGTTTCAGGTACACTAACACTGATATTTTTTAGAGAGCTAAGTTAATATTAATTAATTACATCAATATATCCCACAACTCCAAATATCTCAGATATTTAAATAATTAAGTAAACTAAAAACGACCTAAGAGAGTAAAACAAGGGAACATACCCGTTCATAGCAACGAATAGGCTTACATTGTGTGACACATTATAAGACGCAAGTCGTCGTCTTATAACAAATTGACGAACCCAACAGTGGGGTTTGAACCGTACGTACCCGATATATGTGTATATATATATGTGTGGGTGAATTATTTGAAGGAATGTTAATTACTGTTATAATTGAAATGGCCTTATTGAAATTGATTTATTGATATATTGAGATTTATTTATTGATTGAGACTATTGTTATAATTGCACTTACAGATATTGAAATTTTCTGAATCAAGATGTAACATGAATTATGGGAATTAAGGAAGTTAATAAAAGATTGCTATTACTGTTTACCGACCGAGTTTTATTGCAAGTCCCGTCTCACTGGACCCAGCGCATTTTTTCTTCTCTAGGCCTTCCGCCTAGTTTTAATTAACTAGTGGCCCCTCTTCAAAAAAAAAAAAAAAAAAAAAAAAAAAAGTTTATTTTTTTATAAAGCATAAAAATAGAAAGAGGGGTTACAATATAAATGCATATATCATTTAGGCTTGGATTGAAGTAAACCACCTTGCAGTTGGTATAAAAAAATCTTTTTAACTTATATTATCTCATTTTAATTCATTTTGAAGCAGTTTCAGCAAAAAAATATATTGGTCTGCTGGTAAAACTATTCCGGAAAGTGGCTGGTTCACTAAAAAATTAACACAATTTGGTCTGGGGCTGAAAGTGTTAAGGAAGATAATCCAACAATTCTGATTTTGTCACACATCTCCTAACAGCATCTCAAAACATAACATACAAATTAGAAGTTGCTGTAAAAGCAGAACAAATTCTTTTGAAATGATAACCTTGTCATTAAATAACTTTACAAACATACATTTCAGACTTTCTGACCTTCTTCAGTCTTCCCTTGTTCTTGCCACTCTCATGACAGCTGCAGTTTTTTTGGATTACAGTCACAAACTCAAATTTTATCACCATAGTGATCCTACAGATGAAAGTAAGAATCATTTGCCATCTGTTGAGGCTCATGGCATATATCAATATACTGTACCACTGCTTTTGATCATGCTAAGGAGCCAAAGATCATGCAAACCATTAACAAATTTCACATCATAATGGAAGTTCATGTTTTCCATTGAAAATTTTAAATTAAAGTTGTTTAATTCTTGCATTATTTGGTAATGAGGTCCAAAAGGGGGGGGGTGATGCGAACACATGCTTTCATAGAAAATAAATGCACCAGCCTCTCCACCCCAACTCCACTCTCACCTACACATCGGTGGGCCCTGTTACGCCGAGCAATTCACTCCAAGGTTGTGGTAACCAATCCCTTTGGCGGAGTGGATCGGTAAGCAAATGAGAGATGGGGGTTCTGTCAGGACAGCCTGGGGGTCTCCTGGGTCCTGGCCGGGCAGGATAGTGCACATCAGCAGCAGGGTGTGCATCTACTGTGAAGGCGGAGGAGGCTATAGTAGCCCAACGGCTGCACACATGGGCTGAGTCAGTTAGCCTACTGCGACCAGGTAGAGAGAGCTCGTCAGCTGAGGTGAAAGCAACTCTTTAGGGGAAGTGCACCCCGAAATCAAAGTTCCTGGTCCTCCAGGTTGGGGGTTGGATTGGAGAATTCACATAGCCCATCTGTAAAACTTTTATGTCCAGAAACCTGTCAGTTTCTTTCGCCAGCCAGTTTTTAATGGGGACAACTGGTGGAGGCTGTTAAAGGAGGCCTTGACTGAGTAATAGGTTGTTGCGCCGCTGAAAAAGAAGATTATTTGGTAATGGACCCTCATGGATGAGTTCACAAATTATTTTCACATATTTTGTGGTTTACTGATAGCCCTATCTTGAATAATTTACATTTTCAAGTAACACTGAACAAATTTTGAAACATGTCTTTCAAAATCCTGCATTTACTAAGGTATATTCTTTAAAATACTAAATACACATTTCAAAAATCTTGGTAACTGATATACAAAGGTCCCAAAAAAATTTTGTGCTAGCACATTGTCTGAATGTATCACCTACTGCAAACTGATATTATTAAAATGAGGTTAACTAATGTGCACAGATTGAACACCAGTACATTAATCTGGCTGATTGACTGAGCAGGTGTAGAATTAAAAGCTTTTATTATTTTTTTTTTTTGTATGACTGTGTTGTAAAGTATATTTGCTGCAAGTACATTTCACGATCTATCAATGTGTATGTGTGTGTGTGTGTGTGTGTGTGTGTGTGTGTGTGTGCTGCTTAACTGAAATCTTAATATTACTTATAAACAAAAACTATTAAAAAAAGAATAAACACCCATGTTTATCATTAAAAGACAATATCCACTAAAAAGGCAATACATTAAGATGTTCATATTGTACTGTTACAGAGAAACAGAAAAATTACAATTAGTAAACAATACAATACATATAATTATGTATTGTGTGTGGTGTGTGTGTGTGTGTGTGTGTGTTTCATAAAAATTATTCCTAATAATAAACAATAATAAAAATACAAATAATAATTGCAAAGAACCCACCAATTTAATTGTGAACACAAACAGAGCTACAAAGGCCTGTTTAATTAAGATCCATACAATTGTTGATTTATTCAGTTAAAACTAATTCTATTCTGTCTGTTGGCTCAAGAACAGCATTAAATCTTTTTAGCAGTAAATATGGTTTTTGAGTTACACATTTACATCTTTCTTTAACCTTCACCCCATGACTTCGACTTCAGAGCCCATGACTTACAACATTCCTTCCATGATCTGCCACAGTCTCTTTTACCATCTGAGTCTTTTACCAGCATTTTCAGTTTAAGCATTAAAATTTTTAAATTACATTTCTGTCATACAGAATCCAGTGTACAAATAAGCAATGGTAATTCACTTCCATTTGATTCTATAAAGACCATGTCGTACATGAAGTAACGTATTAATTGAATTCTTCTCTGAGACTTCAGCTTTAGTCCTTTCCCACTTCCATCTGATTTCTAATGCTATGTGAACTGAGAGATATTTGTTGTCCTTTTAAACAACAAATTCCTATTTAAATGATTTTGAAAAGATGGATCAAGTTTCATTAAAATATAAAGTCCAGAGTATATAGTCCAGTCCATTAAAATATATACTTCAGAGCAGTGGCGCCTCGTGACTTAAGAGGCTGGAGGGCGCGGCCTTTAGGCTTCTTAATTATTTATCAATATTGCAGTTAACACACAATGGAAATGTCGCCAATATTTGATCACATAATTCATTAAGAAAATAAGAATAGTAACATGTGCAGCATGCACCGATTATTTAAAAATTTGATCTCACCTCAAATATTGTGATCTCTTGTAGAGAGTCAGAAGCTTTATTAATAAACATAACCACAAACTGTCGAAAGTGTCCACAAAAATGTCTATGCTGTTTCCACAAAAAAAGTAATATACTATATTTCCATTATATTATTTTTATGATACCTACACTTTAAAAAGACCATTTACAGTATTTATATACAAAGTCCATTCGCCTTTCCTTTAAATTAACGAACTTTCTAGCATTGTACAATATTAAACTGACTGATATTAAATTCAATTTAATTTAACCTAAGGGAATTTAATTTACACTTAAACACTTTCTAAATAATTTCTTTGGGCGCCATCTTTATTGCCAACTGTGAATATTTACCAAAGTTCGATTCAGCGGACCGGGAAGTGCAGAACTGGTTATTTAAGAAAATACAATTGAATTACCATCACAACTATTTTAATTCATTTTCATATTAAAATATGGTTTTATAAAAGAAAACATGAAAATATAGCACGTAACCTAATTGCAAATGTTATATAGAAAAATGTTCCCCTTCCCTTCTCCTACTTTTGCGATCTTATAGAAAAAACAATAACAACATTTATTATGCATTATTAGAAATAAACACATATTATAAACTTAGAATTAGTTTTGAAAAAACAACGGAAACCAGCACTTCAAATTTTATTATATAATTAAACAAAACCCTCACACTCGCTCACATACTTCCCAATTTAGATTTTCCCCTTTAACTCCCATTTTATTTAATTTACCCCATCTGTTTTTGGATTTCTGAAAAATATAATAAATTTTAATAATTCTGTGTATATCCTGGTAACTTATCTGCCTCGAGTCCGAATTCTAGTCCAGACGACGTCACATCGCTTTCCGTGCGCACTTTTACTTTACTTCATGATTATCGAACTGTTAGATTATAATGAAAACTGTTAATCACACTTTTAATTAGAAATTTTGATTTTAAGTCATGTTTTGAAATATAGTATTCACATTCTTTACGGTGCGGGCCCGCACTTACGTTCCGAAACTTTGTATAGGTATTGCTCGCGCGAGCGTTGAATTTAGACTGGGCAGAACTACAGGCGCTAATTTGTGAAGCGGCTGTTGCTGGATGATCAATTTTCTTTGTTTGTATATAGCTTGTATCATTGCGCCAGTAGACTACTTTCGTTTGCTGAGTGTCTGACGAAACTGGTGACACACCTCGTTATGTAATGCGGTGACGCAACACATCGCCTGATCGTCCGTTATATAATTTGTTGACAATTTTGTTGTGTCCTTGAACTGACTTTGGCACAGTTTGTCGGTTATTGAATCTGTTCATATAAAATATTATTAAATAATTCTGCATTCAACGCCTCAAGCAGTGCAGCCACCGTCGCGATCGCTCCAAACAGCAAATTTACCTACGTCTTTCCCTATCATAACAAATGTTATTTACTATCATAAAAAAAAATTACAAATATTGTTATATTGCCTCAGGTAGGCCCAAAATGCCCCGCTACAGCATCAAAGTCCTTCATTTCTTTAACAAGTTCCTTGTTGATATATTACATCGCAAGGGCATTCAGTCTATCGTTTTTCATTGTATTTCTCAAGAAAGTCTTTAGTCTTTTCATAGTCGAAAAACAGCGCTCAGGTTCGGCAGTTGTCATGGGGGTAGTTATGACAATTTTCAGAAGTATCAACACTTCTTTGAAAACTGATGTTAGATTGTTTTCTTCTACAAAGTTAAGAAGTTTTATTGTGCCTTTAATATTATAATCATGCCGTCTATATAATAGTTCCAATTCATTCCGGAGTTTGTTTTCTTGTAAGAAAGGTTAATCGCGAATCACTAGCTTGAATTTTTCTTCCGGAAAGTTTGTAGAAAAAAGTGGAAATAAGTCATTGGACATCAATGAAGCTGCTTCTAGGTGACCTGTGTAAGTAAATCTATCTTTTACGTGAGTTATAATGATGTCACATACTTCTTTTGCATCCCCTATTCTAGTGCTGCATCCAACATTATTGGATCACCATTGTCTCTGGGAGACAATAAAATACATGGAAACAGAACAAAGATTTCTGAACGTCGCAGCCACCCAGATCCAGTCATTTTTTTTTTGTATGCATCTTTTAAAAGCAGTTACCATCTGAAAACAGGATTCCAACTTTTCTTATTTTCTGTTTGCATCATGCAGAATTCAGGAGTTGGCCTACCTAATGACTTAAAACAAAACCTAATAATTCAACACTACAGTATTTCCCTAAATTATTCTTGAAGCTATTAAAAAAACACAAACTCAAAACCTAAATCTAAACAAATGCCCGCACTCAATTAACCATGCCAGAGGAACTATAAACACTAAAAAGAGCAAATCTCATATTATTATCAATAGTCTGCGATTAGTTGTATTGAGTGAATCACGCCACGTTCTGCTAAACATTGTGCAGAAGCCGGCGCGCCAAGTGACCGTCTAAATGCCGTATTTAAGCTTACAACTTCGTTCAACTTTGGACAGAGTGGGGGAATTGAGAAATGGGCGCGATTGTCAGAGCGCCGTAATGCATGCTGTTCCGAAAACATTTCTGCTATTATCTAATACAAAAATATTTTCTTGTCCGAAGTATTAAAGAAATATGTAATGACTTTCCACAAGTAGTGATAATGGGTTGTTTAATGATATGATTTAATCTGGGGGGCGTGTGCCTTAGCGCCCTAAGAACGAACCGCCCCTGCTCCAGAGTAATCCAAATTTACTGTAAAATTTTGTACTTACTTACTAGCCAATGCCCACCCTTGGCTGTTGAGCCATTAGGCGACGCGCTGACCAGTAGCGTCGGGCCCTGTAAAATTTTGTGCAGTCATTTTATTTTTACGATAAATAAAATTTCTCAGATTTTTTGTTTTTCATAGAGATAAATCATGGGAAGCACTAAACAAACTAAATATGTGTTTAAATAATATTATATAGGAACTGTGTGATAAAAACATATGCATACTGAAACAAAATAATAACATACCAAATCCTACAGGAATAACAAAGAGGTTATAATAGGGACAGCAGTCAGTTGTGACCCAATCATATAAAGCCTGGTCAGTTGTGGTCAAGATGAAAATTTGACCAACAATTTTCCAAAAATATCAGAAGAAAGAGGTTATTTGCAGAAATGAAGAAGTTACAAATTGAAACTTCATTGAATTTTGGAACAGGAATGTTTGTACTGTACTAGTTGCCGCAGATTTGGTTGTTAGTACTGTACTAGTTGCTGCGGATTTGGTTAGTTATGACTAAGTGAAAGTGCGGGGCACAATTAATTAGGTAAGAATAGTTAAAAATAGCAATTCATTTCAATGGACTGAGACTGTATGATAGAGTTGTAGCTTGCCACTCATACAAAATTTGTATTAAATAACTGGAAGAAGACTTTGGAGGGAGGGTGATTACTGGTTAACTATATAATTTACTATATTAAACTTTGCTAATTATCAGGCAATATTGGCTCAAGTTGCAACAGATTTGAGTATATATTGAAGAGACTGTACAGAGAGTAGGAGAGATAAATACCGCAAGTTAGTTTGTAGAAGAGTGAGTATCTGCTGAACAATTCAACAACACATTTATAAATGCTGTTGATTGAAGTTTGTTATATTAAATATGCAGAGCAGTTTAATGCCTTAGATGTATGACAAATATGGAAGGCATAGGACTGCATGAGATAAGGCACAGAATGCTAATTACAAGAAAAGTTGTGGATGCAATGAATCCTATTTGCGAGGGCCAAGAATATTTCACTTATGAATATGAGGCATATAGAAAGGACAATGGTAGACATGGTACTACATCATGGAAGTGATATGTGGGTACAAGGGAGAATGGTAAGGGGGTGACTGTTGGCAGTAGACACGCATTGTCTTCAAAGAAGTATCTAGGTTAGAACAAGGCCCCAGAGAAGAAATCGGAAGAGAATGGAACCACCTTATACAAGAGTAGACATAATAGAGGTCTTAAATGGTTTGAACATTTATTAAGAACACTGGACTCAAGATGGTTGAAGAGAATCAGAAATGCTAATTGGCAATGAATGGGTAGGGAAAAGATCAGTTAAGAGTAACGAAGGTTGACAGAAGAAATTGTGTAGATAACAACTAGTTGTATGATTAATATTTTTCCTTCAGTATTCAATGCATTTCAATTTTCTCATTTTGGAGGCTTCACTAAATTGTTCAGAAATATTAACTTGTCCTTGCATTTTTCTAAAGTTCTGATATTCATTACATACTTTCTCATCATCTTTCCTCAAGCATTAGACCAATGGCCTGTTACACCCTGTAGCTGTAATACACCATGCATTATACCACTAATACAAGACTCTGGCTTCTCTTAAAAAAGTGTTTTTGAAACCACATTTTTGTTTTGGAACTATGAACCATTTAATTTTTTATACTATTATCTTTCAGAAGACTTGATGTATTTTTATTTTTAAATGTTCTTTCATGAGTAATAATATTTGTAATGGATATAATTAATTCACTACCGACTTGGAACACAAAGTTTTTTATGGATAAATACGTAAAAGTTTTACCTTATAGCTTGAACCAGTTTCGCTTTTAAATGCTTCTTCAGAGGCTGCCGCTGGGAGCACTGTCCGTCTTGCTGCTGGCGATGGAATCGACTTTTGAAAGATCGGTATTGTGCATGTGGGGTGTGATATGTTCGAATAATGGGTGTGATTTGAATTGTGTTTGTTCGTTTAGGATGTCGTTTGTATGTGTTTTCGTGTATTTGTATATTTCCAACATGATAAAATATTTAGCAGAATCCAACAAATATGACAGAACAATAGTCAGAACAATAAACTCAAACACAAAACAAACAACAGACAAAGACAGAAAACAACAAATTCATAACACTAACATATTATGTAATGTGATATTTCACTCTACATAAAGAATATACTATAACCTAAATAATTATCTTATCCTAATAATGAAGAACAGAATAATAATTAAGTAAGGAACCTGTATAATATAAAATATGTGTTAAATAGTAAAATTAAGATGAATATGAAATAAAATAATGAGACCAAAATACCAAATATGATTATCTGGAACTTAATAATAAATAACTCTAGTAAACTGCATACGTAATGTTGTAAAAATAGGTGAAAGCATATACAGCAGAACTTAAATGGTTTACCAATCAGGAAAATTTATAAACTAGATAAAATTTGAAGTAAAAGAATTAAAGAGTCAGAGAATAATCATATCTGAGTGTAAATCAAGTCACCAAAACAATTCACAGATGTATTAGTATAAAATAAGTGAATAATAACAGTTTCAATTTTATATAAAAGTGTAATGATGTAAGTTAGGTTATGCACAATATGTCTGTGTTAAAGCAAGACAAAGAAATAAAGAAGAAAGTAAGATAAATAGTTTCATGATAAAAAGTATGAACAACAAACAGAATAATAAATAAGACATTTATAATTAACTATTGAGGTTTAGGAACTAAGTAATAATGTACACACCATAGAACAGAAACACATACTGAACAACAACAAATACACCGATAAAATAATATATTGGCACAGGTATGTTGATGACATTTTACTCCTTTACAATGGCAACAAAAGACAAATAGAAAATTTCCACAAATACATTAACACTATATACCATAAATTAAAATTCACACTTGAAATAGAACTAAATAATAGCATAAACTTCTTAGACCTTACAATCACCAAAACAAACAACACACACACATACAAAATATACAGGAAACCCACCACATCAGACATGGTCATACATAACTCATCCAACCACCCAACTCAACACAAACATGCAGCTTTCAACTACATGCTCCATAGGCTCACTTCAATACCCCTAACACACATGACTACCAAGATGAATTAAACACAATAAAATATATAGCAGTCAAAAATGGATACAACCCCGAATTAATAAATAAACTACACAAACGAATCCTAAACACAAAAAGTACAACACATCAGACCAACAGCACATAACCCAGCAAATACATAACACTTACATACTACAATTCCAATACACACAAAATTGCAAACGCATTTAGAAAACACAATTATAAAGTAGCCTACAGAACCAACAACACCATTAGAAAACACATAAATAATACTAACAAAGACACTGACACATACAGCAAAACAGGGGTTTATAAATTAAATTGTAATGATTGTAACCAATTCTACATCGGCCAGACGGGAAGATCTTTTTCTTCCAGATTTTCTGAACATTTAAAAGCCCTCACCACAAACTACATACATTCAACATTTGCCACACATTTACATAACGAAAACCACAGTTACACAAACATAGAACACAACATGGAAATATTACACTACTTACCTAAAAGTAGAAAACTAAACACAGCTGAACAATTTGAAATATACAAATATCACACACTACAACCAAACAACATATTAAATGAACAATTACATTATAAATCACATACACTATTCGATACACTGATCCAAACACACAATTTGAACCTCAGCGCCAATCCCTTCCCACTGTGCCGATTGAATAAAATCGGCGCTAATACGCTAAAGAAAAATAGGTTTCTGTATTTAGCGGTGGGCGTTCTGCCGTACTGTGTTTAACGGTTAGCACACAATCTACAGGAGGTAACGAAGCGGCGCTTGATTGGTGCTGCTCCCTGGCGGACAACTCGAAGCGCGAGTTGAAAAATGAGTAGAATAAACGTTTCTGATCTTGTCTGATTCCGCTGCTACAACTAACAACCTCGCCTCGTTCTCCGACAGAGAAGTTTTTTTAATTGTTCCATCTTCCACCTATGGCAGGCTAAATTAAAACAGATCTGCGGTAAGTGAGTGCAGTATACTTATATATATTTAATTTAAAATAACATAAAAGGGGTTTTGTTTAATGTACGTACAAGAATGAATGAAAATTGTTAACCTGTTACACGCACGCCACGTGGCGAATTAGAGTAGGCAAAATGAGTTAATTGTATAACAGTAATTGAAGTCTTAACTAAGGCCCCGTAATTGACCAATGTTAACGCAAAATAATATGTACTTTAGCCAAACTTAATGTTTTCAAAGATAGGGCCACATGCCCGTATAACCTGTTGTAGAGTGTGTCAAACTTTCATTTCAAGTAGGCCTAAAGCAGTGTTTAAAATTATAAATGGATTTTGGTGCGTGTGAGAAAGAACCTGGGGGAATAAGTGTTGGAGCATCTCGCTGATAATATTTGTATGCTTAGGGTCCCTCACTTCACGTCGAGGACCAGCCCCAAATCATGACCTGAACACCGAACATCCAAGGCTCTCAGCTTCATCTGCCGGAGGAGAACAGCGAGGAACAGGCCACCCCAACACAAAAATGCTTTAGACCAGGACTTCAAACTCCACACCAGGGAATAAATCAGGTGACACCAGCCCAATATTACTTTTTCACACAAGGGAATGTAACCTACTAGAACTCGTGGGCATATAGCAACACACCCTAAAATGACTTTAAGCTTTACACATTTTAATTGGGTCCCCGGTTAACGGGACAGAATAGTGCGCGGACTTGGGGGGGGGAATCTTTTGTACATTTTGTAATACTATTTAGATTAAGTGTGAGCCCAGAGGTTGGCATGTATCCGTGGCTGATTACCATGCAGGCATGTAAATTTCTTTCTAGTTTTCAGTAAAAGGGTTACCTTAGTGCTAGTAATTCTATCATTCATCATGTAATTTCACAGACTAAATTTAGTTTTCAATTGATTCATTAATTTCACATATTTATATTCAGTTTGGGTCCTATAATGGATAGGAGTTTCTTTTGTTAGTTTCAGTCGGGTCCCCAGTTTAATCCTGTATAGGCGGATTTTTCATGCAGACTTGAACATGCTCCTGGGACAGGTTTAGTTAGGCACGATCTTGCCTAGGAACATGTCGGCCTTTGGGCCAAATTAATTCTTAAAGGTTATAAAGCATCATGGCACATTACTGTTAGTAAATTTCTTTCACGAAAATATTACTGTTATTAATATTTCACAAAATTTATCACGCTTAAATTCTTTTACTTTATTATGGTCACTTGTATTTTGACTGAATTATGATTATATTTCCTCCAAGTCTAAGTGCTCAGTGTAGGAGCACTTTATAGTAGTATCAGGCATTATGCCAACCCCTGAATTTTAGTATGCCCTGGGGGCACTGGTGTTACACACATATATATATATATATATACATATGGATTATTATGTATTAAGATCTTTCAATAGGTGTTGCTTTCAAGAATATTTATGAATTGTAAATTATGTACCTTCTGGGGTGAAAGAGGTGTGGCAAGATATTAATGTTGAAAGTTGTAATTGTCCTGTGATGTGGAACGTGTGTATGTGTTGTAGTTGTAGACATATATATTTATGTGTCCATTTATATGTATTGTATATTCATGTGTTATTTCTGGGGGTTAGGTATAAGTGGGGAAAAGTAACCCCAATTGTAAAAGAAATCATGATATTAATTTCATTTAAATTTTATAATTATTTTTAAAGCAAAAAATTAACCAAAAATATTTTAAGGAGAATACACTGATTTTTGTTGGGAGATAGATATTTAACGTTTGGTTATAATAAAAATTTATTGGTTGTTAATTTTGTGAGTTTTAATTGCAAGTCCCGTCTCACTGGATCCAGCACATTTTGGCTTCTCTAGGCTGTTGGCCTAGTCTTAATTATCTTGTGGCCCCTCTTTAAAAAAAATATATATATATATATATAAGTCAATAAAATACTTAAAGAGGGGTTACACCACCATCAACCCCCACCACACACACCTATAGTCCGTAAAGGTTATTCTGTAATCGACATTCATATTATTTTTGGGAAACGTTTGGGAAAGTGACAACAAATAGTAAGTTCATTACGTGAAAGTTTATATATATTAATAAAAATAATGTAAATAGTAAGAAACTGATGAGACAAAAGCCTACATGTACTTGGTAGGAAAAATGATAACAATTTATGTAAATAAAACCTGTTAAATGATATAGTATAGATTATAAAATAATGTATATGAGTGGAGTAACAAAGTAATAATGAGAATTGTCAAGAATTGACCAGGCATAATGTAAATAATAAGTTGTCAGCTTTGACAAACACTTCATACAGCTAATGTGGAAGTTTATAATGGACAGTACAAGGAAAAAAACTTGTAGTGAAGTATAAAATATATTGTAAAAGTTCAAGTAGATCATAAGTGATATTTAAGAGTTGTTACTTTATAGTAGAATTAAGTAATTTTAGTTTGAGAAAGGAATTCAGGTCCCAATGAGCATGGACATGATGAGGCCTAGATGGCAATACTAGGTGTTTATAATAAATTGATGTTTATAACAGTGGCGAAGCTAGTAGTTAATGAATGGGTAGGCAAAAATCTTACCTTAAATTTTTTTAAGGTATCACTAAAATGACGGTGGTTCAAATCGGACGCTGAGGTAGAGTTTGCTGTTAGCGAATGGTTCCGGAAATAGCCGTAAGAATTTTACTAGCAGGGAATCTACAGATTAGTGCAAGAGTGGGACTCAGGTCTTAATGTTAATGGAGACTTCTTTTAAAATCGTTGAATAAAAAATACTTTACAGCTCTAAACATGTTTCTATTAAACAATCCTTGTATAAGTCATACACAATAATACATCTGATTGAACTTCAAATTTTTAAACTTGATTAGTTTCTATATTATATGTTTAATGTTACAAACAATTCAAAAAACAATCTTGATCATCTGTTAGTTCAGCGGAATAACAGGCACACTTTTAATAACCGCATAAAATAAGCACACTTATAAACAACACAGCGCGCTTTAACTTAAGAAGTGAGACATGCCTCAACGCTCTATGTGTACAGCACGGGACAATCCCCCTCCTCCGCACTATACATTCACGCCAGCACATTGCTTACATACAATGTATACAAAAAACTCTGAGGCAAGTTCACGTTGCCTCATTCGCTTTCTGCCGAATCTCACCTGTTACCATCTAGTGGTCGCTCAGTAAAGCACATTTCGGCTTAATAAATTTGACAGTCACAGTAACAATGTATAATCTTTACGTTACGTAATTCATACGTATTTATAATTTTTATTCTACAGAATTTTTAGGGTAGGCATTGCCTCAACTGCCTCCATGTAACTTCGCCACTGGTTTATAATTATTATCACTATTGTTAAACCATATAATGTTAAGGTAAAACCAATTATACAACTAAGAATTAAGTGATGGAACAGAAAAATTAATATTTTATAGAGAATACTAGACTAAATCAATCTGTAAAAATTGTTATTTTTATTATTACTGAACAGAACCATGCCTTGAAAGGTCTCAAAATGATCACCATAAAAATGCTGTTTAATGGTAGTAATATATTTTTACTTGTAAGTAACATAAGAGAGATATGTCAGTTTTAAGATTTTTTAATCATTTTGATCAAAAAAGGGACGCTTAACTTGACGTCTGTTGGTGAGCATCAACCAGAAAACGGAATTTTTGTGATTAAAAACGAAAATGTTTAATAATTCCACCAATCAGAATTCCTCGCTGGTCAGGTGAATTAACCCATAATGCAACTCTAACGCATCAGTCTTTCGCCAGTCATCATACAGTAAAGAACGCCTCCTCTATGACACAAAAAATGTAAATAGTCTTGTCCCCAAAGTCTTGATCCTGATTGAGGTTATGTGCAGTGTAAACAAACCATAGTCTAACCTACAAATGGGAACGTAACCCAACAGTGAACGTCAAGCGTAGTGAAGTGGTTTTAAGCATTAAAGCACATTACAGTGAATAATTAATAACACTGAATTACAAAGAAAATATAAAGAAAAGGAAAGTATAGTGTATTTTGAGAATGTATAATGAACTTAATAATAAAATTAATGATCACGATCCCATAGTAACTTGTAATAGACACTAGTGAACTTGTGTTTATATTACCACTGTAGATAAACACTAACACTATTAATATTATTTCATGTTTAACTATTGTATTTTGTTTTAGTATTCAATGTTTAACTAAATAACTTAGCCAAACTAGGTTAACACCAACACCAGACACTGTCCGAAAGTACGAACTGTTCGTCACTTTAGATTTTACTTTATTGTTTTATAATACCATATGTAATTTTATATTGTAATGTTTTGTTCTTCAAAAAAGGTATTTTTTGTTAATTATTGTGGTCAAAAGAACTCATAAGGGTTATATTTTCAAAACGTAAACAATAGCCTACATCTCTGAGATTTTTGAACTCATGCTACCAACTGCTGAGCTATCAATACAACAAGCCTGGTTAATTCATATTATAAGAAATGTTCTTCATTTTAATGATAGAAGAATAAAATTTTAAAATAAAATAAAAGAAAAAGTGAAAAGAATGAATGGTGTATGACGTATTATTTTATAATAATTAACATTTTATAATCAACTTTGATCATTAGTGCACTTCAACTCCAGAAGAATAAACTGGCAGCACTTATGTTGGAAGAACCCGAGTTATTTAAACGATTTAACTAGGTCAGTGAACTCTAATAAGATAAAGAGAATAGATTAGATAAAACTTACCAATAATCCTTAATACAAACTTTTAATATCTCAAGTAATTAAAAAATAAAAATAAAAGACATTTAGAACCATCTAGTTACATACCAGTGAACACAAGGGCATAATTCTAGTTATTTTATAAACTGACCAACCTATTTGATTTATAATTAATTTTAGTGAATCGTCTTAGCCAACCTGAGAAGAAGTGACCAGAACATCATTTAATAATTAAACCATTAATTAACCAAACCATTACCAGTAGGTAAAGACAAATACAACAAAGATACATTGAACACGCAAAGGCACTACACTCCACTATAGAATCCACCTTTGCAAACCACCTCATTGAAGCAAACCACACATACAAAAACATCGACAATAACATGGACATTCTACATGTACACACAAAAGGCCGAAAACTAGACATTCTTGAACAACTGGAAATATACAAACACACGAAAACACATAAAAACAACATCTTAAACAAACAAACACAATTCAAATCACATGCATTATTCGAACATATCACACCCCACACACACAATATCGATCTTTCAAAAGTCGATACCATCGCCAACAACAAGACGGACAGTGCTCCCAGCGGCAGCCTCTGAAGAAGCTTTTTAAAAGCAAAAACCATTTCAGGCTATAAGGTAAAACTTTTACGTTTTTACTAAAGAACTTTGTGTTCTGAGTCGGTAGTGAATTAATTATATTTAGTTAAGTAACGGATACGTCATGGACAACGAAATCCAAGAATTTGTAATGGAGCAAACATTTCTTTATTTGGTGAAATGCTGAGGAATTTTTCTTAATGCTCAACAATGCAATCTGTCATACTTCAACTTTAATTCTTTTTTTTGATAGCCATGGCCAGTAGCAGGCCACACCTTGGAGCCATCACACATCATTATCTCCGCAGCTGGGAGCTCTGTTGAAGCTCGGGATGCATAATAATGACAGGTGATGGGCTCGCCCATTGCTTGCACAGCTTGTCATTGTTCCTTGATAGTAAACAATGTTATTTATAAACTACAAATGAAAGGTTTACCTGAAATAAAAGTATGTCATCATTCACAAAAAACACTAACAACAAAAAAGACACATATCGAAGAAATAACTCACATACAAATACAAAGCAGCACAAAGCACAAAGTAACAGCTCAGCTGGCAGTGATGCCATCATTTCATTGGTTAACAACCAGATTAATAGAATACAACAATTCATACACTGTGTTAGATTTTACTGACTCGTTTTGCAATCTGAAATGTTGATTGAATAACTCCAATTATTAATTGGTTAGTCAGTGTCAAAACACCAAGTTGTGTAATTGATATGTTGCATTGTCTTTAAAAAAATACTTGCATTATTAAATATTATTTTTATACGTATACAATTTTAATACTTTCATTTGGGGGGAGGGCAGAGTGCTGTACTCCCATACTCTGTATGTATAAGTCACCTTATTACTTTACTAAATAACAATTTGTAAGACAGATCCATGTGAATACAAGAATTACTTTAAATAACATAAATGTAAAACTGACACTGAATATGAAAATTAAAGAAAGCATAGAATTATATTGCATAACTTGTATAGCACATTATAGTATTATAGATTATTTTGAAGTAGTAGTACTACTTATAATAAAACTGGCAATCTATGGATAAATTTTTAACTTTAAACTAGAAAATCCGTTTTAGTTGATACATTAAATACTACATACCTGGATGATATTTACAGTACCATGTAGCAGGTACTTCTAGAGGATCGGAAATATTTTTCAGATAACGAAAGGCCTTGCAGGTGCTGTTCATACATTGAACCTGAACACAGTTTACAAACAGTACTGAATTACAGATCACTGGGCATTCATATAGTTACACCCACAATTTAATTTTAGATTTTCATAAACAATCAGTTTAAATACAAATACTGTACTTTATTTTACTCATTGGATGACAATTCAAATCTAGACCAGTTCTCAACCTAGAAGATGTGCAACATCCCTAGTGAGACATAAGAGGATTTTAAGGGGCAGCATCATAAACTTGGCAAAAAAAGATTCAAAAACAAATTTGACATACAAAGATAATTTAATTAATTTCTCCAACTTTAGGAAACTATTTGATTTTTAAGTTTGTTTTGCTAAAATCAAAATCTGTAAAAAGTACATGTATTATAAAACAATAGCGAAGATCAGATTAAAACTTCTGGTATGCACTTAATACAAGTTTGTACATCTATACTCTTCTTGTACTAGCATTACAACAGTCCAGTTTATATGGGTTTTAGCTTCTTCAATGATTTTTCTCTATTCAGCCCTCTCATTGAATAGTATTTTTCATCTTCTTATCTGCATATTTCTAAGATCCTCCTCAATATCCTTGATCCATCTGTAACTTGGCCTTCCTCTTGATCTGCTACCTTGGTTTCCATTCTAGAACTTTTCTGGAAATTCTATGGTGTTTCATCCTCATTGTGTGTCCCAGCCGGGCTATACTTCTACTCTTTGAAAACCTTACTACATCAGTTTTGTGTATTAGATTATTTATTTCACAATTACTTTATATTCTCCATGACATATCATTATTTTGCATTGGTCAAAACATTTTTTTACAATATTTTTCTTTTGAATAGACTTACATACTGTTTGTCTTTTTGCTTTAATACCCATTTCACATGTATATGTTACAACTGCAAACTGCAAATTGTTATGTTACAACATGTTGATTACTGCAAAGAGTAAAGAGGACAGTGTATCTCCTTGCCTATTATCCTTACCTTTGGTAATGGGAAATGTGGATGTGAACTGACTGCCAACTCGTATTGTTGCTCTGGTACCAACCATAGTAATTTCCATGATTTGCAACAGCTCTTCGGGTAAACATTTTAAGGTATACGCTAGAGGAGCATAGGGGGGTTGGGAGAGGGTATAGGGGGAGGGGGCTTCATATAACTATTTAAAAGAAGGGGAGTAGTTCATAAATATTGAAGACCTCTTCTCTAAGCAATGTCTGCTCAGTATTTGCAGTATAGCTGTATATTCATGTATTAGCAGTAAATCAGCAAATTATCTTCTAGAATTAAACCCACAGATTACTTATGGTTTTAACAAAACTTGTAGCCATCTTGTGTTTTAAGTAATTCTGAATACAGCCTCTTCTATGTATTGATCTGACATTGTGTACTAGCAGACATAAATATTATAAACTTGATTTCAAATGCTACAATCTCTATATTTTGTTATGTAAATACCGCACATTAAGCAGACATTTGTGGCCCTACACCATAAGTACATAAGCACTGCCACAGGAAGGCCAGTATGGGCCTGGGCCCCCCTCTGCCCCCTCCCTATTTGGAGCAGCTATAATAATTAATGTGATAAAGGTCAATGTATACAGTAGGAAATGTTATAAGGCAGAAATTGTAGTCCATTAAGGATTTAATGTCATTAAGAATACCATGTTTTGTTTTGTTTTGGGTGTTGTTTAAAATTGTAATTCTTTTTCTCTCACTCACAATTTATGACTTTCAAACTGTATTTCCCTAGATGGCTTCATCTGGTGATAGGGCTGGCCCTGGCACAATATTATGTGTTCATATCATTATTACTTGTAATAGTTGTTGCAGTTTTATGTTGCATGTGGAATCCCTCACTCTCAACTAGGTAAGCTTTTTTGAAACTAAGTGGACTACACTATTTATGTTAATACAGTAACATAGTTATAATTTCATTTAATGCATTCTAATTTATATTAATGCATGATTTGTCATTTTAGATTAAATGTTTTGATGATATCTAGGTTTTTTATGGATAGTTGTTCTATTGTTGAATTTAACTTCACTGGCTCACTGAAGGCAAACAGACATTGTTAGTAGTTATTTAGTATATCAGTGATGGTCAGTATATGTAAGATTATATTTTAATACCTAATTATTTCTTAATACATCAAATAGTTGATCAAATGATGCAGAAAACAAATGGCAAAAGCTGAAAAAATTAGCTCCATTTTTTATATATCAATGCATTATATAAAACAAACTTGATTGTTTTTCCAGTAGTATAAAATGTATCAAAAATCACAGTCTCTTTTTTTCTTAACCAGATACGTCAAGGTTCTTATGTTTTCACAGCCCATACATCAACTGTACCACTTTTACCTGTATACCTAAAACCTCTGATCACACATCACACAGTGTTAATCCCTTTATGTTTCAATTATTTCATGTTCCAGGTATTAAGGTAAATATTGTATTAAATACTGCATGTTTCATTACTGTATTAAAGTAAATAGAATCTATACTGACAATTTTAAAATAATGAACTATTAATTGCAGATTATAGATTTTTTATGTAGAATAGCACTTGTGACTCCTGATAAACTTCAGAGTAATTTTGTTCATCATCAGATTCGAGTGTAAACCACAACCTTTTCAGTCTGAATTACTTGAATTGTGGCTTTTATTCCAATCTGATGGTAACCTAAATTACTTAAAAACACTGTCAAGAGTCACTAGACTAATGGAAGCAAGAAGTGATGATCTACATAAAAATACTACTATACAGTACAGTGTATTAATCTGCATATACTGCCAGTGATTATGATAGCAACAGTAGATTGCTCAACAATATTCTCTAGAGAAAAGTACAATCATAATCAGGGCCAGCAGTAATGGATGTGCAGCATGTATATTTGCACAGGGTGGCAGATCTGGGGGGAGGGGAGGAATGAGGGCAGCAAATTTCAAAAACAGATTTCTCCAATGTGCATTTTTGTTGTCAATAAAAATTTGTTTTAATACTTACAAAAGTACATGTATATGGATATTTTATAAATTTTTGAAGTACATAGCATTGTAGTGATTAATGTAATTGTCCCCTCTTTTAAGGGGATCACAAAGGGAAAACTTCATTATTTTATCATTAGTATGTATAGGCACAATGCACTCTTAAGTTAGAGCACCCAAGGACCCACCTACTTCCCCCTATAAGTTAAGCCATGCAGGAGGCACTTGTACACTACATACCTCACAAGCTTCCTACCACTGAACCAAGCTCTTAAGCACTATCAGTTCACTCAGTGTAGTCATTTGGACCATGCAATACACCACTTTTGTAAAAATGTCATTCAGTATAAGATTAATTATGTCACTGTTATTGCTTACAGTGAAGTTCTCCTTAAATATTTTATAAAAACATTATGCTATATCTGACCAAAGATGAAACTGTCCTGTGCAGAGTACCAGAAAAGAAAAGCCACAAAGAATCACACAATTCAATCAATCCAATCTCAAAGTTGTGCACTGCACAAACCTTTAAAGGTTGACAATGACAGTAATTTAAGTGGAGTTCAATTGTAAATAAGTCACAATAGCAGTGTCTTGGTGGAGAAAACCAGTAACATTTCTATTAAATTATCTTTGGAGAAAGACAATTCCATGGTTTAACTTCAGTCAGAGTGTGTGAATAGCAGTACATTAGATATGTCAATTAGCCATATTTATATCAGAAACACCAGTAGGAATTTTAGATGTTACTGGGGAGTGGCCAGATGTACTCGGGAATCGCAGTAAAACGTCAATCTATTACAGGGATGCTGTTCACGTCAGTGTAATTAATGATATATTGTGGCATAACTTGTGAAAAAAGTTCCACCTGAAAATCTTGGACATGATTTCCTTTATCCGCAAAACTTGAGTAGGAGGGGAATTACTGTAATCTTTTACAAGCATTCTTTATAAAATAGAGAGATTGTTTACTATATTTTGTTAGTGCATTATTGTATAAAAAACTCATTTTGTTTTGTCGCAAACTGTCTCTTCAAATATTACAGCACTAACAAATAGTGGATACAGCAGTTGGGGGCATGTGTCCACATACTTATTGTGTAACACAAAAAAATTTTTAAATTATGTAGATGCAGATAAGCAGTGGATTGAGTTAAAGGCAAGCTATGTTGGAATGCTTGATAGCTGCTATACATTTCTTGAGATAGTAATGTTTATCTTTTAGAGGAACAACAGAAAAGCTCTACCAATAATAGTAATTTTTTTGAAACTTATAGAGCTAACAGCAAAGTTTGATGATGTGATGTCTTAACATTTTTTATGGTAGTTAAGGGCTCAGTTCAACAACATTTGAGTAAAATGTATAAAAATAAGCTTATTTCATTACTTTTTAAAACCATAAAAAATGAAATTGTGTCCATATTGTAACAATCCAATTACTACAGCATTATAGCTGATACTCATGTTGAACAAATGAGTATTACAGTCAGATTTGTCAATGTTGAGCCAAAAAATGCATCAGTAAGAACTAAATTAAGTGATATGAAGTACGATTTTTCGGTATTTATTCCACTTGAACAGACAACTTGCATTGCACTCACAGACTGTATATTACAACTTTTAACTTACATCAATATTCCCACTGAAAACATGTGGGGCCAAGGCTATGATGATAATGGCTCTAACATGAAGGGGAAGAGTGTAGGTGTGTGACAGTATATGCTTGAGATAAATCCAAAAGCTTTCTTTATTCACTGTACTTCACATTCACTCAGTTTAGTTGATAATGGTACAGTTATGGTATCAATAAGTGGGGCAGCTTTCTTCAAAACAGTTCAAAAGATGTATGTTCAAAATAAATGATGGTCAATGTCATATTTGGTAATTTCCTGGTCAATGCGAAAACAGTTGCATCAATCACTGAAGCTTCACCAGAAATACAATCAGAATTTCCTAATATTCGACTAAGACATCCAGTCAGAAGAATCAGTTCGAGTAAAATGCAGATAATCACACCAAACTGGATCCAAAAAATGAGTTTAAAGTAAGCTTCTATTTTTTACTTTTGACATTGCTGTTAACTCTTTAGAGCAGCATTTTTAGCAAATAAACACAACAGTTCTCATTTTCAACTTCTGTATGATGAATCAGAATTGAAGTGTAAAATAAAAGACACTGATGCCATCAAATTTGCAGATGAACTGAGAGTTCTTCAAAATATTGTACAAAAAAATGCCACCCAATGTACTGAAATATACTTTAGATAATGACTTTGTGCCTAATGCTTTTATTGCTCTTAGAATGTTGTAAATGCTTCCAACTACAGTGGCTATTGGAAAACAAAGTGTCTCTAAACTTAAATTAATAAAGAACCTATTTAAGGCACATGTGTATTACATCTTATATGCATTTAACTTCAACTATGTCTAAAACACATTTGGATGGTCTGACGACCATATCAATTGAATGTGAACTAGACCAAAATCTGGAGTATTCTGATGTACTTAAAGATTTGTTTCTACTAGTAATTTTATACAAACCATTATGTTGTCTTTGGTATTGACTGCTGAAAGCGCTCGTCAATACCCATGGTAAATGACCTGAAGATGGCTTGACTGCCGAAAGCGCTCATCAATACCAAAGACAACATAGTGGTTTGTATAAAATTACTAGTAGAAATATTTGAGACCACTAACACTCAAATACAAAAATAAATTAAAGATTTTGGAGCAATTAAAGCAAGAAAAATGTTTCTAAATATTTTTTCTTTACACAATTTTTACTTTTTCAGATATTTAAAAATTTCTTTCCTGTATTCAAGAGTCTCAGTGTTTTTGTAATATGTAATAACTGGCATAAGCAACCTACTAATTATATAACTAAATGTAGGCAGGCAGTCTTACATATTCAGTAATAAATACTTATAATGGTATGTTTTTCTTAAATTTGAAATTAAAACAATGTTTCAAACTAACATGACTTTCATTTTTATAGGCAACTATCAACTATTCTGTAATATTTTAAAAGAATCTAAAAATAAAAGGCATGTTTGATTTTAAAGCCAATCTTAAATTGTAGTAGTAAGAAAATAAATTATAATATTTTTTTATTTATTTCTTAGACTATCAGTTTCTAAGTTCTTATTACAATCTAACTGTTTACATATGTTTTATATACCTACATTTATTAAAAAATTAGAACACTAAGATTTCATAATTTAAGTTTTCTTGAATCCTAAAATACTAATAGTTTATTGATGTTCTGCAAGAAAACTTCAGGATTGTGATTTTGTAAAAAAATTTGGCCTTTTTTATTACATCTTCTTGAAAAAATATTACTTATGCTTTTTAAAATTATATGTAGGAAGTATTCTGTGTAAGTATAAAATTTTCATTCAGTGGTTCTATGTAAGGCTGTAGGTAGTGGGGAGGGCACCAGGAAGAGATTTTGCACAGGATCGCAAAATAGCTAGAACTGGCCCTGATAATAATATAAACATAGTCTCCAAGATATGTACACTACATGTTACAAATAAAATATATTGTGATTCCTCCAACTCAGTGAACATTTGTACTAAAATAATCCTCCTGTGTTTAATAACTAGCCTTAATTCCTAATATTCTATGACATATTTATATATAACCTTGATTCCAGTTAAAAAAATTTTAATTGAGAATAAGCCTACTTACCCAAACACCAACATTTCTTTGTTCGTGCAGCCACTGAAGTCTTTCACGGTGGGTCACAATACTTTCTTCTGACAGAGAAGAAATTCTTCTCTGCAACAGTTGTGTAGTCTCTGCAACTTCAAGACTAAGGCTCATCACTCCGGTGATGGTAATATTGGCAATCATGTCTTCTGATTGAGCCTTATCTTCATCCTGCTCAGTATCTTCTCTTTCCTGTATAAAAACTAATACTGTTCTGAATGAAGTATTTCATATGTTTTTTTTTAGTTTTAACTACGACAATATTGAAATATGAAGATAAAATTCCACAAACAATAAATGTGTCTTACACAGAACATGTCTCACACATTTGTTTATATCATTATTTACTGAAAATGTACAATGTATTTACTGTTTTCAGAAAATTAATTTTCAACACTGACATCTGAAAAAATGTATCAATAACTTTTGTGAGACATCATTAATATATTAGTTTGATAAATATTATGAGTAACTGTTCAAAATTTTGTCTGTCTAAAAAAATAAATTTTTATATAAAACAGTGGTGCCATATTGAACACTAAAATATTCAATTTTGAAAATTTCTACTTTGTAAAATTAAAAACAAAACGTTTGTTCCCTATACAAAAAATATCAGTATACATGTAAAATATTTGTCAAATACAAATTTAACTTTACTGGTAACTAAAAATTCAAGGAACCATTGTATTGTACACTTATACTGTTACCTTGTTTCCCCAACATCACTCCCTTGAAATTCAAGGAAGATAATATAGGTTTAGTTCAGGGAAAGTATATTACCAAAACTGCAAAGTGCATAGCAGAGTTTAAAGATTCCTGTTTTTGTTGGTAACCAACCGATTTTAATAGTCTTGTAAATACCAAATAATGCTGAGGTTAATCTATTTACAGAATACAGTCTGATTTCCTATTTTGATGGATTTTGAGTTGGATACCTACATAGCAATACATTTTGATGTACATCCTGTCAACCGAGGAAACCTGTTATATCATGAAATTTTGTTCTTGTTCAATTTTTGCCTACAACTTAAAGCTGGGGTCTCACGGATCATAGCCCACACACGTGAATCACTTGCTTGGAACACAAACAGTATGAACAGGTGATCGTGAAACTAGCTGGTGATGTCAGCAGTCTATGCTCTAGACATGAAGGAATCCAACAGTGTTTGATTTTTAGTTGTGAAACAAGCATGCATATAGTAATATGTCATTTCAACAATGCATTATTATGCTAAGTGACAAAGAAACCCTTCGATTTTTGGATCTATATAAAAATGAAAATTTATTGCATGATTCCACTCTGGAAGAGTATTGAGATTGTGATTGAAGAAGACTGAGATTTAAGAGCTGCAGCAGTGAAACAAATATCAGGCAAATTATACTTACCTGGATTTGGATCTGCCAAAGTGATAATGAAATTTTAAAACTTGAGAAACCTGTACTGTCAGGAAATTAAGAAAAGCATACCAAGGAAAGAAACAGGAATGTCTCCTGATGAGGTCTACAAACCAAAAGTTGTGTGGTTAGAGAAGATGAACTCTTTCATATATCCTCACATGCAACAATGAGCCACTAAGCCAGTTGGTCTTAGATCGGTAAGTAAAAAAGTAATTATTTTCTAGAATTACTGCTTACAGTGGCCTGATAAGTAGGTGAACAGCGACAAGTCAGTTGATGTTGATATTTAAAGCAGTGACTTTGTTAAAGAGGAAATTCTTTTTGACAAAGAAAACAAAAGAAATAATAGTTAATTTTTATTATTTTTTATTAAAAGGAATGATGGCTTTTATAATTAAAAAATTAAAATAACAAATAACTTCATTTCTAAATATACCATAATTACTTTTCATAATGACATGTTATGTTAAATTTCATTCTACTACTTGAGTTTTCATAATTTTTTTAATATAACAAAAATTACAACACATGTAAAAAGTTAAAGTTAAAGTAATTATTTAGCCATGGGATGAAACCCTCGCTGTTGAAGTAATCGCATATCTGGCTCAAACTTGTTCATCTTCTGAGTAGGCATGTCTGCTGTTAGTTCAGGATAATTGTTGCAAACCATTTATTTGAAGTTATTGCCAAGAGTCAGGAACAATTTGATGACTGCCATCTTCATTATCAATTAAGCCACCTGACACATAGCCAAGTTGAAATACTTCATATTCGTATCCGAACCACAAATAGATTAAGTAATTAGATATTACCTGAATAGTCCGTCTTGTGGTTCACTTGTTTTATATTAAAAACACAACGCGTTTCGGAACTAAAGTTCCATCCTCAGGTTATTTTCCTCATTAAAGGTCGTCACAACATTAAGACACAAAACACAAACAACAACAACATGTAAAACACATATATAAAACAAAAAACAACAACATTTAAAACACATATATAAACAATCATTAGCGCGTGAGAATAACGGTGCTCACTGTGAGGAAGCTACAATGACACTGCCGTCTCTAGTCAACACATTCACTGTCTTATCTGTGACACAAGTCTCAGACGTTCTGAGACTTGTAAAGCCGTATCATATAGCGCGTTCGAGTGGAAATTCAAATGATCGTTTAATAAATGCTCAGGATATAATTTATGTGCCTTATAAATTTCGAATTCCTCAGCGGCATCCATATAACAGCCTTTTTTACAAACATGTAAAGGTGCAAGATTTGTAGCCAGGTTTGTGTAATTATGGTTACTATCCATTAAATGTCGGCCAAAATTAGATTTTGTTTGGCCTAGATCTTTTTTAGGTACATGTTCTTTAAATCGTTGTAAAAACGACCTCCCCGTCTGGCCTATATAAAAGCACTTACAGTCACTACACTTAATTTTGTAGATGCCCATTTTTTCTTCCAGTGGTCTAATAATTTTAGGGCGAAGCAATTTATATATGTTGTTGTTCGTGCGAAATGTGACCACCATTTTCAATTTCTTAAGTGTATTGGTGACGATTTGAGGAAGGATAGTGCCATAATCGTTTACTACGTATTTTAGTTAAGTTTTATTTTCTAGGCGCTTTTTCTGTTTGTTGTGGTGTTTCTTAAGTAACCTGTCTATCAGTGAACTTTTGTACCCATTGCGTGTTGCTATATATTTTATAATGTTCAATTCCCTATGGACGTCAATGGCTTCCATTGGTATTGTTACTAACCTATGGATAAAACTGTTGTATGCATTTTTTGCCATGTAAAAATGTTTTCTTCCAAAAATGTCATAAAGATTTCACTTAATAAAGGTGATAAAGGAGAGCCCATAGGTAAGCCATTAAATTATCAGATTACATCTGATAACCCCAACATAAAATATGTTTTTCATTGGGCAAGGTATGTTGATGATATATTTTGTATCTGGACGGGAACAGATAGACAGCTCCATATGTTCTTAGATTATATTAATTCCTTTTATAGTAGCGTGCAATTTACACTTGAAACAGAAAATATGAAAAGTTTAAATTTTTTGGATCTTACCATTACTAGATCACAAAATAATCTTAGTTTTCAGATATATAGAAAACCTACTTTTACAGATACCGTTATACATAAACAATCACTAACATCATGGCACATAAAATTAAGCAGTTTTCATGCAATGGTTAATCGTCTCCTTATAGTTCCTTTATCCAAAGAAAATTTCAATAAAGAGGTAGATATTATAAAAGCCATAGCACAAAATAATGGTTATGATGAAAGAATAATTAATTCTTTAATTTTAAAAAAACAGAAGAAAATTACTTTAAAAGAATTTTATTCCATAGAGCCAGATCAGGGTAACAAAAAATTTCACTTAACAAATTACATTCCGTGTATAACAGATAAGATTAATAATAGGTTAAAAAACCATGGTCTTAACATGGTATCAGTAAACAAACGTAATCTTTTTTCACTACTAGTCAATAATAAAGAAAAATCTAATACACTGGAGAAAAATGGAGTTTATGAAATACACTGTGCAGAATGCGATGCTATTTATATCGGACAATGTGGCCGTGCTCTGAAACATCGCATTTCTGAACATAAGAAGGCGATTTTAACCAATACATCTAATACAGGTTTTGCAGATCATTGCTTACAACACAATCACTTTATAGACACAAAAAACATAACACTGCTCCACAACATACAAAAAGGTAGAAAAATGGATTTGTTAGAAATTTTAGAAATTAAAAAAGCAATAAAAAATAACAAAAATTTACCCAATGAACAGACTGAATTTTGTGTATCCCCTTTATTAAATTCTGTTATTTAGTTTAGTTTATTTTATATTATTTTGAATGTTCATCATTATTTTAAATTTTGCATTCAGTTTATATTTAGTTCAGTTAATTTTATATTTTGCATTCATGATTGTATTTAGTTTTTAAAGACACCAGACCTTCCCTTGTCTCATGCACACACTCCCCACCCCTCGCCATCACAACACAGATGTTCCAGATACGCCCTAAACAGATGTTTACCACCTACACTACTCTAACATCCTGTGTTCAGTAATTTCATTCACTCGCTCTTTGACAATGGCTTAAGTTAGTCGTAACAGCTGTCAGAGTTAATTAAAAAAATTTGTGAAACTTACCAAGTGTTTTTATATATTTTACAAAACCTTTGTATTAATATGTTTCACCAAGTGCCCAACGAGTCATCAATTAATATCGTGAGAAAGTATAACACCCCAACAAACCATAAACTCATGTAAAACTAATAAAAACAAAAAGTGTTTAAAGTGCTAAGTAGAAGTGCACCCAAGAAAGTTATTGTATAATTTAAATAGACAAATCTTAACAGTTCCCCCATGGTTAAACAATTTGATATTATAAAACTATGAAAGGACTAGTGATAGTATCAAGAAATAACCAGGGACAAGTGCAAGTTATTAGATTATCATAAATAAACTTTGAGAAGGTACATGAATTACTGTACATTTAAATAACTTTAAGTGTTTTTTTTTTTTTTTTTAATAGTATCATGAATGATATTTAATCAAATAATATGGTGAAGGAGCAATGAATACTCTTTCTAATAAAATGCCACTGTTTATATGAGAACATTCAATGGAATAAACAGTATAAATAGATAGCTTGGAGTTAGTACATAAAGTGACGGGGAATACATCCCTAAAATTAAGAAAAACAGATAAGACTGTAACCAAATAGTTTTAAGGGAGTGTTAAAAATTTAATGGAACAAAATGTTAGGTTCCAATTTCAATATATGAACTCTATAAAAAAGATTTAGAAATAGAGATTAATCCTTGTATTTATAAAATGTTATTTTGTTTAGTAGTTTGAATTAGGAATGCCATATCTGAATGTGTATATCATTCCTATATAGTAAAATGTTTCTTAGAAGTTACTGTAAGTAATCAGTACAAAAAAAGGTATGATTCTAAATACCAGATTTAATGTTAAATAATTGTTATGTTTTAATTGTTTAAAATCAATACTAAAGGTTATAGTAGTAAAAGAAGAAATTATTAATGAATATTATATTAGAATAGAAGGTCAGAAAAGGGTATGAACTAACTGTATTATTAAAAACTTTGTAAGTAACAACAGATAAAATCTAGGCCAGATAGTAAATTTAGACTACATTATAATTGACAAATCTAGTGTCCTATAAACCAACTAAACTGATGAAATTTATCTAAGATAAACCCACCATATAGTAATACAATGTAACTTATACTTTATAAAGATATTGTCAGAAGATAAGTAAAATTATAAATAAAAATGAAATGTATTAACAAAAATTTCAGAGGAGGAGTCATAGATAAATGAATTATATTTAAAAACAATAATTAATGAACAAAATTGCAAGAAATTAAGGAAAATAAACAATTATATCAATCTTAGATTCAGTATAATAATAATTATATCAGAGAAAATGGCTATTATCTGGACAAGGACAGGAAACCCAAATTTAAGCCTACTTTTCCAACATGAAAGAAATATAACTTTCTTAAATGAAACCTTTGTAAAAGTATATTAATTAGTATCAAAATAAGCAAAATAGATTAATGAAACAGAATATGTATTTAGTATTTCATACAGTTAAATAATAATGAAAATATTTTCCGTGTATAATGTATTAAAATAAAATGTATCGGAAGCTAAGATAATTTGAAACAATGTATGATCTATATTAAATTGGCTAAGAATTTCAGGAGACGAAGGAAATGAGAACAGTTAATTATTATCCGTTGAAGCGAACACTTAAACGAGGTTTTGCACCGTATAACCTATATTAATGGCGTGCGATACTTAAATTGAGTTCAGTGCAAATTTTGTAATTTTTTTAATTTGGAAGTTTAACTTGAGAAGCAGTGAAAACAAACAATAAACAGTGAACTACAGATAAACAGAACCACATACGCCTAAATAATTGAACTAACAAAACTACAAATAAATTTTACTGATGAAACAAAAAGGGTTATATACAACACATTTAACCAAAGTGAAACAGACATAATAACACACATTTACACCAAGTGAACTAATAAACACTGCACCAGGAACACTCATTTAACTCCAGAACTAATATCCACTATTGCTGAGACGAGGAAACAGTGAAAAGGACATCTTTATTGCAAGAAATATTCGTCGAGGTGATTGACATTCAACTACGCATACTTCTGTCGGCCATTATGATTTTCCCAGCATTCTATTCGAGGTGGAACAAATGAACGTCTAGTCTGCATTGGTTCGAATATTATACTATATAAACTTTCTATATTAATTAATAACACAGTAATTGTAAATTTTAAGACATTTTAATTGTAAATGTTATACTTTCTTGGCCCTACCCTTCTCTGGCTATTCTAACATAACCGTTAAAAGAACAATATTTTATATACACTATTAATGTAAAGTTTTTGTCGACCGGCCCTGAGTAACGAGTCGATACTGTTGTCAACAATCGAGTACTATCGATATTTTTAATAAATTGTTAATAAACACTCTAATTCTGCAAATTGGTTGAATTTTACTTTAAATATAATTAAAAAATAAGTTAATTCAAGAACACGGACTAACCGAAAGGCGGTATTTACGAAAATAAGGAGCATATTGAAGAAGAAGAAGAGCCGTCTATCGACCAGTACCGGAGTTAACCATATTAACTTAGAAGTTATTCATAGAAAGTAACACCACAACACTATCAACCATAATATAATTAAAATTTTTACACCAGACAATAACAAAAATTATTTCCTAAATACAGATAACAAAAAACCCGAAACAAATATTTTTTTAGAAAAACCAAATTTTTTTATTTTAAAATAAATTTTTTTTTATGTCAAATTTTAACAAATTATAACATTATTATTTTGTAACAGAAGGAGGGGAACGTTACAAAATTGGCGTCCAACTAAAGGGCTTTAATTAGGGATTGAAGGACTAATATAACTCGCCCAATTTCTAATTCAAGCTTGGCAGCGGTTATCCAGCCAGAAGAAAAGGAAAAATTCAACATCGTGCCACATCCAAGAAAAGGGCGGCAGAGGCCGAAAAAGAAATTAATATGGAGGATAAGGAGGCAACACCTATGGAGGACGTAGAAACGTTATTACCCCCAAGGGAACCAAAACCATTAGCACAATCAAAGGAACAACCGGAAATGCCCACACAGACAGGGGAAATCAATGTCCGGGAGGAACGGGTAGAACAACCCGAGAAACCATCACGAACGGAGAATGGGAAGATACAAGAGATGTTCAGGATGATGATGGAAGAAATCAAATCCAGTAACAAGAAAATGGAAGAAAATAGCAAGAAGATGGAGGAAAACTTGCATAAGAAAATGGATTCCACCACAGAAGAAAATAGTAAAGAAAGGAAGGAAGACCAACAGTCCTTGAAGGAAAATTTGAATGAAATAAATAAGAACACAGAATCCACGAAAGAAGAATTGAAGAAGGACAACCAAGCGACAAAAGAAGAATTGAGTACCGGTAATAAAATTGAAACACCAATCAAAAAATTGATGAAACTAGGGAGAAGATAAAAAACGACAACCAACGATTGAAGGAAGAGTTGAGGGAGAATAGCAAGAAGATGGAAGAGAAAATGGAGGAGAATAACAAGAAAATGGAAGATAAGATGGGGGAGAGGTTGGAAGAATTAAGAGAGGATAACCAACTATTAAGGGAAGAATTAAGGGAAGTTAACCAGGAGAATCTAGACAAGTTAGACGAACGGATGGAACTATTAAGAAAAGAAATGAACAAAGAACTCAAGGATAATAAGAAATCTATGAATAAAAAGTTGGAAGAAGAAACAATAATTATAAATCAACAGATCAGAGAAGTTGATGAAAGATGTTGGCTAACTGAAGGGGAAGTACAAGAATTCAAGGAAGTGGTAAACACCAAGGTCACAAATATCGAAGAATATAGTCGCAAGAAGGCAGAAGAGAACCGAAGGGAAAGTCAGGAAGAACTAAGTAAAGTACGTACCCAAATTACTGAAAGGTGCGACGGAATGGAGGTAGTAATGACGAACATCACTGGTCAAGTGCGGCAGAGCCAGGAGGAAATGGAAGCAATTCGGAACCGACCAACCAACTTCACAAATATCCCCATCAACGAAAATAGGGAATGGCTGAACTTCCTCCAATATAAAAGGAAGCCAATGGAGTTCTTGGCCCGGATCGAGGAATACATGGCCAAACATAGAGGCAATAGGTGGTTAAATAATCGAGAGCTGTTGGACGAATCATTCCATGAAATGACGTACAACTGGTGGATGGCAAACCGGAGTGAGAAAGAGGATTACCAGCAATTTAAGAATTTGTTCAAGGCCAAGTATTGGTCGGAGACCACCCAAAATCTAATAAGAGACAACATCTGCCATGGCCGATACAAGACACAATTTGGTAATATGATGAACGCGTACTTCCTTGGGAAGGTATGTCTGGCGAAGCACCTGGAACCGGCCATACCAGAAGAATGCCTTGTAAATAAGCTCTCCTACCATTATGATGAAGAGGTCATACGAGCAAGAAGGGGTAGCCAAATAAAGACCATCCAGGCGATGACGGAACTCTTAGAAAACTATGAGAATGAGGAATACTATAGGCAAAGCAGAAGAAGGAATGAGCGGCCAGAATTCCGAAGTAATCCGTACCCAAACAACAATAATCATCAGAACAGCAGTGGGTACCAAGGGAACCGATATAATCCCAATTATAATAATCAGAACAATACCAATGGTAGTAATAATAATAATAATAATAACGGTAATGTGAATCAAAATATTAACAAAAATAATAACGGGTACCCCGGTAATCGAGCCAATTATTACCCAAATCCAAATATAAATAGCCAGAGAAACCCAAACCATACTAATAATACCGAACGGTATTATAATAACAATAGGGGTTACCCAAATAACAATACTAATAACAACAACAGGTTCTCCCGACTCCGGGTAAATTTTATACGCGCCGAAGGAAACAATCAACGCAGATACAACCATCAACGGCGGAACAGTTTCCATGAATACGAAGACCGACGCAGAAGCCAAGAATGGGATAATTCAAGGTATAATCCGCCTAGGCAAAGTACCAGTCTAGATGACCCAGAGCGGCAACCAAATAGAGAACAAATATACGAACACCGAACGGAACGGCTGGAACCCACTCAAGGTTTCCCGACTGACGCCTCCGTTGGTCCAAATATTAATAACCAGGATAATGAGAATTTAAATGGGAGGAGGCAGTAATAAATAGTCAGGACCTTTTGCTGCTCCTATCGCCTGGGTATAAAAGAGAATTGCCAAGAGCAAATAATAATAACAATATTACAATTATTAGTTGTAATTACCTAAAAAACATATGAAACAAACTACTGGAGGAGGACGACACTCGCCTCCATAGTATAAACAATGAAATAATTTATGTTAATGCCGAAATAGAAGGAACCTTCGCACAGCTAATGATTGATACAGGTGCGAATGTATCTATTATCAACTCAATAGAATTGGAGAGAATCCAAGAGAAATGTGGTTAATTATTGCCAACTTTACCAATGAATAATATCGTATTAATAGGTGCCACTGGTCGCCAAAACAAGACTATAAGAAAGCAAGTATCATTAAACGTGATTAGTAAGGGTATAGCAATAAACATGATCTTCCTAATTGCGGCAGGATTACCTTTCAATATATTAGTGGGATGCGATGTGCTGAGAAAAAACTCTGCTATCATTGATTTACGATCAACGAAAGTATCGCTGTTTACCGGAGATCTGACCTGGACGGCCGATTTAGTCGGTAGCGAGATAGCACTTCCCAGCAGTATCCACCAGCAAATTCGTAACATCAACTATATGAAACTGAACACAATAATTAACCCCATAACATACGACAACACGGACTTATGGTCCCAAAAGATACAAGAGATAAGGGATTTCCGGAGCGGAATTACTAGGGAGAAATTGCCCATTAATCAAGCGAATCAATTGATCAGAATTTATGAAAAGTACCGCTCAGTATTTTCGGACGAGCCAGGCAAGGTAAAAAATTACCAATGTACCCTTAAGTTCAGAGATACAGTGGAGTTTAATAGAAAATCCTACCCTATTGCACATTCACGAAAGGAGGCTGTAAGAGCGGAAATAAACCGGATGATTAATAGCGATATAATAGAAAATAGCCAATCCCCATACACCAGCCCTATTGTGGCTATTCCCAAGAAAAACGGCCAAGTCCGGCTTTGCTTGGATGCACGGGAAATAAACTAAAAGATAATAAATGATAGATAGAACATCGCCCGGTGAAATTGAAGAAATCCTGAAACGATTCCACGGTACCAAATACTTCAGTACCTGGGACACGGTGTGCGGTTACTGGCAGGTGGAGTTACACCCACGGAGTCGCCAGTATCTGGCTTTCATATTCGAGGGGCGCAATTACCAATTCAAAAGATTGCCCTTCAGACTTGTAAATTCAGTTGCCATCTTTGTGACCTGCATGGACCAGATATTGGGACAGGAAGCACTTCAGTTTACCACCGTGTATGTAGACGATCTACTAATAACATCAGAAACGTGGGAGGAACACTGCTACCATGTGGAACACGTGCTTGAGAAGTTATCTGTCAGTAACATCACGCTGAAGTTAGAAAAGTCTAAGTTCATTACCAGGGAAGTGCAATTCTTGGGTTTCAACTTGGACGATCAAGGAATCTCACCGTCGGCAGAAAAGGTGGAAGCAATCCAGAAATTCCCGGCACCCAAAAACAGAAAGCAATTACAGTCATTCCTAGGACTCTGTAATTACTATCGCAAGTTCCAGGAACAATATTCAGAATTAACCACAAAATTTCAAGCACAATTGTCATCAAAAAATAAATGGATATGGTGTCAAGAGCAGGATGTGATTTTCCAACTTATTTCTGGCAACAATAATACTTCGCCACCCAAATTTTAAATTACCATTTTTTATGAATTCTGATGTCAGCAACATCAGTCTGGGAACGACATTGTATCAAGAAGACGAGAAGGGTCAACACCAAGTAATTAGCTTCGCTAGCAGATCTTTGAACCAGTCCGAGAGAAACTACACTGTAACTGAAAAAGAGTTACTGAGCGTAGTATTTGCTTGCGGTAAGTTCCGTACTTACATCTTGGGTTACCCTGTAACAGTCCGAACAGACCATAAATCTATTTCGTTCCTAAAAAGCTGCAAATTGAATCATGGCACACTAACAAGGTGGATACTTGCACTTCAAGAATACCATCTAAAATGGGAATACATCCCAGGTAAAAAGAATTTCGTAGCTGATGTGTTCTCCCGTGTCAATGTGGAAGAGCAAACTGTCGAAGGGGAGAAGGAAAGCGTACTAAAAATATACCATCTTCTTAGCACCAGAGCCGACTTAACAACAATATTAACAAATATGAGCACCCACCAACAAGCAGACCCGAAATTGAGAAACCTTAAAACTCGATTAGAAGAAGGAGACGAAACCGTTGCTCGATATTACCAACTAAACAAACAAATCTTGTTCGTTAAAACAGCACTGAAGGAGGAGACCTGGAAGGTGGTTGTTCCAACCCAGATCGAAAAGGAATTAATAGTAAACTACTACATACGATATGGGCATATGGGCGCCTTAAAGGTGATAAAAGCTCTGGAGGAGAGCTGCCAGATAAAAAACATAAATAAGAAAGTCCGAATGTATATTAAAAGCTGTAAAATCTGCCAGCTCGTAAAAACAAATAACGAGAAGAAGGAAGGTGTTATGATTCCTATAACCTCCCAAGCAAAATTGGAGAAGGTATTCCTAGACATCTGCGGACCATTTCCCCGTAGTGGCAGTTGACACCAATATCGATACCTAACAATCATAATGGACCACTTCACAAAGTTTGTTAAGCTATACCCTACTAATCGAGCAACTACCCGGAAAATTCTGGGGATATTAACAGAGCAGTATATCCCAAACATGGGGAAACCATCTTCGATCATCACTGATCATGGAATCCAGTTTAAGGGTAGAAAATGGCGTGATACCTTATTATCAATGGGCATTCGTACCTACAAAACCTCGGTCTACCACCCGAGCAGTAATCCGGCAGAGAGGGTGTTACGAGAAGTGGGGAGGATCCTAAGAACTTATTGTCACCATCAACAAAAAAGGTGGCAAGACTATCTAGAAGCCACAGAGGAATTCCTCAACTTGGCATACCATCCAGCTATAGGAATAACCCCATACTCCGCCATGTACGAAAAACCACCCCCATGAGAGATCGCAGAAATCCTAGAGTTCCCCATAAACAATATTTACAAATTTGACAAAGTAAAATTCTACAACAAGGTGGCAGAAGACCAGGAAAAACGGCAAAATAAGTATCGAAAGGCTAGTGGTAAATTAATAACTTATGAACAGGGAGAAAAAATCTTATTAAAAAATTGTGAACTACCCAGCACACTGGAAGGAATAACGAAGAAGTTATTGCTAGTATACACAGGACCATATGTAATCTCCAATATAAAAAATAATAATACTTATGAAGTAAAGGAAATGGATTCAGAAAGGATCAAAGGTGTATATAACCAGGCGTCCATGAAAAAATATTATGAGTAATTGGATGTATATAAAAGAATTTATTCATAAAACATATAAATTCAAAAACAATGTAAGCACAAATTACTACCTATGATTTATGAAATTAATTAAGAGAGAAAAGAGAAAAGGAAAAGGAATTTAGAATAAAATCAACGAAATTCAAATACATTGTAAAATCAATTTACAAACAAGTAAAAAAAAAAAAAAGTACAACTTGCTACCAAACATCTATGAAACTCAAATAATGGAATATAAAAGAAAAGAAAAAGAATTTGAAGAATAACCACAACATTCAAAAGGAAGAGTAAGTTCACATTACAAACAATTATATATGGAACCAATTATGAAAAAATTTTGAGAATAAAGAAATCGAAGTAAAAACCACTGATACAATTAAAATGAATAAAATTATTGTGAAAGGAAATTAATAAGACTTTTAAGCAAAATAAGCAGAGACAATGACCACATGGAATTAATAATTAAAGAATGCATTTGGATAAAAAGCAAGAGCGGAATAAAATTTTGAAAAAGGAAGAAATAACTATGTATAAATAAATCCATAAGAAAAAGATGATCATAAAATAAATGTCAATTATAAGAAGGACAATTAAAAGAGTAATTGCAAGAACATAAAACTAGTGGAATGATTCATAAGAATGAAGAAAAATCAAAAATATAATACAAAATATATGCTACCAATGACCAGAAGAAGATTGTAATAACAGTCAAGGTATAACAGAGAATTAAAATAAATAAAAACTTTACACTGATTAACAAGTGATAATTATATTAAACCAGCTTCCAACCATAAGAAGAAATAAAATGCCAGCAGAGCTAACCATTGAGAAAAGTAACTGAGATAGAATTTAACTAAAATCGAAATATTAACAGATCTGAGCAAATACGAAGTGAAGTATCCAAAGATATTTAATTTTTTTTAAATTAAATATCTTAACAGATAAAATCTAGGCCAGATAGTAAATTTAGACTACATTATAATTGACAAATCTAGTCCTATAAACCAACTAAACTGATGAAATTTATGTAAGATAAACCCACCATATAGTAATACAATGTAACTTATACTTTATAAAGATATTGTAAAGATAAAATGAATTATATTTAAAAACAATAATTAATGAACAAAATTGCAAGAAATTAAGGAAAATAAACAATTATATCAATCTTAGATTCAGTATAATAATAATTATATCAGAGAAAATGGCTATTATCTGGACAAGGACAGGAAACCCAAATTTAAGCCTAATTTTCCAACATGAAAGAAATATAACTTTTTTAAATAAAAACTTTGTAAAACTATATTAATTAGTATCAAAATAAGCAAAATAGATTAAAGAAACCGAATATGTATTTAGTATTTCATACAGTTAAATAATAATGAAAATATTTTCCGTGTATAATGTATTCAAATAAAATGTATCGGAAGCTAAGATAATTTGAAACAATGTATGATCTATATTAAATTGGCTAAGAATTTCAGGAGACGAAGGAAATGAGAACAGTTAATTATTATCCGTTGAAGCGAACACTTAAACGAGGTTTTGCCCCGTATAACCTATATTAATGGCGTGCGATACTTAAATTGAGTTCAGTGCAAATTTTGTAATTTTTTTAATTTGGAAGTTTAACTTGAGAAGCAGTGAAAACAAACAATAAACAGTGAACTACAGATAAACAGAACCACATACGCCTAAATAATTGAACTAACACCACTACAAATAAATTTTACTGATGAAACAAAAAGGGTTATATACAACACATTTAACCAAAGTGAAACAGACATAATAACACACATTTACACCAAGTGAACTAATAAACACTGCACCAGGAACACTCATTTAACTCCAGAACTATTGCTGGAACTATTTATATCCACTATTGCTGAGACGAGGAAACGGTGAAAAGGACATCTTTATTGCAAGAAATATTCGTCGAGGTAATTGACATTCAACTACGCATACTTCTGTCAGCCATTTTGATTTTCCCAGCATTCTATTCGAGGTGGAACAAATGAACGTCTAGTCTGCATTGGTTCGAATATTATACTATATAAACTTTCTATATTAATTAATAACACTGTAATTGTTAAAAGACATTTTAATTGTAAATGTTATACTTTCTAGGCCCTACCCTTCTCTGGCTATTCTAACATAACCGTTAAAAGAACAATATTTTATATACACTATTAATGTAAAGTTTTTGTCGACCGGCCCTGAGTAACGAGTCGATACTGTTGTCAACAATCGATTACTATCGATATTTTTAATAAATTGTTAATAAACACTCTAATTCTGCAAATTGGTTGAATTTTACTTTAAATATAATTAAAGAATAAGTTAATTCAAGAACATGGACTAACCGAAAGGCGGTATTTACGAAAATAAGGAGCATATTGAAGAAGAAGAAGAGCCGTCTATCGACCAGTACCGGAGTTAACCATATTAACTTAGAAGTTATTCATAGAAAGTGACACCACAACACTATCAACCATAATATAATTAAAATTTTTACACCAGACAATAACAAAAATTATTTCCTAAATACAGATAACAAAAAACCCGAAACAAATATTTTTTCAGAAAAACCAATTTTTTTTATTTTAAAATAATTTTTTTTTATTTCAAATTTTAACAAATTATAACATTATTATTTTGTAACAGAAGGAGGGGAACGTTACAACCTATATGTGACAAACATTCATCAGTTGTTCTGAATACTTTTCGTTACACACACCATGCACTTGTTCATGTTAAAACTTGTTCATAAATAATGTACTGCATCACTGAAAGGCTTATGCCAGGACACAAGTATTTAGCACCACTACAAGCACATATACATAAAAAACAAAAAGTATCTTCTAGACAAGTTGAACCTGCATAGTAAATCAGTAAATGAAATTTCTATTCCTGCATATCAAATCAAAGTACTTACACAGTTCTCAGTAAATTTGATACTGCTATTTATGTGTGTTTCATTACTTTAGCGTAGATGTTTTTTAAAGTCATTAACACATCTAAGTCATAATGACAATTAAGTCATTGTGGCATTGTGTTTGCCACAATTTCATATCATATCATTTGTTTTTGCTGTCAAATATATGTAGTAAAAACAGCAGTTATAACTTTGCATTCACATAACCAGTCAACAGGGGACGAGAACGTCAGACAAAATGAGAAAGAAACTAGATTCGTTTATAAAAAAAATTGAGTGTATCATGGGATGCATAGATCAGTGTCAGAGATCTAGGCTTAGTGCTGTTTACTGACATCAATGAAAACCAGTAATTCTTTGAAAAAAAAAACAAAGAAACTTGGGACTAACAGGTAATCCCAGCATATGCTAAAACCACAGACATCACAACACAACACACAAAGGGCAGGTTTCATACATATGTCTTACACCACTACCTGCTGTACAACAGTATGCACTGTACGTATGTGCCAACAGAGGTGTAGATAGGGGGGGGGGCAAGGGGGCAGCCGCCCCAGGCGGCATAGCCAGAAGGGCGGCAAAGTGATCATAGACTTGAAAAAATTGTTTTCAGTTTATAAAACTACAAACAACTTGTTTCTTTGATATGACTATTCCTTTCATAAAAGAACCATAACCAGCCAGCTTGTCTGATTTATGCTTAGCCAAGCGATGTATCTCAGTCCTTCCGATATACGTATAATGGTGAATAGAGGAACACATTATTTGCAGAACAAAGACAGCCACTTTCCTGAAGATGAAGCTGAACACTCCTTAAAGAAGTATTGGTTTGATAAAACCTTGTGCAAAGTGGCTAAAAGGTAAATCACACTTGGATGTGTTTTTCTTCAACTAAAAAATATCTATTTTGCTTTTGTTGCACTTTATTTCCACAAAAGAATCTATAAAAGAAGCAATTTCAATAGTGAAAATATGTTTTTGTCTTGGCTAAAGTTAAATCCCCTTTTTCAGGATCATGAAAATAGCCCTGCTCATTGCTCTGTGTTTTTGGAATGGAAGGAATTGGAATGTTCTTTAAACAAAGAGGGACTTATGGAACATCTAGTTCAGGAACAAATGAGTAAAGCAGCTAAGACATGGAAAAAATCCTTGAACGTGTCATAGTCACAGTACAAACTCTTGCACAACAAAATCTGGCACTCACAGGACATCAAAAGTTAAATTACTAACAATCCAAATCCTGAAAACTTTCAGGCTTTGTTAAAATACTAGACTAAATTTGACCCTGTCATGAGATCTTATTTGGATTCAGTCTCTCGTAAATCTGGGTGTATAACGTGTCTTTCGCCAACTATTCAAAATAAAATAATAGGCCTGTTAGGAGAAAGAGTGCACAAATATATTATTACTACATGTAAGAAGGCGAAGTACTTTAGTATTATATTCGACCAGATGCTGCACATGTAGAACAAATGTCTCAGATTATAAGATTTGTTGAATTTAAACGCAATTCTGTTGATATCAAAGAAGCCTTCGTAGATTTTAATCCTATAGAAGTGAAAACAGCGGAGGGAATCACAGAAGCTATTACAAGTAAACTTGAGAGAGATGGATTGAATCTTAGCTATTACAGAGGTCAGTCATATGAAAAATCAAGCAACAATAGCTGGTATCAATTCAGGAGTTTAGAAGAGAATATTAGATTTAAATCTAACATATCCACTCAGCTGGATGAAGTGATCGCTGCACTGGAGAAACTGAGGGATACACCGACTGAAACAATTGATACGACGGAAGAAGCTGCATTAATAATTAATGCGATATAAAACTTGAATTTTGTGACCTTGCTCTTTTTCTGGACAGATATTTATTATTTTTTCTACGGATAAAATCCAGAAAACCTTGCACACCAACTCTATTCAAGCATTGACACTTTTGGAGACGCTAACGGATAAATTAAAAGTTTCGAGGAATGAGCTGTGTGACAAAGTCATTACTAAGGCAGAGCAGATAAGTAATGAATGGGGTATCAGTATGACAAAAATGATAAGAAGGAAGCGCATGATGCCAAGGGAGTATGCACACGATTCTCCATTAATCGTTTGGCAAGAAATGCAACGTTCTCTAATAGAAATTTTGGACAAACTGTCAGTTGAAATTTCAAGCCGTCTCTCTAACATAAAGAAGTTAGAAAAATGCTTTGGGTTGCTCTGTAAATTTGAGGCATACATAAATGATGGGATATACATTTTAAGGAACAGATTTCCTAAATCAATATCAAGTGCACAGTGCTTGCAAAACTGTATCCACATGACCTAAACAGTGAAGAATTATTCATTGACTTTAAAGACGTCATACTTTTATTAAAAAGGGAAAAAATAATGGAGAACAAATGGCCTTTACACCTCAGGGACTGCTATAATACGTTTCTTCAATGGGATTAGAAGCCTACAAAACACTATCAACAACATTACAAGTTTTTCTTACTTTAAAGTTTTTTTAAAGTTTAGTCTGTGTCTTTTTGTGAAAGATCGTTTAGTAAACTTAAATTGATTAAATTGTACCTACGATCAACAATATCTCAAGTAAGGGTATTAATCTAGCGATACTTTCAACTGAAAATGACATTGCTTCGTCTTTAGATTACAGTAATTTAATAACCGACTTTGCAGCAATTAAGACCAGGAATGTTACATTTTAAAATGTCTCGTTTCAAATATTTATTAAATATTGAAAATAAATATTACATGTTTATTAATAGGAGATGGAACCATTTGCCTGTAATGGTAGGTGATTTATTTTATTACTTTTAATGTAGTTCTTTATATCACTAATGTTTGACGACTCGGAACACTAAGTTTTTTATAAGTAAAATCGTAAAGATTTACCTTACAGGCTGTACTTACTTGTCAAACATTAGTGATATTTAGTTAAGTAACGGACACGTCATGGACAACGAAATCCAAGTAGTTCTTTGTTTAACTTTATGTTGCTTTAGGATATGGTTTTGACAATGTGCTTTAGACGTACAAGGAATTTGCATGTTTACTGAACATTTTTATGTTATAAATTTTTTATATTATTACATTTTTTTATAGTCTACATTTGGTACTAATAAATGTGTACAAACTGAATACCAGTAATTTTATAACATATAATTTCTTAATTTTGACTTAACAAATATTCTTAAGATGTTTGCTGGTCATGCTTTCATATAAAAATTTGCATTTGCATTTATTAAGTACTTTGTTCACTGGATGGGCTTCATTTTTGTTCTTTTTCCCCCTTTTAATTGTGAAGGCGAGGCGGCCAATGATCTCCTTCCCCAGCGCCAAAAAGCCTAGCTACGCCACTTTGTGCCAAGGCAGTCATACACTGTATGCAGCAGCTGGAGATTGTCAAAATGGAAAAATGATATCTGAGAATCATGCATCATTCATTCTCTACCTTGTGTAGAAATATTTGTACTTTTTATATCTAATTGTACGAATTAAAAAAAGAGAATGCTAGGCGCATGGGTATAAATTAATAATATGCTACTGACTCTTGATTGGAACACATCAGAAACAATATTTTTCTGGGGACCTAAAAATAATGCTTTGCTGTTCAAACAAAAATTACACCATTGTTATCTTGTTTTAAATATGATGTTAATCACAGTATGATCTTACTACAATACATTTATTATGATTTTAACTTCTAATTTTTATTGGTAAAAATACAATTATATTTACAAGTTCTGTAGGGATTTCCTAGTAAAAAGTATTAACATGTTTGGTAGAAGACACTGTTAGACCTATAATCTGACATAATTAATGATTTAGCCTATTGTAATAACATAGCCTATTAATGACGTAACAACAGCTAGCCTATTGTAAGACAGTTTAATAAATCTATCTGTTCCACCCATGTATCATCATGTTATGGTAAATATTTAATTCTGCACCTGTATACTGCTGCTCTGTGAATTCCTCCTCATTTTGGAATAATGATGACCCCAAGGACTATGTTCTACACAGGCCTTTGGAGATGCAGCAATCAATTTCTTTTGTTTTCTATTATTAACTGACTGGTGTGAGATATTTGAAACCTGACTAAAATTAGTAGTTTGTGAGTCTGAAATTTATATAAAAAATTGTTTAGTTTCAGAACATTTACATAGAAAGTATATAACAATAACAATAAAAATAATAATAATACAGACTGCATCTATATGAACAATAGAAAACTACTTTCAGTAGAACTAGAATGAACTTCTTAAATTTCACTGTATATTAAATACGAAAAATACTGATTTAAATTTGTATAAGGACAAATAAGAACTTTAGAAATTGAAAAGAATTAATTATTTTAAATTTGAACACTAGTTTGTATTAAGGTACTGTTGCAACACAAAACACTTACAATAATGTCGACAGTTTTAAAAATAAACAATTAAGAAAATGCAATGTTTGTACCTTCTTCGACTTCATTTTCTACAGTATTGACTGTCCCCTCCAATTCCTGTTGATATTAAAAATATATTATTACTAATGTTACAAATGACTTTAATTTCAAAAGAAAACAGAATAATACAAAATATTTAAAATAAATGTATCTCTATCCTGATCAGTGACCCTACTAAGTACTGCATGAGACTGAACTTTGTGTTCCTGATGGAGGGGATAAAGTATGAGTGAGTGTGTTTGTGTTAGAAGCTTAGTTTGTCAAGGCCAATGATTCATTACAGCTGCCACACACTGTTCACAGTCAGACTGGCATCCACTCGTTTAGGATTAATGTACATTTAGTTACTTTCAGTTAGTAAGTGAATTATCCTGTTATTTGTTTATTTGTAGCTGTCTATTCACAACAGTGTCTTTCAAGGATCATTGAAAGAAAGGAAATGAAGTTTCGTAGTGCACAGTGAAGGTTGCAAAATAATTAGTAATATAATTGAAAAATATGATGAAGAAAACCAACGAAACTCACTGATATACCAACTGAATCAAACAACAAAAAGAGCTGTGTATTACTGTACGTAAAAATCGAAAGATTTCGTTAAATACTTGAGAAAGCAAAGGAAATGCAGTCCAGAAGGAAAACTCTCCACACTGGGGAAAAACGTAAAACATGTGAAAAATTGTAACTATTTCTTGATGATTTTTAATAAGCATGTAGTAAGAAATATTGTTCAGGATTTTTATAAAAATTAAAATGTTGTGCCCACTGTTGAAAAACTCCTACCTATCGTGAACAAAAGAATTCATTTCCCATGGGGTGTTAAATCATTAACACGTGTGTTTAAAAGTGTGGAATTCAAGTGGAAAAAATGAAGAAGTAAAAGAGAAGCATTAATTGAAAAACCAGAAATTGTAAAGATGCATTACAAGTATCTTGTGTAAATTAAAAGTTTTGGGGAATCTGGGAGAAATATATTTTTTTAGATGAGAGGAAAGTGAGTGTCAAGTGAGTTTTGATAATCTAATATGAATCGATATTTCTCAGTAGTTGTTGGTTTGTTTACACCACTCCACATACCTACCCGTGCACGTGTCTACTCTCTCTCTCTCTCTCTCTCTCTCTCTCTCTCGCATTCCTTTCAGGGACAGAGTTCAGTCTAAAGCAATACATATCTGATGATTTTTTACTTCCATTGTCACAGCTGTATACACCAATGCGCTAAGTTATGTCGACATGCAATATCATGGGCATATAGTTGCAAAAAACTTTGGAGGGCCAAAAGACAAAAAATATAATCAAAGTTTACAGATAGATAAAACAAATATTATAGGTTCACACACACACACACACACACACACACACACACACACACACACACACACACACACACACACACACACACACACACACACACACACACACACACACACACACACACACACACACACACACACACTATAACCTCTTCTCTTGTGTTATAACTTAGGGAACCCGCAATAATTGGATCTGCCAATTATACAGGCTGCCTTAGTTGTGACGAGCTGAAAATAATCACAACAAATAAAACAATTCTTATAGCAGGATATTAGGAAGGGGAGACTGTTGATTTATGCACTCAGTTTACTCGGTACTCAGATGACATCTCTTTATTACATTTGGTGATTAAGTTCTCTATTGAAAGTTCTCAAACAATATAGTTTACTATATGATAATATATATATATATTACTGCTTTACAAAGGGCCCTCAAAATATGATGTACATCTATTTTATTTATTCCACGGATCCGGGATTGAATATATTAACGAATAATGGTCACCTTGCCATGTACAATATTGAAAATTTAACCATTTGAAGAATGGTTTTTATTAATCTTTTAAAACAACAAAACTTTTAGTTTAAACTTTTACTCCTTTGTTATAACCAGTGTTATTAGATTTCAGACTACATATGACATATAATGTCTGTCTTTTAAAGTCTTTAAAGTTATTACATTTAAAACAGAAGTTTTAAGTCTTTAATGTGATAAGTTAAATTGTCTTTTGTGGATTATAATTTTTGTAACTCATAACCATGGAAGACAAGCCTCCATGTCACCTGTGTGTTTCCTGAAGTAGCTGCTGAATAGGTTCTTCGGTCCTCCGGGTGTTTCCTGAAGGTCTGTTGTTACCTTATCATCGTGTGACGGTGAAGTTCCAGAAGTATGTCAAATCATTCAGGGGGGGATACACTCATCTCAGGCGACTGTAGTAATTCTTAGTAATTCTTGTAGTTAGAATAAATAAATACAAAGTTTGTTTCACTGTTATACACTTCACATGATTATAGATTAGTTGAATATCACCTTCTTGTTTGTTGTACTGTATAAATTACATAGTTTGTTATTTGATAATAGAGAGAGATGTCATCACCGCACAAATTTACTTATTTAAATAGTCATTGAATCAACCCTTTCACATTTTTATATACACGTAGCGAAACAACGCTTTACACTGCTTACGGCGTGAGCGCTCCATTGCAAGTGGCAGAAATAGTTAAGGGGGAGAGTAGTAATCTCAAGACAATTACTAGGCAACATAAAAGTAGTTCCGTGTTTCTAATTTAATTAAAGGACTAAAGTTTGATTAAATTATTAACTAGAGATATTCTTAGTTGTAGAAGTTATCAAAGTACGTAACAGGGGTCTTATATAATTATTTAAATAATAACAAATTTACAATAATACTTAGTTTATTTAGGGGTCAGAAAACAAGTTAATTCTGGTCAGTTCCTGTTTATGCAGGATTAAATAATAAGCTTTACCCTTTCTGTACAATTCCATTCCCTTTTATTTTATTATTAGACTTTATATTAAATATTATTATTATTTAATTATTGCAATAAGATTTAATTTAAAAATGTGAGATTTTATTAAGAATTTAAAATTTCTCAGCTTATACATTATCAACTTAATTAATTAACATATTTTTTATTAATGAAATCGTCACATACTCCGTCGCTTAAGCCACAGACTCCGGTTTATTTGTTTAGGAATGTACCGGGAGTATGCTTGGGGTCAAAGTGTGAAATTATTTATTATTACTATTATTTATTATTAGTACACGGTTTTTTTTTCTAATTCTCTTTAAATGACCTTGTTCATTTAAATGATCTCCTTCGTGAAATTCCCTTTATCTCACTTCTTACAGTACTAACTTATAATACTAATTTCCCTAATTTCAGTAACTCACAATACCGTGGCCCGACTGACATCAGCTTACTCTAACTCTACAAGTTAGCTTTCAGCATTCATTAATGATCTCTTGGCACCTTTCTGCCTCATCATTATCCTTTTCAGCCGGCGCCGTTGTGACTTGTTACTTTACATGTATATAATTCTTTCTTGATTATATACCATAGACTTACTTCTAAAATAATCTAAAGAGGATCCCATACTCCACTCTAGATTATAGTTAATTGAGAGAAGCGGAATCTCACGAAGATAATTCTCTTTATCTCTTTAACAATAACCAAACAAACTATGCGGAAGGGGAGACACTTTACACAACTCATTGTAATACGCAGGGGTGGTTTTCATTGTTTAGGGAGGCTACCGTTTATACAATAGAGGGAGGGTGGCAGCTTACTACCATTCTGAACACGCTTTATTTCTTCTAACTGCCCACCACTGGTTGTTCGCTATTCAACTATACTTTTATTATTATTTTCCTTTCTCTTATTTACTGCTACACGTTACACAAATTTAGTTTAACTTAAGATTTATTCAGCAATTATTATTCACTTATTATTACTTTGGGGTTTTTTAAAAACTTACCTAGAATTATTTTCTATCGACTTACCATATTTATTTAGTTGAAATTTAAATCACAATATTATTTGCTCTACTATACTATACACAATTATTTCCTAGACAGTTTAGTACATGGTAAACATTTATTAACAGTTATTATTAAACATTTGCTTTAGTTTCTATTTAAGCGATCAGCTGTTTGCTGGAATGTAGGTCAGACTAGTTTTAAACAATGGCATTGTTTTGCTTACAAAGGGGGACTCAACTAGAGGGTGAATGCATTGTCTAACTCAACTTGGGGGAGGGTGACAAGGACAGTTCTGTACAGGCGAGAACAGGAAATTTACCGGTCTGATTTTGTTTACAAACCGACATGTTGATGAATGGAATTTTTAACAAGTACCTACATGGTTTGTTTACATGGGATTATATGTTAATATTACTTTACACATATTATATTTACAAATAAAGTTACCTATACTATATTACTATAATATTAATTATTATTTTTATCTTATTTAAAATTCTGACACATATTTAAATACATGAGTGAATAGATCAACAACTTGTGTGCATGGGACATCGGGACACAATTACTTCTTTCTTTTCTCTTACGCAAAATTAGCAGAGTAGCGCAATTTATAACCTCTTCTCTTGTGTTATAACTTAGGGAACCCGCAATAATTGGATCTGCCAATTATACAGGCTGCCTTAGTTGTGACGAGCTGAAAATAATCACAACAAATAAAACAATTCTTATAGCAGGATATTAGGAAGGGGAGACTGTTGATTTATGCACTCAGTTTACTCGGTACTCAGATGACATCTCTTTATTACATTTGGTGATTAAGTTCTCTATTGAAAGTTCTCAAACAATATAGTTTACTATATGATAATATATATATATATTACTGCTTTACAAAGGGCCCTCAAAATATGATGTACATCTATTTTATTTATTCCACGGATCCGGGATTGAATATATTAACGAATAATGGTCACCTTGCCATGTACAATATTGAAAATTTAACCATTTGAAGAATGGTTTTTATTAATCTTTTAAAACAACAAAACTTTTAGTTTAAACTTTTACTCCTTTGTTATAACCAGTGTTATTAGATTTCAGACTACATATGACATATAATGTCTGTCTTTTAAAGTCTTTAAAGTTATTACATTTAAAACAGAAGTTTTAAGTCTTTAATGTGATAAGTTAAATTGTCTTTTGTGGATTATAATTTTTGTAACTCATAACCATGGAAGACAAGCCTCCATGTCACCTGTGTGTTTCCTGAAGTAGCTGCTGAATAGGTTCTTCGGTCCTCCGGGTGTTTCCTGAAGGTCTGTTGTTACCTTATCATCGTGTGACGGTGAAGTTCCAGAAGTATGTCAAATCATTCAGGGGGGGATACACTCATCTCAGGCGACTGTAGTAATTCTTAGTAATTCTTGTAGTTAGAATAAATAAATACAAAGTTTGTTTCACTGTTATACACTTCACATGATTATAGATTAGTTGAATATCACCTTCTTGTTTGTTGTACTGTATAAATTACATAGTTTGTTATTTGATAATAGAGAGAGATGTCATCACCGCACAAATTTACTTATTTAAATAGTCATTGAATCAACCCTTTCACATTTTTATATACACGTAGCGAAACAACGCTTTACACTGCTTACGGCGTGAGCGCTCCATTGCAAGTGGCAGAAATAGTTAAGGGGGAGAGTAGTAATCTCAAGACAATTACTAGGCAACATAAAAGTAGTTCCGTGTTTCTAATTTAATTAAAGGACTAAAGTTTGATTAAATTATTAACTAGAGATATTCTTAGTTGTAGAAGTTATCAAAGTACGTAACAGGGGTCTTATATAATTATTTAAATAATAACAAATTTACAATAATACTTAGTTTATTTAGGGGTCAGAAAACAAGTTAATTCTGGTCAGTTCCTGTTTATGCAGGATTAAATAATAAGCTTTACCCTTTCTGTACAATTCCATTCCCTTTTATTTTATTATTAGACTTTATATTAAATATTATTATTATTTAATTATTGCAATAAGATTTAATTTAAAAATGTGAGATTTTATTAAGAATTTAAAATTTCTCAGCTTATACATTATCAACTTAATTAATTAACATATTTTTTATTAATGAAATCGTCACAACACGCACACACAACACACACGCACACACGCACACGCACACACACATACCTGTACATACGTACTCACTAAGCTTGGATGGTGAAATTAGTTCAGAAACATTATAACATTATACAGCCAATCAGAATTTTGTTTTTGAAAAATCAATAATTTTATGGTTTGATACAGATCATTATATTTCACAAAAAATCATTTGTTATAAATAATTATTAATTTTTATATTCTTATTCAGATTGATAAATTTAATTCTTAATTTATAAAAAATTTACAACTTACAGTACAGTTGTAAACAACAATAATGTACAGATTTCAAGAATCTTCCACAAATCTTTTGTACACAGCGAAGTTGACCTATGAATTTAGTTTAAGGAAATTAATGTTCTGCCAAAACAATTATCTGTTTAAACTTTCCTATACAGTATTTATAAGATTTCTCTTGTATATTTTCAGAAATATAGTAAAGTGCTAAAGATGTTTAGCATTTTATGGACACAAAATAGTGTAGTGGCAGTATTAAAGTACTCAACTTTGGAGGGGCCATTGTTTGCACAGCCATGCACAGTGTGCTTTCAATGTAAATATAATTTTGATATGTTTGTAATAGTCAGTATTTATAAATTTATGAAGTTTCCTACCAAAACTGTTTCCAAGTCAGCCTGAATGCCAACTCAATTGTTTGATAGAGTCTGCATCATATGTAAGTGATATGGAATCTCACTTAAAATATACTTAAAAAGCCTTATATATACAATGAAAAGGATAAGAAGCCTTTAATATTTGATATTCTGGTCATTAAATTTAATGATTACATAATGATGTTTTATATAGAATATGTGGCAACACGTTGATGTTTAAAAGGTTTTGAATTATTCAACCAAACCTAAATTATTTTTCTGATTTGAATAGTCCAAAATATATTTTATACAGAATCTTATGTCCAATTACTATCCACATCACTTGTTTCTTATTGGTGGTATGTAAAAAATAGTTTCATAAAACACAAATATTAGAAAATTAAAAAGTACTCTATAAATATTCAGAATTCAAAAACAATGTCTAATCAGTATCTGTTTCATCATATTTTATCTTACTCAATAGTAATGCTTCTGATGTTATAACTAATAGATACCTGACCAAAGTGTAATGATGAAGTGGAACTATATAAGACACTATACAATTTATTAAGGCTCCTTTTGGAAACTCACACTCTGAAAATACTGTGAAATTTTCAGTCGCCTAGTTACAGGCATGGTGGCGCCCACCCTGACCCCTCAAAATATCCTCATATGAACCCTGAATGAATCGACCATCCTAATCTACTGTAATCTATTGCCTGCCACACAGCAGACAACACTCAAACGCGGTGGTTTCCTCATGCTTGGCTACCCCACCAATACCTACGACATTTTTATTCCTACTAGAAAAGGTAAGATTGCTTACTTCCATATTTGACAAGACTAAACAAAGATATGTGCATGGAAATGATATACTCGAGTAAATATAGGATACTGTAATAGCCTATAATAACTGTGAGTAGTTACAGTGTATGCCACACATTCTTGTAAAAACATGTGGTATAGCTTTTAATTATATTTGTGAACTAAAAGTTCTTACAAAGTGGCCACACCCAGATATCAGTCCCACCCTCACCCCACCACACCTTTGAAATGTTGGAGCTGCCACTGGTTACAGATTTATGTTCTGTGTAGAAGGATATGAAGGAGATGGCCTGTTCTGTGTGTACAGTGTCACCGAAGAAGATAGAGGCACGCGTGAATATAAAAACGTTGGTGAAGAAAGTAATGGTGAAGCAAGTGATTTAAGTGGAGCGTTTCATTATCTTCAAAAGTTAAAAAAGTTTTAAATTTTTCCGAGTTTTAATGAAACTGTTTTTCTGACTATACAAACAACGTTTTACATGCAAGTAATATCGCCTTAATATATAATGCACTATATTTATTAATGCTGTTTTTTCTTCTGAAAATAATATTTATAATAATACTGTATAAAATAATACACTAATCTTTTCTTTCCAAACCAAAAAATAATTACAAGATGCTTTCTCTTGAGTTTTACTTTTATGAAGCCATAAAGAAAAAATACTGAATTTAATAATGATATCTATAAATTATGTAAAGGCGGATAATTAAAATTTTTTATTTAAGAACCAACTTTTTAATTAAATCAACAATAACAACAGTAAAATATCAAATAATATAGTTTCAGATTTATAGGCCTACTATAGTAGCATTGATTCATTATGATGTGTTGACATGACAACTGCATACCGTACAGCACACAGCATGTGGCCCACAGAAAATTAATGGAAAGAAAAACCACTCTCATTTCTAAGTAAGTAGGCTACTCCTAACAATATAAAATCTCGAATCAAAATAAAATATGGACTTTTACTACAACTTTCCTGCTGGAAGTTTTCAACTGGCCAAAAATAAAAACCTTCCTCTCGCTTACTACTTTTTGTGAGTTTGGTTTGTGTACAATTAAAAATTTTTCCTGTTTTAATAGGAATAAAAAATATTAACTTTATTTCAATTAGCCTAATATTTATACTGCAGTATTTCCTGAACTTCCTTTTTAAATCTATATATATATATATATATATTATATATTTTAGATTTATAATATTAGTAAAATTTCATGAAAAGAGAAGGCTAGTTTTGGATTCCTAACAACAGTCAATTGTACATTTGCTGTGGACGCGAGACACGACACAGTGTGGCAACAATGTTCTTGAACTCAAATCCCATTCTAGTTTAAAACTAAGTGTAGCGACCATGTAAAGAAGTTTATGCAGAGTGTGCAGCAAGTTAGTTCTTTACTATTATATGAGACCTAAATTAAATTTTATAGTTTAAACTAGACTGCAGTCTAGTTTATCTCCAGTGAATTAGTGACTTATAAAGACTAGAACACAGCAATATAAAGGACATTTTTGTCATCCTGTTGAAAATTGTGTTTTAATGTTCAATATAAAATGTAAAGATATAGCCTGTTCAATAAAAGGCTCTATTTTGTTTCTGAAGGATTTTTTTTCTAACAGCAGCAGTCAGTTGAGAGTTGAAATTGAAGTCCTTATTTCTTATTTAACTTCTGTGGATCTTGAGATCCTTAGTGCTTATTGCTATGGTAGGGTTAACGCAGGCCTATATCCTCTTTTTCCTGGCCATGTCGTTGATTTTAACTATACAATTTTGTTTGGGAAAACGATAATAGTATCTGGGAGTTCAATATTTGGTAATTCTGTAGCTGAACTGTATCACCTTCGATTTCTTTCAAATTGTAGTATGTTTCACATTTAGTGTCCTAATGACTATTTTCAACTAGATTAAGTCCTGCAAACGTACAATAACTAAGTAATTTGGAAAAATAAAAGTGCTAAATACATAACACGCTGCGCCGCCAACGGTAATTATTACCTTTGACATTTAACCTCTCTCTCTCTCTCAAACACAGGTACCGGTAATAATAATTCATGATAAATCTATGTTTATTGTTAAATGAGATCCGAGGCCGAAGGCCGAGGAGTTGCGCAGAGGTGCTGAGGTTTCGGGGGTGAAGCCGCCGAAAACCCAGTAGGCCGCGGGAAGTTACCCGCGAGGCCGTAAAATATTTCCATGCTGCGACATGGTTTTTATTTGGGGAATGTATAGTTTAATAACCGGAGACACCGAAGGCGTCGGAGGCTAATGCAGTAGTAATGTTACTACCTAAGGTTAGGTTAGAAGTACAATAACTTTGTTAAATAACTTATAAATGCATAAAAGTTAAAAACAAAACTTGTAAAGAATTTAATTCTGAGAAAAATGGTGTAAATAAAGTCAATAAAAATAAACAAAAAATTCCAATTGTTTCCAATTTTCCAAAATTTGTTTTTAGGCAAAGATTTTTCTGTTTTACGTCGGATATCATGAAACTTATGGGAGATACAGTTCTGCGACCTGTTTTATTCGATTTTTCAGGTCAAAAACCATAAGAAACAGCAGAATTCGCCCCTTCCCAGAATTTCAAAAAGTCTTCATTTACCCGGGGGAACCGAAACCCAGGCGAAATCTTTCACTAACGAAGCATTTCCGGACCTATGTTTATATGAACTTTTTTTCTTATTTTTCGATGTAGATTCATCTCCCGAAGTATTTCCGTTTCTTCGTGAGTCACCCTGTATAGTACTTATATAGTACTTTTTTTTAATTGAAAATTATAAAATATCTTCATTTTGTAGTTGGAAATATGGTATTTTGCCTAACTGTGGTAATGTAGAAAGGGAAAAAAGCAACTAGTAATTTTGTGCATCTTGTTGACTATATTAACATGATTATATATCAAAGTACAATGTAATACAATACTGATTTCAGAGCTGTTCTGTTGTTAAGTGCAGAAAAGTCACATGCCCAGGACTGTGGCCTTTCTGCACAAATACGCCAATAGCTGATTGTTGTATTCACTGTATGTTCCATATTATTGGACATACGGCTTTCTTGCACAAATTGATGTATTTTCATAAGTATAGTGTGTTCCTATTTACATATTAATCTCTGAAAAAATAGACAAAAATTAACTAAATTGCATTTAGTGATTCAAATATTAGATTAACTTTTTTTAACTCACCCGAGTGTTCGTAAAGTTTGTTGAGATCTTTTGCGTATTATCACTTTATTGCACTTTTCCACTGTTAGAAGTTGGTTAGAGCGCGAAAAAATGTTCGCACCATACGTACTTAACGCTCAACAGCGAAAGTCCACGAAAACGCGGCGCTACATGAAGGTATACAGAACAAACACCAAAAAGACGCAGTCAACCATAATGGCGGGCGCAGCTTATGCAACCGTGATGCACATTTATAGACTTTTTTTCCAAATTTCATAGTTATTTTACATATGCGACACTTAGTTTTATTGAAAATCGTCATTAGGACACTAAAACTGAAACATACTTCAATATGAAAAAAATAGTTTCATACTGCGACCATATAAGAGTTTCATTGACCCTCCTTATCAGGGCTATTCAAATAAGCTGTAGATATTAAATTTTTGGTTAAGAAAAATAATGGACCACGGCCTCACACCGGGAGCAAGGTGATCATGAAATATTAAATACCGGTAATTTACTTAATTTACTCGATTATTATAAAAATTAAATTAAATATATGCAGAACTAACATACAAAGTAAACAAAGTTTTAACTTACAAAGCGCAGTTTTAATGAGTTACTCATTTAAAATGAGTCGTAGTCCGGCTTTCAGTGTTGTAACTAAGCACCTCACTTGTTAGAATTATAAGCTATCGGCTGGAGAATTTGCCAACTAATAGTGCAGAATAATGTCGTAGCGACTGTCCTGACCTCTAGTGTCGAGATATTTGTGAAGATTCCTGAAGAGAACGCTGTGTTGGCAATACTGAATTTAGCAAAATCACATCGTTATCGTTCTGAACTGGTACCTCAGTGCAAATCCACTTTTCCGACGAACTTTCTCTCTTCTTTTTTCCTCGTAATAGGAAAGTCAAAAATACACGGGGTCAGGTTCTTCAAACAATCCTATGTGTTTAGTTGTACACTTTAGACAAGTGCTTCTGTCCGTAGTTCAATCCTGAAGTAACAAGCACTCATGACAAATTTAAACCGCTGTTTGCTGCTTGAATTAGGTTTCAAGTATGCTTCAATGATACTGTATAAACACAGAAATGAACTATGAAAATTTACATTATTGAACGAAATAAATTTAAATTTTGAGTGACAAAAAAAGATATATCTATATTTCATTATTACTGACATTCGGACCTACTACCAGCCTCCCTCCCCCCAAATCACATTGCTAATCTTAGAACGGCCACTATAAGTGAAAATTTATCTTCTGTTTCTTCGGTCAGCTTGGTGCTCGCTCTTGTCGACCCCCAACAAGTGTAAGCTGCAACAATTTCAACCCAATACCCTCCGTTCCTTGTCGGGATCCCCATCGCCGGGTATCCTTCCCAATTTAGGAATCCGTTTGCATGATCAGCACACTTTTTCCTTTGGCGGTCATCGGGCACAATCTGGAAGCTGCAGTCAAGCCACGGGCCCCACTACTATGAAGCAAATCAGATCAAGAACGGCCACTGTGCGAGGTGGTAATGACTGATGTGCCATAGCCTAAGCCAAAAAATATAGTCTACATTTTGAAGGACGGTATGTGAAAACTGAACTTTTGGAGTCAACGAAACAAAATGAACATAAAAGTTTTGTAGTGAAGAAAAATCGAAGGGAGGTTAAGACTAATTCTTTATTACCGTTTATCAATTCTTTTGGATTAATATGGAGCCATTCGAAAAGCTAAGTTTCCAAGAACAGAAAGCAAACGCCTATTAGGCCTATACCGAACAATGTAGATGAAGTGGAACAACTGCAGACAAGTGGTGTCATTGTTTTCAGCAGTCAATTCAATATGGGTTTGTCCTACTTGCGCAACAGATTCTTCGGCAACACTAGTTATCGCCACTCAGATAAGATAAGACTTTTGCATTGTCCCCACGCTCACTCACTAAGTAAAAAAGAAAGAAAACGAGCCAGCGAGTGGTACTGTTTTGTTTCCTAAACTCCTTCCTGTTAAAATTAATTTCTGCTAAATTTATATTTGTTCAAATAGGGACAGAAAACTACAATGTTAATAGCACAACATAAGTATTGAAGCCTTATCTTTCATCGTGGACTCATACAAATTATACGAGCTTAAACAGCCGGAAGTGGAAGACGTGAACAAGTGATTTCATTGTGTTCGATATATGTTGAAAGACAGGTAACTGATGGTTCCAGTTCTGAACAGGAAACAAATACAACACGGAAAGGTGAAAACCGAATTGTATACTAAACTGAGACAAAATAAATAAAAGTTACTACGTAATTAAACAGTTATGAACCTTGTACATTAAAACAAAACGTTTTGCCTTCTATAAGGCAATGAATTTTAAAGAACAGATTAGGCCCTACATACCGAGTTTGAATACGATTTGTCGGTACTGGATATGTCAGTGATTTTAATGTTTACCGCAAACTACAGCCAGTATTCGCCTTGTACTCTTCATTCCACTGTGTCTTTGTCTATATTAATAAGATCTGTTTGTTCGTAAATATGAATCTGGTTAAGAAAAAGCGGGAAGATGATTTCGAACTTTGCTCAAAATATTTTTTGATGAATGACGTTAAATAATAGGCATATAGAAATGTTATCCTAATGAATTAATTACACTTTATCGTGACAGCTGCCCGATGAACCGCCCTTGAGGGGATACCAAACTGAAGTCTTGAAAAATAAAAAAAATTGAATTTTTTATTACTGTATTTTGTCCTTTTATAATTTATTCTCATTATATCTACACATTTTTGTATTAATTAAGTCTCATTGTTTATAATCAATAAGTAGGCTATACTGCTGCATTAACGTATTTACCGTTAAGTATCGGTATATTCAAGGGCGGATCCAGCAAACAGTTTTGGGGGAGGAAAGTGTTGACTTTGGGGAGTATTTTGAAAAGTTAGACCATTCTTTAAAGACCTAAAGTATGATTGATAGTAATGAATGAAGATAAAATACAGTTTGTTATTATCAACATAATAGATTTAGTACTGTATAAGAATTAATACACATTTGTGTTTGTTAGTAGAGTGTTCTTTCTAATAACATTTACATACAGTTTAAAATAAACACTACTCGTTTAGGTTATCTATTAAACAAACATTAAGCACGCTGGTAAGGTGCAGTTACAATTTAAAGTAATTTTAGCGTAAAATCATGAACTTACATACAGTGATATGATTTTTAAATCACATTCAAAATCATAAAACGACAAAAACTTTCCTGTGAAGTGACCATTTGGGGAGGGAAATTTCCCCCATTTTCCCCTCCGTGGATCCGCGCCTGGTATATTGCAAAACATTTACAACTAATTAAAACAGCAATTCAGATATCACTGTCGACGTCTTATGGAATTTGTATCGGAATTACGATTGACCTTCCACTCCTGCGCGCTTCCGAAAAAATTAAAATGGCCTATCCCATTTTGCGCAACACTGGTCCTCGCTATACGGCACAGTTTACTTCCTGTATTTGTCTGCATTTAATTATTAGTACCACTAAAACATTCAAAATTTCAAGCTGTAATCTGGATGAATGTTACATTATAGTTTATGAGGCAAATACTGCAAATTAATGAATACACAATATGCGGCGTAATGGCGTAACATATTACAAAATATCACACGCTGATTAACGAAAACAAGAATTTTTCTTAAGTAGTAAGAAAAACAGTAGTATCCTTTTTAGTTGCACACGCGAGGATGAAGGGCGAGAGAGAGAGAGAGAGAGTGAGTGAGTGAGTGAGGAGGGGTGTCATATACTACAGACACATACCCACAAACATCAGTGTGCGCCTTATGTTTATTAAACTAGAATAATAATTCATGTGTACATTGTTACATTTAGTTACAATATTCTTTCTTATTTTCCGAATGAAACTAAACTTGTCATGAACACCATTATACACAACAGTGCGTATGTATTTATATAATATTCCATATTTGTCTTTGCACCCGGTGCATGATTGCAGCGTCTGGGTCAAGCCCAATGGCTGCCTGGTGATGGATTCAGTTCTGGTACAGTAGACGGTACTGGAATGGACAACCGCCAACACGTGAACGTAGAAGGCGGGGGAAGACAATAATTTCTTTCGGTTTGTAGAACAGTCTAATTATAAAATAATTATTTTATTTCCAAATATTAATAAAGTGTTTTCACACGGAAAGTCATGATTTTACTAGTAAGCTCCTTTGAACTGCAGAACTCGCTCACTATTTTGAACGAAATACATTTATTGCTAGGTAAATTAAATTTTGATAATAAACCATTTTCAATTATCAGAAAAGTTATGAGAACGTGGACTACTCTATTTTTTTTAAGGAAAATAACAATTGTAAACCAGACAATCATACAATAAAAATTAAAAACGCGAACCAACTTCATTGGTTTTTTAATTAAATGTATAACCTAATGCCTAAATGACAAATAATATAGTCCCAGCTTTTAAGTTTAGGCACGTTTCCATAGATATTTATAGGCCTATACATAAATACTTTTTCAAATATACACAACTGACAACAATATATAAAGGTTTTCTGTAACTGTAAGTGAAGGCAATCTCAAATTTGCAAGGGGTGTTGAAAGATATTAATTCTGCCAAATTATTAAAGATACCAAGATTGTGTTTTGAAGAAAATTCCTCATAGCTTGACATAGACAGACTTCTACAATTTTCTTAAAATCTTGAATTTTATTTTTGGCTCGTGGTACCCCCCCCCTCTGATGTTAAAAAATTTAGTAAACTTTTAACTAAACTTTTTAAATTCATATTTGGGTTAAAATTCACCTTAAACTGTCACCCAGCTCGATGTTTACAATTTCTTCAAATTTGTTATCCCATTTTTGAGCCCTGCCGTCCCAAATTTTGAAATTTCCAAAGTGAATATAACATTGAACTATTGGTTAAAATTTCCCTTTAATTTCGTACTCACACGGATTTTTGCGATTTTTGTATAATTTTGGTCCCCTCACATTTTTCCTCCCGTTCTCCTACATTTTGGGCCGGTCAATGTTTAAAGTAGTAGGGTTCTATAGGGTAAATGTGTGATCACGCACGTAAAGTTCTACAAAAATCGGTTGATGCACTTGAAAGTTATCCTGAGACATAGTCTTAACAGACAGACAGACAAATGCCAAAGGGGCAAGTTAAATCTGAGAACTCACCTCACTCGTTCAATAAAAACTAAAATTTCCGAACTGCTGCATTGGTTTTTTTTAGTTCAATTTAAAACTACGATACCTAAATGAGAAATAATTTAATCCTCGCTTTTAACATATGTATGTTCCCACAGACGTATATTTTTCACAAATATACATAACATATGACAATATATAAAGTTTTTTGTAAACATCTTGCAAACTTTTTTAAAGCAATCCAGAATGTTCAGTGAGTGTTGATAGATATTACTTCTGTCAAATTATTATATACCAATTTTATATTTTGAATACAATTCCTCGTAACTTGATCACCTACATAGACTTTTACAATTTTCCTAAAATTTCGAGTTCAACTTTTGGCCCTTGGTGCCTCTAAGTTAAAAAAGTTAGAGTGAACGTTATATTCGAATTTGGGTTAATATTTCCTTTAATTTTACACCCGGCTGAATTTTCAACACTTTTTTAAATTTTTGATCCCTTTTCAGAGCCATTGTGTCCTAAATTACTAAAAAAAAATTTGTTCGTTTCTGAATATTATTTTCTTTATCTCTCATTGTAAATGTCTTTAAGTATCAAGTCATGAGTTTATAAGTTTTAAAAGTCATAAGTAAAGTAATAACTTCCCTTAAAATTAAAGCCGATTTCCCTTTCTGAATGCTATATATATTAGACTTTGATTGAGTACACAAAGAATAATTCGTCGGTTTGTTTTATAAAAACGAAACTAGGCAAACAATGAAATATAATGAAGAAAAACGTTTGACAATCTTGAAACTGTTATCTAATAATTGCAGTGATACACATTCTACCACTAACTGAACACTTTTTACAACGAAGTGAAGGCGGCAACATTCAAAACGCAAAAAAAAAGGAAACAAGTCGAAAATTATAAGCGTACACGGAAAGGGAAAGGAAACATGAATCTGAGGGGGAAATTTTTTACCGCAGTGTGAATCAGTTTGTTGTCAATAGACTTGCATGTTACTGATATTACGTAATGATATCGGGCGGCATCGGCCACTATCGTTTTTCAGAAGACTAACCGTGAGGCAAACATCAAACACACATACAGGAAGCTATGCGTAATTAAATATTATTCACTGCATATTCCTTCAGTAGGTTCCCACGACTGGGCACGAGCTTGGTAGGATAGGCGTCACTAGACATAGACGCAAACGAAGCGGCCGTATACGCCCGCGCTCCAATTCACAGCAAAAGTTTTACCAACCCGCTACGAACGCTTCACGTTTTCTTATAGTATTAGACTCAAAAATGAAAATGGATGAGTTGTTACTGTTTTTTTACTTGATTACAAGACTGAGCAGTTGAAAAATAGACTTGGTCCCCTGGGAAGAAAAATGAATTTTACCGTGGTCGTTAAAGTGTTAAATCACTAAAACAGCGCTATTGTGTACGCAGGCGGGAGTTCAGTGTGAATTTAAAAGTTTTATTTTTTACTTTATAAGCACTTGATTTCAATACATCATCTATTAAGAAAACATAAAATATGGATTATAACGTTTTCGACATAAAATTCTAGCAGTTCAAAGTACATTTCGAAAATCCGGACAATTGAAAATCCGTATGGGGTCCGGTCCCAATTGATCCGAATTTTCGAGGTTCTACTGTGTGCACGCACGCACGCACGCACGCACGCGCGCGCACACACACACACACACACAAATATATATGCGTGTGTGTCTAAAATTATGTCGACGCCGCGATTTATGGTTGTTATGTGTTTCTCCCATACAAGACGTATGTCCAAATACAAGTGAAGGTATTTAACATCTTCTGCTTTTGTCAACTGAAAAAGTGTTTAAAGCGGATAATTCCAACGACTCAACATAAACGTTACTTGAGTTGACTTACGTTAATTTGCCTTTATTAGCCATCTCTTTAACCAGTTTTGGATTTCGTTTAGTTTGAAGGAAACATTTTAAACTACGTATATAGTTTTTCCAAGAAACCATGTGAGATTTACTAAATACTTATTTCCATTGGATCCTCTCATATAATCATATAGTGGTGTACGTCAGCGAACATGCATTTTGAAGTAGGCCTAGGCTTATTTAGATGTTCAGAAAAAAATTGTGTAAAAAACATTAAACATAGGCCTACATTAAAAACATAGTTTTATATTTCGGTTTGAAAATACAAATGACTACCTACGATCTGACGACCATATTTAACTAACCAGTTCAAGATATTAGTTGAGACCATTGGATAGCAATGCCCATGAATTTTAAATGGGCGGAAACGCACTACTGTTCACCCTAAAAAAATTGTTATCTGAAAGAACGTACTCCGCTGCATTTTACCTTACATCTTTTCTATTATGAAATGTTGATTGAGGAAAAGTGTTTTGTAACTTTAAAAATAATAAAATAATCAATATGACAAAAAATTACTACAGATTATTAACGGAAATAGATTCTTCCACCATTTTTAAATTTGGAATTTTCAATTTTTAAATTTACGGAAACATATGTTATGACGTTAAGTTACAATCACCTGATTAACTATCATCCTACAAAAGATATGTCTACAGTGTAAGCGAATCGATTTTAGAACAAACTTAGTGCTTCGTAGCATATTTTAATCATTTTGCTGTAAAGATGGGTTCCAAAGATAATAAAAATTTGGTGTACAACATATCGCAAACAACTCGTAACGGAATGTTAGATATAACGATTTTGTTAGAAGTGCAATTAGAAAAACCTTTAGTTTGATTTTAGAAGTACACTATAGCTAATTTATAAATAATAGGCCTCCCACTATGCTTGAAGTATTATGTACTTTAAACGCGGATTCACAGCTTCTAGACATAAAAAAATCTACCTTTTATGTGCTTTTAAAGTAAATGAGGTTTATCTTTGAAAAGAGCAAACGCAAGTCACTTTAGGTAGAACGTGATGACGGCATAATTAGTATAGTTTTGTAGCGGCATTCATATTTAAGAGATATAACATGATACAGGAAAGAAAAGAGAAAAATTATTTACTTAGATGAAAAGTGGGTGCACGTGGGTCAGTCATACAATAAAGTGTGGAGCGACAAACAATAAAAACTCCGAAAGGTGCGTTCCTTGCGGGACTCAACGACAGGACTGAAAAGGTTCCAACTTCAAAAAGCAAATGTTTTGTAATTCTTCATGCTGGTGGTGAAGATGGTTTTATTCCTGTTATTCAATTAGTATTCATGGAAAAGAAAAACATATCACATTACGACGAAGAAATGGACGGTACACGGTTCGAAACATGATTCGAGAAGAAACTGCTCCCATCGGTTCCATACGGAAGCGTTGTTGTAATGGATATTACCATATTACTCTAAGAAAAAAAGAAAATACCGACGGCAGCGTGGCGAAAAGTAGAATTAAAGCTTGGCTTAATTCAGAAAGTGTGAACACCCCAGATGACTATTTGAAAAAGGAACTACTGGATGAAGTTAACAAAATAAAATATAAATTCTCAAATCGGATGGTCGATGAAAAGGTGAAAGAAAAAAATGTTACTATTCTCCGTTTACCACCGTGTCACTGTCAGCTAAATCTTATTGAGATGGTATAGACCCAAATGAGAAAGGATGTTGCTAAGGACAATGCATTTAAGGCTCAAGATGTTGGAAAATTAATTAACAATGGAATTACTGCAGTTAGAACTCCCCACTGAAAAAATTATTGCGAACACCTTGGATAAGTGGAGAATGAAATATGGTAAGCTGATGATCTACAAGACGCTGTTAAGCCATTCATTTTTCAGTTGATAGGTTCTGGAAGTTCGAGCATTAATTCGACATCAGGCAGTGTTATACCGGGTGCTAAACGTTTGTATTGATATATGCACGTTTTAGTACAAAGTTGTAACTGGTGAGACTGCTTCATATCGCTGTTGCTACGGAGAAAGTGTAGACTTCACCTTCAATTTTCCTTAGGAAGGTAAGCAAATCTATTAACAGGCAATAGAATTTTTATTGTATTGTGTATGTAATTTTGTGTGAATTATATGAAACTTTTCAATTGTGCTGGTTCTTTATGTATTAAATTGTATGCTTTACAAAAAAAAAATAATAATAATTCCCCAATACGGGCGCGCCCGTGCGTGTGTGCATGTAAGAAAGGGGTAAAAGCAATGGAAGGTTTTTATTACTTTGCTAACTCTCATGCTTGAGTCTCCACAATGCTGGACTCACTTTTATAACTTTTCTGCAAAACACATCTCTTACTGCTTTACTAAGCTACGAAAAATGGATTTAATGTGCATTTAATTATGTCATATTCCTAAAATGGTCGAATGTAATACTTATACTAAATATTTATTATTTATAATCGATTACTTATTATTACTACTACCAATTATTACTATTATTATTACCAATTACTCAATATTATTAAACGATATAGGCACCATAATTTAAGCCCAACGTAATCAGTCATCAGAGGCAACCCCACGTCACTCATTACATCCTGGAATACAATAATTTTGTTGTCGTAATTAATATAAATATAACTGACCTAAAATGCAACAGTGAATTCAATCCGTTGTTTGTTTACATAAGCTAAATAAAGAGTAACTGAAAGTCATCAAAGTTTCTTATAAAAATGATGCCAGTTACACAGGTGGCGCGAGTTAGTCACCACAGCGTTGACGCGAATTTCATAATCAGCTCGTTATTATAAGGAAAATATCCGTATCAAAGTTCTTGAAACGGAATATAAAATATAGTCCATTAGCTACAACTTTCTCACTGTGAGTTGTATCTAAATTTATTATTAGATAAAATCAAATTAATAAATTTTATTTTTAAAGATGTGGGTAAAGTTCTTTGTCCCGTAAAGTTCTTAGCGTTAGCCGAGAAACAGCACGAGAAGATGACAATACATCATTGTTACGGCTTTTCCTCGAAAAACAAAGGGCAACTTATGGAAATCCCGACTATTCTTATACTTTTTAGTAAAATAATATTTGTCATTTTTATGAAAACAACAAACACTAAAAATCTTGAACACTCCATTGGCGTCTTAGTTACCTATATTTATAATCATAATCCCTAAATTATAACTAATTTATTCCTAGCTTTTAAGTTTTTATGATTCCGTAAATATGTTCAGGCTTATATGGAACACTTTTCACTAACATATGTATCTGATAGCTGTATGCAAAGATTTTTGTAAACATAGCTTACAAAAGTTTTGAAGACGGTCCAAAATTTGCAAGGAATGTTGACAGATATTCATTTTGTCATATTATTAAAGATAGAAAGAGTGTATTTTAAATAAAATTTCTCTTATTTTATTTTAAAAGCTCCTCAAAGGCTTTTATGATATTTTACTTCCATTTTTGACCCTTGGCTCCCCTAACGTTAAAAATGTTCACTGCAAACACTACATTCGGAATTGCGTTAAAATTCTCTTTAACCTGAGACCCGGCATGGATCTTAAAATTTTTTGAAAATTTGTATACCTTTCTTGAGCTCTAGTGTTCTGAAACCTTAAAATATTGAAAATTGAATATTACATTCATCTTTTGGTCAAAATTCTGTTTAGTTTGATTCCCGAGATGATTTTCTCAATTTTTTCAAAATTTTGGTAAATTTTTAGCCCTGATGTCTCATAATTTTGAAATTTAGAGAACTAAGAACTATATTTAGATTAGTTAAAATTCTCTTTAATTTGATCGATACATGCATTTTTGGGTAGTTTTCAAAAATTTCCCCTTAAATTTTTGACGCCTTGTCCCCTTATTTTTCTGTGGATCAATTTTAAAACCCAAGTCAAGTTATATGGGTGTCAAGTTATATGTAAACTGGTTGGTGAGTTAAAAAGGTATCGTGAGACATACCCAAACAGACAGATATTGTCAACCATGGATGACAAATGCCAAATGGTTGATATTCGCTCGTTCAATACACTTCATTGGACGGAGCCTGATGAGCGTAGCGAAATCTATCCAGACTCGGTGCACAACTTAGGCCGCGAACTCCTCCGAAACTACTCAACCGAATGTTATAAAATTTTGGATACATATCCGGTCTGTATTGTAGAGTGCACACATGTAATTTTTATTTCCTAAGTTACTTGGTTCAAAAGATATTACGCTTTTTTAAAAATCTTAGCTTAAACGTGTGACAGGAAGTGAGATAGATAGATATCGTGGCCCAGCTGGCTGTCGCCCGATAAGATAAGGTTTTGCTGTACACAAATGCCGGTGCGTGTGCGTGTGCGGTTCCCGCCGCCCGCGCTGGCTGTCGCTCGATAAGATAAGATTTTGCTGTATACACTTTGTATTCATGACTCACATGTGTTAATTCAAACAGTAGTAGAGCATTGTTCTAGGGTGTAGCCAGATGTACGGATTGGACTTGAGTGTTGAACAAATGTCAATTTTTAGATGAGAATATATGTAGTCGCTGATGCAAATGCAACTTTCCATTACATATTGCAACGAATATTCTATACAGTCTTATTCATCAATTTATATATACGTATTATTTATAGTATGCCTCGACGGAGAAGAGGTCCAAATATTGGTCGTTTAACTACAAATCAAAGACGGATGAGACAGCGACAAAATGTTGCTGCAGCAACTGTTGAAGGCCCTGCAGAACATAACATGAATCATGTGTTATATGATCAAAACAACACAGGGTATAGGAATCTTCAGAATGAATTTGAAGACAATTTACGATCTCTAGAATTCTATGAAAGTGTAAATTGTTCTCGAGTGTTGATGCAGCAAACATTTTTTGGTATGTGTCCACAGGTAAACGAAACCCAAATAAGTTTACTGCAGTTAATCCTATAGTAAATCCTAAAGATGTACCTATAGAACTGATGGATCTCACTTATGTAGAACAACTCTTGATAGCAAGAGTACAACCAGTGATGCGTGTGTATAGGGTGAATCGAGAGGCTTTCCCGGTAAGTATGCTTATAAGGGAAATATAAATATTGGTCAAAATATAATGGAGATTGTTAGTTCCTTGCCCCCTACACACGCTTCACTGAGCACTATAGTTGTAAGAAAGGAAAGTGTTAATGGACATCGGGATTTTCATGTGAGACGTGACACAATTTTAGAAGCACTCAATTTTTTGAAAATTAATAATCCGTTCTATAGTGATATCATCATTGATATGGAACAAATATCTCAACTTCCAATAAATGATAGTATTTATGGAATGATAGCCACTGTTGATTTACCTGAGGTGAATACAGATGAAGAGAACTTTTCTGAGGAAATTTATGAAGGTATAATCTCGGAGAATATTAGAATCACAGAAGTTGATCGACTCCAATCTGCAGTGAATAATGTAATTCCATGGCCACAAGATACTGATATCATAAATTAATTCTCGTGCGAAGGATATGTAAGCATGGCATTTCCCGCTTTACTACCTTACGGATCTGCTGAATTAAACGATAATACTCGAGCAAGTAGTATGAAACTTACAGCACTTGAATATTTTCAATTTTTGATGCAATATAAAGACCGACTTTTTCACAAGATCCTAGGTTCAGATTTTTTGCATTGAACACTGTTCAGCGTCATCAAGCTATTCAACGAGGGACAATATTTGCTAGAAAATCTCATTTCAATGGAACAATACAGCAACTGAGAAACACGCTGTCGAGTAATCCTCAAATAATAATAAGTTTATATTATTGGTGTGGAAAAATAAGAGGAACAAAATCTTACTGGATTCAACGAAGGGGTGAACTTCAATCAATTATTGAGCAGTGTGATAATCTTCCTACGGGTTTTTTTTACTTTAAGTGCAGCTGATCTTTGGTGGCCTGATCTGGCACGACTCATGGGTTGGGTTGTAATGATGAACTCCTGAATCATTATAATCCTGTCATCGCACAAACATGGAGGGCAAATACTGCTTTAGTATAATCACCTCCTTATACCAGGTGGTTGAATACGTATCCAAATATGATTCAAAGTCAGAACCTGCTTCAAAAAATTTGACGGAAATATTTCAAGAAATCGTTGAATCGAGAGCCCCGGATGAAGAATCTCGTCAAGCATATACAAGTTTGATGATAAGAGTGATCAGAGAAAGAGACATCGGGGCTTGCAAAATATGTCATTTACTCCATGGAATTCCATTGTATCAATGTACCAGAACTTTTAGAGTACTTGTCATAACAACAAAAGACTATGTTGCAATTAATGGAACCAATAGTGAAAATGACAGTAATTCATTCATTCAGTTTTATAGTAGTAGACCACTAGACATGGAAGAAATAACATTATCCGATTTTGCTAAAAAAATGTTCTAAGGGAAGAAATAATTCAATTAGCACAAACAGAAAAGAAAGAATTGTACAAGTTTTCCCTAAAGTAAACAACAATAACAATGCAGTCAATACTGAATTATATTGTAAACAAAAGTTGATTTTACATAAGCATTGGCGTAATGAAGAAGACTTGAAAAGTACAGATGAAACATGGTTCATGGGTTATACTCGACAAAATTTTGGACAGCTTCACGGACAATTACACATGTCTTTAATTACAGAAGAAATTGAAATTTATCAGGATAATAATGAGTTTGATATTTTTGACGATAGAGACTGGATGGCTGCAGCAGCTGTAATGCATAATGCACTACCAACTCATGTTGGTCTAGGTAATCGTGATATCGATTTGCTTCATAATTGGGAAGCAGCCTATTACAAATATCCAGATATAAAGAATAAAACTTCTTTCATCGAAAGGAATCGAGAAACATTTGGGAATCAGTATGATTCTCATGAATCACACAATGTTATTTTCAATGACCAACAAAATAAGGTATTATCTTTCTTAGAATATCAGCTAAATGACTACGATGATTGCAATCAAAGACTTGCAATTATTCAGGGAAAAGCTGGAACTGGTAAAAGCTGTGTAGTTAATGAAATGGTTAGGAGAATTAATTCATATTTTGGCTGCGATGCAACTCTTTTAATGGCTCCTACTGGTGTGGCAGCTAACAATATTGCTGGTCTAACTATTCATTCAGCTCTAAGAATAAATGCTTCAAAGAGAAGGGGAGGAACTTTCAAAGATTTAGAAGGTGAATCCAAAATTGCTTTTGAAGAAGAATTAAAAGGTGTGAGGTTCGTTATTATTGGATGAAGCCAGTATGTTGGGTTTGAATTTGTTTTTCAAAGTGGATATGCGACTCAAACAACCAAAGCAGCGTCCTTCAGCTGTTCCTTTTGGTGGCCTTTGCGTGTATTTAGTCGGTGATTGGTCCCAACTCCCACCGGTTTGTGACAGGAGTCTTTACAATATTGGTAATAATGTTCAGACCATTCAATCGAATCTTTTATATAAACAGTTCAAAAAAGTTTTCTTTTTAACGGAGATTATAAGACAGCAAGGTGATGATCAAAAAAATTTCAGAGAGACTTTAAATAGAGTCGCAAATGGAAGAGTCACTGAACAAGATTATCAGCTCCAATCTAAAAGATTTTATGTAAACAATATCGGGGACAATTTCAAAGATACTGTCTGTATAATGTCGAAAAATGATGAAATCGAACGCTTCAATTATGAAAAACTAGAAAGCAATAAACAACCCGTGGCTCTAATCAATGCAATCCATAATTGCCCAGAAGCCTCTCTAGGAAAATCTGACGATGCTCAGGGATTATTTGCCCAATTACGTTTATGTAAATGTGCTCGAGTTATCCTTAGAAGAAATCTTTAGGTCACAAAAAGACTAGCCAACGGTTCAGATAGGACAGTAACTGATATAATTTATGACCGAAAGCTGATCACATGCCAATATGTATACTCGTATCTTTCGAAAAATATACAGGACCAGTTCTGTACGAGAATTCAATACCCATTGTACCAATAGTGGCATCTTTCAAGAAAAATGAAATTTCTTGTACTCGCAAACAATTTCCGTTAATGTTAGCATATGCTAGTAGTATACATATAGATCGCAAGGGATAACATTAGATAAGGCAATTGTTAATTTAGGAGACAATGAATTTCAGGTTGGATTAACGTATGTTGCTCTTTCAAGAGTGAAAACGTTAGAAGGATTATTATTAAAACCGGCGTTTAATTTTGATAGACTGCTAAAAATTAATAGAAGTCCATCAATGGTTGATTGTAGAGATGAGTTGCAAAGGTTGTGGAATATGTCTAATGATAATTAATGTATATTGTACTATAATGTAGTGTATTCAATAAAAAGTGTGTATCATAAAAGTGTACCTATATATTTTGTTGATTGTAAGAATATTGATAAATAAATTATTACGAATATATTTATCTAACGGATCAAAGACGGTTGATTGTAAAAATATTGAAATGCATGATTAGGCTAATTAGTTATGTGAGTATGAACATTTCTAATTGCGTACATTCTAGTCCTCTTGCAAGTATCAAATCGCTTCGTGTAAACATGACTAATTGTGTGGTGTTTGAGGAATGGTTCATGTTTTTATCCTAGTTTATGTGGTTATGTACTCTTTGCGAATAAGAAAGAGGTAGCCTTCGAATGTTTATTCAGCCCACTGTAACCAACTGGGTTTACGATATTTACACTGCAATAATTTATTACACAGTAACACACCAATTTCTAGGCCTATATTAAACTGTGTACTATTCAAATCTTAACCAGAGGTGTCTATTATTATTACACCTGGCTTTAGATCCGAATTTAATAATTTTTTCGTTGTAACATTTAATTTATTGCTTTATTATCATTTTGAAAACAAATCTACAATTAAAGTCTGAAAACATGCCCTTCATTCTAATATTATATGCGTACGTTAACCTAAAACTGAACACAAACGTCTAACGCTGTGAGGTTAAATGGTGTTCGAGAGCCTCCCCTCCCAGCATTAGTCCCTACTTTGGATGTTTTGAACATAACGTCACTTAAGTTGTTCACGCCACAGTTCGTATGGATGACATCGCGTTGTGTTGTGGTTAAGAACATTGTGTTAGCAACATAAACTTTTATAGGCCTAATTAAAATAAGGAAGATACAGGCCTACTTACATGAAGAAGATATAATAAAAACACCATAAGTCCTTGAAAGAATATCTAAAAAAAACTAATTTATTTCAGTGCTCTCGAAGTAATTTTGTCAGTAGCTTTCCTCAACCCAGTTTTCAATTTGAAATATTATTGTCATATGAATAAAAGCTAAAGGCAATTAGTCAACTCGATTCTCCTCTACGGATGCGAGGTCTGGGCTGACGCACTGAAGCAAGAAAAATACCGCAAGCAGATGGCCGCGGTACAACGAAGAGGAGCACTTCGAATTACAAGCTCCTACAGAACGGTGTCGGAACCAGTAGTGTTGGTCGTCGCTGGAGTAATGTCAATAGATCTGATGGGTGAGGAGAGGCGGATGGTCTACAAGACCAAGGAAGACTTGGGGTTTGTAGAAGCAAGAATAGTGGCCAGGGCACACTCCATACGGAGCTGGCAACTACACGATGGGAGCAGGAGAGTCGAGCTAGGTGGACGGCGAGGTTGATTGGGAACCTCCCTGAATGGGTGGACAGAACGCACGGCGAGGTAGATTATTACCTTACTCAATTCCTGACAGGGCATGGTTATTTCTGTGCATACCTGCGAAGGATGGGTAAGATGGAGGACCGTCGTGCGTGTATGGCGACTCAGACTCTGACGACGCTCATCACACTTTCTTCGAGTGTCAATGGTGGGTGCTGGAGAGGCGAGGACTGGAATCGGAGATTGGCCCCATGACGCCTCATAACATCATAGGCGTCATGCTCAACAGCAAATAGAACTGGGACATGGTTGTGACCTTCGTGAGGATGGTCCTACGGCAGAAGAAGCCTGAACTGGACCCTCTCACAGGTCGATGATATAGATAAAGCTGTAGGAGCCTAGTAGGCGCAATACGAGGTGCCACCCTGAAGCCATACGAATAGTTGTTCCAGGGGGGGTTCCCTGCCTGTAAAGTGGAGGTTTTTTAGTGGGTGCGAGTCCCACACACCGGGAGACCAGTCGGGTGTCTCCTGATGGTGCATAATGCATTTTTCCTCCCCCGCAAAAAAAAAGCAATTAGTGCTAAAAACATGTAACCCTCGAGTATACAAAAATGTTACAGATAAAAGATAAATTGATATTTTCACTGGTAAGGATTTAGATTGATTTTTCAATGTGATTGTCTCATTAACAAATGAAAAGAGGTAGAAAATGCCAACCTAGCTAGGCCTATAATTAAATAGTTCAAGTAATTTGCATTCAGTTGATAAGCTCTTTTGAACAAGACATTTAATATTCGAAAAACATGTTTAATTTTAAAATTAAAGAAGTACTACTGACCCATCCGAATGAATTCAAAAGTAAGTTTTAACTCACATTTCTCTTAGTCTTGGTCACATCCTTATGGTGGCCTACAAATAAAAAACTTCAAAAAACAAACACTATATTCAGATTGTGATCAAAAGTCTCTTTAATTTGATGTCTCACATGAATTTTTCGATGTTTCCCCAATTTCGACCTCTTCCAATTTTGCTTCCCCACCGCCTACTCTCTAGGCGAACAAGCTCAAATACAATAAGGCTCTGTGGGGTAAAGGTATGAACACGTACGTATGCTGAGTTTCACGAAAATTGGTTGATCCTTTCAAAAGGTGTCAGACATACACCAAATAAACAGAGGAACACATAGGGCCTACAGATGTCAGTGGAGTCAAAACAGAGAACTCGGTTCGCTCGGTAATTTACTTTACTGTATCATATTTTGCACAAACTATGTAATGTTGTTTAACATTTAACGCTTATAAGGTAAAAGGACAAGAAATTAAATATTACACACTTACAAAAACACAATTTTTGTTGCTTACTGTTAATTGTTCATTAAACAATTTTTTGAAATGACGGACGGATAAAATTAAAATTACGTTTTATGTTAATGAATTTTACGTACCAAAACAAGAACCGCATTTTCGCGTGTATATTGCGCCCTCGTGTATATACGCGCACCCCCATTTTATCGTAATTTTCGCAGGAAAAATGTAATTCGTGTGTAAAGCGCATCCGTGTATGAGATGAGAAACATTTGAGAAAATTTATTAGGATGTAGAAAAATTTACATATTGTTTGAAATTTAAAGGAACTTAAAACTTACACAAGTCATAGCTTTTGTTTACTCTGTAATGTTTTTAGTTTTTCACTAGCATATAACATTTGCATTTAACATTCTTCATCTGTTTCTGAAGAAGACAGTATTGAATTCCTCTCCTCTACGGATTCTTCTGCTGGACCTTTGTTTGTCGTGTTCTCTTGACCTGACTGGCACAGATTTTGCACATTTTTCATCAAAACTAGTGGTCATTGGCATACCGCAAAAGACAAAACACTGATCTGCGTTCCTAATTTAAGACGAATCAAAATTGTCCAAATGCCTCGTTCGTACAATAAATTGATTAAACTCGATAATTTTTATTTTCCTACTTTGAAAGTAACATTGAGCCAGAGTAGTTCTTCGAATCGAAAGACCGTGTTTGCAAAGAAACCGTACACACCAACCAAGACTTGCACAGACTTGTGTATTATTTATTTAAAGACGCTGAGTGATTTCCTAGCTTGAATCGTATTTCAGTAGTAACAGCTAATCCCCACTTTTATGAACTCCACTAGATTCTTTTCTACTTCTGTAAATTTAGACTTTTACCGTAGAAAGAACGCCGATCACGAGTAGTAACAGCGTTCTTCTCCCGAAACTCCCGAATCCCAAACATCAGGTCCCGCTCCATCAAATTAACGCGGTAAGGCGGGATTAGCATTTTTTTTTTAATTTTATTACGGATAATTTTAACTGAACCGTAGAGGACAATACTGATGTCCTAGAGATTCATTATGCATATACAATCTACCAGTAATGAACTACTGTAGAAACAACAGACAAACGACAATGTATAAGTACAGTAACAGAGCGCTACAACAGAGCACTGTTATAAGTCTACGACATGAACAAATAACTGAGGAGAAGGAGTGAAAACTGCTAACCAAATGACCAGTAAATTTTTTTTTACTATTAGTAAGCTCAAGTCTGCAATCCACAATCTGACCATAAGCTATTATGTGCAGATCTACAATTAGCATGTAAATTATATTATTCGTGTATAATGCGCACCCACATTTTTGTAAAGAATATCTGGGGAAAAAGGGTGCGCATTATACACGTGAAAATACGGTAATTGTCAAACATAAGATTAAATTGCATTTTATTTACGGCCTAATGAAAACATACGGTTTGTACAAACAACTAGCTGAATCGAAATCATGACGACACCTGAATAGGAGTCAGTACATGTTAGAGTGCCATAAATAAATATCCGTGTTGTTAGTTTCAGATTTTACGGAATCACGAAAACTCGCCCTTTCTAATTATGTACAAAATCTTTTATACATCATATACAGAGATATACATCGTATAAATCATTTGTGAAGGATTCATATACCTATGGCCTGATCTGTATGCCAACTTCAAGATAATGTGCTGCCGCTAACAACGTGTTTGTGAGCCCTGCAGCTTGATTATGAAATATTTGGGCCCTGTTGTGCTTGTGCCCATTTTTGAAAACCTTGTATTTCTCTGGCAAAACGAGTCAGCCCAACTCAATGAATCAATCAACCGTGGCTCTCAGGTGGGTCTTGGCCTGCTCCAAGAGTCGATTCCATTCCTCCATATTGCATGCCCTGGCTTTCCAGTTTCTTATGTTCAGATTTCCGAGGTCCTCCTCTATCTGGTCTTTGAATCTACTTCGGGGTCTTCCCCTTTTTCTACTACCCATTGGTAGAAAATATGTTTCGTAGGCTGTCCTTCCTCCATTCTCTCTATGTGTCCAACCCACCTTAGCCTGTGTATTTTGATTATACTGACAATGTCCGGCTCTTTGTAAAGATGGTATAGTTCATAATTATAGCGCCTGCGCCACATTCCATTTTATTGTACTCCTCTAAATATTGTTCTTAGAATCCATCTTTCACAGCAACCTAGAAGTCTCTCGCTATTTTTTGTCATTGTCCAGGTTTCTGAAGCATATGTCAGCACTGGCCTGATAAGTGTTTTGTAGATTTTGTATTTCGTGCTTCTTGAGATGAAGCTAGATGTCAGGTGCTTTTTTAATCCATTATATGTTTTATTTGCGAGATATATTATTTTTCCTATTTTAGTGTTGATGTCGTTAGTGCTGTTTATCTGGGAGTCAAGATATATGAACTCTTTTCTGTCTCTATATTTTTTGTGCCTATTTCAAGGTTTTGAAGGATTGGGTTAAATGGTAGTTTGTTGGCAGCATACATATCTTTGTTTTCTCCAAGTTTATCTGCAGTCCGATTTTACTTGAGGTTTCCTCTAATACTGTAAAGGCACTAATGAGATCTTGTTTTGTCCTGGCAATTAGATCAATATCGTTTGCGCATGCAAAGACCTGTATACTTTTCTTTCAGCCCAACTCACTAATGTAATTGCCAAAGACGGCGGACCTGATTTCCTACAAATAATTTACACACACGTACTCACTAAGGTGAAATCTTAAAAAATGCTCACAAAACATTTAACACTATCAGCGTCTGGAGAAGATAGGACAAAATTAGTGTCAGTTTTCTGATATCGTTTGTTTAACTTATACTGTAACGCAAGACGTCATTTTTATTACTTGATTCAGTAATCAAATATAAACATAGGGGTCACATGTTAGTAGACTTCTAAAATTTAATACAGTGTCTACTAATGTGACCCGCATGTTTTCACACTTTCTTTATTACAACAAAATTAATGTTATAGCAAACAAATGTTGTCATTTTTATTTTTATTTCTTGTGTTATTCACAAAAATCTAAACCCCCACAGAACCTTCCTAGAAGCAAACCCTGGCTGCGCCCGTGGTTTAAACAATTTTGTTTAGATTTTTTTGAACCATATTTATTAACAATACATAAATGTTATTTGAACAAAAAAAAATTAACGTTCACTATTGGATTACGTGTCTTGTTTGTTTGTTTCACATACTCAATCAACTTCTCGATTTTATAATGGTCCAACTTCAGAAGTGTCTCTTGTTGGGATTCTTAATGGTCTTTAATTGTTCCATGTTAAATATTAAACGCAGGATTAATAAAACGTAGAAAATAATATATTTTTTACTAATTACTTCTCTAAACAAGACAATTTTACGAACTTGAAAAATGAAATTTTTCGTACAGTTTTGAAGCGCTGTTAAAAATGGCGATGTCGACAACGAAACGGTGATATTACGCCTGCAGGCACAGTATCTCTCAGGTTGTGCTTAATGACCGTACATGCATACTGTATAAAGAATGGTGCATAGATATGCAAGTATGTATTGCTGGGTCCGGACATGGTGCTGACACACGGTCTCAAATACATCAATAATTAATTAATTATCACTATGTGGTCCAAAATATGTAAAGTTAATACATATATTTTTTATTTTAAAATAAAAGTTAAAGCGTACGTAATATGTTTTAAACGTTTGATAGACTTTTTTATCGTGCTGAATTGTGTTTATCGTGTTTTTTTACAGCCATTGTCTGTTATCTGAGATACGATAATTAGTCTGCAAGAAATGAGTCAGCACAACACGCAACACAAATATGAGTCAGTTTGTTTCCATAGACATGCAGACAGGAGAAAAAATAAAACGTATTTTCGCCCTTGTCTCAACTTAATTTTTTTCTGCGCTAAGCATACAATTTGAGAAATGCAGCTGACATTCCAGTCGGTATAGTCATCGGTTTCTTTTGTGAGTTTTTGATTATTATAAAAACTAACAAATTTTTAAAATAATTAATTCAAAATTACAAAAATTGTTAACTAAAAGAGTGCAAGTAGTAAAGATTAAACATGTGAATATTCAGAAAGAACTGGTTCATAAAGGAAGGATTGCACAGTTAAGACCATAAGAACAGTAGTGCCATGGCCGGCTCTAGTAGAAGGCCAAAATATTAAATGCGGCAACACTGGAACCAGCTGATATTTTGACATAGTGTCAAATGTATGTAACATTATTAATATTACTTTGAGTGAGGGTACAGAAACTATCAGTTGTATTGTTGCCATTTGTCAATGAACACAGACATCAGACTGTAAATCCAGGCGAGCAGATGTTTGTAGGTAGGCCTACATAAAAATAGTTTTAGGAATAGTCCCAGGGTAGCCTATAGTAAAGATTCCACAACTGTTTCTTAAGAAGGATGACTGTCAAAGAAGCAATAATCGTAAACATTGTAGTTTATGTGCTGTGTCTAAGCATATTCTAAAAGACACCAGGAAGGGGGGGATTTTTACCGACTAAAACCACCTTCCTTTGCGCAGCCGAAAATTCTGCTGCGACGGCTTTATTTCCTGGAGCCGCTTTAGATGTTAGAGTCCAGGTTACTCTTGAAAATTAAATGCCGCCTTTTGCCCTTGCCCTTGACGGAGACAGGTAACCTTAAGCCTTTACCCCAAGTACCCGGGAGAAAGCCAGTTCATAAAGCAAATCTTACAAAAAAGTTAGAAGGTCCCAAAATTTGCGTGAAACAAAAAGTCTATATATCACATTACTGCTTTAATTTTCGATGCTAGGATAAGATATGTCTTAAAAACTACTTTAAAAACTGCAATTAAATATTAAGACTTTGATTGATAATTTGCATAAAACATCTTTACTAGTTAATTATTTACTTTTTTATCTTATAAAAGCAGAGTAAGCAGTTTGAATAATAGGGAAGAAAATTCGATTAAAAGAAATTAATTAAGAAAAACTTTTGGTAATCAGCTTTATTAGAATAATGGTTTCAATATACTAATAGACTCTGACTTTTAATCAATCTATTTACATTATATAAACAATATAGAAATATAATAATTTGAAAGATAAAAACTGTATAATTTGAATATTTTGTTTTACTGATTACTAATATGAGAACAAAGTAAAAATATATAAGTATTTAGGTAATAAAGGTCAAAGATGATACAAATATAATAAAACAATTAGGGCCTATAATGCCATTCTTCTCTCAAATGGTACCGTTTTTTTAAATTCTTTTATGATACTCTCATCATCCGCATTCACAGCAAGCTCTTGTTCGATGAATGGAACCACGAGGTTTTCTAGACGGTCTTGCAGCATCGTTGAGCGAAGTTTAGATTTTACAATAGCGAGCTTTGAAAAACTTAGCTCACAAGTGCAGCTTGTGACGGGAATGGTAACGAATTTGGTCATTAGCAGTTTGAAATTCACAAATGTTAACTCTCTATTATGCTTAGATAGCCACTCTAACCAATCAACAGCTTTTGTAGGAGGAAATTTGTAACTTTTTTTAGTTTTTAAAATTCTAATTTCGGTTTCCAACTCTGAAGCATTTAAGCCAAACTGAGCAGAGAGATATTTATAGTCTTTTGAGTGTAGCTTATAATCACCTAAGCCCAGTGTTATGACTTTGCCGATAATATGAATTATTTCATTTGTCTCTTGGTTAAACCTGTCATTCAAAGACTCAATCATTTTGTCCAAAATGGGATAAAATACAAAGAATTTTATTTCATCTTCATTTTTCATATCTTGAACAACAAATGCATTGCCAGAGTTATTATCCAAACTTACCGAAACTTTGCGCTTTCTTGGAGCAGGAATTTCAACGCCCAGTCGGTTGCAAGTATCAACTGCTCTTGAATAAATGTTATCAAATATAGCAGCTTCAATTCTCAGTTCTTCTAAAGCAATTGCTAAATTAGAAACTTCGTCCATGGCTTGGCAAAGCTCGATGTCGTAGGACTGGAGAGTTTGGCTTACTTTTACTACTAGTTGTAAAATTGGATGCATAATTTCTAAACAAACTATAAAATCGAAGGACTCGATTTGGTGCAAAATTCCTTTACCTTTAGCTCTTGCTTTTGAATCAGATGCATCTCCGATTATTTCTTTAAAAGCTTGCAGAATAGCATTAAGCTGAGCATGCACCACAGAGACAGCTTCAGACCGACAAGTCCAACGGATTTCGGATAGTGATTTCAGTGTTTTCAACTTGGTATTTGTTGTTTTTACAATGTCCTCGAATACCGCATGCCTTTTTCGGACTTCCCTCAATAAAACTATAAATTAGCTGAATCACACCAAAAAAGTCGAGCGAGCAGTTTTGTAGACGGTGTAATTAAAACGGTAACTGATATGAGTTCTAGGAAGGCTGTAAGAATGGACAAAGGGGAAACAGACTCAACATACACAAAGTGTCTGTACTCCGTTGTTGTTGTTGTTGTTGTTGTTACACAAGGAATCTTATCGCAAAGCGACACTATGTTATCGCTTGCTTACTCACCAGTACACTGCACACTCACACTCACAGTACCTAAGGTTTAGGCCTTAGGCGATTTTTGCGGAAAATGAGACCTAGCCCAATCGATTTGTAGGACTCTCTTTCCCCCAAATTTTGTGTTCGATCCAAATTTGACGCCTCTCCAAAGTTTTTTGTGGGTGCCGTGGCACCCGCTGTGCGCACGCCCCTTTCAACTAAGTGTGAAAAGATCAAAAGCCAGATAAGATAACAAGAGACCACCCATTACAATAACAGAAGACATTTATGTTAAGATAACAGGAGTAAGATTAATGATAAACACAAGGTCTTGGGGTTGCATTATCAGACATATAAATTAGGAATTACTAGTGGCAAGGTCCAGACAGAACACATAAATGTCGATATAAAGTTGATATCCTTTTGGGGTGGCCCAATTGAAGGGTCACAAATAAACCAGATAGTGTACTCTGTGAGAACTTTGATGTAAAATAGTAAAACCCCACCAAAATCGTGACGTAGGGTGACATGATTTAATCTTTGACGAATAGTAAGAAGTCTTACTAAAATTGTTAGGATATTACCGTCACTCAACTAGTTTTAGCCTATAAGAATTCAGGTTTTAGAATTAAGGCAAAGGAACAGTCCCACCACTGTAGAATAAGGGATGTTATAACAAACATTGTTGAGTATAAAAAGTTAAGTAGCTGCCAACGGACCACAGAAGGCATACTCCTCTCACTCCTCTCTGAAACTGTCCTTACCCCTGCTGTCTTTTAAGCTTCCAGCTTATAGAACGAGTTTATATACGTTGCAACTTATCATCGGATCCCCAGCTCAAACAACCCCTGCTCGTCCTAGTGGTGGTATAGCTCTCTTGGTCCACAGGCACATCGCCCATCGTCAACTCCCCCTTCCGGCGACTCATCGCCTAGAGGAAACGGCGGTGGCCTCTGCGTTGGGGATTGACTGGTTTGTCTCATCTTGGCGTACCTTCCACCCGGGCGCGGGGGGCTTCCATTGCATGAGAAGTGGGACGCCTTCCTCATCCATTTTCTTCCTACTACTGCTGCCGAATACTTCAACTCCAAACACCCCATTTGGGACAGCCGTATCACAAACCCGCGTGGCCGCTGGCACTATAGTTAAGTTCAGCGTCATCCTCAGATATACGTTCTTGATCCTGATAATTCGACCCACGTTCCCAATAGGGGACATCCCGACGTCCTTGACGTTGTTGTGAAAGACTTGGCCTGCCCCATCACTGCAAATGCCGTGTCAGACCTTTCGCCCGATCACGACCCGGTGCTCATCACTGTTCGGCCCACACCGGTGCCTGTTAGACACACCTCTCCAACCTCCACGTCAACTGGGGCTCCTACCCTGACGAACGTCAGCAAACAGTGCCTTCTGACCCGCCGGTTCCCATCGCCACTTTGGCCGATACGGACCGCCTGGCTACATATTGTAACGTGATGTTTCCCTCTACATAAAGAATATACCCTAACTAATTATCTGATCCTAATAATGAAGAACAGAATAATAATTAAGTAAAGAAACTGTATAATGTAAAGTATGTGTTAAATAGTAAATTTTAGATAAAAAAAGTAAATCAAATAATAAGACCAAATATGATTATCTGGAACTTAATAAGAAATAACTCTAGTAAACTGCATAAGTAATTTTGTCAAAAATAGGTGAAATCCTATACAGCAGAACTTAAATGGTTTACCAATCAGGAAAATTTATAAATTAGATAAAATTTGAAGTAAAAGAACTAAAGAGTCAGAGAATAATATGATCAGATATGATTATATCTGAGTGTAAATGAAGTCACCAAAACAATTCAGAGACGGATTAGTATAAAATAAGTGAATAATAACATTTTTAATTGTATTTAAAAGTGTAATGATGTAAGTTAGGTTATGCACCATATGTCTATGTTAAAGCAAGACAAAGAAATAAAGAAGAAAGTAAGATAAATTGTTTCATAATAAAAAGTATGAACAACAAACATAATAATAAATAAGACAAGTATAATTAACTATTGATGTTTAGGAACTAAGTAATAATGTAAATAGTAAGAAACTGATGAGACAGAAGCCTACAGGTACTGGGTAGGAAAAATAATAATAATTTATGTAAATAAAACCTGTTAAATGATATAGAATAGATTATCAAAGAATGTGTGTTAGTAGAGTAAGAAAGTAATAATGAGAAATGTCAAGAATTGACCAAGCATAATGTAAATAATAAGTTGTCAGCTTTGACAAACCCTTCATACAGCTAATGTGGAAGTGTATAATGGACAGTACAAGGAAAAAAGCTTGTAGTGAACTATAAAATATATTGTAAAAGTTCAAGTAGATCATTAGTGAGACCTAAGAGTTGTTACTTTGAAATGGAATTAAGTAATTTTAGTTTGAGAAAGGAATTAAGGTACCAATGAGCATGGACATGAGTAGGCCTAGATGGCATACTAGGTTTATATAATAAATTGAGGTTTATAATTATTATTAATATTGTTAAACCATATAATGTTAAAGTAAAACCAATTCTACAACTAAGACTTAAGTGATGTAACAGAAAAATTAATATTTTATAAAGAATACTAGACTAAATCAATCTGTAAAAATTGTTATTTTATTATTACTGAACAGAACCATGCCTTGAAAGGTCTCAAAATGATCAGCATAAAAAATGCTGATTGATGGTAGTAATATACGAGTAATATATAGTAATGTATATTAATTGTTAGTAGCATAAGGAAGTTATGTCAGTTTTAGGATTTTTTAATAATTTTGATCAAAACAGGGACGCTTAACTTGGCGTCTGTTGATAAGCATCAACCAGAAAACAAAAATTTTAGTAATTAAAAACGGAATATTTAATAATCATTTGTTATTGGTTTCATGATTATTAATCATTCAATTGTCTGGTCAATTTACCCATAACGCACCGCAAACGCGGCAGTCTTCCAACGGTCATCATGCAGTAAAGGACACCTCCTCTGTAACGCTTAAAACATAATTAATCTCCAACCCAAAGTGTAAATATTTTCAAACCGAGTGAGGTTAGGTGAATGTAAACAAACGACATCTAACCTTCGAACGTGAACGTAACCTTAAAGTGAATCGCAAGTGTTGTGCATTGTGTTTTAATAATTAAAGGACAATAGAGTGAATAATTAAATAAAGTGAATTATAATGAGAATGTAAAGAACAGGAAAGTATAGTGTTTATTTTGAGAATTTATAAGAACCTTAATAATTAATTATCACTATCCCATAGTAACTTGTAATAGACACTTGTTAACTTATGTTTATATTATCACAGTATATAAACACAAACAATATTAATATTATTTCATGTTTAACAATTGTATTTCTTTATTATATTCAAAGTTTCACTAAATAACTTAGGCAAACTAGGTTAACAACAACAACGGACACTGTCCGAATTACGAACTGTTCGTCACTTTAGATTTTAAGTTATTGTTTTATTATATCATATATAATTTATTATTGTAATGTTTTGTTCTTCAAAAAAGCAATTTTTTGTTAATTTTTGTAGTCCAAAGAACTCATAAGGGTTATATTTCCAAAACGTAAACATAGCCTACATCTCTGAGATGACGAAAACTCATGCTACCAACTGTTGAGCTATCATTGTAACAAGCCTGATTAACTAATTTGTATTACGAGAAATATTATTTCATTTTAATATCCAAGAAAAAGAATTAAATCCAAATAAGAAAATAAAAGAATATGGAAGAAAAATACTAGTGTACGAGTCATTATTTTTATAATTAACGATATTTTCGCACTACACAATTATTAGAGGTTACTTCAACTCAAGAAGATTAAGTTGGCAGTATTTATTTTGGAACAAACCGTGCTATTTAAATACTCCAACCAGGTCAGTTAACTCTAATATAGTAAAGAGAAATTATAATAAGAAATTACTAAAACCAATTAACCCAAACCAATAATATCTCCATTAATAATAAATATTATTTGTAATCATTGGATATTACAAATTGGCGCCCATTTGTCGAACAATTCTAGTGAAAAAATATCAGTTTAGTAACCCATGGTAGTAAAGTTATATTACATCCAGATACAGTTAACCACAACATATTTCGACAGAAGAAAGAAAAGTGATTTTTCAATATCTACAAGACGTTGTGACGTCCGCTATGGACAAGCACACATAACTTGTCCATGAGACTAATCAGAAGTCTCCATTACCCGACGAGGTGCTTCTAGCCATCCGAAAACGGCACCAGTTTCACCGGAGATGACAACAAACCCGAGACACTGCCGTCAAACTCAGGTTGAACACACAATCTGACCTAGTCAAGCAACCTCTGCTTGATGCCACTGCAAATCGTTGGGACTCGTATCTCGAGTCTCTAGAAATCAGGCCCGAGACTGTGTGCCAGGCTGCGAGCCGACTTACTGGTGAAAAAAGGACCCACCATCCCCTTCGTTCTCCGAACGGGATTGTGTCCTCCGCGGAGGGACATCTTTGCCACTTTCATGGAGAAGCAGTTTTTTCTCTGCAGAGGCGTCTATGACGGCCGTGGTCACGGACTCCCTTTCTGGCTATTTCTCCCGCCCTCCAGCTGACTCTCCTTCCCCGTTCTACCGGGCTGATGTGGTATCGCCAACGGGTCGACTTCGCCCTAAGTGGGCCCCATGCGAGTATTGTATCGGCGCAGCGGAACTTCGACACGCTCCCCCCAGTCTCATCTCACTGGCTGGCTCACGAGCTGTTCAATGGATGTCTCCTACTCCATTATTTCCCCAGCTTGTGGAAACGTGCAAAGATCGTTATGACCCCTACACCTCGTAAGCTGTGTATGCTTCCCGAGAATCGTCGTCCCATCTCCCTTCTGTCAATCGTCTTCAAAGAGGTGTTCGAACGACTCCTGCTTGTTCGAATATCCCCCTGCTGGTTAATTTCATTCGAATGGAGCAGTTAGGCTTTCGTAGAGAGCACTCGACGACCCTTCAACTCGTCAGTGTTATTACTTAATTGACGGACGCCGAGAACAAAGGCCAGTTCGCCGTCGCAGTACTGCTCGACGTGAGTAAGGCTTTCTATCGAGTCTGGCACGAAGGCCTTCTCTACAAACTTGCCTTGTTCACTCTCCCCACCTCTTTCGTTCATCTTCTGAGGTCGTATCTCTACGATCATTTCTTTAGGGTATGCGGCGATGAGTCGTACTCATCCCTTCGACCTATCGCCGCAGGCGTTCCTCAAGATACTGTCCTAGACACCGTTCTGTACTTTGTGTACACGAACGATCTGCCTGTACAACCTGGAGTCACACTTTTGCTCTATGCGGATGACGCCATGTATCATTACAGCTCAGCTAACCTCGGTTTTGCTGCTAGAATGGTACATCACCTCGCCCTACCTCCGGACTGGCTACGGAAATGGCGGGTGGCGATTAATATGGAGAAATCCGAGTCGATCGCCTTCTACCGTCGGTTCACTCCCTGATGCTAGACCCTCTCCCTAAACGGGCGTTCTATCACATAGAAGCAGACTGAAGTATTTGGGCGTCACTCTTGAACGGCACCTATGCTCCAGTGCTGTCAAAGCCAAGCTATTTCCTTTTATTTCAAATCGAGGTCACCAGCGCCAGTTTTCTGGTCCCTGCTTCGGCCCGACGTTGTAGCCCGCATGGAAGCATTCCAACCCCGGACCCCCGCTACATCTTCCTGGACACCGCTACTCGCCCTGATTTGTCAAAAATGATGTTATCAGGCGAGGGTTGAAGGTCCCTTCTATTAATGAATTTATCCGCTCCCTCGCTCTTAAAATTTTCACTCGTGCCTCCACTTCCGTCTATCCTCATCTCCAGACGTCGGCACACATCCTCGAAGACATAAACGCCCCCGAGCGCCGCTCGATAACCCTCCATTAAGCAATCTGAAGCTGACCGGGTTCTAGCTAGAGTAACTTTCGCCATTCTGGCAACGGAAATTTCATAACCCTGATTGCGTCTGCTTTTGCTTATTCGTAAACAAACTGTAGGCCTTGTTAAAACATGCGTAGTAACATAAGTTATTCATTACTTTGGAACTCATTATATCTTAAATACTAAACTGGTTATTCACCGATACCCTGTATAAAATATAACGTGTTAGTTATTTTAAGAGTTATCTTAACTCTTTTTTTACATGTTTTTCACCATCAAGATATTTGAAAATTGTGGTGGCGCAACTTCTTCCTTTTCTCTTTACTGGCTGTGGCTTTAAGGTCTTTTCGCAATCAGCTGTTAGAAAGAACACAATTTGATTTAAAAACTACACTGTCTTTTGATATTTTACGCTACATGCGAAGTATACCATGAAAAATGGCAAAAAAATATCTTAATGAAAAAATCGCAAATGAAATCGTAAAAATAACTTCAAACATTCATATCTTAGTGAGATTTTGACGTAGAGAAGCAATCAAACACCAAAATACGAGTTTTTTTTAAGCTTTAAATTATTCTTGTTAAGATTTCTGTATATATGATGCATTTCACCTAAAACCGCAAATAATCGAATAAATTTAAAAACAAATTGAATTTTTAAAGATGTTCGCATAATGCAAAATTCTGAATAAATCATGAAAGTATTGCTTAATGGTCTCTGTAAAATGGCAGTAAACGTGCTAAAAAATCAAATTTTTATGACCGATTGTTTACATACCTTAATAACCTTGTTTGACCTTGAAAAAATTTACCAGAATAGGTCTTCACGTCCGCTACATTAAAGACTTTTTCAAAGTCCCATGACAAAACCTCTTAAAAAAAATAAAATAAAAACCGAATAGGTGTACTCACTTTTTGTATCCAGGGGGAGGAAAGGGGTGTATCAAGATATGGACTGTGGGTACCTTATTTTTTTAGCCCAACTGACAATATTATTGAGTTTATTTCAAAATCCATGATTTAGGGCATCTGACTTATCTTAACCATGGATACCCTTACCCTCACTCAACTAGTTTTAGCCTACAAGAATTGAGGTTTTAGAATTAAGAGAAGGGAACAGACTCTAGAAAAAGGGTTACAACCTGCATAATTAATTAGTATAAAAAGTTAAGCAACTGCCAGTCCTCTAAAGTCTTCCCATTCCACTGTTGCTGTTGCACACCTCCATGTCTAAAGTTCAAAAAATAAACAGCTTTTCCATCCCTCCAAGTGTAAGCTTTACAGGTGGCACTGAAGGTTCCATCCCTGCAAAGCACAATATCGATAACTATTCATGGTATCAAGCAGGCAAACATGCAGTCATTGGGTTCGCTGGGACACTGTGACCACCAGGGCTTGTCTAGCTACTGCCCCACACACCTGGACCTTGGCCTGGAGCAGAAGGTAGATCTGATTGTGAATGCTCTTAGAGAGTTCATATCTGACTCACTTGAATTGTTCCTTGATCTCAGTTAGAAGGTGTTCTATGATAACTTTTCAAACCAGTGGTAGTCAATCATAATTTTTGTTCTTTGTCAGTTTCTTTGAAGAGTAACCGAAGTAAGCACAATACCGAAGTGAATAAGTACTAATCACTGAAGGTACCTATAGTTGAGTAAAAGTAATTGAAATCATTTATTTAAGTAAATTTCAAGAACTATCATAAAACATGAAGATTGTAAAAAGTATTGTATTAGCTAATCATTAATTAATTGTCTTCAGAGAGGAAAGGAATGATGTAACATCACCTCCAAAGCCACGACAATCAGAGGCATATCTAGGGGGGGGGCAATGGGGCAGCCACCCCGGGCGGCATACGGCATAGCCAGGAGGGTGGCAAAGACTTAAAAAAATTGTTTTTAGTTTATAAAAGTACAAACAACTTGTTTCTTTGATATCACTGTTCCTTTCATAAAAGAAGCATAACCAGCCAGGTTATTGTTGTTGTCATACCTTGCGTAATAAACAGTATTAATCTATTTTTACTCAAGAATTGTAATTACGGTTCATTATAACCACAAATTATGCTGTAACAGAGACTCTTTGTCTGTATACTGTCTGTACAATACAGTATTTCATTCTCCGTGTTCATTATGCCTTAGTTGGCAACAAATGTTTAGTCTATGCGTTTCTTATCTCGGTGTTTTGTAAGGAGCCATTTTTAAACAGTGCATGTTGTTTTAAATGAGTTTTGTTATCTTGCATGCGAGTGATGAGTAGACGTTTAGTCAGTACGGTTTTTTATCAGTGTTCATGCTTTTTGTATTCACTTGCTGTCTCCAATAATTTTTCGACTTTGTAGTGAGTTGTGCCGCAAAGGAGAACTGATAATCATACAGTATTAGCTTTGTATAGGTATTCTTAATTGTTATTCGTATACAGGCGAATATATTCTTTGTAAATGTATAAAAAAAAGTTACATGGGCTACGTATGTGCAGTTCTTCCTGGTTTGACGCAGCAAACGTGTTGATTATCAGTTGTTTATGAGTATCTTGACTGTGCGGTTTGTTTTTGGTTTGTGCGTCTTGGGTATAAACAGTAGTCTTGTGCGTACTGTGTATATCTATAATACTTCACGTGTACGTCATCATACTAATAATATTATTGAAAATCAATTTTTTTAAATTTTATTTGAAGCTGATATGAAACGAAGTAAACTCAGTGCTGCCCAGTTTCGGAAGAGGAGGGAAGAAAGATTAAGAGCTACAAGTTCCAAAAAGTTTATGAAGTTTTTTATTCAAGGAAAATCAAACCATTGGTGTCAAAATATTACAATTAACAAGGAATCAACTTGCGATCATAAAATGGATGTTGTTAGCGATGAGGCTGTTGATAAATACAGTAAAGTTAACGACGTGAATACTTCAAACTGTGAAAGTGTCAAAGTACAGTTACAAGATTCAGTTGGTTCTAGTTCCATGGCTGATGTTGCATCGTGCAGTCTTAAAATTACAGGCGATGAAGGACACAACATTACTAGCAACAATGTAGACCGTGTTCTCGGTGCTGCTCTACAAGATATGAGAGTTTGGCCAAGCCAGATTTCAATCCTTCCGAGATATAATGGTGAATAGAGGAACGTGTCGGTTGCAGAACAAGGACAGCCATTTTCCTGAAGATGAAGATGGGTGATCCTTAAACAAGTACTGGTTTGATAAAACCTTGCAAAATGGCGAAAAGATAAATCACACATGGATGTGTTTTTCTCCAACTAAAAAATCTCTATTTTGTTTTTGATGCACTTTATTTTCACAAAAAAAAACTATCAAAGAAGCCAGTTCTGTAATGTTTTTAATTTTAATAACCAACAATTAAGACTGAGAAGTAGGTTGAATTCAACTTGAGACGGCACACAGGCCTGATCAACCTGTTGATAAGCTTATCAATTGGGATAACAATGCTGCAGCTCCAACTGGCCAAACAAGAATTTTGCTTTACTTTTCCTGTCGCTTATTGTTCATCACTGCAAGCCAAGTGAGGCCTGATCGGCTGAACACCTGTTCAACCCCACTGCTGCCTAGATGTTCTGGATAGTTCAGTGTGAGTTAGCTGCCCATGGAAATCACCACACCAGACCCTTACTTTTGCACTGCTACCTCCTAATCCAATGTTCCAGTTGGTTAAGGTGAGATATTTTATTTGTTCATAAATTTCTCAAATCAAATTTCACAGATTACACGAGTAGATAACTAAATTATTTTGTCAGTACAACTGTTATTTCAAGTCTACCAACCAGACAAGTTAGTCTCAGTATGCTTTGGAAAATAATTATTTTAACTGATAGTAAAGGGCATAGCAATTATTTTGATACTTTATACCAACATATTTTAGAGCCATCAAGCCATTTGTATGAGTTGTATGTAGTAAGGTAATTGCCTACAAATGTATTACGTGTTAGATGTGTTGGGATAAATTGTTTTATATGTTCATATATGTAACTGATTGTTTAGCCTGATAATTGGTGTAAAATTATTTCTTGATACCTGCCATCTTTGTTAAAATATATATACTGTATATGTGTGATTGTGGTGTATGTGTTAGTTTTTTGTGCATTTTCAATGTTGAGTGCTTTGAATATTGTGTCATGTTTTGTATTGATTTGTATTTGTTCAGGTATTAGTTTGTTTTCTGTTTTATGTTTGTATATTTGTAAATTTTCCCAAATGTTCATTATGGTGCCTTTGTGTGGTATATGTTTTATTAGTGTTACATTGGTTATGTCTGGGAATTCGTGTCCTGTGTTTATTGCATGTGTGGCTAAATTGGATTTATATATTTCTGTTTTTTTGTATGCATTTAGGTGTTCAAAATAACGTTTTTTTCAGCTGTTTTTTTGTTTGTCCTATGTAACATTTATTGCAATCTTGGCATTCAATTTTGTGTATGCCATTAGTTGTTGTATTATCTTTGTTGTGTGAGCTATTTAGAGTTTGTAATTTATTTTTATTAGTTTTGTATGCTATTTTTATATCTGTGTTTTTAAATAGTTTTGTTAGTTTTGTCATTTTATTATTTATGTATGTGAATGTGGCCCATTTTGTTGTTGTTGTTATTATTTATGTGTTGTACAGTTTGATTAATTCTTAATTGTTCAGTTTTTATTTTATATTTGATTTTATTTTCTATTTTGATCACAGTATTTTTATTGTATCCATTTTCATAACCAATTTGGTACATTATATTTCTTTCTTTGTCAGTTTCTTGTTTGTTTAGGGGAATTTTGTACATTCTGTTAAATAGCGAATAAAATGCTGCCATTTTATGGTGGGTGGTCAGAATGGTTAGGTATAATGATGTTAGTGGAAGTTGGTTTTCTATATATTGCATATTGTATGTGGTTGTTGTATCTTGTGATGGTTATGTCTAAATAGATGATTTTGTTATGTTTTTCTTTTTCTTCTGTGAATTGTATTTTGGGATGTATGTTATTGATTTGTTTAAGTATGTTATAACATAACAAAATCAACTATTTAGACATAACCATCACAAGATACAACAACCACATACAATATGCAATATATAAAAAACCAACTTCCACTAACATCATTATACCTAACCATTCTGACCACCCACCACAACATAAAATGGCAGCATTTTATTCGCTATTTAACAGAATGTACAAAATTCCCCTAAACAAACAAGAAACTGACAAAGAAAGAAATATAATGTACCAAATTGGTTATGAAAATGGATACAATAAAAATACTGTGATCAAAATAGAAAATAAAATCAAATATAAAATAAAAACTGAACAATTAAGAATTAATCAAACTGTACAACACATAAATAATAATAACAACAAAAAACGGGCCACATTCACATACATAAATAATAAAATGACAAAACTAACAAAACTATTTAAAAACAGATATAAAAATAGCATACAAAACTAATAAAAATAAATTACAAAATCTAAATAGCTCACACAACAAAGATAATACAACAACTAATGGCATATACAAAATTGAATGGCAAGATTGCAATAAATGTTACATAGGACAAACAAAAAAACAGCTGAAAAACGTTATTTTGAACACCTAAATGCATACAAAAAAACAGAAATATATAAATCCAATTTAGCCACACATGCAATAAACACAGGACACGAATTCCCAGACATAACCAATGTAACACTAATAAAACATATACCACACAAAGGCACCATAATGAACATTTGGGAAAATTTACAAATATACAAACATAAAACAGAAAACAAACTAATACCTGAACAAATACAAATCAATACAAAACATGACACAATATTCAAAGCACTCAACATTGAAAATGCACAAAAAACTAACACATACACCACAATCACACACAATAAAACCAATTTGAAATACCAGAAGCCAACAGGAAGCCACAATAATAATAGTCAACCAACAACACATATGTACTTCACCAGACAAAAAACCGGAAGGCTGAAGATGGGTACAAGATAGAACCCGAAACATGTTCCAAAAAAGGAAAAAAAAATAACATCTTGAGGTAAATTTAATTATAAATATTAAATGTATTATATACATCAAGAAACGGACTGTAGCAGAAAGTGACTAAATATATACAAACAGCAATGATATATATATTGTAGCACAACGAAGTTTTTACCTTGTTCTACAAAATAACATAATATATGAAAGGAAGGGAAGAAGTCATCTATAAGGAATAATATCAACTTAAATAAAAATTAACAGAAAAGTATTTACAATTATAAATAAAAGAACTTAACAGAACTAGAAAAGTCGATTCAAAGGAATTATATGTAGTCAAATCATAGCCATAAAGTGTTGAAAAATAAATAATAAGAGTATCATACCAGTATAATAATTAGTAGACCCAGTAAGATATGGAGTAGTGAAGAGTAACAGCCCAGGACAAATAAATTAACATGACAATCAGCAAGATATGTAATAATAATGAATAATAGTTTGGAACAAATAAAATAGAAATGACAATTTTTAAAATAGGGAACAGTAAGGAGTAATAGCCCAGGACTAATGAATTAAAGGGAAATAGTAATCCAGATACCCAAATAGATCTATTATAAAGACAAAAACCTCTAGAGTAGCAAATAAATAATTCAAAAGAAATAAAATTATATCAACTATACCAATTTAAATCAAAAGACTAGCCCAAATAAGAGAATCCAATACATATAATTACAAATGATGTAAAAACTAATTATAGTTAAAATAAATGTGATTAAGGGGAACACCCCAAACCAGTTTAAAAAAAAAGGACAAACAAAAGACAATTATTCATGTAAAGGTTTAATGTATTTATTTTTATAATTATTTTATGTTATTATTGTTTGTGAATACCATACAAGATGTGTTGATACTAGTAAATGCTAGATGTTAGAATGTAAGAATTTATTATATTTTAAACATGTTAATTAATGTTATATTTTGTAAAGTAAGGAAAGGCAAATTAATAGTTCAAACAAAACAGAAATAGTGGATCAAAAAAATATGAAACTAATAAGATGAATTAATAATAACTTTGCTAGGAAAATTGGAAATTAATGACCAAGACAAATTCAAATTTGACCATACAAATCTAATCAAAGAATACAAGTTAATAGAACCTAGACTTATTTGATGTAAATTACCCTATTCAATATACATATACATTATCATAATAACAACCACAACCTATAATGGTAATGAGAGGAATCAACATGTGAAATTGACTTAAAATAGATGTTTGTACCAGATAAGGCCATAATCAGTAAAGTGTACTAGTAAAATGCAAATAAGTTGTTAAATGTTTAAAATAATAGCCAGATGTAAATTAGGTAAATTACAGATATTTAATTAGGAATCGAGTGAAAAGTAAATTGTAACATAAAACGTATTTTGAACCATGTAATAGGTAATTCTGTAAGTCAAGATAAGGCCTACAGATAAATTTCAAAGAATGTAATTCAGAAGCACAATTAAAACCAAAATAGGGAAAATTTAGTACTAAATTGTATAAAATAAAATCAGGAATATTGTTATATAATTAAAATTACATAAAGGTACTAAACAAATAATTTATAGCCATTTAAACATAAAAATGTCAATACTTTTTATATATAAGATTGAATTCAAAGACAACAGCTGATGGCTGAACAATGAGAAATGATACCGAAATATTATAAATCTTATATATGAAGGAACAAAAATCAGTTACTTGATTGTTAAAAGCCAAACGAGATAGACGTGTCAAAAGACTTCTCTGAGAAATATTAACGAAAATTTTAAATCACACTAACTGAGATATATGACGAAGCCAAATAAAGATAAATAGAAGATAAATTAAAGTGAAAAATACTATAATATCAGTCACTGAGAACTGAACCTAAATTAAATAATATTAAATTAAACCGTCACTACATATAGACACGACAGAAGAACCAAATTGAACTCAGATAAACGTACACCGAGTGAAGGGAACCTTTTGGGACATACTACTATTACCGAACCAAAATCCAGTGAGTAAATAACACTACACTCTACAACTTGTGGATATTCCAAGAACAACATCACTGGAGAGGAATTAACCAACGGAGACATTTATTCGAAGAAAAAACTCGTAGCTGAATTTACATCGCAGATCAACTCATTAAGGCAGCCATCTTGATTCCATTCGAAGAGGATGCTGGGAATGTGACGGGTGATGTCAGAGAAATCAACAGTATCGTAATATTAATTTTTTTATATACATTATACTTTATAATTTTGTCTGTTTCATGAATGTTTTTTAATATTTTGTAAGTATTGAATTCTCTTGCCTTTCCTGACTATTTCTACAGTTAAAAGAACCTTTATAATATAATAATTCCATTAAAATATTTTGAATATATAAAATAATCGAACTGTAAATTTATATCGAATCAGATTCAAGCCGTTGCGGCAATTTCAAATAATTGGTTGACGAATAAACTCATTTATTGTTTTAATACTGTTTTATTGATCAGCTAAGCCTTAAATTAAATTACATTAATTATTTAAGAGAAAAAGTGAATTTCTTAAGGAGACGAGCTAGAAGAAGAAGAAGAAGAAGAAGAAGAAGAACAGATATTAAATTGGCTGCTACATGCAATCGATACGGCCTAGATAATCTATTTGAAGTGAAGAAATAAATAATCTTATATCAGAACACCCACAGTCATTAAACAGTATATTTTTTATTAATTTGAACATAAACAATTAAAAAACAACTACAACAATTAAAATTAATTAATGACATGAAAATTAACCAATAAAAAAATATATAATTTTTTTTATTAACCAATTATTGTCTAATTAGATATTATTTGTAATTAACACACATTGTGTGTTTTATTACAAATTGGCGCTCAACTTTAGGTGCTTAAAAAAGGAATTGGTAGGACTATATAATAAGGACAAGTTGCTCAATTTCCTATTTTAGCTTGGCAGCTGTAAACCAGTCAGGAAAGTCATTAAAATGCCGAAGAGATCAACATCCAAGAAAAGGGCGGCAGAACCTGAGGAGGAGATAGACATAGAGGACAAGGAGGCGAATCCAGTGGAAGATAGGGAGATCATATTAACTCCAGTGGAACCGAACCAACCCACACCACAAGAGGAACAACCAGAAAAACCCACACGAACAGAGAACGTGGCAATACAGGAAATGCTCAGGCTAATGATGGAGAAAATGGATGACAATAACAAATCGACAAATGAAGAATTAAGTAACCAAATTGGAGAAACCAGAAAGGAAATTGGAGATACCAATAAAAAAATTGAAGAAAATAGTAGGAAGATGGAAGAAAATAGTAGGAAGATGGAAGACAATAGTAAGAAGATGGAAGAAAAGATGGGGGAGAAATTGGAAGAATTGAAAGAGGATAACCAACTATTGAGAGAAGAATTAAGGGAGGTTAACCAGGAAAATATGGACAGATTAGATGAAAAGATATAATCATTAAAGGAGGAATTGAGTCAGAAGATAGTGGAGAACAATGAAACAATCAGCAAGAAGATAGAAGAGGAAATAACAGTAATAGAACAAAGGATTACAAAAGCTGACAAAAGATGTAGTCAGACTGAGTGAGAAGTGCAGAATCTTAAAGCAGAAGTAAACACCGAAGTACAGAGTTTTAAAGCAGAGGTAAACACCAAGGTTACAAATATAAAAGATAAACAAAAGGAAGCACATGAAGAATGGGAAAAAGTGAAGAACCGATTCACAGAAAAATGTGACGGGATAGAAGCTGCCGTCACCAATATAAATGGCCAGGTTCGCCAGAACTAAGCAGACATAGAAACTTGTCTGAACAGACCAACTAACATTACCCATTGTTCCACTGCAGAAAACCGGGAAGGGGTTAATTTCAGGTTGAACCAAAGAAAACCTATGGAATTTATATCTCGTATAGAAGAGTATTTTGCTAAACATAGAAGTAACCGTTGGAGTACAAACAAAGAAGTACTCGATGAGTCATTTAAAGAGATGACCGATAATTGGTGGATGGCCATCAGAGATGACATCACTGACTATCAAAGTTTAAGAGATTATTCAAGGCCAAGTATTGGTCGGAATCGATGCAAAATATAGCGAGGGACAATATATGCCATGGGAAATATAACCCATATTGGGGTAACACCTTGACCTCATATTTCCTAGGGAAGGTCTGCGTAGCCAAACACCTAGAGCCTCAAATACCCGAGGAGTGCCTAGTCAGCAAATTGTCCTATCACTACGAGGAGGATATAATCCGAGCACGAAGGAATAGTCAGATTAAGACCGTACAAGCTATGACGGAGTTACTCGAGATGTACGAGCATGAAGACTATTACTGACAGAGTAGAAAAAGAACTGACAGACCAGAATTCCGGAATGGTGGTAGCTACGTGAATAACGGCCAAAATAATGCGAATAATAATCATTTTAACCCCTCGAACCGAAATAATAATAATTATAATAATAGTCGCAACAGTAATAATAATAATAACAACCATAATGGTGGAGGTGATAACAACCAATTAAACAGAAATACCTATTATAATAATAGTGAAAAGAATAGAAATAGTCAGAGAAATTCAAATCAAACTAATAATTACCCTTATCAAAGTAACCATAGAAACTATCAATCAGGTGTTAATTATAATAATAACAGAACATACCGACCAAGGGTGAATTTCATAAGAGCAGTAGGCAGTGGCCAACGGAGGTACCAAAACCAAAGGAGGAATAGTTTCCATGAGGACAGAGGACGACAGATAAACCATGAAGGTGATGATCGGGGAAATTATGTACACAGACGAAGTTCCAGCCTGGAGGACCAAAATAGACAGCGGAGGAATGAAGTGCAATTTGACGATCGCGGGGAGCGACAGGAACCAGCCCAAGATTTTCAAACCGACGTTGCAGTAGGCCCAATCAACAATAACGCTCCACCTTTAAACTAGAGGAGGCGGTGATAGACAATCATAACCCTTCACTGCTTCTATCTACTGGGTATGATCTAGATTTAAATGAACAAAATGAAAATAAGAAAATTACAATTATTTATAATAATTACTTAAAAAATATCAGAACAGAATTGTTGGAAGAAGATGATATAAAAATTGATAATCAAAATAACGAAATAATATATGTAATGGCAGAAATAGAAGGTATTCCATCGCAAATCATGATAGACACCGGAGCGAATGTCTCAATAATTAGCAACAGCGAGTTAGACCGTATACAACAGGAATGTCTCCGAACATTACCGGTACTACCAATTAATAATGTTGTACTTATAGGCGCCACTGGTCGGCAAAATAAAACAATACGTAAACAGGTATCTTTAAATGTTACAAGCAAGGGGGTAAGTTTGGACACGGTGTTTCTCATTGCGGCTGGATTACCATTTAATATCTTGATCGGGTGCGACTTGTTGAGAAAAAACTCTGCTGTTATCGATTTGTGTAGAAAGAGGGTGTCATTGTTTTCCGAAGACTCAACATGGATCGCCGAATTAATAAGTAATGAAATAATAAATTCCCAACCAGGTCACAATAGACAGATTGAATTAAATTATATAGAGGATAAATCATTATACAATAACTTAGTACACCAGGAGAGTGAAGATAAACTGTGGACGCAGAAGATACAGGAGATACGAGATTTCCAGCGTGAAAACCCGACAGAACAACTAACAGAAAACCAAATAGATCGTTTGATAGAAATATACGAGAAATATCGTGCTGTATTTTCTGATGAGCCCGGGAAGGTCAAGAATTATCAATGTAAGATCCGCTTTAGGGAACCAGTAGAGTTCAATCGTAAATCCTACTCTATAGCGCAGTCACTGAAGGAAGCTGTCCGAACTGAAATTAATAACATGATCAGCCGAGATATAATAGAAACCAGTCAGTCACCATTCACCAGTCCGATAGTTGCTATTCAAAAGAAAAATGGTAAGGTCCGACTCTGTCTAGACGCACGAGAAATTAACAAAATGATTGTAAACGATCGAATTTCGCCCGGAGAAATCGAAGAAATCCTAAAGAAATTTCATGGGGCTAAATTTATTACAACATGGGACACCGTGTGCGGATATTGGCAAGTGGAGTTGCACCCACAAAGTCACCAATATATGGCGTTTATCTTCGAAGGGCGCAATTACCAGTTTAAGAGGTTGCCCTTCGGTTTAGTAAATTCAGTAGCCATCTTTGTGGCATGTATGGATCAAATACTCCGCCCAGATGCACTCCAGTTTACAACGGTGTATGTTGATGATTTATTAATAACATCAGATAATTGGGAAGAACATTGCCACCGAGTGGAGCATGTATTAAAGAAACTCGCCGAGAATAATATTACTTTAAAATTAGAAAAGTCCAAGCTTATAGCTAAGGAGGTTCAGTTTTTAGGTTTCAATCTGAACAACCAAGGAATATCTCCATCTTCAGAAAAAGTATACGCTATACAGAAATTTCCTCAACCTAAAAATCGGAAACAACTACAATCATTTTTGGGTATGTGTAATTATTACCGAAAATTTCAAAGAAATTATTCAGAGTTAACTGCTAAGTTCCAATACCAGTTATCTGCTAAAAATAAATGGAAATGGTGTAAAGAGCAAGACGAGACTTTACAATCAATCAAGGACAAATTTCTAGAAGTAGTAATGCTCCACCACCCAAATTTTCACAAGCCTTTTTTCTTGAACTGCGACGCCAGTAATATTAGTCTGGGAACCATTTTATACCAAGAGGATGAAAATGGCCAACATCTCGTCATTAGTTTCGCTAGCAGAACCCTGAACCAATGTGAGAGAAACTACAATGTCACAGAAAAGTAATTGCTCAGTGTCGTGTTTGCTTGCGGAAAATTCCGGACTTATATCTTAGGGTATCCAGTGACCGTCCGCACCGACCATAAATCGATATCGTTCTTGAGAAGGTGTAAGTTAAGTCACGGTAGGCTGACCAGGTGGATACTGGCCTTGCAAGAATATAACCTACAGTGGGAATATATTCCAGGAAGCAAGAATGTGGTAGCCGACGTGTTGTCACGGGTGGATTTACAAAACCAAACATTTGAGGGTGAGAAGGAAAGTATACTGAAAATTTATAATATTATCAAAGATAGGTCCGATTTGGAAAAAATAGTACAGAACATAAGCATACACCAGCAGTCTGACCCAAAGCTGAGTAGTATTCAAAGACGTTTAGCTGATCAAGATGACACCATAACAAAATTTTACTGTATGCATAATAATGTGTTGTTTATAAAGCCATCTCTTGATGAGGAAATATGGAAGATAATAATCCCTACTGATATTGAAAAGGAAATCATCATGGACTACCATATCCGGTACAGCCATATGGGAGCCATGAAGGTAGTAAAGGCGTTAGAGGAAAATTGTCACATAAAGGACATCAATCGGAAGGTAAGGAGGTATATCAAGAATTGTTTTATTTGCCAGCTAGTGAAAACCAATAACGATAAGAAGGAGGGTGTGATGATACCTATAACCTCACAGAAGAAATTGGAGAAGATTTTCTTGGATATATGCGGGCCATTTCCCCGTAGTGGCGGACGCCATCATTATAAATATATCGTAATAATGATGGACCATTTTACTAAATTCATAAAATTATATCCTGTGAACTGAGCCACTACTTTAAAGGCTTTGGAAGTAATTACAAATCAATATCTTCCTGAGGTAGGAAAACCTATATCAATAATTACAGACCACGGGACCCAATTCAAAGGTAAAAGATGGAAGGATTCGTTATTGGCGCTCGATATAAAGACTTATAAAACATCTGTTTACCACCCAAACAGTAATCCAGCAGAGAGAGTGTTGAGAGAGGTAGGTGGAATACTTAGAACATACTGCCACCATCAACAGAAAAAGTGGCAGGAATACCTATCAGCCACCGAAGAATTTCTTAATCTAGCACATCACCCAGCTATAGGAATTACCCCATATACGGCAATGCATGAGAAACTACCCCCCCCCCCGAGCTATACAAGAAATTATTGAATTTCCGACCCACAAGGAATATAAATTTAATCAGATAAGATTTTATAATAAAGTTACCGAGGGCCAGGAAAGGCGAATTAACAAATATAAGAAATCAGCTAAAAAAGTACTAAAATACCAAATTGGAGAAAAGGTGTTGCTTAAAAACCGGGAACTACCGAGTACTATGGAAGGGATTACTAAAAAACTATTACTATTGTATACGGGACCATACGTGATTACTAAGGACAATAAAAATAACACGTACGAATTGAAGGAGATTAATTCACCAAATATAAAAGGTACTATAATGATTCATATTAGAGCGTCCTAACTGAGCGTTATATGAAAGTGATAGACGGTACGAGTGTAGCGCCGTAAGCAAGAGAGAGAGCGTATAATCGCAGCCATCTCACTCTAACCACGTCACCGTGACATCAGAAACCAGTACAAACATGTAATTTTACTCAAAGCAAATTATCAGTTCAACCTGGGATAACTTCAAAAGTTATAAATATACGGCAATTCTGAAAACAGCATTGTATTCAGCAAGAAAAGCTTTATAAGTAGCCGCAATCTCAGTTAATATAATTAACAATTGAAGAAGTTATACGGATGACGCACGCCAACAGGAATAACGAGAGAATTATACTACGTAGGAATTAGGTGTTCACACACACACACACACACACACACACACACACACACACACACACACAAAGACCTAAGCAACAATATTCTGTGGTCAGATCTTTGAAAACACGTTTGCAAATACCTGTAATCAATCGATTTGCAAACACAGAAAGTACGATTTTAACTAGAAATTCTCTGCCGTTTGAAACCTGTCACGGGGTGTTTGCTCGACCTGTTCGAGATTGTCAAACCTGGAAAAACGCATGATTTATTTGAACAACCAATCAGCATCCCGTATTTAAAACTGACGCCAACTCAAAGCGAGGGGTAGCTGCGTAAAACAAGATTAATTAATTAAATTATTAATTAATTAATCATCAGCCGTGAAGGACCTGTGCTGTGACGATTTTAAAAAAAGGAAAAAAATGAAATAAAAGAAATTTAAAATAATTTAAAATCTCACATTAAAACAGAACATAAACCCCTAAAGAAAATGATAATGTAACCCCGCCATAATACCCAAAATAAATAGTTTTAAAACCAAAAAGAATTCTATAATAAAATTGCGATAACACCCCTTAATAATTAACCCGGCTTTAACCTGCCGAAACCGGCATCAACACGCATAATTACCCGTGAATAAGACTAATAATTGTATTAAATCGGAACTTGATAAAAAACATAATGATGTACAATAATAAAATACTAAGTGAGAGATACCGTAGTATAATTAAATATAGTTAAATATGTCAGAGAATAATCGAGTAAATATTAATCGAATATGGAACTACTTTTACGCTGACAAGCTACCCGCGCGCGGACAGCCTCTTCACCCCTATACTTAGCCAGTTTAGTTGTATCTCAGACACCGCTGCTGATACAGCGTGCAAAAGTATGTAGTCGATATAAAAACCTATAAACGAGGAGACGCTTGTGTGAGATAGCCGGATGATGTAAGAATGTCGAAAATGACGTGAGTGTGTAACAATGACATCTCTGTAACAAACTAACATCACCTAAATGTGATATTAAACTGTTAACATGTAACTGTTAAACGTAAGTACAATGTGCGGTACAACAATGTGAATACCAGTGAAAGTTACAACCCAAAACCTACCGCAAGCATCTACAGACCCTACAGACGACTCATCTTTAGGAATTACAGCAGATTTCACCAAAACACGATAGCCAGAAGATCTCCAAGACACCCTGCACAACCAATAGAAGCGCCGATTCGCCGACGATGTTACACACAGGTATCACGGAAGTTCTACTTCCGTGGTTCAGAACTTAACTTAAAATAATACATGATAGACACTTAATTAACCAATGAAAGTAAAGTAAAACACGAAAGACTGACTTAATTACCATAAAATTGTAATTTCATGCTTAGTAATAATATGTGTTAAGTTTAAGGCTTTTATGAATATAACACGTTAAAGTTAAATAAGCCCATTCTTCAGATGGCACGAAATAAAGATGATAATTGTAATATCATATACTGAAACAAAATACTCAGATCCGAGGGCAGTAAAAGCTATGTTAACTCATTAATTAATCTAATTCTATTTGTACAAGAGGTGCAAATGTTTTTACTTTTAATATACTCATTGCTAAATTTCTTCGGAGATGTTAAAACTTTATGTAATAAAGAGATGTCATGGTCCAAAAAGGTGAGTGAATAAATCTACAAACCCCTGTCAATATTCCTCAATTCACGGGATCCTATTTAACTTTTGTTTACTTTCCAGTTATTTATGATTTTGTAAAGATAATGGCAGCCTGTTTAATTGACCTGAGCCAATTAACCAGGTTCCCGAATTGTTACGTTATGCGAAACGTTACAAATGCGCCACTCTGCTTAATTGCTGAATAAATGATAATTAGCAAGATAAAATGCCCTGTGTTTGTCATTTAATATGTGGTAGAATTATTCACTCTATGAATGTTAATTTAAAATACGCAAAAGGAAGAATTAAAGTAAGTAAAATCAGAATTAGGATAATGTGTTTTTATAATCATTATGTGTTGTAATAATATAATATAAGATAATAACCATGATATATATGGTAAGAATATTTAGATATAATATAATAATTATTTATACATTGTAACCCCAGGGTAAAACCTGTTTAAAAATGCATTCCCCAACTTGTCTGTTTAACGACAATCTCAGACAAGAAAATGACCTGTTCCCGCTTGTACCCAACTATCCCTTTGTTACGCTCTGCCACCTCAAGTAGACAATACATCACCTCCCCCTATTGTATTACAAAGTGTGTGACCCCTTGCCCAGTAACAAAAGATTTCAGACACATGTTGAAAATTAAATCGAATAAAAAAAAAAACAAGTAAATAATTTTATTATTAAAATGCGCCACTGTTTTTTTGTTTCATTTTGTGTAAATGGTTAGTGTACTTAGTGTCAATTATAAAATACTCTATTCTGTATATCTATGCACTCAGTTAGGAAATTGTACGTAAAAGTAGTATATTGTACTTACATTGTACTTAGAGGAAATTGTACTTAGCCTTTTCTAAGTAGCATATATGAATAATATGGACGATATTTATAAGTGTATATTTTGTGTGAGATTACGCACATACTCGTATATGATTATATGGGAAAAGATTAGATTGTATTATACCAATTCATGTATGTACGTGTCAAAGTATTCAGTCTCTAACACGTCTATTTTGCGACAATATCAGTTCTGTAGTTTTCCTGTACAAGCCTGCATAAATGTGTAATTCGTGTTTCTATTGACACGATGAGTTATATGAACTACTGACTAAATAAAACAAGTGTACTAATTAATTTTATGGAAGGATGCTTCCCGAAGTAAACAAACGAGTTCGAAACAAAAAAGAAACCGTCTCTTAAATCAGACCAAAGTAATAATAATAAATAATAAGTCATTTAAAATAAAAAGTTTAATAATATCGTAAATTATTATAACATGTTAGTATAATTATAATTATAAAAGTGTAACAAAACTTAGCTTAGTAACGGGCCGTAACATTGCGTACGCATCGCTCACTCCACCCCTTTTTGAAACAATCCTGTGCAGGAAATAAAACGTGTTCCAAATTGTCTGAACTCACCCTTCTTAGTTATAAAGCCTTGCCTAGGTAAACAATGAGCCACCGTAACGCACACAATAGACCTCCCCCAACCAGCTGATCTGTTGTGTGAATGTAAACATAATGTACTCTTCGTATGAAATTTCTCTCTACGATACAATGGTATTATCGTTTTGTTTTGATTAATTATATATGTCAATACTGAGAATTTAATTGTTGTGAGATAAGTTATGTTGATTAATTAAGATAAGATTGCATATGGAAGCTTAATATGAAATAAGATATATATGTGTATGTGTTTAAATGAATTAACGTTAACTATGTTAAACATTGAGAAAACGAATTAAAGATGTGACATAAGTGTAAGATAATCAATTGATGAATAGAAATAATCTGAGAGAGAGAAATTTCAGTATGGAATTTTGTGTCCAAATATAAGTGTATTAGTGAAATAAGTAAAAAGAAATGAATAATATGTATGAATAATAATAAATAGGTTGTGTCCTGCTTGAAAATAATTCCCTAGCCGCCAGCTATTGTTAAATGGAACAATAGAGATATTCTCTCCCTCGAGTTAACTCCCCCCTTTGTACGCATAAACTATGCCATTGTTTGAAGAAAACTAGTTTGACCCTCATTCCACAGTAACAGCTGATCGTTGAAAGTAAAGTGTTTGTCTCCTTTTGTTTATGTATTACAGCTGATCATTTAAAAACAAAAATTATTATCTTCGTGAAATTCCGATTCTCTCTGTAGCATAAGAAATTAGGATAAGAATGAATCTAAGGTCAAGTATGGGATTGGCTTTAGATTTCTGTAGAGATAATTAAGAATTATATATAGGTAACGTAACAAGTCACAACGGCGCCGCACTGAAAAATTCTTTACAAGAGTTAAAGAAAGTGCAGAAAACTAACTACTAGAGTTAGAGTATGCAAAATGTAATCAGTCGGGCCACGATATTGTGAGTTACGGATAATTAGGGAAATTAGTATTAAGAATTAAAATATAAATTAGCATGGTAAGAAGTGAGATAAAGGGAATTTCACGGAGGAGAACATTTAAATGAACAAGATCATTTAAAGAGTATAGAGAAAACAAATCGTGTACTAAATTAAATTTTAACACAGAAATCCCCGAGCATACTCCCAGTACGTTGCTCACAAAAAACCCGGTGTCGATATTTAAGCGGAGGAGTATGTGACGATTTTAAAAAAAGGAAAAAATGAAATAAAAGAAATTTAAAATAATTTAAAATCTCACATTAAAACAGAACATAAACCCCTAAAGAAAATGATAATGTAACCCCGCCATAATACCCAAAATAAATAGTTTTAAAACCAAAAAGAATTCTATAATAAAATTGCGATAACACCCCTTAATAATTAACCCGGCTTTAACCTGCCGAAACCGGCATCAACACGCATAATTACCCGTGAATAAGACTAATAATTGTATTAAATCGGAACTTGATAAAAAACATAATGATGTACAATAATAAAATACTAAGTGAGAGATACCGTAGTATAATTAAATATAGTTAAATATGTCAGAGAATAATCGAGTAAATATTAATCGAATATGGAACTACTTTTACGCTGACAAGCTACCCGCGCGCGGACAGCCTCTTCACCCCTATACTTAGCCAGTTTAGTTGTATCTCAGACACCGCTGCTGATACAGCGTGCAAAAGTATGTAGTCGATATAAAAACCTATAAACGAGGAGACGCTTGTGTGAGATAGCCGGATGATGTAAGAATGTCGAAAATGACGTGAGTGTGTAACAATGACATCTCTGTAACAAACTAACATCACCTAAATGTGATATTAAACTGTTAACATGTAACTGTTAAACGTAAGTACAATGTGCGGTACAACAATGTGAATACCAGTGAAAGTTACAACCCAAAACCTACCGCAAGCATCTACAGACGACTCATCTTTAGGAATTACAGCAGATTTCACCAAAACACGATAGCCAGAAGATCTCCAAGACACCCTGCACAACCAATAGAAGCGCCGATTCGCCGACGATGTTACACACAGGTATCACGGAAGTTCTACTTCCGTGGTTCAGAACTTAACTTAAAATAATACATGATAGACACTTAATTAACCAATGAAAGTAAAGTAAAACACGAAAGACTGACTTAATTACCATAAAATTGTAATTTCATGCTTAGTAATAATATGTGTTAAGTTTAAGGCTTTTATGAATATAACACGTTAAAGTTAAATAAGCCCATTCTTCAGATGGCACGAAATAAAGATGATAATTTTAATATCATATACTGAAACAAAATACTTGGATCCGAGGGCAGTAAAAGCTATGTTAACTCATTAATTAATCTAATTCTATTTGTACAAGAGGTGCAAATGTTTTTACTTTTAATATACTCATTGCTAAATTTCTTCGGAGATGTTAAAACTTTATGTAATAAAGAGATGTCATGGTCCAAAAAGGTGAGTGAATAAATCTACAAACCCCTGTCAATATTCTTCAATTCACGGGATCCTATTTAACTTTTGTTTACTTTCCAGTTATTTATGATTTTGTAAAGATAATGGCAGCCTGTTTAATTGACCTGAGCCAATTAACCAGGTTCCCGAATTGTTACGTTATGCGAAACGTTACAGTGCGACAGAAGGCTACAGCATCTGTAATTGCCAGGGCATCTTCTACAGCATTGATCAACATCCATTCTTCTGTGCAAAACCATCAAAAGGAGGACCTCTACGGATTCCTATCTTCGGTCAACGCATCAAACAGTAAGAAATAGATTCACTGATCAATGAAATAAGCACTAAATAAATAATAAAAGCAATAAACAATTTTTAAAAGACACTAAGCATTTCACACTTTGTATTTTAATTATAAGATTAGCTCTAACATAGTATAGGAGTGTTGAATGGAAAGTGGGGTGTAGTATTGGACGTGCAAATTATTGCAGACCTGTTCTTTAGCACTGGTTTGGGAGATAGCAATCTCTTAATCAAACCAGATAAGAGCCATAGGTCGTTTGAATGTCTTAATCGTTACTTTTCACACTCACTCAGTAATTATAAGTGTTAGGGTAGAAATAAGTCCAACCATTAGCATTTACAAGTTTAAAAATAATTGATTAAAACGTTAATTAAAATAATCAAGCCAATATTAAAGTGTTATTTGTAACGATTCCCCTTGAAAACCATAATCACTGAACGAATCCTGAGAAAGAGGTCTCCATGCGCTGAGCTAAGCTGAAACCGTGTCATTTGTATCTGGGATTTGTTCTGGCGCCCAGGTAAAGTAATATCACGGGTAAGTAACATTTTATCTAACATACAAATATTAGATATTGTGTTAGTTGAAATAAGGCGTCGTAGTACCTATAACCAATTATCAATAAAAAAATATTTTAATGAATAAATAACATAAAAATTCTAAAACGAGTAAGGACATCTTACAGATTATCTAGGAGAAAATATTTTGAATTGAATAAATAAATAACATAAAAATTCTAAAACGAGTAAAGACATCTTACAACTTATCTAGAAGAAGATATTTTGGAATAAATAAATACCATCTAAATTCTAAGAATAAATAAGGACATCTTATAGTTATAATCAAGGAAATTATTTTAAATAAAATAAGAAGGGAAAATAAATAAATTATCTCAATATTAAAATAAATATGAACAGTTAACAGAATATATTTCAGAAGAACTTTGTTTTGGATCAATTAATAAGAAGAAGTAATGAAATAAGATATCTAAGGTTTAAAAAATAATAAACACAACATTAAAGAAATGAATGAAATAATTTTACAAAAGAAATTTTTATCACAACAATAAAGGCTAAACAGTGACTACTCAAGACAACTATATAAATGAAATACTCATCGAAACAAAAATGTTACAGGACTTTAAAATAGAAAGGTAAATAAGAATCCAGATATTGTATATATTTTCAATGTGATAAGTTGATGAAACCCCTGAACCAAAAATAAGATTATCGAAGAATAAAGAGGAGAACCAATTAACTAAAACAGATAAGGAAAAGGTATTAAAACCAGATATTATGCCATGAGCAATAAACTAATTAATGAAACAACAAATGAAAAAAATATATATACATAAACATGTGCTACCCAAAATATAAACAAGAAACAGTCTGTGACAAAAACTAACTAAAATCGCCGAATTTCACAAAAAAGAAGGCTGAAATGGATATTATGCCAAATACCTATTGATAAGTAATTTAGAATGAGCTTTGAAATGTAAGAATAACCATATGGATAGAAATATTAAATAATCTGAATAATTATGAAGTGATGATTCTAAGTATATTTATTAATAGTCAAAATGGACTACTTATTATAATTAATATTTTAATAACTGGATGTAGATAATTCCACCAGTTTTTTATTATTGAGCAGAGATGATAATTCCTCTGAGCTCAAAGAAGTGATGTATTGGTCAGCAGAGCAATGAAGCCGAAAAAGTGCCACTCTGAACTGTTCCAGCTCACATGTTAGGGAATGTTAGGGAGTAGATATATAAATGAAGAAACACTAAATAAGAAGGGAAAATATAGATATATTAAATAATAAAAGGATGAATCAGATTAAAAAGAACTATCTCATAAGAGTAGAATAAAAAGTAAAGGCAACAAGAATGCATATCAATTTAGAGCTCAACCAAAAGAAACAGGTATATCAGAGTAAACGAAGCCAAGAAGAATATAATAAAGAAGAATATCAGAAGCAATTAGTTCACCCAAACTAAAAGTATGTGCTGAACTAATCATTTTTATAGGGGGGCATTTGTAGCACAACGAAGTTTTTATCTTGTTCTACAAAATAAGATAATATATGAAAGGAAGGGAAGAAGTCATCTATAAGGAATAATATCAACTTAAATAAAAAATAACAGAAAAGTATTTACAATTATAAATAAAAGAACTTAACAGAACTAGAAAAGTCGATTCAAGGGAATTATATGTAGTCAAATCATAGCCATAAAGTGTTGAAAAATAAATAATAAGAGTATCATACCAGTATAATAATTAGTAGACCCAGTAAGATATGGAGTAGTGAAGAGTAACAGCCCAGGACAAATAAATTAACATGACAATCAGCAAGATATGTAATAATAATGAATAATAGTTTGGAACAAATAAAATAGAAATGACAATTTTTAAAATAGGGAACAGTAAGGAGTAATAGCCCAGGACTAATGAATTAAAGGGAAATAGTAATCCAGATACCCAAATAGATCTATTATAAAGACAAAAACCTCTAGAGTAGCAAATAAATAATTCAAAAGAAATAAAATTATATCAACTATACCAATTTAAATCAAAAGACTAGCCCAAATAAGAGAATCCAATACATATAATTAAAAATGATGTAAAAACTAATTATAGTTGAAATAAATGTGATTAAGGGGAACACCCCAAACCAGTTTAAAAAAAAAAAGGACAAACAAAAGACAATTATTCATGTAAAGGTTTAATGTATTTATTTTTATAATTATTTTATGTTATTATTGTTTGTGAATACCATACAAGATGTGTTGATACTAGTAAATGCTAGATGTTAGAATGTAAGAATTTATTGTATTTTAAACATGTTAATTAATGTTATATTTTGTAAAGTAAGGAAAGGCAAATTAATAGTTCAAACAAAATAGAAATAGTGGATCAAAAAAATATGAAACTAATAAGATGAATTAATAATAACTTTGCTAGGAAAATTGGAAATTAATGACCAAGACAAATTCAAATTTGACCATACAAATCTAATCAAAGAATACAAGTTAATAGAACCTAGACTTATTTTATGTAAATTACCCTATTCAATATACATTATCATAATAACAACCACGACCTATAATGGTAATGAGAGGAATCAACATGTGAAATTGACTTAAAATAGATGTTTGTACCAGATAAGGCCATAATCAGTAAAGTGTACTAGTAAAATGCAAATAAGTTGTTAAATGTTTAAAATAATAGCCAGATGTAAATTAGGTAAATTACAGATATTTAATTAGGAATCGAGTGAAAAGTAAATTGTAACATAAAACATATTTTGAACCATGTAATAGGTAATTCTGTAAGTCAAGATAAGGCCTACAGATAAATTTCAAAGAATGTAATTCAGAAGCACAATTCAAACCAAAATAGGGAAAATTTAGTATTAAATTGTATAAAATAAAATCAGGAATATTGTTATATAATTAAAATTACATAAAGGTACTAAACAAATAATTTATAGCCATTTAAACACATAAATGTCAATATTTTTTATATATAAGATTGAATTCAAAGACAACAGCTGATGGCTGAACAATGAGAAATGATACCGAAATATTATAAATCTTATATATGAAGGAACAAAAATCAGTTACTTGATTGTTAAAAGCCAAACGAGATAGACATGTCAAAAGACTTCTCTGAGAAATATTAACGAAAATTTTAAATCACACTAACTGAGATATATGACGAAGCCAAATAAAGATAAATAGAAGATAAATTAAAGTGAAAAATACTATAATATCAGTCACTGAGAACTGAACCTAAATTAAATAATATTAAATTAAACCGTCACTACATATAGACACGACAGAAGAACCAAATTGAACTCAGATAAACGTACACCGAGTGAAGGGAACCTTTTGGGACATAACACTACTATTACCGAACCAAAATCCAGTGGGTAAATAACACTACACTCTACAACTTGTGGATATTCCAAGAACAACATCACTGGAGAGGAATTAACCAACGGAGACATTTATTCGAAGAAAAAACTCGTAGCTGAATTTACATCGCAGATCAACTCATTAAGGCAGCCATCTTGATTCCATTCGAAGAGGATGCTGGGAATGTGACGGGTGATGTCAGAGAAATCAACAGTATCATAATATTAATTTTTTTATATACATAATACTTTATAATTTTGTCTGTTTCATGAATATGTTTTTTAATATTTTGTAAGTATTGAATTCTCTTGCCTTTCCTGACTATTTCTACAGTTAAAAGAACCTTTATAATATAATAATTCCATTAAAATATTTTGAATATATAAAATAATCGAACTGTAAATTTATATCGAATCAGATTCAAGCCGTTGCGGCAATTTCAAATAATTGGTTGACGAATAAACTCATTTATTGTTTTAATACTGTTTTATTGATCAGCTAAGCCTTAAATTAAATTACATTAATTATTTAAGAGAAAAAGTGAATTTCTTAAGGAGACGATCTAGAAGAAGAAGAAGAAGAAGAAGAACAGATATTAAATTGGCTGCTACATGCAATCGATACGGCCTAGATAATCTATTTGAAGTGAAGAAATAAATATTCTTATATCAGAACACCCACAGTCATTAAACAGTATATTTTTTATTAATTTGAACATAAACAATTAAAAACAACTACAACAATTAAGATTAATTAATGACATGAAAATTAACCAATAAAAAAATATATAATTTTTTTTATTAACCAATTATTATCCAATTAGATATTATTTGTAATTAACACACATTGTGTGTTTTATTACAAATTGGAGCTCAACTTTAGGGGCTTAAAATAGGAATTGGTAGGACTATATAATAAGGACAAGTTGCTCAATTTCCTATTTTAGCTTGGCAGCTGTAAACCAGTCAGGAAAGTCATTAAAATGCCGAAGAGATCAACATCCAAGAAAAGGGCGGCAGAACCTGAGGAGGAGATAGACATAGAGGACAAGGAGGCGAATCCAGTGGAAGATAGGGAGATCATATTAACTCCAGTGGAACCGAACCAACCCACACCACAAGAGGAACAACCAGAAAAACCCACACGAACAGAGAACGTGGCAATACAGGAAATGCTCAGGCTAATGATGGAGAAAATGGATGACAATAACAAATCGACAAATGAAGAATTAAGTAACCAAATTGGAGAAACCAGAAAGGAAATTGGAGATACCAATAAAAAAATTGAAGAAAATAGTAGGAAGATGGAAGAAAATAGTAAGAAGACGGAAGAAAAGATGGGGGAGAAATTGGAAGAATTGAAAGAGGATAACCAACTATTGAGAGAAGAATTAAGGGAGGTTAACCAGGAAAATATGGACAGATTAGATGAAAAGATATAATCATTAAAGGAGGAATTGAGTCAGAAGATAGTGGGGAACAATGAAACAATCAGCAAGAAGATAGAAGAGGAAATAACAGTAATAGAACAAAGGATTACAAAAGCTGACGAAAGATGTAGTCAGACTGAGCGAGAAGTGCAGAATCTTAAAGCAGAAGTAAACACCGAAGTACAGAGTTTTAAAGCGGAGGTAAACACCAAGGTTACAAATATAGAAGATAAACAAAAGGAAGCACATGAAGAATGGGAAAAAGTGAAGAACTGATTCACAGAAAAATGTGACGGGATAGAAGCTGCCGTTACCAATATAAATGGCCAGGTTCGCCAGAACCAAGCAGACATAGAAACTTGTCTGAACAGACCAACTAACATTACCCATTGTTCCACCGCAGAAAACCGGGAAGGGGTTAATTTCAGGTTGTACCAAAGAAAACCTATGGAATTTATATCTCGTATAGAAGAGTATTTTGCTAAACATAGAAGTAACCGTTGGAGTACAAACAAAGAAGTACTCGATGAGTCATTTAAAGAGATGACCGATAATTGGTGGATGGCCATCAGAGATGACATCACTGACTATCAAAGTTTAAGAGATTATTCAAGGCCAAGTATTGGTCGGAATCGATGCAAAATATAGCGAGGGACAATATATGGCATGGGAAATATAACCCATATTGGGGTAACACCTTGACCTCATATTTCCTAGGGAAGGTGTGCGTAGCCAAACACCTAGAGCCTCAAATACCCGAGGAGTGCCTAGTCAGCAAATTGTCCTATCACTACGAGGAAGATATAATCCGAGCACGAAGGAATAGTCAGATTAAGACCGTACAAGCTATGACGGAGTTACTCGAGATGTACGAGCATGAAGACTATTACTGACAGAGTAGAAAAAGAACTGACAGACCAGAATTCCGGAATGGTGGTAGCTACGTGAATAACGGCCAAAGTAATGCGAATAATAATCATTTTAACCCCTCGAACCGAAATAATAATTATTATAATAATAGTCGCAACAGTAATAATAATAATAACAACCATAATGGTGGAGGTGATAACAACCAAATAAACAGAAATACCTATTATAATAATAGTGAAAAGAATAGAAATAGTCAGAGAAATTCAAATCAAACTAATAATTACCCTTATCAAAGTAACCATAGAAACTATCAATCAGGTGTTAATTATAATAATAACAGAACATACCGACCAAGGGTGAATTTCATAAGAGCAGTAGGCAGTGGCCAACGGAGGTACCAAAACCAAAGGAGGAATAGTTTCCATGAGAACAGAGGACGACAGATAAACCATGAATGTGATGATCGGGGAAATTATGTACACAGACGAAGTTCCAGCCTGGAGGACCAAAATAGACAGCGGAGGAATGAAGTGCAATTTGACGATCGCGGGGAGCGACAGGAACCAGCCCAAGATTTTCAAACCGACGTTGCAGTAGGCCCAATCAACAATAACGCTCCACCTTTAAACTAGAGGAGGCGGTGATAGACAATCATAACCCTTCACTGCTTCTATCTACTGGGTATGATCTAGATTTAAATGAACAAAATGAAAATAAGAAAATTACAATTATTTATAATAATTACTTAAAAAATATCAGAACAGAATTGTTGGAAGAAGATGATATAAAAATTGATAATCAAAATAACGAAATAATATATGTAATGGCAGAAATAGAAGGTATTCCATCGCAAATCATGATAGACACCGGAGCGAATGTCTCAATAATTGGCAATAGCGAGTTAGACCGTATACAACAGGAATGTCTCCGAACATTACCGGTACTACCAATTAATAATGTTGTACTTATAGGCGCCACTGGTCGGCAAAATAAAACAATACGTAAACAGGTATCTTTAAATGTTACAAGCAAGGGGGTAAGTTTGGACACGGTGTTTCTCATTGCGGCTGGATTACCATTTAATATCTTGATCGGGTGCGACTTGTTGAGAAGAAACTCTGCTGTTATCGATTTGTGTAGAAAGAGGGTGTCATTGTTTTCCGAAGACTCAACATGGATCGCCGAATTAATAAGTAATGAAATAATAAATTCCCAACCAGGTCACAATAGACAGATTGAATTAAATTATATAGAGGATAAATCATTATACAATAACTTAGTATACCAGGAGAGTGAAGATAAACTGTGGACGCAGAAAATACAGGAGATACGAGATTTCCAGCGTGAAAACCCGACAGAACAACTAACAGAAAACCAAATAGATCGTTTGATAGAAATATACGAGAAATATCGTGCTGTATTTTCTGATGAGCCCGGGAAGGTCAAGAATTATCAATGTAAGATCCGCTTTAGGGAACCAGTAGAGTTCAATCGTAAATCCTACTCTATAGCGCAGTCACTGAAGGAAGCTGTCCGAACTGAAATTAATAACATGATCAGCCGAGATATAATAGAAACCAGTCAGTCACCATTCACCAGTCCGATAGTGGCTATTCAAAAGAAAAATGGTAAGGTCCGACTCTGTCTAGACGCACGAGAAATTAACAAAATGATTGTAAACGATCGAACTTCGCCCGGAGAAATCGAAGAAATCCTAAAGAAATTTCATGGGACTAAATTTATTACAACATGGGACACCGTGTGCGGATATTGGCAAGTGGAGTTGCACCCACAAAGTCACCAATATATGGCGTTTATCTTAGAAGGGCGCAATTACCAGTTTAAGAGGTTGCCCTTCGGTTTAGTAAATTCAGTAGCCATCTTTGTGGCATGTATGGATCAAATACTCGGCCCAGATGCACTCCAGTTTACAACGGTGTATGTTGATGATTTATTAATAACATCAGATAATTGGGAAGAACATTGCCACCGAGTGGAGCATGTATTAAAGAAACTCGCCGAGAATAATATTACTTTAAAATTAGAAAAGTCCAAGCTTATAGCTAAGGAGGTTCAGTTTTTAGGTTTCAATCTGAACAACCAAGGAATATCTCCATCTTCAGAAAAAGTATACGCTATACAGAAATTTCCTCAACCTAAAAATCGGAAACAACTACAATCATTTTTGGGTATGTGTAATTATTACCGAAAATTTCAAAGAAATTATTCAGAGTTAACTGCTAAGTTCCAATACCAGTTATCTGCTAAAAATAAATGGAAATGGTGTAAAGAGCAAGACGAGACTTTACAATCAATCAAGGACAAATTTCTAGAAGTAGTAATGCTCCACCACCCAAATTTTCACAAGCATTTTTTCTTGAACTGCGATGCCAGTAATATTAGTCTGGGAACCATTTTATACCAAGAGGATGAAAATGGCCAACATCTCGTCATTAGTTTCGCTAGCAGAACCCTGAACCAATGTGAGAGAAACTACAATGTCACAGAAAAGTAATTGCTCAGTGTCGTGTTTGCTTGCGGAAAATTCCGGACTTATATCTTAGGGTATCCAGTGACCGTCCGCACCGACCATAAATCGATATCGTTCTTGAGAAGGTGTAAGTTAAGTCACGGTAGGCTGACCAGGTGGATACTGGCCTTGCAAGAATATAACCTACAGTGGGAATATATTCCAGGAAGCAAGAATGTGGTAGCCGACGTGTTGTCACGGGTGGATTTACAAAACCAAACATTTGAGGGTGAGAAGGAAAGTATACTGAAAATTTATAATATTATCAAAGATAGGTCCGATTTGGAAAAAATAGTACAGAACATAAGCATACACCAGCAGTCTGACCCAAAGCTGAGCAGTATTCAAAGACGTTTAGCTGATCAAGATGATACCATATCAAAATTTTACTGTATGCATAATAATGTGTTGTTTATAAAGCCATCTCTCGATGAGGAAATATGGAAGATAATAATCCCTACTGATATTGAAAAGGAAATCATCATGGACTACCATATCCGGTACGGCCATATGGGAGCCATGAAGGTAGTAAAGGCGTTAGAGGAACATTGTCATATAAAGGACATCAATCGGAAGGTAAGGAGGTATATCAAGAATTGTTTTATTTGCCAGCTAGTGAAAACCAATAACGATAAGAAGGAGGGTGTGATGATACCTATAACCTCACAGAAGAAATTGGAGAAGATTTTCTTGGATATATGTGGGCCATTTCCCCGTAGTGGCGGACGCCATCATTATAAATATATCGTAATAATGATGGACCATTTTACTAAATTCATAAAATTATATCCTGTGAACTGAGCCACTACTTTAAAGGCTTTGGAAGTAATTACAAATCAATATCTTCCTGAGGTAGGAAAACCTATATCAATAATTACAGACCACGGGACCCAATTCAAAGGTAAAAGATGGAAGGATACGTTATTGGCGCTCGATATAAAGACTTATAAAACATCTGTTTACCACTTAAGCAGTAATCCAGCAGAGAGAGTGTTGAGAGAGGTAGGTGGAATACTTAGAACATACTGCCACCATCAACAGAAACAGTGGCAGGAATACCTATCAGCCACCGAAGAATTTCTTAATCTAGCACATCACCCAGCTATAGGAATTACCCCATATTCGGCAATGCATGAGAAACTACCCCCCCCATCCCCAACCTATACAAGAAATTATTGAATTTCCGACCCACAAGGAATATAAATTTAATCAGATAAGATTTTATAATAAAGTTACCGAGGGCCAGGAAAGGCGAATTAACAAATATAAGAAATCAGCTAAAAAAGTACTAAAATACCAAATTGGAGAAAAGGTGTTGCTTAAAAACCGGGAACTACCGAGTACTATGGAAGGGATTACTAAAAAACTATTACTATTGTATACGGGACCATACGTGATTACTAAGGACAATAAAAATAACACGTACGAATTGAAGGAGATTAATTCACCAAAGATAAAAGGTACTATAATGATTCATATTAGCGTCCTAACTGAGCGTTATATGAAAGTGATAGACGGTACGAGTGTAGCGCCGTAAGCAAGAGAGAGAGCGTATAATCGCAGCCATCTCACTCTAACCACGTCACCGTGACATCAGAAACCAGTACAAACATGTAATTTTACTCAAAGCAAATTATCAGTTCAACCTGGGATAACTTCAAAAGTTATAAATATACGGCAATTCTGAAAACAGCATTGTATTCAGCAAGAAAAGCTTTATAAGTAGCCGCAATCTCAGTTAATATAATTAACAATTGAAGAAGTTATACGGATGACGCACGCCAACAGGAATAACGAGAGAATTATACTACGTAGGAATTAGGTGTTTTCACACACACACACACACACACACACACACACACACACACACACACACACACACACACACACACACACACACACACACACACACACACACACACACACACACAGATAAAGACCTAAGCAACAATATTCTGTGGTCAGATCTTTGAAAACACGTTTGCAAATACCTGTAATCAATCGATTTGCAAACACAGAAAGTACGATTTTAACTAGAAATTCTCTGCCGTTTGAAACCTGTCACGGGGTGTTTGCTCGACCTGTTCGAGATTGTCAAACCTGGAAAAACGCATGATTTATTTGAACAACCAATCAGCATCCCGTATTTAAAACTGACGCCAACTCAAAGCGAGGGGTAGCATCACTCTTCGATCGGATCTTCAATACGCTAGATGTGTATAAATTACGTACAGAAATTTTTCAATCACGCAAAAGTGTAATTTAAGCATCAAATTCGAGAAGTAGCACACAGTGTAGATGAACTAGTATCGTTCAAGAACTCTCGCTGCGTAAAACAAGATTAATTAATTAAATTATTAATTAATTAATCATCAGCCGTGAAGGACCTGTGCGACAGAAGGCTACAGCATCTGTAATTGCCAGGGCATCTTCTACAGCATTGATCAACATCCATTCTTCTGTGCAAAACCATCAAAAGGAGGACCTCTATGGATTCCTATCATCGGTCAACGCATCAAACAGTAAGAAATAGATTCATTGATCAATGAAATAAGCACTAAATAAATAATAAAAGCAATAAACAATTTTTAAAAGACACTAAGCATTTCACACTTTGTATTTTAATTATAAGATTAGCTCTAACATAGTATAGGAGTGTTGAATGGAAAGTGGGGTGTAGTATTGGATGTGCAAATTATTGCAGACCTGTTCTTTAGCACTGGTTTGGGAGATAGCAATCTCTTAATCAAACCAGATAAGAGCCATAGGTCGTTTGAATGTCTTAATCGTTACTTTTCACACTCACTCAGTAATTATAAGTGTTAGGGTAGAAATAAGTCCAACCATTAGCATTTACAAGTTTAAAAATAATTGATTAAAACGTTAATTAAAATAATCAAGCCAATATTAAAGTGTTATTTGTAACGATTCCCCTTGAAAACCATAATCACTGAACGAATCCTGAGAAAGAGGTCTCCATGCGCTGAGCTAAGCTGAAACCGTGTCATTTGTATCTGGGATTTGTTCTGGCGCCCAGGTAAAGTAATATCACGGGTAAGTAACATTTTATCTAACATACAAATATTAGATAATTGTGTTAGTTGAAATAAGGCGTCGTAGTACCTATAACCAATTATCAATAAAAAAATATTTTAATGAATAAATAACATAAAAATTCTAAAACGAGTAAGGACATCTTACAGATTATCTAGGAGAAAATATTTTGAATTGAATAAATAAATAACATAAAAATTCTAAAATGAGTAAGGACATCTTACAACTTATCTAGAAGAAGATATTTTGGAATAAATAAATACCATCTAAATTCTAAGAATAAATAAGGACATCTTATAGTTAATATCAAGGAAATTATTTTAAATAAAATAAGAAGGGAAAATAAATAAATTATCTCAATATTAAAATAAATATGAACAGTTAACAGAATATATTTCAGAAGAACTTTGTTTTGGATCAATTAATAAGAAGAAGTAATGAAATAAGATATCTAAGGTTTAAAAAATAATAAACACAGCATTAATGAAATGAATGAAATAATTTTACAAAAGAAATTTTTATCACAACAATAAAGGCTAAACAGTGACTACTCAAGACAACTATATAAATGAAATACTCATCGAAACAAAAATGTTACAGGACTTTAAAATAGAAAGGCAAATAAGAATCCAGATATTGTATATATTTTCAATGTAATAAGTTGATGAAAGCCCTGAACCAAAAATAAGATTATCGAAGAATAAAGAGGAGAACCAATTAACTAAAACAGATAAGGAAAAGGTATTAAAACCAGATATTATGCCATGAGCAATAAACTAATTAATGAAACAACAAATGAAAAAAAATATATATACATAAACATGTGCTACCCAAAATGTAAACAAGAAACAGTCTGTGACAAAAACTAACTAAAATCGCCGAATTTCACAAAAAAGAAGGCTGAAATGGATATTATGCCAAATACCTATTGATAAGTAATTTAGAATGAGCTTTGAAATGTAAGAATAACCATATGGATAGAAATATTAAATAATCTGAATAATTATGAAGTGATGATTCTAAGTATATTTATTAATAGTCAAAATGGACTACTTATTATAATTAATATTTTAATAACTGGATGTAGATAATTCCACCAGTTTTTTATTATTGAGCAGAGATGATAATTCCTCTGAGCTCAAAGAAGTGGTGTATTGGTCAGCAGAGCAATGAAGCCGAAAAAGTGCCACTCTGAAATGTTCCAGCTCACATGTTAGGGAATGTTAGGGAGTAGATATATAAATGAAGAAACACTAAATAAGAAGGGAAAATATAGATATATTAAATAATAAAAGGATGAATCAGATTAAAAAGAACTATCTCATAAGAGTAGAATAAAAAGTAAAGGCAACAAGAATGCATATCAATTTAGAGCTCAACCAAAAGAAACAGGTATATCAGAGTAAACGAAGCCAAGAAGAATATAATAAAGAAGAATATCAGAAGCAATTAGTTCACCCAAACTAAAAGTATGTGCTGAACTAATCATTTTTATAGGGGGGCATTTGTAGCACAACGAAGTTTTTACCTTGTTCTACAAAATAAGATAATATATGAAAGGAAGGGAAGAAGTCATCTATAAGGAATAATATCAACTTAAATAAAAAATAACAGAAAAGTATTTACAATTATAAATAAAAGAACTTAACAGAACTAGAAAAGTCGATTCAAGGAAATTATATGTAGTCAAATCATAGCCATAAAGTGTTGAAAAATAAATAATAAGAGTATCATACCAGTATAATAATTAGTAGACCCAGTAAGATATGGAGTAGTGAAGAGTAACAGCCCAGGACAAATAAATTAACATGACAATCAGCAAGATATGTAATAATAATGAATAATAGTTTGGAACAAATAAAATAGAAATGACAATTTTTAAAATAGGGAACAGTAAGGAGTAATAGCCCAGGACTAATGAATTAAAGGGAAATAGTAATCCAGATACCCAAATAGATCTATTATAAAGACAAAAACCTCTAGAGTAGCAAATAAATAATTAAAAAGAAATAAAATTATATCAACTATACCAATTTAAATCAAAAGACTAGCCCAAATAAGAGAATCCAATACATATAATTAAAAATGATGTAAAAACTAATTATAGTTAAAATAAATGTGATTAAGGGGAACACCCCAAACCAGTTTAAAAAAAAAAGGACAAACAAAAGACAATTATTCATGTAAACGTTTAATGTATTTATTTTTATAATTATTTTATGTTATTATTGTTTGTGAATACCATACAAGATGTGTTGATACTAGTAAATGCTAGATGTTAGAATGTAAGAATTTATTGTATTTTAATCATGTTAATTAATGTTATATTTTGTAAAGTAAGGAAAGGCAAATTAATAGTTCAAACAAAACAGAAATAGTGGATCAAAAAAATATGAAACTAATAAGATGAATTAATAATAACTTTGCTAGGAAAATTGGAAATTAATGACCAAGACAAATTCAAATTTGACCATACAAATCTAATCAAAGAATACAAGTTAATAGAACCTAGACTTATTTTATGTAAATTACCCTATTCAATATACATTATCATAATAACAACCACGACCTATAATGGTAATGAGAGGAATCAACATGTGAAATTGACTTAAAATAGATGTTTGTACCAGATAAGGCCATAATCAGTAAAGTGTACTAGTAAAATGCAAATAAGTTGTTAAATGTTTAAAATAATAGCCAGATGTAAATTAGGTAAATTACAGATATTTAATTAGGAATCGAGTGAAAAGTAAATTGTAACATAAAACATATTTTGTACCATGTAATAGGTAATTCTGTAAGTCAAGATAAGGCCTACAGATAAATTTCAAAGAATGTAATTCAGAAGCACAATTCAAACCAAAATAGGGAAAATTTAGTATTAAATTGTATAAAATAAAATCAGGAATATTGTTATATAATTAAAATTACATAAAGGTACTAAACAAATAATTTATAGCCATTTAAACATAAAAATGTCAATATTTTTTATATATAAGATTGAATTCAAAGACAACAGCTGATGGCTGAACAATGAGAAATGATACCGAAATATTATAAATCTTATATATGAAGGAACAAAAATCAGTTACTTGATTGTTAAAAGCCAAACGAGATAGACATGTCAAAAGACTTCTCTGAGAAATATTAACGAAAATTTTAAATCACACTAACTGAGATATATGACGAAGCCAAATAAAGATAAATAGAAGATAAATTAAAGTGAAAAATACTATAATATCAGTCACTGAGAACTGAACCTAAATTAAATAATATTAAATTAAACCGTCACTACATATAGACACGGCAGAAGAACCAAATTGAACTCAGATAAACGTACACCGAGTGAAGGGAACCTTTTGGGACATAACACTACTATTACCGAACCAAAATCCAGTAGGTAAATAACACTACACTCTACAACTTGTGGATATTCCAAGAACAACATCACTGGAGAGGAATTAACCAACGGTCACATTTATTCGAAGAAAAAACTCGTAGCTGAATTTACATCGCAGATCAACTCATTAAGGCAGCCATCTTCATTCCATTCGAAGAGGATGCTGGGAATGTGACGGGTGATGTCAGAGAAATCAACAGTATCGTAATATTAATTTTTTTATATACATTATACTTTATAATTTTGTCTGTTTCATGAATATGTTTTTTAATATTTTGTAAGTATTGAATTCTCTTGCCTTTCCTGACTATTTCTACAGTTAAAAGAACCTTTATAGTATAATAATTCCATTAAAATATTTTGAATATATAAAATAATCGAACTGTAAATTTATATCGAATCAGATTCAAGCTGTTGCGGCAATTTCAAATAATTGTTGACGAATAAACTCATTTATTGTTTTAATACTGTTTTATTGATCAGCTAAGGCTTAAATTAAATTACATTAATTATTTAAGAGAAAAAGTGAATTTCTTAAGGAGACGAGCTAGAAGAAGAAGAAGAAGAAGAAGAACAGATATTAAATTGGCTGCTACATGCAATCGATACGGCCTAGATAATCTATTTGAAGTGAAGAAATAAATAATCTTATATCAGAACACCCACACTCATTAAACAGTATATTTTTTATTAATTTGAACATAAACAATTAAAAAACAACTACAACAATTAAGATTAATTAATGACATGAAAATTAACCAATAAAATATATATATATATATAAATTTTTTTATTAACCAATTATTATCTAATTAGATATTATTTGTAATTAACACACATTGTGTGTTTTATTACAATATATATTTTTACAATTAATAAAAGGAGGAAATAATATTGATTTGGAATCTATATTTTAAACCAAAGAAAGAACGTCATCTTTTTGGCAACATTGTCAGTTATTAGACTATACTAGGGATGTATAGCCTCTACACTTTTAATATATTGTATGTGTATCCTAAAACGAATGTCATTAATCCATCTTTTAGCAATATTTTTCTTGTTTTCAATTTAATTACTATTGTAATTATTTGGTGCAGCATAAATTAGCCTATATAGATTTTAGTGGGTTTTTCAAAATGCTCAGGGATTTCTCTGGGAGCTGTGTCCTTTGGTATCACATCTACCTGGTGCCTATACCTTCACTGCCGGAGTTGCTGCCTGACTGCCTGCTCTGGGTGGTTGTCCTACATTCCTGGTTGCCAATGGCTGGTGCTCTCCAAACCGATAAGTGGAAAGTTATCATTCTAACGGACATTATATCTTATCTTTACTAAAACATTTCTGAATTGTTATCTGGTATCAGTGACTTATCTAAAAATTCTCTTAAACGGGACTCAGTAGTTAATCTTACTTCGAATTATAGAACTCCGATATTGATACTCGGACTACTGGAGTGCACAACCTGTTCTTATGTCTGACAAAGAGTAGTAACCTTGTTAGTGCGGCAACCTAACTACGACTAAATCGGCTTGTGGAGGAACTGTCTAACTGCCACTCCATTAATTTATTTATATATTAAATATTGTGACTTCATGAATTTATTTGTCCAATTGTATATTAAATGTTAAGTGTATTTGTATGTGTTGTTAATGTTAATTCTTTCAGCGTTGTGGTGGCCACCCAATGTATTTTTGAGTAATGGTTTGTCGGGAATAAGGATCCATAACGGGTATGGTAATTAGAATTTTTGGAATAATTTAAGGAAGTTATCTGAGGTGTGAGTTGTTGGTTGTACAACTAATTAATTATTTGCTTATAATCTATTGAAACCTATTAAGGGCAATATTGGAGGTTAACACCTAAATTGTATTATGTTATATTTCCCGCTTTTATTGAGATATTTGATCTTGAATTATTATATGGTTAAGCCTAATTGATATTTTGATACAGTTTGATAATTTTGTAATAAATCAGGCTCTCTATAATGTTGAGAAAAGTTATTCGAAACTTGTGATTGTACATTAAGGTAATCAATTTAACTGGATTTTCTTTTATTTTAGAATTAAGTTCACAAATAGTTCAGACCAAAATTAGTTATTGTCTACCCACACCCTAGGCTGAGTAATCCGGGACCATTACAATTCAATAGTGCAAATGGGTTTTCGTCGTGGCGAAAGTTGAATCCCCGTATTCAGGATAATAAAAATAGTCCTGCTCATCGGTCTGTGTTTTTGGAATGGAAGGAATTGGAATGTTCTTTAAACAGAGGGGGACTTATTGATGATCTACTTCAGGAACAAGTGAGCAAAGCAGCTAACACATAGAACAAAATCCTCGAACGGGTCATTGCCAGAGTACAAACTCTTGCACAACAAAATCTGGCACTGAGAAGACATCAGAGTCATTTACTAACGATCCAAATCCTGGAAACTTTCTGGCTTTGTTAAAATACTTGGCTAAATTTGATCCTGTCATTGAGATCTTATTTGGATTCAGTCTCTTGTAAATCTGGGTGTATGTCATATCTTTCGCCAACTATTCAAAATGAAATAATAAGGCTGTTAGCAGAAAGAGTGTGCAAATATATTATTACTGCATGTAAGAAGGCGAAGTACTTTAGTATTATATTTGACAAAACATGAGATACTGCACATGTAGAACAAATGTCTGAGACTATAAGATTTGTTGAAATTAAACGCGCAATTCTGTTGATATCAAGGAAGCCTTTATAGATTTTATTCCTTTTGAAGTAAAAATAACAGAGGGTATCACAGAAGCTATTACAAGTAAACATGAGAGAGAGATGGATTGAATCTTAGCGATTGCAGAGGTCAGTCATATGACAATCAAGCAGCAATAGCTGGTATCCATTCAGGAGTTCAAAAGAGAATATTAGATTTTAATCCACTAGCTGTGTTTTTTCCCTGTGACAGCCATTCACTTAACTTGGTTGGAGTTCATGCAGCTCATGTAAATGTTCAGGGAGTGACATTTTATGGGACAGTATTCACCTTTTCCTGTTCCACTCATAGATGGAGTGTTCTTAAAGACTTCATAAATATTACACTAAAATGACATTGTAATACCAGGTGGAGCTCAAAAGCAGATACGGTGAAAGCAATATCCACTCAGCTGGTTGAAGTGATCGCTGCACTGGAGAAACTGAGGTATACACTGACTGAAACAATCGATACGAGGGAAGATGCAGCATTAATAATTAATGGGATAGAAAACTTTAATTTTGTGACCTTTGTCTTTTTCTGGACAGATATTCTTTATTCTATGGATAAAATCCAGAAAATCTTGCAGACCAAAGGTATAAGCTTTATTGAAGCATTGACACTTTTGGAGATGCTAACAGACAAATTAAAAGTTTGGAGGAATGAGCTGTGTGACAATGTCATTTCTAAGGCAGAGCAGGTATGTAATGACTGGGGTGTTAGTATCACAAAAAGGATAAGAAAGAAGCGTACGATGCCAGGGGAGTGTGCAGACGACTCTGCATTAATCGTTCAGCAAGAAATGCGATGTTCTCTAATAGAAATTTTGGACAGTCAGTTGAAATTTGAAGCCGTTTCTCTAACGTAAAAGGGTTAGAAAAACGCTTTGGGTTCCTCTGTAAATTTGAGGCGTATGTAAATGTTGGGGATATACATTTTAAGGAACAGCTTTCTCAAATCAATATTAGTGCACAGTGGTTGCAAAACTGTATCTACATCACCTAAACAGTGAAGAATTGTTCAGTGACTTGAAAGACGTCGTACTTTTATTAAAAAGGGCAACAAACGGACTTGGTTAATGGAGAACAAATGGACTTTACACCTCAGGGACTGCTACAATACATTTTTTCAATGGGATTAGAACCGTAGAAAAAAACTAGCAACAGCTTTAAAAAATTTTCTTACTTTACCAGTGTCTGTGTCTTCTTGTGAAAGATCGTTTTTGTACCTACGATCAACAATATCTTAGGACAGGTTATCAAATCTAGCAATACTTTCCATTGAAAATGACCATTGCTTCGTCTTTAGATTATAGTGATTTAATAACCGACTTTGCAGCAATTAATACCAGGAAAGTAAATATTAGAACGTCTAGTTTTAAATATTTATTAAATATTAAAAATAAATATTAAGTGTTTATTAATAAAAGACGGAACCATTAATCTGTAATGGTACGTCATTTATTTTATTACTTTTAATGTAGTTCTTTGTTTAACTTTATGCTGCTTTAAGATATTGTTTTGACGATGCACTTTAGACCTACAAGGAATTTGCATATTTATTCGAATATTTTTATGTTATAAATTTGTTATATTACTACATTTTTATAGTCTTACATTTGTTACTATAAATCTATACAAACTGAGTACCGTTAATATTAAACTTATAATATGTAATTTCATAATTTTGACTTAACAAATACTCTTAAAACGTTTTCTGGACGTGATTTCATATAAAATTCTACACATTTGCACTTATTAAGTACTTTGTTCACTGGATGGGCTTTTAGTTTTGCTCTTTTGTCCCCTTTTAATTGTGAAGGCGAGGCCCCCGAAGATTTTCTTGCCCCGGGTGCCAAAAAGCCTAGCTACGCCACTGACGACAATGAATAGTTGTTTCCTAGCAGCCACTCGATAGGTTACAACAACACCCCGGGAAGATATATTTGAATTTAATGCACTTTATTTTTTTTAATCTAGTTTTGAGCAGATTTTAAAAATTTTGGGTAGAAGTTTAATATTAATTTAATAATACCGTTTACTTTAATATGATTGATTTCAGGATGTTATCACATGTTTTTCAGCCACATTAAAGATAGTATTGTTGATTAGCCTTAACTTGTTTTTCCTTTTGTATGAAGCCGACGTGACACCAGAGCCCCCCCCCCTCGTGCAAAACCAAATTCTATATACGCCACTGGTTTAAGACTGCAATAAATCATGAAAGTAAAGACTGTCATAAAGCAATATGTTATCATAACCATCTATTTACTTCAAAAAATATTAAAATCAATGGCTTCTATTTTTTATTATTAGAGGAAAATAAGATTTAATACTGTTTGTTTAAAAAAAAAATACTAGATCTTGATTTAAGTGATAGGAGAAAAGCATCCGCTTATCACAAATACCAGTGAAGATCTGGATATTTGTAGACAGGAACATAATGCTGTAAAATACATTATCTAGGAAGTGCATGACTGGTCATGGAATAGATTTGTTATTAAAATAGAGGACAACATATACATGGACACCAAATGATGGCATACAAATTATTGATAAATATCATCCAAGAAGGAGGGGAGACAGTGCATCTGAGTTTGATTGGAAAGGATAAATGGCCTGAGCACTACTGGGAACTATAGTATGAACCTAACATTCCCCCAGAAAGTTGCAGAAGACACATGAGGCAACACGGATGTAGATTCAATAACAATTGAGGAGGTAGGAGGAGCATTTTTATCCATGAAGCTGGGTTGGATGGGATAAACTCAGAATTTCTGAAATACCGTAGTACATTATTTAAGTTTAGACTACTACATTGCTGAATATGTGCTCAAAGAGATGCAGGACCCAGATAAATGGAGAGGAGCCATGGTTATTTCTGTTTTTAAGGAAGGTGATAGAACTGTGCTATCAAATTATAGAGGTATAAGCTTGATAAATATAACTTACGCGTACAAGTTATATGGAAAAATTATTAATAAAAGATTTTGTTCTATGTTGGATACTTTACTTTTGACAAACAGGCAGGATTTGTAAGGGCTGATCTTGCATTGAAGACATATTCTTTTTGAACATATTGATTGAGAAAGAAGGGAATCTTAATTTGGGAACACATCTTGCTTTCATTGACTATGAGAAAGCATTTGGTAAAGTTAACAGATCCATTCTGTTAGATATTATCTGTAATATGGGTTATCCCAAATATCTTGTTGACATTATAAAGATCTCACACTATTGTTCAAGAATAGTATTCATATAGAAAAGGATTTGACAGAAGATATTTATATTAATCAGGAAGTGTTCCAATGCTGTAGCATGTCTTCAACACTGTTATATATTGGTGACATAGTTTGAAAGTAGAAATTACAAGTGGATCCAGGAATGAAAATTAATAATAGGACATATATGTATACAATGCTCCTGAGATTGGTGATCTAGTTACTGCAAGTCTGTTCAAATTACAACATGAAGGTTTCTGACGGAAGACGAAAACTCTGGCACTTACAGGGAAATACTCCTTGCAAACTAAGATTGTATTGGATAATAAGAATATAGAGCAGTGTCACATGTCATCTCTTATGATGTAGCTTAGGATGTTGATCATAAGTTGGCTACAATATCTGGCACAGTCAACATCTGGTACAATTCATCAAGTCTTTGTTGAGAAAACAAGTAAAGATACTCAACTAAAACTCTATAAGGTAATGGTGTGCCAGTATTACTGTATGGTTCTGTAACTTGGGTTCTGGTGGAAAAACATCTGAGTAGAATACAGGCATCAGAAATGAGATGCTTGTTGTCTGTTAAAGGCTGCACACAAAGAATTAACCTCCATAATAAAGACATTCGCAAAGAGTTGAAGACTTTTAATATCCAGGATCATATTGCAAAAAACAAAGAGAGATGGATTAATCATCTGAGATGGATGGCAGGTTGCCTAAGGAAGTTTGGCAATACAAGCCTATTGGGCAGCAAAATGTAGGAAGACCTAGGAAGCATTAGTGAAGTGGATATATTCCTTTGGGATTGGAACAGGTGATTTGCCTAGTCCCTGATAGAAGGAGGAGGAGGAGGAATATCTTTTTTTTGTGCTGGTGTGTTATATCCAACTACTCTATGTTCAGGAGTTGAAAAAGGCAATAGGCAAGATAACAAATAAAAGGAAATAAATTGCATACCGGTATGTGGTTTTCTACTCTCTACTACTACCATGACTTGAAAACTGGATAACAAAAATAACTATTTCAATCAGAATGATCACTGTTGCACACCACTATATAAAAATTATTCCGATTAGCGCTTTCAAGCTTCACAGCTCATCGTCAGATCGGGAATAGACAGGAAATATGTGAAACCCAACCCTTCACCCCTCTCCCCCACCCTGCTCACCTACAACAAACTAAAAATGACCCTTCCCCACCCCCTAAACTCTGTCTCACCATCTGTACAGTTACATATTTTTCTAGTAAATTCCTTGTGTTTCAGCGTGTGTGTGTGTGTGTGTGTGTGTGTGTGTGTGTGTGTGTGTGTGTGTGTGTGTGTGTGTGTGTGTGTGCATCCTTTTAAACTACCCTCTTCCTCTCCACACACGTGGGTCAGTCACACACCCTTATTTTAAAACAACCAATTAGTACTATGTAATATAATTCTTAATCTTATCTATCTGTCCTCTCTCATTTACTTCTTAATCATGTTATAAAATATTTCTTCATTATCAAATTTAATTTTAATATTAATTAAATTGTCTAACCCTTTCTCTCTTTCTTTCAATATTTCTAATTCCTCTCTAAGCTTCCTTTCAACTGTGTTATTTACTACTTTTACAATTTCGTATTCTTCCAAAGGATTAACAAACTTATGGTTGTCTTCTATGAAATGTCTTGCATATAACGAATTGGTTGTTCTATTACCTTCTCCACGTTTGTGGTCGGACAACCTGCATACGAATTTTCGTCCTGTCTCCCCTAGGTACACTTTGTTGCAGTCTTTACATTTTAATTTATAAATTCCGCTTTTCTGTAATACTGGAATTTTTTCTATATTCTTATTCCTTATCTTATCAAATACCGTTTCACATTTTTTAATAGCTATATCTACTCCATATTTATTAAAACATTTTATAATTTTTCTAGTATGTGAACCTATGTATGTCAATGACCCTGCATAATTCTTTTGTTCTGGTTCTATTTTAGCTTTTAGTATGTTGACCCTTTTCATAACTTTATCCACTATGTTGGTGCTATAATTATTATTCCTTACAATTCCCTTTATCGTTTTTAACTCCCTATCTTTTGAATCGGTCTCTTTTAAACACTTCTGAGCTCTGTAACAAAAGGAATTGATTGCCGCCATTTTATATCTGTATGGGTGGTAAGACTCTCTTGGTATAATTATATCAGAATACGACTCTTTCCTAAATATCCCAAACTGTAGTTTCTCATTATCTTTAATTTCTATGTTTAAATCTAAGTAATTTATTTGCTTACCTCCTATCTCTTCCTTAAATTGTAAGTTTTTATCCTTATTATTTACCTCCTTTATAAACTCATGCACTTCTTCTATGCTTCCTTCCCAAATTACTAATACATCATCAACGTATCTAGACCATAATTTTATATTGTCTTTATACTTAGTGGAAGTTATTAATTGCTTTTCAAAATCATTCATGTATATTTCAGCAAGAATAGGGGATAATGAAGACCCCATAGGTAAACCTTTTTTCTGTATATAAAACTTGTTATTAAACCTAAAATAGTTCTGATTTACACATTCTTTAATTACTTTCATCAACTGCTTTTTATACCTGTATTCTCCCATATTATTATCGTTTATTAACTTAATAACTTTATTTACTGTGATATTAGTAAACATGTCCTTAACATCCAGTGATATCAATTTTGTATTTACATTAATGCTAATATTTTCTAATTTTTCTATCAATTTTACATTATTCTCTATGTTGTATTTTGTCCCAAATTCATATTTCTCTTTCAGTACTCTGCTAACTTCCTTTGATAATTTATAACTAGGTGCATTAATAAAAGAAACAATCAGTCTAATTGGTTTTCCTTCTTTATGTATCTTAACCTGACTTTTAAAAGTTGGTGCTGTTGGATTACTTTCCAATAAATACTTTTTCTTATTTTCTTCTATAAATGTTATCTGTTTCATCATTTGTTTTATCCTTGACTGGTACTTACTTGTATAATCATACTTTATTTCCTCGTATGGTCCTTCCCTTATAAATTCTTCCGTTTTCTTTATGTATTCTTCCTTTCTCATTAGTACCATTGTATTTCCTTTATCCGCCTTCGTAACAATAATATCATTCTTCTTTATTTTATTCTTTAGTTTAGTTACAGTTGCTTTGATTTTTTGTTCATTCTTTGAATTATACAAACTTTTCTTAAATATTTTATCTACTACATTCCCTACTTCCCACTTTATTCTTTTTTTATCATTTTCACTTCCTAGTTTTTGTATTATGCTTTCGCATTCAATAATCGTTTTTTCTTGATTTAATTCTGGTGGCGGTGCATATTTTAAGCCTTTCGCTTTCATTTCTTTTTCTTCCGTATTGAAATTTACCTCTGTAAGGTTTATTACTCTTTTTTCATAGTTATTCTTAGAGAGGTGTTCTTTTTTACTTCGTTCTTTCTTATTAATTTATTTAACTTATCTACCATTTTTTTCTTTTTCTTTTCCAATTTCTTTTCTACGTACCCCAAACCAAAATTATATAATATTTCTTCTAACTCTACATACGAGTATATTCTTAATAATTCTATGTGTCTGTCATATAATTCCCTATTATATCTATTGATTAAGCCGTAGAGTGACCTTATTTCCAGTTTTATCCACAACTTCTCACTTTGTTCTTTTACTTTTTTGGCTACACTGTTCTTATTTTTAATTTTAACTTGAGCGTACTTTGGGATGACATTATTATCCAGACATTGTTTATTAAACCATATTTTACTTAAAACCCTCTTCAATTTAACTTTTAACTTAAGATATTTAAAAACTTTACTTACCTTATTGTTGTCCTTTATTACCTCATTGTTGTTGTCCATTACCTGTAGTCGATTGCACATCTTAACAGACGTTTAATGAAGAAATTTGTGTTAGTGGTTGAAATCACAATCAGAATTATCACTGTTGCACACCACTATATAAAAATTATATAGTGGAATAATTCTTATATAGTGGAATAAATTTTTTCCACGGAATAATTTTTATATAGTGGTGTGCAACAGTGATCATTCTGATTGTGATTTCAACCACTAACACAAATTTCTTCATTAAAAATAACTATTTGTACATGAAGTGCACTAATAGTATTAGGATCCTAACTCTACATGCACTGGCACATTTCAAGCAAATTTAATTCAAAAAACTGAGTCTACAAAAAATTAATAAAAACCATTGAAAATCAACGTTAGGAGAATTTAAAACAATGGTCAGATAACTAAATTTTCAGTTAATGGAAAATTTTCAGGTTAAAATGATTCTCACTTGAGGTAATTAATTCTCTGTAGACAGGATGAAGCTTCAAACAAAGATACATTGAACACATAAAAGCATTACACTCCACCATTGAATCCACCTATGCATACCATCTCATTCAGATATGACCACACAAACATTAACAAGAACATGAAAATTCTACAGATGTACACAAATGGCTGAAAACTAGACACTCTTGAATAACAATAAATATACAAACACATAGAAACAACATCCTAAACTAACAGACACAATTTAAATCACACGCACGCACGCAAACTCACAATGATCTTTCAAACAATGGTCCTGTCACCAAAAGCATGACAGACAGTGCTCTTAGGCTCCTAGCAGCAGCTGTAACGAGCAAGAACTAGTTCAGGCAGTAAGTGAAAATTTTACAATTTCTATATAAAATTTGCTCATTGAAAATTTGCTCATTACACATTCATATTTGCTCAACTATTCTTCTGTATATTTTTTATTAGTAATAACAATAAATAAAACATTTGTAACTAAATATAATTATTTCACTACCACTCGGAACACAAAACCTTTTTATGGGTAAAAACGTAAAAGCTTTACCTTACAACCTTACCTTACCTTTACGTTTTTACCCATAAAAAGTTTTGTGTTCCGAGTCGTAGTGAAATAATTATATTTAGTTAAGAAGCGGACACGTCATGGACAACGAAATCCAAAAACATTTGTTACAAGAAAATATTTTTTGTATTTTTACTTCCATGTTCCATAAGGAAATGGAAGTATGGTCATGGCGAAAAAAATCGTGTTCGAGATAATGGCAGATTCTGATTGTACTACCCTCAAAACATGAAAAAAAGTCATTTTACTTCCATGTTCCTTAAGGAAATGAAAGTATGGTGATGGCAAAAAAAATCGTGTTCGAGATTATTGCAGATTCTGATTGTACTACACAATCAAAACAAACATGAAAAACATGAAAAAACATGAAAAAAGTCATTTTTCAAAAAGTGTCTGTGTGTGTGTGTGTCTGTCTGTCTGTCTGTCTTGTGTCTGTGTGTCTATCTGTAGATTTTTTTCTATGGCAAACGATAACAGACGCAAATTCAAGCTGAATCAAATCATTTTTTGCAAACAGCCCTGATTGTAGAGTACTCACGACCTATTGTTTTTGGTGAAGATTGGTTGAGGGAAAGGGGTAGTTTACCTACAATGGTTTTTTTTTTAATCAAGGGTAATTGTTTTATATGGCAAATGATAACAGCCGCAAATTCAAACAGAATCAACTACTCTTTTGCATACAGCCCTAAATTGTAGAGTTCTCAAGACCTATTGTTTTTGGTGAAGATCGGTTAAGGGAAAGGGGTAGTTTACCTGCAACGTTTTATATTTTAACAAGGGTATTTTCTATGGCAAACGATAAAAGCCGCAAATTCAAACAGAATCAACTAGTCTTTTGCATACAGCCCTGAATTATAGAGTTCTCAAGACATATTGGTTTTGGTGAAGATGGGTTAAGGGAAAGGGGTAGTTTACATGCAACATTTTATATTTTAACAAGGATATTTTTTATGGCAAATGATAAAAGCCGCAAATGTAAACAGAATCAAACAATTGTTTGCATACAGCCCTGATTTGTAGAGTACTCAAGACTTGTTGTTTTTGGTGAAGCTCGGTTAATGGAAAGGGGTAGTTTACCAGCAACAATTTATGTTTTAACAAGGGTAATTTTTTCTATGACGAACGATGACTGCCGTAAATTCAAACAAAATCAAATATTCTTTTGCATACCGTCCTAAATTGTAGAGAGCTCAAGGCCTCTTGATTTTGGTGAAGATCGGTATAGGGAAAGGGGTAGTTTACCTGAAACATGTTATGTTGTAACAAGAGAAATGTTTCCATGACGAACGATAACTGCTGCAAATTGAAACAGAATCAAATTTTTTTTTGCATGCATCCCTGCATTGCAGAGGACTGAAGGTCTATTGATTTTGGTGAAGATCGGTTTAGAGAAACGGGTAGTTTACCTGCAACATTTTATGTTTTAACAAGAGTAAAGTACTTAATTTTGATAAATAAAGTATCTTGATAAGAAGCTCATAATAATCCACTGTAGAAATGTAGATGAAATATCTATAAATGAAGAGGTTAGGTGAACGGGGTGGGGGTAATTTTCTATAAATAAAAATTATAGTTGAAGGGGGAGGGGAGAATTTTGTATGTGTACTACGTTATCGGCAACAAAGAAGTAGTTCTTTGTTAAAATTCCTTCCTGGGCTGTTTAGCCGTAGTCCAATGTTTTCTGCAAAACCAGACTTTTCGTCAGTGCCATCGACTTCCATCTCAGTGAAAATCGAGTGCGAAAACATGAGGTGGTATACGTTAGTGACCACAGTACTGTGGTTTAAGGCTGAAGCAATAAGTAGAAAGAACTAGTTTCTATGGAAATATTTCATTTCGAATATGATTTTAAATATAAATCTTAGAACATGGAAGTCCTGTATGGTTCTCCATACCGACATTTTACTTCCATGTTCCTTAAGGAAATGGAAGTATGGTGATGGCAAAAAAATCGTGTTCGAGATTATTGCAGATTCTGATTGTACTACACTCAAAACATGAAATAAAATCGTTTTTCAAAAAGTGTCTGTGTGTGTGTCTGTCTGTCTATCATCCTGTCTATGTGTCTGCAGATTTTTTTTCTATGGCAAACGATAACTGCCGCAAATTCAAACAGAATCAAATAATTTTTTGTGTACAGCCCTGATTTGTAGAGTACTCACGACCTATTGTTCTTGGTGAAGAACGGTTGAGGGAAAGGGGTAGTTTACCTGCAACGGTTTTTTTATCAAGGGTAATTTTTTTTGGCAATCGATAACTGCCGCAAATTCAAACAGAATCAAATAATTTTCTGCATACAGCCCTGATTTGTAGAGTACTCAAGACCTATTGTTTTTGGTGAAGATCGGTTGAGGGGAAGGGGTAGTTTACCTGCAACGTTTTTTTATCAAGCGTATTTTCTTTGGCAAACGATAACAGCCGCAAATTTAAACATAATCAAATAATTTTTTTTTTGCATACGTCAGTGAATTGTAGAGGACTCTAGGAATTTTGATTTTGGTGAAGATCGGTTAAGGGGAAGGGGTAGTTTACCTGCAACCTTTTACGTTTTAACAACAGTAAAGTAAAAATTCATTTAAACTTTTTCAAACAATGGTAATTGTTAAAAATAAAATAATTTTGTTGCCAGGCAATAAAATTATAATTTTTTTCAATTTAGTGTAAATCATGTATGAGTGAAAATATATCGTTCGTGACAGGCAAGCATATCTCAATTATGTAATGTTTACGTTTCCATTTTACTTCCATATTCCTTAAGGAATGGAAGTATGGTGATGGCAAAAAAAATCGTGTTCGAGATTATTGCAGATTCTGATTCTACTACACTCAAAACATGAAAAAAAGTCGTTTTCCGAAAAGTGTCTGTGTGTCTGTCTGTCTGTCTGTGTGTCTATGTGTCTATGTGTCTATCTGTAGATTTTTTTTCTATGGCAAACGATAACTGCCGCAAATTCAAACAGAATCAAATAATTTTTTGCATACAGCCCGGTTTTGCAGAGTTCTCGCGACCTATTGTTTTTGGTGAAGATCGGTTGAGGGAAAGGGGTAGTTTACCTGCAACGGTTTTTTTTTAGCAAGGGAAATTTTGTTTGTTTGGCAAACGATAACAGCCGCAAATTCAAACAGAATCAAATAATGTTTCGCATACAGCCCTGAATTGTAGAGTTCTCAAGACCTATTGTTTTTGGTGAAGATCGGTTAAGGGAAAGGGGTAGTTTACCTGTAACGTTTTATGTTTTAACAAGGGTATTTCCTATGGCAAACGATAACAGCCGCAAATTCAAACAGAATGAAAAGATTATTTGCATACAGCCCTAAATTGTAGAGTTCTCAATACCTTTTGTTTTTGGTGAAGATCGGTTAAGGGAAAGGGGTAGTTTACCTACAACGTTTTTTTAACAAGGGTATTTTCTATGGCAAACGATAACAGCCGCAAATTCAAACAGAATCAAATAATTTTCTGCATACAGCCCTGATTTGTAGAGTACTCAAGACCTATTGTTTTTGGTGAAGATCGGTTGAGGGGAAGGGGTAGTTTACCAGCAACGTTTTTTATCATGCGTATTTTCTATGGCAAACGACAACTGCCGCAAATTCAAACAGAATCAAATAATTTTTTGCATACAGCCCTGATTTGTAGAGTACTCGCGACCTATTGTTGTTGGTGAAGATCGGTTGAGGGGAAGGGGTAGTTTACCTGCAACGTTTTTTTAACAAGGGTATTTTCTATGGCAAACGATAACAGCCGCAAATTCAAACAGAATCAAATAATGTTTTGCATACAGCCCTAATTTGTAGAGTACTCAAGACCTATTGTTTTTGGTGAAGATCGGTTAAGGGGAAGGGGTAGTTTACCTGCAACGTTTTTTTATCAAGCGTATTTTCTATGGCAAACGATAGCAGCCGCAAATTCAAACAGAATCAAATAATTTTTAGCATACGTCCCTGAATTGTAGAGGTCTCAATGACTTTCGATTTTGGTGAAGATCGGTTAAGGGGAAGGGGTAGTTTACCAGCAACCTTTTACGTTTTAACAAGAGTAAAGTACTTGAAAATTTATTTAAACTTTTTGAAACAATGGTAATTGTTAAAAATAAAATAATTTTGTTGCCAGGCAATAAAATTATAATTTTTTCATTTTAATGTAATATAATATTTTTCATTTAATACAGCAATAAAAAGGCAGGTAAGACAGCCTGGCTGTTTGGGTGAAAATGATTTTAAATATAAATCTTAGAATATGGAAGTCATGTATGGTTCTCCATACCGATATTTCCTTAAGGAAATGGAAGTATGGTGATGGCAAAAAAAAATCGTGTTCGAGATTATTGCAGATTCTGATTGCACTAGACTCAAAACATGAAAAAAGTCATTTTTCGAAAAGTGTCTGTGTGTCTATCTGTAGATTTTTTCTATGGCAAACGATAACAGCCGCAAATTCAAACAGAATCAAATAATGTTTTGCATACAGCCCTGGTTTGTAGAGTACTCAAGCCCTATTGTTTTTGGTGAAGATCGGTTAAGGGAAAGGGGTAGTTTACCGGCAACGGTTTTTTTAATCAAGGGTAATTTTATTTATAGCAAACGATAACAGCCGTAAATTCAAATAGAATCAAGTGATTATTTGCATACATCCCTAAATTGTAGAGATCTCAAGACCTCTTGTTTTTGGTGAAGATCGGTTAAGGGAAAGGGGTAGTTTACCAGCATCGTTTTATGTTTTAACAAGGGTATTTTATATGACAAACGATAACAGCCGCAAATTCAAACAGAATCAAATAATGTTTTGCATGCAGTCCTGATTTATGGGGTACTCAAGGTCTATTGTTTTTGGTGAAGATCGGTTAAGGGGAAGGGGTAGATTACCAGCAACGGTTTTTTACCAAGGGTAATTTTTTCTATGGTAAACGATAATAGTAGCAAATTCAAACAGAATCAAATAATGTTTTGTATACCGCCCTGAATTGTAGAGTTCTCAAGACCAGTTGGTTTTGGTGAAGATCGGTTAAGGGAATAGGGTAGTTTACCGGCTACATTTAATGTTTAACAAGGGTATTTTATTTGACGAACGATAACTGCCGTACATTAAAACAAAATCAACTACTCTTCTGCATACCTTTTTGAATTATACAGAACTCAAGGTCTGTTGATTTTGTTGAAGATCGGCTAAGGGAAAGGGGTAGTTTACCACCAACGTTTTATGTTTTAATAAGGGTATTTTATATGGCAAACGATAACAACCGCAAATTCAAACAGAATCAAATGATTATTTGCATACAGCCCTAAATTATAGAGTTCTCAAGACCTGTTGTTTTCGGTGAAGATCGGTTAAGGGAAAGGGGTAGTTTACCTGCAACATTTTAACAATGGTATTTTATATGGGAAACGATAACTGCCGCAAATTCAAACAGAATCAAATAATTTTTTGCATACACCCTGGTTTGTAGAGTACTCAAGACCTATTGCTTTTGGTGAAGATCGGTTGAGGGAAAGGGGTAGTTTACCTGCAAAGTTTTGTGTTTTAAAAGATATTTTTTATGGCAAACGATAAGAGTCGCAAATTCAAACATAATCAAATAATTTTTTGCATACCGCTCTGATTTGTAGAGTACTCAAGACCTATTGTTTTTGGTGAAGATCGGTTAACGGAAAGGGGTAGTTTACCTGCAACATTTTTCTATGACGAACGATAACTGCCGTAAATTCAAACAGAACAAGTACTCTTTTGCATACCTTTCTGAGTTATACAGAACTCAAGGGCTGTTGATTTTGTTGAAGATCGGTTAAGGGAAAGGGGTAGTTTTACAGCAACGTTTTATATTATAACAAGGGTATTTAATATGGCAAACGATAAGAGCCGCAAATTCAAACAGAATCAAATAATTGTTTGAATACAGCCCTGAATTTTAGAGGACTGAAGTCTGTTGATTTTGGTGAAGATCGGTTTAGAGAAAGGGGTAGTTTACCGGCAACTTTTTGTGTTTTAACAAGGGTAGTGTTTTCTATGACGAACGATAACCACCGTAAATTCAAAGAAAATCAAATAATTTTTTCCATACGTTCCTAAATTGTAGAAAATCTCCAGGCCTGTTGATTTTGGTTAAGATCGGTAAAGGGAAAGGGGTAGTTTCCCTGAAACATGATATGTTGTAATAAGAGAAATGTTTACATGACGAACGATAACTGCCGCAAATTGAAACAGAATCAAATATTTTTTTGCATGCATCCCTGCATTGTAGAGGACTGAAGGTCTATTGATTTTGGTGAAGATCGGTTTAGAGAAAGGGGTAGTTTACCTCCAACGTTTCATATTTTAACAAGAGTAAAGTACTTACTTTTGATAAATAAAGTATCTTGATAAGAAGCTCATAGTAATCCACTGTAGAAACGTAGATGAAATATCTATAAATGAAGATGTTTGGTGAACGGGGTGGGAGTAATTTTTCTATTATTAAAAATTATAGTTGAAGGTGGAGGGGAGAATTTTTTATATGTGTACTACGTTATCGGCAACAAAGAAGTAGTTCTTTGTTAAAATTCCTTCCCGCGCTGTTTAGCCGTAGCCCAATGTTTTCTCCGAAACCAGACTTTTCGGCAGTGCTATCGACTTCCATCTCAGTGAAAATCGAGTGCGAAAACGTGAGGTGGTATACGTTAGTGACCACAATACTGTGTTTAAGGCTAAAGCACTAAGTAGAAAGAAGTAGTTTCTATGGTAATATTTCAGTTCGAATATGATTATAAATATAAATCTTAAAACATGGAAGTCATTTATGGTTCTCCACACCGATACTTACTTCCATGTTCCTTAAGGAAATGGAAGTATGGTGATGGGAAAAAAATCGTGTTCGAGATTATTGCAGATTCTGATTGTACTGCACTGAAAACATGAAAAAAAGTCATTTTTCAAAACGTGGCTGTGTGTGTGTCTGTCTGTCTGTGTGTCTGTAGATTTTTAATTCCCATTTTCCTTAAGGAAATGGAAGTATGGTGATGGCAAAAAAAAATCGTGTTCGAGATTATTGCAGATTCTGATTGTACTAGACTCAAAACATGAAAAAAGTAATTTTTCGAAAAGTGTCTGTGTGTCTATCTGTCTGTGTGTCTATCTGTAGATTTTTTCTATGGCAAACGATAACAGCCGCAAATTCAAACAGAATCAAATAATGTTTTGCATACAGCCCTGGTTTGTAGAGTACTCAAGCCCTATTGTTTTTGGTGAAGATCGGTTAAGGGAAAGGGGTAGTTTACCGGCAACGGTTTTTTTAATCAAGGGTAATTTTTTTTTATAGCAAACGATAACAGCCGTAAATTCAAATAGAATCAAGTGATTATTTGCATACATCCCTAAATTGTAGAGATCTCAAGACCTCTTGTTTTTGGTGACGATCGGTTAAGGGAAAGGGGTAGTTTACAAGCATCGTTATATGTTTTAACAAGGGTATTTTATATGGCAAACGATAACAGCCGCAAATTCAAACAGAATCAAATAATGTTTTGCATGCAGTCCTGATTTATGGGGTACTCAAGGTCTATTGTTTTTGGTGAAGATCGGTTAAGGGGAAGGGGTAGATTACCAGCAGCGGTTTTTTATCAAGGGTACTTTTTACTTCCATATTTCCTTAAGGAATGGAAGTATGGTGATGGCAAAAAAAATCGTGTTCGAGATTATTGCAGATTCTGATTCTACTACACTCAAAACATGAAAAAAAGTCGTTTTCCGAAAAGTGTCTGTGTGTGTGTGTGTGTGTGTGTCTGTGTGTCTGTCTGTGTGTGTGTCTGTAGATTTTTTTTCTATGGCAAACGATAACTGCCGCAAATTCAAACAGAATCAAATAATGTTTTGCATGCAGCCCTGATTTGTAGAAGACTCGCGACCTATTGTTTTTGGTGAAGATCGGTTGATGGAAAGGGGTAGTTTACCTGCAACGGTTTTTTTTTATCAAGGGAAATTTTTTTTTTTGGCAAACGATAACAGCCGCAAATTCAAACAGAATCAAATAATGTTTCGTATACAGCCCTGAATTGTAGAGTTCTCAAGACCTTTTGTTTTTGGTGAAGATCGGTTAAGGGAAAGGGGTAGTTTACTTGTAACGTTTTATGTTTAACAAGGGTATTTCATATGGCAAACGATAACAGCCGCAAATTCAAGCAGAATCAAAAGATTATTGGCATACAGGCCTAAATTGTAGAGTTCTCAAGACCTGTTGTTTTTGGTGAAGATCGGTTGAGGGAAAGGGGTAGTTTACCTGCAACGGTTTTTTTTTATCAAGGGAAATTTTTTTTTTTGGCAAACGATAACAGCCGCAAATTCAAACAGAATCAAATAATTGTTTGCATACAGGCCTAAATTGTAGAGTACCCAAGACCTGTCGTTTTTGGTGAAGATCGGTTAAGGGAAAGGGGTAGTTTACCAGCAACATTTTATGTTGTAACAAGAGAAATTTTTCCATGACGAACGATAACTGCCGCACATTCAAACAGAATCAAATATTTTTTTGCATGCTTCCCTGAATTGTTGAGGACGGAAGGTCTGTTGATTTTGGAGAAGATCGGTTAAGAGAAAGGGGTAGTTTACCTGAAACATTTTATGATTTAACAAGAGTAAAGTACTTAATTTTTATAAATAAAGTATCCTGATAAGAAGCTCATAGTAATCCACTGTAGAAACGTAGATGAAATATCTATAAATGAAGAAGTTAGGTGAACTGGGTGGGGGTAATTTTCTATTATTAAAAATTATAGTTGAAGGTGTAGGGGAGAATTTTTTATATGTGTACTACGTTATCGGCAACAAAGAAGTAGTTTTTTGTTAAAATTGCTTCCCGGGATCTTTAGCCGTAGTCCAATGTTTTCTGCAAAACCAGACTTTTCGGCAGTGCCATCGACTGCCATCATCGGTGAAAATCGTGTGCGAAAATGTTAGGTGGTATACGTTACTGACCACAGTACTGTGGTTAATGCTGAAGCAATAAGTAGAAAGACGTAGTTTCTATGGAAATATTTCATTTCGAATATGATTTTAAATATAAATCTTAGAACATGGAAGTCATGTATGGTTCTCCATACCGATATTTTTTCTATGGCAAACGATAACAGCCGCAAAATCGAACAGAATCAAATAATATTTTGCATACAGCCCTGATTTGTAGAGTACTCGCGACCTATTGTTTTTGGTGAAGATCGGTTGAGGGAAAGGGGTAGTTTACCGGCAACGGTTTTTTTTATCAAGGGTAATTTTGTTTGTTTGGCAAACGATAACAGCCGCAAATTCCAACAGAATCAAATATTGTTTCGCATACAGCCCTGAATTGTAGAGTTCTCAAGATATGTTGATTTTGGTAAAGATCGGTTAACGGAAAGGGGTAGTTTACCAGCAACGTTTTATGTTTTAACAAGGGTATTTTCTATGGCAAACGATAACAGCCGCAAATTCAAACATAATCAAATAATATTTTGCATACTGCCCTGAATTGTAGAGTTCTCAAGACCTTTTGTTTTTATTGAAGATCGGTTAAGGGATAGGGGTAGTTTACTAGCAACGTTTTATGTTTTAAAAGGGTATTTTATATGGCAAACGATAAGAGCTGCAAATTCAATCAGAATCAAATACGTTTTTGCATACAAACCTGATTTCTTGAGTACTAAAGATGTATTGTTTTTGGTAAAGATTGTTTAAGGGAAAGAGGTAGTTTACCAGCCACGTTTTTTGTTTTATCAATGGTATTTTGTATGGCAAACGATAACAGCCCCAAATTCAAACAAAATCATACAATATTTTGCATATAGCCCTGAATTGTAGAGTTCTCAAGACTTGTTGGTTTTGGTGAAGATCGGTTAAGGGAAAGGGGTAGTTTACCAGCAACATTTTATGTTTTATCAAGAGTATTTTTTCTATGACGAACGATAACTGCCGTAAATTCAAAGAGAATCAACTAATGTTTTGCATTCAGCCCTAAATAGTAGAGTTCTCAAGATCTATTGTTTTTGGTGAAGATCGGTTAATGGAATAGGGTAGTTTACCAGCACCGTTTTATGTTTTATCAAGGGTGTTTTCTATGGCAAACGATAACAGCCGCAAATTCAAACAGAATCAAATAATTGTTTGCATACAGGCCTAAATTGTAGAGTACCCAAGACCTGTCGTTTTTGGTGAAGATCGGTTAAGGGAAAGGGGTAGTTTACCAGCAACATTTTATGTTGTAACAAGAGAAATTTTTCCATGACGAACGATAACTGCCGCACATTCAAACAGAATCAAATATTTTTTTGCATGCTTCCCTGAATTTTTGAGGACGGAAGGTCTGTTGATTTTGGAGAAGATCGGTTAAGAGGAAGGGGTAGTTTACCTGAAACATTTTATGATTTAACAAGAGTAAAGTACTTAATTTTTATAAATAAAGTATCCTGATAAGAAGCTCATAGTAATCCACTGTAGAAACGTAGATGAAATATCTATAAATGAAGAAGTTAGGTGAACTGGGAGGGGGTAATTTTCTATTATTAAAAATTATAGTTGAAGGTGTAGGGGAGAATTTTTTATATGTGTACTACGTTATCGGCAACAAAGAAGTAGTTCTTTGTTAAAATTCCTTCCCGGGCTGTTTAGCCGTAGTCCAATGTTTTCTCCGAAACCAGACTTTTCGGCAGTGCTATCGACTTCCATCTCAGTGAAAATCAAGTGCGAAAACGTGAGGTGGTATACGTTAGTGACCACAGTACTGTGTTTAAGGCTAAAGCACTAAGTAGAAAGAAGTAGTTTCTATGGTAATATTTCAGTTCGAATATGATTATAAATATAAATCTTAAAACATGGAAGTCATTTATGGTTCTCCATACCGATACTTACTTCCATGTTCCTTAAGGAAATGGAAGTATGGTGATGGCAAAAAAAAATCGTGTTCGAGATTATTGCAGATTCTGATTGTACTACACTGAAAACATGAAAAAAAGTCATTTTTCAAAACGTGGCTGTGTGTGTGTCTGTCTGTCTGTGTGTCTGTAGATTTTTAATTCCCATTTTCCTTAAGGAAATGGAAGTATGGTGATGGCAAAAAAAAATCGTGTTCGAGATTATTGCAGATTCTGATTGTACTAGACTCAAAACATGAAAAAAGTCATTTTTCGAAAAGTGTCTGTGTGTCTATCTGTCTATGTGTCTATCTGTAGATTTTTTCTATGGCAAACGATAACAGCCGCAAATTCAAACAGAATCAAATAATGTTTTGCATACAGCCCTGGTTTGTAGAGTACTCAAGCCCTATTGTTTTTGGTGAAGATCGGTTAAGGGAAAGGGGTAGTTTACCGGCAACGGTTTTTTTAATCAAGGGTAATTTTTTTATAGCAAACGATAACAGCCGTAAATTCAAATAGAATCAAGTGATTATTTGCATACATCCCTAAATTGTAGAGATCTCAAGACCTCTTGTTTTTGGTGAAGATCGGTTAAGGGAAAGGGGTAGTTTACCAGCATCGTTTTATGTTTTAACAAGGGTATTTTATATGGCAAACGATAACAGCCGCAAATTCAAACAGAATCAAATAATTTTTTGCATGCAGTCCTGATTTATAGGGTACTCAAGGTCTGTTGTTTTTGGTGAAGATCGGTTAAGGGGAAGGGGTAGATTACCAGCAACGGTTTTTTACCAAGGGTAATTTTTTCTATGGTAAACGATAATAGTCGCAAATTCAAACAGAATCAAATAATGTTTTGTATACCGCCCTGAATTGTAGAGTTCTCAAGACCAGTTGGTTTTGGTGAAGATCGGTTAAGGGAATAGGGTAGTTTACTGGCTACATTTAATGTTTAACAAGGGTATTTTATTTGACGAACGATAACTGCCGTACATTAAAACAAAATCAACTACTTTTCTGCATACCTTTTTGAATTATACAGAACTCAAGGTCTGTTGATTTTGTTGAAGATCGGTTAAGGGAAAGGGGTAGTTTACCGGCAACGTTTCATGTTTTAATAAGGGTATTTTCTATGGCAAACGATAACAACCGCAAATTCAAACAGAATCAAATGATTATTTGCATACAGCCCTAAATTATAGAGTTCTCAAGACCTGTTGTTTTCGGTGAAGATCGGTTAAGGGAAAGGGGTAGTTTACCTGCAACATTTTAACAATGGTATTTTATATGGGAAACGATAACTGCCGCAAATTCAAACAGAATCAAATAATTTTTTGCATACACCCTGGTTTGTAGAGTACTCAAGACCTATTGCTTTTGGTGAAGATCGGTTGAGGGAAAGGGGTAGTTTACCTGCAAAGTTTTGTGTTTTAAAAGATATTTTTTATGGCAAACGATAAGAGTCGCAAATTCAAACATAATCAAATAATTTTTTGCATACCGCTCTGATTTGTAGAGTACTCAAGACCTATTGTTTTTGGTGAAGATCGGTTAACGGAAAGGGGTAGTTTACCTGCAACATTTTTCTATGACGAACGATAACTGCCGTAAATTCAAACAGAACAAGTACTCTTTTGCATACCTTTCTGAGTTATACAGAACTCAAGGGCTGTTGATTTTGTTGAAGATCGGTTAAGGGAAAGGGGTAGTTTTACAGCAACGTTTTATATTATAACAAGGGTATTTAATATGGCAAACGATAAGAGCCGCAAATTCAAACAGAATCAAATAATTGTTTGAATACAGCCCTGAATTTTAGAGGACTGAAGTCTGTTGATTTTGGTGAAGATCGGTTTAGAGAAAGGGGTAGTTTACCGGCAACTTTTTGTGTTTTAACAAGGGTAGTGTTTTCTATGACGAACGATAACCACCGTAAATTCAAAGAAAATCAAATAATTTTTTCCATACGTTCCTAAATTGTAGAAAATCTCCAGGCCTGTTGATTTTGGTTAAGATCGGTAAAGGGAAAGGGGTAGTTTCCCTGAAACATGATATGTTGTAATAAGAGAAATGTTTACATGACGAACGATAACTGCCGCAAATTGAAACAGAATCAAATATTTTTTTGCATGCATCCCTGCATTGTAGAGGACTGAAGGTCTATTGATTTTGGTGAAGATCGGTTTAGAGAAAGGGGTAGTTTACCTCCAACGTTTCATATTTTAACAAGAGTAAAGTACTTACTTTTGATAAATAAAGTATCTTGATAAGAAGCTCATAGTAATCCACTGTAGAAACGTAGATGAAATATCTATAAATGAAGATGTTTGGTGAACGGGGTGGGAGTAATTTTTCTATTATTAAAAATTATAGTTGAAGGTGGAGGGGAGAATTTTTTATATGTGTACTACGTTATCGGCAACAAAGAAGTAGTTCTTTGTTAAAATTCCTTCCCGCGCTGTTTAGCCGTAGCCCAATGTTTTCTCCGAAACCAGACTTTTCGGCAGTGCTATCGACTTCCATCTCAGTGAAAATCGAGTGCGAAAACGTGAGGTGGTATACGTTAGTGACCACAATACTGTGTTTAAGGCTAAAGCACTAAGTAGAAAGAAGTAGTTTCTATGGTAATATTTCAGTTCGAATATGATTATAAATATAAATCTTAAAACATGGAAGTCATTTATGGTTCTCCACACCGATACTTACTTCCATGTTCCTTAAGGAAATGGAAGTATGGTGATGGGAAAAAAATCGTGTTCGAGATTATTGCAGATTCTGATTGTACTGCACTGAAAACATGAAAAAAAGTCATTTTTCAAAACGTGGCTGTGTGTGTGTCTGTCTGTCTGTGTGTCTGTAGATTTTTAATTCCCATTTTCCTTAAGGAAATGGAAGTATGGTGATGGCAAAAAAAAATCGTGTTCGAGATTATTGCAGATTCTGATTGTACTAGACTCAAAACATGAAAAAAGTAATTTTTCGAAAAGTGTCTGTGTGTCTATCTGTCTGTGTGTCTATCTGTAGATTTTTTCTATGGCAAACGATAACAGCCGCAAATTCAAACAGAATCAAATAATGTTTTGCATACAGCCCTGGTTTGTAGAGTACTCAAGCCCTATTGTTTTTGGTGAAGATCGGTTAAGGGAAAGGGGTAGTTTACCGGCAACGGTTTTTTTAATCAAGGGTAATTTTTTTTTATAGCAAACGATAACAGCCGTAAATTCAATTAGAATCAAGTGATTATTTGCATACATCCCTAAATTGTAGAGATCTCAAGACCTCTTGTTTTTGGTGACGATCGGTTAAGGGAAAGGGGTAGTTTACAAGCATCGTTATATGTTTTAACAAGGGTATTTTATATGGCAAACGATAACAGCCGCAAATTCAAACAGAATCAAATAATGTTTTGCATGCAGTCCTGATTTATGGGGTACTCAAGGTCTATTGTTTTTGGTGAAGATCGGTTAAGGGGAAGGGGTAGATTACCAGCAGCGGTTTTTTATCAAGGGTACTTTTTACTTCCATATTTCCTTAAGGAATGGAAGTATGGTGATGGCAAAAAAAATCGTGTTCGAGATTATTGCAGATTCTGATTCTACTACACTCAAAACATGAAAAAAAGTCGTTTTCCGAAAAGTGTCTGTGTGTGTGTGTGTGTGTGTGTCTGTGTGTCTGTCTGTGTGTGTGTCTGTAGATTTTTTTTCTATGGCAAACGATAACTGCCGCAAATTCAAACAGAATCAAATAATGTTTTGCATGCAGCCCTGATTTGTAGAAGACTCGCGACCTATTGTTTTTGGTGAAGATCGGTTGATGGAAAGGGGTAGTTTACCTGCAACGGTTTTTTTTTATCAAGGGAAATTTTTTTTTTTGGCAAACGATAACAGCCGCAAATTCAAACAGAATCAAATAATGTTTCGTATACAGCCCTGAATTGTAGAGTTCTCAAGACCTTTTGTTTTTGGTGAAGATCGGTTAAGGGAAAGGGGTAGTTTACTTGTAACGTTTTATGTTTAACAAGGGTATTTCATATGGCAAACGATAACAGCCGCAAATTCAAGCAGAATCAAAAGATTATTGGCATACAGGCCTAAATTGTAGAGTTCTCAAGACCTGTTGTTTTTGGTGAAGATCGGTTGAGGGAAAGGGGTAGTTTACCTGCAACGGTTTTTTTTTATCAAGGGAAATTTTTTTTTTTGGCAAACGATAACAGCCGCAAATTCAAACAGAATCAAATAATTGTTTGCATACAGGCCTAAATTGTAGAGTACCCAAGACCTGTCGTTTTTGGTGAAGATCGGTTAAGGGAAAGGGGTAGTTTACCAGCAACATTTTATGTTGTAACAAGAGAAATTTTTCCATGACGAACGATAACTGCCGCACATTCAAACAGAATCAAATATTTTTTTGCATGCTTCCCTGAATTGTTGAGGACGGAAGGTCTGTTGATTTTGGAGAAGATCGGTTAAGAGAAAGGGGTAGTTTACCTGAAACATTTTATGATTTAACAAGAGTAAAGTACTTAATTTTTATAAATAAAGTATCCTGATAAGAAGCTCATAGTAATCCACTGTAGAAACGTAGATGAAATATCTATAAATGAAGAAGTTAGGTGAACTGGGTGGGGGTAATTTTCTATTATTAAAAATTATAGTTGAAGGTGTAGGGGAGAATTTTTTATATGTGTACTACGTTATCGGCAACAAAGAAGTAGTTTTTTGTTAAAATTGCTTCCCGGGATCTTTAGCCGTAGTCCAATGTTTTCTGCAAAACCAGACTTTTCGGCAGTGCCATCGACTGCCATCATCGGTGAAAATCGTGTGCGAAAATGTTAGGTGGTATACGTTACTGACCACAGTACTGTGGTTAATGCTGAAGCAATAAGTAGAAAGACGTAGTTTCTATGGAAATATTTCATTTCGAATATGATTTTAAATATAAATCTTAGAACATGGAAGTCATGTATGGTTCTCCATACCGATATTTTTTCTATGGCAAACGATAACAGCCGCAAAATCGAACAGAATCAAATAATATTTTGCATACAGCCCTGATTTGTAGAGTACTCGCGACCTATTGTTTTTGGTGAAGATCGGTTGAGGGAAAGGGGTAGTTTACCGGCAACGGTTTTTTTTATCAAGGGTAATTTTGTTTGTTTGGCAAACGATAACAGCCGCAAATTCCAACAGAATCAAATATTGTTTCGCATACAGCCCTGAATTGTAGAGTTCTCAAGATATGTTGATTTTGGTAAAGATCGGTTAACGGAAAGGGGTAGTTTACCAGCAACGTTTTATGTTTTAACAAGGGTATTTTCTATGGCAAACGATAACAGCCGCAAATTCAAACATAATCAAATAATATTTTGCATACTGCCCTGAATTGTAGAGTTCTCAAGACCTTTTGTTTTTATTGAAGATCGGTTAAGGGATAGGGGTAGTTTACTAGCAACGTTTTATGTTTTAAAAGGGTATTTTATATGGCAAACGATAAGAGCTGCAAATTCAATCAGAATCAAATACGTTTTTGCATACAAACCTGATTTCTTGAGTACTAAAGATGTATTGTTTTTGGTAAAGATTGTTTAAGGGAAAGAGGTAGTTTACCAGCCACGTTTTTTGTTTTATCAATGGTATTTTGTATGGCAAACGATAACAGCCCCAAATTCAAACAAAATCATACAATATTTTGCATATAGCCCTGAATTGTAGAGTTCTCAAGACTTGTTGGTTTTGGTGAAGATCGGTTAAGGGAAAGGGGTAGTTTACCAGCAACATTTTATGTTTTATCAAGAGTATTTTTTCTATGACGAACGATAACTGCCGTAAATTCAAAGAGAATCAACTAATGTTTTGCATTCAGCCCTAAATAGTAGAGTTCTCAAGATCTATTGTTTTTGGTGAAGATCGGTTAATGGAATAGGGTAGTTTACCAGCACCGTTTTATGTTTTATCAAGGGTGTTTTCTATGGCAAACGATAACAGCCGCAAATTCAAACAGAATCAAATAATTGTTTGCATACAGGCCTAAATTGTAGAGTACCCAAGACCTGTCGTTTTTGGTGAAGATCGGTTAAGGGAAAGGGGTAGTTTACCAGCAACATTTTATGTTGTAACAAGAGAAATTTTTCCATGACGAACGATAACTGCCGCACATTCAAACAGAATCAAATATTTTTTTGCATGCTTCCCTGAATTTTTGAGGACGGAAGGTCTGTTGATTTTGGAGAAGATCGGTTAAGAGGAAGGGGTAGTTTACCTGAAACATTTTATGATTTAACAAGAGTAAAGTACTTAATTTTTATAAATAAAGTATCCTGATAAGAAGCTCATAGTAATCCACTGTAGAAACGTAGATGAAATATCTATAAATGAAGAAGTTAGGTGAACTGGGAGGGGGTAATTTTCTATTATTAAAAATTATAGTTGAAGGTGTAGGGGAGAATTTTTTATATGTGTACTACGTTATCGGCAACAAAGAAGTAGTTCTTTGTTAAAATTCCTTCCCGGGCTGTTTAGCCGTAGTCCAATGTTTTCTCCGAAACCAGACTTTTCGGCAGTGCTATCGACTTCCATCTCAGTGAAAATCAAGTGCGAAAACGTGAGGTGGTATACGTTAGTGACCACAGTACTGTGTTTAAGGCTAAAGCACTAAGTAGAAAGAAGTAGTTTCTATGGTAATATTTCAGTTCGAATATGATTATAAATATAAATCTTAAAACATGGAAGTCATTTATGGTTCTCCATACCGATACTTACTTCCATGTTCCTTAAGGAAATGGAAGTATGGTGATGGCAAAAAAAAATCGTGTTCGAGATTATTGCAGATTCTGATTGTACTACACTGAAAACATGAAAAAAAGTCATTTTTCAAAACGTGGCTGTGTGTGTGTCTGTCTGTCTGTGTGTCTGTAGATTTTTAATTCCCATTTTCCTTAAGGAAATGGAAGTATGGTGATGGCAAAAAAAAATCGTGTTCGAGATTATTGCAGATTCTGATTGTACTAGACTCAAAACATGAAAAAAGTCATTTTTCGAAAAGTGTCTGTGTGTCTATCTGTCTATGTGTCTATCTGTAGATTTTTTCTATGGCAAACGATAACAGCCGCAAATTCAAACAGAATCAAATAATGTTTTGCATACAGCCCTGGTTTGTAGAGTACTCAAGCCCTATTGTTTTTGGTGAAGATCGGTTAAGGGAAAGGGGTAGTTTACCGGCAACGGTTTTTTTAATCAAGGGTAATTTTTTTATAGCAAACGATAACAGCCGTAAATTCAAATAGAATCAAGTGATTATTTGCATACATCCCTAAATTGTAGAGATCTCAAGACCTATTGTTTTTGGTGAAGATCGGTTAAGGGAAAGGGGTAGTTTACCAGCATCGTTTTATGTTTTAACAAGGGTATTTTATATGGCAAACGATAACAGCCGCAAATTCAAACAGAATCAAATAATTTTTTGCATGCAGTCCTGATTTATAGGGTACTCAAGGTCTGTTGTTTTTGGTGAAGATCGGTTAAGGGGAAGGGGTAGATTACCAGCAACGGTTTTTTACCAAGGGTAATTTTTTCTATGGTAAACGATAATAGTCGCAAATTCAAACAGAATCAAATAATGTTTTGTATACCGCCCTGAATTGTAGAGTTCTCAAGACCAGTTGGTTTTGGTGAAGATCGGTTAAGGGAATAGGGTAGTTTACTGGCTACATTTAATGTTTAACAAGGGTATTTTATTTGACGAACGATAACTGCCGTACATTAAAACAAAATCAACTACTTTTCTGCATACCTTTTTGAATTATACAGAACTCAAGGTCTGTTGATTTTGTTGAAGATCGGTTAAGGGAAAGGGGTAGTTTACCGGCAACGTTTTATGTTTTAATAAGGGTATTTTCTATGGCAAACGATAACAACCGCAAATTCAAACAGAATCAAATGATTATTTGCATACAGCCCTAAATTATAGAGTTCTCAAGACCTGTTGTTTTCGGTGAAGATCGGTTAAGGGAAAGGGGTAGTTTACCTGCAACATTTTAACAATGGTATTTTATATGGGAAACGATAACAGCCGCAAATTCAAACAGAATCAAATAATTTTTTGCATACACCCTGGTTTGTAGAGTACTCAAGACCTATTGTTTTTGGTGAAGATCGGTTGAGGGAAAGGGGTAGTTTACCTGCAAAGTTTTGTGTTTTAAAAGGATATATTTTATGGCAAACGATAAGAGTCGCAAATTCAAACATAATCAAATAATTTTTTGCATACCGCTCTGATTTGTAGAGTACTCAAGACCTATTGTTTTTGGTGAAGATCGGTTAACGGAAAGGGGTAGTTTACCTGCAACATTTTTCTATGACGAACGATAACTGCCGTAAATTCAAACAGAACAACTACTCTTTTGCATACCTTTCTGAGTTACACAGAACTCAAGGGCTGTTGATTTTGTTGAAGATCTGTTAAGGGAAAGGGGTAGTTTTACAGCAACGTTTTATATTATAACAAGGGTATTTAATATGGCAAACGATAAGAGCCGCAAATTCAAACAGAATCAAATAATTGTTTGCATACAGCCCTGAATTGTAGAGGACTGAAGTCTGTTGATTTTGGTGAAGATCGGTTTAGAGAAAGGGGTAGTTTACCGGCAACTTTTTTGTTTTAACAAGGGTAATGTTTTCTATGACGAACGATAACTACCGTAAATTCAAAGAAAATCAAATAATTTTTCCATACGTTCCTAAATTGTAGAAAAACTCTAGGCCTGTTGATTTTGGTGAAGATCGGTAAAGGGAAAGGGATAGTTTTCCTGAAACATGTTATGTTGTAATAAGAGAAATGTTTACATGACGAACGATAACTGCCGCAAATTGAAACAGAATCAAATATTTTTTTGCATGCATCACTGCATTGTAGAGGACTGAAGGTCTATTGATTTTGGTGAAGATCGGTTTAGAGAAATAGGTAGTTTACCTCCAACGTTTCATGTTTTAACAAGAGTAAAGTACTTACTTTTGATAAATAAAGTATCTTGATAAGAAGCTCATAGTAATCCACTGTAGAAACGTAGATGAAATATCTGTAAATGAAGATGTTTGGTGAACGGGGTGGGGGTAATTTTTCTATTATTAAAAATTATAGTTGAAGGTGGAGGGGAGAATTTTTTATATGTGTACTACGTTATCGGCAACAAAGAAGTAGTTCTTTGTTAAAATTCCTTCCCGGGCTGTTTAGCCGTAGTCCAATGTTTTCTCCGAAACCAGACTTTTCGGCAGTGCTATCGACTTCCATCTCAGTGAAAATCGAGTGCGAAAACGTGAGGTGGTATACGTTAGTGACCACAGTACTGTGTTTAAGGCTAAAGCACTAAGTAGAAAGAAGTAGTTTCTATGGTAATATTTCAGTTCGAATATGATTATAAATATAAATCTTAAAACATGGAAGTCATTTATGGTTCTCCATACCGATACTTACTTCCATGTTCCTTAAGGAAATGGAAGTATGGTGATGGCAAAAAAAAATCGTGTTCGAGATTATTGCAGATTCTGATTGTACTACACTGAAACCATGAAAAAAAGTCATTTTTCAAAACGTGGCTGTGTGTGTGTCTGTCTGTCTATGTGTCTGTAGATTTTTAATTCCCATTTTCCTTAAGGAAATGGAAGTATGGTGATGGCAAAAAAAAATCGTGTTCGAGATTATTGCAGATTCTGATTGCACTAGACTCAAAACATGAAAAAAGTCATTTTTCGAAAAGTGTCTGTGTGTCTATCTGTAGATTTTTTCTATGGCAAACGATAACAGCCGCAAATTCAAACAGAATCAAATAATGTTTTGCATACAGCCCTGGTTTGTAGAGTACTCAAGCCCTATTGTTTTTGGTGAAGATCGGTTAAGGGAAAGGGGTAGTTTACCGGCAACGGTTTTTTTAATCAAGGGTAATTTTTTTTATAGCAAACGATAACAGCCGTAAATTCAAATAGAATCAAGTGATTATTTGCATACATCCCTAAATTGTAGAGATCTCAAGACCTCTTGTTTTTGGTGAAGATCGGTTAAGGGAAAGGGGTAGTTTACCAGCATCGTTTTATGTTTTAACAAGGGTATTTTATATGACAAACGATAACAGCCGCAAATTCAAACAGAATCAAATAATGTTTTGCATGCAGTCCTGATTTATGGGGTACTCAAGGTCTATTGTTTTTGGTGAAGATCGGTTAAGGGGAAGGGGTAGATTACCAGCAACGGTTTTTTACCAAGGGTAATTTTTTCTATGGTAAACGATAATAGTCGCAAATTCAAACAGAATCAAATAATGTTTTGTATACCGCCCTGAATTGTAGAGTTCTCAAGACCAGTTGGTTTTGGTGAAGATCGGTTAAGGGAATAGGGTAGTTTACCGGCTACATTTAATGTTTAACAAGGGTATTTTATTTGACGAACGATAACTGCCGTACATTAAAACAAAATCAACTACTGTTCTGCATACCTTTTTGAATTATACAGAACTCAAGGTCTGTTGATTTTGTTGAAGATCGGCTAAGGGAAAGGGGTAGTTTACCACCAACGTTTTATGTTTTAATAAGGGTATTTTCTATGGCAAACGATAACAACCGCAAATTCAAACAGAATCAAATGATTATTTGCATACAGCCCTAAATTATAGAGTTCTCAAGACCTGTTGTTTTCGGTGAAGATCGGTTAAGGGAAAGGGGTAGTTTACCTGCAACATTTTAACAATGGTATTTTATATGGGAAACGATAGCCGCAAATTCAAACAGAATCAAATAATTTTTTGCATACACCCTGGTTTGTAGAGTACTCAAGACCTATTGTTTTTGGTGAAGATCGGTTGAGGGAAAGGGGTAGTTTACCTGCAAAGTTTTGTGTTTTAAAAGATATTTTTTATGGCAAACGATAAGAGTCGCAAATTCAAACATAATCAAATAATTTTTTGCATACCGCTCTGATTTGTAGAGTACTCAAGACCTATTGTTTTTGGTGAAGATCGGTTAACGGAAAGGGGTAGTTTACCTGCAACATTTTTCTATGACGAACGATAACTGCCGTAAATTCAAACAGAACAAGTACTCTTTTGCATACCTTTCTGAGTTATACAGAACTCAAGGGCTGTTGATTTTGTTGAAGATCGGTTAAGGGAAAGGGGTAGTTTTACAGCAACGTTTTATATTATAACAAGGGTATTTAATATGGCAAAAGATAAGAGCCGCAAATTCAAACAGAATCAAATAATAGTTTGCATACAGCCCTGAATTGTAGAGGACTGAAGTCTGTTGATTTTGGTGAAGATCGGTTTAGAGAAAGGGGTAGTTTACCGGCAACTTTTTGTGTTTTAACAAGGGTAATGTTTTCTATGACGAACTATAACTACCGTAAATTCAAAGAAAATCAAATAAATTTTCCATACGTTCCTAAATTGTAGAAAAACTATAGGCCTGTTATTTTGGTGAAGATCGGTAAAGGGAAAGGGGTAGTTTTCCTGAAACATGTTATGTTGTAATAAGAGAAATGTTTACATGACGGACGATAACTGCCGCAAATTGAAACAGAATCAAATATTTTTTTGCATGCATCCCTGCATTGTAGAGGACTGAAGGTCTATTGATTTTGGTGAAGATCGGTTTAGAGAAAGGGGTAGTTTACCTGCAACGTTTCAGGTTTTAACAAGAGTAAAGTACTTACTTTTGATAAATAAAGTATCTTGATAAGAAGCTCATAGTAATCCACTGTAGAAACGTAGATGAAATATCTATAAATGAAGATGTTTGGTGAACGGGGTGGGGGTAATTTTTCTATTATTAAAAATTATAGTTGAAGGTGGAGGGGAGAATTTTTTATATGTGTACTACGTTATCGGCAACAAAGAAGTAGTTCTTTGTTAAAATTCCTTCTCGGGCTGTTTAGCCGTAGTCCAATATTTTCTCCGAAACCAGACTTTCGGCAGTGCTATCGACTTCCATCTCAGTGAAAATCGAGTGCGAAAACGTGAGGTGGTATACGTTAGTGACCACAGTACTGTGTTTAAGGCTAAAGCACTAAGTAGAAAGAAGTAGTTTCTATGGTAATATTTCAGTTCGAATATGATTATAAATATAAATCTTAAAACATGGAAGTCATTTATGGTTCTCCATACCGATATTTACTTCCATGTTCCTTAAGGAAATGGAAGTATGGTGATGGCAAAAAAAAATCGTGTTCGAGATTATTGCAGATTCTGATTGTACTACACTGAAAACATGAAAAAAAGTCATTTTTCAAAACGTGGCTGTGTGTGTGTCTGTCTGTCTATGTGTCTGTAGATTTTTAATTCCCATTTTCCTTAAGGAAATGGAAGTATGGTGATGGCAAAAAAAAATCGTGTTCGAGATTATTGCAGATTCTGATTGCACTAGACTCAAAACATGAAAAAAGTAATTTTTCGAAAAGTGTCTGTGTGTCTATCTGTCTGTGTGTCTATCTGTAGATTTTTTCTATGGCAAACGATAACAGCCGCAAATTCAAACAGAATCAAATAATGTTTTGCATACAGCCCTGGTTTGTAGAGTACTCAAGCCCTATTGTTTTTGGTGAAGATCGGTTAAGGGAAAGGGGTAGTTTACCGGCAACGGTTTTTTTAATCAAGGGTAATTTTTTTTTATAGCAAACGATAACAGCCGTAAATTCAAATAGAATCAAGTGATTATTTGCATACATCCCTAAATTGTAGAGATCTCAAGACCTCTTGTTTTTGGTGACGATCGGTTAAGGGAAAGGGGTAGTTTACCAGCATCGTTTTATGTTTTAACAAGGGTATTTTATATGGCAAACGATAACAGCCGCAAATTCAAACAGAATCAAATAATGTTTTGCATGCAGTCCTGATTTATGGGGTACTCAAGGTCTATTGTTTTTGGTGAAGATCGGTTAAGGGGAAGGGGTAGATTACCAGCAGCGGTTTTTTATCAAGGGTAATTTTTACTTCCATATTTCCTTAAGGAATGGAAGTATGGTGATGGCAAAAAAAATCGTGTTCGAGATTATTGCAGATTCTGATTCTACTACACTCAAAACATGAAAAAAAGTCGTTTTCCGAAAAGTGTGTGTGTGTGTGTGTGTGTGTGTGTGTGTGTGTGTGTGTCTGTGTGTCTGTCTGTGTGTGTGTCTGTAGATTTTTTTTCTATGGCAAACGATAACTGCCGCAAATTCAAACAGAATCAAGTAATGTTTTGCATGCAGCCCTGATTTGTAGAAGACTCGCGACCTATTGTTTTTGGTGAAGATCGGTTGATGGAAAGGGGTAGTTTACCTGCAACGGTTTTTTTTTATCAAGGGAAATTTTTTTTTTGGCAAGCGATAACAGCCGCAAATTCAAACAGAATCAAATAATGTTTCGTATACAGCCCTGAATTGTAGAGTTCTCAAGACCTTTTGTTTTTGGTGAAGATCGGTTAAGGGAAAGGGGTAGTTTACTTGTAACGTTTTCTGTTTAACAAGGGTATTTCATATGGCAAACGATAAAACAGCCGCAAATTCAAGCAGAATCAAAAGATTATTGGCATACAGGCCTAAATTGTAGAGTTCTCAAGACCTGTTGTTTTTGGTGAAGATCGGTTGAGGGAAAGGGGTAGTTTACCTGCAACGGTTTTTTTTTATCAAGGGAAATTTTTTTTTTTGGCAAACGATAACAGCCGCAAATTCAAACAGAATCAAATAATGTTTCGTATACAGCCCTGAATTGTAGAGTTCTCAAGACCTTTTGTTTTTGGTGAAGATCGGTTAAGGGAAAGGGGTAGTTTACTTGTAACGTTTTATGTTTAACAAGGGTATTTCATATGGCAAACGATAACAGCCGCAAATTCAAGCAGAATCAAAAGATTATTTGCATACTGGCCTAAATTGTAGAGTTCTCAAGACCTGTTGTTTTTGGTGAAGATCGGTTGAGGGAAAGGGGTAGTTTACCAACAACGTTTTTTTAACAAGGGTATTTTCTATGGCAAACGATAACAGCCGCAAATTCAAACAGAATCAAATAATTTTCTGCATACAGCCCTGATTTGTAGAGTTCTCAAGACATATTGTTTTTGGAGAAGATCGGTTAAGGGGAAGGGGTAGTTTACCTGCAACGGTTTTTTTTATCAAGGGAAATTTTTTTTTTGGCAAATGATAACAGCCGCAAATTCAAACAGACTTAAATAATGTTTCGTATGCAGCCCTGAATTGTAGATTTTTCACGACCCATTGTTTTTTGTGAAGATCGGTTAAGGGAAAGGGGTAGTTTACCTGTAACGTTTTATGTTTTAACAAGGGTATTTCCTATGGCAAACGATAACAGCCGCAAATTCAAACAGAATCAAACGATTATTTGCATACAGCCCTAAATTGTAGAGTTCTCACGATCTGTTGTTTTTGGTGAAGATCGGTTGAGGGAAAGGGGTAGATTACCAGCAACGGTTTTTTACCAAGGGTAATTTTTTCTATGGTAAACGATAATAGTCGCAAATTCAAACAGAATCAAATAATGTTTTGTATACCGCCCTGAATTGTAGAGCTCTCAAGACCAGTTGGTTTTGGTGAAGATCGGTTAAGGGAATAGGGTAGTTTACCGGCTACATTTAATGTTTAACAAGGGTATTTTATTTGACGAACGATAACAGCCGCAAATTCAAACAGAATCAAATAATGTTTTGCATGCAGTCCTGATTTATAGGGTACTCAAGGTCTATTGTTTTTGGTGAAGATCGGTTAAGGGGAAGGGGTAGATTACCAGCAACGGTTTTTTACCAAGGGTAATTTTTTCTATGGTAAACGATAATAGTCGCAAATTCAAACAGAATCAAATAATGTTTTGTATACCGCCCTGAATTGTAGAGTTGTCAAGACCAGTTGGTTTTTTGTGAAGATCGGTTAAGGGAATAGTGTAGTTTACCGGCTACATTTAATGTTTAACAAGGGTATTTTATTTGACGAACGATAACAGCCGCAAATTCAAACAGACTTAAATAATGTTTCGTATGCAGCCCTGAATTGTAGATTTTTCACGACCCATTGTTTTTGGTGAAGATCGGTTAAGGGAAAGGGGTAGTTTACCGGTAACGTTTTATGTTTTAACAAGGGTATTTCCTATGGCAAACGATAACAGCCGCAAATTCAAACAGAATCAAACGATTATTTGCATACAGCCCTAAATTGTAGAGTTCTCACGACCTGTTGTTTTTGGTGAAGATCGGTTGAGGGAAAGGGGTAGTTTACTTGCAACGTTTTTTTAACAAGGGTATTTTCTATGGCAAACGATAACAGCCACACATTCAAACAGAATCAAATAATGTTTTGCATACAGCCCTGATTTGTAGAGTACTCAAGACCTTTTGTTTTTGGTGAAGATCGGTTAAGGGGAAGGGGTAGTTTACCTGCACCGTTTTTTTATCAAGCGTATTTTCTATGGCAAACGATAACAGCCGCAAATTCAAACAGAATCAAATAATTTTTTGCATACATCCCTGAATTGTAGAGGTCTCAAGGATTTTCGATTTTGGTGAAGATCGGTTAAGGGGAAGGGGTAGTTTACCTGTAACCTTTTACGTTTTAACAAGAGTAAAGTACTTGAAAATTTATTTAAACTTTTTGAAACAATGGTAATTGTTAAAAATAAAATAATTTTGTTGCCAGGCAATAAAATTAAAATTTTTTAATTTTAATGTAATACAATATTTTTCATTTAATACGGCAATAAAAAGGCAGGTAAGACACAAACACACAATTCACGTTATTTCTGGCCTCACTCATGTTTATTTTCTTATGTTTGCACGCTTTTTAAATGGAAAGTGCCGAAACCCACACCAACATAACGCGTGCAAGCCGTAAAAATGGACATCAATTTGCTTACTGGCGAAGCTAGTAGTTAATGAATGGGTAGGCAAAAATCTTAACTTAAATTTTTTTTAAGGAATCACTAAAAGGACGGTGGGTCAAATCGGACGCTGAGGTAGAGTTGCTGTAACCGAATGGTTCCACAAACAGCCGTAAGAATTTTACTAGCAGGGAATCTACAGGTTAGCGCAACAGTGGAACTCATGTCTTAATGTTATTGGAGACTTCTTTTAAAATCGTTGAATAAAAAATGCTTTACAGCTCTATACGTGTGTCTATTGAACAATCCTTGTATTAGTCATACACAATAATACAACTGATTGAACTTCAAATTTTTAAACTTGGTTAGTTTCTATATATATGTTTAATGTTACAAATAATTCAAATAACAATCTTGATCATCTGTTAGTTCAGCGGAATAACAGTGACACTTTTAATAACCGCATAAAATAAACACTTAGAAACAACACAGGCGCTTTAACTTAACAGTTTGGACCACAGAAGTGAGGCATGCCTCAACGCTCTATGTGTACAGCGCGGGACAATCCCCCCTCCCTACACTTCCCTATCGCACCACTACATTCCTTACATACGATGTATACAAAAAACGCTGAGGCAAGTTCAGGTTGCCTCAATCGCTTTAAACGAACTATGCCGAATCACCTGTCACCATCTAGCGGTCGCTCAATAAAGCACGTTTCGGTTTAATAAATTTGACAGTCACAGTAACAATGTATAATCTTTATGTTATGTAGTTCATACGTATTTATAATTTTTATTCTACAGAATTTGTTAGGGTAGGCATTGCCTCAATTGCCTCAATGTAACTTCGCCACTGATATATATGTGTACAACGTTATCGGCAACAAAGAAGTAGTTTTTGTTAAAATTCCTTCCCGGGATATTTGGCCGTAGTCCAATGTTTTCTACAAAACCAGACATTTCGGCAATGCCATCGACTTCCATCATCAGTGAAAATCGAGTGCGATAACGTCAGGTGGTATACGTTAGTGACCACAGTACTGTGGTTAAGGCTGAAGCAGTAAGTAGAAAGAAGTAGTTTCTATGGTAATATTTCATTTCGAAAATGATTTTAAATATAAATCTTAGAATATGGAAGTCATGTATGGTTCTCCATACCGATATTTTCTATGGTAAACGATAATAGTCGCAAATTCAAACAGAATCAAATAATGTTTTGTATACCGCCCTGAATTGTAGAGTTCTCAAGACCAGTTGGTTTTGGTGAAGATCGGTTAAGGGAATAGGGTAGTTTACCGGCAACATTTAATGTTTAACAAGGGTATTTTATTTGACGAACGATAACTGCCGTACATTAAAACAAAATCAACTACTCTTCTGCATACCTTTTTGAATTATACAGAACTCAAGGTCTGTTGATTTTGTTGAAGATCGGTTAAGGGAAAGGGGTAGTTTACCACCAACGTTTTATGTTTTAATAAGGGTATTTTCTATGGCAAACGATAACAACCACAAATTCAAACAGAATCAAATGATTATTTGCATACAGCCCTAAATTATAGAGTTCTCAAGACCTGTTGTTTTCGGTGGAGATCGGTTAAGGGAAAGGGGTAGTTTACCTGCAACATTTTATGTTTTAACAATGGTATTTTATATGGGAAACGATAACAGCCGCAAATTCAAACAGAATCAAATAATTTTTTGCATACACCCTGGTCTGTAGAGTACTCAAGACCTATTGTTTTTGGTGAAGATCGGTTGAGGGAAAGGGGTAGTTTACCTGCAAATTTTTATGTTTTAAAAGGATATTTTTTATGGCAAACGATAAGAGTCACAAATTCAAACATAATCAAATAATTTTTTGCATACCGCTCTGATTTGTAGAGTACTCAAGACCTATTGTTTTTGGTGAAGATCGGTTAACAGAAAGGGGTAGTTTACCAGCAACATTTTTCTATGACGAATGATAACTGCCGTAAATTCAAACAGAACAACTACTCTTTTGCATACCTTTATGAGTTATACAGAACTCAAGGGCTGTTGATTTTGTTGAAGATCGGTTAACGGAAAGGGGTAGTTTTACAGCAACGTTTTATATTATAACAAGGGTATTTAATATGGCAAACGATAAGAGCCGCAAATTCAAACAGAATCAAATAATTGTTTGCATACAGCCCTGAATTGTAGAGGACTGAAGTCTGTTGATTTTGGTGAAGATCGGTTTAGAGAAAGGGGTAGTTTACCGGCAACTTTTTGTGTTTTAACAAGGGTAATGTTTTCTATGACGAACGATAACTACCGTAAATTCAAAGAAAATCAAATAATTTTTTCCATACGTTCCTAAATTGTAGAAAAACTCTAGGCCTGTTGATTTTGGTGAAGATCGGTAAAGGGAAAGGGGTAGTTTTCCTGAAACATGTTATGTTGTAATAAGAGAAATGTTTACATGACGAACGCTAACTGCCGCAAATTGAAACAGAATCAAATATTTTTTTGCATGCATCCCTGCATTGTAGAGGACTGAAGGTCTATTGATTTTGGTGAAGATCGGTTTAGAGAAAGGGGTAGTTTACCTGCAACGTTTCAGGTTTTAACAAGAGTAAAGTACTTACTTTTGATAAATAAAGTATCTTGATAAGAAGCTCATAGTAATCCACTGTAGAAACGTAGATGAAATATCTATAAATGAAGATGTTTGGTGAACGGGGTGGGGGTAATTTTTCTATTATTAAAAATTATAGTTGAAGGTGGAGGGGAGAATTTTTTATATGTGTACTACGTTATCGGCAACAAAGAAGTAGTTCTTTGTTAAAATTCCTTCCCGGGCTGTTTAGCCGTAGTCCAATGTTTTCTCCGAAACCAGACTTTCGGCAGTGCTATCGACTTCCATCTCAGTGAAAATCGAGTGCGAAAACGTGAGGTGGTATACGTTAGTGACCACAGTACTGTGTTTAAGGCTAAAGCACTAAGTAGAAAGAAGTAGTTTCTATGGTAATATTTCAGTTCGAATATGATTATAAATATAAATCTTAAAACATGGAAGTCATTTATGGTTCTCCATACCGATACTTACTTCCATGTTCCTTAAGGAAATGGAAGTATGGTGATGGCAAAAAAAAAATCGTGTTCGAGATTATTGTAGATTCTGATTGTACTACACTGAAAACATGAAAAAAAGTCATTTTTACTTCCATATTCCTTAAGGAATGGAAGTATGGTGATGGCAAAAAAAATCGTGTTCGAGATTATTGCAGATTCTGATTCTACTACACTCAAAACATGAAAAAAAGTCGTTTTCCGAAAAGTGTCTGTGTGTCTGTCTGTCTGTGTGTCTGTCTGTCTGTAGATTTTTTTTCTATGGCAAACGATAACTGCCGCAAATTCAAACAGAATCAAAAGATTATTTGCATACAGCCCTAAATTATAGAGTTCTCAATACCTTTTGTTTTTGGTGAAGATCGGTTAAGGGAAAGGGGTAGTTTACCTACAACGTTTTTTTAACAAGGGTATTTTCTATGGCAAACGATAACAGCCGCAAATTCAAACAGAATCAAATAATTTTCTGCATACAGCCCTGATTTGTAGAGTACTCAAGACCTATTGTTTTTGGTGAAGATCGGTTGAGGGGAAGGGGTAGTTTACCAGCAACGTTTTTTATCATGCGTATTTTCTATGGCAAACGACAACTGCCGCAAATTCAAACAGAATCAAATAATTTTTTGCATACAGCCCTGATTTGTAGAGTACTCGCGACCTATTGTTTTTGGTGAAGATCGGTTGAGGGGAAGGGGTAGTTTACCTGCAACGGTTTTTTTTATCAAGGGAAATTTTTTTTTTTTTTGGCAAACGATAACAGCCGCAAATTCAAACAGAATCAAATAATGTTTCGCATACAGCCCTGAATTGTAGATTTCTCAAGACCTATTGTTTTTGGTGAAGATCGGTTGAGGGAAAGGGGTAGTTTACCTGCAACGTTTTTTTAACAAGGGTATTTTATATGGCAAACGATAACAGCCGCAAATTCAAACAGAATCAAATAATGTTTTGCATACAGTCCTGATTTGTAGAGTACTCAAGACCTATTGTTTTTGGTGAAGATCGGTTAAGGGGAAGGGGTAGATTACCTGCAACCTTTTACGTTTTATTTTCTATGGCAAACGATAACAGCCGCAAATTCAAACAGAATCAAATAATGTTTTGCATACAGCCCTGATTTGTAGAGTACTCAAGACCTATTGTTTTTGGTGAAGATCGGTTAAGGGGAAGGGGTAGTTTACCTGCAACGTTTTTTTATCAAGCGTATTTTCTATGGCAAACGATAACAGCCGCAAATTCAAACAGAATCAAATAATTTTTTGCATACGTCCCTGAATTGTAGAGGTCTCAATGACTTTCGATTTTGGTGAAGATCGGTTAAGGGGAAGGGGTAGTTTACCTGCAACCTTTTACGTTTTAACAAGAGTAAAGTACTTGAAAATTTATTTAAACTTTTTGAAACAATGGTAATTGTTAAAAATAAAATAATTTTGTTGCCAGGCAATAAAATTATAATTTTTTCATTTTAATGTAATATAATATTTTTCATTTAATACAGCAATAAAAAGGCAGGTAAGACACAGCCTGGCTGTTTGGCTGAAAATGATTTTAAATATAAATCTTAGAATATGGAAGTCATGTATGGTTCTCCATACCGATATTTATTATTATGATTACTTCAATAAAAAGACAGGGAACACACACACACACACACACACACACACACACACACACACACACACACACACACACACACACACACACACACACACACACACACACACACACACACACACACACACACACACACACACACACACACACACACACACACAAAATTCACGTTATTTCTGGCCTCACTCATGTTTATTTTCTTACATTTGCATGCTTTTTAAATGGAAAGTGCCGAACCCATACCAACATAACGCATGCAAGCCGAAAAAGTGTCCAGCGTGGATAGCGATTTGCTTCCTGTGGATTGCTGGGCAGTGTAACTGCATGTGTTTACAGAGGAACGATTCATAGACAGACTTTTCGTCTTTAGGGAATGAACCCTCTGCAAGATGGTGAGGGTCCATGAGTGACTTCGGAGCGCTTCTTCTTTTCCGCGTGTTTGTTCTGTGAAACGTACACTGTAGATTCGCAGCTTTACTCTAAGCAACGCTCAATAGGAAATGTTGAAAATTTTTGTCCACGGTGTACCCTCATACACACTAAACCTGCTCTGATGTTTTAATTACGGACATCATAATATTAAAACTTTGGAAACTTGAGCACTACTTAATGGCGATCAATCATTAACTTATACAAGCCATTAATTTTTGCATATTTTTTATACATGTGTGTACTACGTTATCGGCAACAAAGAAATAGTTTTTGTTAAAATACCTTCCCGGGATGTTTGACTGTAGTCCAATGTTTTCTACAAAACAAGATGTTTCAGCAATGCCATCGACTTCCATCATCAGTGAAAATCGAGTGCGATAACGTGAGGTGGTATACGTTAGTGACCACAGTACTGTGGTTAAGGCTGAAGCAGTAAGTAGAAAGAAGTAGTTTCTATGGTAATATTTCATTTCAAAAATTTTTTTAAATATAAATCTTAGAACATGGAAGTCATGTATGGTTCTCCATACCGATATTTCGAAAAGTGTCTGTGTGTGTGTCTGTAGAATTTTGGTGAAGATCAGTTATGGGAAAGGGGTAGCTTACCTGCAACATTTTACGTTTTAACAAGAGTAAAGTGCTTAATTTTTATAAATAAAGTATCCTTAATAGAAGGTCATAATAATCCACTGTAGAAAGGTAGATGAAATATCTATAAATGAAAAGTAGTTCAAGGGGAAGAGAGTAATTTTCTATAAATTAAAATGGTAGTTGATGATGGAGAAAGTAAATTTTATAAGTTTTATATGTGCAATACGTTATTGACAACAAAGAAGTAGTTTCTATGGAAACATTTCATTTAATTTTAACAAAATTTTTTTTTTCATTTTAATTTAAATCATGTAAGAGAAAATATATCGTTCGTGCCAGGCAAGCATATCTCAATTATCTAATGTTTACGTTTCCATTTTATTATTATGATTACCGCAATAAAAAGGCAGGCAACACACACACACACACACACACACACACACACACACACACACACACACACACACACACACACACACACACACACACACACACACACACAATTCGCATTCTTTCTGGCCTCACTCATGTTTATTTTCTTACATTTGCATGCTTTTGTTATCGATTTCCTTCCTGTGGATCGCTGGGCAGTGTAACTGCACATGTTTACAGAGGAATGATTCATAGACAGACTTTTTGTCTTTAGGGAATGAACCCTCTGCAAGATGCTCAGGGTGCATGAGTGACTTCGGAGGGCTTCAGAGGAGGGATGATTATATGCGTAGTTCGGTTTCCTTATAAGAATAAAGTAAGCCTACCTAGTTTTTATGGATAAAGTGACTGAAAATAACATTATATTAAACGACTACCCCATAATTACAAAAATATCTATAAATAGTGAAATTAGTTTGAGGGTGGACAATATTTTTTTAGAAATTACCAAACCGAATTCAAGTAAATTATTTTTAACATAAATCTTACAACATGGAAGTCATGTATGGTTCTCCATACCGATTTTTTTTAATATAACACTGTTTTCATAGTATAAACTATCATAATAAAAAAAAGTATTTTTATCTTATGATGATAGTTTATACTATCAAACAGTGTTATATTAAAAAAAATACAAAAACTATATTCTTGTAAGAAAAGTTTAATATATTTTTTGCGATGTATAGGTGCCACATAGAATAAGTAGTAAAACTGTTATTGGAATGAAGTGGATTTATTAATGATGCTATTATTTTCTGACAGTCTACTGTACAGTTTATAAGAAATAATTAGTCTTGTTTAATTACACTTGGATATGTCATGGATAACAAAATCCAGGAATTTTACTGCTATTTAGTATTTGGGTTTGTTTTATTTAACAGGAACAGTGAAGTGAAGCATTATTATGTACTGCCTGTTAAAGGGTAACTGTTTTTTGTGCATTCTGTGCAGTATATAAATTTTGGGACCTTTTCTTCTCTTTTCACTGTTACAATTATCCAAATAATACATATAATTCTAGTATTACAGGAATTGAATAATATTCTGAAATAACAAAATAATAAAAATAAACCCTCATATGATATTACACATATGATTATAATCAATGGTCAACAGAATCAATAATGACAGGATTCACTGAGAAAATCAATCATGTTTTTAGTCTTGTAGGAAATTTTTGATTTCAGCTAATTTTACTGAACTTCCATTGTATGACTTTCATACTTCTGTCTGAAACTATAGTATCATTCACTGTGAAACAGATGTTTTCATTACTACAGTAAATTATTTTTATGCCACAAAAGATAATTTTCAAGCTTACTTTGTGCAGACTGTCTTGACTTTGTTTAGCATAATGATGACCCCACGGGCTACAGGTCACTACATTTTTTTGACTGTTTTGGGGAGTTGTGGTGTTTGATTTTGATTTCTTTTTGGGAGTATTATTTTCCTTATCTGAATCATTTGCCACTGAAACATTGGTTTTTTCAGAAATGTTCATAATATCTGCACCTACAAACAACAAAAACAAGTGTTTATAATAAAAATATCTGTATACACTGGCAAAAATCTGTAGTACAAAGGAGAATAGACTTTCACTTACATTGCTGTGTTTCACTTTTCAATACTGCTGTAACATCCTCACTGACTGATTCTACCTGAAAACATAATGTTTAATTATAGTTCAGAGACACAGTTACGAAATGATATAAAAGTTTTAGAATAACAAAAGAATGCCTATAATACTGTATACATTTTTATGTTAATTACACTTTAAATTATGTTATTTCATACTTATAAAATTAGCAATCTAGTTGAAAACAAATCAGCTAGACAGCAAATGAAGCTAGCTACAAAAAAATGTTTCAGTGAAGTAAAACATGAGTAAAAGAAAACTTCCAGTATATTCTTCTAAAAAACTGTAAATGAAAGGTAACTACATTAGAAGACTTTCTGGCTTCTTATTTCCAAGAACATGTAATGCACTTAACAATTATAAATAATTATGTAAGTTGCAGCCAAGATTTTCTTCTTAGGGGAGGATTTAGACTTTTGTGAATAAAACTACAAAAAAATAAACGAACTATGAAGGCAAGTGTGGAAACATAAGGTTTACATTAATCTAAATGTGTGTGTGTGTGTGTGTGTGTGTGTGTGTGTATGTGTGTGTGTGTGTGTGTGTGTGTGTGTGTGTGTGTGAAAAATTGTTTGTATATTTGTTCCTGATACAAATCTATATCCTTTAACCAATCTTTACCAAATTTTGCACAGTTGCTCTACAGTAAGGTGTAAATTTCAGGATATATAAAATGTTCACATGCTTTCAATGAAGCATGGAAACCACAATGTCTCAAAAAGCAATATCCTTTGACCAGTGGCGGCTGGTGAGATTTTAGTTTGGTGGGACTGCACTACAATTTTCAAGCTTCAACATTTACTATTATCATGTATTAGTGAAATTTATATACTATTACTAGGTCTTTTACCTGTATTGAAGCTGAAGCTATGACAAAACATTGGTCTAATCCTATTTGGTGCTGCTGCTGCTGCTGTTGGTGATGATATTTATGATTATGATTAATTATGATTTAAGTTCCAAACACTAAAGGCCTACAAGTTTAAATTCCAACAAATTATAATTTTTAATTTACACATTAAACTTACAGACGTCAAAATTTTCAAATGAAAATGTAATAGTGTGTTATGTTCTTAAATAAAATCAGAAATAAATCACTGTTTCTTTCACAATTTTATTTAAACATTAAGTCCATTCTCCTTTCTTTGCAACTGGAAAACTTATTGATAACTTTGTCATTAAAATTAATAATATTTTCAATAATTTCTTTTTCTGTGCTTAACATTGCTAAAGCGGCAAGACGCTCTTGTGTCATTGTACTTCTTAGGAAACTCTTAACTCTTTTCAACGTGGAGAAGCACCTCTCGGGCTCAGCAGTAGTCATGGGAGTAGTTAGACTTATTTGGAGCGGAGTGAACACTTCTGTGCAGGACTCGCCAATTCCTGTATCCAACATGATTTTGTACGTTTTCATAACCTCTAAATTACTGCGGAATTCTTGCCTCTCATACAAAACAGATAGTTCAGTTTCCAAACATTCTTTACACAAGAAAGGGTAAGCTTCAATAGTTTCAGCAAATTCGGGTGAAGAATTTATATTGTCTTTGGAGAGGGAGAAATTTAACAGTTTTGCCGCTGACAGATGTTTATTAAAAGAAAATCTCTCTTTTATCTGATAACAAATAATATCACACACCTCCTTTGCAGAGACAAGATTATGCGATAACGTTTTCCTTTCCTTCATGAGTGAAGTGTCTTCTTGTTGGTCAGTAACAGAAGGAAGTCTATTTCTTTCATTCACGATTGCCTCAAGAAATTTATTTACTGCATTATAAATACTACTGGAGTTTGCATTATGATGCTGTAGCTGGTTATATAAAATATCCACATGAGACATGATGTGATGAGAAAATTCTAGCCAAAAGTTGAAGTCCTGGTCATTCAGCATACGGAGAATACCTGCAGCCGCTTGTGCAGTGGAATGATTTTGGTCAATTTGAAGTTTTTTAAAGTATACTATAAGACTTTCCTTGTTTTCAAAAACCATGTTCACTAACCGGCTTTTAAAATTCCATCTTGTCTTTGATACTCGATGTATTCATTTAGAAATGCTGTCTAGAATAGATAATCGTGAGGGTGACTTCGAAAAAATGCAGGTATAGCAGTAAGACTACTGAAAAAAATACGAGCTTGTGAGTTTTGTGATGCCGCCTTTTCTATAATTAAATTTAATTGATGTGTATAACAGTGCACAAAATGTGCATATTTGTATGGCTATGGCTGTTGAATTATTTTATGCACACTTCCCTTCTCACCATTAAAAACGGGGGCTCTGTCGTAAGTCCGAGCTATAAGTTTGTCACTGTCGCCATTCAGGACATTTACCTGTTCTAAAATGCATTCTGCTAACACTTCAGCATTTTGGATTTTTGGGTTAAAAAATCCCCAGAATCTTTCAAGCATAATTCCGTTCAGTTCATAACAAAAAACAATAACTTGCTGCGTAAGACCTGACACATCTGATGTATCATCCGACATTACTGATAAAAATTTAGATTGTTTAATTTCAGCACGTATTTCATCACGACACACCTAAGGCCTAGAAGTTCGTTGTGAATTGTCTTAAACGATCCCCTAAAACACTGTTGACTTCATAAAATGACTTTTAAGAGACTCGTCAAACTTTCCAGAAAATTCTAACAATCCTCGAAATACATCAGGATTCGATGACTGTGAAGTTTCATCGTGACCACATAACGGAAGCTCAAATTTTCCGCAAAACTTGACGCAGACAATAATTTTCGAGAGAATTTCTTGATTCTGTCTCACTTTTTCATTGTGTTTGTTTGTTTGTTGTTTGTAAGAGTCACTTAACTGATGTGCAATGTTTACTTTTCCCAACATAGCTTAATCAATTACATTCTTCATATGTTTTGCTGAATCTTCGTGTTTTTTTACTTTCTCGCCTAAATGTTTTAAATCATTCACTCCAACCTTTGCCCAAGTTGCATCACCTCCAAATAATAAACAAGGAAAGCAAAGTAGTGCATTCTTTTTAGGACAGCCACACAACCACTTATGTTTGGAATAAATGGACACATTAAATTTCCTACAATAAGTCTGATTTCTGCTTGACGATGAATGAGAAATTAATAAATCAGGAGTCTCACGACTTAAATTCTTAATTTCATTCTTCTCTTCTAATGATAACGATGAAAAACTGATGTTTTGCAAATATATAACACTATTTTTATTCATATTTGTTTTAAAACTGCAATGATAGAAATTAGCACAGTCTACAAACACGGAACACGCCGTCAGCAAACAATTTGTGCGCATACGTTCGATTTCTCGACAGCTTCGGGCTGGACTGAATGCAGCCCAAGTTTGGCTTGTTAACAAAGCGTTCTCCCACCACGTGCCTCAAGCGCAGACACAATGCCCACTTGTCTAAGTAGGGCACAGCCCGCGCTTGCCAAATACACGCATCAATTTACACGACCATTAGTTGTGGCTGAACGCGAATATAAAAATGTATTTCTTATACTAGCGAATCTTTGAAGAATACATAATTTTCTAAATAAAAACTTATTTAAACACGGTAATTAGTTTTCCTTGAAAATTTTAGGGAGAGCTGCAGCCCTGCAGCCCTTATGGACGAGCCGCCACTGCCTTTGACCAATCTTAAACAAATTTTGCACAGTTATAGTATAGAGTAAAGGTAAAATACAGACTACATAAAAAATATAATACAACCCATCATGTCTCAAAAAGTAACACCAATGGATTTTAGTGAGCAGTTAAAATGCAAAGTCGATCGGATTTAATTTTGATCAATTATTTTTTAATCAATTCCTCAAGTTTCTGTAAGTGTGCAGCAGTTTCTATAAGGCTCTAGAAATTTAAGATTGTAGAAGGGTCCATGAGTTTCAGAAGATTCTAGAAAATTCTATGTATGCCTTTTGGGTTTTTGGTGAAAGAAGTGTATTGCTTAGATGTTTCTTGTATTGGTATATAAGAAGGCATTAAGGGATATTATAGTTAGTTTATTATAAATTGTGATCAAATGTTGTCATGTACTTAAGTGCACATAGCTGGAATGCTCTGTGATTAACATCCTGAATAATCTATATAACTGTTTGGAACTTTGAGGTTATAGATTAAGGTATAGATTTTATCAGGATTTAGATTAAGGACACAGATAGAATTGATTAAGTATGTAGATAGGCCTATAGGATATACATTATGATATAGTTTTAATATAGGTTTTCAAACAAAAACATAATGAAAAATTGACAAAAGAAGTGATTGGATGGGTGTCGAGACAAGACTCTTGCTTGTTCCTGAGGAAGAACCCGGGGAAAACGTTGCTGAAGATGAAGTCACGCAAGAGGTTATTGATGAGAACCAATCAGACTTGGACCAGCTAATGGCATATAGGTCATCAGTACATGAAGCAACGGGAGTGATTCCCGCAAAACTAGTGTTGAGCGGAAGACTTATATTCCCGGGAACTTGATGTTCGGGTCACACGAGACTGAATTTGAAGAACTGAAGAATTATCTTTTGCAAGTAGACCAGCTATGTAGATCGCCTGGCCAAGTATTATTTCAGATATGGTTTGCCAGTTCGGGGCGAACAGGTTTAAGGGGGAGGGGCAGTGTTACATAATGCGGAAAAAGTGTTTACCATTACAAAACATTTTACGCGTTTCTTCGATGTTCCAGTGGAATCTGGCTGTAATGCTGTGTGCGTGAATGATCTCAACATGCGTTAGTGAGACTTTTCTAGACTTCACCAGACGCGCGCACTGTGTCAAGGCTGTAATCAATTACGTTCTAGTGTAGCCCTAATAAATAGTATGGATGTTTCTGGATCAAATAATATAATTTTCAACAAAATTATATTATTTGGTCATTATCTAGACTTAATCCATTCAATGTATTCATGAAATATCACTCAAGCATTAAACCAAATTTTCTTGTCAATTAAGGTCATGTAAAATATGATGATTTTAGATAACATAAAATATATATTCTAGATAACATGTTACAAAAGTCACTTTAAAATCTTGTGGCATTACTCCTGGATTCAAATATTACTATTCAAGTGTATATTACTATTAAAGAAAATCTCTTGCATACTATAACAAGGAAATTATGTATATCAGTGTCTGTAAAATTTGAATGACCATTTTAAATTGATCTAAATTATAAGTTATACGAAAACTATCTCTAGTAATTTAGCAATTATTCATATATGTTATATAGGATGTCTCACAAGGGAAATAATATCAGGACATGTTCTACTGTTGAAAATAATGGAAAAAACATTAATATGAACACAGATTCAGAAATGCTTTGTTTTTTTTAGTTATGGCAGCTCATGTGAATGTTCAGGCAGTGAAATTTTTTGGGACAGTAGAACCAGTATTCATCTTCTTTTACTGTTCCACTCATAGATGGAGTGTTCTTAAAGACTTCGTAAATATTACACTAAGAGGACATTGTGATACCAGGTGGAGCTCAAAAGCAGATGCGGTGAAAACAATATCCACTCAGCTGGATGAAGTGATCACTGCACTGGAGAAACTGAGGGATACTCCGACTGAAACAATCGATAAGGGAAGATCCAGCATTAATAATTAATGTGATAGAAAACTTTAATTTTGTGACCTTTCTCTTTTTCTGGACAAATATTCTTTCTTCTATAGAAAAAATCCAGAAAATATTGCAGACCAAAGGAATAAGCTTTATTCAAGCATTGACACTTTTGGAGACGCTAACGGATAAATTAAAAGTTTGGAGGAATGAGCTGTGTGACAATGTAATTTCTAAGGCAGAACAGGTATGTAATGGGGTGTCAATATCAAAAAAAGGATAAGAAAGAAGCGTACGATGCCAAGGGAGTATGCAGATGATTCTGCATTAATCGTTCAGCAAGACATGCAACGTTCTCTAATAGAAATTTTTGACAAATTGTCAGTTGAAATTTCAAGCCATTTCTCCAACATAAAAGAGTTAAAAAAAACGCTTTGGGTTCCTCTCTAAATTTGAGGCGTACGTAAATGATGGGCATATACATTTTAAGGAACAGCTTTCCCAAAACAATATTAAGTGCACAGTGCTTGCAAAACTGTATCTACATGACCTAAACAGTGAAGAATCATTCAATGACTTGAAAGACGTCGTACTTTTATTAAAAAGGGCAAAAGTTAACGGAGAACAAATGGACTTTACACCTCAGGGACTGCTACAATACACTTCTTCAATGGGATTAGAAGCCTACAAAACACTAGCAACAGCTTTAAAAAATTTTCTTACTTTACCAGTGTCTGTGTATTCTTGTGAAAGATCGTTTAGTAACCTTAAATTGATTAACTCATACCTACGATCAACAATATCTCAGGACAGGGTATCAAATCTAGCGATACTTTCAACTGAAAACGACATTGCTTTGTCTTTAGATTATAGTGATTTAATAACCTACTTTGCAGCTATTAAGACAAGGAAAGTTACATTTTAGAACGTCGCATTTTAAATATTTTTTAAATATTCAAAATAAATATTAAGTGTTTATTAATAAAAAACGGAACCATTAACCTGTAATGGTAAGTGATTTATTTTATTACTTTTAATGTAGTTCTTTGATTAACTTTATATTGCTTTAGGATATTGTTTTCACGATGCGCTTTAGACCTACAAGGAATTTGCGTATTTATTAGAACATTTTTATGTTATAAATTTGTTATATTCCTACATTTTTTATGGTCTACATTTGTTACTAATAAATGTATACAAACTGAATAACGGTAATATTAAACTTATAATATGTAATTTCTTAATTTTGACTTAACAAATACTCTTAAAAAGTTTCTGGATGTGCTTTCATATAAAATTCTACACATTTGCACTTATTAGGTACTTTGTTCACTGGATGGGCCTTCATTTTTGCTCTTTTACCACCTTTTAATTGTGAAGGTGAGGCGGCCGATGATCTTCTTGCCCCGGGCGCCATAAAGCCTAGCTACGCCACTGGGTACAAGCCAACAATCTTGAACTAGGTTACAGTACAGTAGGATATACAGACACTGCATTCACTGCATTGTTTTCTTCTTCAGTCTTAACTCATTTTTTAGAGGTAAAGAACTGAGGAATGTTCTAGTGCATATTAATTAAGCTTTTGGCAGCAGAAATGGTCATATTTTTGAACTAGGGATACTCCTTATATGCACAATTAACTCTGACAATAATAATAATAATAATAATAATAATACCACTTGGAAGAATAGAGCACATGGTTCATACAGCGACATGTGACTCACATATAGAGAATGTCAGGAATGTCTTAGTGTTACAGTACTATCTAAAAGTATGTAAATTAAATTTCTTTATTTTTAACATAGGATTAAGGATATGAGATATTACACTAGTCTAACTGCTCCATAAAATTCTGTTTCAAATAACATAAAATTTTATAAACTTACATTGATTGCTGCTGAAAATATTTCTTCATATTCTGCATTTGTTAAACTCCGTGTTGATTTCACCACCTAATAAAAATTATAACTACATATTAACAATGTTTAATTGAAAATGAAAACTTTCAAGAAGATTCACACACACATATATATTGTAATTGTTCGGTTTACAGAACTTCATAATTTAGAAAGTAATATCTTACTTGAGATTTCTTTGTAGGAGATGTTCGAGGACTGGATTTTTTTAAAGGAGAGGTCTGGTGATGGATGTTCTTTGCAGGAGATAACTGAAGATTGACTTTCTTCATAGGTGACAACTGAGGACTACATTTCTTTGCGGGAGATGCTAGGAAATTGGATGGCTGGTGAAAAATTTCCCCTATTTTCTGGAAATGAGATTGTATTACAGACATTATAATACATACTTTGGGGGCAAAATTAGCGTAAAAATGTTTTTCTACCTGAAAATTACATAAAACTTATTATTTCAAAACAGTAGTCCTACCTTTAGTAATTTTTAAGAAAGTTGTTGTAAAGCTTGAAAATTGTTATTTAAGAAGGAAATACATAGATTTGGTGTATTTATTTTAGTTCCAATAAACAAATAAAACAAACCTTGTAGAAGTAATTGATATCTGTTAAGTCAATTAAAACAAATAGTGGTTAATGAACCTTGTCATTCATTTGAAATGAAATGGAAGGGAATTGAAACAGTAGTATTAATCTTCTAATACTGGAAAAAGAAATTCTAGAATAAATTATCACAGTTTAAAATAAACAGAAAAAACGTATTACAAACTTGCAGAACATAAATTGTTCAAAGTAACTTCCTTCACTGTTTAAAAAATACTCTTCATAATCTAAAATTTCTTGGCACTGCTCTCTTTATTTTACGAGTTTGTTTTGTATAATTTCTGTATCACATAATTTCAGTATCTAAAACATATTCTTGTCACTAAATCCTCTATTGTTTTTACTTTTTATTTATATACTAAGATCTAAAATTCATTTGGTGTTCTCTGCATTGTATCACACTGTTTTACTACACATAATTTCTGTAGCATTGTAAATTCATGTCACTAACGCCTTACTTGTGTTTACATTTTATTTATATAGGCCTACTAAAGTGTTTGCATAACCCCACACAAATGGCAAGTGACTTTATAGACCAATTTATAACATTTCTCTACAATTTTTTGGTCTGTTTTGTTCTCAATAAAATTATTATTTTTTTTAAATTTTTGTTGCCTTTAATTAATTTACTTACATCAATTTACCAAAAATTTAATGTTTTAAAATTCTGTTGCAAACTTTCATTTGTTCAGTCACACTTTAACAAGTAAAGTTATGCCAAACCTAAAAAATTGTTTTAAACTCAAACTTTATGAGATTTTCAATAACTGCCTTGGATATTACTGGATAAAACTTACTTGTTTGAACGTTATTCCATTTTTATTTTATTATAAAAAATTGTATAAAAAATCTCAATTAATTGTCCCAAGAATTTTAGTATAACTTTATTTACAAACAGGCAAACTTTTTTGCTGGTGTAACTCAAAAATAAAGCAGTATAATGTTACTTCTTTATTATAACCAGCAGTAGTATATGTCATGAAATTATTTCCATTTCTTAAGATGCCTTGGATAATTTCAAATAAATAAATAAATTAACCAACTTCAACCTACTTGCTAATAATTTTAAAGTAATACTAGGGACTTTTCTAAGCTGACAGAATGCAACCAATATTTTAATTATATATTAGGCGAATTTCAATATTAGATAATTTTTCAATTGCCAGAAAATTATGAAAAACCTGATTACTATTTTAAACTAAAATATTGTAAAACACAATCATACAAAAATTATTAAAATTTCTAAATTACAGTATTGGTTTTCTAGTTATGTGTATAAACCTAATGCCTAAATAACAAATAATATAACCCTAATTTTTAAGCTAATGTATGTTTCCATAGACATCTTAGGACTACATCTAATACTTTTCATAAACATACTTAAGTGATAATAGTATATACTTTTTTTTTATAAAAGTAGATTATAAACATTTTCAAGACTAGCAAAAATTTGCAATTAGCATTGAGAGATATAGAGATATTAATTTGTCAAATTATTAAAATTCTGAGTTAGTATTTTGATAAAAACCCTCATAACTTGATCCCTCATACAGGCGTTTAGAATTTTCTTAAAATTTTGAGTTCCATTTCAGAACCATGGTGGCCTATCAGTGGCGTATGCTGAGTTCGAGACCTGGGCTAGCTCACCTTAGAATTGAAGAAAATGCACTGGAGGGGGTCCCCCTCGTTCATATTTCAAGCTTTTTGAAGTGATGTGTTGTTGTGACACCATGCCAATGCATTCTAACTTATATAATAATGACTGATACTTGAACAATAATTATGAAATGGCATCATTAGAAAGACAAAAGCAAGCAAAGAACTTCAATACTTCATTTATTTATTTATTTATAGCATACATTTGTTCCACCGAAGTCACTAGGGCCGGACGGCGGTAGTGAAACAAATAAAAGATTACAAAAGATTACAGAAAGCAAGAACTATATCATTACATCATGAGGAAATAATATATAATTATACTGAAGAAAGTTTGACTTACTTCGACGACGGCTCTGTGTAGACTTATTTGAACAAGAACTCCATTCTTCTCTCCGTTTGTGTGAATTTCAGGATTAATTTTAATAAAATGTTTCTTCTGATCACTTTTTCATATTAAGAAGAATGTTTTTCTCAATAGATATAACAGCCAAGTTGCTTAACCGGACTTGTCCTTGTGTGGCTCTGAGGTAAGTCTTAATCCTCTTTAGAGCGGAGAAACTTCTTTCAACAGTTGCAGTTGTAGATGGAAATGTCAATGTTAATTCTGCTAGTTTGTACACTTCACTGAACACTATGTCCAAATTATTGTGTTTCATATAAATAGTAATCTCATTCACTGATTTTTTCTTATACTCATTTAGAGTATAAAGCACATTTAGTTCATTTTTGAGGTGAACAATATCAAAGTATGAACTATATGGTTCTTTAAGTTCTGTCATCAGATTTTGTGGGAAACTTTTACAAAATGTATCAAAATTGTTTGAATCCAATAAAGACACGAATTTAAGATCCTTTTGGGACTCAAACCTGAATTTTATCTAGGACATCACTGTGTCCAGAATTTCGTTAAAAATACGCTGCCATTTGGAACGGTCATCATTTCTCTGTCTTTTGTGTCTTGGTTCATATTCTTTATCTTCATTATCTTCATATTCAGAATTACTTGTAGCTTCTGTCCATACAAGATCAAAATCCTCATCTCTAATTTTCTGCAGAGTATCATAGAATTCATTGACTTTGTTCATGCAGTAAGAAATGTTCAAACATTTTTTTTGCATTATGTCAAAAAGAACATCAGAAATTGCAAATATTTTGCTGAAACTAAGAAGAAGAAATCTAGTGTCGAATTTATGTAAAAAACGAACAAAGCCTGAAGCAGTATTCACTTCTTCACCTGTCCAGTCACCGGGTTCATCTTCTATTGATGAAAAGAACATGATAAGAGGCCTTCTATATTCTTTGACAGTATTTACAAGCCTTGATGAGAAATTCCACCTTGTTGGTGCCACTCTCGGTAGTTTCTTCTCAATAAAGTTTTTTAGAGCAGTTGTGCGGACTGTAGAATGTGAAAAAAGCTAGGTATTCCTGATAAAGTGATGAAAAACCGTTTACATTCTGCTACAACATTTGTAGACTTTGACAAAACCAAATTCAGCCTGTGACTACAGCAATGAATAAAAGTTGCTGATGGGTACTTATTTTTCACCAAGGTTTGAAGTCCAGACACATGGCCGGCCATAACAGCTGCTCCATCGAAAGTTTGGGCTATAAGTTTTTTTGAACATTCTAAATCATCCACAACCTTGGAGACATGTTGGAACAATCCTTGTGCAGTTCGGTCTAAACTGACATCAGTGAAGTGCAAAAATCGTTCCTGACAGTTTTCTTCATTATCGACAAATCGTAAAACTGTTGATAATTGACTTTTATTGGTTACGTCAGTTGTCTCGTCAAGTAATATTGCAACAAATGTTGCATTAGATATTTCCGATTTGATTTTGTCTGTAATTACGCTACCTACTGCGTCAATTAAATCATTTTGTATTACCGGTGACGTTCCTCTAAAAATTGTTGCGGTTTTTAAATGGTTTGCTATTGTTTGCTCATACGTTGATAAAAATTCCAAAAGTTCTATGTACATGCCTTTATTTGTTGAATCGCTAGACTCATTGTGGCCCCTAAATGGACATTCTTGCTTCCCTAGGAATGTTACTGCGTCAATCAGTCTTCTTAAAATAATTCTATTTTCCTTTACTTTTTCATTATGTAGACTGTCGGCAATCTTTTTCTGTAAATTAAGGGAATGATCGATTCTTTGAAAACCGAATGTCTGTAACGTATTGAATGCTCGTATATGACTAAGTGATTTTGATGTTTATCACAAGCCGTTAGCAAATAATTTAAATTATTAAATCCTGTCTTATTCCAAGGACTTGTATCGGTGCAAAAAAGCAAACACGCCCAGCAGTACAATTTATTAGTTGTACTCGATCCAGTTAACCAAGGGTATTTTTTGTAGTTGGCCTCACTAAAACATCTAGTATACACTCTGTTCTTTTCTTTATGTTCACTTTTAAGTTCTAGAAGGGATGGCTGAGGCCTACCTATCTTTACAATTTGAAGCTTATCCTCATACGGAAGCTGAGCAAATTGTGTCTTTGTCAGTAGTTTATTAACTATATCACTCATCTTAATTTATTATTCAAACCGCACAGCAAAAAATATCATTCACAAAATTATAACTAATTTTAAAATGAACCACTGCTTTGCGTGCCACACGGCCTACTGTCTCACACTGTTGGCTAGCTCTCCAAGGAGCGAAGCATAGCCTACGATAAACATCATTGCCCCCACCAAGTCCCTCAGCGTTGTCATAGCAACGCCATTGAATCGTGACGAGGAAAGGCTTCGCAAGTTACTTGCGAAGCCTGAGTAAAGCAAGTTGCAGCGATTCAGGCGCCGTTATATGCGAAGTTGTATTGTCTGTAATTAGTAATTACGCTACTACGAAACAGAAGTAAACACGTGAGGGAAACACGTCTGACTTCGATAAAATGAACAATTTTATGGAAATTCGTAATAGATTTTTTTGTGCTTTAATCTTTGGGCTTCGCAGCTAGCCTAGCTAGCCTAGAATATACGCCCCTGTGGCCTATAGTTAAAACCTGTTCATAGTAAACACTGCATTTAGATTTGGGTTAAAATTCCCTTAATTTGATATTCCATATAGATTTTTGTGACTTTTTTCATAACCGTAACAACTTCACATTTATGTGTCCCACCCCCCTATATTCTTGAGGGATTAATCTCAAAGACAATAAGCTTAGTAGTGTAAAAGTAAAAATACTTCCACCAGTATTTAAGACAGTTGTTACATTCACTAGTTATCATGAGACATACCCCAAATAGATAGACAGACACAGGGCCGGAACTAGGGGGGGGGCAGACAGGGCATGTGCCCCGGAAGTCGGCTTGGAGGGGGGCGCCGAAGGCGCCAGCCCAGACACGGGGCGCCGAAAAAGCGAAGAAATAGTAATATTATTTTCTATATCGTCTATATGTTACAATTTTTCAAATAATAAAGCATTATTTGTGCGATTTAGTTTTTAACGTCTTCAATTTTATTTTCATTTAATTTGATGTAATTTAAAAAGCAGTAATCATATCACATAGATGTTAAGAATTCATTATTAATTGAAAATTATCCCCGCCCAGTTTCAATCGGCCATATACAAGTTACAACCTTGAAGAGCACAATGGAACAAGACAGACTCTCTAACTTGAGCATCATTTCTATCGAGCACCAGAGAACATCATCTGTTTCTTTTGATGACATTATTAACACCTTTGCTGCCAAAAAAGCTCAAAAAGTGACAATTTGATTTATTTAGATTCAAGAATGAATAAGGACTGTTAGTAAATTTAGTACCCAAAACTCATGTAAAAATCTAATTTGTTTTCAATGTGTTCCAAATTGAAATAGTAAAGTACTACATGAATACTGTACCAATTTATAACCAAAATACCAAATAAACTTAAGAATGATTTGGAGTTTAACTGAATGTCTCATTTCTTAATGTGTTGCCCACTTCTGTAATTTCAGATTAACAAATGAAGAAAAAACCTTTTACTTTTTAGATTCCATTAAAAATTATTACACAAAATACAATAGAGGAGTGCTGTAATTTCACAACTGAATTTCACTTGATCTGTTTGCACTATAGTGTAGTGTGTTGATGAGTAAAGCTACGAAGCTGTAATTAATAGCATTGACTTAAGTACAGGAAAGTATACGCTTTTGTTTTTTGTTAAATAGTTTTAAATGGAGTGAGTATGGCATGGAGGGGGAGGAGGGGGCGCCGAAATATACCCTTGCCCCGGGTGAAAGGAGGGCTAGTTCCGGCCCTGGACAGACATACAAATTACAAAATGTCAAATTAAAAGTGTGAAAATGCTTTGTTTGTTCAGTAATGTTTAACTACTAATTTAAAACTAATAGTAACAAAACAATATTTAAAGTAAAATCTGGGTTTCTTTCTAAAAGCCTAAAGTTATTCATTCTCTTAAAGTTAACATACTTTACACAAATTTTGTGTTTTATTTTCCTTTATGAAACTGTACTCTAGAAATTTGTACTTCTGGATATGAGATTTTTAGAAAACAATAAGGTTCAATATAAACAGACTTCCTCTGTGTGTGTGTGTGTGTGTGTGTGTACACACCCACACACACACACACATACATGTGTGAATGTGTTGTATTTCTTACCCAGCTAAGGAATTCACAGTTGTTTTCTTGAATTCAAGTGTTTTTTTTATTGTTTAATACTTCCAACATACGGTTTGTTGGTGATATCAAACAGTGCTAAAATTTCCAAAAGTTATCAGTAACACATATTTCCAACATGTACACATTTAAAACTAGATGTGCATAGATATGTAAGTTATGAAATCATTTCTTTTGAACATTTAACTCAGATAAATCTGACTTAAGTTTTAAGATTTTACACATGACAACATAAAGTGTGTATATCATTTATTTATTATGTATACAGAATAAACGAATCTGTTTTAACACTATGCATACAATAATAACACAAGCAAGTAGTAGTATGCACACATACATGCACCTCCCCCCCAAAAACACACACACACATTTCATCCTAACAACACTTGTACTGAAATGCTTATAAATACTCCATATTTAATTCAAAGAGACAAGAGACAGCATATGCACACATATTTCATGTGATTCGTGTGATTAAAACTGTTTTTTTTTGGGGGGGAGGATAAGTCAATATCAATTTAAATTTTGGATTATGAGTCTTATTCTTCTTCTCAAAAGCATTAAAATCCTGCATGGACCTTGGCTTCCACCACTATTTGCCTCCAATCACGCCTTTCTCCTGCCAGGTTTCTCCAATTCCTGATCCCCAACCTTCCCAAATCCACTTCCATTCTTCCAGCCATTGTTTGTACTTGACGTTTCCATTAATATCTAGATTCTGCATTACTTTGTGTAATGCTAAACTGAAGTGTAAGGCTGATAGGGTGTCCCCCTGCCTAACAGCACTAGCTATTTTAAAGATTCTGCTCATCCTCCAACCAATCCTCACAGTTTTAGCTTTTGTGAGGTCCACTAGTTTTGTTGGTATACCACAACTTTACATTGCATTCAACAATATGAATACTAAGAATAGTATCAGAACCCTGTATGTAATATCATCATCATCATCATCTTCACTTTCAGGCATTAGGTCACAGACCTGTTGCGCCCTCCAGCCGTGATAGAACTCACGCCCCAACCCAGCGAGAGAGATATTAGCCAACCTTTAACCCATGCCCGTGGGAAAGCCATGCAGTGGAGGGAAGAGTGTTGTTTATGTGTGTAGTATATTGTGTGCCCTTGTTACTTATCTGGCCTGGGTATGCCAGAGAAGACGTATGTATTATTTGTCCGCGTATGTGCGGGTAGACGAGCAAATCGAGCCGTGACCTTGACTCAATCTCACCACATTGGCAACACAGCAATGCTCTGATTGTGAGTCAGAGATGCTACCACTGTGCCGGCTCGCCTACCTGTATGTAATATATAAAGGCTATTATCCATATTCAATTCAAAGGATTTTTCCCAGGCTTGACATATTGCGAAACATGAATGTATACAGCATTTACTGATCACATTCAGTTACAGCAAACATATGTAACTATCACATGAACAGTGCATATATTTGTTTTGTCGTGTCTTTCAGTTTATCAAATAACGGTGCATTAAAGTATGCGGTACAAGCCAACAATCTTGAACTAGGTTACAGTACAGGAGGACATACAGACACTGCATTCACTGTTTTCTTCTTCAGTCTTAATTCATTTTTTAGAGGTAAAGAACTGTGGAATGTTCTAGTGCATATTAATTAAGCTGTTGGCAGCAGAAATGGTCATATTTTTGAACTAGGGATACTTCTCATATGCACAATTAGCTCTGACAATAATAATAATAATACCACTTGGAAGAATAGAGCACATGGTTCATACAGCGACATGTGACTCAGATATAGAGAATGTCAGAAATGTCTTAGTGTTACAGTACTATCTAAAAGTATGTAAATTGTATTTCTTTATTTTTAACATAGGATTAAGGATATGAGATATTACACTTGTCTAACTGCTCCATAAAATTCTGTTTCAAATAACATAAAATTTTATAAACTTACATTGATTGCTGCTGAAAATATTTCTTCATATTCTGCATTTGTTAAACTCCGTGTTGATTTCACCACCTAATAAAAATTATAACTACATATTAAAAACGTTTAATTGAAAATGAAAACTTCCAAGAAGATTCACACACATATATACTGTAATTGTTCGGTTTACAGAACTTCATAATTTAGAAATTAATATCTTACTTGAGATTTCTTTGTAGGAGATGTTCGAGGACTGGATTTTTTAAAAGGAGAGGCCCAGTGATGGATGTTCTTTGCAGGAGATAACTGAAGATTGACTTTCTTCATAGGTGACAACTGAGGACTACATTTCTTTGCGGGAGATGCTAGGAAATTGGATGTATTTTCAGCAAAGTCTGCAGAAGAAGATACTTCTCTAGAAGAGTCATCAGAATCAGCACATATAGTTGAAGTGACTGCTTTCAGGAGAGATTCTGATGGTTCTGCTATAGTTGTAGTCATATCTTCTGCAGTAGATATGCTTTCATTTGATTCAGGTAAAGGTGATTTTGTTTGATTTAGGACTATTTCACTTGAAGAATCTGCAGATGTAAATAATTTTGTGTGTGAATTTATTGAGTTTTTATTAGAATGCTGTGTACTTGTAAGGTTACTCTTTACAGTTTTTTTGTAAGTTTTATCTTGGGGTGAATTTGAAGAAGCTGTTTTCTTTTTTGATATCATGTTTGCTTCTATTCTTGATTTTTTTGATACCAGCTCTTTTTCATTATCAAGAGAGTTATTTTGTGTTGGAGGCTTGAATTTCTTGGTTACTCCTTTTTTCTGAAATTTAAATAAAAATAAACAAATAAATGGATAATATATATAAATAATAAATAAATAAATAAGGGTAAATATAAACTACTGGAAACTCAAGAGAATATCTGACTTCAGCATTGTAAACTGGAAATTTTATACTAAATGTGGGGTCAAATATTGACATATTTAATTTTTAAAACATTTTATTATGTTTGTTAATTTCTTTTATATCAGTCTACTTTAAAATAATGACAGGAATCGATTCTGTAGTTGATTTGTTTATTTGTATGAATCAGGAGGCTTGGTTTTGCTACTTCCTCGCACAAAAGGATGACAGCCGGCATCAAATAATTGTTATCTGTGGTAATTAATTTGTTATCTCATAAGAGTGTAGTTTCGCTGTTCACATGTTTCTGCACATAATTAAACAACGGCTATACCAGCAGCAAAATCAAGTGCTGGGATCGGCTGCACTGAAGTTGATAAGCTGCAGTTGATGAATACTAATTGTGGCAACACAGAGGCAATGTGGACTCAAAACGGCAATAATTGTTTTTGGATTTTCTGATTTTTCCTGACATAAAACATTTAATCATTGTAATTTCTTTTATTCTGTTATGCTGTTCAAATCATTTCCTATGTTACCACATTAATTCGACAAGTAAAATGTAATATAGAGTCCATATGTTGTTGGATTAAGTTTGCTTACATGCACCGATATATATGAGGTACTCAACACGATCTATACTTCATGCAGAAATCACATGACACAGTGAAGAAGATAGAGAAATACACCGCATATATGGGTTTTCACTTGTATGTAGGCCTACTGCTTGACTAAAAAATTTAGTCATCCAAACATTTAAATTGCCATAAATGTTTTTAAACTTTTTAATTGATAATATCTTTATGTTACAACAAATAGTGGAAAAGAGAATTGAATTTAATGCAGAGACACATCTTGCGTTTGTGGACCTCGAAAAAGCATTTAACAGGTTGGATAGAGCAACATTATGGAGGATAATGCAGAGAAGAAGATACACTATTTATTTAATAAATGTAATTAAAAGATAATATAATGGAACGTAGATATGGATACAAACTAACAGATTGAGCCCATTGGAAGAACCCAAGACGTTCAGCAGGGTTGCAGTCTTTCTCCTGTTTTATTTAATATCTATATAGATGATGACATAAGGAAATGGAAATTGGACGCCCCCAAAGGATTATACTTGGCAAAAGGATTTTATTTAAATATTTTAATGTAGGCTACACAGACAATCGTGTGATCATCCAAGAGATTGAAAATGACCTCCAGAGGTTGTTATTTTATCTTACTGATATTTTGGCAGATTATAATCAAACCATTTCCTTATCCAAAACTAAAGTTATGGTTTTTTCTGGGGCAAATCATATTAGAACAAAGATTGTCATACAGCACTCCCCAATAGAACATGTGCCAGATTTCAAGTATCTAGGGTGTACCATCACATAAAAAGATGATAAGGAGGTTGAAAGCAAAATTAGTCTCTTCCAGTCGCTTTGTGGCTGTATCATTAAACATTTAAAGAAGAAAACATTTAAAGAATAAACATAATATTATAATGTAATGGCCATATCTCAACTACTGTATGGTAGTGAGACTTGGATTAGAAAGGCCAAAGATACATCTAGAATACAAGGGGCGGAAATGAGGTTCTTGAGGGCTAAAGGGTTGTACCAGAAGAGATCTTATCAGAGACGATCATATTAGAATGGAGCTAGGTGTAGCTGAAAGCTTAAATGATATAAAGCTCCCGGTATAAAACGGAGTAGCGGTTACACGTAGAGAGAATTGATTCAACTAGATTTTGAAGAAGAGCCCTTGAGTATCATCCAAGGAGGAAGAGACGTGTGGGAAGACCCTGTAAGCGATGGTTGGATGACTTCCATTGAGACTGGAACAGTACCAACCTAAGCCATAAAGCATGACGACGACGATGACGAAACTTTAAGTCAGAAGTCAACAGAATACTTAATTTTTGTCTCTCCTCTTCTGTTAAAAAGAAATAAATAACTGTAACATTAGGTTACGATTTTTTCGAATTACGATATGAAAAAGTTTCTCGCAGGACACCTTTGTCTTGAAAAAGTTGTCCTGTGAGAAACATTTTTGTTATAAGAGATACGTGTCTAGTGTAAGAAATAAAATATATTAAAAATAAAACACGAAAATACCAAAAAAATATTAATAAATAAACTCTTCACGAATACTAAAGACACAGATGAAATAGAAATAAAATCTAATGTCGTTTAGGAAATTCCATGCCAAGAAAACTGCGTAAAAAATATTATGAACAGTATGCTCAGAACAATATTTAAAAAGGAGACCGTGTCAACACAAAAACAGCTGCGATAAAATAGAAACTAATAAACGTGACCCAACAGCCTTAACACAACACGCTCGTGTACATGGCCACACCTTCCAGTTTCACAAAGTAAAAATAATACATACAGAAACTGATCACTTCAAACGGCACTTCCTTGAAATGACAACTACCGAAAGAAGTAAGCAAAATACCGTTAACAAAAAAAAAAAAAAAAAAAAAAAAAAAAAACAATACAAGGCCTCGGTAAGTGTTATTCAAACCTTACACAATCCCAGAAAACAAACATAAAAAAGAAATCTGACAAGTCAACAACCCCATCAACCGATGCGATGCGTTAGGTAGTGGGGCGTCTTTGCACCCATGTCTGTATTACAGCTTCCGGGACGTGCCCGATGGCTGTCAGAAGAAAACAGTGCTAGACTTTGAAAAGAAGGTTTCCTAATAATCGGGAGAGACACGCCAACCAGTTAACTGAGAAGGCGGCGGAAAATTTTCTCAATGTTATATTTATCATGGATCATGGTTCCGGGTCATGGTAACACTGCCCCCCGTCTCGGGGCGAACGGCAGATGCCGCACGCGCCCGGCCCGGCAGGCAGGCGCCTTGTGGCGCCGGTCGTTCCCCGCGAGGCAGGGAACCTCCGTGTCTATGGCATACGGTAACAGCGGCAAGCAGTTTGCAAACCAACATACTTGGGGAAGGTATCAGACTGAAGAGGAAGGTAACAAGGAAATCGAATTGCTTGGGAACCTAAGGTACAGCATACAGAATTGCGGGGGGTCGTCTAAGATCGCCCGAGGGCGTTTGACGCGTATAGCGGGCGGTGGTTCTGACGTGCTGATAGAACGGAGGTGAGGAAAGGACGAGGTCGCTGCAGAAGCAAAAAGAGTTTCGGCAAGCGACCGGACGAAATCAGCGAGGGTAGGAACTCGAAGGTCTCCACGAATAACATTATTTCTCACAAACCATGGAGACCCCGACAAGGATCTGAGGGTACGGGCCTGGAAGGCTTCCAGCCTACACTTGTTAGTGGTCGACAAAAGCGACCACCATGCGGGAGCAGCATAGGTCAATACTGACCGGAGAAACAAGAGATAGATGGTGACTTTAGTGCGCAAAGCCAGGCGGTTGCGGCACGAGAGCATGGGAAATATTTTGGCTCGGACGCCTCGAGCTTTGTGGAGGGTATCAGTCACGTGGCCGTTGAAGCTAAGGCGCTGGTCTAGCCGAACGCCCAAATACTTCACCGACTTACCCCATCAACCCTCCTCCACTGGTACCTTTATACCTGATAATACTTTGTGCATCCGCTCTTTCTCCAGTCACGTAATAGATTCACACACTGCCACTATGCAGTATATAATGTGAGGAAAAAAGTATAACTAACTTAATATGTATCGTAATGTTTTTGTATCGTGGTGTAGTGTGTAGTTTTATGTAATGTGTGTATCTGTGACTCAACAATATATGTAAGTACTATTAGTTATTCTAGTAAACACAACGCCACTGTTAATATCTTACAACTTATATATTATAATTGGAACTCTCATTACAATTATATTAGTTGTTTTGATAGTTCATCTTCTTTTTTCACAGTACTAAATTAATATAGAATATTGAACTTGCACTTGTGAAACTTACTTGTTTTCTCCCGTACAGAACAAACAATACCATCAAAAAACACATCAATGATACAAACACGGACATAGACAAATACAACAAAACAGGTGTTTACAAATTAAACTGTAATGATTGCAATAGTTTCTATATAGGCCAGACGGGAAGATCTTTTTCATCTCGTTACTCTGAACATCTAAAAGCTTTATCCAACAACAATATACATTCCGCTTTTGCCACACACATACACACAAAAAACCACAGCTACACCAACATAGATACTAATCTTGAGATATTACACGACTTACCCAAAAGTCGAAAACTTAACACAGCAGAACAATACGAAATATACAAACACTACACAACACAACCAAACAGCATACTTAACGACCAATTACACTATAAATCACACACACTTTTTGACACATTTTTACATAAAACAAACAATAATTCAGATCCCCGCGCCAATCCCCTTCCACCACACACCACCCCCACTCAACCTACCAAATAAAACCGTTACGAGTTACTGGCAGTCTGTCTCACTCCGCTGATGAAGGCGCACATCACGCCGAAACGCGTACGGGAGAAAACAAGTAAGTTTCACAAGTGAAAGTTCAATATTCTATATTAATACAATTATATTACTTTATAAAAAGGTTCCAAATGTGCTTTCAACTGGATGGTGCGCCACCTCATTATTCACATCAAGTTAGACACCTCATACGTCTAATTTGATTTTGTACAATGTCCATTTCTTTATTATTGACTTTACATACATCAAATTTCTCAGAATTGAATTCTTTACAAATTGCTTTGGAAATTTACAATTTATTGACAATTTAAGGAAGTAAATTTACAACAAACCTAAAAAAGTTTCAACACCAATTTTTTTTAGATTTACGAAATTTTTCTATAAAACTACTCATGATACAGTTCTGGAACACTCTTTGTCCAATTTGTCAGGCCAAAAACCATATGAAACAATCAAATTTACCCTTTAATTTAAGTTCCAAGAATTTCAGTAGTGCTTAATTGTAGCCTTGGAGCAGAAATCGAGGTGAAATATTTCGCAAGACATAAATCAAAAACGAAAAGTTTTCGGACCTATGTTTATACAAAATTTCTTCTTTTGTTTAGCCTGTAGAATCCATTCGTGAAGTATGTCCCATTCCTCATGGGACACTCTGAGAAACAACCGTACGCATGTTCTAGGTGTTACCATTCTAGGCGTGAGTTAAGTTATATATGGTGTGTGTGTGTGTGTGTGTGTGTGTGTGTGTGTGTGTGTGTGTGTGTGTGTTCTGGAGATACGAAACTACATTTATACGTTTATTCTGAAATAAACTCTTTTATTCTGAATATGTTTATTTTTTAATACGTTAAGTTCTGAAATTCATTAACATATTTATTCTGATTTACGTCCCAAATGTCACAAAATAAATGTGTGAACGCAAATATTTTGGACTATTTCTAGGGAATCGTCAATTAGTGCCGTTCGGTTGAGTTAGCAGTTGTTGAGTAACATCTGAGCTAGCTTAGATTTCCAGAAATGTAAGGCATTTACTCACTGCTTGTAAAGCTCCACCGCTTCGTCGACATCAGTTCGTTAGGTCTACGGTTTCTATTAAAGATAACATCGTGAGTGTAAAATGAGTGGAAGGAAGAGGAAGTACGTTACGATCGCTGAGAAATTAAACTTTTTAAAAGTAGTGAAGGAAAATGGGAATAGAACGAGTAGACGTCGCCAAAGAGTTGGGCGTTTTTCGTCGACGTTAAATTCACTACTGGCTAAAAATAACCGAAATTGGAGAAAGTTCTTGTGTTTTTGGTGTTCTTAGTAATAAGCGAACACGTATTCAAGGAGAAAAATTTTAATGCCTGGGAACTGTTTTCTATAACAATGGTTCCAGCAGCACAGGACAGAAGAAATTCCTATCAGCGGGTCAATGGTTTTGCGAAAAAGCAAATGAACTGGCAGCAAGGTTCGACATCGAAGATTTTCATGTACTGACAAGCTGCCTACATAAATTTAAGATAAGGCAAAAGCGTGTGCGGTGAGAGTAAGAGTGTAGACGTTAATACAGTGCGTGAGTGCAGAGAAACCCGTCAGAGGAAACTAACGTCTCGGTATGCTCCCAAAGACGTGTTTAATGCCATGAAACAACCATTTTTTTAATTTACTTCCTGACCGTACACTGGCATTCAAAGGAGATAAATGTCATGGTGAAAAGCTAGGTAAACACCGCGTAACAGTGCTGTTGTGCGAAAATAGTAACGGAAGTGAAAAATTGCTTCCTCTAATTGTAGGGAAATTTACGAGGCCGCGGTGTTTTAAAAATAGTGAAAGGCTCTCTATGAAATACGCTAACAACAATAAGTCGTGGATCACGACAAAAGTGTTTGAAGAGTGGCTGCGAAGCATCCATGCAAAAATGAGCGTACAAGATCGAAAAATCCTTCGGTTTATGGATAGATGCACGGCACACCCTCCTAATACGTCACATCTAAAGAACGCGAGAGTTAAATTTTTCCTGCAAATTGTTCAAGCAAACTGAATTTCTTAACGGACAGAAGAGACAGGGCTGAAGTTCCAAGTGGACACATAGGGAGGGGGGCGACGGTTTGTCATCTCCATATACTGATTTCTCACCCTCACTCTGGGTCTGGCTCTTCCTCAACCTTTCACGTGGCACTTTGTGTTAATCGATATCAGGAGACCAATTATCGGAGTGGACTTCCTATACCATTACAATCTTCTGGTGGATGTTCGACGCGGTCGTCTTATAGACAACACCACAGAACATTTTACTGTTGGTGATGAAGTCAAAGAAGTACCGAGACTTTACTCTACCTTCGGTATTGACTCCTAATACATCATCCAGCAGTATTGGGCATCACTACGCCCTCACTAATCCCCATTGTTCACCAGTCTAAACATAACAGTCTCCCACACAATGACAGCACCAATTGGAGACTGGCGTCCGATACAGAGCGGATAGCGAGGAAGGAGTATGAAACCATGGTCCAAGTGGGATTAGGTTGCTTGTCATCAATCAGTTGGTCTTCTTCTCTCCATATGGTTAAAAAAAAAAAAATAGTAGTGGCATCCGTACGGAGACTGTGTGTATGTATATATATATATATATATATGTATGTATCACTCAATGCCAGAATCATACCTCACAGCTATCCCATGCCAAAACTTCTCCAATGCACGCAAAGGGGGACGATTTTTTTCTAAATTCGACCTAATCCGTGCTTATTAACAGTTCTCGTTGCTACACTAAACATCCGTGAAATGACTATTATCACTTCTTTCAGACTATTTGAATTTCCATTAATGAGTGGCGGGTTATCTAACGGTGGAAGATATTCTAAACATTCAAAGGTAGCACAGTACGAGGTTTGAACTCCTGCTACACCTGCGTAATGACGTATAGTTGCCTCCAGCTTCCACGAAGAGCATTACAACCACTTTTATCTTTTTTTCCAGCACCTAAAAGATCGTAGGATCCCTATAAATCCCGACAAAGCACACACTTCGCAAGTAAACGTCCTCGGTTTTGAGGTTTCCGGGGCAGCGATCAAACCCTTGGCGGAAAAAGGTACAAAGATCATTAACTTCCCGCGTCCGACGACCGCCAGACAGCTTTGCAGGTTTGTGAGGATGCCTAATTTCTGTCACCGTTTCCTGCCTTCAGCCGCTGCCCTTCAAGCAACTCTCACTAATTTTCTACGTGGAAATACAAAGAGAACAGCTAGACGGCAAACTGAAGAGGACTCATGAAACAAACGCCACAGCGTTAATGGTCTCCAAAAAGTCGCAAGCAGCCTTATTGTCTCTTCCAGCACTAACGCCCCTGCCTCAACTGTTCTCTTAGGAACTCATCAACGGCGGTTGGCAATCTCTTGGTTTCTCTCCAAGAAGTTTAACAACACTCAAAGGAAGTACTGTGCCTATGGCCGGGAGTTCACGTCGGTCTATTTAGATGTCAAATACTTCGTCCATATGACTGATTTGTGGGCTACTCCGATCACAAACGCTTTACTTTCGCCTTCAAGTAAAAATCAAACAAATTTTCTTCAAGACAGTTACGACCATTGGATTTGAATTTCACAAGCCATTTCACTACTGACGGACGTCATGTTTTTGGTCAGGAGAACGTAGTCGCTGACGCGTTTTCTACAGTCGAGCACTCGCTAGCTTCGATTATGACGGGTTAGGTGAATCACAGGCAGAAGAACTTTAACGATTTCTTCGAGCAGAATCTTCTCTACAGTTTTAGAAAGTCAAACTGTGCGATATCGGCTCGTGCTGACACCAAAGCCCTTACGTACGTCACCCCACAATTCTGAAATTCGGCTCTCACCCTGGCTCTCCCTTGATTTAGCTCACCCTGGCATCAAAAACATAATTCGGTTCATCTGGCTTCAACACAATCACAACGTTTTTCTGGCCATTTTAGATGCAGACTGTTTGCTTTGTGTGGGCCACATAGCCATATATGGCTCGAGTTTGCTTGCACTGTCAGAAAAGTAGTTACAAGACGCGTCTCGTCGCCCATAGAATCATTTGCTCCTCCTCCAAGATTAGAGCCGGTTCACAAAGACCTAATGGGTCCTTGCTAGTGTCGAACGGCTACAGATTTTACCTCAGGTCTACAGACCGTTTTTCTCATTGCTGTGTATCGTTAGTAGCCATCAACGTGGACTCAATGGCTCGAGCATCCTTCGAGGTATGGATCTGTCGGTAGTCGGTATGACGCACCTGACCGAATAACTACACATCCCGTAGGCAATTCAACAGCCAGCTGTTTAGCTGATTCTGTTGTCTAACTGTATCATCACATCTGTGCATTTTATACCATTATACAGCCTCAAATGGTCTTGTAGAACATTTGCACCGTCAGTAGTTTAAAACAATTCGGTGTTACGCCAACAATTGATGGACAGACTCTCTACCTAGTTTTACTGGGGATATGTCCAACTTAGTGAGACGACTTGGGTGCATCAGGGCAGATCTTGTTTTCAGGCAAACTAAACACGACGTTAAAAAACTCTCATCTTAAAATCATGTTTCCATGTCTTCATTTGTGTAGTGCTGTAGTCACAATGTACAGACGAGATATACCAGCATCACTGGACTACCTCAACCCTGCCTATGTTTTCCAAGATTCTCCCCAATCCGTCTCATCTCCTATCTCGTCACCTCCTGGTTCTCTGGATGCAGATGTCAGCAGCCCTCCTGTGCTATATTTTATTAGAACATCACTAAATATTCCATTTCTCTATGCAGTTCTAGGACCCCTGATGTCTACGATGTGCTATGTTTGGTCCACACAATGCGAATCACCAGCAGGAGAGTGGGTGCTGTGGCATCACATTTTAACATGTTTGTTTTGTTTCAAACATTTTTTATGTTTGTTTTGGTTTAAATTATTTTATTATATTTTTTATCAGTTCATTTTAAAGGAATGACAGAAATGGATTCTGTTGTTGATTTGTCAATTTGCGTGATTCAAGAGGCTTTGGTGTTAACAGTGAGACTGTATTTTGGTAGTGTAGTGGTTTTTAGATTTTATAGTTTCTTCTTAAAAATATTTAAATGTTTTATATTTATTTTATACTGTTATACTGTTCAAAATTTTAGTTGTTACTGCATATAATTCATGCTAATAAAAAAAACAGTCAGTTCGTATTTGTCAGATTAATTTTATTTACATGTGGCCTGACAATAAATTTAAAAATTAATTATGTTTATGCTATTTTAAACCTACACACATAGATTTTATTTTTTCTTCATGTTAATGAGAGGTTCTATTGACATGCTTGAGAAACATTATCACTGAAACAAAGAGATCAAAGAGATAGAGTTTGTTTTATCATTAAGACAAACTCAATTAATAGTTTTCAAGTAAATATTAAGTGCAAGTAACAGATCATATGGAAAGTTAACAGATTAATGACTGGATATTAACAATGGCCATATGAAGGTTCAGTCAGTATGTGGAAGAGAAATATTCAGAATGGGATGTAAGTAAAATGGGAAGAGGCTGGGGGGGGGGGCAAAATTATGTGTGCATCACAGGAATGATTACTCTAAAAAACAGGAAATATAGAGACTTATCTTATATCAACAGACATCTTGCCAGAAGCAATGAAAACACTTACTGGGGTTTTATGTATCATGTCATCATGAAATGAACAACATGAAAATCCACTCCTACCCAAATGTGATGAGTCTAAACTCAGCCTAATAAATGTCAAATCCATTGGTAGTTCCTGATCCACTATTGGATAATCCTCCTGATTAAAAGAAAAATTATTATTTATATTCTGTCAAACTTACAAATAAAATAAATATTATTCACTGGCATATGTACATGCACATGTGTATGTATGTGTGTAGGCATGTGAGCTTGTGAAAAAACAGAGAGAGAAAGGGGTGGGGAGAATTTTACATGTATAACGAATTATTTATTTATTATAATACTCAACAAAACTGCTTATTAAAAACTTACTTTGTTTTAATTTCACATAGTGGTTTCAAAGACTAGTTGTGTCCTTTTCACTTATACAACTGAATACTTTTTGACCGATAATGGACTAATGGACTGCTGTTCAACTCGCTTTGTTCTTACTGGTTTTCCAAACTGGTGAGTTGTTGTACACACTTGTGTGTGTCTGTGCACGTGTGTGTATGTGAAATAGAAAAATTGAATTTAGTGTGGAAGTAAATACATATTATTAAAAATAATAAGCTTCCTCTTTTTGTATTACAGTAGAGTTCCATTACTCTGGACTTGATGGGAGTGCAATCGTAAAATTCTGGTCTTGACTTGATAGGACCGGACTTAGTCCCAATTGACAAAAATCCAGATTAACCAGAAATGGCACAGAAATAAGATACTTTCAGGTGTAGGGAGTGGTTAAAAGAACTGATAAAACCTTTTAAATTCTTGGATTTCGTTGTAACCTTAGATGTAACCTTTTAACTATTCAAATTGCTATCTATATTAAAATAAAAAGTTTATATAACCATTACATTAAATAAGAATCACAAGTATGATTTTACACCAAATAAAAAATAAATTTGCACTACTGGTACTTACTTACTTGAGATAAAATATGTCAAAAGTATGATAGCAAACGTTCATCAATACAGTAATAACAAAGAATAAATAACTGTAGATATGTTTCACAGCACACAAGAGGAAAATGTTTAGATTGGTTAAAATAGTCCCTAATTTTTTCTTTTGTGTTTTAACAAAGAAACACGTTTATTGGTCACACAGCCTCACAATCATTTCAAGATCACCAGTTCAATAGTTGATGTGTCAACCTGTGGCTCAAAGTAGTTATCAACCCCTTGATAATCTTAGTAGCTTCAGAGTGACTCGGACCATTATTCTTTTTACTAACACTTCCATCATCTGAACTGTCTTCAAGTGGGATTGATGAACATGTCTCCAATATTTCATTCTCTCCTAGGAAGTGATGTCCCAAATGACACTAACACAAAATCCGCTGACCAGTGGCGATTTCTTCCACATCCTTGTTATGTTCTACCTGTTACTAACAAACTCGGCATTGAGGTTCATATTTCCATGTTGTTTATTTTTGTGTTTTCCATTTTCTCTATAAGGTCTTGCAGAATGCTAGGCCATATATTTCCTGCTTTTCTTAAGTCTTTTCTTAAGTGCTTACTAGGCTTCTGCACTCAGATAAATGACTTTTTTGATTAAGAAGAGACAGACATTTACTGCTTGTTCTGCTTCTGCTTCTCTGGTAGCATCATAATCAATTATTGTCTGTATCGCTGCTTGCTGCCTGAATTGTGCCTTGATCCATAGGCTGTAAAAGCATTTGTCACATTGTGTTTTGTTTAATGTACTGTATATTCCGCACTGAAATGCAACCTGCCTTCAAGTTTTGTACATTTAACACCAGCACCTACAACCCATTTTTTTATTACCCAAGTTACCAGCTTACAGTGAAGATCAGCGCTACTCCAGAGTAATGGCTTTAATACTCCTTCACTTAAACAAAATGAAAAAATGTCAGTTTTATAATGTTTGCAGACATTATCTTTTTCTTAGAAAGTTGATCCAGATTACCTAGAATTCTGGATTAGTGGGACTCTACTGTATTAAATCAACAAAGACTCAGTAAATTCACAATTCGCTATGCCCATGTGTGCCATATGGCATGCAAGGGATGTAGTCTGCCCACTGTAACCACCTAATGTATTTTTAATGCACACACACATGCACATGTATGTACATACACACACACACATTAAGACACCCAGACTCTTCTATTAATAATATATACCCCCAAAAACATAAAAGACAAAAGCAGATTGAAAACAGCAGTTTCAGTTATGGACAGAGGATTTTAATCGCACCAATGAAGAGAACATCCAGTGTCCTAAACTGCTATGTGAAACTAAAATAAGTTTTTGATATGTATTTGTATTCAATCAGTACAATAATTAACATCAAGGATAGTGAAACAAGGTAGTTACAACATATGAAACAATTCTATTAAATTGAAACTCCATAGTCTCTCTTGCAGCTCTATCACTATTATCACACAATATTAATCAGCTTCATTAATCTGTTTTGTTTAATTCATGTCTTACAGGACCATACTTGCATCACCAAAGATTTTACACAAGCATGCGCGCGCACACGCACACACACACACACACACACACACACACACACACACACACACACACACACACACACACACACACACACACACACACAGTCTTAGTTATGATTTTTGTTGGCTTGATATGATGTGTGATTGGTCTGTTTGGTACTGCATTGAATTTTGTCTTTTTCTCAAAAGATCTTTCTGCATTGGTTCAGCAGATCCTTCTCTACAATCTTCAGACTGCTCAGTTGTCCTTCATTCTTGACTTCATCCTAGAACACCAAGAGTTCAATGACAAAGAATCCACTTTTGCAATTTGTAAGAGGCCAGAAAGTAATTTCTTCCCATCCCCCAATATACCCTTCAATGTTTCAATGTATATGAAACATCATGTTTCGTCCAATTCAACTCCAGCCATAATGGACATGTCTTAACGTCTTCCTGTGCATTCTTATGACAGAACATTTGCATATACAGTATATACTTTCTTTATCCTCTTGGTAACTTATTCTCCATTCTAATATATTTGAAATCATATAATTAAAAATTAGCACAACCAGTTCAAAAATAAAATAATCTATCTAATATCACCATAAGGAAATAACAAAATCGGGTACCAAACAGTAACTAGATGATACATATGTTGCAATAGTCATATGGAGTGGTAAGAGCTGATATCGCAAAACTGGACAACAGTTACAGAATAACATAATGACTATCCGCCATAATATAGTGAACATGCTACAACTGCTGCACACATTATGATACTGAATGGAAATGGACTTCCCTTTGTGCCATGACCTCTGGTTCTATGGTGTACAGTGGCAGGGAGCAATTAACTCCGTAGGCACTCTCAATGTTGCACAGTCAGCCAGTGCATGTGGACAAGTAGTCACACAATCATCACTAACTTACATTAATCCTCTATCACTCATTGATTTATATTGTCTCATTTTGTTTTTGTTTTCATTTTGTTTGCAAGTGATGCTTATGTAGCATAAAAGGACACTTCGCCAAAACTGCAGCCTGGAGATGGCAAAGACCGTTCTACCAAAATGTTACAGGCCCTCTTTCGGGAAAAAAATGGAATTCAGTGCAGGACACAAAACCAATACATACTTTCAACATATATGATACAACGTACGCGAAAACAGATCTATACTCTGTGTCCAATCTCTTTTATGTACACATATAATATACATGTTAAAACAAATTTTTACATAAAATTTTGTTCAAATTTGTCTATAAATAATTTCCAAAGGTATAAATTTTGCTTTCAGACATGCTGATGTAACAACTAATATCAGATGTTAAGAAATGTAATGGAGAATGTAAACAAAGTCTGTGAGAGGAGTTTAAATTTGTACCTGTACACAAGAAAAATTACTATTAGTTGTGACAGTAACAGTATCACTGGGGGGTGACAATTATAATGATCATCACTTAGGTCAACTTAATTCTTATTTTAGACATCAAACCATTTTTAAATATACCATAAAATATCCTGTGACTGTTATTGGCTAAATAAATGACAAAGTAGGACACAAGTTGCTTGGCATTATTAATTATTAATAAATGCATGTTTGTCAATCAATTTGACTTACTCTGTATATCATTTCTTTTGTAGGCCTAAAAATTAATTTGTTATTCTTGTATGTAGTTTTGTTTCAGGTACAATTTTTTGTTCCCATATACGTAACTATAGAACTAATGCATACAACATAGTTCATATTATGTAAACTTCAAATTTAATTTCATAATTAAAATAAATATGAACATTGATAGACAGATGCTTGTAAGATATTGAAAAATTAGTTATTGTGCTTACTAATAGTCTATGCGTCTTTGCTGTAAGTTAATTACAACCGATGTATCAGTGCCAATAAAAAAAATCTTACCAGATTTTCTTTTGTGGAAACATCAGCGGGTGGAAACAGCTCTTCATCTGCTACTGCTTCTGTTTCGTCCAGTTGATTCCTTTCAGTCAAGTCAAGAGTCTCTTCTTCTACCCCTGAGTTTTGCTAATAAGAACAGATTTGTATCATAAAATAAATATAATTCTTTGTTAACTACATTTGTAGGTTCTGACAATCACTATTTTATTTATTATTTATTGCTGAATAAGCAAAAAAAAAGATCTTTCAATAGATCTTTCAAATTAAAGTGTGCTGTAAACACACGTGCAAGCAATACTAGAATGAGAAATAGTCTATGAGCACTTCTGTTTTAAGCGGAAGACAGTAAAGAACACATAATAGCTAATTAAAGCAAGTGATTTACAAATCAAAAAGAAATTATTGTATGAGAGTTGATGGCTACTGTATTGCCAGAGTTTGGAGCACTTGCACAATGGCAGACAGTTCTCTTTACGAACAGACCATGCCGTTAACTGAAATTCTTAGCAAAATTCATGTATCTAATATGAGCACATGTAAAATAAAAAATTATTCTGTTTTGTAACTTTTCTAATAATTGTTCAAAGACATGTTTTACAACAGTATTTGGAAACAGAAAATTGTTATTTGTGCAGTAATAAAATTCATATAAAATGCAGCAATTAAACATATTATTTATACAAGATTCTCAGAACAAAAATGTATTCAAATTTTAAAAAGATTTTGGAAGATTATCCTCTTCATTTTTACTATTTCTATGTGGTCCATTAAATTTAATGAGGTGTGAAAAGTAAACCTGAAGTATTTAACACTGCTAAGGTAATTGGCATCATGGATGAATATACACTGAAACACTTACATTGAACACTGGTAAGATAATAGTATTAGTTTTTTCTCATTGCAGCAAAAGTATTATATTAATTACATTACTTTCTAAAATAGGACAACAATGTAATATACAAAAAAAATGTCCTCTATTACATACTAAAAGGAAATTATTGTAACAACCTTCTGTATTAATTATGCAAAATAATTTGGTGTAAGAGAGAGATCAAAGAAAACTTTCTTTCCGACAACATGATGCATATTGATAATGATAAGACTGTAACAATACAAGTCTCATTCAACAGAAAACAATTATGAATGCTTGTATATTTTGATGTTTCCATTCATATGATTTAAAATGTTGCTTCAGAAACGTATTCCAGAAATTGGTCACAGAAGCAGAGAAATGAGGGTTAAAAATGTATTAAATGAATCCCAAATATAAGAGAGTAGAAAGAAAAAGATGAAATTACAGCATATGAGAGAGAGAGAGAGAGAGAGAGAGAGAGAGAGAGAGAGAGAGAGGATAGACACGCAGGCACGCAGACAGACAGACAGATGTAGAATGTCAGGCTCTATGAATCCAAGTTCAGCATCAAGAATCTTCAACTTTTATGCAAGGTAAAACAAAAAGCACTATATGAATATATAAAGCAATAGACACAACGTAACTTACAAGAGTAGAGAGGAAGAAAGTTCGAAAAATATTTTAGAGGAAGATTTACAGAATTATTAACCTATATAAGATAGCTGAAGCAGAATGATGAACCATTATGAGGAAAGAAAGAAATTAAATATTAAAAAGGAAGGATAACATAAAATTGCAAATAGTTTAGTGTTATGAACGCACGCGCACGTGCGCGTGCGCACACACACACACACAGGGAGAAATAAAATGTATCAATGCAGACACGGAGGACAAAGTGGAAACTGTTTATAGACATATCATGAATTAGACCAAATGCATAACATGAAGAGTATAAGATTTATAAATTGTACAATTAAGAGTATAAATTGTAAGGAAACAGTAGAGTAGAAAGAAGAAACACATGATTTTAGAGGGTGTAAGGAAGCGGGGAAAGTGAGAATGTACGAAGAACTACAGACACAAGGAAAGAATCTTCATTACACAAAACTCATGAAAAAGAACTCAAAACATGGTGGGAACTGCAAATGGAAATGTACCAGCATTGTCAATTACATGTGCAATTATTACATTAACGTAATCTATAGGGCTCCCTACAATAATGACTAACGAAAGATAGTAAGAATCTAAATAAAACTATATGACAATGCTAAAATTCTTGTACTTAAGTTTTTCAGGTCTGAAATTAACTTAGAGAAACAAATTCACTTTGATCCCTTTCAGAATGCATTTAATGGTATGCCTTGTCACACTTCTACAAACACAGTATTTATATTTGGGGAGGGGGCATCAGTGTGTATAGGTTCAGTATATTTACTTTTTCTGTTTTATTTTTTCCTTGATTTATTTATAGTGTAACTGTAAGGAAATGAGATAAATCCAAAAGGAATCAACAATTAATAACAGAAAAGACATCTCTCTACATCACAAAAACAAAAGCTCTCAACTGTTTTCACCATTTAAACCTAAGAAAAAGGAACATTAAGCAGTTTAGCTATTTATTTACTCATAATATGTCACTTTATTATTTTTACAATTGAGAATCTCAGTTATATGTGGGTCATTTCTAGTCAAGTACCAGTATAATATTAGGATGAGCAGTTTACTAAACACAACTTGGGATTCACTCAACTCTATCTGGTCTCATCAGCTGGCATAGCTGAAGACAGTAGTTAAGGCATACTATTAATCAAAGTACGGTATGTTAAACTCAATTATGGGTGAGAAATAAAAGTAAACTTATTAACATTATTCTGAAATGTGGTAAATTTTGAACCTAAATTTAAATAAATTGTGTGCACATGGACGTGCATGTGTATGTATGGTTTGAAAAAATAACATGCTTACTACGCACACTACACTAGGCTACAAGACAATCCAAACTTTTGAACCATTGCTGTTCTAACATAGCTTGGGTTTGTTGTGTTGTATTTAGTAGAGAGCCACATTTTCAACAGTAACAACATGAATGTTCAAACAGCTGGTGTTATGTTTACACACACAAACCTTGTTTTGTGACATTTCAGAAACAGTCACACCCATGCATAAACATCACGTATGTATAATAATATACAGTAAAACCTGTCTTTAGCGACCACCCTTGGATCACCGTAAAATGTGGCCGCTTAGAAAGGTGGCCGTTTAATAAAGGGGTTGGCGGGGATAATAACAATACAGCATATTAAGTACAGATTATTTACTATATCATTTTGTTACGTACTTTCATTTGTCTGTTGCAGTTGTACTTCCTATTTACAGTATGTTTACAGTGAAATTACTTATATTCAGACACATTGGTAAAGATTATACTTTTGAAAAATAGTTGTTTAATGTACGGTAGTTTGTTTTGCACTAGCAGTTTTCTTTTTAATTGCGTAATTTTCGACCAAACAACAAAGTTTACTACAATGTATCAGTGTTCCACAGCATTCTCCCCGCATTCCTTATCGAGAGTAACGCAAACATCTTTGATCCGCTTAAGAGATTGTAACACTTCTTTTAAACTCATTAGAGGACCATTAATTCCTTCTTCTTCACTCTGTACGTCATCGTCACCCGTTTCTGCAAAAAAGCAGAAAAAATACTGTATTGTAAAAGTGTATATCCCGAATAGTACAGATTTTAATTGACCGTTTCAAAATGTTTTGATTATAAATACAGAAGTTTTTCTCACTTACCTCTGTAATCTTCCGAAAATCGATCCTCCCAGTTGCCCTGGAGATCATCACAGCATTGTAGATTCTCCATTTCCACGTTTTCATCATATGGCAGTCCAGCAACTGTAGCAAGTGTCTGAAGTTCTTGCGAAATTTCATGCAATGGTTGCGCCTGTAGATCCGCGTCGCTAACTAACGTGAATGCCACATTTTGTAAAACACTTTTTAATGGTGGTAATAGCAACCTCGTTCCAGGCTGTCTTGATCCAGGATACCGCATCGAGGACAGCGATTTTCTTCGCCACGTCAAATGCTGAATTGCTGTCATCCATATGGGACACAATGGACCGAAAAACACTTTTTCGATAAAAAAGTTTAAATGTCTGAATTATTCCTTGGTCCAGTGGCTGAAGACGAGATGTCGTGTTTGGTGGAATAAATAACAGTCTGACATTGGACACTGATGTAACTGGATGACATGTCGCATTATCCATAATAAAATTACGCGGCGATTTTTGTTTTGCTATTTTAATTAAATTCTTGTAACCAGTCTTCAAAAATTCTGGATGTCATCCACGCTTTTTTGTTAGCATGCCAACTAATGCTGTCTCCAAATTCTTGAAACACCTCGGTTTTAACGATTTTCCGATAACTAACGGCCGCTCTTTTTCACCAGCAGCACTACAGCATAACATAATCGTTAGTCTTTCTTTAGCCATTTTCCACATTTACACGCTTCATTTTCTAGTGTTAATGATTTATTTGGTATACCTCTAAAATATAATCCAGTCTCATCAACGTTATAAATGTCACTTAATTCGTAATCTGCCAGAATACTTGGTAACCTGTCTTTCCAGTCATTGACTTCGTTAACAGGTACATTGGACCCTTCACCCGAAATTGTTTTGAACGATATGTTGTGCCGCTTTCTAAAACACTCCAACCACCCATTGCTAGCTACGAAATTTTCGACTTTAATTTCTGTAACAATTTCGAGTGCTTTCTCCCGTAACATACTTCCACTAACCGGGAGTTTTTTTGAGCGAACACATTTAAGCTACTCGTAATGAATTTCGTTTACTTGTGTACACTTTGATTCTCGCTTTCTTTTTATTCCCCGATTCATATTGGATTCCCACTCTTTTAAAATATGGTCTTTATTTTTTATTATGTTGTAAATATGTGTTCTTCCGCATTTAAAAACGTCGGCAAGTTTCCTTGCTGAAACACCCTTATCGCTTTCAAAAATAACATTTCGCTTAGCCTCTAAATTCACACACACTCTTCCATTGTTACTCATTTTTTACACACTGTTACACTATTAAGCTACCGTTATTGTTTAACTACTGTTAAATTACACTACAAATTACGAGAACACCTCTTAAGCACACGCGGATCGTTTACGCTTAATTCAACGTTATGAAGGTTTCAACAGTTCGGAACGTTCACGTATAAACTGATCGCTGACTACTCTTTCAACGTTGTCGAAACTTCAGTAGTGTATTGTGTACAAATAACATTTTGTAAATTTAAAAATTACGCAGGTACGTATGGCTAAGTCAAGTCTAGTTCGTTAGATATAAACTTTAATTAAGTAAACACCGACTCGGCGATGGTTTCGGGAACATTTCATTCCGGCAAACTGAGTCAGACTACCTGCGCGCGTGTACCGGTGCCTGCCGCCACTGTACGTGCTCTCATCTAAACACTGGTGACTGTGTCGTGCCGGCATGCACTCTATGCGTAACCTATTCTTAGAAATCTGTATTGCCAAACTATAGTGTTTTTTCTGCTGTAGACTACCGAATTCCAGATGACTAAACATTTCGATGGCCGTTTAAACAAGTGAAAGATGCCGTTAGGGACTGACCGCTGGGCGAGGGAAGAGGTGACCGTTTAATGGAGTAAATGGAGAGGAAATTTATAATATTGATCTTACGAGAAATAAAATCCGTTCCTCAGAAAAGTGGCCGTTCATAGAGGTGACCGCTGAAAAAAGGTGGCCGTTAGGTCAGGTTTCACAGTATCTGATTATTACGTACTTATAACAGTAAAAATCATCTCTTATAAACTTACCAAACACATTCTTTTCTTTAGAGGCAGTTCAGACATCAGTGAAGTAAACCTCATAGCTGCGCTAGAAAACATATAGTATGTATTTGGTAAGATTATTTATTAGTTAAGATATTATTATATATTTTCTAGTCTATATTATTTATAAAAATAATTCTACAGTTGATACAAAAGTTTAACAACAGTTAACAGCTGTTTTTATTGAACAAGTGTACAGAAGAATTATTATCAATCCCTAAAAAGAACAATTGTACTATATAAAACATTTTTTATTGTATTCTTTTTTATATAACCTAAAGGTACTATATGATGTTATTATTTGTAGGTCTACAAATTCGTTTTTATAAATAACAGTGTTTTATAATATTGTGAACACAAGTGTGCTATATAACCTGACGATGGTCTATGACTCTATGACCGAAATAGATCGCTTTAAGAATATAATTAAATAATAACATCACATGGTACCTTTAGGCTATATAAAAAAGAATACAATAAAACATAAAAAAATTAATTATAGGTACAATTAATAAAACAATAAGTGTAAGTATAAAAATACATCACATTATCATTAATTATATAAAACATATTCTTTATTCCTTTCTAAGTTACTTGTTGAATTTCCTGAAGGTCTCCCATGTAATACCTCCAAATAATAAGTACTTCTGCAAGTAAGTTTATTTACACCTCATGCACGTTTCTCAGAAATTATTCTGTATCTTCAGAATTCATAAAAAGCTCTGAAGATACAGAATAATTTCTGTGAAACATGCATGAGGTGTAAATAAACTTACTTGCAGAAGTATTTTTTATTTGGAGATAAAACATATTCTGAATGTCAAATGGTATACGGAATTAAATGATGTCTCCAATAATGTCCCCTACACAAATGCCAACGTACACTGTTGCCTCCTCTTCATAGAGAGTGACTTCTAGGAAAAAGTGTCCCCCTCCTTTACTAAATGCTAATTACCTCTCCTTGGAAGACAGATAAGGGGGTAGAGGTCTACTACAATCTCTTGGCCTTGGGATGGAAAACTCCCCCAAATAAAGGCAAGGAGAAACTTCTGCATTAAAAATTCTCTAGGTGTCCAAAATTATAATAAAATTGATGACGGGAAAAGAAATGTTAGAATATATAGGACAGGGCATAGATCGTCAGAACTGGGTCAAAATGAGTTAGCAAGCAGCTCCAACGATCATCAGAAAATGTCCACTATATACAAATGGTAAAGTCCAGACCATGGTGATGGATAATGCTACTGGACTGAAAACAGTTGGAAAGGGCACTGAAAAGCTGTCTTAAGGAAATCACTGTGAAATCTTCCATAAGAGCAAACATTCGTTCTCTGGATCATACAGCAAAACATTTTAACGAAATTTGGAATTATCAGTGGTAACCAAATATGAAGAAGGTGCTGGTAGGTCCTAAATCCATATAACAATAAGAAAGTACAAATATCCTTAACAATAAAGCATGATGATCAGATGTGACAAATACTCTGTGCAGAGATCATAAAAAATGGTTGATACATCATGTAATGAAAAATGCTACATCATGTAAGGAAAAATTGCTTCATTGTAAGCAAAGAATAATAACCCTATCAATTCAGGTAAGGAGTGGTAGCTGAAGAAATTACAATTACTAATAAAAAGAAAATTGTAGAATCCCTGGTAAAGTTGGAACTGGAAATAAGCCAAAAGCAAAGTAGATGATAAAAAATGTGAACATCACTGATAGAATTGAGCTATGTTGGTGACTACGCTAAGTTAACTCTGACCCCATGGGCACCAAAGTGCTCTAAAAACAGAACCAGATCCTAAAAATTACTATGTTGTCTAGTGAGAAGAAAACTTCAAAAAAGAAGAGACAAACTGACTAAATCCAGGAAATTACAAAATACTTAGCCAAAAATGTTCTCAAAGAGTTGACCTAATCTGGAACAAAGAAAAATTAGGAACAGATTATGATGCAAATCATGATAGTCATGATGAACATATTCTCAGAAATCTAGATAGATTGAAATTCAAAAAGCAATAGAACAATAGCTTAAAGATCAAAATAATAAGTCAGTTTGATTTGGGAACACAAACATGGTATGCTAAGGATATTCAGAATAGGAAACAAGAAATAGAAATATTTCTTGGATTTTGTTGTCTAGTACATGTCCGTTGATTAACTAAATATAAGTAATCACTACCGACCTGGAACACAAAGTTTTTTATTGGTAAAAACGTAAAAGTTTTACCTTATATCCTGAACCAGTTTTTGCTGATTATACGCTTCATCAGAATGTTTAGAAATATTTCTAAATAAATAAGAAACTGATGTATGTTCATCTTAGAAACACAGTCGTATACATCAGTCTTATTAAACACTGAGGATATACAAAGTTTACCAAATGCTTCATGCCAATAGTCATGCTAAATAAGAGAAAGTTCTCACAATAAAAGAAAATAATAACCATTGTGAAGAATATTATCTTCAGACTGTCGAAAAATAACGTATAGTGGTTCAAGTATGATGAAAAAACTGCTATCAGTGCTCTATATTGTCCACCAAGTAAAAAGCTTTAGGAACTGAATTATGAAAACCTTATTTGGGTGAAAGATTTGTTATAGGAGGGGGTAATGAAAACATGTAGACTGGCGATAATGGATAGCAACTTCAGAAGATACTAAATTCAATAAACAGTTAAGGAATTAACTGTAATTACCATTTTTCAGGCATGATGACCTGTTGGTCCTCCAATGTAAATGGGATTGCTGATTTCGTCGTATGAAGACAGGTTCTGTAAAATTTATTGATACAGATAAAAACTTTGACCTAGTGTCGGGTAATTTTTTAGGAATCATAACTCTTGTATGAAGAAATTATTGAAACTTAAAATAAGCCACCACTGACTGGATGATCTTGCTCATTTAGAATTAATTATCTTTAATATGCTCAAGTATTCATCAGAGTTTGGCATGGTTTGATTCGCAACCTGAACAGGACATTATCAAAGATTGTGTAACTATTAACTTGATATTTATCAGACAGGTTGTCCAGAATAAAGCTAGAAGATTAATAATACTATGATCTGAAAGAAGTGAAAAGAGTAAATCTATCCTGAGTGATGCTCTTGGGTCCTGGTCCTGTTCTTATACACTCAATGTACACTCCTGTCCTCAATTTACATAACATGTGATCTTCTGCAAATTAAAAATTTGACTATTGCAATATTTACAGATTATACTGCCTTACTGTAAATAGGATGGAGCACACATTATTAGTTATCACCAAATTTTAACAACTTACAACCACATGATAAGTTTCGTCAGTGGAGCAAAAGTAAAAGAACTGACCTTAGACTAACTTTGAATAGTTGTACTGACTTTGGGGTGTAAGTTTATACTGCCAAAACAAAATATCACCACCAGTATGTAACCAAGTTTCAAAGCTTATCTGAGTCTATGGCATAAAATTTATCAAGCTGTGCTAATCAGAACCATATTAAAAGGATTCAGTACATAAAAAAAAGTTCTATGGATTCCAGTGCTCCATAATACATATATATATAGCAATCTGCACAGGGTTCTGGGGATTCAGTATGTGGCTTAGAAAATAAAAATGTGTGCTGCTAATTGTAATGCATGTTTGCATCAACATGACAACACCGTTCTGTTCAAACCTCTTGATAGATAGACTATACTCAGAAAACTGAAGACAGCAAAGCTCTTCAAGGACATTTAATGATTGGTATGTAATGTAATGTATAGACTAGAATACACATCCGGAGTACATTTAATATAACTTTACAAACAACTGGCGAACTATTGACTTAAGGATGTTTTTACTTAAGAAACAAATTATCATTATCTTGTTGATTCATCCTCTTCGTTCACTTTATAAAATATTATTATATATATAAACTTTCACAATATGAACTTACTTTCTTTATCACTTCCCCATACGTTTCGAGGTAATGTTCCTCTTCCTCAGTGGGAGTAAATACTGAATGTCATTTTACAGAATAACGGTTATGGACTATAGGTGTGTGTGGTGGGAGGGTATTGGCGCTGAGGTTCAAATTGTGTGTTTGGATCAGTGTATCGAATAGTGTATGTGATCTATAATGTAATTGTTCATTTAATATTGTAATTTTTGCATGTGTGGGTATAATGTTGTGTTTGCGGCATGTTTTGTTGTATGCGATGTTCAAGGAAGTTTTAGTTATCTGTATTCTGGCATTCCTGTATTTGTGGATGTAATACGCGGTGTGGGCGGTATTATAATTATCTTGTTGATTCATCCTCTTCATTCACTTTATAAAATATTATTATATATATAAACTTTCACAATATGAACTTACTTTCTTTATCACTTCCCCATACATTTCGAGGTGATGTTCCTCTTCCTCAGTGGGAGTAAATACTGAATGTCATTTTACAGAATACCGGTTATGGACTATAGGTGTGTGTGGTGGGGGTTGATGGTGGGAGGGTATTGGCGCTGAGGTTCAAATTGTGTGTTTGGATCAGTGTATCGAATAGTGTATGTGATCTATAATATAATTGTTCATTTAATATTGTAATTTGTGCATGTGTGGGTATAATGTTGTGTTTGCTGCATGTTTTGTTGTATGCGATGTTCAAGGAACAACACACACACACACACACACACACACACACACACACACACACACACACACACACACACACACACACACACACACACACACACACACACACACACACACACACACACACACACACACACACACACACACACACACACACACACACACACACACACACACACACACACACACACACACACACACACACACACACACACACACCTATAGTCCATAACCGTTATTCTGTAAAATGACATTCAGTATTTATTCCCACTGAGGAAGAGGAACATCACCTCTAAACGTATGGGGAAGTGATAAAGAAAGTAAGTTCATATTGTGAAAGTTTATATATATAATAATATTTTATAAAGTGAACGAAGAGGATGAATCAACAAGATAATTATAATACCGCCCACACAGCGTATTACATCCACAAATACAGGAATGTCAGAATACAGATAACTAAAACTTCCTTGAACATCGCATACAACAAAACATGCCGCAAACACAACATTATACCCACACATGCACAAATTACAATATTAAATGAACAATTACATTATAGATCACATACACTATTCGATACACTGATCCAAACACATAATTTGAACCTCAGCGCCAATACCCTCCCACCACACACACCTACAGTCCATAACCGTTATTCTGTAAAATGACATTCAGTATTTACTCCCACTGAGGAAGAGGAACATCACCTCGAAACGTATGGGGAAGTGATAAAGAAAGTAAGTTCATATTGTGAAAGTTTATGTATATATAAGAACAAATTATCAGTTAATCTTTAAAATATGGTTTAACATGAAATGAATTAAACAAACTGTTAAACAAGAGTCAGCTGTAATATCATACAACTTACTTTATTGAATACAAACATTGCTATTTTGATTTTAATTATTTAAATGTCAAAACGTTTAAATAATTTTGAGAGGCTACATTAAGTAATTGCATATGAAATGTGTACACATAAGTAGTATAAAAACTACAAAATACTTTTATGTTTATAATATCTAAAGACATTTCTATAAATTATTACAAATTATTTTCTGTGTAAATGTTGACATGCTACCGACAGCATGATAGACACTGGCACATATTTACCAGTATTAAAGTATAGTAATTTTGTTAATTCACACATTGCCAATACAAATAACATTGTAGTTACATATCCCCTACAGCAATTACATATAACTTGTGTGTGCGTATGCGAGTGTGTATGTGAATTTATGAAATCTCTCACAAACTGTATCTGTACCATGGCTCTGAACTGGGGATTATATAGAGAGGGTGTAATTTCAGTAAGCAGAGAGGTTTTACTAGCCACGAACATCATGTACCACTTTGCTAAACCTTTTGAGGGGGGAATGACCAAATAAAAGGATTTACAGATAACTATACAATATAGACAATAGCCTACAGTATTTCTTTCTCAATCGACAATAACTACTAAGTACTGTTTTAAGAAATGTAGTTCAATTTCAAAAAAGACGCCAAGAAGGACTACACAAGGATGGTGTGTTATATACAGGCGGGGTGGGGGGGAATGGTCACTCCAGACTATATTTGTCGTTTAGTGATTTTGTGATTGTGAATATGGCATAAAATATATCATGTTATGTAGGTTCACGCTTTTATTCTAAAATTACTTCAAATCGTAACTGTATCTTACCTGTGTGTTAATTTTTGTTTGATATGTACCTTTAAATGAGTACTGTGTACTATAACCTGTGAGTGAATATTATTAAAATAACAAGATCTGATAAACACAGATATGATTTTACACTTGTACGTTACTAAACTTACTTTTAAAAGTTAATGGTCCACCGTTTCACCCCAAAAATCAACTCTCCCTCCCCCACCGAAAATTGGTTGTTGGATCCACCGCTGGTCAGTTGTACAGAATGCCCTTTGATTTTACAAAAGAAACTATACTTTCCTAAAAATAATTCTACATAAAACAAATAAAAATATATAAACTGTTTTGTGAGTTTTTATAACTTTTTCAATGCTTGAAATATATATTTTTCCGATCTTTTAGCTGTACTGTAGGCCAACATCGAATATTAAAATTGCAATTACAAAATTTCGGTTTGAAATGAAGAAAGTATAGATAGTTTAAATGAATATTATATTATTTTTCAATATATATCCGGAATACACAATCACATTTACTGAAACAACTATGTAAGTCTGTAAGGTACTGATAAAGAATCCAACTGATAAGTATATTCATGAACTTAACACTTAAAAAACAAAATAACTAATCTTGGTACAGGGGAACGGCTGTGTCTACTGTCTTTCTAAAGTCTATTATAGTTCTATTTTTTACCGACTAATGCGACTGAGCCAACTTATAACATCTCTTGGAACTAGTAAAACACGCACTATCAATAACGCTTGTTGATTTCTAAGCGCTTTTACGAGAAATGATTCTCACACTTCTTCAGACCGGTAGAGTCGCTGCTGTGCGCGGTTCCATTCAAACGGGCCACATGAGTGTGTCGTCGTTGCGTTTGCAAATAAATACAATTGTAAAAACAAATATTTCCACACAAATTACTTTTTCAATGTTCACTTCAGCCTAGCGTTTCGTGTATATACATACAAATTAACTTTCTAATTAAGTGAACGAACGAAACGAGTCTCAGTTTTGACTCGACCGTTTAGCATTTGTCTATCTCAGTGGTTCCCAAGCTTTTCAGTCCGCGGACTCCCCAAAAATTAAAAATTTCACGGACCCCGTCTGAGTTATGAAATAAAACAAACAGTAAATATGATAGATACACTCTTATATTTTAATTAAAATGTATTAAAATCAAAATTCTCTTAACTTGGAAAATTATAATATTAATTATATCAAGTGTGAACAATGAAGTTGCTTTTGAACAATTAGCTCTGGAATATTAGGTTTAATGTCTGATAATTTCAATATTAAATCACTCTCGACATAAAGTTTATTTCTTAACTTTCCCAACCTCGGCTCTATCTTTCCACACACGGATCGAAATCCAGCTACTTAGGCGTAAAACCAGCTACATGGAAAAACGTTTTGCTTAGATACAATGCTAATACGCGAGATACAGTGCTTATAAGCAAGACACAGTCATTATACGTGGACTAAAACAGCGCTAGTCAATTCGGCTGACAAACAGATCTGCTGCACGACATGATTTAAAGACATTATTAAAGCCATTAGTTTGAAATTACTTTTACAACTATCAATTAGTTTGAACAAAAACAAACTAGGCTACTGGAATCTTCTACTAATTGTTTTAGGATTCTAAAATTTAGATTTTAGAGAATAAAAAATCTGATAAAATTACGGTATACTCCATTTTTTCTTAAAAGGTCCGCGGACCCCCTGAAACATTGTCGCGCACCCCACTTTGGAAACCACTGGTCTATCTGTCTATCTATCCATATGGGATATGTCTCACGCTAACTTTGAACGCATTAGCCGATTTTCGTAAAACTTGGCAGGCATGTTCCAACTTTTACCCTACAGAACACTATTGTTTTTGAGATTGATCTCTAAAAAAATATGGAGGTAGGAGGCAAAAATAGGGGGAAATTGTAAAATAATCACAAAAGCCCGTATGGAATATCAAATTAAAGGGAATTTAAGCCACACACAATCTGACTACACAATCTGAGTGTTCGTTTTTAAAAATAAAAAAAAAATTTTGGACGTCAGGGCCCAAAAAAGTAAGTGAAAATTTGGAAATAATCGCAGTAATTAACGTGGGGTATCAGATTAAAGAGAATTTTAACTAACATCTTAATGTACTGTTAAGTTCTGGAAATATAAAAATTGTTGGCCCCAGATCCCAAAAAAGAAACAACAAATTTGGAAGAAAAAGAATCAAAACTTCGAAAAAAGTTGTGAAAATCCAGCAGGGTGTCTGACTAAAAGGAATTATAACCAAAATCCGATTGTTTAGAATTTTTAGTGTTTATTGTATGATTGTGTGCTCTCCAATTGTTCCTACTTAGTAGTAACATACTGTATTAAGCAAAATTAATAAAAACCTAATTCTAAAGGACAATTCAATTAACTGAAAGGTACCTATATTTTTAGCGCCATCCAGGACTGTATCCTCTGTAACCAGTGGGGACCTTAATTAATTTCAGACAGTTGACTTTGTTTATTACAAACCGTCCCATTATTTAATCGTTTCTTTATAGAGCCTTTACTGTGGGTAGATGCAGCCACAAATCTTATTTAGTCTGTAACGCCTTAGTCCCCGACAACCATGGTGTAAGATTTATCATATATTGAAGAGGGCGTTTACATTTTCATTTGTGTCTGCGCGTGCGCGCGTTATTTGTGTCTATGCGTGTTCTGCCCTCTCTCATAGTAACTTTCGGTAAGCCACTGTTTCTTTAACTGTCGTGCAAAACGATGGCGATTTCGCTGTAGGTAATATTATTTTTATATGTAAAGAAGAGATAGAAAATTCTGTCTGTCTGTCTATCTGTCTGTCTGTCTGTCTGTCTGTCTCTCTCTCTCTCTCTCTCTCTCTCTCTCTCTCTCTCTCTCTCTCTCTCTCTCTCTCTCTCTCTCTCTCTCTCTACGTTTTACTACCTTTGTGTATGGCCGGCTTTGTAAGAGCTTACACGTGTTGTTGTTTTTTACCAATCTTCTTAATCTTCAGTACTACACCCCAACGTGAGCCCTGGCTTCCAACACCAATCTTGTCTACTCTCCTGTCCATTGCCATCTCAGTGTAGCTCCTCACAGCCATTCTCCTGAGATCTTCTAGCACACAATCCAACCATCTTATCCTAAGTAGGCCCCTCTTTCTGCTTTTTAGGCTTGCGCCCTCAGGATTTTCTTTGGCATACGCTGGATCATCCATCCGCTCTCTAGGTGAACTAGCCATTGTATTCGTTGAGCCTTCACGAATCTTACAATCCCCTTATGATGCAATAGCTTATCTACATCCTGGTTATTTCTTATTCTCCACTGGTTTTAACCACTAGGCCTACACTTCAGAAATTAACTAGGCCACTTACCAAATATCGAGTTGTTCATTGTTCGTAGTCCGGACAAATTTTCTCATGTATGCAATCGAGACTGTACGTACGCAGAACAAAACCTGTATCTTTTATTGCATACATTATAATCTTACAAGTGTATCTTAAAATTGCATTTGAATGTATTTTGAACCTCGTAAATTGCAATAATTTACTGTCATTAGAATGTTGATTTTTCATTTTTCCATATTTCTCGATACTTTGACTGCTCTTTTTCTTTAAAAGTATATGAGAAATATCGTTATTCTTTTAATTTGGAATTGCATGTGCTTATATTATCTATTTATTTATAATCTTTTCCGTGTGATACTATAATATTCTCTACTGATTTTGTCTCATTCCTTGTCTATATAATAACTGTTTTTTTTGTATTCTCCATAATTTTATTGTTTACTTCATTGTTCTGTACATCGAATTTCTTATTTCAGGTTTATTTACTTTTTTAGGAAATTTTGCGTTCTATTTTGTTTCGTCGATCACTGTCTTTTTTCAGTTCTTTAGCTTTTTTATTAATTCTTTTACCTGAGGTAATACGTATTTTGTTTTCTGTTGGTAAATCAAGTGTATCCTTCATTTTCTCCACTTAACACAGTCAAATTAGAGTTTAAAAATGAAACAGTTGATAGTAAAAATTTTTCTCAGTTGTAACCAAACATGCATAATAAAGAAATAAAGACATGTGTCACTAGCTGTAACAATCGTTGTTAACAGTTAAAACAAGTAGAGGGGACAGAAAATAAAGTTTTTTGTAGTAACACTAAAATAACTTTTACTGAAAAACGTAAAGGGTATTTTTTTTCAAAGCTTGAAACATTGCGTTTTAGTTTTCTTGATGTTGTACAATAGAGAATGACCGAGGTTTATTGAAGTAGTGGTAATTTTTCACCCTTAAAAACAACCTTTCAAGTGTAATTTTCTTTTTCTTAGTCAAAACTGAAGGTCGTATGTAAAAATAATGATCTATAAAATGGAAAGTTTATTGAACGAGCAAAGCGAGTTCTCAGTTTTAACTCGCCGTTTGGCATTTGTCTGTCTGTCTATCTATCTATCTATCTACTTGGAGTATGGTTCATGATAACTTTTGAATGAAACAGATTTTTATAAAACACGGTATGTGTGTCAATACTTTTACCTCAATAATTTCTTAATAAACATACAATTCAAAAAACAAACAATAATTTCTTCATAACAAAACGCTTGGCCTATTTTCCTTCTAAAAATCGCGTATTTTTGCATTTATGTTATTTTACCACAATTAGTTGCATGAGTAGTTGTTTGAAGTTACTTTAGATTCTTTACCATGATTTAACAAGTTTTAATTCTACTGAATAATACTGTATTTAGCTCACACATTTTTAGTACACGTACATCGTAGTAGAGCATAAATATGTAGATCTATTCCATGGTCAATATTTTAGAAAAGTAAATATATAATTAAATCTGTATTTAAATTTATTCCATTTAGCATTTGGGAATCAGAAAAAATAACCCAGTTTGTTGAATTTTTCAACAACGCAGAAAAATGCATGGTTCTTATAAGGAAAATAGGCTAAATGTTTTGTTAGGAAAGAAATGTAATAACTCGGTTTCTTTTCATCGAATTCCGTAAACAAGGTATCGTTGTATTAAAACAAGAGTAACTTTTTATGTAATATGGTTTTTGTTATAAGCAGGCACTGTCGACATTTGTAAAATTTAGAATTAATTTTTTCAATCAGCCGCCATTTATTTTCAAGATAACAGTTTGGGTTGTTTTATACTTATAAGAAATACTGTACTTTCTGTGTATACTAAATTTCTACTTCACAACTCATTCCGTTCAGCAATTATTAATTATTTAAAAAAAACACATATAGACAAACGGACGGAAAACAAAGCATTTTCCGGCATACGTTTATTGGACATTTTCATTCAGTTTTATAGAATCATTTCCCGAAGTTTGGTACCATCTTTTTGGAACATTGTCTACATGCTTGTGGAGATCTATGAAAACATTCATAAACCTAAAATCTAGGACTATATTTTTGTCATTTAGGGATTATGGTTATAAATTTAACTAAAAAGACCAATGAAGGGTTCGGGATTTTTAGTGTTTATTGTATTTATAAAAATTAGAGTTTAATAATGGTTGTATGCTTTACGATTATTGTTTTACTTAAAAAAACATTAGAGTTATCGGGGTTTTTAAAAGTTTTCTTTCACTTTCTTTGTTTTTAAGCTACGGGCATAACCTCCATTAACCGTGGTAACGACGTTTGCTCATCTCCTCGTGGTGGTTTTTGGTTAAAGCAAAGAATCGTACTATAAAGAAATTTAGTCACAACTTTAAACAAATTAAATTTATTGTTTGATTATAGCTGGAATAAGTGCATTTCATTCAAAATAGTGAGCGAGATTTCCAACTCAGGGAGCTTACTAGTTAGATTACTTTTCACTTGAGACCTATCTTATCCGTTTGTGATAGAAATTACCTAAGTTAAGGTTAAAAATATTTAACAAGTGTGTGCTCATGAAAACCAACATTATTGCATAACTTGTGTAGAGTACAAATGGTTAAACTTTGTACTGTAGAAATCCGCATTGCGGTCCGTGCAGTGACGTCATTTTTCTCCCCACGCTAATCTGCTGCCGGCTTGCATCCAAGCTAGCAGCAGTCAAAATTAATTAGTTCCTTGCAAGACTCCGAGCGGGCACCTCGCTCAGTTCGCCAGCCGCGGCTACATAAAGTTTTCAATATTTTATAATTTTAGCATGATCATCATGCGATAATTTACTTAGGCGATCTCGGCCTTTACACACTGTTATGGGTTTTCAATATTTAATTCTATCTTAATTCTCCGGCATTTATGCCGCGCTAAAACTGCACGCGCCAGCAACTACGTCTTATTAATTTTCAATAAACTATTAGCTCAAGAACATATACAGTCCACTTTATTATTTCACTAATTTACCAGCACCTCAACTAACGTTCTAAGACCAACTTAAGATTTTATCGAGAGCGTCTAACACGCAACATTTTGGTCCTCCGCGGCCGCATTTTGGTCCACCACGGAAATTCAGATATATTTCATTTAATGGGCCCAAACAACCTGTGGTTCAAGCCCGAATACTTTCGAACTCTAGATAGCTGGCCGTTGCATGACTTCATTGTTCTCAAAAAAAAAAAAACTTCATGCGTGACATTGCAAGATTCTGCAGAGCATCAACTCTGAGACAACAAGACACTACAAGACATCATCATTTGTCCTACAGCAGCGAAATTCCAGAACCTTAAAATTATACGGAGAGCTACAACTTCAAGCGTCACCAGACCAGCAGAAACAAGAGTTGCGCCAACTTCTAAGGATTGCCGAACAGGATCACCACTGAAACAACGGGATCGACGCCAGCTTGAACACGCCAGGATTCACAATCCACGTGAATATGAACTCACATTTCTCATAATTTTTCATGTATAATTTTTACGTACAGCAAACTCAGTAATATTTTTGCACAGATTTAATAACATTTAATGTAACATCATTAACAATTTTTACATAAACAGATATTAGTGTCAAGTGGCCATAAACTTGTATTTTTATCTAGATTTTCATATGTACATATGTACATAAATTTTCATTTACGCAACTGTACAATAACGCATTAAGAAACTTAAGTGATGTGATAAGACTATATGTATATTGTCACTTTGAATAATTCATATTTTCAATAACTTTCATAACTATTTGTTAAAAGAGGAAATAAGTACCTATTATAGTAAGTAATATATTAAGGTGTACACCGATCACTGGCTCCCGCAACATATCAGAATTTAGCAAATTATTCAAATTACAACAATTGTTCATCTGGTCTATATTTAACTATTGTTTTCGAATCACATTTGCATTTAGTCATGGCTGATGTGAAGGCGCTAATTAAGAAACGGGGCACAATTAAAGCTTCTATATCCCGTGTGAATACTTTCGCTGACAATTTCGATCCGGACAAAATCGATCACCATGCCTTAAAAATTAAACTCCGCCATTTGATGGAATTGTCCATGAAGTATGACGAAATTCAGACTCAAATTGAGGCTGATGATTCCGATTTCACATCAGTCAGTGACAGAGTTCAAACAGAGGATGATCTCTGTAATATTGAGTGCAAGTTACACCATTTATTGGAGCAAGTAGAGGAGATGAACAAGAAGCCATTGGATCAAGCTAAAGTTACGCCAGTTAAAACCCCCCCTATACAGTTAGAGCCAATTAAATTGCCCTGCTTCTCAGGGAGCATTATTGATTGGCAACATTATTATAATATGTTTGTGGAACTAGTACACGTCAGAACTGACCTGACGAACATCCAGAAATTACATTATTTACACTCGTCATTAAGGGACGAAGCGTTAAATGTAATAAAATCTCTTCCAATCACCCATGAAAATTATGCAGTAGCCATTGATCTATTAAGGGCCAGGTATGACAGCAAATTAATTGTCTCAGCCTATCACATAGGGAATGTCTTGGGCGTGAAGTCCATTCAACATGTGAGTCCATGGTTGGCATTTCCAAATTCATTGACAAGATCACCGCAAATATAAATGCTTCAAATTCATTAAATTTACCGGTAAATACCTTTGAAATCATTTTCGTTCAATACTTAACGCAAAAACTCGATAATCAGACATGTCGGCTCTGAAAAGAAAGCCTGTCAGACGAGCGATTTCCTAATTTCAATAATTTTATTAAATTTTTAAATAATAGAAGGCAATTATTGCAAAACATCGGCGGCGCGACCAGCTCAGTAAGCAAAATACACGTTAGCGATAAGACTCCCTATCGCAAAGCTATTGAACCGGTTGATATTACTAGGTCGACATTCCATTCTCATATCAGCAACAACATCTGTCAGCTGTGTCGTGGTAAACACCGCCTTTCTGAATGCCCACAATTCGTGGCTATGTCTCCCCCTGAACGAAAAAATATTTTAATTAAACATAAACTCTGCTTAAATTGCATACGTCCAGGCCATGATCTCGCACACTGTCCTTCCAAATTTGCTTGCAGGATATGCGCTAAACGCCACCACACAATGATCCATATATCAGGCAATAACTCTTCGTGTAGGAACAATCAGTTTTCACTGAAACTGCAAACGAACAAATCTATCTTATTATCCACCGCTGTCTGCATGACAACTGACCATGCCGGTAGGAAGCACCCAGTAAGGATTTTATTGGACTCAGGATCGCAAGCTAACTTCTGCACCATGAGTTTCGCACGTCGCATGGGTCTAAAATTAACTAAATCTCAATTACCCATCACCGGTATAAACAATTCCTTATCTCAAGCTGACTTCAGTACTAGGGTAAGGTTGCATTCCCGTTATAAGAAATTTAGTTTGAACGTACATTGCGCTGTGCTTCCCAGCATTACGAATAATCTCCCTGCGGAATCATTTGATATCTCATCTCTAAATATACCAAAAGGCATGTTCCTAGCTGACCAGCAACTGAACTTCTCTTCGCAAATCGACCTATTGCTTGGTGCTCAGTATTATTTACAATTAATTGAACCTGTCAAATTCATCCGTAGCCCACATTTTCCCATAATACAGGAGACAAAATTGGGATTCATTCTCGCGGGTAACTTGCTATTTAATGTCGATATGACGAAACCTGTCTCATCGTTCCATAGCATGTGAAGATAATAATGCTATTTCCTCGCAACTAAAGGACTTCTGGAATTTAGAGGACGTTGCTGTTCGTGCCCCCTCCGTTGAGGACTCGGAATGCGAAAGTCATTTTGTCGCTAACACTTTCCGTAATAATGATGGCAGATTTGTGGTATCCCTACCACGCAGGTTATACAATTCTCATTTGGGCGATTCTCTTCACGGAGCTATTCGCAGGTTTCAATTACTGGAACTCAAGTTCAAGACCTTCACAAGGACTATAGCGCATTCATGCATGAATATTTAACTCTTGGTCACATGTCTTTGCTTGATCCTTACGATTTATCAGTGAACAAGTCAGACACCTTTTACTTGCCGCACCACTCAGTTTTTAAGGCTCTAGTATAACTACCAAATTGCGAGTTGTTTTCGACGGCTCTGCCAAAACAACGAACAATTTGTCCTTGAACGACACGTTGATGGTTGGTCCCACGGTCCAGCAGGATCTGTTCTCTATTATGTCTCGGTTTCGCACTCACCGATACGTCCTCATTTCGGACATTGAGAAGATGTACCGCTAAATATTAGTTAATCCCAAGGATTCTAATTTGCAACGAATTGTCTGGCGCGACGCCCCCCATAGGGAACTCCAACATTACGCCTTGAGGACAGTCACATATGGGACTGCAAGTGCGTCATTTCTTGCTACAAGATGTCTGGCTCAAATAGCCCAGGAAAATAAAACTAAACACCCTATAGCTTGCTCAGTCATTGTGACGATTTCATTAATAAAAATATGGTAATTAATAAATAGGTAATGTGAAGGCTGAGAAATTTTAAATTTTTAATAAAATCGCACATTTAAACTAAATCTTATTGCTATCATTAAATAATAATAATATTTAATAAAGAGTTGTAATAATAAAATAAAAAGGAATACGAGTGTACAGAAAGGGTAAACCTTGTTAATTAATCCTGCATAGACATGCGCTAACCGGAATTAACTTGAATTCCGACCCCTAAACAAACTAATAATACTTGTAAATTTGACTTTATTTAAATAATTAAACAAGACCACTGTAATGTACTTTAATAACGTCTGTAATTAAGAATATCTCTGCTTAATTAAATAGTCAAATTTTAATCCTTTAAATAAAGAAGGAACATGGAACTACTTTTATGCTGAATAGTAAATGACGCGAGATTACTACTCTCACCCCTTAACTATTAACCCACTTGCAATGGAGCGCTCACGCCGTAAGCTGCGCACAGCGTTGGTTCGCGACGCAGAGATAAATATGTGAAAGTTCGCTAAAGAATATCTTAATAACTAAATTGTGCGCCGATGACATCTCTATCAAATCTTAAATAAGAAATTATGTAATTAATACAGTACTAGAACCATGAGGTGAAATTCAACTACTAAATAATCATGTGAAGTGAATACCAGTGAAACAAACTTTCGCTTTATTTATTCTAACAACAAGAATTACTACAGTCATCTAAGAAGAGAGTACCACAGCCAGAATGATTTAACATACGTCAGGAACTTCACCGTCACCGGATACTAAGGTAACGACAGACCTTCAGGAAACACACCGAGGACCGAGGAGCCAAATCTGCATCAACTACAGGAAACCACAGGTGACATGGAGGCTTGTCTTCCATGGTTATGAGATACTAAAATTATAACCAACAAAAGACAATTTAACTAACACTTTAAGACTTTTAAAAACAGACATTATATGTAAGATGTAGTCTGTAATCAAATAAAACTGTTTGTAGTAAAAGAGTAAAAGTTTAAACTAAAAGCATTATTGTTTTAAAATGGTTAATAAAGTCAATTCTTCAAATGGCACAATTTTCAAGATTGTATAGGGGGAGGTGACCATTATTAACATACTATATTCAGTCCCGGATCCGTGGAATAAATTTAAATTAATGTACATCTTTATTTTGAGGGCCCTTGTGAAAGAATAAAATATATAATCATCTTGTAAACTGTAAGCTGTTGAACCATATATGTTGAGAACTTTGAGTAGAGCAATTAATCTCATTATGTAATAAAGAGATGTCATCTTTAGTACAGACTAAACTGAGTGCATAAATCAACAGTCTCCCCTTCCCAGTTTCCTTTTATATTATTTGTTTTGGTGTTGTGATTAATTTTCAGCTCGTCACAACGAAGGCAGCCTGTATAATTTGCAGAACCAATTAATGCGGGTTCCCTATGTTATAATACAAGTTGAGATGTTATAAATTGCGCCACTCTGCTGCTTTTGCTGCTATTGCTGCTGCTGCTATTGCTATTGCTATTGATCTTGCTGCTATTGCTTCTTTTGCTATGCTTTATTAAATTTAAATTTGCTGCTCCTTTAAAAAAAAAAAAAAAATTGTGTCCCAATATTACACACACAAGCTGTTGATCTATTCACTCATGTACTTTAATACGTGTCAAAATTTTAAATAAAATAAAAATAATAACTATTATTATAGTAATATAGTATAGGTAACTTTAATTGTAAATATAATATGTGTAAACTTATATTAACATATTGACCCACGTAAACAAAACCATGTACGTACTTGTCCAAAAATTTCATTCATCAACGTGTCAATTTGACGACAAACTCGGACAGGTAAATATCCTGTTGCCGCCTGTGTAAAACTGTCCTAGTTACCCTCCCGCAAGTTGAGTTAGACAATACGCCACCCACTTTGATAGTTCTATTGTTATGAGAAGCGTGTATTATCCTGTGCTTAGTAACCGAGGATTCCCCCTTTGTTGAACGTATATTGAAGCCTGTGTGAGATTTCTCTCTCTCTACCAATGTAAAATGATTAAAGGTCACATTTTAATTGTTTATTTGTAAAAAAAAACAAAGAGTAAGAATACAATTGATTTATATTTTTATTTTTCTTGTGTAAAAAAAAAGAAAGCGTTGTATAGAATTTAATGCAGATAGTAGAATAATTATTTATAGCCACTCACATTTCAAAAGTGGCTGTATTTAACCCTGATCTATTATTAAAAGATGAGCTGTGCTACGAAGCAATTTTACGCGTTTAAAACACGTGAATGTAACAGTGTCTGAATTGCGAAAATCATTACTCGAAACCAGATCAGATATACCCTCGCAGTTAGATAGATTGCGTGAACTCGATTACGACAGCGAACGAGAAACCTGTTATGCGAAGTATAGGGAACTGACGTTATTATCTCAAAACCTTCAAGACGAAAAATCACCTACTGTAATATTGCGCGTCACGCACCGAATAGAACATTTAACCCGCCGGTTGAACAATTTATTAAGCTGGCCCGACGTCACCGTAATCCCTCCCGATGTGCAGAAATTTGCTGATGAGGCATTACGCCAATTACCCATAATTATCAACGACTTACGACGAAAGTCAGACTCAACTAGAATGGAGGAAATTGAGCACTACTTACAAAAATTATATATTTCCCCGGTTCAATCCCCTACTTTAGAACACCCTCCCTCCACCTCGAACCACGAATCACCCACCGTATCGAAGATACAACCGACTCATGAACAGTTACCTAGTAGAGAATTAAATACCCTAACGATATCAGAACCCCTACAGCCTAATGGTCACCATACTCGCACTAGTCGATATGCGATTACAAGTCCTAATGCAGCCACAAATCCTTCGAAATGTATGCCAAATGTAAATTTTAATGTAGACCTCTACGGAAAGATTACCCACCCAGTAGAGAAAATAATTAATGAAATTCCTTACACCGATGGCTTAAGTATAACGAAACTGTTGAATTTTATCAGATACCTACTGCAAATAAAAGATCTACAACAATTGAACGATTGGCAAATACTGCAAGTAATCCTACCCAAATGTAAACCACCATTACGAGATCGTGTACTGGAATCATTAAACTCGACTCTTCCAGTAGAAGAACTTCATACTACCATAATCAAATATTTTATCCCTACGGGAATTTACGAGGAGATTAAAAGAAATACCGTACTTCGAGTACAAGGCGCCCATGAAAGACTGGCACACTATATTGCAGACATCAGAGAATCTTCACGACTACTGCAAGTCGACTGGAGTGAGAAACAATTGGTCGATACTATTCTAGTAGGCTTATCTCCTGAAGAACGCTCCCGTTTAGCACTAATAAGTAGACCCCACACTTTCGCTGACCTTGAACAATGTAGTATTCACTCTTCAAATGTATGGTACGCAGATCAGCACAGACATGCATCGGTATCCACAACACCACATAGAAAGGAAACGCAAGCCCTAGTCTCAGATGCAAGAACTCTACGAGAAAGACGACCATTTCGGCGACCAACCTATTTTCATGGCCATGGTAAGTCCAAGGAGCCTCAACCTCGACAGGAAACCAGTGAGACCCCACGTAAAGAATATGTATGCTATAACTGCGGGAAACCTGGACACCTCAGTAGAAACTGTACACGGAAACAGTACAATCAGAAAACTCATTATCCAAAAAACATGTAAGGCGGGGAGATCCGAAACCCTGTGTCTTCCGCAGCATCGTGAAAACAGGTAAACCCCTGAGAGACAACAAATTAAAACAAAATAATAATAATAACAAAAGAAAATTAGACCCCTATGTTAGAAAATTTATCGATAAATGTAACGCTATTAATAAATGTGATTTCAGTAAGTGTCAATTACCGTATATACAAGTTGACCTTGGTGTTACATCCACCCTCGGATTAATTGATTCCGGATCAACGCGAAGTTTAATTAGTCAAGAGCTAGCCAATAAATTATTTAAACACAATTTAGTTAAACGCAGTCAACCAGTAAATATTAGATGCGCTACAGCTAATAAACAAAACTTAATGATAAAACTTATCATCACGTTTAAAATAAAAATTAAGAATCTAACGTGGTATTTTCCAATGTTGGTAAGCGACGAGTTAGGACCCGAGTTAATATTGGGAGCTGATTTTATCAGTAAAACAGGAATAATTCTAGATATTCACGATAAGAAATTTTATTTTGGATTCGATCGTTCACGAAAATATAACTTGGATGATAATGCAAATAACAGATAGAGTACTAGCACGACCTCTTTACATCTAAAACATCACGAATCTGAATTAGGTCATCTGGAAAGTAAAGATAGACGGAACATACAGACATTAATAAAACAATTCTCTAATGTCCTCACCCCAAAGTTAGGACTGACGGACCTGATAGAGTACAAAATAAATTTGAGCGACAATAAAGTAATACGTTTAGCCCCATACAAGTTATCACCTCCAAAAATGGAAGTAATGAGGAACCAAATTAACAAATTGTTAGAACAAGGAGTTATCGAACCCTCTACTTCATCTTATTCATCACCCGCGTTTTTAGTACCCAAAAGTAACGACAAACATAGATTAGTTGTGGACTACAGACAACTAAATAAACGGATAGAATTTGAATCTATACCGCTTCCCGACATCCACAGTGCTTTTCATTATTTTACGAAAGCAAAAATTTTTACCATTATGGATTTAAATCAGGCATTTCATCAAATACCCCTTTCGGAAGAATCAAAACGTCTAACCGCATTTGCCGTCCCTTTCAACCTGTACCAATTTACGAGGGTACCCTTTGGTATATCCCAAGGTAGTTCTGTATGTAGCAGATTATTAAAAAAATTATTTCATGATATAAAATTTAAATATGTGTACCACTACTTAGATGACATCGTTATCTACAGCGAGTCAATTGAGCAACATCTTAAACATCTACGTGAAGTACTATCCCGATTGGAGAAAGCTGGATTAACAGTAAACCCCAGTAAAGTAAATTTTGCTGTCACACAATTTTCATTTTTAGGCCACATCGTAAAAGCCAACGGAAAGGTAAGCATAGACCCCGAGCGAACCCGTGCTATCAGAGAATTTTACCACCGTGGGATGCGAAAGGAATAGCCCGATTTTTAGGAATGATAAATTATTTCCACAAGTATATCCCACATCTAGCCGAAATTGCAGCACCGCTAAATACCTTAAGAAAGAAGGGAGTTAAATTTGAGTGGAATGAGCAACACCAAACCGCATTCGAGAAATTAAAAGAAAGCATCATATCACCCCCAGTACTACAATTAGCCGATTTTACAAAACCGTTTGTAGTGCAGACTGACAGTTCATGTGTAGCCCTAGGTGCAGTAATATATCAGGAAGTAGATAACTCTAGATTACCTATTAGTTACGCTTCACGCACCCTGACAGACCAAGAAAAGAAATACTCCGCATACGAATTAGAATGTTTAGCTATCGTTTTCGCTTTTGAGAAGTTCAAACCCTTTTTAGAACATAAAGAGTTTTTGTTAGAAACAGATAATCAAGCATTATCTTGGCTACTAAATCACCCAAAACAGTTAGGTCGTATCGGAAGATGGGTATTAAGATTAAATTGTTTTAAATTTAAAGTACAACATATTAGAGGCACCCAAAACGTAGTTGCCGATACACTGTCACGTATGTTCCAGCCGAGTAGTAAAACATACGAAAACAAGGAGAGTAGAGAAACGCCGATTATCAATACTTTAATGACCGAATTTCCTCTTGCATTTACGGACTTAGCCCAGTATCAACAACAAGACCCACGTTTGAGACCAATTATTGAAAAACTCGATAAAGGAAATAAGTCAGAAAAATACATATTAAGTAAGAGAGTGTTATGTTGTAGAATAGCGAACGGAAAATATTTACGAATAATCGCCCCTGATATTATTAAACCTATGCTGATGGAATATATCACTCTTCCACCATTGGAGCACATATGGGAATAAATAAGACCATACATCGAATTCGTAAAGAATATCACTGGGAAAATATGAACAGTGAAATCGCTAATTTCGTGAAAAGATGTAAGTTGTGTGCACTCAGCAAACCAGCGAGAAACAGTCAAATAAGTCAATTAATCTCAGAAATTCCTGCTACCCCGTTCTCCAAAATTTATTTAGACTTTTCAGGACCCTACCCGCGTTCTAAATCAGGAAATACAATGTTACTAATTTGCGTAGATTCTTTCAGCAAATTCGTCTGGATGTACCCCATGCGGCGAGCATTAGCTTCAACCACCGTAAGTATTTTACAGCATAGATTATTTAAAGAATTCGGTACCGCAGTCCATCTAGTGTCGGATAACGGACCACAGTTTAAGTCCAAGGAATTCAGGAACATGTGTTTCAAACTAGGAATAGACCACATTACCACTACAGAGTATCGTCCGCAAGGAAATATAGCTGAAAGGTATTTGCGAAACCTAAAATCTGCTTTAATAGCCTACCATGCAAACGATCATACGTCTTGGGACCAGAACCTATCCTGGATACAATTCGCCTTTAATTCAAAATATCATGAAGGACATAAGTCTACCCCATTCGAATTATTGTTCAAATATAAACCTAACCACCCATTATCCACTAAGTGGAAAATACATGAGTTGTTACCCCTTGAAATTAGGGATAAAAATATAAAGAAAATCTGGAATGAAGCGCGCGCTAATTTACGAGCAAACTTAGCGAAATCAAGGAAATATCACGAGCGAAATAATAATAATAATGAAGTAAAGTACCAAATCGGTGAGTTAGTAATGTATAAAACACACCCTACGAGTAGTGCAATCTATAAGACAACTTCCAAGCTATCATACCGATGGTGCGGTCCTTATCAAATTCACAAATACATAACTCCAGTAACTGTAGCCCTGTACGAACCTCTACTCAAAAATATGTACGAAGAACACATATTTCGCAGATAAAACGTTATCACGAAGAAGGAAATGGTAGAGTGCAAGCTAAATAAATGTAAAAAAAAAGGTATATGTTGTGTACTCAACTGCTAAAGAGTACTTGAGTAACATTTGGCTACCTAATCGTATAAATAGGTACGAGGCCTGATCAAACTTGAATCCTATTCATCGAAAGTAGAGCAAAGTGAGAAGTCAGCTGACATCGAATATGAGTAATAATTAAGTAACAAATTACTTAAAGAGTAATTCTATAATAAGAATAACTCACAACTAAAGAAAAATCCGGTAGTAGTCCGGAAGTAGTAAAGAAAAATTTAGAATGTTTACAATATGTTTTATAATGTGTGAATTTTATGTAGTATTAGAATTAGTCTGTAAAGTATTATATATATATGGATAGTAAGAATAAGCAAGTCGAGAGTGACTTATGCAGCTCGTAATTTCATACAGAGAGAAACGGGTGAGAGAAATTTCACACGGTAATCCCCAAGCATACTCCTGGTACATTGCTGACCAAATAAGCCGGAGTCTGTTCTTAAGCGGCGGAGTATGTGACGATTTCATTAATAAAAATATGGTAATTAATAAATAGGTAATGTGAAGGCTGAGAAATTTTAAATTTTTAATAAATCGCACATTTAAACTAAATCTTATTGCTATCATTAAATAATAATAATATTTAATAAAGAGTTGTAATAATAAAATAAAAAGGAATACGAGTGTACAGAAAGGGTAAACCTTGTTAATTAATCCTGCATAGACATGCGCTAACCGGAATTAACTTGAATTCCGACCCCTAAACAAACTAATAATACTTGTAAATTTGACTTTATTTAAATAATTAAACAAGACCACTGTAATGTACTTTAATAACGTCTGTAATTAAGAATATCTCTGCTTAATTAAATAGTCAAATTTTAATCCTTTAAATAAAGAAGGAACATGGAACTACTTTTATGCTGAATAGTAAATGACGCGAGATTACTACTCTCACCCCTTAACTATTAACCCACTTGCAATGGAGCGCTCACGCCGTAAGCTGCGCACAGCGTTGGTTCGCGACGCAGAGATAAATATGTGAAAGTTCGCTAAAGAATATCTTAATAACTAAATTGTGCGCCGATGACATCTCTATCAAATCTTAAATAAGAAATTATGTAATTAATACAGTACTAGAACCATGAGGTGAAATTCAACTACTAAATAATCATGTGAAGTGAATACCAGTGAAACAAACTTTCGCTTTATTTATTCTAACAACAAGAATTACTACAGTCATCTAAGAAGAGAGTACCACAGCCAGAATGATTTAACATACGTCAGGAACTTCACCGTCACCGGATACTAAGGTAACGACAGACCTTCAGGAAACACACCGAGGACCGAGGAGCCAAATCTGCATCAACTACAGGAAACCACAGGTGACATGGAGGCTTGTCTTCCATGGTTATGAGATACTAAAATTATAACCAACAAAAGACAATTTAACTAACACTTTAAGACTTTTAAAAACAGACATTATATGTAAGATGTAGTCTGTAATCAAATAAAACTGTTTGTAGTAAAAGAGTAAAAGTTTAAACTAAAAGCATTATTGTTTTAAAATGGTTAATAAAGTCAATTCTTCAAATGGCACAATTTTCAAGATTGTATAGGGGGAGGTGACCATTATTAACATACTATATTCAGTCCCGGATCCGTGGAATAAATTTAAATTGATGTACATCTTTATTTTGAGGGCCCTTGTGAAAGAATAAAATATATAATCATCTTGTAAACTGTAAGCTGTTGAACCATATATGTTGAGAACTTTGAGTAGAGCAATTAATCTCATTATGTAATAAAGAGATGTCATCTTTAGTACAGACTAAACTGAGTGCATAAATCAACAGTCTCCCCTTCCCAGTTTCCTTTTATATTATTTGTTTTGGTGTTGTGATTAATTTTCAGCTCGTCACAACGAAGGCAGCCTGTATAATTGGCAGCACCAATTAATGCGGGTTCCCTATGTTATAACACAAGTTGAGATGTTATACCATCGCAAACGATTTTTATGTGGACGATCTCATGACCGGTTCAAAAGACCCGCACATCCTATCTAAAATGAAATCTGACATCACAGATTTATTAAGCCAATACTTTTTTACCTTGCACAAATGGTTTTCGAATGATCAGACCATTATAGCTTCGCACGCTCATTCTTCCCTCGACTTTAGCAAAAATCAAACTGTACGTACTATGGGTATTGAATGGAACATTGACGAAGATAGTTTCGTATATAGTGTCCAAAGACACGTCAATGCAGAGGTATTCAACAAGAGAAGGGTATTATCAGTTATCGCAGGAATTTACGACCCTTTGGGACTCACTGGCCCGGTTTCATTCTGGTGTAAGCATTTTATGCAGATATTGTGGTTAACAGGTACAAGTTGGGACGAACCCTTATCAGACTCATTATCTAATCAGTGGGTAGAGCTTTATTCTCAGCTGATTTCAGACACTTACTTTAAAATTCCAAGGTCTGCAAAGAGTTTGAATAATTCGCAAATCATTTCATTACAGCTCCATGGATTTGCCGACGCGTCAGCAAAAGGTTGTATTTATGTGCGTACGGTCTATTCAAACTACGTCATCTCATCAAACTTGTTATGTTCTAAATCTAGAGTCGCTCCTTTGAAGCAGATAACATTACCCAGACTTGAACTTTGCGCCTGTCTCTTGTTGGCTCAGTTGGCTTCCAAGGTTATAGACGCCGTGAGTTACAAATTCGACGACTTATATTTTTACTCGGACTCGATGATAGCCTTACACTGGATCCACCAGCAATCTTCCAGATGGAAAGTATTTGTCGCCAACCGTGTTGCGGAGATACAGCGTCTCACTACAAAGGGTACCTGGCGTCATGTCTCGTCACTGGACAACCCTGCCGACATTTTATCGTGTGGTTGTCTCCCTCGGGTTTTACACGGTCACCCACAATGGTGGCATGGTCCATCCTGGTTGTCCCATGAGTCATCATCATGGCCCATCTGTGCCTTCGATGCCCATTCACCCTGCAATCATCCCCATCTTGAGCAGGAACAACGTAAGCAGGTTCAAACTTCATTGATTGTCGCTTCATCTACGTCTAGTTATTTTGAAAACTACTCTTCGCTTTCAAAACTCCTTCGCGTATTTTCGTATTGCCGTCGATTCATTCGGAACTCTAGGCTCCCCATAGCTGATAGGGACACTTCCTTTTTAACTTCCCATGAGTTACATGGTACACTTTTGGTTTTTTTTCGCCAGTCCCTGAAATCCCACTTTATCATCGAAATCAAGGAACTGGAGGGACAACGCTGCATCCCTAATAATAGTAAAATTCTTTCACTTAACCCCTTTCTGGACAAGACAGGAATATTACGCGTGGGAGGACGCCTTCAGCACTCCCAGCTTACCTATGAGAGCAAACACCAAATCATACTCCACCCTCACTCTCATCTCAGCAAATTAATCATAGAAAGCGAGCATCTTCGTTTACTACACGCTGGTGTACAATTGACTCAGTACTCTCTACGGCAGAAATATTGGATAATTAATGGTAAATCTTATATAAGTTCAGTAATACACAAATGTATCACTTGTTTCCGATTCCGTGCTAGGAGCGCAAGCCAATTATTAGGACAATTACCCCCTTCCCGGGTTACGCCTGCTAAGCCATTTTCTCAATCTGCAGTCGACTATGCCGGCCCCGTACTTATACGTCATGGCGGGGGCAGCGTTCAAAGGCGACGTCAAAAGCTTATATTGCTCTATTTATATGCATGGTCACTAAAGCTATTCACCTGGAACTAGTCTCAGATCTTACCTCAGACGCCTTCATAGCGGCCTTAAAACGGTTTATAGCGCGTAAAGGTATCCCTGATCAGATATTCTCCGACAATGGAACAAACTTTCGTCGTGCTAGTAGCACACTTCACGAATTATACAAACTTTTTCAATCTAACGGATTTGAACAGACCACCCAGGATTTTACCAGTGCCCAAGGCATCAAATGGTCCTTTATCCCCCCCCTCAGCACCTCATTTCGGTGGCCTGTGGGAAAGCGGAGTCAAGAGCGTCAAGTTTCATTTGCGGCGCGTTGTCGGCGGAACCATTCTTACGTTTGAGGAGTATTACACTATCCTAACTCAAATAGAGTCCTGCCTTAACTCACGCCCCTTGTTCGCCACCTCCAATGACTCTAGGGACCCCGAACCTTTAACTCCAGCGCACTTCCTGGTTGGTTCTCCGCTCACTGCACTCCCGGAACCTGACTATTCCCAAGTCAATATTGGTCGTCTGGGCAGATGGCAACTGCTCCAAAGATTCACGCAGTCTATATGGAACAGGTGGTCGAAAGATTATTTGCACCAGTTGCAACAGCGCAACAGATGGCGCATCACGTCAAAAAATTTGACTCCCGGACAACTCGTCCTTATTCTAGAAGACAATTCCCCCCCACTACAGTGGAAACGCGGGGTAGTCACTAATGTCTATTCGGGTCAGGATTCAATAGTGCGCGTTGCTGAAGTTCGCACCGCCAACGGTATCCTACGTCGACCCATTCATAAATTATGTTCACTTCCGGTGGCCTTAGACTAATCGCATGAGCATTCATGCGACACGTATCAGTGAACTTTATCGCATTATCGTGCTTCACGCCCGGGACATTCCCTGGGCGATCACATGATTTACATTGTTATGATTACTACATTATTATTATGTCTATTGTACTATTGTGTATCACTATCATGTTTTTGGGTATTTTTTTAATTTTCTGGCGATTATGATTCGCCAATATCATGCATATGAATTATATGTCTTTTACTATTGTATCATTCTATGGTTATATATATATATTTTTTTTTTGAATTTTGGGGATTATTATTTTAATACTACGCTGTAAATTATTATGTCTCTTATCACTGTATTGTCATCTGTTGCATATTTTTGAATTTTTAGGGATCATTATCCTATTATTGTGTAATGCCAACTATGATGTCTGTCTGATTATTGTATTGTTATGTATCATTATCATGTTATTATGTGTTATGGAATTTTATTATCATTGTTTTATTACTATGTACCGCAAATCATTTATGTATCCATACATGAATTTGGTATGTTAATCATACTGTTATCTACTATTAATTTTCTGGGTGTCATTGCTTGATTGTCATGCATATCAATTATTATGTCTTTGTTATTGTATTATCATTTGTTATTTATTATTGAGTTTTGGTATCATGTAATGTCAATCATTATGTACCATTCACACAATGAATTAAGTTGCAAAATCGCCCGATTTTGTGCGGGCAGTATGGTTAAACTTTGTACTGTAGAAATCCGCATTGCGATCCGTGCAGTGACGTCATTTTTCTCCCCACGCTGATCTGCTACCGGCTTGCATCCAAGCTAGCAGCAGTCAAAATTAATTAGTTCCTTGCAAGACTCCGAGCGGGCACCTCGCTCAGTTCGCCAGCCGCGGCTACATAAAGTTTTCAATATTTCATAATTTTAGCATGATCATCATGCGATAATTTACTTAGGCGATCTCGGCCTTTACACACTGTTATGGGTTTTCAATATTTAATTCTATCTTAATTCTCCGGCATTTATGCCGCGCTAAAACTGCACGCGCCAGCAACTACGTCTTATTAATTTTCAATAAACTATTAGCTCAAGAACATATACAGTCCACTTTATTATTTCACTAATTTACCAGCACCTCAACTAACGTTCTAAGACCAACTTAAGATTTCATCGAGAGCGTCTAACACGCAACATTTTGGTCCTCCGCGGCCGCATTTTGGTCCACCATATTTTTTTTGTTTTGTTCTTAAAATTCGCAGATAAGCAAGCGTGTGGTGCATTATAGTCTACGGGTGCAGTTTCCACAAATTATCTTTCCGCAAATCTGTCCGATTCCTACGAACAGCTTCACACGGATGGCATAAAATGCCCAAATAGAACTCTATATTTACCTTTGCACTTAGCGATGAAAATTCATGGAACTCAAAATCACAATCTTCGTTTGACTATCACGTCCTCAACTCATTCCCGACAATCTGACGATTCTGTACCATTTCTAAACCGCAAGACCATGTAGGCTACCTATACCAGACTTGCTAGAAGCCTTCTGCGACACTTTCAGCATGATAGAGCAGTTTTTGTCATTCTTTACACAAAATTAACACATGTTCATCAATCGTGTATTGCAGAATTAAAAAAAAAGAAAATCGTTAATACACGAAAACATAACTTACTCAGTTAGTTTAAAAATCTAAACTATGCTTCTAATACGGCAAAAATTTTAGACAGTTGTCACTAAGCTGTGCAACAGCATTACGTAAAAACAGTTTTTAAAATCGTACTTCTGTAGTTCAGAAAATTTAAAAATTGCAGGAATTTTTTGAGCAAACCTGTATGTATTGTCATAAAGATAACAAAATTCTAAGGTATTCTTGGCTTACGTAACAAACAATATACGAGAATCATGTTTATTCTTAAAACTGATTTTGTGATCACCTTCACTTTACTCATACAAACATATTCAGGGAGAAAACTTTAGAAAATGGATAATATTCTGATTCAAAACTTTTTTGATGTATTGGTTGTTGGTTCCACAGTGTGATGAGACAATGGGCGAGATAAGGAACACATTGCGCTTGTAGGTTTTACGTTCACTGTTATTAAGCGACTTGAAACCTCGATCGATAAAAATGAAGTACTAGATAAGTCTACAAAATGTACACAGTAGTAACAATATTTTAATTCTTCACATTTTGGTATACTGTATTTTAAATAAATTTAGCCCAAGAAATAAGTCGGTAAAAATAAAAAACGTAATAAAACCACCGCACACTCGATTTAGTACGTATTCAAAAATAAACTATCCTTACGCAAGAAGTTCTCCCTCTTTAACGATAATTTTTTTTGGACATGTAGTCCAGATCACGTACATGCTATTGTAATTTAATAATATCCGTTTAATAACAAAATAAAAAATAAAATTTCATATATAATTTTTTCAGTCGTAAGATGTAAAACGTTGCCTGCGAGAAACTTTTTCCTATTCAAGATAGACTAATACATTTACCGAGTAAATTGTACAGAAAGGAACAAATTTAATTTTAATCTAACTCCCAATCTTTTATCTTTATTGGTTTCCAAATTATTGAGCGAATCGTACAAATATACTTCAGCGGTCGCGCTGGATTCTGCCGCTCATCCAATTCCTGCGATTATCAAATATGTTTTAAAATGTGTTTCAATTAAAGCAATACACTGTTTCTGAAATCGTCAAAAATGCATTTGTTATAATTTGTTATAATTTAAGACTTAAAAGCGTAAATCTCGTCCGCAGCATTTAGGAAATCGTAAATTGAAATAAATTATTTAATAAATATAAATAATTATTACTTGAAGGAAAGTATATAGTGTGTAAATAACAGAAGGAAAGTAATAGCTTTGAAAATGAAATAAATCAAATAGTTACACTATTCATAGAGATAGTTACATCAATTAGATAGTTACACTTTCATAGAGTAATGGTTTTATCATATGTAATTGCTAAGATATCTTATCCTTCAAAATTAAATACTCGTACTTTACTTGATATCTGCAAAGTAATTTTCAAAAAATCACCACCTCCCCCTTCAACTACCCTCTCCAATTATAGATATCTCATTTACCATTTTCCAGTGGATTAATATAACTTCATTTTCGGGGCACTTATTTATCAAAATTACAAACTTTACTCTTGTTAAAACACAAAACAATGGAGGTAAACTACCCCACCCCCATAACCCGACAACCCAATTTTTGATATTTACACTTTTATTGAGTAATAGTTTCACTATATGTAATTACTGAGGTATCTTATCCTTCAAAATAAAGTAGTTTATTCGACATCAGAAAAGTAATTTTCAAAAAATACCCCCTCCCCCTTCAAATATCATTTTCATTTATTTCATTTACCTTTCTGTAGTGGATTATTATGGCCTTCTTTACAGGATACTTTATTTAACAAAAATAAGTACTTAAATTGTTTTGAAATATAAAACATTGCAGGTAAACACCCCTTCCCCTTAACCGATCTTCACCAGAATCAATAGGCCTTGAATCCTCTACAACTCGGGCACATAGCCTATGCAAAAAATTATTTGATTCTGTTTGAATTTGCGGCAGTTATGGTTCGCCATAGAAAAACTTCTACATACAGACGCACACACTTTTCGGAAAATGATTTTTCTTCGTGTTTTGACGGTAGTACAACCAGAATAAGCCCTTATTTCGAGCACGATTTTTTCGCGATCACCGTACTTCAATTTCCTTACGGAACATGTGTTGTCTTTCAGTAATAAAAATAAAACTCATAGGCGACCTTTTGTTTAAATTTACGTCTCCCTCCTTTTAAAACATTTTCTTCACCCCAACTTTGAATATACAGACTCGTTTATGAAATCATTAAAATCAACTTTCTGTGCATAACGACATTAGGCAATTAAACTAATACTCAGTAATTGACGACTGTTTCTTACCCGTTAATCTTTTTATACTGAAAAGTTTTTTCTAGAGCATTTTTATACGTTCTAGTTGAAATAAAAAAAATGCTTCATTCACGTGTATTGTTTACGTCATAAAAATCAATGCGTTCGTAAAATTATTACTGACCCTCCGTGTTGTTTCAACGTGTATGTTGTGTGTATTCATAATTTTACTTTTCTTAATAACAGAGATATCCTAATTTTAAATAACGATTTTGTACACTTTAAATTAGAATAAAGTAAATATCTTAAAAGAAGGAGACGTGAATTTAAGCAAGAGGTCTTCTTTGCGATTTATTTATTTTATTTTAATAACAAGCAACAATTATTATTATAATTATGTAATTAATTATCCTTAAACAACATATTCATTGTTTCATTAACGAAACACGTGATCCAATAGCATGCCATGTCAGTTGCGAATCTGTCCTTCCTTATATAAACGCAGGCCACAATGTATGTATGCACGTAGTTTCTATAACTGCAGCTGATTTTCAGGCATTCAATACCTACTTCCCTTTCCCACCGATCCTCGCTTCCTCCCATTGCTTTATCTGACATTTCATTCGCTTTCCTAACATAGTCGTAACATAACAGTGTCGTCTTCTACACACTTCGATACGTTGATTCTGATAAGATTTTTTTTTTTAATAATTGAAATTTTAAGTTTCATATTAAAACTGAATTATGTTGGAAAGCCTGGGAGTGACAAAAGAGGAAAAAGGAATACAAGAACATGAAGTCAAAGACAAAGTGGCAAGTTATTAAAACATACTCCTCGAAATATAAACACTTTATAAAGAAATAGATAATGCAGACTGAAACTTATGGAAACAAACAGGAAATACAGTCTGTCCCATTGGAGGGATCGGCAATAGCGCTCAGTATTTGAAAGTATCCCAAATATATGTATGTGTAACTGCATTATTGCTTATTTTATATACCTATGTTATTTACTGTTTTATACAGAGACGCATCCGTACTTACTAACTTATTAAATACAAAGTAAAGCTAATACGTAACTAAATAAAACAACGTCCGCACACGCGCGCGCTTGCACACACACTTCGGAATACATCCTGTGCAGCGTCGGTCAGTTCTTGCATCCTGTGCAGACACGGCGCTCTTCTTAATTGCTCTTCTTACAGAATCTTGACAAGTAGCTCCTGTAGCACTTATAAGGGCTCCTCTGAAGCGTTTTTGGCGAATCACGAAGCATCGTCAGCGCCAGCTTGTGTCGTTTACAAAGAATTTGTTCCGTGTAAAATGAGTTTTATGTTTGGCAAATTGAAATGAAATTGTTGCGGTTTGGAAGCTCTTGAAGAGTCTCGAGTTATTCCAAAGACGCTATGCAGGAAAGGCTGGATTGTATGTAAGAAAAGAAGTGGACTGTATTACGGATATTTGACATGCGTTTATTGAAGTTTTAAAGTATTGATTATGATCGGCACGTGCGGATGCATTTGAGACAATAACGCCGAAAAATTAGTTTTAAAAGAAGTCGTGGTCCATTGAAGATGGACGCAGGTAGTCTGAATTGAATTAAATCTTATGAATACATATCTAAAAAATGTCCAGAAGCCGCGGCTGGAAGAGAAGTGTTTTACGAGAGATCCGCTCGGAGCTTTGTTAGAAACTAAACTAAACTTGTCTACCGACGGCCGAGATGACCGGCGACAGCGTTTGATAAGCGCGTGACGTCATCCGCTCGTGCTGCATTGCAGCAGTACACTGCGTACAGCTGATAAACAAGTACAAAGTTTAAACATACTGCCCGCCAAAATCGGGACGATTTTGTACATTAAACGTTAAATTGAATAATACAATAATTAGACTTACATGGCGAAAGCGATACAATAATTGGCGTATTGGCCACAGTGCAATGACATAATAACCATAATATGAATTCAATTAACAATCACAAGGTATACAATAAATTGACCCTTATGCTAATAGCAAGGGCAAACTGACAGTAAAATTACTCAAAACATAATAGTAACACAATACACACAATAATGCAATGATTAAGTAGATATTGATCTTTCCCAAATAATACCCATTGATATTTGCCAAGCATTACAATAACAAGTGATAACACCATAAAAAATATAATAATTTCCCCATGATATTGACACAACAACCCCAATAAATTTCATAATATATGACCATTAGAAAATACAATACATACGTAGAATAATTGACACTATAAGTAACACTTGTAGTTCTCAGAACTTGAATTATATAAACATATGACAATACACAACATCCATAAATAATTGATAGTACATATGAAACACAGTCACTATTGCAGTAATAGCTAGCGGCACGTAAACAATATTACAATGCTTATGATACTTACAATGTTTATGATACAATTGACTTGTATACTCGCCCGGGGAATGTCCCGGGCGTGGTCCAGGCAATGTGACAAATTCACAATCCTAGTATGTCTCGTATGGCACGCATACGATTAGTTTGTTGCCACCGGAAGGGGGAATAATTTGTGGATGGGTCGGCGTAAGATACCTAGCGCGGTGCGAACTTCTGCGACGCGTACTAAGGAATCTTGACCCGGAAAAACATTGGTAATTACCCCACGCTTCCATTCTAGAGGGGGGGAATTGTCATCCAAAATGAGGACAAGCTGTCCGACATTCAAATTCCTAAACGGGGTGCGCCATTTATTGCGCTGCTGCAGCTGGTGCAGATAATCCCTAGACCACCGTTTCCAGATGGTCTGTGTAAATTTTTGGAGCAGAAGCCATCTGCCCAAATGACTATTATTGCTTTGGGTATAGTCGGGCTCCGGAAGTGCCGTCAGTGGAGCACCGACCAAGAAGTGAGCAGGAGTTAAGGGTTCAGGGTCTCTAGCATCGTCGGAAACCGCGCACAAAGGGCGTGAATTAAGGCAAGCCTCAATTTGAGAAAAAAGAGTAGAATATTCCTCAAAATTCAAGATCGTACCGCCTATTACGCGACGTAAATGAAATTTAACACTCCTTACACCACTTTCCCACAAACCACCGAAATGAGGGGCTGCAGGGGGGATAAAGGACCATTTGATACCGTGGAGACCGCAAAACTCCAGAGAAGATTGCTCAACTTCCTTGGAGGTTAAAAATTTGTACCAATCATATAAGGTGTGGTTGGCACGACGAAAATTCGTACCATTATCTGAAAATATCTGCGCGGGAATACCTCTGCGCGAGATGAACCTTTTTAAAGCCGCTATAAAGGCGTTGGAAGTGAGATCCGACACCAATTCTAAATGGATGGCCTTTGTACACATGCATATGAATAGCGCGATGTATGCCTTGGTCGTGGACTTAGAGCGCTGCCCGCCATGGCGCAAAAGTACAGGACTGGCGTAGTCCACGGCCGACTGTGAAAATGGCCTTGAAGGCGTGACCCTAGAAGGGGGTAACTGACCTAGTAGTTGATTCGCGCCTCTAGCCCGGAAACGAAAACAAGTGACACACTTATGTATCACTGAGCGGATATAGGATTTGTCGTGTATGATCCAATATTTTCGCCTAAGCGAAGCTTGAGTTGATTGCACCCCAGCGTGCAACAAACGGATATGTTCGTACTCAATTATTAATCGCGTGAGATGAGAGTGCGGGTGCAAAATTATTTGGTGTTTACTCGCGTAGCTAAGTGGGGAGAATTGAAAGCGTCCACCCACTCTTAAAATGTCTGATTCATCCAGGAATGGGTTGAGAGCAAGAATTTTACTACTGCGAGGAAGGCACCGGTGTGCCTCAAGTTCCATAACTTCTACGCCGAAATGTAACTGCTGAGATTGCCGGACAAAAATCAAGAGCGTGTCAAACAATTCTTGAGCCGACAAAAAGGACGTGTCTCGGTCAACAACCGCGAGCCTAGAATTGCGAAAAAATCTGCGGCAATATGCGAAGACGCGAATAAGCCTAGTAAGGGATGAATAATTTTCAACATAACTATGTGTTGAGGACGCGACAATTAGTGAGGTTTGAACCTGCTTGCGACGTTCCTGCTCAAGGTCGGGAAAAGTACAGGGAGTATTAATGTCGAAAGCGCTGACTGGCCATGATGCTGACTCATGCGCTAACCAGGACGGACCATGCCACCATTGAGTATGACAGTGCAAACTACGAGGGAGGCAACCGCGCGATAAAATGTCGGCAGGGTTGTCATTTGATACTACATGATGCCAAGTTCCCCTGCTGTTAACAAGACGCTTTATTTCCGCGACACGGTTGGCCACAAATACCTTCCAGCGGGAAGATTGTTGATGTATCCAATACAACGCTATCATCGAGTCCGAATAGAGATATAGTCCGTCAACATTGTAATTGATGGCATTTAAAACCTTGGACGTTAATTGCGCCAGCAATAAACAAGCACAAAGCTCAAGACGTGGTAGCGTTATCTGTTTCAGCGGCGCGACCCTAGATTTAGCACACAACAAGTTTGACGATATGGCGCCGTTCGAATAGACCGCCCGCACATAAATGCAACACGCGTAACCTTTAGCCGAAGCGTCGGCGAATCCGTGCAGCTGTAATGAACTAATTGGGTAATTGTTCGAACTCTTAACCGACCTCGTAATCTTAAAATGAGTGTCGGAGACTAATTGAGCGTATAATTCCAACCACTGATTAGCTAATGACCCAGATAGGGGTTCGTCCCAATCTGTGCCCGCCAACCACAACTGTTGCACGAAATGCTTGCAGTAAAATGTGATGGGTGCGATCAGACCTAATGGATCATAGATCCCGTCGATGACCGACAACACGCTTCTCCTGTTGAACACGGTCAAATTATCATCACCCCTAACGGTGTATAAAAAGTTATCCCTTTCAACGTTCCATTGGATTCCCAATGTACGCACGTTTTGACCTTTGCTGAAGTCATGGGTTACTTGGGCGCGAAGGGTCATAATCTTATGGTGGTTAGAGAACCACTTATGTAACGTGAAACCATACCTACTCAACAACTTCACGATCTCGCATTTCATTTCAGCTAAGCCGTTCGGATCATCCGAACCCGTTATGAGATCGTCTACGTAAAAATCATTTGCTATGGCCCTAGAAGCTGTAGGGTAGTCGGATTTATTTTCGTAGGCTATTTGAGCCAGACAACGTGTAGCAAGGAAGGAGGCACTAGCAGTGCCATATGTAACCGTCCTTAAAGCGTAATGTCGCAATTCCTTATGCGGCGCATCACGCCAAACGATGCGTTGCAGGTTTGAATCCTTAGGGTTAACAATGATCTGGCGATACATCTTTTCTATGTCCGCAATAATTACATATCGGTGGGTACGGAACCGAACCATTATCGAAAACAGATCCTGCTGGATCGTAGGACCGACCATTAAAGTATCGTTGAGGGACAGATTATTTGTGGTTTTAGCGGAGGCGTCAAATACCACGCGCAATTTAGTGGTTAAGCTAGAGTCCTTGAAGACTGCGTGATGTGGCAGATAAAAAATCTCTGAGCTGTCAAGCGACAAATCGTAGTCATTAAGTGGCGACATGTGGCCAAGTTTCAAGTAGTCACTCATGAACTCGCTATAATCCTTATGAAGGATAGGGTTCTGCTTGAACTTGAACTCTAACGATTGGAATCTGCGGATTGCTCCGCGGAGAGAATCTCCCAAATGAAATTTATCGGATCTGCGGGGCAGGGATACCACGAATCTCCCATCGCGGTTACGGCTAGTGTTTTCCACGAAATGTTTTTCACACGGCGAGTCCTCAGAGCGGGCTTCGCGACTAGAGATCTCCTCCAACTTCCAAAATTCTTTTAGTTGCGAGGAAATCTGATTATCATCCTTGCAGACCATAAAGGAAGAAACTGGTTTAGTTATATCGACGTTGAAGGGTAAGTCACCGGCCAAAATAAATCCTAACTTGGTTTCCTGAATTATAGGAAAGTGTGGTCCGCGCGTAAATTTCATAGGTTCAATTAGTTGGAGAAAATATTGAGCGCCGAGTAATATATCGACTTGCGCCGAGCAATGTAGGTGAGGATCCGCCAAGAATATGCGCTTGGGTAAATTCAAAGAGGCAAGATTGAACGACTCCGCCGGTAAATTATTAGTTATACTGGGCAATACGGCACAATGCACGTTTAACGTGAAGGGTTTATAGCGAGAATGTAGCCTTACCTTCGTACTAAAGTCAGCCTGGGGAAGCGAGTAGTTTATACCCCTGATGGGTAGTTGCGATTTAACCAATTGGAGGCCCATTCTGCGGGCGAAATCCATTGTGCAAAAGTTCGCTTGAGAACCGGAATCCAGTAATATCCTAACGGGAAATTTTCTACCGACCTTATTAGCGGTCATACAGACGGCGGTGGATAACAATACCGATTTATTGGTCTGTGATTTCAGTGAGCATTGGTTGTTAACAGAAGCTACGTCCCTGTTGGGGACATAAATCGTGGTGTGGTGACGCCTAGAACATTTTTTGCATGAGAATTTTGAGGGACATTTTGAGCTTTCGTGTCCCGAACGGAGGCAGTTTAGGCAAAGTTTGTTTTTTATTAACGTTTTTTCTGTCAGGGATAGACAGCGATGTAAATTGTAGGCAGTCGATAATTCTATGTTCACCGTTACACAGCCTACATAAATTGTTTCTGATATGAGAATGGAATGCGCCCTTTGGAGCGCTTATCTGTTTAACTGCCTTGCGATAAGGAGACTTATCGCTTTTGTTCAACCTCCTCGTTGGGGTAGTCGCGTTATCAAGATTTTGCAGTAATTTTCTTCGGGAATTTAGAAAATTGATCAAATTATTAAAATCATGGAATTTATGCTCCGACAAACTCTCTTTCCACAAACGGAAAGTGTAATTATCAAGTTTTTTAGCTAAATAATTTACGACAATAATTTCGAATGTGTTGACTGGCAGTTTGAAATTATTTAAAGCGTTTATATTGGCAGAGATTTCATCAATAAATTTCGATATGCTGACTTGGGATTCTTGTTGAACTAATGGTACGTCCAGGACATTCCCTACATGATGGGCGGAAACAATTAGCTTACTGTCATATCTATTCCTCAACAGATCGATAGCCACCGCGTAATTCTCATGAGTGATTGGTAGCGATTTTATTACGTTAAGCGCCTCGCCATGTAATGACGAGTGCAAATAGTGAAGTTTCTGTATATCCGTCAGATCTGCTCTGACGTGAATTAATTCAAGAAAAATATGGTAATAATGTTGCCACTCAACAATACTACCCGCAAACCGTGGTAATTTGATTGGTTCCAATTGAATGGGGGGTGTTTTAAGATGTTTACTTTCAGCATTAATTACTGGTTTTTGGTTCATATGCTCAGCTTGCTCCAGCAGGTGTTGCAATTTACATTCTATATTACAAAGATCGTCTTCCGTTTGTACCCTATCACTCGTTAAAGCAACGTCCGCTTCCTCAGCTTCGATTTGGGACTGAATCTCATCATATTTGGTGGATAATTCCATCAAATGACGCAGTTTTATTTTCAGCGCATGAGGATCGCTGGTTACCAAATCGAAGTTATCCGCGAAAGTATTTATGCGTGATATTGAGGCCTTAATTGTGCCTCGTTTTTTTATTAGAGCCCTTACATCGGCCATTATTACAATTTAAGAGAAAAAAAAAGAAAAATATCTTGAAAGAATTTGAGCATAGAGCATGTGAACCATAAACTTAAGTTTGAATGAATTTGAATACGTTTCGGTAGCTAGCGATCGTTGTTTAGAACATAGGCTTACTCTCTCTACTAATCAAGCTTTGTTGGCAATTAAAATTATTAAAATCATGAATTTAAATGATAGCAACATATATCTTTATCTTTGAAGTTTTAACTGATAATGAGCTGCCAACCATTTATTAAGCTGTATTGTGTAATGACGGTGTTTGTTTATACAAATGTGTTAAGAAATAACTGCTAAAAGTGAAATATTGTTAAACATCGAATATAAGTAAAAAGTTTATAGTCACGTGGCCGTTGATCCATTCGTGATGAAGCTGGCTTCGATCCCGTTGTTCGATCCTGTTAGGAGCTGTTGCACCTCCTGTCTCCGCTGGTCAGATGACACCTCATGTTGTAACCCTCCATGATTTAAAGCTGTAGAATCTTTTTTTGATGACCTCGCAAATGCTGTCCTGCCGTGTCCCGTCGTCTCTGGTCTACTGCTTGGCCGAATCTTGTCGAGATGACTGCGATGTGATTCACAACAATGGTGTCGCTCAGGACGAGAATGATGCCCGTAGGGCGTGACTAAATTCAGATCGGTTGGGCCAGAAATGATGCGTACAAAGAAATGCTGTCGCTTGTGGGCCAAAAATAAGAAATCCGTCCCGTGGTGACCAAAAACGTTTTCGTTTTTGGGCCAAAAATAAGAAATCCTGCCCGGTGGGACCAAAAATGAGAAATCCTGCCCGTGAGGACCAAAAATGTTGCGGTTTGGAAGCTCTTGAAGAGTCTCGAGTTATTCCAAAGACGCTATGCAGGAAAGGCTGGGTTGTATGTAAGAAAAGAAGTGGACTGTATTACGGATATTTGACATGCGTTTATTGAAGTTTTAAAGTATTGATTATGATCGGCACGTGCGGATGCATTTGAGACAATAACGCCGAAAAATTAGTTTTAAAAGAAGTCGTGGTCCATTGAAGATGGACGCAGGTAGTCTGAATTGAATTAAATCTTATGAATACATATTTAAAAAATGTCCAGAAGGCGCGGCTGGAAGAGAAGTGTTTTACGAGAGATCCGCTCGGAGCTTTGTTAGAAACTAAACTAAACTTGTCTACCGACGGCCGAGATGACCGGCGGCAGCGTTTGATAAGCGCGTGACGTCATCCGCTCGTGCCGCATTGCAGCAGTACACTGCGTACAGCTGATAAACAAGTACAAAGTTTAAACAGAAATATATCCATAGAAACTATTTCTTTGTTGCCGATAACGTACTATACATATAAATATCGGTATGGAGGACCATACATGACTTCCATGCTCTAAGATTCATATTTAAAATCATTTTCTTGAATTCGGTTAGAGAAATTTCTAAAAAAAATATCCCCCACCCACAAACTATTTTCACTATTATAGATATTTTTGTTATTATAGGGTAGTAGTTTAATATAATGTTATTTTCGAGTCACTTCATCTATAAAAATTCGGTACTTTATTCTTATAAAGAAACTGAACTATGCAGATAACCATCCCTTCTCCTCAACCGGTCCTCACCATTAATGATATTTACACTCTCAAAGAGTAGCCTAATAGTTTTATCATATGTAATTGGTAAGCTATCTTATCCTTCAAAATTAAATACTCGTACTTTACTTTATATCAGCACAGCAATTACCAAAAAATCACCCCCTCCCCTTCTACTACCCATTCCATTTATAATTATATCTCATTTACCATTTTACAGTGGATTAATATGACTTTATTTTAAGGGCACTTATTTATCAAAATTAAGTACTTTACTCTTGGTAAAACGTAAAACGTTGCAGGTAAATACCCTTCCCCCTTAACCGATCTTCACCAAAATCAATAGCCCTCTACAACTCGGGCACATATGCAAAAAATTGTATGATTCTGTTTAAATTTGCGGCAGTTATCGTTCGACACAGAAAAAATTCTACACTCAAGACACCTTTCGGAAAATGACTTTTTCTCAAGTTTTGAGGGTAGTACAATCAGTATCAGCCCTTATCTCGAATACGATTTTTTTGCTATCACCATACTTACATTTCCTGACAGAACATGGAAGTAAAAATTAGTCTTGCTCAGGTAATTTCTTCTTTGCCCAGAACTGTTCATTTAAATGGTTTCTCTTCGAATATTTAAATGGCTTGTTTTATCTTTTATCTTCTGTGTTTACACTAGTAGCGTGCTCACAGCGTCTAATCCTGAAGTAGGCCTATTTCTTCTTAGCTCAAAAATTTAAGTGTAGGCTATATTACATGATCAATTATCTTGCAATAACCTTTGTGTGTTCGTACATCGGACGCTTTTTAAACATATTTGTCTCATTACGATTAACTAGTAGGCCTATGCTTCCTGAGATACAGAATTCGCTCACTATTATGAACGAAGTACATTTATTATTACATGAATTTAGTTATTAGACAATTTTCCAATACCGGGAAAAATAACAAACATCCCGATTACTCTAATATTTCTTTAGCAACATAACAACTGTAGAGCACACAATCATACAAATACTAACACATAGGAACATTTGGGTCTGGGTTACAATTCCTTTTAATCTGACACCCAGTTGGATTTTCAGTTAACAAAGTTGTGATCTCTTTACTGGTTCCTAGAGTCCAAATATTTTGAAATTTTAAAACCTAACATTACATTCAGGTTTTAGTTAAAACTGCTTCAACTTAATATGACACATGATTTTTTTATTTTATCAAAAATTTCGCCAACGTTTTTGGGCTCTGACGTCCAAAAACTTTTGAAAATTTCAAAAATGAATGTTATATTCAGATATTGGTGTTAATTCATTTTAATTTGATACCTCACATGCGATTTTTCCACAATTTTGATTCCCCGTCATATTTTTGGGGTGATCAATCTCAAAAACAACAAGGTTCTGTAGGGTAAAAGTGTGGACATGTATGCAAAGTTTTACAAAAATCGGTTAATGCGTTCAAAAGTTATCGTGAAACATACAACAAATAGTTATATAGACAGACAGGCAAATGCCAAACGGTCGAGTTAAACCCTAAGAACTCGCTTTCTCGTTCAACAAGAGGCATATGTTATAGGGTGACTTTCAGATGTAATTTTCATTATCTGTGGCAATCAAAAACACCAAAGGAAGACTAATGACCGCTACTAGTATTTGTCGTTAGGCGATCTGAGTACGGGTGCTCTGAGCACAGAGCCACGAAAATTTACGTTCTTTAAAACCAAGATATAACAGGTGCAGAATTTCACGTTTTTGCCTGTAATGTATATTTGACAAAAAGCAGAGCTAGACATGGTGACAAAACATAAGTGGATGCTTGAGTTCTGAAGAAATGACGTATCAGTTAAAATGGTAACCCCATGTCAGATGGGTGAAGAATATCTGCAACCTTCGTGAGGAAGGACTGTACTTTTGTATAAAATGTTTTGGGTCGAACGAAGATCTAGCCAAAGGGAGCTGTGATCTGATTCCTGTAATGGATTTGAACTCACGCTGCGCGTTATCGGCCGAAGGTGAATGATGTCTGTAGTGTTATCAAAGTCTTTCCTGTCAGTACCATACTAGTCATTTTTACTTCCATATTCCTTAAGGAATGGAAGTATGGTGATGGCAAAAAAAATCGTGTTCGAGATTATTGCAGATTCTGATTCTACTACACTCAAAACATGAAAAAAGTCGTTTTCCGAAAAGTGTCTGTGTGTGTGTCTGTCTGTCTATCTGTCTGTCTGTGTGTCTGTCTGTGTGTCTGTAGATTTTTTTTCTATGGCAAACGATAACTGCCGCAAATTCAAACAAAATCAAATAATTTTTTGCATACAGCCCTGATTTGTAGAGGCCTCGCGACCTATTGTTTTTGGTGAAGATCGGTTGAGGGAAAGGGGTAGTTTACCTGCAACGGTTTTTTTTTATTAAGGGAATTTTTTTTTTGGCAAACGATAACAGCCGCAAATTCAAACAGAATCAAATAATGTTTCGCATACAGCCCTGAATTGTAGAGTTCTCAAGACCTATTGTTTTTGGTGAAGATCGGTTAAGGGAAAGGGGTAGTTTACCGGTAACGTTTTATGTTTTAACAAGGGTATTTCCTATGGCAAACGATAACAGCCGCAAATTCAAACAGAATCAAAAGATTATTTGCATACAGCCCTAAATTATAGAGTTCTCAAGACCTATTGTTTTTGGTGAAGATCGGTTAAGGGAAAGGGGTAGTTTACCGGCAAAATTTTATGTTTTAACAAGGGTATTTTCTATGGCAAAGGATAAGAGCCGCAAATTCAAACAGAATCAAATAATGTTTTGCATACAGCCCTGATCTGTAGAGTACACAGGACCTATTGTTTTAGGTAAAGATCGGTTAAGGGAAAGGGGTAGTTTACCAGCAACGTTTTATGTTTTAAAAGGGTATGTTTTATGGCAAACGATAAGAGTCGCAAATTCAAACAGAATCAAATAATGTTTCGCATACAGCCCTGAATTGTAGAGTTCTCAAGACCTATTGTTTTTGGTGAAGATCGGTTAAGGGAAAGAGGTAGTTTACCAGCAACGGTTTTTTTTAAACAAGTGTAATTTTTTTTAGGCAAACGATAACAGCCGCAAATTCAAACAGAATCAACTACTCTTTTGCATACAGCCCTGAATTATAGAGTTCTCAAGACCTATTGGTTTTGGTGAAGATCGGTTAAGGGGAAATGGTAGTTTACCTGCAACGTTTTTTTATCGGGGGTAATTTTACTTCCATATTCCTTAAGGAAATGGAAGTATGGTGATGGCAAAAAAAATCGTGTTCGAGATTATTGCAGATTCTGATTGTACTACACTCAAAACATGAAAAAAAGTCGTTTTCCGAAAAGTGTCTGTGTGTGTGTCTGTCTGTCTGTATGTCTGTCTGTATGTCTGTCTGTGTGTCTGTCTGTCTATCTGTGTGTAGATTTTTTTCTATGGCAAACGATAACTGCCGCAAATTCAAACAGAATCAAATAATTTTTTGCATACAGCTCTGATTTAAAGAGTACTCACGACCTATTGTTTTTGGTGAAGATCGGTTGAGGGGAAGGGGTAGTTTACCAGCAACGGTTTTTTTTATCAAGGGAAATTGTTTTATTTGGTAAACGATAACAGCCGCAAATTCAAACAGAATCAAATAATGTTTCGCATACAGCCCTGAATTGTGGAGTTCTCAAGACCTATTGTTTTTGGTGAAGATCGGTTAAGGGAAAGGGGTAGTTTACCTGTAACGTTTTATGTTTTAACAAGGGTATTTCCTATGGCAAACGATAACAGCCGCAAATTCAAACAGAATCAAAAGATTATTTGCATACAACCCTAAATTGCAGAGTTCTCAAGACCTATTGTTTTTGGTGAAGATCGGTTAAGGGAAAGGGGTAGTTTACCAGCAGCGTTGTTTTATCAAGGGTATTTTCTATGGCAAACGATAACAGCCGCAAATTCAAACAGAATCAAATAATTTTTTGCATACAACTGTAATTTGTAGAGTACTCAAGACTTATTGTTTTTGGTAAAGATCGGTTGAGGGGAAGGGGTAGTTTACCTGCAACGTTTTTTAGCAAGGGTAATTTTCTATGACGAACGGTAACTGCCGCATATTCAAACAGAATCAAATAATTTTTTGCATACGTCACTGAATTGTAGAGGACTCATGGCCTTTTGATTTTGGTGAAGATCGGTTAAGGGGAAGGGGTAGTTTACCGGCAACCTTTTACGTTTTAACAAGAGTAAAGTACTTGAAAATTCATTTAAACTTTTTCAAACAATGGTAATTGTTAAAAATAAAATAATTTTGTTGCCAGGCAATAAAATTATAATTTTTTCATTTTAATGTAAATCTGTACATAGTATAACGTAAAGTCGGTCCGTTTTCTCTCTGTGTTTGAAATCGCTAATCTCAGGAACTACTGAACGGATTTTATTCAAGTTTTCGCCATTAGATAGAGTGTCTATCGAGGAACATTTATGTGTATAATTAATACATATATGTTGTACATTAGCTTAGCTATCACGGTTTATGTCAAGTAAGTGGTATAGTTTACATCTTATATATAAAAATGAATGTTTCTTTGTTTGTCCCGTATGCGTTCCTATACCATTCATCCGATTGCGATGAAACTTCGGTGAGTTGTTGTGCGCCCGTCCGCGAAGGTTTCTTCCACATCTCCTCCTAAACCACTGTACCGATTTCAACCAAACTTGGCACAAATATTTTACGCAACGGGAGAACCAACATAGGATAGGTGTTTTTTCGATGGGGTCCTTTTGGGGGTTCTTTGGGGTCTTCCACATCGCCTCCTAAACCACTGGACCGATTTCAACCAAACTTGGCACAAATATTTTACGCAAAGGGAGAACCAACATAGGACAAGTGTTTTTTTCGATACGATCCTTTGGGGGGTCCTTTGGGGTCTTCCACGTCTCCACCTAAACCATTGGACCGATTTCAACCAAACTTGGCATAAATATTTTACGCAACGGGAGAACCAACATAGGACAGGTGTTTTTTTTCGATACGATCCTCTGGGGGGGTCCTTTGCGGTCTTAAAAAACTATTAGATCTGGTTACTATGGCAACCCAATAGAATAGATCCTGTTCTAAATATATTATCGCATTAAATTGAAGACCACGCGAACGAAGTTGTGGGCAACAGCTATTTATTTTTAAGAAGCCTACTTTAATTAAACTTTATTAATTAAACTAACATTTTCATTACGTACAACGTGAAACTCCGTAGCGAAGCACGGGTATTCTGCTAGTCATGTATAAGAGAAAATATATCGTGCGTGGCAGGCAAGCATATCTCAGTTAGGTACTGTTTACGTTTCCATTTTATTATTATCACTACCGCAATAAAAAGGCAGGGAAGACACACACACACACACACACACACACACACACACACACACACACACACACACACACACACACACACACACACACACACACACACACACACACACACACACACACACACACACACACACACACACACACACACACACACACACACACAATTCGCGTTATTTCTGGCCTCATTCATGTTTATTTTCTTACATTTGCACGGTTTTAAATGGAAAGTGCCGAACCCATACCAACATAACGCATGCAAGCCGAAAAAGCGTCCAGCGTGGATAGCGATTTGCTTCCTGTGGATCGCTGGGCAGTGTAACTGCACGTGTTTACAGAGGAACGATTCATAGACAGACTTTTCGTCTTTAGGGAATGAACCCTCTGCAAGATGCTGAGGGTCCATGAGTGACTTCGGAGCGCTCCTTCTTTTCCGCATGTTTTTTCTGTGAAACGTACACTGTAGATTCGCAGCTTTACTCTAAGCAACGCTCTATAGGAAATGTTGAAAATTTTTGTCCACAGTGTACCCTCATACACACTCATACACAGTAAACCTGATCTGATGTTTTAATTACGGACATCATAATATTAAAACTTTGGAAACTTGAGCACTACTTAATGGAGATCAATCATTAACTTATACAAGCCATTAATTTTATGCATATTTTTTATATATATGTGTACAACGTTATCGGCAACAAAGAAGTAGTATTTGTTAAAATTCCTTCCCGGGATGTTTGGCCGTAGTCCAATGTTTTCTACAAAACCAGACGTTTCGGCAATGCCATCGACTTCCATCATCAGTGAAAATCGAGTGCGATAACGTGAGGTGGTATACGTTAGTGACCACAGTACTGTGGTTAAGGCTGAAGCAGTAAGTAGAAAGAAGTAGTTTCTATGGTAATATTTCATTTCGAAAATGATTTTAAAAATAAATCTTAGAATATGGAAGTCATGTATGGTTCTCCAACCGATATTTTTCTATGGCAAACGATAACAGCCGCAAATTCGAACAGAATCAAATAATGTTTTTCATACCGCCCTGAATTGTAGAGTTCTCAAGTCCTGTTGGTGTTGGTGAAGATCGGTTAAGGGAAAGGGGTAGTTTACCGGCAACATTTTATGTTTTAACAAGGGTAATTTTTTATATGACGAACGATAACTGCCGCAAATTCAAACAGAATCAAATAATGTTCTGCATACACCCCTGAGTTGTAGAGTTCGTAAGATCTGTTGTTTTTGGTGAAGATCGGTTAAGGGAGAGGGGTAGTTTACCGGCAACGTTTTATGTTTTAACAAGGGTAATTGTTTATAGGACGAACGATAACTGTTGCACATTCAAACAGAATCAAATATTTTTTTTGCATGCTTCCCTGAATTGTAGAGGACTGAAGGTCTATTGATTTTGGTGAAGATCGGTTAATAGAAATTGGTAGTTTACCTGCAACGTTTTCTGTTTTAACAAGGGTAAAATACTTAATTTTGATAAATAATGTATCCTAATAAGAAGCTCATAATAATCCACTGTAGAAACGTAGATGATATATCTATAAATGAAGAGGTTAGGTGAACGGGGTGGGGGTAATTTTCTATTAATGAAAATTATAGTTAATTGGGGAGGGGAGAATTTTTTATATGTGTACTACGTTATCGGCACCAAAGAAGTAGTTTTTGTTAAAATTCCTTTCCGGGCTGTTTAGCCGTAGTCCAATGTTTTCTCCGAAACCAGACTTTTCGGCAGTGCTATCGACTTCCATCTCAGTGAAAATCGAGTGCGAAAACGTCAGGTGGTATACATTAGTGACAACAGTACCGTGGTTAAGGCTGAAGCAATAAGTAGAAAGAAGTAGTTTCTATGGTAATATTTCATTTTGAATATGATTTCAAATATAAATCTTAGAACATGGAAGTCATGTATGGTTCTCCATACCGATATTTACTTCCATGTTCCTTAAGGAAATGGAAGTATGGTGATGGCAAAAAAAATCGTGTTCGAGATTATTGCAGATTCTGATTGTGCTACACTCAAAACATGAAAAAAAGTAATTTTTCGAAAAGTGTCTGTGTGTGTGTCTGTCTGTCTGTGTGTCTGTGTGTGTGTCTGTCTATAGATTTTTTTTCTATGGCAAACGATAACAGCCGCAAATTCAAACAGAATCAAATAATGTTTTGCATACAGCCCTGCTTTGTAGAGTACTCAAGATCTGTTGTTTTTGGTGAAGATCGGTTAAGGGAAAAGGGTAGTTTACCAGCAGCGTTTTTTTTTTAATCAAGGGTAATTTGTTTCTATGGCAAACAATAACAGCACCAAATTCAAACACAATCAAATAGTGTTTTGCATACAGCCCTGAATTGTAGAGTTCTCAAGTCCTATTGGTGTTGGTGAAGATCGGTTAAGGTGAAGGGGTAGTTTACCAGCAACATTTTATGTTTTAACAAATGTAATGTTATATATGACGAACGATAACTGCCGCAAATTCAAACAGAATCGACTACGTTTTTGCATACCTTTTAAATTAAAGAGAACTCAAGGTCTGTTGATTTTGTTGAAGATCGGTTTAGGGAAAGGGGTAGTTTACCAGCAACATTTTTTGTTTTAAGGGTAATTTTTCTTTTGCGAAAGATAATTGCCGCAAATTCAAACAGAATCAAATGATGTTTTGCATACAGCCCTGTATTGTAGAGTTCTGAATACCTTTTGGTGTTGGTGAAGATCGGTTAAGGGAAAGCGGTAGTTTACCGGCAACATGTTATGTTTTAACAAAGGTATTTTTTATGGCAAACGATAACAGCCGCAAATTCAAACATAATCAAATAATTTTTTGCATACTGCCCTGAATTATGGAGTTCTCAAGATCTATCGTTTTTGGTCAAGATCGGTTAAGGGGAAGGGGTAGTTTACCAGCAACGTTTTATGTTTGAAAAGGGTAATTTCTATGGCAAACTATATAAGCCGCAAATTCAGACAGAATCAAATACGTTTTTGCATACAGCCCTGATTTGTAGCGTACGCAAGACCTATTGTTTTTGGTGAAGATCGGATAAGGTAAATGGGTAGATTACCAGCCACGTTTTTTGTTTTAACAAAGGTTTTTTTTATGGCAAACGATAACAGCCGGAAATTCAAACATAATCTAATAATGTTTTGCATACAGCCCTGAATTGTAGAGTTCTCATGACCTGTTGGTTTTTGTGAAGATCGGTTAAGGGGAAGGGGTAGTTTACCGGCAACATTTTATGTGTTAACGAGGGTATTTTTTATGGCAAACGATAACAGCCGCAAATTCAAACAGAATGAAATACTCTTTTGCATACAGCCCTGATTTGTGGAGTTCTCAAGACCTGTTGTTTTTGATGGAGATCGGTTAAGGGAAAGGGGTAGTTTACTAGCAACGGTTTTTTATCAAGTGTAATTTTTTTCTATGGCAAAAGATAACAGCCGCAAATTCAAACAGAATCAAATGATGTTTTGCATACAGCCCTGTATTGTAGAGTTCTCAATACCTATTGGTGTTGGTGAAGATCGGTTAAGGGAAAGCGGTAGTTTACCAGCAACATTTTATGTTTTAACAAGGGTAATTTTTTATATGACGAACGATAACTGCCGTAAACTCATACAGAATCAACTACGTTTTTGCATACCAATTTGAACTAAAGAGAACTCAAGGTCTGTTTATTATTTTGAAGATCGGTTAAGGGAAAGGGGTAGTTTATCAGCAACGTTTTATGTTTTAAATATCGATATGGAGAACCATACATGACTTCCATGTTTAACAATTTTAACAAAAAGCTACTTCTTTGTTGCCGATAACGTAGTACACATATAAAAAATTCTCCCCTCCACCTTCAACTATAATTTTTAATAATAGAAAAATTACCCCCACCTCGTTCACAAAACCTCTTCATTTATAGATATTTCATCTACGTTTCTACAGTGGATTATTATGAGCTTTTTATCAGGATTTTTATTTTAAAAAATTAAGTACTTTAGTCTTGTTAAATCATAAAATGTTTCTGGTAAACTACCCCTTTCTCTAAACCGATCTTCTCCAAAATCAATAGACCTTCAGTCCTCTACAATTCAGGGATGCATCCAAAACAATATTTGTTTCTGTTTGAATGTGTGGCAGTTATCATTCGTCATGGAAACATTTCTCTTGTTACAACATAAAATGTTGCCGATAAACTACCCCTTTCCCTAAACCGATCTTCACGGAAATCGACAAACCTTGAGATCTCTACAACTCAGGAAAGTGTGCAAAAAATTATTTGATTCTATCTGAATTTTCGGCAGTTATCGTTCGTCATAAAAAATTACCCTTTTTAAAACATAAAACGTTGTTGATAAACTACCCCTTTCCCTTAACCGATCTTCAACAAAACAACAGAGCTTGAGTTCTCTTTAGTTCAAAAAGGGATGCAAAAACGTAGCTGATTCTGATTGAATTTACGGCAGTTATCGTTCGTCATATAAAAAATTACCCTTGTTAAAACAGAAAAAATTGCAGGTAAACTACCCCTTCCCCTTAACCGATCTTCACCAAAACCAACAGGTATTGAGAACTCTACAATGCAGGGCTGTATGCAAAACATCATTTGATTCTGTTTGAATTTGCGGCTGTTATCTTTTGCCATAGAAAAAATTACCCTTGATAAAAAACCGTTGTAGGTAAACTACTCCTTTCTCTTAACCGATCTCCACCAAAAACAACAGATCTTGAGAACTCTACAAATCAGGGCTGTATGCAAAAGAGTAGTTCCTTCTGTTTGAAATTACGGCTGTTATCGTTTGCCATAAAAAATACCCTTGTTAACACATAAAATGTTGCATGTAAACTACCCCTTTCCCTTAACCGATCTTCACCAAAACCAACCGGTCTTGAGACCTCAACAATTCAGGGCGGTATACAAAACATTATTTGATTCTGTTTGAATTTACGACTATTATCGTTTACCAAAGAAAAAATTACCCTTGATAAAAAACCGTTGCAGGTAAACTACCTCTTTCCCATAACCGATCTTCACCAAAAACAATAGGTCTTGAGTACTCTACAAACCAGGGTGTATGCAAAAAATTATTTGATTCTGTTTGAATTTGCGGCTGTTATCGTTTCCCATATAAAAATATCGGAATGGAGAACCATACATGACTTCCATATTCTAAGACTTATAATCTGAAATATGCTTGCCTGCCAAGCACGATATATTTTCTAATATATACATAATTTACATTAAAATGAAAAAATTATAATTTTATTGCCTGGCAACAAAATTATTTTATTTTTAACAATTACCATTGTTTGAAAAAGTTTAAATGAATTTTCAAGTACTTTACTCTTGTTTAAACGTAAAAGGTTGCAGGTAAACTACCCCTTCCCCTTAACCGATCTTCACCAAAATCTAATCGCCTTGCGTCCTCTACAATTCACTTACGTATGCAAAAAATTATTTGATTCTGTTTGAATTTGCGGCAGTTATCGTTTGCCATAGAAAATACGCTTTATAACAAACGTTGCAGGTAAACTACCCCTTCCCCTCAACCGATATTCACCAAAAACAAAAGGTCTTAAGTACTCTACAAACCAGGGCTGTATGCAGAAAATTATTTGATTATGTTTGAATTTGCGGCTGTTATCGTTTGCCATAGAAAATAACCATGTTAAAAAAACGTTGTAGGTAAACTACCACTTTCCCTTAACCGATCTTCACCAAAAACAACAGGTCTTGAGAACTCTACAATTTAGGGTTGTATGCAAATAATCTTTTGATTCTGTTTGAATTTACGGCTGTTATCGTTTGCCATAGGAAATACCCTTGTTAAAACAGAAAACGTTACAGGTAAACTACCCCTTTCCCTTAACCGATCTTCACCAAAATCAACAGATCTTGACAACTTTACAATTCAGGGCTGTATGCGAAACATTATTTGATTCTGTTTGAATTTGCGGCTGTTATCGTTTTCCAAACAAACAAAATTACCCTTGCTAAAAAAAAAACCGTTGCAGGTAAATTACCCCTTTCCCTCAACCGATCTTCACCAAAAACAATAGGTCGCGAGTACTCTGCAAATCAGGGCTGAATGCAAAAAATTATTTGATTCTGTTTGAATTTGCGGCAGTTATCGTTTGCCATAGAAAAAAATCTACAGACACACAGACACACAGACAGACACACACACACACAGACAGACAGACAGACACACAGACACTTTTCGGAAAACGACTTTTTTTCATGTTTTGAGTGTAGTAGAATCAGAATCTGCAATAATCTCGAATACGATTTTTTTTGCCATCACCATACTTCCATTCCTTAAGGAATATGGAAGTAATACCATTGTTAAAACATAAAATGTTGCAGTTAAACTACCCCTTTCCCTTAACCGATCTTCACCGAAAACAACAGGTCTTGAGAACTCTATAATTCAAAAAGGTATGCAGAAGAGTAGTTGATTTTGTTTTAATGTACGGCAGTTATCGTTCGTCAAATAAAATACCCTTGTTAAACATTAAATGTTGCCGGTAAACTACCCTATTCCCTTAACCGATCTTCACCAAAACCAACTGGTCTTGAGAACTCTACAATTCAGGGCGGTATACAAAAACATTATTTGATTCTGTTTGAATTTGCGACTATTATCGTTTACCATAGAAAAAATTACCCTTGATAAAAAACCGTTGCTGGTAATCTACCCCTTCCCCTTAACCGATCTTCACCAAAAACAATAGACCTTGAGTACCCTATAAATCAGGACTGCATGCAAAACATTATTTGATTCTGTTTGAATTTGCGGCTGTTATCGTTTGCCATATAAAATACCCTTGTTAAAACATAAAACGATGCTGGTAAACTACCTCTTTCCCATAACCGATCTTCACCAAAAACAATAGGTCTTGAGTACTCTACAAACCAGGGTGTATGCAAAAAATTATTTGATTCTGTTTGAATCTGCGGCTGTTATCGTTTCCCATATAAAAATATCGGAATGGAGAACCATACATGACTTCCATATTCTAAGACTTATAATCTGAAATATGCTTGCCTGCCAAGCACGATATATTTTCTAATATATACATAATTTACATTAAAATGAAAAAATTATAATTTTATTGCCTGGCAACAAAATTATTTAATTTTTAACAATTACCATTGTTTGAAAAAGTTTAAATGAATTTTCAAGTACTTTACTCTTGTTTAAACGTAAAAGGTTGCTGGTAAACTACCCCTTCCCCTTAACCGATCTTCACCAAAATCTAATGGCCTTGCGTCCTCTACAATTCACTTATGTATGCAAAAAATTATTTGATTCTGTTTGAATTTGCGGCAGTTATTGTTTGCCATAGAAAATACGCTTTATAACAAACGTTGCAGGTAAACTACCCCTTCCCCTCAACCGATATTCACCAAAAACAAAAAGGCCTTAAGTACTCTACAAACCAGGGCTGTATGCAGAAAATTATTTGATTATGTTTGAATTTGCGGCTGTTATCGTTTGCCATAGAAAATAACCTTGTTAAGAAAACGTTGTAGGTAAACTACCACTTTCCCTTAACCGATCTTCACCAAAAACAACAGGTCTTGAGAACTCTACAATTTAGGGCTGTATGCAAATAATCTTTTGATTCTGTTTGAATTTACGGCTGTTATCGTTTGCCATAGGAAATACCCTTGTTAAAACAGAAAACGTTACAGGTAAACTACCCCTTTCCCTTAACCGATCTTCACCAAAATCAACAGATCTTGACAAATCTACAATTCAGGGCTGTATGCGAAACATTATTTGATTCTGTTTGAATTTGCGGCTGTTATCGTTTGCCAAACAAACAAAATTACCCTTGCTAAAAAAAAAAACCGTTGCAGGTAAACTACCCCTTTCCCTCAACCGATCTTCACCAAAAACAATAGGTCGCGAGTACTCTGCAAATCAGGGCTGAATGCAAAAAATTATTTGATTCTGTTTGAATTTGCGGCAGTTATCGTTTGCCATAGAAAAAAATCTACAGACACACAGACAGACACACACACACACACACAGACAGACAGACAGACAGACAGACAGACAGACAGACAGACAGACAGACAGACACACAGACACTTTTCGGAAAACGACTTTTTTTCATGTTTTGAGTGTAGTAGAATCAGAATCTGCAATAATCTCGAACACGATTTTTTTGCCATCACCATACTTCCATTCCTTAAGGAATATGGAAGTAATACCATTGTTAAAACATAAAATGTTGCAGTTAAACTACCCCTTTCCCTTAACCGATCTTCACCGAAAACAACAGGTCTTGAGAACTCTATAATTCAAAAAGGTATGCAGAAGAGTAGTTGATTTTGTTTTAATGTACGGCAGTTATCGTTCGTCAAATAAAATACCCTTGTTAAACATTAAATGTTGCCGGTAAACTACCCTATTCCCTTAACCGATCTTCACCAAAACCAACTGGTCTTGAGAACTCTACAATTCAGGGCGGTATACATAACATTATTTGATTCTGTTTGAATTTGCGACTATTATCGTTTACCATAGAAAAAATTACCCTTGATAAAAAACCGTAGCTGGTAATCTACCCCTTCCCCTTAACCGATCTTCACCAAAAACAATAGACCTTGAGTACCCCATAAATCAGGACTGCATGCAAAACATTATTTGATTCTGTTTGAATTTGCGGCTGTTATCGTTTGCCATATAAAATACCCTTGTTAAAACATAAAACGATGCTGGTAAACTACCCCTTTTCCCTTAACCGATCTTCACCAAAAACAAGAGGTCTTGAGATCTCTACAATTTAGGGATGTATGCAAATAAACACTTGATTCTATTTGAATTTACGGCTGTTATCGTTTGCTATAAACAAAAATTACCCTTGATTAAAAAAACCGTTGCCGGTAAACTACCCCTTTCCCTTAACCGATCTTCACCAAAAACAATAGGGCTTGAGTACTCTACAAACCAGGGCTGTATGCAAAACATTATTTGATTCTGTTTGAATTTGCGGCTGTTATCGTTTGCCATAGAAAAAATCTACAGATAGACACACAGACAGATAGACACACAGACACGTTACGAAAAATGACTTTTTTCATGTTTTGAGTCTAGTACAATCAGAATCTGCAATAATCTCGAACACGATTTTTTTTTGCCATCACCATACTTCCATTTCCTTAAGGAACATGGAAGTAAGTATCGGTATGGAGAACCATAAATGACTTCCATGTTTTAAGATTTATATTTATAATCATATTCGAACTGAAATATTACCATAGAAACTAATTCTTTCTACTTAGTGCTTTAGCCTTAAACACAGTACTGTGGTCACTAACGTATACCACCTCACGTTTTCGCACTCGATTTTCACTGAGATGGAAGTCGATAGCACTGCCGAAAAGTCTGGTTTCGGAGAAAACATTGGACTACGGCTAAACAGCCCGGGAAGGAATTTTAACAAAGAACAACTTCTTTGTTGCCGATAACGTAGTACACATATAAAAAATTCTCCCCTCCACCTTCAACTATAATTTTTAATAATAGAAAAATTACCCCCACCCCGTTCACCAAACATCTTCATTTATAGATATTTCATCTACGTTTCTACAGTGGATTACTATGAGCTTCTTATCAAGATACTTTATTTATCAAAAGTAAGTACTTTACTCTTGTTAAAACATGAAACGTTGCAGGTAAACTACCCCTTTCTCTAAACCGATCTTCACCAAAATCAATAGACCTTCAGTCCTCTACAATGCAGGGATGCATGCAAAAAAATATTTGATTCTGTTTCAGTTTGCGGCAGTTATCGTTCGTCATGTAAACATTTCTCTTATTACAACATAACATGTTTCAGGAAAACTACCCCTTTCCCTTTACCGATCTTCACCAAAATCAACAGGCCTAGAGTTTTTCTACAATTTAGGAACGTATGGAAAAATTATTTGATTTTCTTTGAATTTACGGTAGTTATCGTTCGTCATAGAAAACATTACCCCTGTTAAAACACAAAAAGTTGCCGGTAAACTACCCCTTTCTCTAAACCGATCTTCACCAAAATCAACAGACTTCAGTCCTCTACAATTCAGGGCTGTATGCAAACAATTATTTGATTCTGTTTGAATTTGCGGCTCTTATCGTTTGCCATATTAAATACCCTTGTTATAATATAAAACGTTGCTGTAAAATTACCCCTTTCCCTTAACAGATCTTCAACAAAATCAACAGCCCTTGAGTTCTGTGTAACTCAGAAAGGTATGCAAAAGAGTAGTTGTTCTGTTTGAATTTACGGCAGTTATCGTTCGTCATAGAAAAATGTTGCAGGTAAACTACCCCTTTCCGTTAACCGATCTTCACCAAAAACAATAGGTCTTGAGTACTCTACAAATCAGAGCGGTATGCAAAAAATTATTTGATTATGTTTGAATTTGCGACTCTTATCGTTTGCCATAAAAAATATCCTTTTAAAACATAAAACTTTGCAGGTAAACTACCCCTTTCCCTCAACCGATCTTCACCAAAAACAATAGGTCTTGAGTACTCTACAAACCAGGGTGTATGCAAAAAATTATTTGATTCTGTTTGAATTTGCGGCTGTTATCGTTTCCCATATAAAATACCATTGTTAAAATGTTGCAGGTAAACTACCCCTTTCCCTTAACCGATCTTCACCGAAAACAACAGGTCTTGAGAACTCTATAATTTAGGGCTGCATGCAAATAATCATTTGATTCTGTTTGAATTTGCGGTTGTTATCGTTTGCCATAAAAAATACCCTTATTAAAACATAAAACGTTGCTGGTAAACTACCCCTTTCCCTTATCCGATCTTCAACAAAATCGACAGACCTTGAATTCTGTATAATTCAAAAAGGTATGCAGAAGAGTAGTTGATTTTGTTTTAATGTACGGCAGTTATCGTTCGTCAAATAAAATACCCTTGTTAAACATTAAATGTTGCCGGTAAACTACCCTATTCCCTTAACCGATCTTCACCAAAACCAACTGGTCTTGAGAACTCTACAATTCAGGGCGGTATACAAAACATTATTTCATTCTGTTTGAATTTGCGACTATTATCGTTTACCATAGAAAAAATTACCCTTGATAAAAAACCGTTGCTGGTAATCTACCCCTTCCCCTTAACCGATCTTCACCAAAAACAATAGACCTTGAGTACCCCATAAATCAGGACTGCATGCAAAACATTATTTGATTCTGTTTGAATTTGCGGCTGTTATCGTTTGCCATATAAAATACCCTTGTTAAAACATAAAACGATGCTGGTAAACTACCCCTTTTCCCTTAACCGATCTTCACCAAAAACAAGAGGTCTTGAGATCTCTACAATTTAGGGATGTATGCAAATAAACACTTGATTCTATTTGAATTTACGGCTGTTATCGTTTGCTATAAACAAAAATTACCCTTGATTAAAAAAACCGTTGCCGGTAAACTACCCCTTTCCCTTAACCGATCTTCACCAAAAACAATAGGGCTTGAGTACTCTACAAACCAGGGCTGTATGCAAAACATTATTTGATTCTGTTTGAATTTGCGGCTGTTATCGTTTGCCATAGAAAAAATCTACAGATAGACACACAGACAGATAGACACACAGACACGTTACGAAAAATGACTTTTTTCATGTTTTGAGTCTAGTACAATCAGAATCTGCAATAATCTCGAACACGATTTTTTTTTGCCATCACCATACTTCCATTTCCTTAAGGAACATGGAAGTAAGTATCGGTATGGAGAACCATAAATGACTTCCATGTTTTAAGATTTATATTTATAATCATATTCGAACTGAAATATTACCATAGAAACTAATTCTTTCTACTTAGTGCTTTAGCCTGAAACACAGTACTGTGGTCACTAACGTATACCACCTCACGTTTTCGCACTCGATTTTCACTGAGATGGAAGTCGATAGCACTGCCGAAAAGTCTGGTTTCGGAGAAAACATTGGACTACGGCTAAACAGCCCGGGAAGGAATTTTAACAAAGAACAACTTCTTTGTTGCCGATAACGTAGTACACATATAAAAAATTCTCCCCTCCACCTTCAACTATAATTTTTAATAATAGAAAAATTACCCCCACCCCGTTCACCAAACATCTTCATTTATAGATATTTCATCTACGTTTCTACAGTGGATTACTATGAGCTTCTTATCAAGATACTTTATTTATCAAAAGTAAGTACTTTACTCTTGTTAAAACATGAAACGTTGCAGGTAAACTACCCCTTTCTCTAAACCGATCTTCACCAAAATCAATAGACCTTCAGTCCTCTACAATGCAGGGATGCATGCAAAAAAATATTTGATTCTGTTTCAGTTTGCGGCAGTTATCGTTCGTCATGTAAACATTTCTCTTATTACAACATAACATGTTTCAGGAAAACTACCCCTTTCCCTTTACCGATCTTCACCAAAATCAACAGGCCTAGAGTTTTTCTACAATTTAGGACCTATGGAAAAATTATTTGATTTTCTTTGAATTTACGGTAGTTATCGTTCGTCATAGAAAACATTACCCCTGTTAAAACACAAAAAGTTGCCGGTAAACTACCCCTTTCTCTAAACCGATCTTCACCAAAATCAACAGACTTCAGTCCTCTACAATTCAGGGCTGTATGCAAACAATTATTTGATTCTGTTTCAATTTGCGGCTCTTATCGTTTGCCATATTAAATACCCTTGTTATAATATAAAACGTTGCTGTAAAACTACCCCTTTCCCTTAACAGATCTTCAACAAAATCAACAGCCCTTGAGTTCTGTGTAACTCAGAAAGGTATGCAAAAGAGTAGTTGTTCTGTTTGAATTTACGGCAGTTATCGTTCGTCATAGAAAAATGTTGCAGGTAAACTACCCCTTTCCGTTAACCGATCTTCACCAAAAACAATAGGTCTTGAGTACTCTACAAATCAGAGCGGTATGCAAAAAATTATTTGATTATGTTTGAATTTGCGACTCTTATCGTTTGCCATAAAAAATATCCTTTTAAAACATAAAACTTTGCAGGTAAACTACCCCTTTCCCTCAACCGATCTTCACCAAAAACAATAGGTCTTGAGTACTCTACAAACCAGGGTGTATGCAAAAAATTATTTGATTCTGTTTGAATTTGCGACTCTTATCGTTTGCCATAAAAAATATCCTTTTAAAACATAAAACTTTGCAGGTAAACTACCCCTTTCCCTCAACCGATCTTCACCAAAAACAATAGGTCTTGAGTACTCTACAAACCAGGGTGTATGCAAAAAATTATTTGATTCTGTTTGAATTTGCGGCTGTTATCGTTTCCCATATAAAATACCATTGTTAAAATGTTGCAGGTAAACTACCCCTTTCCCTTAACCGATCTTCACCGAAAACAACAGGTCTTGAGAACTCTATAATTTAGGGCTGCATGCAAATAATCATTTGATTCTGTTTGAATTTGCGGTTGTTATCGTTTGCCATAGAAAATACCCTTATTAAAACATAAAACGTTGCTGGTAAACTACCCCTTTCCCTTATCCGATCTTCAACAAAATCGACAGACCTTGAATTCTGTATAATTCAAAAAGGTATGCAGAAGAGTAGTTGATTTTGTTTTAATGTACGGCAGTTATCGTTCGTCAAATAAAATACCCTTGTTAAACATTAAATGTTGCCGGTAAACTACCCTATTCCCTTAACCGATCTTCACCAAAACCAACTGGTCTTGAGAACTCTACAATTCAGGGCGGTATACAAAACATTATTTGATTCTGTTTGAATTTGCGACTATTATCGTTTACCATAGAAAAAATTACCCTTGGTAAAAAATCGTTGCTGGTAATCTACCCCTTCCCCTTAACCGATCTTCACCAAAAACAATAGACCTTGAGTACCCTATAAATCAGGACTGCATGCAAAACATTATTTGATTCTGTTTGAATTTGCGGCTGTTATCGTTTGCCATATAAAATACCCTTGTTAAAACATAAAACGATGCTGGTAAACTACCCCTTTCCCTTAACGGATCTTCACCAAAAACAAGAGGTCTTGAGATCTCTACAATTTAGGGATGTATGCAAATAATCACTTGATTCTATTTGAATTTACGGCTGTTATCGTTTGCTATAAACAAAAATTACCCTTGATTAAAAAAACCGTTGCCGATAAACTACCCCTTTCCCTTAACCGATCTTCACCAAAAACAATAGGGCTTGAGTACTCTACAAACCAGGGCTGTATGCAAAACATTATTTGATTCTGTTTGAATTTGCGGCTGTTATCGTTTGCCATAGAAAAAATCTACAGATAGACACACAGACAGATAGACACACAGACACTTTTCGAAAAATGACTTTTTTCATGTTTTGAGTCTAGTACAATCAGAATCTGCAATAATCTCGAACACGATTTTTTTTTGCCATCACCATACTTCCATTTCCTTAAGGAAAATGGGAATTAAAAATCTACAGACACACAGACAGACAGACACACACACAGCCACGTTTTGAAAAATGACTTTTTTTCATGTTTTCAGTGTAGTACAATCAGAATCTGCAATAATCTCGAACACGATATTTTTTGCCATCACCATACTTCCATTTCCTTAAGGAACATGGAAGTAAGTATCGGTATGGAGAACCATAAATGACTTCCATGTTTTAAGATTTATATTTATAATCATATTCGAACTGAAATATTACCATAGAAACTAATTCTTTCTACTTAGTGCTTTAGCCTTAAACACAGTACTGTGGTCACTAACGTATACCAACTCACGTTTTCGCACTCGATTTTCACTGAGATGGAAGTCGATAGCACTGCCGAAAAGTCTGGTTTCGGAGAAAACATTGGACTACGGCTAAACAGCCCGGGAAGGAATTTTAACAAAGAACAACTTCTTTGTTGCCGATAACGTAGTACACATATAAAAAATTCTCCCCTCCACCTTCAACTATAATTTTTAATAATAGAAAAATTACCCCCACCCCGTTCACCAAACATCTTCATTTATAGATATTTCATCTACGTTTCTACAGTGGATTACTATGAGTTGATATTCTTATCAAGATACTTTATTTATCAAAAGTAAGTACTTTACTCTTCTTAAAACATGAAACGTTGCAGGTAAACTACCCCTTTCTCTAAACCGATCTTCACCAAAATCAATAGACCTTCAGTCCTCTACAATGCAGGGATGCATGCAAAAAAATATATGATTCTGTTTCAATTTGCGGCAGTTATCGTTCGTCATGTAAACATTTCTCTTATTACAACATAACATGTTTCAGGAAAACTACCCCTTTCCCTTTACCGATCTTCACCAAAATCAACAGGCCTAGAGTTTTTCTACAATTTAGGACCTATGGAAAAATTATTTGATTTTCTTTGAATTTACGGTAGTTATCGTTCGTCATAGAAAACATTACCCCTGTTAAAACACAAAAAGTTGCCGGTAAACTACCCCTTTCTCTAAACCGATCTTCACCAAAATCAACAGACTTCAGTCCTCTACAATTCAGGGCTGTATGCAAACAATTATTTGATTCTGTTTGAATTTGCGGCTCTTATCGTTTGCCATATTAAATACCCTTGTTATAATATAAAACGTTGCTGTAAAACTACCCCTTTCCCTTAACAGATCTTCAACAAAATCAACAGCCCTTGAGTTCTGTGTAACTCAGAAAGGTATGCAAAAGAGTAGTTGTTCTGTTTGAATTTACGGCAGTTATCGTTCGTCATAGAAAAATGTTGCAGGTAAACTACCCCTTTCCGTTAACCGATCTTCAACAAAAACAATAGGTCTTGAGTACTCTACAAATCAGAGCGGTATGCAAAAAATTATTTGATTATGTTTGAATTTGCGACTCTTATCGTTTGCCATAAAAAATATCCTTTTAAAACATAAAACTTTGCAGGTAAACTACCCCTTTCCCTCAACCGATCTTCACCAAAAACAATAGGTCTTGAGTACTCTACAAACCAGGGTGTATGCAAAAAATTATTTGATTCTGTTTGAATTTGCGGCTGTTATCGTTTCCCATATAAAATACCATTGTTAAAATGTTGCAGGTAAACTACCCCTTTCCCTTAACCGATCTTCATCAAAATCAACAGACCTTGAGTTCTGTATAATTCAAAAAGGTATGCAGAAGAGTAGTTGATTTTGTTTTAATGTACGGCAGTTATCGTTCGTCAAATAAAATACCCTTGTTAAACATTAAATGTTGCCGGTAAACTACCCTATTCCCTTAACCGATCTTCACCAAAACCAACTGGTCTTGAGAACTCTACAATTCAGGGCGGTAAACAAAACATTATTTGATTCTGTTTGAATTTACGACTATTATCGTTTACCAAAAAAAAATTACCCTTGATAAAAAACTGTTGTTGGTAAACTACCTCTTTCCCTTAACCGATCTTCACCAAAAACAATAGGTCTTGAGTACTCTACAAACCAGGGTGTATGCAAAAAATTATTTGATTCTGTTTGAATTTGCGGCTGTTATCGTTTCCCATATAAAATACCATTGTTAAAACATAAAACGTTGTAGTTAAACTACCCCTTTCCCTTAACCGATCTTCACAGAAAACAACAGGTCTTGAGAACTCTATAATTCAAAAAGGTATGCAGAAGAGTAGTTGATTTTGTTTTAATGTACGGCAGTTATCGTTCGTCAAATAAAATACCCTTGTTAAACATTAAATGTTGCCGGTAAACTACCCTATTCCCTTAACCGATCTTCACCAAAACCAACTGGTCTTGAGAACTCTACAATTCAAGGCGGTATACAAAACATTATTTGATTCTGTTTGAATTTGCGACTATTATCGTTTACCATAGAAAAAATTACCCTTGATAAAAAACCGTTGCTTGTAATCTACCCCTTCCCCTTAATCGATCTTCACCAAAAACAATAGACCTTGAGTACCCCATAAATCAGGACTGCATGCAAAACATTATTTGATTCTGTTTGGAATTTGCGGCTGTTATCGTTTGCCATATAAAATACCCTTGTTAAAACATAAAACGATGCTGGTAAACTACCCCTTTCCCTTAACCGATCTTCACCAAAAACAAGAGGTCTTGAGATCTCTACAATTTAGGGATGTATGCAAATAATCACTTGATTCTATTTGAATTTACGGCTGTTATCGTTTGCTATAAAAAAAATTACCCTTGATTAAAAAAACCGTTGCCGGTAAACTACCCCTTTCCCTTAACCGATCTTCACCAAAAACAATAGGGCTTGAGTACTCTACGAACCAGTGCTGTATGCAAAACATTATTTGATTCTGTTTGAATTTGCGGCTGTTATCGTTTGCCATAGAAAAAATCTACAGATAGACACACAGACAGATAGACACACAGACACTTTTCGAAAAATGACTTTTTTCATGTTTTGAGTCTAGTACAATCAGAATCTGCAATAATCTCGAACACGATTTTTTTTTGCCATCACCATACTTCCATTTCCTTAAGGAAAATGGGAATTAAAAATCTACAGACACACAGACAGACAGACACACACACAGCCACGTTTTGAAAAATGACTTTTTTTCATGTTTTCAGTGTAGTACAATCAGAATCTGCAATAATCTCGAACACGATTTTTTTTTGCCATCACCATACTTCCATTTCCTTAAGGAACATGGAAGTAAGTATCGATATGGAGAACCATAAATGACTTCCATGTTTTAAGATTTATATTTATAATCATATTCGAACTGAAATATTACCATAGAAACTACTTCTTTCTACTTAGTGCTTTAGCCTTAAACACAGTACTGTGGTCACTAACGTATACCACCTCACGTTTTCGCACTCGATTTTCACTGAGATGGAAGTCGATAGCACTGCCGAAAAGTCTGGTTTCGGAGAAAACATTGGACTACGGCTAAACAGCCCGGGAAGGAATTTTAACAAAGAACTACTTCTTTGTTGCCGATAACGTAGTACACATATAAAAAATTCTCCCCTCCACCTTCAACTATAATTTTTAATAATAGAAAAATTACCCCCACCCCGTTCACCAAACATCTTCATTTATAGATATTTCATCTACGTTTCTACAGTGGATTACTATGAGTTGATATTCTTATCAAGATACTTTATTTATCAAAAGTAAGTACTTTACTCTTGTTAAAACATGAAACGTTGCAGGTAAACTACCCCTCTCTCTAAACCGATCTTCACCAAAATCAATAGACCTTCAGTCCTCTACAATGCAGGGATGCATGCAAAAAAATATTTGATTCTGTTTCAATTTGCGGCAGTTATCGTTCGTCATGTAAACATTTCTCTTATTACAACATAACATGTTTCAGGAAAACTACCCCTTTCCCTTTACCGATCTTCACCAAAATCAACAGGCCTAGAGTTTTTCTACAATTTAGGACCTATGGAAAAATTATTTGATTTTCTTTGAATTTACGGTAGTTATCGTTCGTCATAGAAAACATTACCCCTGTTAAAACACAAAACGTTGCCGGTAAACTACCCCTTTCTCTAAACCGATCTTCACCAAAATCAACAGACTTCAGTCCTCTACAATTCAGGGCTGTATGCAAACAATTATTTGATTCTGTTTGAATTTGCGGCTCTTATCGTTTGCCATATTAAATACCCTTGTTATAATATAAAACGTTGCTGTAAAACTACCCCTTTCCCTTAACAGATCTTCAACAAAATCAACAGCCCTTGAGTTCTGTGTAACTCAGAAAGGTATGCAAAAGAGTAGTTGTTCTGTTTGAATTTACGGCAGTTATCGTTCGTCATAGAAAAATGTTGCAGGTAAACTACCCCTTTCCGTTAACCGATCTTCACCAAAAACAATAGGTCTTGAGTACTCTACAAATCAGAGCGGTAAGCAAAAAATTATTTGATTATGTTTGAATTTGCGACTCTTATCGTTTGCCATAAAAAATATCCTTTTAAAACATAAAACTTTGCAGGTAAACTACCCCTTTCCCTCAACCGATCTTCACCAAAAACAATAGGTCTTGAGTACTCTACAAACCAGGGTGTATGCAAAAAATTATTTGATTCTGTTTGAATTTGCGGCTGTTATCGTTTCCCATATAAAATACCATTGTTAAAATGTTGCAGGTAAACTGCCCCTTTCCCTTAAACGATCTTCACCGAAAACAACAGGTCTTGAGAACTCTATAATTTAGGGCTGTATGCAAATAATCATTTGATTCTGTTTGAATTTGCGGTCGTTATCGTTTGCCATAGAAAATACCCTTATTAAAACATAAAACGTTGCTGGTAAACTACCCCTTTCCCTTAACCGATCTTCATCAAAATCAACAGACCTTGAGTTCTGTATAATTAAAAAAGGTATGCAGAAGAGTAGTTGATTTTGTTTTAATGTACGGCAGTTATCGTTCGTCAAATAAAATACCCTTGTTAAACATTAAATGTTGCCGGTAAACTACCCTATTCCCTTAACCGATCTTCACCAAAACCAACTGGTCTTGAGAACTCTACAATTCAGGGCGGTATACAAAACATTATTTGATTCTGTTTGAATTTACGACTATTATCGTTTACCAAAAAAAAAATTACCCTTTATAAAAAACCGTTGTTGGTAAACTACCTCTTTCCCTTAACCGATCTTCACCAAAAACAATAGGTCTTGAGTACTCTACAAACCAGGGTGTATGCAAAAAATTATTTGATTCTGTTTGAATTTGCGGCTGTTATCGTTTCCCATATAAAATACCATTGTTAAAACATAAAACGTTGTAGTTAAACTACCCCTTTCCCTTAACCGATCTTCACCGAAAACAACAGGTCTTGAGAACTCTATAATTCAAAAAGGTATGCAGAAGAGTAGTTGATTTTGTTTTAATGTACGGCAGTTATCGTTCGTCAAATAAAATACCCTTGTTAAACATTAAATGTTGCCGGTAAACTACCCTATTCCCTTAACCGATCTTCACCAAAACCAACTGGTCTTGAGAACTCTACAATTCAGGGCGGTATACAAAACATTATTTGATTCTGTTTGAATTTGCGACTATTATCGTTTACCATAGAAAAAATTACCCTTGATAAAAAACCGTTGCTTGTAATCTACCCCTTCCCCTTAACCGATCTTCACCAAAAACAATAGACCTTGAGTACCCTATAAATCAGGACTGCATGCAAAACATTATTTGATTCTGTTTGAATTTGCGGCTGTTATCGTTTGCCATATAAAATACCTTTGTTAAAACATAAAACGATGCTGGTAAACTACCCCTTTCCCTTAACCGATCTTCACCAAAAACAAGAGGTCTTGAGATCTCTACAATTTAGGGATGTATGCAAATAATCACTTGATTCTATTTGAATTTACGGCTGTTATCGTTTGCTATAAACAAAAATTACCCTTGATTAAAAAAACCGTTGCCGGTAAACTACCCCTTTCCCTTAACCGATCTTCACCAAAAACAATAGGGCTTGAGTACTCTACAAACCTGGGCTGTATGAAAACATTATTTGATTCTGTTTGAATTTGCGGCTGTTATCGTTTGCTATAGAAAAAATCTACACATAGACACACAGACAGATAGACACACAGACACTTTTCGAAAAATGACTTTTTTCATGTTTTGAGTCTAGTACAATCAAAATCTGCAATAATCTCGAACACGATTTTTTTTTGCCATCACCATACTTCCATTTCCTTAAGGAAAATGGGAATTAAAAATCTACAGACACACAGACAGCCAGACACACACACAGCCACGTTTTGAAAAATGACTTTTTTCATGTTTTCAGTGTAGTACAATCAGAATCTGCAATAATCTCGAACACGATTTTTTTTTTGCCATCACCATACTTCCATTTCCTTAAGGAACATGGAAGTAAGTATCGGTATGGAGAACCATAAATGACTTCCATGTTTTAAGATTTATATTTATAATCATATTCGAACTGAAATATTACCATAGAAACTAATTCTTTCTACTTAGTGCTTTAGCCTTAAACACAGTACTGTGGTCACTAACGTATACCACCTCACGTTTTCGCACTCGATTTTCACTGAGATGGAAGTCGATAGCACTGCCGAAAAGTCTGGTTTCGGAGAAAACATTGGACTACGGCTAAACAGCCCGGGAAGGAATTTTAACAAAGAACTACTTCTTTGTTGCCGTTAACGTAGTACACATATAAAAAATTCTCCCCTCCACCTTCAACTATAATTTTTAATAATAGAAAAATTACCCCCACCCCGTTCACCAAACATCTTCATTTATAGATATTTCATCTACGTTTCTACAGTGGATTACTATGAGCTTCTTATCAAAATACTTTGTTTATCAAAAGTAAGTACTTTACTCTTGTTAAAACATGAAACGTTGCAGGTAAACTACCCCTTTCTCTAAACCGATCTTCACCAAAATCAATAGACCTTCAGTCCTCTACAATGCATGCAAAAAAATATTTGATTCTGTTTCAATTTGCGGCAGTTATCATTCGTCATGTAAACATTTCTCTTATTACAACATAACATGTTTCAGGAAAACTACCCCTTTCCCTTTACCGATCTTCACCAAAATCAACAGGCCTAGAGTTTTTCTACAATTTAGGAACGTATGGAAAAATTATTTGATTTTCTTTGAATTTACGGTAGTTATCGTTCGTCATAGAAAACATTACCCCTGTTAAAACACAAAAAGTTGCCGGTAAACTACCCCTTTCTCTAAACCGATCTTCACCAAAATCAACAGACTTCAGTCCTCTACAATTCAGGGCTGTATGCAAACAATTATTTGATTCTGTTTGAATTTGCGGCTCTTATCGTTTGCCATATTAAATACCCTTGTTATAATATAAAACGTTGCTGTAAAACTACCCCTTTCCCTTAACAGATCTTCAACAAAATCAACAGCCCTTGAGTTCTGTGTAACTCAGAAAGGTATGCAAAAGAGTAGTTGTTCTGTTTGAATTTACGGCAGTTATCGTTCGTCATAGAAAAATGTTGCAGGTAAACTACCCCTTTCCCTCAACCGATCTTCACCAAAAACAATAGGTCTTGAGTACTCTACAAACCAGGGTGTATGCAAAAAATTATTTGATTCTGTTTGAATTTGCGGCTGTTATCGTTTCCCATATAAAATACCATTGTTAAAATGTTGCAGGTAAACTACCCCTTTCCCTTAACCGATCTTCACCGAAAACAACAGGTGTTGAGAACTCTATAATTTAGGGCTGTATGCAAATAATCATTTGATTCTGTTTGAATTTGCGGTTGTTATCGTTTGCCATAGAAAATACCCTTATTAAAACATAAAACGTTGCTGGTAAACTACCCCTTTCCCTTAACCGGTCTTCAACAAAATCAACAGACCTTGAGTTCTGTATAATTAAAAAAGGTATGCAGAAGAGTAGTTGATTTTGTTTTAATGTACGGCAGTTATCGTTCGTCAAATAAAATACCCTTGTTAAACATTAAATGTTGCCGGTAAACTACCCTATTCCCTTAACCGATCTTCACCAAAACCAACTGGTCTTGAGAACTCTACAATTCAGGGCGGTATACAAAACATTATTTGATTCTGTTTGAATTTACGACTATTATCGTTTACCAAAGAAAAAATTACCCTTGATAAAAAACCGTTGCTGGTAAACTACCTCTTTCCCTTAACCGATCTTCACCAAAATCAATAGGTCTTGAGTACTCTACAAACCAGGGTGTATGCAAAAAATTATTTGATTCTGTTTGAATTTGCGGCTGTTATCGTTTCCCATATAAAATACCATTGTTAAAACATAAAACGTTGTAGCTAAACTACCCCTTTTCCTTAACCGATCTTCACCGAAAACAACAGGTCTTGAGAACTCTATAATTCAAAAAGGTATGCAGAAGAGTAGTTGATTTTGTTTTAATGTACGGCAGTTATCGTTCGTCAAATAAAATACCCTTGTTAAACATTAAATGTTGCCGGTAAACTACCCTATTCCCTTAACCGATCTTCACCAAAACCAACTGGTCTAGAGAACTCTACAATTCAGGGCGGTATACATAACATTATTTGATTCTGTTTGAATTTGCGACTATTATCGTTTACCATAGAAAAAATTACCCTTGATAAAAAACCGTTGCTGGTAATCTACCCCTTCCCCTTAATCGATCTTCACCAAAAACAATAGACCTTGAGTACCCTATAAATCAGGACTGCATGCAAAACATTATTAGATTCTGTTTGAATTTGCGGCTGTTATCGTTTGCCATATAAAATACCCTTGTTAAAACATAAAACAATGCTGGTAAACTACCCCTTTCCCTTAACCGATCTTCACCAAAAACAAGAGGTCTTGAGGTCTCTACAATTTAGGGATGTATGCAAATAATCACTTGATTCTATTTGAATTTACGGCTGTTATCGTTTGCCATAGAAAAAATCTACAGATAGACACACAGACAGATAGACACACAGACACTTTTCGAAAAATGACTTTTTTCATGTTTTGAGTCTAGTACAATCAGAATCTGCAATAATCTCGAACACGATTTTTTTTTGCCATCACCATACTTCCATTTCCTTAAGGAAAATGGGAATTAGAAATCTACAGACACACAGACAGACAGACACACACACAGCCACGTTTTGAAAAATGACTTTTTTCATGTTTTCAGTGTAGTACAATCAGAATCTGCAATAATCTCGAACACGATTTTTTTTTGCCATCACCATACTTCCATTTCCTTAAGGAACATGGAAGTAAGTATCGGTATGGAGAACCATAAATGACTTCCATGTTTTAAGATTTATATTTATTATCATATTCGAACTGAAATATTACCATAGAAACTAATTCTTTCTACTTAGTGCTTTAGCCTTAAACACAGTACTGTGGTCACTAACGTATACCACCTCACGTTTTCGCACTCGATTTTCACTGAGATGGAAGTCGATAGCACTGCCGAAAAGTCTGGTTTCGGAGAAAACATTGGACTACGGCTAAACAGCCCGGGAAGGAATTTTAACAAAGAACTACTTCTTTGTTGCCGTTAACGTAGTACACATATAAAAAATTCTCCCCTCCACCTTCAACTATAATTTTTAATAATAGAAAAATTACCCCCACCCCGTTCACCAAACATCTTCATTTATAGATATTTCATCTACGTTTCTACAGTGGATTACTATGAGCTTCTTATCAAAATACTTTGTTTATCAAAAGTAAGTACTTTACTCTTGTTAAAACATGAAACGTTGCAGGTAAACTACCCCTTTCTCTAAACCGATCTTCACCAAACTCAATAGACCTTCAGTCCTCTACAATGCAGGGATGCATGCAAAAAAATATTTGATTCTGTTCCAATTTGCGGCAGTTATCATTCGTCATGTAAACATTTCTCTTATTACAACATAACATGTTTCAGGAAAACTACCCCTTTCCCTTTACCGATCTTCACCAAAATCAACAGGCCTAGAGTTTTTCTACAATTTAGGAACGTATGGAAAAATTATTTGATTTTCTTTGAATTTACGGTAGTTATCGTTCGTCATAGAAAACATTACCCCTGTTAAAACACAAAAAGTTGCCGGTAAACTACCCCTTTCTCTAAACCGATCTTCACCAAAATCAACAGACTTCAGTCCTCTACAATTCAGGGCTGTATGCAAACAATTATTTGATTCTGTTTGAATTTGCGGCTCTTATCGTTTGCCATATTAAATACCCTTGTTATAATATAAAACGTTGCTGTAAAACTACCCCTTTCCCTTAACAGATCTTCAACAAAATCAACAGCCCTTGAGTTCTGTGTAACTCAGAAAGGTATGCAAAAGAGTAGTTGTTCTGTTTGAATTTACGGCAGTTATCGTTCGTCATAGAAAAATGTTGCAGGTAAACTACCCCTTTCCGTTAACCGATCTTCACCAAAAACAATAGGTCTTGAGTACTCTACAAATCAGAGCGGTATGCAAAAAATTATTTGATTATGTTTGAATTTGCGACTCTTATCGTTTGCCATATAATATATCCTTTTAAAACATAAAACTTTGCAGGTAAACTACCCCTTTCCCTCAACCGATCTTCACCAAAAACAATAGGTCTTGAGTACTCTACAAACCAGGGTGTATGCAAAAAATTATTTGATTCTGTTTGAATTTGCGGCTGTTATCGTTTCCCATATAAAATACCATTGTTAAAATGTTGCAGGTAAACTACCCCTTTCCCTTAACCGATCTTCACCGAAAACAACAGGTGTTGAGAACTCTATAATTTAGTGCTGTATGCAAATAATCATTTGATTCTGTTTGAATTTGCGGTTGTTATCGTTTGCCATAGAAAATACCCTTATTAAAACATAAAACGTTGCTGGTAAACTACCCCTTTCCCTTAACCGATCTTCAACAAAATCAACAGACCTTGAGTTCTGTATAATTAAAAAAGGTATGCAGAAGAGTAGTTGATTTTGTTTTAATGTACGGCAGTTATCGTTCGTCAAATAAAATACCCTTGTTAAACATTAAATGTTGCCGGTAAACTACCCTATTCCCTTAACCGATCTTCACCAAAACCAACTGGTCTTGAGAACTCTACAATTCAGGGCGGTATACAAAACATTATTTGATTCTGTTTGAATTTACGACTATTATCGTTTACCAAAAAAAAAATTACCCTTGATAAAAAACCGTTGCTGGTAAACTACCTCTTTCCCTTAACCGATCTTCACCAAAAACAATAGGTCTTGAGTACTCTACAAACCAGGGTGTATTCAAAAAATTATTTGATTCTGTTTGAATTTGCGGCTGTTATCGTTTCCCATATAAAATACCATTGTTAAAACATAAAACGTTGTAGCTAAACTACCCCTTTTCCTTAACCGATCTTCACCGAAAACAACAGGTCTTGAGAACTCTATAATTCAAAAAGGTATGCAGAAGAGTAGTTGATTTTGTTTTAATGTACGGCAGTTATCGTTCGTCAAATAAAATACCCTTGTTAAACATTAAATGTTGCCGGTAAACTACCCTATTCCCTTAACCGATCTTCACCAAAACCAACTGGTCTACAGAACTCTACAATTCAGGGCGGTATACATAACATTATTTGATTCTGTTTGAATTTGCGACTATTATCGTTTACCATAGAAAAAATTACCCTTGATAAAAAACCGTTGCTGGTAATCTACCCCTTCCCCTTAATCGATCTTCACCAAAAACAATAGGCCTTGAGTACCCTATAAATCAGGACTGCATGCAAAACATTATTTGATTCTGTTTGAATTTGCGGCTGTTATCGTTTGCCATATAAAATACCCTTGTTAAAACATAAAACGATGCTGGTAAACTACCCCTTTCCCTTAACCGATCTTCACCAAAAACAAGAGGTCTTGAGATCTCTACAATTTAGGGATGTATGCAAATAATCACTTGATTCTATTTGAATTTACGGCTGTTATCGTTTGCTATATAAAAAAAAAATTTACCCTTGATTAAAAAAACCGTTGCCGGTAAACTACCCCTTTCCCTTAACCGATCTTCTCCAAAAACAATAGGGCTTGAGTACTCTACAAACCAGGGCTGTATGCAAAACATTATTTGATTCTGTTTGAATTTGCGGCTGTTATCGTTTGCCATAGAAAAAATCTACAGATAGACACACAGTCAGATAGACACACAGACACTTTTCGAAAAATGACTTTTTTCATGTTTTCAGTCTAGTACACTCAGAATCTGCAATAATCTGGAACACGATTTTTTTTTGCCATCACCATACTTCCATTTCCTTAAGGAAAATGGGAATTAAAAATCTACAGACACACAGACAGACAGACACACACACAGCCACGTTTTGAAAAATGACTTTTTTTCATGTTTTCAGTGTAGTACAATCAGAATCTGCAATAATCTCGAACACGATATTTTTTGCCATCACCATACTTCCATTTCCTTAAGGAACATGGAAGTAAGTATCGGTATGGAGAACCATAAATGACTTCCATGTTTTAAGATTTATATTTATAATCATATTCGAACTGAAATATTACCATAGAAACTAATTCTTTCTACTTAGTGCTTTAGCCTTAAACACAGTACTGTGGTCACTAACGTATACCAACTCACGTTTTCGCACTCGATTTTCACTGAGATGGAAGTCGATAGCACTGCCGAAAAGTCTGGTTTCGGAGAAAACATTGGACTACGGCTAAACAGCCCGGGAAGGAATTTTAACAAAGAACAACTTCTTTGTTGCCGATAACGTAGTACACATATAAAAAATTCTCCCCTCCACCTTCAACTATAATTTTTAATAATAGAAAAATTACCCCCACCCCGTTCACCAAACATCTTCATTTATAGATATTTCATCTACGTTTCTACAGTGGATTACTATGAGTTGATATTCTTATCAAGATACTTTATTTATCAAAAGTAAGTACTTTACTATTCTTAAAACATGAAACGTTGCAGGTAAACTACCCCTTTCTCTAAACCGATCTTCACCAAAATCAATAGACCTTCAGTCCTCTACAATGCAGGGATGCATGCAAAAAAATATATGATTCTGTTTCAATTTGCGGCAGTTATCGTTCGTCATGTAAACATTTCTCTTATTACAACATAACATGTTTCAGGAAAACTACCCCTTTCCCTTTACCGATCTTCACCAAAATCAACAGGCCTAGAGTTTTTCTACAATTTAGGACCTATGGAAAAATTATTTGATTTTCTTTGAATTTACGGTAGTTATCGTTCGTCATAGAAAACATTACCCCTGTTAAAACACAAAAAGTTGCCGGTAAACTACCCCTTTCTCTAAACCGATCTTCACCAAAATCAACAGACTTCAGTCCTCTACAATTCAGGGCTGTATGCAAACAATTATTTGATTCTGTTTGAATTTGCGGCTCTTATCGTTTGCCATATTAAATACCCTTGTTATAATATAAAACGTTGCTGTAAAACTACCCCTTTCCCTTAACAGATCTTCAACAAAATCAACAGCCCTTGAGTTCTGTGTAACTCAGAAAGGTATGCAAAAGAGTAGTTGTTCTGTTTGAATTTACGGCAGTTATCGTTTGTCATAGAAAAATGTTGCAGGTAAACTACCCCTTTCCGTTAACCGATCTTCAACAAAAACAATAGGTCTTGAGTACTCTACAAATCAGAGCGGTATGCAAAAAATTATTTGATTATGTTTGAATTTGCGACTCTTATCGTTTGCCATAAAAAATATCCTTTTAAAACATAAAACTTTGCAGGTAAACTACCCCTTTCCCTCAACCGATCTTCACCAAATACAATAGGTCTTGAGTACTCTACAAACCAGGGTGTATGCAAAAAATTATTTGATTCTGTTTGAATTTGCGGCTGTTATCGTTTCCCATATAAAATACCATTGTTAAAATGTTGCAGGTAAACTACCCCTTTCCCTTAACCGATCTTCATCAAAATCAACAGACCTTGAGTTCTGTATAATTCAAAAAGGTATGCAGAAGAGTAGTTGATTTTGTTTTAATGTACGGCAGTTATCGTTCGTCAAATAAAATACCCTTGTTAAACATTAAATGTTGCCGGTAAACTACCCTATTCCCTTAACCGATCTTCACCAAAACCAACTGGTCTTGAGAACTCTACAATTCAGGGCGGTAAACAAAACATTATTTGATTCTGTTTGAATTTACGACTATTATCGTTTACCAAAAAAAAATTACCCTTGATAAAAAACTGTTGTTGGTAAACTACCTCTTTCCCTTAACCGATCTTCACCAAAAACAATAGGTCTTGAGTACTCTACAAACCAGGGTGTATGCAAAAAATTATTTGATTCTGTTTGAATTTGCGGCTGTTATCGTTTCCCATATAAAATACCATTGTTAAAACATAAAACGTTGTAGTTAAACTACCCCTTTCCCTTAACCGATCTTCACAGAAAACAACAGGTCTTGAGAACTCTATAATTCAAAAAGGTATGCAGAAGAGTAGTTGATTTTGTTTTAATGTACGGCAGTTATCGTTCGTCAAATAAAATACCCTTGTTAAACATTAAATGTTGCCGGTAAACTACCCTATTCCCTTAACCGATCTTCACCAAAACCAACTGGTCTTGAGAACTCTACAATTCAAGGCGGTATACAAAACATTATTTGATTCTGTTTGAATTTGCGACTATTATCGTTTACCATAGAAAAAATTACCCTTGATAAAAAACCGTTGCTTGTAATCTACCCCTTCCCCTTAATCGATCTTCACCAAAAACAATAGACCTTGAGTACCCCATAAATCAGGACTGCATGCAAAACATTATTTGATTCTGTTTGGAATTTGCGGCTGTTATCGTTTGCCATATAAAATACCCTTGTTAAAACATAAAACGATGCTGGTAAACTACCCCTTTCCCTTAACCGATCTTCACCAAAAACAAGAGGTCTTGAGATCTCTACAATTTAGGGATGTATGCAAATAATCACTTGATTCTATTTGAATTTACGGCTGTTATCGTTTGCTATAAACAAAAATTACCCTTGATTAAAAAAACCGTTGCCGGTAAACTACCCCTTTCCCTTAACCGATCTTCACCAAAAACAATAGGGCTTGAGTACTCTACGAACCAGTGCTGTATGCAAAACATTATTTGATTCTGTTTGAATTTGCGGCTGTTATCGTTTGCCATATAAAAAAAATCTACAGATAGACACACAGACAGATAGACACACAGACACTTTTCGAAAAATGACTTTTTTCATGTTTTGAGTCTAGTACAATCAGAATCTGCAATAATCTCGAACACGATTTTTTTTTGCCATCACCATACTTCCATTTCCTTAAGGAAAATGGGAATTAAAAATCTACAGACACACAGACAGACAGACACACACACAGCCACGTTTTGAAAAATGACTTTTTTTCATGTTTTCAGTGTAGTACAATCAGAATCTGCAATAATCTCGAACACGATTTTTTTTTGCCATCACCATACTTCCATTTCCTTAAGGAACATGGAAGTAAGTATCGATATGGAGAACCATAAATGACTTCCATGTTTTAAGATTTATATTTATAATCATATTCGAACTGAAATATTACCATAGAAACTACTTCTTTCTACTTAGTGCTTTAGCCTTAAACACAGTACTGTGGTCACTAACGTATACCACCTCACGTTTTCGCACTCGATTTTCACTGAGATGGAAGTCGATAGCACTGCCGAAAAGTCTGGTTTCGGAGAAAACATTGGACTACGGCTAAACAGCCCGGGAAGGAATTTTAACAAAGAACTACTTCTTTGTTGCCGATAACGTAGTACACATATAAAAAATTCTCCCCTCCACCTTCAACTATAATTTTTAATAATAGAAAAATTACCCCCACCCCGTTCACCAAACATCTTCATTTATAGATATTTCATCTACGTTTCTACAGTGGATTACTATGAGTTGATATTCTTATCAAGATACTTTATTTATCAAAAGTAAGTACTTTACTCTTGTTAAAACATGAAACGTTGCAGGTAAACTACCCCTTTCTCTAAACCGATCTTCACCAAAATCAATAGACCTTCAGTCCTCTACAATGCAGGGATGCATGCAAAAAAATATTTGATTCTGTTTCAATTTGCGGCAGTTATCGTTCGTCATGTAAACATTTCTCTTATTACAACATAACATGTTTCAGGAAAACTACCCCTTTCCCTTTACCGATCTTCACCAAAATCAACAGGCCTAGAGTTTTTCTACAATTTAGGACCTATGGAAAAATTATTTGATTTTCTTTGAATTTACGGTAGTTATCGTTCGTCATAGAAAACATTACCCCTGTTAAAACACAAAAAGTTGCCGGTAAACTACCCCTTTCTCTAAACCGATCTTCACCAAAATCAACAGACTTCAGTCCTCTACAATTCAGGGCTGTATGCAAACAATTATTTGATTCTGTTTGAATTTGCGGCTCTTATCGTTTGCCATATTAAATACCCTTGTTATAATATAAAACGTTGCTGTAAAACTACCCCTTTCCCTTAACAGATCTTCAACAAAATCAACAGCCCTTGAGTTCTGTGTAACTCAGAAAGGTATGCAAAAGAGTAGTTGTTCTGTTTGAATTTACGGCAGTTATCGTTCGTCATAGAAAAATGTTGCAGGTAAACTACCCCTTTCCGTTAACCGATCTTCACCAAAAACAATAGGTCTTGAGTACTCTACAAATCAGAGCGGTAAGCAAAAAATTATTTGATTATGTTTGAATTTGCGACTCTTATCGTTTGCCATAAAAAATATCCTTTTAAAACATAAAACTTTGCAGGTAAACTACCCCTTTCCCTCAACCGATCTTCACCAAAAACAATAGGTCTTGAGTACTCTACAAACCAGGGTGTATGCAAAAAATTATTTGATTCTGTTTGAATTTGCGGCTGTTATCGTTTCCCATATAAAATACCATTGTTAAAATGTTGCAGGTAAACTGCCCCTTTCCCTTAAACGATCTTCACCGAAAACAACAGGTCTTGAGAACTCTATAATTTAGGGCTGTATGCAAATAATCATTTGATTCTGTTTGAATTTGCGGTCGTTATCGTTTGCCATAGAAAATACCCTTATTAAAACATAAAACGTTGCTGGTAAACTACCCCTTTCCCTTAACCGATCTTCATCAAAATCAACAGACCTTGAGTTCTGTATAATTAAAAAAGGTATGCAGAAGAGTAGTTGATTTTGTTTTAATGTACGGCAGTTATCGTTCGTCAAATAAAATACCCTTGTTAAACATTAAATGTTGCCGGTAAACTACCCTATTCCCTTAACCGATCTTCACCAAAACCAACTGGTCTTGAGAACTCTACAATTCAGGGCGGTATACAAAACATTATTTGATTCTGTTTGAATTTACGACTATTATCGTTTACCAAAAAAAAAATTACCCTTGATAAAAAACCGTTGTTGGTAAACTACCTCTTTCCCTTAACCGATCTTCACCAAAAACAATAGGTCTTGAGTACTCTACAAACCAGGGTGTATGCAAAAAATTATTTGATTCTGTTTGAATTTGCGGCTGTTATCGTTTCCCATATAAAATACCATTGTTAAAACATAAAACGTTGTAGTTAAACTACCCCTTTCCCTTAACCGATCTTCACCGAAAACAACAGGTCTTGAGAACTCTATAATTCAAAAAGGTATGCAGAAGAGTAGTTGATTTTGTTTTAATGTACGGCAGTTATCGTTCGTCAAATAAAATACCCTTGTTAAACATTAAATGTTGCCGGTAAACTACCCTATTCCCTTAACCGATCTTCACCAAAACCAACTGGTCTTGAGAACTCTACAATTCAGGGCGGTATACAAAACATTATTTGATTCTGTTTGAATTTGCGACTATTATCGTTTACCATAGAAAAAATTACCCTTGATAAAAAACCGTTGCTTGTAATCTACCCCTTCCCCTTAACCGATCTTCACCAAAAACAATAGACCTTGAGTACCCTATAAATCAGGACTGCATGCAAAACATTATTTGATTCTGTTTGAATTTGCGGCTGTTATCGTTTGCCATATAAAATACCTTTGTTAAAACATAAAACGATGCTGGTAAACTACCCCTTTCCCTTAACCGATCTTCACCAAAAACAAGAGGTCTTGAGATCTCTACAATTTAGGGATGTATGCAAATAATCACTTGATTCTATTTGAATTTACGGCTGTTATCGTTTGCTATAAACAAAAATTACCCTTGATTAAAAAAACCGTTGCCGGTAAACTACCCCTTTCCCTTAACCGATCTTCACCAAAAACAATAGGGCTTGAGTACTCTACAAACCTGGGCTGTATGAAAACATTATTTGATTCTGTTTGAATTTGCGGCTGTTATCGTTTGCTATAGAAAAAATCTACACATAGACACACAGACAGATAGACACACAGACACTTTTCGAAAAATGACTTTTTTCATGTTTTGAGTCTAGTACAATCAAAATCTGCAATAATCTCGAACACGATTTTTTTTTGCCATCACCATACTTCCATTTCCTTAAGGAAAATGGGAATTAAAAATCTACAGACACACAGACAGACAGACACACACACAGCCACGTTTTGAAAAATGACTTTTTTCATGTTTTCAGTGTAGTACAATCAGAATCTGCAATAATCTCGAACACGATTTTTTTTTGCCATCACCATACTTCCATTTCCTTAAGGAACATGGAAGTAAGTATCGGTATGGAGAACCATAAATGACTTCCATGTTTTAAGATTTATATTTATAATCATATTCGAACTGAAATATTACCATAGAAACTAATTCTTTCTACTTAGTGCTTTAGCCTTAAACACAGTACTGTGGTCACTAACGTATACCACCTCACGTTTTCGCACTCGATTTTCACTGAGATGGAAGTCGATAGCACTGCCGAAAAGTCTGGTTTCGGAGAAAACATTGGACTACGGCTAAACAGCCCGGGAAGGAATTTTAACAAAGAACTACTTCTTTGTTGCCGTTAACGTAGTACACATATAAAAAATTCTCCCCTCCACCTTCAACTATAATTTTTAATAATAGAAAAATTACCCCCACCCCGTTCACCAAACATCTTCATTTATAGATATTTCATCTACGTTTCTACAGTGGATTACTATGAGCTTCTTATCAAAATACTTTGTTTATCAAAAGTAAGTACTTTACTCTTGTTAAAACATGAAACGTTGCAGGTAAACTACCCCTTTCTCTAAACCGATCTTCACCAAAATCAATAGACCTTCAGTCCTCTACAATGCAGGGATGCATGCAAAAAAATATTTGATTCTGTTTCAATTTGCGGCAGTTATCATTCGTCATGTAAACATTTCTCTTATTACAACATAACATGTTTCAGGAAAACTACCCCTTTCCCTTTACCGATCTTCACCAAAATCAACAGGCCTAGAGTTTTTCTACAATTTAGGAACGTATGGAAAAATTATTTGATTTTCTTTGAATTTACGGTAGTTATCGTTCGTCATAGAAAACATTACCCCTGTTAAAACACAAAAAGTTGCCGGTAAACTACCCCTTTCTCTAAACCGATCTTCACCAAAATCAACAGACTTCAGTCCTCTACAATTCAGGGCTGTATGCAAACAATTATTTGATTCTGTTTGAATTTGCGGCTCTTATCGTTTGCCATATTAAATACCCTTGTTATAATATAAAACGTTGCTGTAAAACTACCCCTTTCCCTTAACAGATCTTCAACAAAATCAACAGCCCTTGAGTTCTGTGTAACTCAGAAAGGTATGCAAAAGAGTAGTTGTTCTGTTTGAATTTACGGCAGTTATCGTTCGTCATAGAAAAATGTTGCAGGTAAACTACCCCTTTCCGTTAACCGATCTTCACCAAAAACAATAGGTCTTGAGTACTCTACAAATCAGAGCGGTATGCAAAAAATTATTTGATTATGTTTGAATTTGCGACTCTTATCGTTTGCCATATAATATATCCTTTTAAAACATAAAACTTTGCAGGTAAACTACCCCTTTCCCTCAACCGATCTTCACCAAAAACAATAGGTCTTGAGTACTCTACAAACCAGGGTGTATGCAAAAAATTATTTGATTCTGTTTGAATTTGCGGCTGTTATCGTTTCCCATATAAAATACCATTGTTAAAATGTTGCAGGTAAACTACCCCTTTCCCTTAACCGATCTTCACCGAAAACAACAGGTGTTGAGAACTCTATAATTTAGGGCTGTATGCAAATAATCATTTGATTCTGTTTGAATTTGCGGTTGTTATCGTTTGCCATAGAAAATACCCTTATTAAAACATAAAACGTTGCTGGTAAACTACCCCTTTCCCTTAACCGATCTTCAACAAAATCAACAGACCTTGAGTTCTGTATAATTAAAAAAGGTATGCAGAAGAGTAGTTGATTTTGTTTTAATGTACGGCAGTTATCGTTCGTCAAATAAAATACCCTTGTTAAACATTAAATGTTGCCGGTAAACTACCCTATTCCCTTAACCGATCTTCACCAAAACCAACTGGTCTTGAGAACTCTACAATTCAGGGCGGTATACAAAACATTATTTGATTCTGTTTGAATTTACGACTATTATCGTTTACCAAAGAAAAAATTACCCTTGATAAAAAACCGTTGCTGGTAAACTACCTCTTTCCCTTAACCGATCTTCACCAAAATCAATAGGTCTTGAGTACTCTACAAACCAGGGTGTATGCAAAAAATTATTTGATTCTGTTTGAATTTGCGGCTGTTATCGTTTCCCATATAAAATACCATTGTTAAAACATAAAACGTTGTTGCTAAACTACCCCTTTTCCTTAACCGATCTTCACCGAAAACAACAGGTCTTGAGAACTCTATAATTCAAAAAGGTATGCAGAAGAGTAGTTGATTTTGTTTTAATGTACGGCAGTTATCGTTCGTCAAATAAAATACCCTTGTTAAACATTAAATGTTGCCGGTAAACTACCCTATTCCCTTAACCGATCTTCACCAAAACCAACTGGTCTAGAGAACTCTACAATTCAGGGCGGTATACATAACATTATTTGATTCTGTTTGAATTTGCGACTATTATCGTTTACCATAGAAAAAATTACCCTTGATAAAAAACCGTTGCTGGTAATCTACCCCTTCCCCTTAATCGATCTTCACCAAAAACAATAGACCTTGAGTACCCTATAAATCAGGACTGCATGCAAAACATTATTAGATTCTGTTTGAATTTGCGGCTGTTATCGTTTGCCATATAAAATACCCTTGTTAAAACATAAAACAATGCTGGTAAACTACCCCTTTCCCTTAACCGATCTTCACCAAAAACAAGAGGTCTTGAGGTCTCTACAATTTAGGGATGTATGCAAATAATCACTTGATTCTATTTGAATTTACGGCTGTTATCGTTTGCCATAGAAAAAATCTACAGATATACACACAGACAGATAGACACACAGACACTTTTCGAAAAATGACTTTTTTCATGTTTTGAGTCTAGTACAATCAGAATCTGCAATAATCTCGAACACGATTTTTTTTTGCCATCACCATACTTCCATTTCCTTAAGGAAAATGGGAATTAGAAATCTACAGACACACAGACAGACAGACACACACACAGCCACGTTTTGAAAAATGACTTTTTTCATGTTTTCAGTGTAGTACAATCAGAATCTGCAATAATCTCGAACACGATTTTTTTTTGCCATCACCATACTTCCATTTCCTTAAGGAACATGGAAGTAAGTATCGGTATGGAGAACCATAAATGACTTCCATGTTTTAAGATTTATATTTATTATCATATTCGAACTGAAATATTACCATAGAAACTAATTCTTTCTACTTAGTGCTTTAGCCTTAAACACAGTACTGTGGTCACTAACGTATACCACCTCACGTTTTCGCACTCGATTTTCACTGAGATGGAAGTCGATAGCACTGCCGAAAAGTCTGGTTTCGGAGAAAACATTGGACTACGGCTAAACAGCCCGGGAAGGAATTTTAACAAAGAACTACTTCTTTGTTGCCGTTAACGTAGTACACATATAAAAAATTCTCCCCTCCACCTTCAACTATAATTTTTAATAATAGAAAAATTACCCCCACCCCGTTCACCAAACATCTTCATTTATAGATATTTCATCTACGTTTCTACAGTGGATTACTATGAGCTTCTTATCAAAATACTTTGTTTATCAAAAGTAAGTACTTTACTCTTGTTAAAACATGAAACGTTGCAGGTAAACTACCCCTTTCTCTAAACCGATCTTCACCAAAATCAATAGACCTTCAGTCCTCTACAATGCAGGGATGCATGCAAAAAAATATTTGATTCTGTTTCAATTTGCGGCAGTTATCATTCGTCATGTAAACATTTCTCTTATTACAACATAACATGTTTCAGGAAAACTACCCCTTTCCCTTTACCGATCTTCACCAAAATCAACAGGCCTAGAGTTTTTCTACAATTTAGGAACGTATGGAAAAATTATTTGATTTTCTTTGAATTTACGGTAGTTATCGTTCGTCATAGAAAACATTACCCCTGTTAAAACACAAAAAGTTGCCGGTAAACTACCCCTTTCTCTAAACCGATCTTCACCAAAATCAACAGACTTCAGTCCTCTACAATTCAGGGCTGTATGCAAACAATTATTTGATTCTGTTTGAATTTGCGGCTCTTATCGTTTGCCATATTAAATACCCTTGTTATAATATAAAACGTTGCTGTAAAACTACCCCTTTCCCTTAACAGATCTTCAACAAAATCAACAGCCCTTGAGTTCTGTGTAACTCAGAAAGGTATGCAAAAGAGTAGTTGTTCTGTTTGAATTTACGGCAGTTATCGTTCGTCATAGAAAAATGTTGCAGGTAAACTACCCCTTTCCGTTAACCGATCTTCACCAAAAACAATAGGTCTTGAGTACTCTACAAATCAGAACGGTATGCAAAAAATTATTTGATTATGTTTGAATTTGCGACTCTTATCGTTTGCCATATAATATATCCTTTTAAAACATAAAACTTTGCAGGTAAACTACCCCTTTCCCTCAACCGATCTTCACCAAAAACAATAGGTCTTGAGTACTCTACAAACCAGGGTGTATGCAAAAAATTATTTGATTCTGTTTTAATTTGCGGCTGTTATCGTTTCCCATATAAAATACCATTGTTAAAATGTTGCAGGTAAACTACCCCTTTCCCTTAACCGATCTTCACCGAAAACAACAGGTGTTGAGAACTCTATAATTTAGTGCTGTATGCAAATAATCATTTGATTCTGTTTGAATTTGCGGTTGTTATCGTTTGCCATAGAAAATACCCTTATTAAAACATAAAACGTTGCTGGTAAACTACCCCTTTCCCTTAACCGATCTTCAACAAAATCAACAGACCTTGAGTTCTGTATAATTAAAAAAGGTATGCAGAAGAGTAGTTGATTTTGTTTTAATGTACGGCAGTTATCGTTCGTCAAATAAAATACGCTTGTTAAACATTAAATGTTGCCGGTAAACTACCCTATTCCCTTAACCGATCTTCACCAAAACCAACTGGTCTTGAGAACTCTACAATTCAGGGCGGTATACAAAACATTATTTGATTCTGTTTGAATTTACGACTATTATCGTTTACCAAAAAAAAAATTACCCTTGATAAAAAACCGTTGCTGGTAAACTACCTCTTTCCCTTAACCGATCTTCACCAAAAACAATAGGTCTTGAGTACTCTACAAACCAGGGTGTATTCAAAAAATTATTTGATTCTGTTTGAATTTGCGGCTGTTATCGTTTCCCATATAAAATACCATTGTTAAACATAAAACGTTGTAGCTAAACTACCCCTTTTCCTTAACCGATCTTCACCGAAAACAACAGGTCTTGAGAACTCTATAATTCAAAAAGGTATGCAGAAGAGTAGTTGATTTTGTTTTAATGTACGGCAGTTATCGTTCGTCAAATAAAATACCCTTGTTAAACATTAAATGTTGCCGGTAAACTACCCTATTCCCTTAACCGATCTTCACCAAAACCAACTGGTCTACAGAACTCTACAATTCAGGGCGGTATACATAACATTATTTGATTCTGTTTGAATTTGCGACTATTATCGTTTACCATAGAAAAAATTACCCTTGATAAAAAACCGTTGCTGGTAATCTACCCCTTCCCCTTAATCGATCTTCACCAAAAACAATAGGCCTTGAGTACCCTATAAATCAGGACTGCATGCAAAACATTATTTGATTCTGTTTGAATTTGCGGCTGTTATCGTTTGCCATATAAAATACCCTTGTTAAAACATAAAACGATGCTGGTAAACTACCCCTTTCCCTTAACCGATCTTCACCAAAAACAAGAGGTCTTGAGATCTCTACAATTTAGGGATGTATGCAAATAATCACTTGATTCTATTTGAATTTACGGCTGTTATCGTTTGCTATATAAAAAAAAAATTTACCCTTGATTAAAAAAACCGTTGCCGGTAAACTACCCCTTTCCCTTAACCGATCTTCTCCAAAAACAATAGGGCTTGAGTACTTTACAAACCAGGGCTGTATGCAAAACATTATTTGATTCTGTTTGAATTTGCGGCTGTTATCGTTTGCCATAGAAAAAATCTACAGATAGACACACAGTCAGATAGACACACAGACACTTTTCGAAAAATGACTTTTTTCATGTTTTCAGTCTAGTACACTCAGAATCTGCAATAATCTGGAACACGATTTTTTTTTGCCATCACCATACTTCCATTGCCTAAAGGAAAATGGGAATTAAAAATCTACAGACACACAGACAGACAGACACACACACAGCCACGTTTTGAAAAATGACTTTTTTTCATGTTTTCAGTGTAGTACAATCAGAATCTGCAATAATCTCGAACACGATTTTTTTTGCCATCACCATACTTCCATTTCCTTAAGGAACATGGAAGTAAGTATCGATATGGAGAACCATAAATGACTTCCATGTTTTAAGATTTATATTTATAATCATATTCGAACTGAAATATTATCATAGAAACTACTTCTTTCTACTTAGTGCTTTAGCCTTAAACACAGTACTGTGGTCACTAACGTATACCACCTCACGTTTTCGCACTCGATTTTCACTGAGATGGAAGTCGATAGCACTGCCGAAAAGTCTGGTTTCGGAGAAAACATTGGACTACGGCTAAACAGCCCGGGAAGGAATTTTAACAAAGAACTACTTCTTTGTCGCCGATAACGTAGTACACATATAAAAAATTCTCCCCTCCACCTTCAACTATAATTTTTAATAATAGAAAAATTACCCCCACCCCGTTCACCAAACATCTTCATTTATAGATATTTCATCTACGTTTCTACAGTGGATTACTATGAGCTTCTTATCAAGATACTTTATTTATCAAAAGTAAGTACTTTACTCTTGTTAAAACATGAAACTTTGCAGGTAAACTACCCCTTTCTCTAAACCGATCTTCACCAAAATCAATAGACCTTCAGTCCTCTACAATGCAGGGATGCATGCAAAAAAATATTTGATTCTGTTTCAATTTGCGGCAGTTATCGTTCGTCATGTAAACATTTCTCTTATTACAACATAACATGTTTCAGGAAAACTACCCCTTTCCCTTTACCGATCTTCACCAAAATCAACAGGCCTAGAGTTTTTCTACAATTTAGGACCTATGGAAAAATTATTTGATTTTCTTTGAATTTACGGTAGTTATCGTTCGTCATAGAAAACATTTCCCCTGTTAAAACACAAAAAGTTGCCGGTAAACTACCCCTTTCTCTAAACCGATCTTCACCAAAATCAACAGACTTCAGTCCTCTACAATTCAGGGCTGTATGCAAACAATTATTTGATTCTGTTTGAATTTGCGGCTCTTATCGTTTGCCATATTAAATACCCTTGTTATAATATAAAACGTTGCTGTAAAACTACCCCTTTCCCTTAACAGATCTTCAACAAAATCAACAGCCCTTGAGTTCTGTGTAACTCAGAAAGGTATGCAAAAGAGTAGTTGTTCTGTTTGAATTTACGGCAGTTATCGTTCGTCATAGAAAAATGTTGCAGGTAAACTACCCCTTTCCGTTAACCGATCTTCACCAAAAACAATAGGTCTTGAGTACTCTACAAATCAGAGCGGTATGCAAAAAATTATTTGATTATGTTTGAATTTGCGACTCTTATCGTTTGCCATAAAAAATATCCTTTTAAAACATAAAACTTTGCAGGTAAACTACCCCTTTCCCTTAACCGATCTTCTCCAAAAACAATAGGGCTTGAGTACTCTACAAACCAGGGCTGTATGCAAAACATTATTTGATTCTGTTTGAATTTGCGGCTGTTATCGTTTGCCATAGAAAAAATCTACAGATAGACACACAGACAGATAGACACACAGACACTTTTCGAAAAATGACTTTTTTCATGTTTTCAGTCTAGTACACTCAGAATCTGCAATAATCTGGAACACGATTTTTTTTTGCCATCACCATACTTCCATTTCCTTAAGGAAAATGGGAATTAAAAATCTACAGACACACAGACAGACAGACACACACACAGCCACGTTTTGAAAAATTACTTTTTTTCATGTTTTCAGTGTAGTACAATCAGAATCTGCAATAATCTCGAACACGATTTTTTTTTGCCATCACCATACTTCCATTTCCTTAAGGAACATGGAAGTAAGTATCGATATGGAGAACCATAAATGACTTCCATGTTTTAAGATTTATATTTATAATCATATTCGAACTGAAATATTATCATAGAAACTACTTCTTTCTACTTAGTGCTTTAGCCTTAAACACAGTACTGTGGTCACTAACGTATACCACCTCACGTTTTCGCACTCGATTTTCACTGAGATGGAAGTCGATAGCACTGCCGAAAAGTCTGGTTTCGGAGAAAACATTGGACTACGGCTAAACAGCCCGGGAAGGAATTTTAACAAAGAACTACTTCTTTGTCGCCGATAACGTAGTACACATATAAAAAATTCTCCCCTCCACCTTCAACTATAATTTTTAATAATAGAAAAATTACCCCCACCCCGTTCACCAAACATCTTCATTTATAGATATTTCATCTACGTTTCTACAGTGGATTACTATGAGCTTCTTATCAAAATACTTTGTTTATCAAAAGTAAGTACTTTACTCTTGTTAAAACATGAAACGTTGCAGGTAAACTACCCCTTTCTCTAAACCGATCTTCACCAAAATCAATAGACCTTCAGTCCTCTACAATGCAGGGATGCATGCAAAAAAATATTTGATTCTGTTTCAATTTGCGGCAGTTATCATTCGTCATGTAAACATTTCTCTTATTACAACATAACATGTTTCAGGAAAACTACCCCTTTCCCTTTACCGATCTTCACCAAAATCAACAGGCCTAGAGTTTTTCTACAATTTAGGAACGTATGGAAAAATTATTTGATTTTCTTTGAATTTACGGTAGTTATCGTTCGTCATAGAAAACATTACCCCTGTTAAAACACAAAAAGTTGCCGGTAAACTACCCCTTTCTCTAAACCGATCTTCACCAAAATCAACAGACTTCAGTCCTCTACAATTCAGGGCTGTATGCAAACAATTATTTGATTCTGTTTGAATTTGCGGCTCTTATCGTTTGCCATATTAAATACCCTTGTTATAATATAAAACGTTGCTGTAAAACTACCCCTTTCCCTTAACAGATCTTCAACAAAATCAACAGCCCTTGAGTTCTGTGTAACTCAGAAAGGTATGCAAAAGAGTAGTTGTTCTGTTTGAATTTACGGCAGTTATCGTTCGTCATAGAAAAATGTTGCAGGTAAACTACCCCTTTCCGTTAACCGATCTTCACCAAAAACAATAGGTCTTGAGTACTCTACAAATCAGAGCGGTATGCAAAAAATTATTTGATTATGTTTGAATTTGCGACTCTTATCGTTTGCCATATAATATATCCTTTTAAAACATAAAACTTTGCAGGTAAACTACCCCTTTCCCTCAACCGATCTTCACCAAAAACAATAGGTCTTGAGTACTCTACAAACCAGGGTGTATGCAAAAAATTATTTGATTCTGTTTTAATTTGCGGCTGTTATCGTTTCCCATATAAAATACCATTGTTAAAATGTTGCAGGTAAACTACCCCTTTCCCTTAACCGATCTTCACCGAAAACAACAGGTGTTGAGAACTCTATAATTTAGTGCTGTATGCAAATAATCATTTGATTCTGTTTGAATTTGCGGTTGTTATCGTTTGCCATAGAAAATACCCTTATTAAAACATAAAACGTTGCTGGTAAACTACCCCTTTCCCTTAACCGATCTTCAACAAAATCAACAGACCTTGAGTTCTGTATAATTAAAAAAGGTATGCAGAAGAGTAGTTGATTTTGTTTTAATGTACGGCAGTTATCGTTCGTCAAATAAAATACGCTTGTTAAACATTAAATGTTGCCGGTAAACTACCCTATTCCCTTAACCGATCTTCACCAAAACCAACTGGTCTTGAGAACTCTACAATTCAGGGCGGTATACAAAACATTATTTGATTCTGTTTGAATTTACGACTATTATCGTTTACCAAAAAAAAAATTACCCTTGATAAAAAACCGTTGCTGGTAAACTACCTCTTTCCCTTAACCGATCTTCACCAAAAACAATAGGTCTTGAGTACTCTACAAACCAGGGTGTATTCAAAAAATTATTTGATTCTGTTTGAATTTGCGGCTGTTATCGTTTCCCATATAAAATACCATTGTTAAACATAAAACGTTGTAGCTAAACTACCCCTTTTCCTTAACCGATCTTCACCGAAAACAACAGGTCTTGAGAACTCTATAATTCAAAAAGGTATGCAGAAGAGTAGTTGATTTTGTTTTAATGTACGGCAGTTATCGTTCGTCAAATAAAATACCCTTGTTAAACATTAAATGTTGCCGGTAAACTACCCTATTCCCTTAACCGATCTTCACCAAAACCAACTGGTCTACAGAACTCTACAATTCAGGGCGGTATACATAACATTATTTGATTCTGTTTGAATTTGCGACTATTATCGTTTACCATAGAAAAAATTACCCTTGATAAAAAACCGTTGCTGGTAATCTACCCCTTCCCCTTAATCGATCTTCACCAAAAACAATAGGCCTTGAGTACCCTATAAATCAGGACTGCATGCAAAACATTATTTGATTCTGTTTGAATTTGCGGCTGTTATCGTTTGCCATATAAAATACCCTTGTTAAAACATAAAACGATGCTGGTAAACTACCCCTTTCCCTTAACCGATCTTCACCAAAAACAAGAGGTCTTGAGATCTCTACAATTTAGGGATGTATGCAAATAATCACTTGATTCTATTTGAATTTACGGCTGTTATCGTTTGCTATATAAAAAAAAAATTTACCCTTGATTAAAAAAACCGTTGCCGGTAAACTACCCCTTTCCCTTAACCGATCTTCTCCAAAAACAATAGGGCTTGAGTACTTTACAAACCAGGGCTGTATGCAAAACATTATTTGATTCTGTTTGAATTTGCGGCTGTTATCGTTTGCCATAGAAAAAATCTACAGATAGACACACAGTCAGATAGACACACAGACACTTTTCGAAAAATGACTTTTTTCATGTTTTCAGTCTAGTACACTCAGAATCTGCAATAATCTGGAACACGATTTTTTTTTGCCATCACCATACTTCCATTGCCTTAAGGAAAATGGGAATTAAAAATCTACAGACACACAGACAGACAGACACACACACAGCCACGTTTTGAAAAATGACTTTTTTTCATGTTTTCAGTGTAGTACAATCAGAATCTGCAATAATCTCGAACACGATTTTTTTTGCCATCACCATACTTCCATTTCCTTAAGGAACATGGAAGTAAGTATCGATATGGAGAACCATAAATGACTTCCATGTTTTAAGATTTATATTTATAATCATATTCGAACTGAAATATTATCATAGAAACTACTTCTTTCTACTTAGTGCTTTAGCCTTAAACACAGTACTGTGGTCACTAACGTATACCACCTCACGTTTTCGCACTCGATTTTCACTGAGATGGAAGTCGATAGCACTGCCGAAAAGTCTGGTTTCGGAGAAAACATTGGACTACGGCTAAACAGCCCGGGAAGGAATTTTAACAAAGAACTACTTCTTTGTCGCCGATAACGTAGTACACATATAAAAAATTCTCCCCTCCACCTTCAACTATAATTTTTAATAATAGAAAAATTACCCCCACCCCGTTCACCAAACATCTTCATTTATAGATATTTCATCTACGTTTCTACAGTGGATTACTATGAGCTTCTTATCAAGATACTTTATTTATCAAAAGTAAGTACTTTACTCTTGTTAAAACATGAAACTTTGCAGGTAAACTACCCCTTTCTCTAAACCGATCTTCACCAAAATCAATAGACCTTCAGTCCTCTACAATGCAGGGATGCATGCAAAAAAATATTTGATTCTGTTTCAATTTGCGGCAGTTATCGTTCGTCATGTAAACATTTCTCTTATTACAACATAACATGTTTCAGGAAAACTACCCCTTTCCCTTTACCGATCTTCACCAAAATCAACAGGCCTAGAGTTTTTCTACAATTTAGGACCTATGGAAAAATTATTTGATTTTCTTTGAATTTACGGTAGTTATCGTTCGTCATAGAAAACATTACCCCTGTTAAAACACAAAAAGTTGCCGGTAAACTACCCCTTTCTCTAAACCGATCTTCACCAAAATCAACAGACTTCAGTCCTCTACAATTCAGGGCTGTATGCAAACAATTATTTGATTCTGTTTGAATTTGCGGCTCTTATCGTTTGCCATATTAAATACCCTTGTTATAATATAAAACGTTGCTGTAAAACTACCCCTTTCCCTTAACAGATCTTCAACAAAATCAACAGCCCTTGAGTTCTGTGTAACTCAGAAAGGTATGCAAAAGAGTAGTTGTTCTGTTTGAATTTACGGCAGTTATCGTTCGTCATAGAAAAATGTTGCAGGTAAACTACCCCTTTCCGTTAACCGATCTTCACCAAAAACAATAGGTCTTGAGTACTCTACAAATCAGAGCGGTATGCAAAAAATTATTTGATTATGTTTGAATTTGCGACTCTTATCGTTTGCCATAAAAAATATCCTTTTAAAACATAAAACTTTGCAGGTAAACTACCCCTTTCCCTCAACCGATCTTCACCAAAAACAATAGGTCTTGAGTACTCTACAAACCAGGGTGTATGCAAAAAATTATTTGATTCTGTTTGAATTTGCGGCTGTTATCGTTTCCCATATAAAATACCATTGTTAAAATGTTGCAGGTAAACTACCCCTTTCCCTTAACCGATCTTCACCGAAAACAACAGGTGTTGAGAACTCTATAATTTAGGGCTGTATGCAAATAATCATTTGATTCTGTTTGAATTTGCGGTTGTTATCGTTTGCCATAGAAAATACCCTTATTAAAACATAAAACGTTGCTGGTAAACTACCCCTTTCCCTTAACCGATCTTCAACAAAATCAACAGACCTTGAGTTCTGTATAATTAAAAAAGGTATGCAGAAGAGTAGTTGATTTTGTTTTAATGTACGGCAGTTATCGTTCGTCAAATAAAATACCCTTGTTAAACATTAAATGTTGCCGGTAAAATACCCTATTCCCTTAACCGATCTTCACCAAAACCAACTGGTCTTGAGAACTCTACAATTCAGGGCGGTATACAAAACATTATTTGATTCTGTTTGAATTTACGACTATTATCGTTTACCAAAGAAAAAATTACCCTTGATAAAAAACCGTTGCTGGTAAACTACCTCTTTCCCTTAACCGATCTTCACCAAAAACAATAGGTCTTGAGTACTCTACAAACCAGGGTGTATTCAAAAAATTATTTGATTCTGTTTGAATTTGCGGCTGTTATCGTTTCCCATATAAAATACCATTGTTAAAACATAAAACGTTGTAGCTAAACTACCCCTTTTCCTTAACCGATCTTCACCGAAAACAACAGGTCTTGAGAACTCTATAATTCAAAAAGGTATGCAGAAGAGTAGTTGATTTTGTTTTAATGTACGGCAGTTATCGTTCGTCAAATAAAATACCCTTGTTAAACATTAAATGTTGCCGGTAAACTACCCTATTCCCTTAACCGATCTTCACCAAAACCAACTGGTCTAGAGAACTCTACATTTCAGGGCGGTATACATAACATTATTTGATTCTGTTTGAATTTGCGACTATTATCGTTTACCATAGAAAAAATTACCCTTGATAAAAAACCGTTGCTGGTAATCTACCCCTTCCCCTTAATCGATCTTCACCAAAAACAATAGGCCTTGAGTACCCTATAAATCAGGACTGCATGCAAAACATTATTTGATTCTGTTTGAATTTGCGGCTGTTATCGTTTGCCATATAAAATACCCTTGTTAAAACATAAAACGATGCTGGTAAACTACCCCTTTCCCTTAACCGATCTTCACCAAAAACAAGAGGTCTTGAAATCTCTACAATTTAGGGATGTATGCAAATAATCACTTGATTCTATTTGAATTTACGGCTGTTATCGTTTGCTATATAAAAAAAAAATTTACCCTTGATTAAAAAAACCGTTGCCGGTAAACTACCCCTTTCCCTTAACCGATCTTCTCCAAAAACAATAGGGCTTGAGTACTCTACAAACCAGGGCTGTATGCAAAACATTATTTGATTCTGTTTGAATTTGCGGCTGTTATCGTTTGCCATAGAAAAAATCTACAGATAGACACACAGACAGATAGACACACAGACACTTTTCGAAAAATGACTTTTTTCATGTTTTCAGTCTAGTACACTCAGAATCTGCAATAATCTGGAACACGATTTTTTTTTGCCATCACCATACTTCCATTTCCTTAAGGAAAATGGGAATTAAAAATCTACAGACACACAGACAGACAGACACACACACAGCCACGTTTTGAAAAATTACTTTTTTTCATGTTTTCAGTGTAGTACAATCAGAATCTGCAATAATCTCGAACACGATTTTTTTTTGCCATCACCATACTTCCATTTCCTTAAGGAACATGGAAGTAAGTATCGATATGGAGAACCATAAATGACTTCCATGTTTTAAGATTTATATTTATAATCATATTCGAACTGAAATATTATCATAGAAACTACTTCTTTCTACTTAGTGCTTTAGCCTTAAACACAGTACTGTGGTCACTAACGTATACCACCTCACGTTTTCGCACTCGATTTTCACTGAGATGGAAGTCGATAGCACTGCCGAAAAGTCTGGTTTCGGAGAAAACATTGGACTACGGCTAAACAGCCCGGGAAGGAATTTTAACAAAGAACTACTTCTTTGTCGCCGATAACGTAGTACACATATAAAAAATTCTCCCCTCCACCTTCAACTATAATTTTTAATAATAGAAAAATTACCCCCACCCCGTTCACCAAACATCTTCATTTATAGATATTTCATCTACGTTTCTACAGTGGATTACTATGAGCTTCTTATCAAGATACTTTATTTATCAAAAGTAAGTACTTTACTCTTGTTAAAACATGAAACTTTGCAGGTAAACTACCCCTTTCTCTAAACCGATCTTCACCAAAATCAATAGACCTTCAGTCCTCTACAATGCAGGGATGCATGCAAAAAAATATTTGATTCTGTTTCAATTTGCGGCAGTTATCGTTCGTCATGTAAACATTTCTCTTATTACAACATAACATGTTTCAGTAAAACTACCCCTTTCCCTTTACCGATCTTCACCAAAATCAACAGGCCTAGAGTTTTTCTACAATTTAGGACCTATGGAAAAATTATTTGATTTTCTTTGAATTTACGGTAGTTATCGTTCGTCATAGAAAACATTACCCCTGTTAAAACACAAAAAGTTGCCGGTAAACTACCCCTTTCTCTAAACCGATCTTCACCAAAATCAACAGACTTCAGTCCTCTACAATTCAGGGCTGTATGCAAACAATTATTTGATTCTGTTTGAATTTGCGGCTCTTATCGTTTGCCATATTAAATACCCTTGTTATAATATAAAACGTTGCTGTAAAACTACCCCTTTCCCTTAACAGATCTTCAACAAAATCAACAGCCCTTGAGTTCTGTGTAACTCAGAAAGGTATGCAAAAGAGTAGTTGTTCTGTTTGAATTTACGGCAGTTATCGTTCGTCATAGAAAAATGTTGCAGGTAAACTACCCCTTTCCGTTAACCGATCTTCACCAAAAACAATAGGTCTTGAGTACTCTACAAATCAGAGCGGTATGCAAAAAATTATTTGATTATGTTTGAATTTGCGACTCTTATCGTTTGCCATAAAAAATATCCTTTTAAAACATAAAACTTTGCAGGTAAACTACCCCTTTCCCTCAACCGATCTTCACCAAAAACAATAGGTCTTGAGTACTCTACAAACCAGGGTGTATGCAAAAAATTATTTGATTCTGTTTGAATTTGCGGCTGTTATCGTTTCCCATATAAAATACCATTGTTAAAATGTTGCAGGTAAACTACCCCTTTCCCTTAACCGATCTTCACCGAAAACAACAGGTCTTGAGAACTCTATAATTTAGGGCTGTATGCAAATAATCATTTGATTCTGTTTGAATTTGCGGTTGTTATCGTTTGCCATAGAAAATACCCTTATTAAAACATAAAACGTTGCTGGTAAACTACCCCTTTCCCTTAACCGATCTTCTACAAAATCAACAGACCTTGAGTTCTGTATAATTCAAAAAGGTATGCAGAAGAGTAGTTGATTTTGTTTTAATGTACGGCAGTTATCGTTCGTCAAATAAAATACCCTTGTTAAACATTAAATGTTGCCGGTAAACTACCCTATTCCCTTAACCGATCTTCACCAAAACCAACTGGTCTTGAGAACTCTACAATTCAGGGCGGTATACAAAACATTATTTCATTCTGTTTGAATTTACGACTATTATCGTTTACCAAAGAAAAAATTACCCTTGATAAAAAACCGTTGCAGGTAAACTACCTCTTTCCCTTAACCGATCTTCACCAAAAACAATAGGTCCTGAGTACTCTACAAACCAGGGTGTATGCAAAAAATTATTTGATTCTGTTTGAATTTGCGGCTGTTATCGTTTACCATATAAAATACCCTTGTTAAAACATAAAACGATGCTGGTAAACTACCCCTTTCCCTTAACCGATCTTCACCAAAAACAAGAGGTCTTGAGATCTCTACAATTTAGGGATGTATGCAAATAATCACTTGATTCTATTTGAATTTACGGCTGTTATCGTTTGCTATAAAAAAAATTACCCTTGATTAAAAAAACCGTTGCCGGTAAACTACCCCTTTCCCTTAACCGATCTTCACCAAAAACAATAGGGCTTGAGTACTCTACAAACCAGGGCTGTATGCAAAAGATTATTTGATTCTGTTTGAATTTGCGGCTGTTATCGTTTGCCATAGAAAAATCTACAGATAGACACACAGACACTTTTCGAAAAATGACTTTTTTCATGTTTTGAGTCTAGTGCAATCAGAATCTGCAATAATCTCGAACACGATTTTTTTTTGCCATCACCATACTTCCATTTCCTTAAGGAAAATGGGAATTAAAAATCTACAGACACACAGACAGACAGACACACACACAGCCACGTTTTGAAAAATGACTTTTTTTCATGTTTTCAGTGTAGTACAATCAGAATCTGCAATAATCTCGAACACGATTTTTTTTTGCCATCACCATACTTCCATTTCCTTAAGGAACATGGAAGCAAGTATCGGTATGGAGAACCATAAATGACTTCCATGTTTTAAGATTTATATTTATAATCATATTCGAACTGAAATATTACCATAGAAACTACTTCTTTCTACTTAGTGCTTTAGCCTTAAACACAGTACTGTGGTCACTAACGTATACCACCTCACGTTTTCGCTCTCGATTTTCACTGAGATGGAAGTCGATAGCACTGCCGAAAAGTCTGGTTTCGGAGAAAACATTGGACTACGGCTAAACAGCCCGGGAAGGAATTTTAACAAAGAACTACTTCTTTGTTGCCGATAACGTAGTACACATATAAAAAATTCTCCCCTCCACCTTCAACTATACTTTTTAATAATAGAAAAATTACCCCCACCCCGTTCACCAAACATCTTCATTTATAGATATTTCATCTACGTTTCTACAGTGGATTACTATGAGCTTCTTATCAAAATACTTTGTTTATCAAAAGTAAGTACTTTACTCTTGTTAAAACATGAAACGTTGCAGGTAAACTACCCCTTTCTCTAAACCGATCTTCACCAAAATCAATAGACCTTCAGTCCTCTACAATGCAGGGATGCATGCAAAAAAATATTTGATTCTGTTTCAATTTGCGGCAGTTATCATTCGTCATGTAAACATTTCTCTTATTACAACATAACATGTTTCAGGAAAACTACCCCTTTCCCTTTACCGATCTTCACCAAAATCAACAGGCCTAGAGTTTTTCTACAATTTAGGAACGTATGGAAAAATTATTTGATTTTCTTTGAATTTAGGGTAGTTATCGTTCGTCATAGAAAACATTACCCCTGTTAAAACACAAAAAGTTGCCGGTAAACTACCCCTTTCTCTAAACCGATCTTCACCAAAATCAACAGACTTCAGTCCTCTACAATTCAGGGCTGTATGCAAACAATTATTTGATTCTGTTTGAATTTGCGGCTCTTATCGTTTGCCATATTAAATACCCTTGTTATAATATAAAACGTTGCTGTAAAACTACCCCTTTCCCTTAACAGATCTTCAACAAAATCAACAGCCCTTGAGTTCTGTGTAACTCAGAAAGGTATGCAAAAGAGTAGTTGTTCTGTTTGAATTTACGGCAGTTATCGTTCGTCATAGAAAAATGTTGCAGGTAAACTACCCCTTTCCGTTAACCGATCTTCACCAAAAACAATAGGTCTTGAGTACTCTACAAATCAGAGCGGTATGCAAAAAATTATTTGATTATGTTTGAATTTGCGACTCTTATCGTTTGCCATAAAATATATCCTTTTAAAACATAAAACTTTGCAGGTAAACTACCCCTTTCCCTCAACCGATCTTCACCAAAAACAATAGGTCTTGAGTACTCTACAAACCAGGGTGTATGCAAAAAATTATTTGATTCTGTTTGAATTTGCGGCTGTTATCGTTTCCCATATAAAATACCATTGTTAAAATGTTGCAGGTAAACTACCCCTTTCCCTTAACCGATCTTCACCGAAAACAACAGGTGTTGAGAACTCTATAATTTAGGGCTGTATGCAAATAATCATTTGATTCTGTTTGAATTTGCGGCTGTTATCGTTTCCCATATAAAATACCATTGTTAAAACATAAAACGTTGTAGTTAAACTACCCCTTTTCCTTAACCGATCTTCACCGAAAACAACAGGTCTTGAGAACTCTATAATTCAAAAAGGTATGCAGAAGAGTAGTTGATTTTGTTTTAATGTACGGCAGTTATCGTTCGTCAAATAAAATACCCTTGTTAAACATTAAATGTTGCCGGTAAACTACCCTATTCCCTTAACCGATCTTCAGCAAAACCAACTGGTCTAGAGAACTCTACAATTCAGGGCGGTATACATAACATTATTTGATTCTGTTTGAATTTGCGACAATTATCGTTTACCATAGAAAAAATTACCCTTGATAAAAAACCGTTGCTGGTAATCTACCCCTTCCCCTTAATCGATCTTCACCAAAAACAATAGACCTTGAGTACCCTATAAATCAGGACTGCATGCAAAACATTATTTGATTCTGTTTGAATTTGCGGCTGTTATCGTTTGCCATATAAAATACCCTTGTTAAAACATAAAACGATGCTGGTAAACTACCCCTTTCCCTTAACCGATCTTCACCAAAAACAATAGGTCTTGAGTACTCTACAAACCAGGGTGTATGCAAAAAATTATTTGATTCTGTTTGAATTTGCGGCTGTTATCGTTTCCCATATAAAATACCATTGTTAAAACATAAAACGTTGTACTTAAACTACCCCTTTTCCTTAACCGATCTTCACCGAAAACAACAGGTCTTGAGAACTCTATAATTCAAAAAGGTATGCAGAAGAGTAGTTGATTTTGTTTTAATGTACGGCAGTTATCGTTCGTCAAATAAAATACCCTTGTTAAACATTAAATGTTGCCGGTAAACTACCCTATTCCCTTAACCGATCTTCAGCAAAACCAACTGGTCTAGAGAACTCTACAATTCAGGGCGGTATACATAACATTATTTGATTCTGTTTGAATTTGCGACTATTATCGTTTACCATAGAAAAAATTACCCTTGATAAAAAACCGTTGCTGGTAATCTACCCCTTCCCCTTAATCGATCTTCACCAAAAACAATAGACCTTGAGTACCCTATAAATCAGGACTGCATGCAAAACATTATTTGATTCTGTTTGAATTTGCGGCTGTTATCGTTTGCCATATAAAATACCCTTGTTAAAACATAAAACGATGCTGGTAAACTACCCCTTTCCCTTAACCGATCTTCACCAAAAACAAGAGGTCTTTGATCTCTACAATTTAGGGATGTATGCAAATAATCACTTGATTCTATTTGAATCTACGGCTGTTATCGTTTGCTATATAAAAAAAAAAATTACCCTTGATTAAAAAAACCGTTGCCGGTAAACTACCCCTTTCCCTTAACCGATCTTCACCAAAAACAATAGGGCTTGAGTACTCTACGAACCAGAGGTGTATGCAAAACATTATTTGATTCTGTTTGAATTTGCGGCTGTTATCGTTTGCCATAGAAAAAATCTACAGATAGACACACAGACAGATAGACACACAGACACTTTTCGAAAAATGACTTTTTTCATGTTTTGAGTCTAGTACACTCAGAATCTGCAATAATCTGGAACACGATTTTTTTTTGCCATCACCATACTTCCATTTCCTTAAGGAAAATGGGAATTAAAAATCTACAGACACACAGACAGACAGACACACACACAGCCACGTTTTGAAAAATGACTTTTTTTCATGTTTTCAGTGTAGTACAATCAGAATCTGCAATAATCTCGAACACGATTTTTTTTTGCCATCACCATACTTCCATTTCCTTAAGGAACATGGAAGTATGTATCGATATGGAGAACCATAAATGACTTCCATGTTTTAAGATTTATATTTATAATCATATTCGAACTGAAATATTATCATAGAAACTACTTCTTTCTACTTAGTGCTTTAGCCTTAAACACAGTACTGTGGTCACTAACGTATACCACCTCACGTTTTCGCTCTCGATTTTCACTGAGATGGAAGTCGATAGCACTGCCGAAAAGTCTGGTTTCGGAGAAAACATTGGACTACGGCTAAACAGCCCGGGAAGGAATTTTAACAAAGAACTACTTCTTTGTCGCCGATAACGTAGTACACATATAAAAAATTCTCCCCTCCACCTTCAACTATAATTTTTAATAATAGAAAAATTACCCCCACCCCGTTCACCAAACATCTTCATTTATAGATATTTCATCTACGTTTCTACAGTGGATTACTATGAGCTTCTTATCAAGATACTTTATTTATCAAAAGTAAGTACTTTACTCTTGTTAAAACATGAAACGTTGCAGGTAAACTACCCCTTTCTCTAAACCGATCTTCACCAAAATCAATAGACCTTCAGTCCTCTACAATGCATGCAAAAAAATATTTGATTCTGTTTCAATTTGCGGCAGTTATCGTTCGTCATGTAAACATTTCTCTTATTACAACATAACATGTTTCAGGAAAACTACCCCTTTCCCTTTACCGATCTTCACCAAAATCAACAGGCCTAGAGTTTTTCTACAATTTAGGAACGTATGGAAAAATTATTTGATTTTCTTTGAATTTACGGTAGTTATAGTTCGTCATAGAAAACATTACCCTTGTTAAAACACAAAAAGTAGCCGGTAAACTACCCCTTTCTCTAAACCGATCTTCACCAAAATCAACAGACTTCAGTCCTCTTCAATTCAGGGCTGTATGCAAACAATTATTTGATTCTGTTTGAATTTGCGGCTCTTATCTTTTGCCATATTAAATACCCTTGTTATAATATAAAACGTTGCTGTAAAACTACCCCTTTCCCTTAACAGATCTTCAACAAAATCAACAGCCCTTGAGTTCTGTGTAACTCAGAAAGGTATGCAAAAGAGTAGTTGTTCTGTTTGAATTTACGGCAGTTATCGTTCGTCATAGAAAAATGTTGCAGGTAAACTACCCCTTTCCGTTAACCGATCTTCACCAAAAACAATAGGTCTTGCGTACTCTACAAATCAGAGCGGTATGCAAAAAATTATTTGATTATGTTTGAATTTGCGACTCTTATCGTTTGCCATAAAATATATCCTATTAAAACATAAAACTTTGCAGGTAAACTACCCCTTTCCCTCAACCGATCTTCACCAAAAACAATAGGTCTTGAGTACTCTACAAACCAGGGTGTATGCAAAAAATTATTTGATTCTGTTTGAATTTGCGGCTGTTATTGTTTCCCATATAAAATACCATTGTTAAGATGTTGCAGGTAAACTACCCCTTTCCCTTAACCGATCTTCACCGAAAACAACAGGTGTTGAGAACTCTATAATTTAGGGCTGTATGCAAATAATCATTTGATTCTGTTTGAATTTGCGGTTGTTATCGTTTGCCATAGAAAATACCCTTATTAAAACATAAAACGTTGCTGGTAAACTACCCCTTTCCCTTAACCGATCTTCAACAAAATCAACAGACCTTGAGTTCTGTATAATTCAAAAAGGTATGCAGAAGAGTAGTTGATTTTGTTTTAATGTACGGCAGTTATCGTTCGTCAAATAAAATACCCTTGTTAACCATTAAATGTTGCCGGTAAACTACCTTATTCCCTTAACCGATCTTCACCAAAACCAACTGGTCTTGAGAACTCTACAATTCAGGGCGGTATACAAAACATTATTTGATTCTGTTTGAATTTACGACTATTATCGTTTACCAAAGAAAAAATTACCCTTGATAAAAAACCGTTGCTGGTAAACTACCTCTTTCCCTTAACCGATCTTCACCAAAAACAATAGGTCTTGAGTACTCTACAAACCAGGGTGTATGCAAAAAATTATTTGATTCTGTTTGAATTTGCGGCTGTTATCGTTTCCCATATAAAATACCATTGTTAAAACATAAAACGTTGTAGTTAAACTACCCCTTTTCCTTAACCGATCTTCACCGAAAACAACAGGTCTTGAGAACTCTATAATTCAAAAAGGTATGCAGAAGAGTAGTTGATTTTGTTTTAATGTACGGCAGTTATCGTTCGTCAAATAAAATAAGCTTTTTAAACATTAAATGTTGCCGGTAAACTACCCTATTCCCTTAACCGATCTTCACCAAAACCAACTGGTCTAGAGAACTCTACAATTCAGGGCGGTATACATAACATTATTTGATTCTGTTTGAATTTGCGACTATTATCGTTTACCATAGAAAAAATTACCCTTGATAAAAAACCGTTGCTGGTAATCTTCCCCTTAATCGATCTTCACCAAAAACAATAGACCTTGAGTACCCTATAAATCAGGACTGCATGCAAAACATTATTTGATTCTGTTTGAATTTGCGGCTGTTATCGTTTGCCATATAAAATACCCTTGTTAAAACATAAAAGGATGCTGGTAAACTACCCCTTTCCCTTAACCGATCTTCACCAAAAACAAGAGGTCTTGAGATCTCTACAATTTAGGGATGTATGCAAATAATCACTTGATTCTATTTGAATTTACGGCTGTTATCGTTTGCTATATAAAAAAAAAATTACCCTTGATTAAAAAAACCGTTGCCGGTAAACTACCCCTTTCCCTTAACCGATCTTCACCAAAAACAATAGGGCTTGAGTACTCTACAAACCAGGGCTGTATGCAAAACAATATTTGATTCTGTTTGAATTTGCGGCTGTTATCGTTTGCCATAGAAAAAATTACCCTTGGTAAAAAACCGTTGCTGGTAATCTACCCCTTCCCCTTAACCGATCTTCACCAAAAACAATAGACCTTGAGTACCCTATAAATCAGGACTGCATGCAAAACATTATTTGATTCTGTTTGAATTTGCGGCTGTTATCGTTTGCCATATAAAATACCTTTGTTAAAACATAAAACGATGCTGGTAAACTACCCCTTTCCCTTAACCGATCTTCACCAAAAACAAGAGGTCTTGAGATCTCTACAATTTAGGGATGTATGCAAATAATCGCTTGATTCTATTTGAATTTACGGCTGTTATCGTTTGCTATAAACAAAAATTACCCTTGATTAAAAAAACCGTTGCCGGTAAACTACCCCTTTCCCTTAACCGATATTCACCAAAAACAATAGGGCTTGAGTACTCTACAAACCAGGGCTGTATGCAGAACAATATTTGATTCTGTTTGAATTTGCGGCTGTTATCGTTTGCCATAGAAAAAATCTACAGATAGACACACAGACACTTTTCGAAAAATGACTTTTTTCATGTTTTGAGTCTAGTACAATCAGAATCTGCAATAATCTCGAACACGATTTTTTTTTGCCATCACCATACTTCCATTTCCTTAAGGAAAATGGGAATTAAAAATCTACAGACACACAGACAGACAGACACACACACAGCCACGTTTTGAAAAATGACTTTTTTTCATGTTTTCAGTGTAGTACAATCAGAATCTGCAATAATCTCGAACACGATTTTTTTTTGCCATCACCATACTTCCATTTCCTTAAGGAACATGGAAGTAAGTATCGGTATGGAGAACCATAAATGACTTCCATGTTTTAAGATTTATATTTATAATCATATTCGAACTGAAATATTACCATAGAAACTACTTCTTTCTACTTAGTGCTTTAGCCTTAAACACAGTACTGTGGTCACTAACGTATACCACCTCACGTTTTCGCTCTCGATTTTCACTGAGATGGAAGTCGATAGCACTGCCGAAAAGTCTGGTTTCGGAGAAAACATTGGACTACGGCTAAACAGCCCGGGAAGGAATTTTAACAAAGAACTACTTCTTTGTTGCCGATAACGTAGTACACATATAAAAAATTCTCCCCTCCACCTTCAACTATAATTTTTAATAATAGAAAAATTACCCCCACCCCGTTCACCAAACATCTTCATTTATAGATATTTCATCTACGTTTCTACAGTGGATTACTATGAGCTTCTTATCAAGATACTTTATTTATCAAAAGTAAGTACTTTACTCTTGTTAAAACATGAAACGTTGCAGGTAAACTACCCCTTTCTCTAAACCGATCTTCACCAAAATCAATAGACCTTCAGTCCTCTACAATGCAGGGATGCATGCAAAAAAATATTTGATTCTGTTTCAATTTGCGGCAGTTATAATTCGTCATGTAAACATTTCTCTTATTACAACATAACATGTTTCAGGAAAACTACCCCTTTCCCTTTACCGATCTTCACCAAAATCAACAGGCCTAGAATTTTTCTACAATTTAGGAACGTATGGAAAAATTATTTGATTTTCTTTGAATTTACGGTAGTTATAGTTCGTCATAGAAAACATTACCCTCGTTAAAACACAAAAAGTTGCCGGTAAACTACCCCTTTCTCTAAACCGATCTTCACCAAAATCAACAGACTTCAGTCCTCTACAATTCAGGGCTGTATGCAAACAATTATTTGATTCTGTTTGAATTTGCGGCTCTTATCTTTTGCCATATTAAATACCCTTGTTATAATATAAAACGTTGCTGTAAAACTACCCCTTTCCCTTAACAGATCTTCAACAAAATCAACAGCCCTTGAGTTCTGTGTAACTCAGAAAGGTATGCAAAAGAGTAGTTGTTCTGTTTGAATTTACGGCAGTTATCGTTCGTCATAGGAAAATGTTGCAGGTAAACTACCCCTTTCCGTTAACCGATCTTCACCAAAAACAATAGGTCTTGAGTACTCTACAAATCAGAGCGGTATGCAAAAAATTATTTGATTATGTTTGAATTTGCGACTCTTATCGTTTGCCATAAAATATATCCTTTTAAAACATAAAACTTTGCAGGTAAACTACCCCTTTCCCTCAACCGATCTTCACCAAAAACAATAGGTCTTGAGTACTCTACAAACCAGGGTGTATGCAAAACAATATTTGATTCTGTTTGAATTTGCGGCTGTTATCGTTTGCCATAGAAAAAAATTACCCTTGGTAAAAAACCGTTGCTAGTAATCTACCCCTTCCCCTTAACCGATCTTCACCAAAAACAATAGACCTTGAGTACCCTATAAATCAGGACTGCATGCAAAACATTATTTGATTCTGTTTGAATTTGCGGCTGTTATCGTTTGCCATATAAAATACCTTTGTTAAAACATAAAACGATGCTGGTAAACTACCCCTTTCCCTTAACCGATCTTCACCAAAAACAAGAGGTCTTGAGATCTCTACAATTTAGGGATGTATGCAAATAATCGCTTGATTCTATTTGAATTTACGGCTGTTATCGTATGCTATAAGCAAAAATTACCCTTGATTAAAAAAACCGTTGCCGGTAAACTACCCCTTTCCCTTAACCGATATTCACCAAAAACAATAGGGCTTGAGTACTCTACAAACCAGGGCTGTATGCAAAACAATATTTGATTCTGTTTGAATTTGCGGCTGTTATCGTTTGCCATAGAAAAAATCTACAGATAGACACACAGACACTTTTCGAAAAATGACTTTTTTCATGTTTTGAGTCTAGTACAATCAGAATCTGCAATAATCTCGAACACGATTTTTTTTTGCCATCACCATACTTCCATTTCCTTAAGGAAAATGGGAATTAAAAATCTACAGACACACAGACAGACAGACACACACACAGCCACGTTTTGAAAAATGACTTTTTTTCATGTTTTCAGTGTAGTACAATCAGAATCTGCAATAATCTCGAACACAATTTTTTTTTGCCATCACCATACTTCCATTTCCTTAAGGAACATGGAAGTAAGTATCGGTATGGAGAACCATAAATGACTTCCATGTTTTAAGATTTATATTTATAATCATATTCGAACTGAAATATTACCATAGAAACTACTTCTTTCTACTTAGTGCTTTAGCCTTAAACACAGTACTGTGGTCACTAACGTATACCACCTCACGTTTTCGCTCTCGATTTTCACTGAGATGGAAGTCGATAGCACTGCCGAAAAGTCTGGTTTCGGAGAAAACATTGGACTACGGCTAAACAGCCCGGGAAGGAATTTTAACAAAGAACTACTTCTTTGTTGCCGATAACGTAGTACACATATAAAAAATTCTCCCCTCCACCTTCAACTATAATTTTTAATAATAGAAAAATTACCCCCACCCCGTTCACCAAACATCTTCATTTATAGATATTTCATCTACGTTTCTACAGTGGATTACTATGAGCTTCTTATCAAGATACTTTATTTATCAAAAGTAAGTACTTTACTCTTGTTAAAACATGAAACGTTGCAGGTAAACTACCCCTTTCTCTAAACCGATCTTCACCAAAATCAATAGACCTTCAGTCCTCTACAATGCAGGGATGCATGCAAAAAAATATTTGATTCTGTTTCAATTTGCGGCAGTTATAATTCGTCATGTAAACATTTCTCTTATTACAACATAACATGTTTCAGGAAAACTACCCCTTTCCCTTTACCGATCTTCACCAAAATCAACAGGCCTAGAGTTTTTCTACAATTTAGGAACGTATGGAAAAATTATTTGATTTTCTTTGAATTTACGGTAGTTATAGTTCGTCATAGAAAACATTACCCTTGTTAAAACACAAAAAGTTGCCGGTAAACTACCCCTTTCTCTAAACCGATCTTCACCAAAATCAACAGACTTCAGTCCTCTACAATTCAGGGCTGTATGCAAACAATTATTTGATTCTGTTTGAATTTGCGGCTCTTATCTTTTGCCATATTAAATACCCTTGTTATAATATAAAACGTTGCTGTAAAACTACCCCTTTCCCTTAACAGATCTTCAACAAAATCAACAGCCCTTGAGTTCTGTGTAACTCAGAAAGGTATGCAAAAGAGTAGTTGTTCTGTTTGAATTTACGGCAGTTATCGTTCGTCATAGAAAAATGTTGCAGGTAAACTACCCCTTTCCGTTAACCGATCTTCACCAAAAACAATAGGTCTTGAGTACTCTACAAATCAGAGCGGTATGCAAAAAATTATTTGATTATGTTTGAATTTGCGACTCTTATCGTTTGCCATAAAATATATCCTTTTAAAACATAAAACTTTGCAGGTAAACTACCCCTTTCCCTCAACCGATCTTCACCAAAAACAATAGGTCTTGAGTACTCTACAAACCAGGGTGTATGCAAAAAATTATTTGATTCTGATTGAATTTGCGGCTGTTATCGTTTCCCATATAAAACACCATTGTTAGGATGTTGCAGGTAAACTACCCCTTTCCCTTAACCGATCTTCACCGAAAACAACAGGTGTTGAGAACTCTATAATTTAGGGCTGTATGCAAATAATCATTTGATTCTGTTTGAATTTGCGGTTGTTATCGTTTGCCATAGAAAATACCCTTATTAAAACATAAAACGTTGCTGGTAAACTACCCCTTTCCCTTAACCGATCTTCAACAAAATCAACAGACCTTGAGTTCTGTATAATTCAAAAAAGTATGCAGAAGAGTAGTTGATTTTGTTTTAATGTACGGCAGTTATCGTTCGTCAAATAAAATACCCTTGTTAAACATTAAATGCTGCCGGTAAACTACCCTATTCCCTTAACCGATCTTCACCAAAACCAACTGGTCTTGAGAACTCTTCAATTCAGGGCGGTATACAAAACATTATTTGATTCTGTTTGAATTTACGACTATTATCGTTTACCAAAGTAAAAATTACCCTTGATAAAAAACCGTTGCAGGTAAACTACCTATCTCTCTTAACCGATCTTCACCAAAAACAATAGGTCTTGAGTACTCTACAAACCAGGGTGTATGCAAAAAATTATTTGATTCTGTTTGAATTTGCGGCTGTTATCTTTTACCATATAAAATACCCTTGTTAAAACATAAAACGATGCTGGTAAACTACCCCTTTCCCTTAACCGATCTTCACCAAAAACAAGAGGTCTTGAGATCTCTACAATTTAGGGATGTATGCAAATAATCACTTGATTCTATTTGAATTTACGGCTGTTATCGTTTGCTATAAAAAAAAAATTACCCTTGATTAAAAAAACTGTTGCCGGTAAACTACCCCTTTCCCTTAACCGATCTTCACCAAAAACAATAGGGCTTGAGTACTCTACGAACCAGGGCTGTATGCAAAACATTATTTGATTCTGTTTGAATATGCGGCTGTTATCGTTTGCCATAGAAAAAATCTACAGATAGACACACAGACAGATAGACACACAGACACTTTTCGAAAAATGACTTTTTTCATGTTTTGAGTCTAGTACAATCAGAATCTGCAATAATCTCGAACACGATTTTTTTTGCCATCACCATACTTCCATTTCCTTAAGGAAAATGGGAATTAAAATCTACAGACACACAGACAGACAGACACACACACAGCCACGTTTTGAAAAATGACTTTTTTTCATGTTTTCAGTGTAGTACAATCAGAATCTGCAATAATCTCGAACACGATTTTTTTTTGCCATCACCATACTTCCATTTCCTTAAGGAACATGGAAGTAAGTATCGGTATGGAGAGCCATAAATGACTTCCATGTTTTAAGATTTATATTTATAATCATATTCGAACTGAAATATTATCATAGAAACTACTTCTTTCTACTTAGTGCTTTAGCCTTAAACACAGTACTGTGGTCACTAACGTATACCACCTCACGTTTACGCACTCGATTTTCACTGAGATGGAAGTCGATAGCACTGCCGAAAAATCTGGTTTCGGAGAGAACATTGGACTACGGCTAAACAGCCCGGGAAGGAAATTTAACAAAGAAATACTTCTTTGTTGCCGATAACGTAGTACACATATAAAAAATTCTCCCCTCCACCTTCAACTATAATTTTTAATAATAGAAAAATTACCCCCACCCCGTTCACCAAACATCTACATTTATAGATATTTCATCTACGTTTCTACAGTGGATTACTATGAGCTTCTTATCAAGATACGTTATTTATCAAAAGTAAGTACTTTACTCTTGTTAAAACATGAAACGTTGCAGGTAAACTACCCTTTTCTCTAAACCGATCTTCACCAAAATCAATAGACCTTCAGTCCTCTACAATGCAGTGATGCATGCAAAAAAATATTTGATTCTGTTTCAATTTGCGGCAGTTATCGTTCGTCATGTAAACATTTCTCTTATTACAACATAACATGTTTCAGGAAAACTACCCCTTTCCCTTTACCGATCTTCGCCAAAATCAACAGGCCTAGAGTTTTTCTACAATTTAGGAACGTATGGAAAAATTATTTGATTTTCTTTGAATTTACGGTAGTTATCGTTCGTCATAGAAAACATTACCCTTGTTAAAACACAAAAAGTTGCCGGTAAACTACCCCTTTCTCTAAACCGATCTTCACCAAAATCAACAGACTTCAGTCCTCTACAATTCAGGGCTGTATGCAAACAATTATTTGATTCTGTTTGAATTTGCGGCTCTTATCGTTTGCCATATTAAATACCCTTGTTATAATATAAAACGTTGCTGTAAAACTACCCCTTTCCCTTAACAGATCTTCAACAAAATCAACAGCCCTTGAGTTCTGTGTAACTCAGAAAGGTATGCAAAAGAGTAGTTGTTCTGTTTGAATTTACGGCAGTTATCGTTCGTCATAGAAAAATGTTGCAGGTAAACTACCCCTTTCCGTTAACCGATCTTCACCAAAAACAATAGGTCTTGAGTACTCTACAAATCAGAGCGGTATGCAAAAAATTATTTGATTATGTTTGAATTTGCGACTCTTATCGTTTGCCATAAAAAATATCCTTTTAAAACATAAAACTTTGCAGGTAAACTACCCCTTTCCCTCAACCGATCTTCACCAAAAACAATAGGTCTTGAGTACTCTACAAACCAGGGTGTATGCAAAAAATTATTTGATTCTGTTTGAATTTGCGGCTGTTATCGTTTCCCATATAAAATACCATTGTTAAAATGTTGCAGGTAAACTACCCCTTTCCCTTAACCGATCTTCACCGAAAACAACAGGTGTTGAGAACTCTATAATTTAGGGCTGTATGCAAATAATCATTTGATTCTGTTTGAATTTGCGGTTGTTATTGTTTGCCATAGAAAATACCCTTATTAAAACATAAAACGTTGCTGGTAAACTACCCCTTTCCCTTAACCGATCTTCAACAAAATCAACAGACCTTGAGTTCTGTATAATTCAAAAAGGTATGCAGAAGAGTAGTTGATTTTGTTTTAATGTACGGCAGTTATCGTTCGTCAAATAAAATACCCTTGTTAAACATTAAATGTTGCCGGTAAACTACCCTATTCCCTTAACCGATCTTCACCAAAACCAACTGGTCTTGAGAACTCTACAATTCAGGGCGGTATACAAAACATTATTTGATTCTGTTTGAATTTGCGACTATTATCGTTTACCATAGAAAAAATTACCCTTGGTAAAAAACCGTTGCTGGTAATCTACCCCTTCCCCTTAACCGATCTTCACCAAAAACAATAGACCTTGAGTACCCTATAAATCAGGACTGCATGCAAAACATTATTTTATTCTGTTTGAATTTGCGGCTGTTATCGTTTGCCATATAAAATACCCTTGTTAAAACATAAAACGATGCTGGTAAACTACCCCTTTCCCTTAACCGATCTTCACCAAAAACAAGAGGTCTTGAGATCTCTACAATTTAGGGACGGATGCAAATAATCACTTGATTCTATTTGAATTTACGGCTTTTATCGTTTGCTAAAAAAAAATTACCCTTGATTAAAAAAACTGTTGCCGGTAAACTACCCCTTTCCCTTAACCGATCTTCAGCAAAAACAATAGGGCTTGAGTACTCTACAAACCAGGGCTGTATGCTAAACATTATTTGATTCTGTTTGAATTTGCGGCTGTTATCGTTTGCCATAGAAAAAATCTACAGATAGACACACAGACAGATAGACACACAGACACTTTTCGAAAAATGACTTTTTTCATGTTTTGAGTCTAGTACAATCAGAATCTGCAATAATCTCGAACACGATTTTTTTTTGCCATCACCATACTTCCATTTCCTTAAGGAAAATGGGAATTAAAAATCTACAGACACACAGACAGACAGACACACACACAGCCACGTTTTGAAAAATGACTTTTTTTCATGTTTTCAGTGTAGTACAATCAGAATCTGCAATAATCTCGAACACGATTTTTTTTTGCCATCACCATACTTCCATTTCCTTAAGGAACATGGAAGTAAGTATCGGTATGGAGAACCATAAATGACTTCCATGTTTTAAGATTTATATTTATAATCATATTCGAACTGAAATATTACCATAGAAACTACTTCTTTCTACTTAGTGCTTTAGCCTTAAACACAGTACTGTGGTCACTAACGTATACCACCTCACGTTTTCGCACTCGATTTTCACTGAGATGGAAGTCGATAGCACTGCCGAAAAGTCTGGTTTCGGAGAAAACATTGGACTACGGCTAAAGAGCCCGGGAAGGAATTTTAACAAAGAACTACTTCTTTGTTGCCGATAACGTAGTACACATATAAAAAATTCTCCCCTACACCTTCAACTATAATTTTTAATAATAGAAAATTGCCCCCTCCCAGTTCACCTAACTTCTTCATTTATAGATATTTCATCTACGTTTCTACAGTGGATTACTATGAGCTTCTTATCAGGATGCTTTATTTATAAAAATTAAGTACTTTACTCTTGTTAAATCATAAAATGTTTCAGGTAAACTACCCCTTCCTCTTAACCGATCTTCTCCAAAATCAACAGACCTTCCGTCCTCAAAAATTCAGGGAAGCATGCAAAAAAATATTTGATTCTGTTTGAATGTGAGTAGGGGGAAAATAAGGGTTCAAACTCACAAAGGAATGCCGACTTCTTAAAAAACAATAAAAAACACTAAAAAACATGATCTCAGAGATGACGCCGCCACCGCTGGACCCGCAGCATCCCGATGGACCACAGCACCGCGAATTTCCGCGAATAAATTTTTTAATTTTTTTTATTTGGTTTTTTTTTTTTATTTTTTTAATTAAATTGATTTGGTGGGATGAGGTTCAATGGACCACCAGCATCCGTGAATATAATTTTTTATTTTTTTAAGAAAGCTGATTTGCATATCAGTGGGTGGTGTTGGGTGGGAGGTTGTTTTTTTTTCATATCAGTGGGTGGGGGGTGGTTCCAACTCGAAGCATTATAGTGTATACTAAAATATATGATCAGGTGTACCAACCTTTGCATGAGTTCAAATTTGTTGTGTGTTATAATGTATATTAAATCTATATGATCAGGTGTACCAACCTCTGTAGTATTATTATAGTGTATAGATATTTTATATGAGCAGGGTTGTCAACATTTTCTGCGGTGGGGGGAGGGAAATTCAAATATGTGTTATATAGTGTATATATTAAAATATATGATCAGGGTTACCAATCTTAAATTATTGTGTGCGTGTATAGAGCAGATCTGCCAACATTTCTTTCTCTTCTGTGGTGGGAAATTCAAACTATATATGATCATAATTGTTACTCTCTCTCTCTCTCACACACGGTGTGTATGTCTCTCTCTCTCTCTCTCTCGTTGTCAAACGTTATGCTCACCGACATTATAGTGTATATTAAAATATATGATTAGGTGTACCAACCTTTACATGAGTTCAAATTTGTCGTGTGTTATAATGTATATTAAATCTATATGATCAGATGTACCAACCTCTGTATTATTCGTCCTCTCTCTCTCCCTCTCTCTCTCTCGCTCACACGTTGTGTATGTCTCTCTCTCTCTCTTGTTGTCAAACGTTATGCTCAAACCGTTCTCCTCTCTCTCTGTGGTCAGTACCGAGCGCATGTATATGAAATTAGAAAGTTTATATTTATTCGACAAATATTAACGTCCTCTCTCTCTCTCTCTCTCTCTCTCTCTCTCTCTCTCTCTCTCTCTCTCTCACTCTCACTTGTTTCAACTGTGTCAACAAATAGTAACGTCCTCTCTCTCTCTCTCTCTCTCTCTCTCTCTCTCTCTCTCTCTCTCTCTCTCTCTCTCTCTCTCTCTCTCTCTCTCACTTTCACACGTTTCAACTATGCAAGGTTCCATACCCTTTCTCCTGTCTCCCTCTCGTACATTGAGTAGTCGGTGTGATGAATAAATAATTTTAGCCCTCTCTCGTTGTCAAAACGTCGTCTTCATTTTTCAATGTATTAAATAATTAATTAATAGTTTTATAATGCAGTCAGTGTGATTGATCCTTGTTAGAAATATATATATTTGGCGTCAATGAACTACTTACCTGTTATGTTGTTACAGATGACAAATCCATACGTTAACGGCTTAGCAATCTGGTACAATACTTCTGTTTTAAGGTTGCAGTTTACACACACACACACATAGGTTCAGTAGTGTATAGCGAAATAAATTAAAATTATACACACACATGAAAACGGCGGCTGAAATTCATACAAATCTTCTGATGTAACAGTTCACAAAAAATAAATTAATTGTACACATGTTCAGAGGTGTAGAGTGAAATAAAATAAAGTCTTAATTTGTTTAAATGATTAAATATATTTTAGCATTCACAATATAAAATTCACAATTAAATAAATACATTAGAAATTGATATTTTTCGAAAGTTTATATATAATTGTGTGTCGTACTTGTAGAAGAAGCAACCTGCAACATAACAATACAACAACAACATTAAAATCATGTTAAATATCACACACACACAGATGCACACGCAACGCGCGCACATACAGACGCATACGCAACGTAATCACACACACACACACACACACACACACACACACACACACACACACACATACGCATACGCAACGTAACCAAACACGCAACGCGCCCACACACAGACGCAAACGCAACGTAATCATACACATACATACAACGTGTACACGTTTGGTTTGAATCATGTAGGGCCAATAAACAGATAACAGATTTAAATATGCTATAGTCATTGTAAGACGTTACAATCATTGAAGTGTTTAATAAGTAAATTGTATGTATGTATATATCACTGAATAATAATAATATAATCGTTCTAGTGTTAACGTTTGCTGCAACAGGTAAAGCAGTTTACAAATAATTACATATAGGTTCAGAGGCGTATAGTGAAATAAATTAATGTGTCGTACTTGTAGAAGAAGCAACAACAACATTAAAATCATGTTAAATATCACACACACACACACACACACACACACACACACACACACACACACACATACGCACACGCATACGTAACGTAATCACACACATACATACATACAACGTACACACGTTTGGGTTACACCACACGTGCACGCACACACACACACACACACACACACACACAGACGTACACGCACACATACGCAACACGTGCACACACACACACACACGCACACGCTCACACATACAGACAACGTGCATACGAATCATGTACATGTAGGTCCAATAAAACAGATAACAGATAACAGATTTAAATATGCTATAGTCATTGTATGTATGTATATATCACTGAATAATAATAATATAATCGTTCTAGTGTTATCGTTTGCTGCAACAGGTAACGCAGTTTACAAATAATTACATATAGGTTCAGAGGCGTATAGTGAAATAAATTAAAAAAATTGTTTATTAAAAGTAGTTTGTCACCTTAACGAGATACAATTTCCACATGCGCTGTCTGGTTCTTCATCCCTCGAAACACAAGATGTAGGTCGCTGGGATTTATATGACGGAGTTCTTCATCTGTAAAGACGTCAGCATACCTCTTAGGTAGATATACACGATAGCGGCGCTCACAATCTTCCAACGTTACAAGCACAGACTTCCCATATCGCGTGTCCACATGCAACATGTTAACGATCGGATACTGTTTGTCCACTGTTAATTCTGCACAACGTTTGTACTCAATAGCAGAAACTGCGTTGAATTTTGTGATAAACGACATTATTATTAGAAGTGAAGACGTCTGTATCAAGCGAGGTGGAACCATACAATGTCAGAATATTCGCTACAAAGAAGACTAGTGAAAGGAATGGTGTGGCCATCAGGAAAGTTCACTTTCATCGCCTGAAGCTTTGCATGTACATACACACAGGCAGAATTAGCGCTGTTACAAAATATATATATTAGGAAAGTCCACAGAAATAGTTATCGCCAGATCCGTTCTAAATAAGTTAATGTCTTTTCAAATAGTATTCTCTGCACTACAGTCAAACATACGCACACACAGTGATAAAAAAATTGTGTATTAAAAGTAGTTTGTTACCTTAACAAGTACTGTTATCCTACGCCGTTTTTCCTCATGCCACGAAACACGAGATGTAGATCGCTGAGGTTTTATAAATTGTTTATTAAGTCTTTTAGAAATGGTCTTATACTTGAGCTTGGCCTGTTGACTATTGCTTTTAATTTTGTAATTTCTACAGGTGTTAACCGTTTCGGAGAAAAAAACCATTTATGGAGAAGATCCTCCTCCTCTTGTTTTGATATGGTATTTATTCTATGATCCATCCTTCTTGTTCCTATAATAATAACAGTACCTGCTTCATTATCATATACATTATGTGCTATATATATAAATATATACATAAGGCTTTCAACACACACATCATAAATCCAGAACAGGAAAGGTATTATAACAAATATTACGAAAACAAGTACGTATGGTCACGTACATAGATCAACGTTTAAACAAACAGATTAATACCTGAATAAATTTTTTTTTTTTAAACAGGACAGCGTATTATCTGTATAACGTTCTGTTTCAGATAAGAATAGTTTGAATATAAAATGAAAGGGTACGTTGTATTTTGTTATGAGAAAATGCATTTCTAAATTTCGTTACATTTGACAAAAGATCTTATTGATCAGACGTATGAGTAATTATATTAATCCTTATGTAGAAAATACGCACGCATTCGTAAAATATAGCACTCAGGTGTAGGGCAATTAATCCTTTTTTGTATTGAACGTATTTAAGTAGGTCTACTCGTGATATCAGTAAATTCTGTCTAAATGTATAGTACATAAACGTACCCAGTAATCGCTTCTTGAGTTACTCGATTGATGTTCATGTTAAACGATTGATGACTCATGTAATAATACAGATTAACCTCGTATAATAATAATGACAGGACAGTGTATTTAGAACACTTAAAATTGGAAATCTACAAACACATCAAAAATATCTGTCAAACAAAAACACCGTTCTTGACAACAGTAACTGACCTAAGCACAGGTGCTTCATTAGGCAACAGACCAAAAAATCAAATAGACGACTATAAGCACAATTTAAATAAAATCTGAATATTCAATAAAATTATGTTTTTTTTTTTTACTTAGTAACATATGCAAATCTTTTACTTACCTCTTAAATGTTGTTGTTGTTGTTGTTGTTATACACAATAGTCGATTGTACGATGAGTGTCTCATACAAATGAGAAATAGTGACATGTCGTCTTGTGTGTATATATATATCATACGGCGGTAGCGTACACGTTTGAAAGTTGATACACATTAAATTCTCTCTCTCTCTCACACACATTACAGAGATTGATATTAATTGCATGTATGTTCAGAGGTTTGGTGTCTAAATCGATGCATTTTACTTTCACTTTCTAATTTGACACATGGCTTACTTCCATACATAAATAGCTATCGTCTACGAGTGTTGCTAAACGAAATTAAAAAATGTTGTAATACATAACGTCCTATGAAATAAATATGGTATGTTTTTAGGACAGCCAAAAGCATGAAAGTATTATTTAAATCTGTATGGAAGTCATATATAAATATCGAGTCAGCGCGACACAACGTAACATGATTCATGTCAACGTCGTATGTATGTGTGTGCGTGTGCGTCTATGTGTTCGTGTGTGTGTACGTGTTTGGTTACGTTGCGTATGCGTCTGTGTGCGTGCACGTCGGATGTGTGATTACGTATGCGTCTGCATTATCGTTATTTTGACTGAGCTATGTTAACTTCACACATGGAAATGTAAAAGCGTCTGAGGGCAAAGTTATGCAAGAGGTTGTTGACGAGAACCAAACACACTTGGATCAGCCAGTAGTGTTTAGGTCATCAGTACATGACGCAACGGTAGTGATAGGTCCAACAAGAATCAGATGTTTTGTATACGTTCTAGGTGAAAAACTACTGGGGATGTCTCTGACGTTAGTTGGAAATAAATAACATTACAGATATTGATATGGTACTATGAGGAGCCTATACGTGAATACTATACATCAGACTGATTGTATCCGTCATTAGCAATCTAACGTTACGACGGCAGTGTGTACGTATGCGTCTGTGTGTGTTCGCGTGTGCGTGTTTGGTTACGTTGTGTACGTGTGCGCTCGTTGCGTGTGTACGTGTGTGCGTGTTTGGTTACGTTGCGTATGTATGTGTGTGTGTGTGTGTGTGTGATTACGTTACGTATGCGTGTGCGTCTTAATGTGAACAATTTTACGTTTAAATAAACTCTGTACATACAATAAAATTATGTTTCAGTATTAATGATATAAATATTACTGTTTTATTAATTTAAAATACTGTATATATATATATATATATATATATAACCTAGGAACTTCGCAGGTGAAGAAATTAATTTCTATTTTTCATCTGTAACGACATGCGTGTATAATTTTAATTTATTTCACTATACACCTTCGCCACCGCTGCTACCACAGTCGTCAGTAATAAAAAAAGAAGAAGAAGAAAGATCAGTTAGGAAACGCATCAGTACTCGTTCGAAACGATTAACATCAGTCCCAATGGACCACAGCATCCGTGATTTCCGCGAATAAAAATAAAAAAATAAAAACGTAAAACGTTCTACTTACGTTTCATGTTAGGTTAAAAAATACAGTCCACGTACGTTTCACGTTTACGTTAGGTTAAGATGCAGTCTACTTACGTTTCACTGTTAGGTTAAAAATGCAGTCCACGTACGTTTCACGTTTACGTTAGGTTAAAAATGCAGTCCACGTACGTTTCACGTTAGGTTAAAAAATGCAAACACACACACACACACGTGTATATTATTTAAATAACATACACACGCGTTAGGTTGCAACATACAGCTGCAGCTGTATGCGAAAGTGTTGTAGATTCTGTTTAAATTTGCGGCTGTTATCGTTTGACATAAAAAAAAAATTACCTTTAATTAAAAAAAAACCGTTGCCGGTAACTACCCCTTTCCCTTAACCGATCTTCACCAAAAGCAATAGGTCTTGAGCACTCTACAAATCATTGCTGCCTGCAAAAAATTATTTGATTCTGTTTGAATTTGTGGCTCTTATCGTTCGCCATAGAAAATACCCTCGTTAAAATATAAAACGTTGCTGGTAAACTACCCATTTGCCTTACCAAATATTCACCAAAATCAACAGACATTGAGTTCTCTGTAGCTCTGGAAGGTATGCAAAACATTATTTGATTCTGATTGAATTTACGGCAGTTATCATTCGTCATAGAAAAAATTACCCATGTTAAAGCATAAAACAATACTAGTAAACTACCCTTTTCCCTAACCCGATCTTCAACAAAACAATAGGTCTTGAGAACTCTACAATTCAGGGCACTATGCAAAATATTATTTGATTATGTTTGAATTTGCGGCTGTTATCGTTTGCCATAGAAAATACCCTTGTTAAAACATAAAACGTTGCTGGTAAACTACCCCTTCCCGTTAACCGATCTTCACCAAAAACAATAGGTCTTGAGTACTCTACAAATCAGAGCGGTATGCAAAACATTATTTGATTTTGTTTGAATTTGCGACTCTCTTATCGTTTGGCATAGTAAATACCCTTTTAAAACATAAAACGTTGCTGGTAAATTACCCCTTTCCCTTAACCGATCTTCACAAAAAACAATAGTTCCTGAGTACTCTACAATTCAGGGCTGTATGCAGAAAATTATTTGTTTCTGTTTGAATGTGCGGCTGTTATCGTTTGCCATAGAAAATACCCTTGTTAAAACATAAAACGTTGCTGGTAAACTACCTTTTTCCCTTATCCAATCTTCACCAAAAACAACAGGCCTTGAGAACTCTACAATTCAGGGCTGTATGCAAAAGAGTAGTTGATTCTGTTTGAATTTGCGGCTGTTATCGTTTGCCATAAAAAACAATTAACCTTGATTTAAAAAAAAACCGTTGCTGGTAAACTACCCCTTTCCCTAAACCGATCTTCACCAAAAACAATAGGTCGTGAGTACTCTACAAATCAGAGCTGTATGCAAAAAATTATTTGATTCAGTTTGAATTTGCGGCTGTTATCGTTTGCCATAGAAAAAAAATCTATAGACAGACAGACACACTGACACACACACAGACACTTTTCGAAAAATGACTTTTTTTCATGTTTTGAGTGTAGTACAATCAGAATCTGCAATAATCTCGAACACGATTTGTTTTGCCATCACCATACTTCCATTTCCTTAAGGAACATGGAAGTAATAAAAAAGGGTAATTTTTTTTATGACGAACGATAACTGCCGACAATTCAAAGAGAATCTAATATTTTTTGCACACTTTAATGAGTTGTAGAGTGCTCAAGGACTGTTGATTTTGGTGAAGATCGGTTAAGGGAAAGGGGTAGTTTACCTGCAACATTTTATGTTGAACCAAGAGAAATGTTTACATGACGAACGATAACTGCTGCACATTCAAACAGAATTAAATATTTTTTTGCATGCATCCCTGAATTGTAGAGGACTGAAGGCCTATTGATTTTGGTGAAGATCGGTGAAGATAAAGGGGTATTTTACCTGCAACGTTTTATGTTTTAACAAGAGTAAAATACATAATTTTGATAAACAAAATATCCTGATTAGAAGCTCATAATAATCCACTGCAGAAACGTAGATGAAATATCTATAAATGAAGAGGCTAGTTGAACGGGGTGGGGGTAATTTTCTATTAATGAAAATTATAGTTGAAGAGGGAGGGGCGAAAATTTTATATGTGTACTACGTTATCGGCAACAAAGAAGTAGTTTTTGTTAAAATTGCTTCCCGGGCTGTTTAGCCGTAGTCCAATGTTTTCTGCAAAACCAGACGTTTCGGCAGTGCCATCGACTTTTCATCATCAGTGAAAATCGAGTGCGAAAAAGTGAGGTGGTATACGTTAGTGGCAATAGAAATAAGTAGTTTCTATGGAAATATTTCATTTCGAATATGCTTTTAAATATAAATCTTAGAACATTGAAGTCATGTATGGTTCTCCATACCGATATTTTTTTTTTTAAATCGAATCTTTCTTTCTTTTCATTCGTTTTCTGATTTCCTGAGCGACGATTCTGTTCATCCGTGTAATTATAAAATTTCACAGAAAAACATTTATTCCTTAATACGTTTGTGTCTTATGTTTGTTTAACACCCAACATTCTGATCCATGCCATAACTCTACATTCCACACAGGCTGGTATATAACTAGGTATCAGGGAGGTCAAAATATTTTCCAGGCGGGGCAAACAATTTTCCAGCGGAGAAAAATATTTATATATTTTTCATACATACAAACATGCACATATTAGTTTGTAATTCTTATATCATAATATAAATAAGTACACAGATTGTATTAATTTATTAAATTAATAATACATTTTTGCATATTCTCGACCCACCAGGAGTACCACCTCACGTCGTCTACCTCAAGGTTGGCGCTCCAATCATGCTGTTGCGCAATCTAAACCCTCCGAAACTGTGCAATGGCACCAGGCTTCAGGTGAAGACTCTGCAATACATGTCATCGAATCCACGATTTTCACAGGCGTCGGTAAGGGAGAAACTGTCTTCATTCCCTGATCCCATTAGACTACCACTTTCAGTTCAAACGTCTGCAGTTTCCCGTTAAGGTGTGCTACGCCATGACCATCAATCAGGCACAGGGGCAGAGTTTGTTAGTGGCTGGTGTGGACGTGAGGAGTGACTGTTTCTCCCATGGCCAGTTGTACATGGGGTTCTCCAGAGACAGTTCACCTGACAGCCTGGTCATCCTCCAGCCAGAGAGCAAAACCAGGAATGTTGTTTACAGGGAGGTCCTGAGAACTTAATCTGAGGGAGCAACTGAAAGTATATGCTAAGCAAGTTATTAGCCTGGCTATGTAGACCAAAAAACCAGGGGTGGTGGTGGGATCAAAGGGCTTAAGCCCATCTATTTTATTGTTGTTAGGCTTACAATAAAGGACTGTCTTAATCTTTAACAGAAACTTAGCTTACCCTCTCTAAATAAATAATACAGCGTCATTTTTAATTTTCTACTCATTAATTTTCAAGCTTTAATAGTTGATTGATCAAGCTTGATCATCTTCAAATTGATCGAGCTTAAACAGTTTCTCTTAGTGTTTCAAAATACCGGTATCTAAGCTTCACAAATAACCTATTTCTATTTTCTGACTTTACATTCTGTTTTTTTTCCTGATAATTACCGTAGCGAAGCACGGGTATCCTGCTAGTTACCTATAAATACAAATGATAGTTGAAGGGGGAGGGGATAATTTTTACTTCCAAGTTCTGTAAAGCTACGTTTACACTGGCGAGAGATTGCATATTTTTTCTGTCCGACAGACTAAAGAGACCAAGTTGCTAATGTAAACAGTCCCGCGAGCACAGTCGCGAGCGGTGTTGGGAGCGATGTCGTGAGTAACTGGGAAGCACTGTCCGCAATGGCGTATCTAGTCTTTTTGGCCGCCTGGCCTTCACAATTAAAAGGGGACAAAAGAGCAAAAATGTAGACCCATCCACTAAACGTTTACAAGTAGACTGTTTTACAAGTCTCAGTAAGCATTCCACAGTTCAAAAAAAAAAAAAAATAAATAAAATAATAAATAATAAAATATAAAGAAATATATTTGATCGGTTTTATAATTATTTATTTATTCCGTTGTTAACGAAATTGTTAAAGAAAAGTATGTCTCAATTACACGTGACACGAACGCCTCAGAATTAGTTGTGTTCTTATACGTATAATTTTTCAGTCTGTTTCTTCAGTCTAGTTTCTTTTCTTATACGTACTGGAAAACTTAGAAAAATATTTGGAAAGTCGTGATATATTTACACTTGTGTCGATTCAGTTTAATCACCAAGTGCTAAATGTAGATATGAAGTCATTGGTGCAGGCAAAATAAAGAATATAGGTACACAGTAGATACTGAGAAAAGATGTGTTGATGGCTAATCAATAGAAGGTGATGTTTCTCAGAAATGAGGGGGGATAGAAGCGCCGATATTTGATCAAGCAAGTGATTATCACCGAGAGGTTAGGAGAGGAGCAACAGAAACTGTGATGTTGGCGACAGAGGGAGGTAAGTGGAAGGCGAAATGACGGCAGAAGAAGTGATTGAAGAGGAATAGTGATAATCCACGTTTCAGAGATGTAAGAAAAGTATCTATTGGCGAAATAAGCGAAGAAGAACAAAAAGACAGATTAGAAGAAGATGATGAATTAGCCACAGTTAAACAGAAAACTGCCAAAAAGGATTGTTTCAGAAGTAAAGAAACTTCTACGTACGTCCATAAAAGAAGCAAGTGCAAGGTTTGTTTAAAAATTCAATTAATTTAAAATATACTTTATCTGATCCGTCAGCGATCTTGTAGTTTAATATTCCACTACATGTTTCGGGAATTAAATTCCCATCATCAGGTAAAACTTCTTCTTCCTAATATAGGTCGTCGGTCGTCTTCCTATAGGAGTCGTCGGTGAAATTATTAAAAACACATACACACACAAACGAATAAAACAAACACAACTGTTAAAAATGACATAATTAAAACACCGTACACACACAGCTAACGAAGACAGTGCGCACTGCCTGACAGTCACATATCATCTCTTTAATGTAGTGGAATATTAAACTACAAGATCGCTGACGGATCAGATAAGGTATATTTTAAATTAATTGAATCTTATAAGCGATCTGGAGACCATTTATATGATGAATTTGTTTAAAACGTTATGGGACGGACCGTATAAAATTAATAATTGGTGCATTGACTACAACAGTAGTTCCCGAAACATTCGCAATCATAACATTCGCACAATTTTCAATGTTATCACTATCCTGTGGAAAAGAAGAATAAATATAAATATTGAGTGAGTTGTTATTATTTAACAACCTAGTTAAATAATAATCAGTTTTAATTGATAACGGTGAAAACCCGTACAGACAAATTGCCACAAAAGGTATTCACGCAAAGGGACAACAAATAACACTATGAATTCTGTTACTCCTTTCAGTTATTGATTTCAGACTCTTCCTGCTTTCTGAAAGTAGACCGAACAGAAGCACATCCTTGAAGTAATGATCTCTTTACCATCGCAGTAAAACTGAATAGCGGATCCCACAACTACCTTCTTCGTTGTTTCCTTGATCATGTTATTTGGAGCATTTTGTATACCGGTACTTAAAAGCACAATGAAGTTTCACTACGATAATTTAAAACTAATTTAACTAAAGTTAGAATTTAAATCAGAAATCGGATATGTAGTGCCGTGTTTGTAGTGTAAGCATATAGGGATGGCTACAAAAACAGAAAAACTTAACAGGAAACAACTACCCAACAAAGAACTACTGTAAAAAACAAAATTGGGCAACAGTATACTTAACGCCAAATGATGAACAAAACGCTCATGACACGTATTATAAGAATAAATAACGTGTTTAGCTAACGTGTTGGGATCAATGAATGGTGTCGATGAGCGTGAGGGTATGGTGTAGCCATTGCACGTGAATGACCTTACATAGTGCTTACATACATCATTCCTTGATATCATTAATCTGTCGTCAAACTTCAAATATATTTTACTGACAATGTGAACTGAACGGCGACTAATAACTCAGTCATCAACACAGAACAGACCTGTCTACGCCCCCCTCCCAAACTGTCCAGTATTATTAATGTGACCAGCTTTAATAATAAATTAAAGTTGCATTCGAAAATTGTATTCTCTCCTTTACAGTCTTAATTGTTCATTGTTACTTAAATATAATACAAAGTAAAATACATTTTCTTCAATAGCCAGGCCAGAAAGTTTCGAACAAATTTTAATTTGCTTTCTTGTTCACGTTAATAAACAAACATTTTTAGCATAAAACCTTTTTTAAAATTTTACTACTAACAGAAACTCGTGACAAACTAGTTTTTATGTTAACATGAACTTTCATGCTCCGTTTTAAAGATTTTATATAGATCATAATTAATGGTTTGTTAAATTTAGCCATTCCTTCTCTTTATCTATCTGTCTATCGCTCTCTATCTCAAGCACACACACGCACACTCCAGAATAACTGTGACAGTTTAATGGCAGTTAGTATGTACCACAGATTTTGACACGATGTCGACATTGTATGGTCCGATTCTACGTAAAAGAACTTTCAAACAAAGAAAATAATGTTTTCGTTGTAAGAAGCTAATTTTTATAAATCACTTAATCGGCTAAACTTCAAGCTAGTTGGCATGCATCGCCTTGGCATTCGCTGTATAGAACACGGAGTACCACTTACCGACGGAACGTATTTACAATTAACGCCGTATCTATCCGCCATTTCAATTTACTTCGACTTGCACACTGTTGTTAACGAAAATTAACTGTGGTACTTCGCAATTAAAGAAACTACACGATCTGTTTCGTTGTGTATAAACGAACTCGAACAGTCACTTGACATTTCCATGACGTTGTATCAACTTCACCGTTATCCACCTCAATCCCGAGAAATGCACTGAAAAGCATTAAACAGGATTTGGGCGTTTCGCCCTTGCTGGCTGTTTGAGCCACAAAAGTGCAGTGAGGCATGACTAAGACTAATCACTAAAGGTACAGCTGATTTGTTGCAAAGCGATTCTTCAATGATTAAGGGAACCTAACAGAAAGTCAGCGTGAGTAGGTGGTGTTCGGAGCTACTAGAAGACCCAAACAGATTGGATTGGTTACAGCTTGGAAATGAACTCTCAAGAAACAATGAGTGACTGCAACCAGCCTCTTCATTTTCAGACTACATTAAAATTACGACAACCACTTGAAGAAACCTAACGTTTTACACAACCATTTTTTAAATAAAAATTAATAACTATTGTTACAAATCAGAATAAAAAGGTTAAATTAACTGAAGTAGTTTCAAACTTTTACAGACTTGTAAGTCCTATTCCACGATTTCATTTTGTTGCCACTTCTGAATGCTTCCCTAGAAGCAAAGGGATATTGACATATTTTGTAGGAACACAACTGAAAGGAGATCCAATGATTCTGATGAAAAGCACAGATCTGATTGTTTAACTGTAGATATTACTTCAGTTTCATAGTTTTCTGAAATGACAATCACAGTTGTCAAACTTCTCATCAGTAACCCATCGTTTTAAGTACTTTTTAAATGCATGGATCAGTGACTTTCATTAAACAAAAGTCTATAGAAAACGCCCTAGTTCTTCTTCATCATGACGAATATAAGGCTGGTGACTAACGCTGTATACAAAACATTCTGGCAATATTTAGTATTTAATGTAATATGATATAAAGAATAATTATTAGACTTTTCTTTAATATTTATAATGAAGTAAAAATATAAAATGTAATGAAATACCATCGTAAAAAGAAATCGACACTTTTCTAAGTACATCGCTCATAAGTAAATTTTCATGTGCATCAGTTAACGCAAGTTATCACAGGTCTTGTCAACTTTTGCTTCTTCAAAGTGAACACCGTGTAGGCGTCATAACTTTTTCGCACAGCTACAGGAGTGTAGAAAGTAAAGACAATTAAACTGATTAAAATGACTGATTTAACCCCAGTGCAGTATCTGCAAAAATTTGAAATCAGGGAAAAACTACAGCTCTTTCAGGAAGCTTCGTAGACCTTAGCACCAGGAAAAGTGGTATTTTTAATCGACTCCCAGTCCACAATTCTTGCGCTCACCAGCAACGCTCCCACCGACTGCCTGAGAACAATTCAGTGCCGCGCGAGACTTGCAGAGCTGATGTCAACCGGATGGATCGTTACCCTACAGTGGGTGCCAAGCCATGTAGGAATTCCTGGCAACGAAAGAGCCGACGTCAAAGCCAAAGAAGGAGCAGAATCGGAGCAGCCGGACGTGCCGCTTACTCTTGGTAGAGCCAATAACCTCATCACCTCAGTTATAAACACCTCCACACAAAGAACTCTAAAAACCCTGGGTACTGGTAAAAAGTGGGAAAGTCTTGCCACCGTAGGACCAATACCGAGACACCTGGACAGAGCTGAGGCCGTCGCCCGTTTCCGCCTTACTACCGGACATGACTACTTGCAAGCTCATCTACACCGCATCGGCCTAGCTGAGAACGAAACCTGTCCGCTTTGCAACTCCGGAAGAATGGACGGAGAACACTTACGGGACTGCCAAGCACTCACATACCCGACCGACGACATAACCAATCGCTACTGGGAGGCTCGACGTCGAATGGTTGAGGAACCACGTACGGGCGTTGGCTAAAGTAAAGTAAAGTAAAGCTCTTTCAGGATCAGATAGGTATGGCGTCTCAGTAATGACGCAGACAGAGTTCATTTGTCTCAGTAATGGTTACAGGTATGACAATCAAACTCTGTATCTAGATTCGGAATCGTTTCCTGTTCTGCTCTACTCTCGTCTCTTCAAGCAAGGGAGTTCTACTCCTCAAGAAAGAATGAAGGGTATAGGCATCGATGAAGTAGCCGCAGCGACATCGATCTTCATTTTTCATCTACGACATGAATTGTAGCACAAATTCGATTAGAGATATATCGGTTCTAAGCCTTCCATTACCCCAGGCAACGCCTAAGCGCCTCCCACAGTCGAATGCACTTTACCGAAATGAGATGAGTAACGCGACCGTCATTTTATAGAAGACTTACGCAAGTATTCCAGGAGATCTGTGCGTGCCGTTGTGAGCTGGGCTACACCGTTCAGTCTATTTTCAGACTGTACACTCCTTCTGAGCCCATGCAAGCGTTCCCTCTTGTCTGTCTTCTGGCAGAGAAGGGCGAAGCGGGCGATCGCCTCCTAAAACTTATCTTTAGGGGTTTGTTGGGCTGTGTGTCATGGTCGAAAGCAGCCGGACGCCAGGCACACTACCTCAGTGCCACTGTCAGGTGTGGGTACTATACTCAAAATGAGGCATCTCCCAAACGACTATACGTCAAACTTCAAACCTTAATTAAGGCGGCGTCACTCTAACTACCGGTTCTGTCCGCTGTACCCGAAAGCGCTCCAACGGCGGAAATAAAGCGGTATCTTCTCCCACCATCGCCACAACATGCTGTCAGATCGCTACCTGATCTAAACAATTTAGAAACACACCAAAAAGTGAGAAAATCCATTTCTCTGCCTCCCATTCCAACTCTTGCCCCTAAGAAGTCGAAACGTCCAGCCACGAATAAACCATCTGACCCAGACCGTATCGGGAACTAATCTAGAGGAACCACGAACTTTTATACCCGTGGGAAACCCTTGCCTTTCAACCATACAGAATCGTCACCACCTCCGCGTTATTCATACGCACGCAAAGGTAAGAAAAATACGAACAACAAGACAGGTGCTCGCACTCGAGTTCCTAAACTCCGTTCAGGAAGTCTGAAATCATTAACTACAAGCCGAGTTAACTGAGTACCGTTTCTCAGAAATCCGCCCATAGGACGGTCGCAATAAGCGCTAACCCCGTCCTTCCTCTAAGGCTTTTATTAATTCCAAGTTCATGAAGACCTCGCACTTATGCAGGTACCTTATGAACCTATGAACCTAGGTACCTTATGAACTTATGCAGGTATGAAGACCTTACCTGCAGGTAATCTCCACGCACACTATCTCGAAATTCTGCAGACGACGTGATATATCATCCACAACTTTTTTACGGCGTTCCATCTCCGCATAGACGCCAAGACCTTTATGTCAATCCGTTCTGGAGCCTGCAGGCGGGGCCGAGACTTTCTTGCTCTTGGAGAAAGCCATAACTGAACTTCTATAAGCCCTGGGTCCTTAGACGCAACCTCTCGCTAATTTCGTGTGAACGTTAACTGAATTGGTGATAAATTTCCAAAAGTTTTTGAATTCGTGCCCCGACTTAAAATCCGACGTACGGATTCTCTTCTCCGAAATTCATCCCGGAAGAAAGGTTTCGATTGCCTAATTATGTGTCTTTCGAGATATAATTCTGGTGTAGCAGAAGGCACAGGGGTTTTGGTTACGCAAACAAGTCTTTGGCATAAAATTAAAAGAATATTTTAGAACGCACATCAGTGCGCGCGTGCATGGACATCAACGTGATGATGCAACATATGCGACGGCTAGACGGAAATAAACACTTAAATACTTAAATAAACAAGTACACTAAACAAACACTTGAATAAGATGAACACGTAAGTATATGCACTTACAAAGTTTTACAAGTTTGTGTGTAAGCAATCTATCACCCTCTGATGAACGACTTAAAAAAATGATATAGAACTGCTCACTGTGAAATTTTGCGCGCGCGAGCGTTCCCCTACATCGCAGTGCAGTGATATGGTGTATTACTTGATTATTAAGCCAAACCAGTAGTCACTTGCCAATGACGTCAATTGTTCTTAACTCTCCTTGAAATAAATAAAAAATTAACGTAACGGAAACAATTACGTATCTTTTGAACAAAAATAGAAAACAATAACGCAATAAAAAAACTTAAATGTTGAAACTAAAAAATCTCTCGAGTCGCATTACTATTATTTTTATAGGATTTGGGGTATTTCTTGTCAGCAAGTGGAATTATTCACTTTGTCTATTTATTTATTGTAAAATCTCTCCAATCAGGTGGACAATAAAGTACACCTTATGGTACATTAATTGGCTTGTAGGGAGTGCTCCTGTGAGTATTCTGTCCAGGGCCGGCCCAAACCTTTAGGTCTGACCGGGCCGAGACACAATTTTGCCCCTCCCCCCCAAAAAAAGTTATGCTTATTTTCTTATCAGTACTAATTCAGTAACATTATACTTTAAAAGTTTTGTCATGACTTTTTATATTAGTGGCGGCGGTTAAGCCCTACACATAAAAAAACTATTCTGTAGGTCTACATGAAATTATTTAAAAAATTTAAAGTTATGCTATATAACTTTTCAAATGTTAACAATATTTTTTTATTTTTCTTGAAACCCATTAACTATCACTGTTTTTAAAATTTATCTTAATAAAGCTGTAACTTGACTCACCTACATAAGTGTTTCACATGGACGGTCAATGCGAGTGGAAAACATAAAATAAAAAGAATAAATTTCAAACAGTTTCCTACAATTTTAATTCAGTCAATGTACATTTCTTCTTATTATAAGTATATGTACAGATATTATCAAAACACAAATATCTTTTCACACGTAAAGTTTATTTTTACTAAAAATCTCACACCAAGATTTATTGCATTAACAATTTTCTCTAAAAATAAAAAAACATATATTTTGGTTTTTGAAAGTTTAGTTAAATTTCTTTCTTCTTGCTTTCGCTTCATCATACATTTTAACAATTTTCATTAAATATAACTGGTCTGCAATGTCGTTTTCAATAGAAATTGTTACTAGAGATGACAGGCGGTCTTGCGTCATTGTAGAGCGTAAGTTTTAATTAATTTGAGCTTACTGAAACTGCGATCTCCACTAGAAACCGTGATCGGAATTGCTAAAAGAATCCTCAGTGTAATCCATATATTAGGAAACAGTCCATCATGTTACTTTTTGAAATAAGTTGCAATGTTTGAACAGAAGTTCTTATCTCAGACTTCTTCAGAAATACACCCAGATGTTTAAGTTCCTCAAAAAGGTGGTTGCCATCGATGTCACTTTCTCCTTATTTATCTTCATCTTGAAGAACTTTTTGAAGATTCAAACATTTTTGTTTCAAGATTTCGGATTTTGGAATAGTTTGCACATTGTACAAAAACCCCCAATGCTAGTTATGAGTCTCAAGTTGTGTAAAGTGCTGTTCGATGGATGTCAGAGCCTGATCTATGAGCGGGTAAAAGACAACTGTTTTAAACAACTGCTCTGGATCTGTTGGGGCTTCGTCTCGGGACTCATAATCAAATTGCCGTTTTTTCTTTCGCTTAGACTGCTTCTTGTAAACAGCTTCAATTTCCAAGTCTTCAGCTATGTCTTTGGCTGTTGCTACAGCACCTGCGTATCAAGTTTCACGATATTCATTTAAAAATGTTTGGCACTTTCCAAGAAGATGTGTAACTGTTGATAAGTCACAGTTGGCGTTTTGCATGGTATTGGTGACCGAGTTTACTTGAAACAATATATCATGCCAAACAACAAGGGGGACATTGAAGTCAAAAGATGTTAAATTGTTTTCCAATGATTTGGCTTCAGATATGACTTTTGGATCAATTAGTTCCACTTGCATTGCCTGTAGAGCTTCACAAACTTCAACCATTTGATACCTGACTGCCTTTACGCTGTTAATTCTACATTCCCATCAAGTTTCACAGACTTCTTTGACAGTAAGAGTCAAGTGACTTTCCGTGGGTTTTTTCTATCTTTTAGTAGATGATGAAAACAGGACGTACAGACGTTGTAAAACTCCAAAGAAACATTTTTTACAGATGAACCAACAGCATCTCCAATTACTAGGTTAAGTGAATGACATCCACAATAATGAAAAAAGTTTTAGGAAACATTGACAAAATTCTTGACTGCACTCCTTTATATTTTTCAGTCATGTTGCCTCCTACAATTTTTCGTTTCTAACCCACAGGACCCTTCAATTTCTTTGAAAAGGGCTGCTGTCAAACCTTCTCCAGTAGTGTCATCAATAGGAAAAAATGACAAGAAATGCTCTTTACTTGAACATTTGTTTCAGTACATTCAACAAAACGAATTGTAAATGACAATTATTGTTCTTGGTGGCTGATATTGAGCGTACAGTCTAATATTAGTGAAACGTACTTGGCTTGCTTTGCTTTTTCATTGATATCATTTTTTATTTTAGACCTAAGCAAACTAATCAACTCATTTTGGATTGTTTTACCCAAGTGATGATCATGGATTTCATTAGATTTCATTTTTCTAATGTGTTCATCCGTAACTACATCGTCCTTTCCAAGTAACTCAACAAGTTCCAAAAAATGTTCGTTACTTTTTGCAGATAACTGGTCATTACTTCCTGGGAATGCCAGGTTATGTTCAGATAAAAATACTGTTACTGCAATTAGACCTTCTAAAACTTTTTTCCAGTGATCTAGTGCTTTTTGTAACAATTTTTCAACTTCACTACCAATACCCGTTTGACAACGAATATTTTTGTCGGCATCAACCCATTTGCTTTAAATAATCCCCTATATGTTTCCAGTTGTGTATGCCGTTCTACCCTAATTGAAAACGGGTATTCCCAAACAACTTACAACTAAAACAATAGCCTCTGTTATTTGACTTAGAATATTGCAAATATCTCCGATACAATTTTTCATTATTGGGCAGTTTCCTATTGCAGGGTAACAGTGAGAATTTTCTGTTTCTCGATCCTTTTGAATCGGATTTTGTTAAGTCAACAGGAAATCTTCAATCCGTACCCTCAATTTTTAGGGCCGTTTTTAATTATTTGATCCCTTATGTGACGAGTCAAGGTAAGCCCTTCGCCGATATCGTCTAAATTACACGAGGCAACGTCGCTGTGGGATAAAGGGTGAACTTCATCTTCATGTCCATCTGTTATAAGGTTTGATGAATTAATCGTAACATCTTTGTCAAGGGAAAAATCGTTTCCTTGGCGGCTTGTTTCAAGTTGTTCAGTTTCCTTCATTTTAGTCTCATCATTAGTGTCTTGAACATATCAAAAACTTGTTCTGACTCTCTAGCATTTGAAAAATCAATTTTGGTTAATCTTCTTTTGGATTATTTTGATCAGTTTCTATTTCTAAACTTTGAGAAAGAAAACCACGCATGAACAGCACCTTGTTTATTTTCATTGAATATTTAATTCTTTCTCTTTCTGTTTTGAGCTCCTGAAAGTTTGTGGTTTGAAGCCATTTTTAAAAGTCTTTGAAATCATAAACTGGACTTGTATATGTCAAAAATATTCAGAGTACTGAAACGAAAATTCAACGAAATTTTACAAACCCAATTAAAACGAAGAACATTATAAGTTTTCTTTTTATTTTTTTTTTAATTTATGAGGCTCTACCGTTCTTTTTTATTTTTGGGGTTATAAAACAATTTAAAAGACGAAAGACCTAAACCAAATCATCGATCGAATGGCCATCCTGAATGTTGTACACACTAATAATTAAACTGTATAAAATTTTAAAGTTTGTTTAAAATCATAAAATAAGTTTATTTTCACTGACTGCCAATTAAAAACATTTTGTCTTCTTGCCTTGAATTTCTAATTATTTAAACTAGGCAGCTTACTAACAAAATTAAAACAATAAAGAGCATGCCTAGATAACATAAATCAAACACTTAACGTGCACTTAAAATACTTTACACTGTTATTTCCACCACTGGCAGTTGCACAGTGACAAGTCGCAACAAAAGAAATAACCGAAACAAAAGAAGGATGAAGCATGAAGGGTAAGATGTTCGCTTGGTGGAGGCGGGGGAGCTACCGAAGATTACCGAACTTATACGATCTGTTTCGAGGCGTTGTACGCGTCAGTGAGCGAAGCGCTGTCTTGCCTATCTTGTCGCCGTTTTGTGGCTGAGCGTGAATGTCAAAATACGTCAAATAATACCGCTTTGTGAAGATTTATATTAATTGTCTTATTAAGAATCAAACAGTGGCAATCATTGATAATAGAGTAAACTGTTTAGCCTGCCTGAGAGAACAACTTCATTTATTAACAATCATAAAGGAAAGAAAAACTTAATTTTTTTATCCATTATTTTGGCGCCCTCTAAAAATCTGCGCCCGGGCCACGGCCCGGTTGGCCCGTCCTTAAGGGCGGCCCTGATTCTGTCTTTTAATTCTGCTACATATATGGCTGACCTTACACAACACAGTTTGTAACACATTACTGCCTGCTTGACGATTTCGCTTACAGACATTGTAAACTTTGCAGCAATCTTGTTTTTAGATCAGAAGGTTTAATCCTCTTCAGTCTTCATCTTCTGGTCCAGCGGTTTGTCGACCAGCTTGTTTGGGCGTACTGCAATTCGTTCACTGTATTTGATATTGGCACTTTTTATCTTTTCTTTGACTGTTGGTATATTAAACAGCGTTGTATTATTGCATTTGGTATATACCACGTGTATTCACAGTGGATCTCAAAACGTTTTCTTAATTTTTGGATCTTCTCTAAACTGCTGTCACTAGCGGTTACCAAAAGCTGTATTCAGAAGGTCGATATGAGTTTTAAAATTGTGTTGTGTGTTAGCAACTTATTTTATATTATTAGTTGTGGCTCATAAACTAGTACAGCTGTCTCAGCCACGCACATCATCTCCGATCAAGGTGCATACCGAGATATTTAAGGTGCTCTGCACGTTGTAATGTTTTCAGTTCAGTGTTACAGTTTTCTCTTCTGATAGTAAATGTCACTTGTACAGATTTTTCCTCATTGGCTTTCATTCGCCACATTTACAGCAATGACTGTATCTGAAAAAGAAATATAGTCTAAGTTTCTTTGACAGTTCCTCGTGCAATTTCACAGTGTGATAAGGCAGAATAGCTGCATCATTTACAAATGTTCTCATTGTGGGTTGTGCAGTCTGTGGAAGATCCGTAATATATAGCAAGTACAACAGTGGACACTTCCCCGTGGGACACCAGATATTATAGTTTCTAATGTTCTTTGCATATCATGCTGTTGGATAAAGAAGTGTATGTCAGAGAGGTACGATTTCAGTAGTAACTAAGAAGGTACAACAACTAAAGGTTGTGTAACAACGTAACAACTAAGAAGTTACAAACTTTATTAAGAAATCTGTCTCTTATGTCAGATGTCATCAAATACCTCAATCACATAAGGGAAAACAGCGCAGAAGTATCCTCTCCTTTTTTGTTTACTTTGGACCACCAGTATACAGTGATGATATTCAGCCGGTTAGCACCCTTTAGCGCGAACCGGTTGTACATTCTTTTGGTTCGCGGAACCGGCAGATTTGATGCAGAAATCACTAAAAAGATTCCCACTGTATTCAAACTATGTTTACATCGTTGATTCTATTGTATATTTGCTCTCACTCCACGTGGGTGATGTCACCATCATCGATAATCGATCACCCATGTTGTAGTATAACGATACTTTAACATTACTTAAATTTTCTTTATGTTTTGCTCTGTATTTTGAAGAGGTTGTACTGCATTGACAGCTTAGTTCTATTTATTTCTCGTGCGTGTTTTGCGCTAGCCTCGTTTCGTTCAAGTTTTGTGCATGTAGTTACTTTTTTTTTAATTTGAAAATCAACGTAATATAATAGGATATTTCGGTGTAACGATATTACACACGCACGCTCAACCTTCTCCCCTCCACAACTATAAAAAATTTACCTATCACAATTTCAGATATTAGAGAACTGGTTTTAACTTGTTTGAATCTCACTATTGCCGGTATCTATCAGCAATATATATTACTTACGTTTTTAACTAAAATACCGAAATAGAAGTTACGTTAGCAAATGTTTTTGAGAAGCTTTGACGTATCAACGGTAGGCCTATTTCTGTAAGATTGAGGGGGTTATATCCAACCCGTAAGCGATGGTTGGATGACTTCCATTGAGAGTGGAACAGGCTGCTAGCCTAAACCGTAAAGGTGACGACGACGATTGAGGGGGGAGACTGTACTGCGTTTATCAGTAAAACTAAGTTACTACTGTGGCAGAACAATTTAAGCTGCAAAGTTCCACAATCGGAACAACCACTAACATCTACTTTACCAGTTTTTGAATTTATGTCAGTTTCTCTAAAATTATTACGCAATTTTGCCACTGTAGAAAATATCTGAGTGGTAATGATTGAAATATTGGCTGTGAAATTTTTATGAACTTTACTTACTATAAAATATCGGTATGGAGAACCATACATGACTTCCATATTCTAAGATTTATATTTAAAATCATTTTCGAAATGAAATATTATCATAGAAACTACTTCTTTCTACTTACTGCTTCAGCCTTAACCACAGTACTGTGGTCACTAACATATACCACCTCACGTTATCGCACTCGATTTTCACTGATGATGGAAGTCGATGGCATTGCCGAAACGTCTGGTTTTGTAGAAAACATTGGACTACGGCCAAATATCCCGGGAAGGAATTTTAACAAAAACTACTTCTTTGTTGCCGATAACGTTGTACACGTATATATAATATCGGTATGGAGAACCATACATGACTTCCATATTCTAAGATTTATATTTAAAATCATTTTCAGCCAAACAGCCAGGCTGTGTCTTACCTGCCTTTTTATTGCTGTATTAAATGAAAAATATTATATTACATTAAAATGAAAAAATTATAATTTTATTGCCTGGCAACAAAATTATTTTATTTTTAACAATTACCATTGTTTCAAAAAGTTTAAATAAATTTTCAAGTACTTTACTCTTGTTAAAACGTAAAAGGTTGCTAGTAAACTACCCCTTCCCCTTAACCGATCTTCACCAAAATCGAAAGTCATTGAGACCTCTACAATTCAGGGACGTATGCAAAACATTATTTGATTCTGTTTGAATTTGCGGCTGTTATCGTTTGCCATAGAAAATACCCTTGTTAAAAAAACGTTGCAGGTAAACTACCCCTTTCCCTCAACCGAACTTCACCAAAAACAATAGATCTTGAGAACTCTAAAATTTAGGGCTGTATGCAAATAATCTTTTGATTCTGTTTGAATTTGCGGCTGTTATCGTTTGCCATAGGAAATACCCTTGTTAAAACATAAAACGTTACAGGTAAACTACCCCTTTCCCTTAACCGATCTTCACCAAAATCAACAGATCTTGAGAACTCTACAATTCAGGGCTGTATGCGAAACATTATTTGATTCTGTTTGAATTTGCGGCTGTTATCGTTTGCCATAGAAAATACCCTTGTTAAAAAAACGTTGCAGGTAAACTACCCCTTTCCCTCAACCGAACTTCACCAAAAACAATAGGTCTTGAGAACTCTACAATTTAGGGCTGTATGCAAATAATCTTTTGATTCTGTTTGAATTTGCGGCTGTTATCGTTTGCCATAGGAAATACCCTTGTTAAAAAAACGTTGCAGGTAAACTACCCCTTTCCCTCAACCGATCTTCACCAAAAACAATAGGTCTTGAGAACTCTACAATTTAGGGCTGTATGCAAATAATCTTTTGATTCTGTTTGAATTTGCGGCTGTTATCGTTTGCCATAGGAAATACCCTTGTTAAAACATAAAACGTTACAGGTAAACTACCCCTTTCCCTTAACCGATCTTCACCAAAATCAACAGATCTTGAGAACTCTACAATTTAGGGCTGTATGCGAAACATTATTTGATTCTGTTTGAATTTGCGGCTGTTATCGTTTGCCAAACAAACAAAATTACCCTTGCTAAAAAAAAACCGTTGCAGGTAAACTACCCCTTTCCCTCAACCGATCTTCACCAAAAACAATAGGTCGCGAGTACTCTGCAAATCAGGGCTGCATGCAAAAAATTATTTGATTCTGTTTGAATTTGCGGCAGTTATCGTTTGCCATAGAAAAAAAATCTACAGACAGACAGACAGACAGACAGACAGACAGACAGACACACACACAGACACTTTTCGGAAAACGACTTTTTTTCATGTTTTGAGTGTAGTAGAATCAGAATCTGCAATAATCTCGAACACGATTTTACTTCCATATTCCTTAAGGAATGGAAGTATGGTGATGGCAAAAAAAATCGTAGAGTTGCAGGTAAACTACCCCTTTCCCTTAACCGATCTTCACCAAAAACAACAGGTCTTGAGAACTTTATAATTGAGGGCTTTATGCGAAACATTATTTGATTCTGTTTGAATTTGCGGCTGTTATCGTTTGAAAAAAAATTACCCTTGATAAAAAAAAATCGTTGCAGGTAAACTACCCCTTCCCCTCAACCGATCTTCACCAAAAACAATAGGTCGTGAGACACAGATAGACACACAGACAGACAGACACACAGACACTTTTCGAAAAACGACTTTTTTTCATGTTTTGAGTGTAGTACAATCAGAATCTGCAATAATCTCGAACACGATTTTTTTTGCCATCACCATACTTCTATTTCCTTAAGGAATATGGAAGTAAAATAAGAAACTGAAAATATTACTTGAGTCTACAATAAATTCTGTGTCGACTTAATAGTTATATAATAAAACAGAAACACCATGATTCAGACACTATGTGTTACAGTTCACACTACGTCTAAGATCTGATCAGGTTGCTGAGAAAACTAAGAGACTGATAAAGTTATTGATGGGAGGAACCAATAATACCGATGTAGATCACGGGCACTGCTTCGTTCTGTTCATTATATTAGTATCATTAAATGAAACTGACAACCACGTTCAGACAATGACATACTGTAGTAGTAACAGCAAGCTTACCCGAATGGAAACGTTTGGAAGTTACATTTTGTTGGCTTTCACTTTGACTCCTGTAACATGTTAACGAAGTTACATGTATACGTTATTATCAAATAAAACTGTAAGCATAAAGCATTATTGACTAAATTATCTTGCACTATTAAATGAAAACATCATTATTTCGACAGCTACGAAAAGGATTAGCTACTGTCCTAAAAATAAACTATAATTTTGCACAAAATCAAGTATGAATTCCACATTTTTTATTTAATTACGCCAAAAAACCAAGCTGAAAGAACCACTTTCAAAATGTCTATATTGTTTTTTTTTTTTAAGAGGAAAAACGTAGCCAACGTAGCCAACTGTAAACCTACTTTTACAGTTTAGCGAAAGTGTTCCATTACAGAATGTATTTGACTAAATACTGCACATTTCATTTATTAAGAAAATAAAATATACACTTATCTTAATAAATAATTACAATACTCAAAGTTAATAGTTTTATTTTTTAACATGAGCGTTATGAGAGTACTGTATATGTCTGTGGTAGTTATAAGACTTGTCATCACGATTTTAAATTATCGTAATTTCATTATTACGGAAATACTTACACTTATTTTTACATAGCAAATTATTTTAAAAAATTTCAGGTTATCATAGATGTATCACGGACATGGCAAATTGACAGTGAATATGATAAAAAGTCTCAAAATTAAAAGTCTTTTAAAACTGGTAACTTTCAGCAACACGTAATGACAGCACTGTCATTTCAGTAATGATGTGAAAGCATTGTTATAACAATGACAGAAATGTTCTCACACAGCTGTCTTAAAAGTCCGATACTCAATAAGTAATGAGTACAGATTTTAAAGCACGTGTGGATTAAAGTAATAACTTTTAAATCGACAAAATATAACATAATACGACAAAGAAGACAAATGAAAGGATACCCAAATGATCCACAATGAATTTTAATGTTGACAATGCCAAGAACAGATACAAAATTAATTTTTTATATTTTAAATTATATTTTGTGGGACACATATTTTTTAAAGCCTAAGAAAGCCTAACAAGCCTTTATTCTATCCAGAACCGACTGTAACTTCAGGTATTTCCTCATTCGTCATTTCGTGGATGATCTCTCAAACTGCATCCCTTAAAACTGCTCTTAAAAATTTCATTTCCGAGGCCTGTATTTTTGAAATATCTTTTGCAGGATAGTCCATGTTTCACATCTATACATTATAGAACTTTACCCGTGACTCCCTCTGCGTTTTGTTCTTCAATACTCGTCTTATTGTTCCATAGGTATAACTAAATTTATTTAACTTTCTCTCGATATCGTTGTGCTTCCTATACGAGGTATCACATCCCTAATAATTAAAATGTGATACCTGCTCCAAAACACTAATATCAACTACAATTTTTGAATTGAATTAAGTTAGTTATTTTTGCATTGCAACTACAATTTATTTTATCAGTTAGTTTTTAATGTTTTTATTTGCAACTGTCATATTTAATTAAATAACACCGTTTTATCATCGTTTATAAAAAATAACAGTAGCATATTGTATGTTACTAATTTTTATTATTAACAAGTATTAAGTGTATACATAAAATAAAAAGTGGGTTTTCGAAAATAATTTTAATGTTTTAACGACATAACATGAATAACATGCTAATGACGCATCAAACGTGTTCGATTTTCGTGTTTTGGATGTACTGGACTATCCTAATTTTCGAATCAGATTGTCCTAAATAAATTGTGCAAAGTTACATTCCGATTACAGTTTTGTGGCTTAGCCTATACGATATTAGGAGAAACAGATTAATAGTAGAGAGAAGTTATGAGTTAACACTCAGGGTATGAGGGTTCAGGGTAGAATGTGTTGACCCTGATTCACTGTAATTTATGACGCACGTGTATGTTCGTAAGTGATCGAAAAATTTAAACGATTCATCGAATCAAATTTACTTTTGAGTATTACGTGGAATAGCGGTAAGCGTACGCATACGCAAGTTATGTTTCCGTTCAAGCTGAATCGTAGCAACAACGCAGACTGAAAATTGAACTATATTTTTTCGCTTGCTACGGATCTTCAACAACGTTCTACGAAGATTCAAGAATAAGGTTCTCTGTACCACTCATTATTAAGGCATCTTCGATTGTTTCTATCGTCCAGCGTGATTAAGGGCCGCCGTAAGCGGGCTTGCAAGGTGTACAATAACGTCATCATCAACGTGTATAAATGATACGTTTTATCCACCCAATCTCAACTTTCTGATGTATTTCGAAATCTTCCAATTATATCTGTATTACGTATTTCTCGTATAATACATACATTTTGTATGAACTGGATCGAACATGTCCAAAAAATAACATAAAATCCCATAAAAATCAGTGGATTCGAAAAATAACTATAAAGTAGAGTTTTTTACAAAGTCCAGGATCAGAGCTTATCCTCTTTGAACGGCAGATTATAAAAATTAAAAACATTTGTTAGCGTATTTGGATTTTTAGTAATAATTTCTTTAATTACCCGAAACACGATTTAATTATATATTGTAGAGATGTAAACTTGAAACGATTCCGAGATGAGGCAGATACCGACGGGACTGACTGATCTGCTTAATGAACTGAATATTTTAAAACTGAATTCTTTCCAAAATCCTCTGGATGAACCGTTGAGCACTTTTCACAGTACTTTTTACAAAATAATTTTTTCTTAGCATTTCCTAATACAACAATAGCGTTTAACAATAATAATACATTAACGGCATTAGTTGCAGATGACGAAAGATAATTCTCAAAATTAAAAGTAATAAAATGTTATTTAAGACTGAGCATGGCTAAAGACATCAAGATAGGAAACACACATGCAAATCCAAGATTGTACTCAGGCGCATGAACGCCTAACCGCAAACATTTAAAGAGAATGTTAAAATTAAGACAGTGAGGGTTAACAGCATGCAAAATAATGTTAAATAATTTTGGTAAAAATATAATGATTGTCAGTCTTTTTCAAAAGGAAAAATAGAAAAAGAAAGAAATGTAAAGAAAGCGAAGAAATAAATATTACTATATACTTTTTAATAAGTGTTTTAAATATGCTTCTTGATATTTTAAAAATTATGTGGATTATATATGTTTAATTTTTTTTAATCCGAAATTTTTTTAAAATTAAATTTAGTAAAATACATTATGGTAATTACGGAAGTACGTAGGATAACACTGGAACTGTTCGACTCTAACGGCAAGTGACTTCAAAAATCGTCGTACGCGCCATGGCCTGTCTTTTACTTCCATGTTCCATAAGGAAATGAAAGTATGGTGATGGCGAAAAAACTCGTGTTCGAGATAAGGGCTGATTCTGATTGTACTACCCTCAAAACATGAAGAAAAGTCATTTTTCGAAAAGTGTGTGTGTGTGTGTGTGTGTGTGTGTGTGTGTGTGTGTGTGTGTGTGTGTGTGTGTGTGTGTGTAATTTTTGCTATGGCAAACGATAACAGCCGCAAATTCAAACAGAATCGAATAATGTTTTGCATACTTCCCTGAATTGTAGTGGACTCAAGGTCTATTGATTTTGGTGAAGACCGATTAAGGGAAAGGGGTAGTTTACCTGCAACATTTTATGTTTTAAGAAGGGTAATTTTTCTATGACGAACGATAACTGCCGCACATTCAAACAGAATCAAATAATTTTTTGCATATTTGCCTGAGTTGCAGAGGACTCAAGGTTTATTTATTTTGGTGAAGATCGGTTACGGGGAAAGGGTAGTTTACCTGCAACGTTTTATGTTTCAACAAGAGTAAAGTACTTAATTTTGATATATAAAGTATCCTGAAAAGAACGTCATAATAATCCACTGTAGAAAGGTAGATGAAATATCTATAAATGAAAAGGGGTAGTTGAAGGGGGAGGGGATAATTTTGTATATGTGTACTACGTTATCGGCAACAAAGAAGTAGTTTGTTGTTAAAATTCCTTCCCGGGCTGTTTGGCGTGGTCCAATGTTTTCTAGAAACCCAAGACGTTTCGGCAGTGCTTTCGATTGCCATCATCAGTGAAAATCCAGTGCGCTAACGTGAGGTGGTATACGTTAGTGACGACAGTACTGTGGTTATGGCTGAAGAAAGAAGTAGTTTCTATGGAAATATTTCATTTCGAAAATGATTTTAAATACAGTATAAATCTTAGAACATGGAAGTCAAGTATGGTTCTCCAAACCGATATTTTCGTCGGTCTCGGTTTACGGCCAAATAGACGGTAAAAACAAACAAACGGCAAACAATTCCTTCGCTGTGGAATTCAATAAAATCAGCCGACATGCCTCAAGTTTAAGCGCGTCGTCACACGAATCACTTGTTTCAAGTTGCTTGTAACCAGCGGAAAATCCTGTCCTCCTACTCTATTTCAAGTCAACTTCTTTTCATTTTTCACAATTTCTTTGAACATCTGTAATATTTATTATTAAGTATGAGACCTATTACTGTAGATTATTTAAACTTGCTATTGACCTAAATAGTAATTTTTTTAAAATAACAAAACTTGGAACTCAATTAATTACATTTCAAATACACGCAACCAGTTTTAAAGTTTTTGCTCCAACATTACAAATTTTTTCCGATTTCAGGGGGGAGATATCCCCCCAGGTTTGTCCCTTCTTCAAATGTGAGCTCGGTGGTGGCAAAGAATTCGCAAGGAGCGTTGTAGCGCGTCCTTAGTTCTGTCATGAAATCAGCTGTGTCCGATTTAGTGTTTACGTTAGTTGCAGGTAAACGTAAGACGCTGTTTGTGGTTATAAAACAGGAATAATTTTGTATAACAGTGACTGTGATGTAAAGTGTAAATAAACTGTGTATTGAATATTATTTTTTTCTTTTGTTTAGTGCTGCTGTGCGCTTTTTGGTGTTAGTGATTTCGTCTGCTTTCAAACCACGTCAAGTTTGTAAAAAGCACATTACTGTTTAACTTTCGCCTTTCGCTGTATATTTAGTATTTGTTTACCGCAAAGTTAGTTGGTGATGAGTTTTGTAACCATGAGAGTATGTGGAAACATGGAATCTGGCATAGGTAGACATATCTATAGAAGTGAGGTCATTGCATTATCAATGGCAGCTCTCTTTTTGGAGAAAACAATAACATTCTATTATTTCAAATGACAGCACTACGTATAACAGCACTCCATATCTACCATATGCAGATATTTAGGTCAGCCTACTGTTTAAATGCGTACTTTGAACCTTCACCCCCCACCCAACCATCTACTACAACCACCAAAATTTGAAACCATCAGCCGCCACTGCTGATATGGTTAAACTATTTTCTGAATTGGAGGCCTCGTTTCGAAAAGTAGCATCTCATATCTAGCATTGAGTTATCTAGCAAGTTATTTCGATGAGTTATATATCAACCTTTTTTAAACAGATGTACAAGAACTAAATTTGCACTGGAACATAGTAGTAATAAATTATGCTTACAAAACGAAATCAAATGAACTATCCTATTTTAAATAATTTCCAGAAACAGCATCTTCTGAGCTGATTTTTTTTTCAACGATAGGTTTAGTGTTTACCTAAAAGTTTATCCAAGTTCCAGAGTTCGGACCCCCCACTGTCCCCGACTTTTCACTTCTGGCAAACAGTGGAGCGCGAGTCACTGACGTTTTCCTCAATTTTTCCGATGATACTTCACCAAATCAGAAAAATAAAAATACCAGCGTGTTCCCCGGAAAATTTCCTATCGATTTGTGTTAGTCGTGCATTTTTTTAAAGGTAACATAACCTACAAAAAAATTGAAACTTGCAAAAATGTGCATTTTCAGATTTCTGTTAATAATGAGTGAAATAATGATTTTTTCTTCATAAAAAATTGTAGAATATAGTATTCTAATAGACGAAATTCCATATTAATTTTTACCCTGAAATATTCTGTCATAAGCCACAATAAATGTTTCAAGTTGAAAAGGGAAATTTTTCAAAATTGGGTCCAGTCACCCTGACATCACAGGAAAAAGTTTGTTTTTCTTAAATACTCGTATTTTCATGCTCTATCAGCTAGTGAAAAAAGTTTGTTCTTTCATAGCTTCCCAAATAATAATTTTTACCTTTTTTGGCGCTTGTACACAGCGAATGGCCGCGTAGTACGTAATCCTCTGGCAAGTACGTAGTAGGCCTACTGCCGCTAGGCGGCGCATATGTATACTCGAGTACATTCGCTGTGTGGCAAGTTCTTCGGTTCTGTAAACACTGAGGTGTGAGAAAATTTGTTATCTGTACGGATTCACCGAGTTTTCTAACTGCCTTGGAAAATCCAAGCGGAGTGGATCCGTTATTGCAACAGTTAATGGCACTATGCCGTGCGTAAGACTACCTTGGTTCATATTTTACATTTGTTTGATGTCCGTGTTATGTAGATATTGAAAGTAACGAAGGAGCTGTCGCTGCAGCGAGAAACGCTGCAGACAGACCACGAGTCGATGCGACTGCCATATGACCTGACGACGCAAAAGCAGCTGCCACAACCACCATTATTAATTAGCGACCGTAAGTGACAAACGGCAGATGATCGCAGTCGTCGCGAGCAAGTTTGAATCACCAGACCGCGAATTGGGCACACACTAACTGGACGTCTTCTTACCTCCTACAAGGACAAGAACGCCTGACTGCGGCGGAGTACTTACAATTAAACATATAATTGGAGACTGTAATCCTCTTGCTGAGCTCAGAGATACAGAGTAAAAGGTAACCTGAAAGAAAACCTGAAATGAACAGTTAACGATAGACAGAAATCTGTCCTTTCTAAAAGCAAGTTTACTGTATCAACTCTTGACAGGATTGTTTTGTGTGTAAGTATGTACGGCATTCCATTTTCACTGTTGAGTTAGAATGTAGATATATGAGCCAAACATATAGTCGAGAAACACTTCTGGTTGATGCCATTGCGCTAAATGCCTTAGTTGCCAAGCCCTCAAAACATTAACTAATAATAACAACAACAACTAATAATAAATAGACCAACTAATTTATGTTCAGAGATTGTGTCAGGACAATACGTATTAGCGCTGTTGAAAAATTCAAACGCCCTGCTATTTTTAAAAAATAGAAACATCCGTGTACATACACAATAAATACCGATTATTATAACGGTAACTATCAAGTACAAGCATTGTATATACATATTAAACGTTATGTTTTCCTCAACCATGGCTTTTATTTCTTTCAGCAGTAAACTAAAAACCAAAAACCGTTGTCATCTAATCTCACAAATGAAAACAACATGTATTTTCTCTTTGCATTAAGAAATACGACAATTTACAGTTAATATACTTCTTTTCCACATCGTAATATATCGATACAATCGCATATTAAAAACATCCCGAAAATGTACTGCAGGAACGGATAAAGGTAAAATAGCGATGCCGCTAACAAAAGGGCATAATTAAAAGGACCTAAATAGTGCGAATGGGGCAGGATTCCAAGTTAGACCGTGTTTTTCGTCTTGTGTCAAAGGTTAACAAAATATGGTGGCAATCGGTGTAACAGTGTCGATTTGTACTCAATACAAAGAAATCCTCAGACTTTGAGTTTCTATATATATTGCAACGATACGTTTAGCATAAGTATATGTATCAACCCCTGACTGAGGTATGATAACATATGAACGCACGTATGAGATATATAAGATGTAAATAATAAAAATAATGTAATAATTAAGCATTAGGTATAAGAGATAATAAAAGAAATAAACGTAGTATTTAATTTTAAATAAATCAAATATTGTAAGTGAGCCTGCATATGGAATTAAAAGCTTCGTTGGTTTTTAATCGTAGCGAAGGGGAGAAACTGACACGCGCTGACCGGCAGAGGTGACGTCATAGTAAAGGCAACCGCTTGTGTATCAGTCTGCGTGTGTGTGCTAGTATACATGTGTAAACGAGAGACAGGTTGAATTATGCAAACGAGGGTGGAAGATTTTACACAGTTTTTTAAATACTGAACGAAAACCAGAAGTCACACGAATCAGCGACATATGTAAAAACATCGCTGGCGCCTGGCGCTTCAGTTTGGCGTTAAGTGGTCATTGATCGTGGGAACCGTTCAGCCACCGTGTGAAATTTTGCCATAACTGCCATAATTTACACACCTTAACATTCATAATTTGCATAAAACAAAGTTTAATATTATACCTAACGATTGATGAAATAATATTTATAAAAAAGTGTGCGCTTCATAGAAAGACACGTAGGTTGAAATTAGCAATTAAATCGATCGCGCCGACCTGTTCAGTGTTGTCAAAACAGTTTCCAACAGGCATGGGACGACGGCAGCAGTATGAAACCCCAGCGAGCGACACACTCTTTCTCACTCAGACTCAGATAAAGCTCAGATAATCCACGCATCTCGCAACCGCGAATTTTACAAAGTCATGTAAGGTTTCTAAACAGTATTACATAACTTGAAGTGCGATGGAACCGGCATTACGTCGGTGCAAGTAATAGTGGAACACGATTATTTTAAAAGACTATAAAATCGTAATCTACGAGAACTCGTATCGTCGATGAACTTCAAGAAGTAACATAGAATTTCGAGACATCCACGAGGGACAAGATAAGAAGAGGAGAGGAACCAGAGCAGAAGACGAGAGGACGCAGGGACAGCCACATGCAGCTACATCCAGCCGTACATCATCACGACCAGAGGTCCACGTCAGAACTCAGCATCCAGGAGACGGAGCGAGGAATTTCAACGACGCAGAGACAGAGAAGGTGATACCGAAGAGGATCAACAAACTCGAGAGTCCAGATGACGGTAACGACAAAGTTAAATGGTTGCAGAAAAATGCAGGTGAAGTCAGACATTTATTTAATATTATAAATGACCCTGAGGTCTATCGAAAGAAAGCTCTAGATTCCATATACAAGTTTACAAAGAAATTAGTATATTTTTAAATTTTCATAATGAATAAATACATGTTCAAAGTATAATTGATAACAGAGAATATAACTGTAGTAATCTCATAAATAAATGGTCAAGGAAGAACCACATTTTTATTATATTTTTGTATTTGATTACATAATTAAATTCAAGTATGAGAGTTACGTAATTTGAAGATTGTTAATTAATTGAGACATTAAATAATAGAATCAATTAAAGTAATAAATGTTCTCTATTAGTAGTTTAATTAATTAAAAGTTTTTATTAAGTGGTATATATTAAAAACCACACTTGCAAAGACAAGATGAATATTAAATTTTATACGTGTTAATCACGTTTTATAATAATTATATGTGTTATGTATTATATGTCTGCATAAATATTTCAGGTCATATATGTTTTATGTTTGTGTATAATATGTCTTAGAATATAAGAAATAAGATTTAAACACGTTATAATTACATTAAATTCGGATCGAATATAAGGGTTCAAATAGTAATTAACCCACACAAAACAATTAATAATATGATGATTTGAATTTTTAAATAATAAATCAAATGAATATGATTTTATTAACACAGTCGTACTAATTTCACAACCAGTACTAAATCCTCTGTACTCTTTACTTGTATTAAAATTATATAACGATATTCACGTGCTTATCCACACTCAATCAACGACCAAAGTGTGCGACCCAGCCGGGGAACATCAAGGTAAATACTGCAGAAGAAGAGTATACCTCCGAGACGTGGGTAAGTGCGGACAAATGAGTAAGAGCATATGTGTAAAAGTAAGTGTCTAAAAATAACGTTGTATAATAATTGGCGCTCCAAGATCGTGGGGTTCGGCAAACACAAATAAGTTTATATATGTTAATTATTGTTGTGTCATAATTAATGGCGTTTCAAATGTGTTGCTAAGTATATGTTAATTATCATTACAAGTAAATGGTGCCCAGAATATAAATAAAACCACAGAATATAAATAAAAGCACAGAGGATAAAGAAAGTCTAGTAAATAATTAGCACAAATATTGTAGAAAGTCAATGTACATAGTCAATACAAATACATAGTCAATGTATGTAATAAATAATATTTCAAATTGTTAAATTAAGTACAGAGAGAATAAGAGTTGTGAAATTAATACTGATAAATAAAATAAAATTTTAAATAAAGAAATATAGTCACGGTGGACCAATAATTATAAATATAATTCATATAACGAATCAGTTAGGACACCGTATTCTACATTGGCGAAGCCAGCAACAATGGACTTCGAAACGATGTTTAAACGACTTCAAGAAGAGTTGAAAACGAATAGTACAGAACTAAAAACTCAATTAGAAAGTAGTAGTGCAGAACTTAAAACGCAGTTAGAAAGTAGCAATGAAAAATTAGAAAATAAATTAGGAAGAGTAGAAGATAGCAATACGAGGTTAGAAACTCAAATAGAAGATAGTCGTAATCGATTAGAAATTACTATTGAAGAAGTGAAAAGTCAATTAGAAAATAATATAGAACTCGTTAGTAATACTTTGAAAGCAGAGCTTACTGCACGCGTTGAAGCAGTCGAACAGCGAGTTCAACAGTCACTTAATGAACAAGCTGTAAAGATCGATAGCAAATTCAAAGAACAGCGTGAATATACAACACGTGAAACTAAAGAACACATTCAACAACTGGCTGAACAGTGGAATGAGAAATTTAAAATTACTAAGCAGGAGCAAGACTCAGACACAAAGACGTAAATGAGCGCATCCTGGACAACACAAACAGAACAAAGGAACTCACTGTGAGGACCGAGACAGTAGAAATAGCTGTGGAGGAGGTCACTAGAAAAACTACGCACCACTCCATGGAAATTAACAATATGAAAGATGGACTACAAAAGGAGGTAGAAAAACTACGAGCGGAAGTCAAGAGACGACCCAGTGCTATAATGATGTGTGCTGCAAAGGTAGACGATCGAGAGAAGATCAGCTTTAAAGGTAATAAATGGGAGAACCCCATAGAATTTTTACAAAAGTGTGAACGAGAAATGGCAACAATAGGAAGCAACTTAAGCGACAGAGACCGTATAGATTTTGTAAGTCGACATTTCCAGGAAACAGCATCCAAATGGTATACGATTGTTCGGGACAAAACAGAAACTTATGAACAGTTCAAGGCATCCTTCGAAAATCGATACTGGAATATACATACCCAGAGAGAGCTACGAGACCAGCTGGAGTATGGGCGGTATTACGTCAACAGCAAACGTTCCATGGAAGACTACATTATACTGTACAACTCGTCGAACGGTGTAAGCATCTTAGACCAAGTTTCACGGAGCACGAATTAGTATTAAAACTAAGTTATCATTTTGACAGACACATTAGACTTGCCGTATATACCCAAGGAGTTAAAACCATTGAGGAACTTCTTATCCTTGTAACGCAATCATCACAATTTGTTAATAAAGAAGTCGAAAGAAGAGATAACCGGCCGCAGCAGCAGCAGTACTCTACACAAAATCCGATACACCACAAATCGACGCAGTTCGAGAAGAAAGAAGAAAAGTGGAAAGAATATAAACAACCCTTTGAAAAATTTAACCCAACTCCAAAAAAAGGAGCGTACGCACATTCAGGTACGTCGAAAAACACGTAAAACCGTACAATGCAAATGTACATAACATTAATGCAAATAATAATCATAATAATAATAAAAACAATTATGAAAATAAGATTGTGCAACAGCCGACCCGCCCGTCAACATCCAAAGAGGAAGGGGGTGATCGTGGAACGGGAATTGGCAAGAAAGCTGTACGACTGCAGAAGGGTAACCAAGCGCCAGCTCGGACAGATTTCAAAACCGACCTGTACACACATAAAATGCCAGTACGGACAGGCTTGTTAAATGACCTGCACACACATGAGTTGCGTGACACCCTAAACAATACAGACACACACCAGGAAATAATGTTAGCTAAAACCTATGGTCCTATGTTAGGGGGGACAATAAACAATTTAAATATGAAGATTCTTGTTGACACTGGAAGTGAGGTATCCGTAATCAGCCGGACCTGCATCAACAGGAACAAAAACCATTTTAAACATGCACCAGTGTTACCGATAAATAATTATTACATAAAAATGGCGACAAAAATTAAACAGATTGCCACACAACAAATATATGTTAATTTTAAGTGTAATGAACTTGAATGCGGTATTCCTATGATAGTAGTAGATTAGCTTACATATGATTGTATCATAGGTATCGACGTATTAAATAAATTAGGAGCAGTTATTAATTTAGAAAATAATTCAATGACATGCAAAGTTGAGGGAGGACTCTATGAAATTAAATTTGAAGAAAGTCAGAACTACGTGGAAGAAGAACAGGAACCAATCGTCATCTCCAGACCAGCTGTAAAACACGCTGCAACTAACATCAATATGCAAGAGGACAATCAACACGAAGGAATAGAATTAATAGAAGAGTTTATACAGGAATATCAAGATATATTTAGCGACGTTCCTACAATAACGAATGCTTATGAACACAAGATTCAGGTCACCGATCCTACTAAGTTCGTACGGAGGACATATCCGGTTCCTATTAAATATGGGGAACCAGTCGACGAGGAAATCAGAAGAATGTTGGATAACGGCGTAATAGAGCGGTCCAACAGCAGCTTCATCAATCCTCTCGTTGTCGTCAAAAAAAAGACGGACGAAATAAGACTGTGTTTAGGCATGAGGAATCTAAATAGTGTCGTCGAAAAGGATTTTGATTGTGCACCAAATATTGAAGAATTATTTAACAAATGTCAAGGAGCAAAATATCTAACCAAGTTAGACTTGACTTCGTCGTTTTGGCAAATTCCCATTCGTAAAAAAGATCGCAAATACACCGCATTCCTGTACAAGAACAAAAGCTAGTAGTACCCTTTGGATTGAGTACAAGCCTCGCAAAAATTGTAAAATGTTTGGAAAATGCACTAGGACCAGAGGTGGAACCATACACCATGATCTTCGTGGACGCCATCCTGGTAATCTCAACAACGTTGGAAGAACACCTTCAGCATCTGAACACTATATTTCAAAAGTTCGGAGACTCTAATCTCTCTCTGAAGTTAGAGAAGTGCGACTTTATAAAAACTTCAATAAAATTCTTAGGTCACATAACATCTGACAAGGGAATACAAATAGACCCTTGCAAGCTAAAGAGTATAACGGAGTTCCCAAGACCCAAGAACATAAAAGGGTTAAGAGCATTCTAGGACTCACGGGATACTACCGACGTTTTTCATCGTTATATGCGGAGAAAATCCAACCACTTCTAGAACTCACTAGAAAAGAAAGTAAATTGAAATGGGAGGTACATCATGAAGAAGCGTTCCATGAAGTGAAAAATTTATTTCTACATAACATTATGCTGCATCATCCACAACGGGAAGGACGATATATAATCTACGCAGATACCATTGACTATGCAGTAGGGAGTTTCCTGTATCAAGAAGATAAACACGGAGAGCTACGAGTCATCGCATACGCCAGTCGAGTCTTCAAAGGAGCAGAAAAACACTACTATACGTCAGAAAAGGAAATCTTAGCGATAGTATACGCCTTGAAGCAGTTCCGTTATTATGTGTATGAAACACACTTTGAGATACACACGGATCATCAAGCGCTTTCATTTTTATTAAGTTGTAAAGCAACAAATGCACGACTAATGAGATGGATACTGGCCATATAAGAGTATTCATTCACAATAAAATATTGTAAAGGCTCGGATAATATAATTGCCGACACACTAAGTCGTTATCCACCGCAAGAGACACAAGAAACTCATGAAGCTAAGTGGAACGATGTTAAAATATTAAATATTACATATCAAACAGATGATAGAGTTAAATATTTGTTAAACAATATAGTAAATGAACAAAACAAAGATCTTCAAATAAGTCACATGAAGTTATCACCATTATCTAGTAGATATACAATAAAAAATAGTATATTGTACAAACTCGTTGTTACGTCTTCGACGGTCTCGAAATATTCTTGAGTCGGTCTTACAACGTGAGGTGATGAGTTGGCTGGTAAGATATGAAATAAAGTAGTGGACTGTATTTTTTTTTAATTAACCGTTTATTGAAGTTTATATGAAAATGATTGCATGGCACGTGCAGTGTAGCGCGGCATACATTGCCCAAGTAGAATTAAATTAAGTATTGAAAGGCATAATAATAAATTGAAGCGGAATTTGCCAAAGTAGTAATGAATTAAGCACTGAAAAGCATAATAAATAAGTTGAAGTGGAATATGCCGAATTGAAAGAATTACATAGCCGCGGCGAATGAAGGCTGTTGCCCGTTCAGAGTTTAACCGTTAACTAACTAGACTGCTGCGAGCGTAGTGGGACACGTTGGCAGCAGTTTAGCGGGGGGAAGACGTCACTGCACGCGCCCGCCGTTTACATATGCAGATATTGAAAGGTACAAAGTTTAACATACTGCCCGCACAAAATCGGGTGATTTTGCAGTTTGAGTTGTTATATGAACAGTGCATCATAAGTGTCAAGGCATAGTAATACATAATAATATGAGAATAAGACAGACATAATAATTGACATTACATAATAATAGAATAATAACCCCAAAATTCAATAATACATAATAATATAATAATACGAAAGACATAATAATTGACAGTACATAATAATAGAATAATTACCCCAAAAATTCAATAATACATAATAATATGATAATACGAAAGACATAATAATTGACAACAATAAAAAGGCATAATAATAATATAATAAGGATAACAAATGGAAAGCATGCGATCGCCCGGGGTATGTCCCGGGCATGAAGCACGAGAATGCGCTAAAAGTTTAAGTCAATAGTACATGCCGTTTGAACGTTAGTGTAATTAATCTGAGGCCACTGGAAGTGGGCATAATTTGTGAATGGGCCTACGTAGGATGCCGTTTGCGGTGCGAACATCCGCTACGCGCACTAGGGAATCCTGACCCAAATGGACCTGAGTGACTACACTGCGTTTCCACTGCAGGAGGGGGATTATCTTCCAGAATAAGGACGAGTTGTCCGGGAGCCAAATTTTTTGACTGGAGACGCCATCTGTTGCGTTGTTGCAACTGGTGCAAATAATCCCTTGAGCACCTCTTCCATATAGAGTGGATGAATCTTTGCAGCAGCTGCCATCTACCCAAACGACCAATTTTGACCTCGGAATAGTCAGGTTCCGGGAGTGAAGTGAGTGGAGAACCAACCAAGAAGTGCGCTGGAGTCAAAGGCTCGGGATCCCTAGTCATTTGAGATGGCGAACAAGGGGCGTGAGTTGAGGCAGGACTCTATTTGAGTTAAAATGGTGTAATACTCTTCAAACGTGAGAATGGTTCTGCCGACAACGCGCCGCAAATGAAAGTTGACGCTCTTGACTCCACTCTCCCACAGGCCACCGAAATGAGGTGCTGACGGGGGAATGAAGGACCATTTGATTCCTTGGGCACTGGTAAAGTCCTGGGTAGTCTGTTCAAATTCGTTTGATTGGAGAAGTTTGTATAGGTCGTGAAGTGTGCTGCTAGCACGACGAAAATTTGTACCATTGTCAGAAAATATCTGTGAAGAGATGCCTCTTCGAGCTATAAAACGTCTTAAGGCTGCTATGAAAGCGTCTGAGGTGAGATCTGAAACTAATTCAAGGTGAATGTCCTTAGTGGCCATGCATATAAATAGAGAAATATAAGCCTTTGACGTATAAATATTTGGAACGCTGCCCGCCCTGACGTATAAATACAGAACCGGCATAGTCGACTGCACATTGAGAAAATGGCTTAGCAGGAGTAACTAGGGAAGAGGGCAGTTGTCCTAATAATTGGCTTGAGCCCCTAGGACGGAATCGAAAGCAAGTGATGCATTTGTGTATTAATGAACGTATGTACGATTCATCATTAATTATCCAGTATTTCTGACGTAGAGAGTACTGAGTCAATTGTACCCCAGCATGGAGTAGACGAAGATGCTCGCCTTCTATAATTAGTTTACTGAGATGAGAATGCGGGTGGAGTATGATTTGGTGTTTGCTATCATAGATGAGCTGGGAGTGCTGAAGGCGTCCGCCCACGCGTAATATCCCCGTATTGTCCAGAAAGGTGTTAAGTGAAAGAATTTTGCTATTATTAGGGATAGAGCGTTGTGCCTCAAGTTCCTTGATTTCGATATTAAAGTGCGATCGCTGGGACTGGCGAATAAAAATCAAAAGTGTACCATGTAGCTCATAGGAAGTTAAAAAAGAAGTGTTTCCATCAACTATGGGAAGCCTATAGTTCCGAATGAATCGAAGGCAGTAAGAAAATACACGAAGAGGTTTTGAAAGCGAAGAGTAGTTTTCAAAGTAATTAGGCGTAGATGAAGTGGCAACCAGTGTGGTTTGGACTTGTTTACGTTTTTCTTGCTCAAGATCGGGATGAGTTCAGGGTGAATGGGCATCGAAAGCACTGGTGGGCCATGATGATGACTCATTGGACAACCAGGGTGGACCATACCACCATTGTGGGTGACAGTGTAAAAAACGGGGTAGACAACCACGCGATAGGATGTCAGCAGGGTTGTCATGTGAGGTGACATGATGCCAGGTACCCTTTGCAGTGAGTCGCTGTATCTCCGCAACGCGGTTGGAGACAAATACCTTCCATCTGGAAGACTGCTGGTGAATCCAGTGTAAGGCGATCATTGAGTCGGAGTAAAAATACAATTTGTCAAATTTATAACTCACAGCGCTTACAACCTTGGAAACCAACTGAGCCAATAAGAGACAGGCGCAAAGTTCAAGTCGGGGTAATGTTACTTGCTTTAAAGGGGCGACTCTAGATTTAGAGCGTAACAAGTTTGATGAAATGCTGTGGTTTGAATACACCGTACGCACATAAATGCAGCACGCGTAACCCTTTACTGACGCGTCGACAAACCCATGGAGCTGAAATGAAATGATTTGGGAATTATTTAAATTCTTTACGGATCTTGGAATCTTAAAATGAGTGTCTGATATCAGCTGAGCATAAAGCTCTACCCATTGATTAGATAATGAGTCTGACAGGGGGTCGTCCAAAATTGTTCCCGTTAACCACAGTATCTGCATGAAATGTTTGCACCAAAATGTAACCGGGCCAATAAGTCCCAATGGGTCGTAAATTCCGGCGAAAACGGATAATACTCTTCTCTTGTTAAATACCTCCACTTCGAAATTTCTTTGGAAACTATATATGAAACTATCATCGTTAATGTCCCATTGAATATCCATAGTACGTATAGTTTGATTCTTGTTAAAGTCAAGCGAAGAGTTGGCGTGTGAAGTTATAATGGTTTGATCATTGGAAAACCACTTGTGCAAAGTAAACCCGTATTGACTTAATAAATTTGTAATGTCGGACTTCATTTTGCGATAAATGTGTGGGTTATCTGAGCCGGTCATGAGATCGTCCACATAGAAATCGTTTGCGATAGCAGAACAGGCTATAGGGTGTTGAGTTTTGCTTTCCTGAGCTATCTGTGCCAAACATCTTGTAGCCAGAAATGAAGCGCTTGCAGTCCCATATGTGACTGTCCTCAAGGCGTTGTGTTGAAGTTCCCTATGGGGGGCGTCGCGCCAAACATTTCGTTGCAAATTAGAATCCCTGGGAGTAACTAAAATTTGACGGTACATTTTTTCAATGTCCGAAATGAGGACTTATCGGTGCGTTCGAAACAGAGACATAATCGAAAAAAGATCCTGCTGGACCGTGGGACCAACCATAAATGTGTCGTTCAAGGACAAATTATTTGTTGTTTTGGCAGAGCCGTCGAAAACAACTCGCAATTTGGTGGTTATACGAGAGCCCTTAAAAACCGAATGGTGCGGTAAGTAGAAGGTGTCTGACTTATTGACTGACAAATCGTAAGAATCAAGCAAAGACATGTGACCCAGAGTTAAATATTCCTGCATGAATTTACTATAGTCCTTACGAAGAGCAGGGTTCTGCTTGAACTTAAGTCCCAGTGATTGAAATCTGCGAATAGCTCCGGGAAGAGAATCGCCCAAATGAGAGTTGTATCCCCTGCGAGGTAGGGACACCACAAATCTACCACTATTATTGCGGAAAATGTTAGCGATAAAATGACTTTCGCATTCTGAGTCCTCAACTGAGGGAGTACGGACTGCAACGTCCTCCAATTGCCAGAAGTCTTTTAATTGCGATGAAATGGCATTGTTATCTTCGCACGCTATAAATGATGAAACAGGTTTTGTCATGTCAACATTAAAAGGCAGGTTACCAGCGAGGATGAATCCCAATTTTGTCTCCTGTATTATGGGAAAGTGCGGGCTGCGGATGAATTTGATCGGTTCAATCAATTGTAAATAGTACTGGGCACCAAGTAATATGTCGATTTGTGAAGAAAAGTTTAGTTGCGGGTCAGCTAAGAATAGGTTTCTTGGTATATTTAAGGATGAAATATTAAGCGATTCTGCAGGGAGATTATTCGTAATACTGGGAAGCACAGCGCAATGCACGTACAGATTGAAATCCTTGTAACGAGAATTCAGCCTTACCCTTGTACTAAAGTCAGCTTGACATAAGGAATTGTTTATACCAGTGACGGGTAGTTGAGACTTGGTTAATTTTAGACCCATGCGGCGTGCGAAACTCATGGTACAGAAGTTTGCTTGAGATCCTGAATCTAATAGAATCCTTACTGGATGCTTCCTACCGGCTTGGTCCGTTGTCATACAGACAGCGGTGGATAACAGAATAGATTTATTTGTTTGTAATTTGAGGAAAAATTGATTGTTGCCCCTGTTTAAAGTGTTACTGCCTGATATGTGAATCTTTGTATGATGTCGTTTAGAACATGTCCTACAAGAAAATTTGGAGAGACAGTGTGAGGGCTCATGGCCTGGACGCATGCAATTTAAACAAAGTTTGTATTTGAGTAAAATGTTTTTTCGCTCAAAGGGAGATGTAGCCACGAATTGTGGGCATTCAGACAGTCTATATTTACCGCGACACAGCTGACAAATGTTATTGTTGATATGAGTATGAAATGTTGACCTAGTGAGCTCAACGGGTTTAATAGTCTTGCGATAGGGAATCTTATCGCTAACTTGTGTTCTGTTTGCTGAACTGGTCGAGGCGCCGACGTTTTGCATTAATTGCCTTCTACCATTTAAAAATTTAATAAAATTGTTGAAATTAGGGAATCGCTCGTCGGATAGACTTTCCTTCCATAGTCGACATGTCTGGTTATCGAGTTTCTGAGTTAAATATTGAACAAAAATAATTTCAAAAGTATTTACAGGTAAGCTCAATGAATTCAAAGCGTTTATATTTGCAGTGATTTCGTCAATAAATTTTGAAATGCCAACCATGGACTCTTGCTGAATGGACTTCATGCCCAAGACATTCCCTATATGATACGCTGAGACAATTAATTTACTATCATACCTGGCCTTCAGTAGCTCAATGGCTACCGCATAATTATCATGGGTGATTAGGAGAGATTTTATTACATTTAAAGCCTCGTCCCTTAGTGAAGAATGTAAATAATGCAATTTCTGGATGTCCGTCAGGTTCGTTCTGACGTATACTAACTCCAAGAACATGCTGTAACAGTGCTGCCAATCAATAATGTTGCCTGAGAAGCAGGCCAATTTAATTGGCTCTAACTGAATAGGGGATGTTTTAATTGCCGTAACTTTCGCTTGATTTAATGGTTTTTTGCTCACCTCTTCTACACGTTCTAATAAATTGTGCAGCTTACACTCAATAGTGCAGAGATCATCCTCTGTCTGAACCCTGTCACTTACGGATGTGAAATCAGATTCATCAGCCTCAATTTGGGTCTGAATTTCATCATACTTCGCGGACATCTCCACCAAGTGACGAAGTTTTATTTTTAAAGCATGGTGATCATTTGTTTCAGGATCGAAATTGTCCGCGAAGGTATTTATACGGGATATAGAGGCTTTAATTGTGCCACGTTTTTTAATTAAATCTTTCACATCAGTCATGATTGAACTGCAAGCTATGATCCGAAACCGATAAATAAATACAGAACAGGTGAACAATTAATGTAATTTGAGTACTTTATCAACTACTGATATAATGCGGCAGCCAGTGAGCGGTATATAACTTAATCTAATTCCTTATTATAATATGTACGTATTTTGTTTTTTAATAGTTATATGAAAATTGTTTGAAAATATGACTCATTTAGAAATAAAAATATACATATAGCTTCATTCCATTATTTACGTTTCTGACTGATTTCTTGTAAAATTGGATAAGTGAAAATTTATGTGAAAATACAGGTCTATAGTCACTTGAAACTAATTTCTGTTTACATAAAGATTCTTAAGCAAATATTACTGATTTTTACTGTATATAAAATTATATAAGTGAGAAACTGTGAGAAATACAAGTTCATAGTCACTTGAATTATGAGATTCCTCGGCAGGTTTAAGATGGCCCCGTTGCCTGTCGTTTCCTTGGCGATCCTGTCCGGCTGGCCTTGGATTGGTGCCGCAAGTCTTGTTTCCGCTTGTCGGGTGATGCTTGAAGCTGTAGCTCTCTGTGCAGGCTTGAAGTTCTAATTTTCACTGATGAATGACAAGTGACGATGAATTGGAATATCTTGCGGTCTTAGAGATGATTTCCTGTAGAAGCTTGTATGGCCAAGTATGAAATTTTTTTCAAAGTAATGAGTGTATGCTCACGGCCAGCAATTTTACGTTTGAGAAGATTCGAGCTTGACCAAAATGTTGTTTGGGCCCATTAAATGAAATATAGATCCGAATTCCGATCCGGCCCGGAGGACCAAATGTTACGTCTTCGACGCTCTCGAAATATTTTTGAGTTGTTCTTACAACATGAGGTGATGAGTTGGCTGGTAAGATATGAAATAAAGTAGTGGACTGTATTTTTTTTAATTAACTGTTTATTGAAGTTTATATGAAAAAATTGCATGACACGTGCAGTGTAGCGCGGCATACATTGCCAAAGTAGAATTAAATTAAGTATTTAAAGGCATAATAATAAATTGAAGCGGAATTTGCCAAAGTAGTAATGAATTAAGCACTGAAAAGCATAATAAATAAGTTGAAGTGGAATATGCCGAATTGACAAAATTACATAGCCGCGGCGAATGAAGGCTGTTGCCCGTTCAGAGTTTAACAGTTAACTAACTAGACTGCTGCGAGCGTAGTGGGACACGCTGGCAGCAGTTTAGCGGGGGGAAGACGTTACTGCACGCGCCCGCCGTTTACATATGCAGATATTGAAAGGTATAAAGTTTAACACTCGTCAATTATGGTTGGAAAATAGTCCTATCACCAGAGATGCTAAAAAAACACTAACTATACCATGTCATCAAAGTTTAGCACATGCGTCTGCTTTAAAATGTCATTTAGCTTTGAAGGAAGACTTCATTTTGAATAATATGTTTAGAAGAATAAAAGCAATCTTAAAAGGATGCTACAAATGTCAAACAGCACGACATCCGAATCTTCACACCTACGTAGATATGCAAAATATCAAGACACAGGAAAAGGAAGAATTAGTAGCAGTAGACTTCCTGGGCCCACTTCCGTGAGCTATTCACGGGGGTACAAAGCACATACTTGTATGTATAGATGTGTTCACCAAGGCAGTTCGACTCTACGCTATTCGAAGACCCACCACTAAAAGTGTACTGAATGTCATACTACTCAAATACGTACCGAAGTATGGTCAAATCAAAAAGATATTGAGTGACCAAGGTAAACAATTTCAAAATAAAGCATGGACAGAAACGCTAACTCAGCACGGCATACAGCCAGTGTTAACATCAATACGACATCCACAAGGAAACCTTGCTGAAAGGGTAAATAAAGAGTTAGGAAAACATTTACGCATCTACTGTAATGAACAACATAACCGATGGGCAGAGTACATATCATTTTTTGAACAAGCTATAAATGCTACATACAGTGAAGCTACGGGATATACACCGGTGGAACTGGAAACAAATAAAAAACCTAATAGATTCTGGTTGAGAAACATTGATAAACCTCCAAACCAAAACCTGCAAATTCCATTGATTCACAAGTACGATCATGCGAAGAAGAGGATGGAAAAACTTGGAGAAAAGAGGATCGAGAGGTTCAACAGAACGCACAAACTCATCACATTCCACGAAGGAGAGACAGTGCTACAAAAAAGCAATCCTGTGCGAAAACGAATCGACAATACAGCAAAGAAACTATTCAGACTGTACGAGGGCCCTACTTATTACAAAGGAGGAAAGGACGACACACATTGATCGTCTACGATCCGACAAGAAAAAAACTATCGGAAAGTACCATGAATCAGCATTCCGTAAATTCTATGGATGAATAAATAAAAAGTCAACTTATAAATCCATGGGAGGGACGTAATCCACCCAGGGAAAGAGAAAAATTTTTTTAAGAACCCTTATAACCACTAATTGTGAGTTATAATAAAAATAAAATAAAATAAATAATTTCTGAGTAAGGAAATAAAATTCAAATTTTATTTTACCCAGCAGGGGAATTTATGCGATACGTTTAGCATAAGTATATGTATCAACCCCTGACTGAGGTATGATAACATACGAACGCACGTATGAGATATACAAGATGTAAATAATAAAAATAATGTAATAATTAAGCATTAGGTATAAGAGATAATAAAAGAAATAAACGTAGTATTTAATTTTAAATAAATCAACTATTGTAAGTGAGCCTGCATATGGAATTAAAAGCTTCGTTGGTTTTTAATCGTAGCGAAGGGGAGAAACTGACACGCGCTGACCGGCAGAGGTGACGTCATAGTAAAGGCAACCGCTTGTGTATCAGTCTGCGTGTGTGTGCTAGTATACATGTGTAAACGAGAGACAGGTTGAATTATGCAAACGAGGGTGGAAGATTTTACACAGTTTTTTAAATACTGAACGAAAACCAGAAGTCACACGAATCAGCGACATATGTAAAAACATCGCTGGCGCCTGGCGCTTCAGTTTGGCGTTAAGTGGTCATTGATCGTGGGAACCGTTCAGCCACCGTATGAAATTTTGCCATAACTGCCATAATTTACACACCTTAACATTCATAATTTGCATAAAACAAAGTTTAATATTATACCTAACGATTGATGAAATAATATTTATAAAAAAGTGTGCGCTTCATAGAAAGACACGTAGGTTGAAATTAGCAATTAAATCGATCGCGCCGGCCTGTTCAGTGTTGTCAAAACAGTTTCCAACAGGCATGGGACGACGGCAGCAGTATGAAACCCCAGCGAGCGACACACTCTTTCTCACTCAGACTCAGATAAAGCTCAGATAATCCACGCATCTCGCAACCGCGAATTTTACAAAGTCATGTAAGGTTTCTAAACAGTATTACATAACTTGAAGTGCGATGGAACCGGCATTACGTCGGTGCAAGTAATAGTGGAACACGATTATTTTAAAAGACTATAAAATCGTAATCTACGAGAACTCGTATCGTCGATGAACTTCAAGAAATAACATAGAATTTCGAGACATCCACGAGGGACAAGATAAGAAGAGGAGAGGAACCAGAGCAGAAGACGAGAGGACGCAGGGACAGCCACATGCAGCTACATCCAGCCGTACATCATCACGACAAGAGGTCCACGTCAGAACTCAGCATCCAGGAGACGGAGCGAGGAATTTCACCGACGCAGAGACAGAGAAGGTGATACCGAAGAGGATCAACAAACTCGAGAGTCCAGATGACGGTAACGACAAAGTTAAATGGTTGCAGAAAAATGCAGGTGAAGTCAGACATTTATTTAATATTATAAATGACCCTGAAGTCTATCGAAAGAAAGCTCTAGATTCCATATACAAGTTTACAAAGAAATTAGTATATTTTTAAATTTTCATAATGAATAAATAAATGTTCAAAGTATAATTGATAACAGAGAATATAACTGTAGTAATCTCATAAATAAATGGTCAAGGAAGAACCATATTTTTATTATATTTTTGTATTTGATTACATAATTAAATTCAAATATGAGAGTTACGTAATTTGAAGATTGCTAATTAATTGAGACATTAAATAATAGAATCAATTAAAGTAATAAATGTTCTCTATTAGTAGTTTAATTAATTAAAAGTTTTTATTAAGTGGTATATATTAAAAACCACACTTGCAAAGACAAGATGAATATTAAATTTTATACGTTGTCACCGGACAAAAAGGCTTGCCGCATGACAAATGGCGCCAATCGTACACTCTAGTTATATTGGTGGTCCTAAAAAGGACCGAGTGGTGAGAACGGTGATGTTGGTAGTGCCGCGCTGAGATGTTCGGCGGCTGCGCCCGCTGTTCGTGGCGTACTGCAGTCCTCCTCTTCTTCCGGCACCGGTTGTAGAGTCGGCTGCCGGCCCAGCGAAATCCATCGCTGGCGCGGAACGGGAGTGCGAAGACGCAAGAACGGCGCCGATGTCGTCCGAGAGAGGAGAGGAGATGAAGTGCGTCCGATGGCGTGGCGATGAAGAGTGCGTAAACATTTTGCATTGCATTGCATTATGGATGCGGGGTGTCTGTGCACCCGTGGCTTGATTGCAGCATCTGGATCGTGTCCAATGGCTGCCAGAAGTAAACAGAGTGCTGGTACTGTCGACTGGTGACCTAAAACTGGAAAAGGAAACCGCCAACCAGTTAACTGAGAAGGCGGGGGAGTATAACTTTTTTGTTTAATGCACTGCCGCTGGTACCGATTCGAGCAACAGATGTTGCCCGTTTCAAGTCCAGTCAGCAGACGCCCTGAGGGCGTCGGTCGCTCCCCGCGAGGCGGAGAGCCTCCGTGCTAGTGATTGATGACAGCGACAAGCAGCCGGCTCAGCGTGCTAGGAGGTGGACAGGAAGGAGAGAAGGACAGTTTGGTGAAATACTCTGGTCTAGGACTGATGATTACTTGTTTTTATTTAATTTAAAGAGGATGGTGTTATGGCGGGTCATCAAGAAGCGCCCGAGGGCGCTTGACCCGAATGGGCGGTGGTGGTTCTGATGCACTGATGGTTCGTAGGTACGGGAAGGTGGAGGTCGAGGCTTTAGCAAAGAGAGTTAGAGCCAGCGACCGGACAAAGGAAGTCAAGGTAGGAACACGGAGACCCCTTCGAATCACGTCGTTCCTTACAAACCAAGGGGACCCCGTCAAGGATCGGAGTGTTCGGGACTGGAAAGCTTCCAGCCTACATCTGTTGGTGGTGGATAAAAGAGACCACCAGGCGGGTGCCGCATAGGTCAATACAGACCTGAGAAATAGTAGATAGATGGTAAGTTTCGTGCGCATGGCCAGGCGGCTGCGACACGAGAGGAAAGGAGATAATTTGGCTCGGACGCCGCGAGCCTTGGCAAGGGTTTCCGTCACGTGGGCGTTGAAGCAAAGGCGACGATCTAGCCGAACGCCTAAATACTTCACCGATTCTTTGTAGGCGATGGGTCTCCCTGCTAGGGAGAGGGGCTGGCATCGGGAGATGGACTTACGGGTGAAGCAGATCGCCTCGGATTTCTCCGTGTTGATCGTCACCCGCCATTTCCGTAGCCAGTCCGGAAGCTGGTTCAACTGACGCTGCAGCTTTGTACTCGCAAATCGCGGGGACAGGGAGCTGCAGTGATACATAGCATCGTCAGCGAACAAAGACAACGTGACTCCAGGCAAGACAGGCAGGTCGTTCGTGTACACAAGGTACAGAACGGGGCCGAGGACAGATCCCTGAGGTACGCCGGCGGCGACGGGTCGAACTGAAGAACAGGACCCGTCGACGCTCACCCTGAAGGTTCGGTCGCTGAGATACGACCGGAGGAAAAACACTATGGTCGATGGTAGAGGGGAATTGGCAAGTTTGAAGAGAAGACCTTCGTGCCAGATTTTATCGAAGGCCTTGCTCACGTCCAACAGTACGGCGGCCGTAGCCGCTCGCCTGTTGGTGGCGTCTGACAAGTGCGTAACAACGCGGACCAATTGAAGCGTGGTCGAGTGCTCTCTGCGAAACCCGAACTGTTCGCTGCGGATGAAACCATCTAGCAGCGGCGAGATGCGAGCCAGCAGGAGACGCTCGAACACCTTCGAGATGACTGGCAAGAGAGAGATTGGGCGATAGCTTTCAGGAAGCATGCGCGGCTTGCGAGGCTTCGGAATCATTACGATGTTGGCTGATTTCCACAGGCGGGGAAAGTACTGTAGCCGGAGACAGGAGTTAAACAGCTCAAGAACGAGGTCAACGCCTGAGGCCGGGAGATTTTGTAGAGCAGCGGCCCCGATCCGGTCAGGACCGGGGGCGCGACGGCGATTTAGTCGGCAGATAGATGAAACTAGTTCACCCCTGTCGAACGGGAGGGCTGGGATTTCGGGAGGGCGGGAAAAATGTCCAGATAGGAAGTCACGGACTTCTGCCGAGTGGGCAGGGTCCGAGACGCCTTGGTGAACAGTAAATTGCACCTCCATGCAGTCGGCGAAGACCTCGGCCTTGCCTTCTGATGAAGATACAACCCCGTTCGGAGTTTCAAGTGGGTTGCGAGTTCTCTTCTCGCGGGTCAGTCTACTCGCCGCTCTCCAGACGGAGGCGTGGTCGACTTCAAGAGACTCGAGGTATGAGTCCCATCGATCAGAGTGTACGTCCCGCAGTAGCTGCTGGACGTAAAGAGACTGGGCCTGAAAGCGCCTTTTGACGCCGGGATCACGGGTTCTTTGCCATCTGCGGCGGAGATTGCGCCGTAGCCAGATGGCGTGGAGTACTTCCGCAGGTAATGCCGACTTACGATGATTCACCTCGAGAGTATATGTGTGTCGATCCATGACACCTTGGACCAACTCCTGAAGATGAGTGGCTCGGAGATCCAAATCGTCACAAGTGACGATCGGGTCCGCGGGGAGTGATGGTAACCGCCGTGAGAGCTCATCATGATAGGAGCGCCAGTTGACTGTCCTAACAATCGGAGCGGGAGGTCGGGGTGAGGCCGACAGCTCACGGGCAGTTATAAAAAGGGGATTGTGATCGGATGAGAGATCCGACACTGACGAGACCTGGATGTGATGGGTCACGTCCTTGGCTATGACAATGTCAAGGACGTCCGGTCGATGACCGGAAAAGGGGAAGTGAGTAGGGTCTTCTGGGCCGATGACTTGAAGTACCGGGTCGTCGGAGACGAACCGATACAGAGATTTTCCGTAGGCGTTGGCTACTCTGCTGTTCCAGGAGGGATGCTTGGCATTTAAGTCGCCGGCTACAATGGTTGGTAGGGGATGATCGAGGAGAGCGTCCCACTCCCACGTCGGGCGGTGGAGGTAGCCGCAGGCCGGGCCGGAGATACGCCGCAACAACGCGCAACTCCGATCCGCCAGCGTCTATCGCCACCGCACAACCTTCAACTAGAGATGTATCTAAAGGGGGTAGTGGCCTGTGGGATATCCGCCTGTGGACTAAGACGGCTGTCCCCCCCGAGGGGCGACAGCCAGGCCGTTGGGGACGATCCTGACGAAAACAGATGTAAGATGGCAGGTTGAAGGTATGGTAGCGAGCCAGATGAGTCTCGCAAAGGAGGACGACATCAGCGTCGTACTCCGTTACGAAAGTCATCAGTTCAGATCGTCGAGGGACTACCCCATGGGCATTCCACGCAACGATCCTAAGACTCCTAGCCATTCAAAGGAAGAAGAGGAAAGAGGGTAGACAGTGATTGAAACACCAGGGCGAGAACCGTGGTTGTATCTGGAGCAGACCTGATGTTGTTTACCAAAGTTTCAGCCCAGGCAGTCAGGGGGTCCACCGGGGCCCGGGAAGATTCCCGAGATTCCGGAAGACGGACCTGGCTGGCCTCGGCCGGTGTTTCAGATGGCGCAGGGCTCGGGGACGGACGTGGGGTCTGCTCAGTTGGGAGCTTAGGTCGATGGCTGGGGGCGGGCGGGGCCCGCTGAGGTTTTACAGGCAAGGCCTGTGGAACTTGTCGCTGACGGCGACGAGTGCGCTTCTGTTTGGAGCTCCGAGGAGCGGAAGGCGGGACTGATGTAGCGGCCACGGCCGCGTATGAAGGACCGGGCGCTCCGGCAGGCGCCGGGACAGAAGGGACTTCAGGCGGCGCCGAAACGTCGACTGCAGGCGGAACTGGGGCCCTGGGAGCAGCCGGAACTGCTGCCGGGGCCTGAGATGATGCTCCGGAGAGAGGTGGGAAGGCCTCTCTGCGGTTAGGGAGGGGACCTGCAACACGGCCTGCCTGCGCGCCAGGGCGAGCAGGAGTCCGCTGCAGCTTCATGGCTGATATAAAGTCCCTACATCCTCTATAACTAGCCGGATGGTCCCCGCCGCAGTTGCAGCAAATGGCCGTGAACCCCGTCTTGGGCTTATCACACCCACGATGAGGCTCAGTACATCGCACGCAACGCGGAGGGTGATTACAGAATAAGCTGGAGTGGCCAAACCTCTGACAGTTAAAACACTGCGAGGGGCCTGGCCGCGGGTCAAAAGTACGAACTTGCACCCGAAGGTGCAGGAAGTTTTGGAGGCCATAGACCTCCTCGAACTGGCCTACTTTGAGTAGTTTCACGAGGAAACTATTCACAGGACGGCGATCTTCCCCCTTGCCAGCATGCAGTACACTTACCGCCGTCGGCGAATAGCCTAAAGCGACAAGCTCCTGCCTGATGGTATCGGGGGCGGTCCAGGAAGGAAGTCCGGAAACAACAACTTTAATTTCGCGCTCTGAAGGAAGCGCGAAAGTATGGAAGGAGATCTTCCGATCGGTAAGAAACTGTTGGACCGATCGGAAGTCCGGGACTGTTGTGGCCGCAATTCGAAGCGAGGAGCCTTGGCACCTGGCCTCGAGTTTGGCCGAAGGAAGCAGATTCTGCAGGGAACGGATAATTTCCCTATAATTGCGATTGTCGGGAATGACAATCGGAGGAATTTTAGGCTTGGACACAGATTGAGATGGAGACTGAGTCGGATGGCTGGCGCTGTTACCGGGACTAGATACCCGATGCGTAGCAGCGGCCGGTGGCGGGCTGGCGACCAATTTTCGCTTGCGTTTGGCAGACTTGCCCTCCACAAGCGAAAATTCACCTTCCCCCGTCCCCACACTACACATCGACGCACAATCATCACTTTCACTTTCACTTGCACTAACTGTATGGGAAGGTAACGGGGTAGAACGAGGACTAGTACCGCAGGTTTCCATTAAGGTTACCAGCGGTGCCGGCAAAGGAACGGGAGTTGCGTTCGACGCCATCTCGGGATTAACCGAAATGAACGTCGAAGACGCAAAAAGGGCTAGGAATGAGTAACTTTCACCAGCACTGAATCACTACACTGACAGACAAAGAACACGAACACCAGACGCGCACTGCACACGAATCACAAAAACACTCGCGCACGACACAATACACTTCTGAAATTGTAGCACACTGATGGTTGAAGAACGATGATGATGATGATGAAGAAAACAGATTGAAAAAGATATTACTAACGGTTAAAAACCACAATCGCAAATGCGAAAAAGAGTAGCACAGCCTACCCGGGCAACAGCTCTAGGTAGACTCACGTAAACATTTTCTGCCGGCCCGGGTTTTATTAACTTACCGGGATCGCTGATTGGCTAGCTCCGAACACGTAGTTGGTCACGTCTCGGCGGCTGCTGATGCCGGATTGGCTCGCTGTGTCCACCGCTGGTACCGGAGAGCAGATGTTCGCATACCGCTTCCGTCACAACGTGTTAATCACGTTTTATAATAATTATATGTGTTATGTATTATATGTCTGTATAAATATTTCAGGTCATATATGTTTTATGTTTGTGTATAATATGTCTTAGAATATAAGAAATAAGATTTAAACACGTTATAATTACATTAAATTCGGATCGAATATAAGGGTTCAAATAGTAATTAACCCACACAAAACAATTAATAATATGATAATTTGAATTTTTAAATAATAAATCAAATGAATATGATTTTATTAACACAGTCGTACTAATTTCACAACCAGTACTAAATCCTCTGTACTCTTTACTTGTATTAAAATTATATAACGATATTCACGTGCTTATCCACACTCAATCAACGACCAAAGTGTGCGACCCAGCCGGGGAACATCAAGGTAAATACTGCAGAAGAAGAGTATACCTCCGAGACGTGGGTAAGTGCGGACAAATGAGTAAGAGCATATGTGTAAAAGTAAGTGTCTAAAAATAACGTTGTAATATATATAAATATAAATTTGTGATGTTATTCAATTTGTTTCTTCTACAAGTAGTATACATTTCGTATAATTTTTTTTTTTTAGGTGATAAAAAGAATAAACGAAATTTATACTACTTGCAGAAGAAACAAATTGAATAACATCACAAATTTATATAATTACTGCAAGAAACGTGGAGTTACTTATATAGAAAATTATATATATATATATATATATATATTCAATCACTTTCTGCTACAGTTCGTTTCTTGATATATATAAAATATTTAAAATTTATATTTATTTAACCTCAAGATGTTATTTTTCTCTTATTTGGAACATGTTTCGAGAACTCCTGTGTTCTCGTCCTCAGCCTTCGTGATCTTGTGTCTGGTGAAGTATTTGTGTGTTGGCTGGTCGCTATTTTGGTTTCTTGTTGGTCTCTGGTATTTTAAAATGGTACTATTGTGTGTGATTGTGGTGTATGTATTAGTATTTTGTGTATTTTCGATGTTGAGTGCTTTGAATATTGTGTCATGTTTTGTATTGATTTGTATTTGTTCAGATATTAGTTTGTTTTGTGTTTTATGTTTGTATATTTGTATATTTTGAGGTAAAATAAATACAAATTTTAAATATTTTTTATATATATATTATAACAACACAAATGGCACATTAAATTTATTTGTGTTCGAGGAGCCCCACGCTTTTCGGAGACAATTTATTTGTAACAACACAAATTGCAAATATAAATTTATTTGGGTAGCCCCACGATTTTGGAGCGCCAATTTATATAACACAACAAATTATATAACTTTAAGTACATTAATTTGTAGAGTGCCAAATTCATACAACATTACTGGTAAAGTGGTAAATTAATGGAGTTTGGGTGTAATTGTAATAAGAGTAGTCATTAATTGAATTGTAACGAGTTTTCATAATTTTATTCATAAACCACAAGCGTGTTTAAAAATTTCACTTACTTCGCCATAAATATTCATTATTATTCGCTTAAAAACGTTCAAATGTGGCAATACATTTATCATTAAATAAATCTTATATTCTACAGTAACAAAGTTATATTCTAAATATTTATTTGTTAATCTTAAAATTCGACTTCTCAGTCTGACTGTGTGCTTTACTGCAGTTTTGTTTTATTTTCTTTATATATCTTTCAACTACGTTAATTTATGTATTGCAATAAATAACGTACAACTGCTACAACTGCTTCCAGCGACGATCTCAACTGCACTCTGTGTCCAGCGACGATCTCAGCTGCTACACTGCTCCAACTGCTCCTTGGTTCTGCAACACGACTGCTTGGCTCGTCCTAAGACTGCTGCTAGTCCAGTGAATGCCCTGAAGCTGCTTCACGATGCTGCACTCCAATGTCCACAACTGCTGATCACCTTCGTCCTCTTTGAAGTCCGTTGGTCACCTCTTGAACCCAGCACAACTGACACCAGCTTTTAATGTTGTAACCTATCGAGTGGCTGCTAAGTTACAACTGTTTTGTTTGACGTGTTTCCGGAGGTGAAGTTAAATCATTAGAATGAACCGTTCTTCTTGAAGACAATTTATTGTGATTAGCAAAATACAAACGAACTTTTACAAGTTACTTTATACAAACTCTTCTTGACAAACTATAAGTCAGTTAATTCAATTACTGATTTAAACTCTAAGTACCTTCAGTTACTAGTACTTAGTTCACAAATTAATGTAACTACTTTTAGTTACTTCAAAAATTACAAAAACAAACTATTGACAACATCTGGTTTTCCGGTTTTCCAACACAGATCAAAGTCAAAATAAAAATGAGAAAAGATATGCAAGTTCTCTGGGACCGCTTACAATCAGATATGTCTTCTCCAGCGAATGCTACAGTTTTTATAGTACATCATCGTGGGTGTAACACTTAATTTTAGTGGTGGGACTGTTCCCTCCTCTTAATTCTACATCCTTAACTATCATAGGCTAAAACTAGTTGGAGTATGTGTAGTTTCATACAATTTTTATAAGACTTTCTATTATTCGTCAAAGACTGTATCATGTGACCCTACGTCACGATTTGGGGTGTTTTACCTCTAAGATTAAAGTTCTCACGGAATAGAACACCTGCTTTTACCAATGTTCACACGGAGTACACCACCTGGCTTCACACTTGTGACCAATTACTTGACTCCCCCAAAAGGATATCAAATTTGTGTGACATTTTATATTTCCTGTCTGGACCTTGTCAACATTATTTCTTATTTGATGTGTCTCGCCAGAGTTCCTACGATTATCACTTCCTGGACAGTCACGCTTATTGAGAAAGGGTGAGATACTATTCACGACCCTGGGAAAATTTCCTAAAACTAATTTTATGTTCAAAACATATGCTACAGTCTCGTATACACACCTGACACCTGTCCCTTTTCTCCACACAACTAAGAATTTCTTATATTCTCACTCTAAGTAACAATTATGCTACAAGTACATTAAGTACAATTGACAATTACAACAGTACTTCTATTTGAAGGGCCTTGACTAGACAATCTATTACTTATCAGTGTAGCATCCATCAATGGGTAACGTAAGAGTAAGGATGGCAAGTGGGAAGGGGGGGATGGTTGCAGGGTTTGGTAAAACAATGGGCCCGAAATGCTTATTTGTATAGGGGCCCGGAAATCCTCTCGACAGTCCTGGTGGTAGTAGTAGTAGTAGTAGTAGTAGTAGTAGTAAATTATGTTATTATGTGTTACTTGTATTTTGTATTACGTGGAGTGCATAGAATTGCGTAGTTTTAGAGTATTTGATATACCAAACGTTACGTTTGATTTGTATAGTATTTGAAAATATCTACGACAATCGTTGCATAGTGGACGGCGGTGTATGAAGGTATCGTCATAGATGCGCCGAGTTCTATTTCCGGTAACATTTATGACATCAATTTGGCATTTAAAAGGCATAATAAAGCTAACGTCTTTCTAATTTTCCTTGATGGGGTAACATTGTGAGCAGGACCTGAATGTAGGGTGTACTAACCGTAAACATAATCACACACACACACACACACACACACACACACACACACACACACACACACACACACCAAATGTTCACTCATTAAAAGGAATTTTACTGCTGTAAGTAATACTACTTTTGTAATAAAAATAGAATTACCAAATTTAGTGCAATCTGTTGTTTTAATCTGTACCGTACGCTGTAGGCCTATTTGAGTATCATTTTTTCGGTATCTGCTTTGTACACTATAATATACAGAATTGTCCTTGATTACAACTTCTTTAGTGTCAGCCGGAGATAAGATCAATATCATTAAAGCTAAGTATACACGCCGGTACCAATCTGAGAGCTTGACCTTGATGACAGCTGGCAAGGACAACAGCTAATAGTCAACTTAAAAATATCGTCTGTTACTCTATAGGTGACTATTTGCATTACTTTATACCGGATCATATTTTAATAGTTTGCGCTCATTTATAACAATTCTTTTGTATACTTAAATTTATACATCTTCTGAGTAGTAGTTGAATACTAAAGCTGTAAATTATTATTGTAAATTGTAAATTTCTTCAAAGAAGCATCGAATAAGTACGCGAGCGTAAGCATTTTTTCATCCAGCGGGGAACTTTTTTCTAAACCAGTGGACCTATACTTTTTTTTTTGCTTAACCGTTTTCTGAAAGTCCAAGTAAAATTAAAAGATCACAATACGAGAAAGTGTTGTGGAAAAGTTTTGAGATATCAAGGATGTAAGCAGAGCTTAGCGGAGACAGAAAAGACGGGAGTTGTGTTGTGCTTATGTATACGTGGTGGGGTGGGATGTGTAAGCTTGTATGTTATAATATTAAACACACACACACACACATTGTTTTCTTATACGCCTCTTTCGTTGAATCAGTATTGTTTAAAATCGTAAAACAAAATTTATAGTTTATAAACAACGTTGACTATACTGAACAATTATGAGTCGACGATATATGCGTTGAAATAAGAAAATAAAATAAATACGAAAAAATTCGTACAGTTTTTTCGTTGTTTATATTTCAAAGATGCAAATACTCCGATATGAAAACATGAGAGGTCTCTCTACCTCACTCACACACACACACACACACACACACACACACGGACGCAACACATAATTCGAAGAATAGACCAAGCTATTGCATACTGAAAATGTAAAACACATTTTGAAATAAAGTAAATACAAACTAATATCCTAAACGTCGTAAATATAACTTACCATAATGTCCAGGACACCCAGTACTTTGTTTTTATGAGCTTCTGTTGTTTCCACCAAACACTCGATTTCCTTGCACTATTTTTCGTAAAAAATGCATTAAAGTAAACACTGCATACAAGTTATTTACATATAACGATGTCTAAATACACATTTGTCGTAAGAGTTACAGGATAAATTAATACAGTAAATAAAATTGGAAATATTATAATAGACGCACTACTAAAATGCACTATGTAAATTATTCCGACTGATGGAAACATTTCGATACCGCACATATCTGCGTCGGAATCTGTTTCCGGCTCACAATCACTGCCACTCTCACTATCTAATGAAATCACAAACCTATCGGTTTCTTCGTCAATAATTATGTCTCTTTCACAGTATTCCCTCTCTAATCTTTTAACTCTATCACACAGAGGTTTCCGGTCATCTTCGGACAGTTCAGCAAATTTTCGTTCACACAAAGCAATTACATCTTTCATTTTAGATGTAGTATTGTGTTTTGCAACATGCCCTTTCACGATAGACCATATCATCTCGATCGGGTTTAAATCGGGATGATATGGCAGAAGTCGCAGTGTCGTATGACCATGTGCTTTCAGTAGGTCGTCAACTACGTACATTTTCTTGTCACTCTGGTTGTTTTTTATAAGCGTTACAAGTTCAAGCTTCAACATATTTGTCGGAAATGGGACACTGTTATCCTCTAACCATTTTATCATGTCCTCCTTTTTGGAATTCGAGGTGGGTACCTTATTTATCTCCACACTGTGATAGGCTGCATTATCCATTACAACAACACATTCAGGAGGTAGGTTGGGAAGAAGTTTCTCTTGCAACCATTTTATGTAATTGTCTTTATTCATTTGGTGATGGTACTCGCCACTCTTTCTTCCAGCCTTCCACATTAAAAGACAATTCGGTATGCAACCCATTTCGCCTACAGCGTTGATAATTATCAGCCTTTAGCCTTTAGATATTGTATACATTTTGCACTGTCGTCTCTCCACGATTTAGATGACACATGACTAGAGAGAATATATGACTCGTCCACATAAACAATTGGTCTTTTCTCTTCCCTGTGCTTAATGAGACGTTTTAAATAGTGAATACGTTTTTGGCGTAAGTTACTCTTTTCAATAAGAACTTTCCTGTTACTTGGGGTAGCTTTCCACTTAAAACCTAATGATTTCAAAATGACTCTTAAACTACGGTCGCTACCTTTAAAATTAATATTTTCTTTAAGTTTTTTCCTAATTAAGCCCTATATCTGCGGTTGGAAGTCTCCATTCAGCCACATACACTTCATGAACTGTTCTACGGACAACGCATTTATCGAAATCGTCGATACCAGTAACAGGTTTGTCCCTTTTATATTTCTTTGGAGTCAAAAATGAACATGTTGGACTGCCATGCTCACCCATTTTCTTGGCTTCTTGCAATATTTTCTGAACTACCGTCCTTGAAACTCCACATGCAGCTGCTGTTCTCTCTTGGCATTTTTGAATAGGTACAATAAAGCCGTCGTTACATTTTCCAGTTTTCATTATTGCTTGTGCTTCTTTTTTCATGAAATCATAAACGTTTTTTATTATTTCCCTTCTCTGACTATGCAGTTTCTTGCCTTTTAATGTTGATACAAACTCTGACCTATTTGCCAAAATTGCGAAGCACAAACACAAAAAATATGAATAAACAATTGAAGACTCACTACACTAACAAGACGCACCAACAAGTATAAACAAAATGGTACAACACAGATTACGCAATACACTTCGAGGCGTAGCCGTACACTGAAGTAAAAAAATCCACTCATTTGCAAGCCGTTGACAGCGGATGTTTTCAGTTCCAACTGCATACAACCCGTCCTTCCTTACCCCGCCTGTCTGAACTGTTTCAAGGTCAAGCTCTCAGATTGGTACCGGCTTGTATACTACACGGCTCCGTTAACACAGAATCCGGAGAGGGGAAGCGTAGCAGCACTGGCACTGCCAGTTGCGCGGGGGTTCAGTACGTTCCCTTACGCTACTTGACGTTTGTACAGTCAAAGTACTTCAGTAGGCAAGAAAGAATTTTACTGTACTGAGAATCAACTGTTATTATTTGCAGTAGTATTCTTTACTTTTCTGTATATCATGCAATTAGCACCTACTGATAATGGATTACGAGTTTATTACAAAAATTACCCCACGTGAAAAGAACGCCTCTTTTTATTAATGATATATAAAAAAAACATTATCAGTCACATCAAATGTATTACGTCGTTCATTTAATTGACTACAGTTAATTTGACTAAACATCAATGCAAACATACCCCCCCCCCACACACACACACATACAGTGTGTTAGTTTTTTTTAAACCAGTGTTTATACCTATAGTTTTCTTGCATATAATACTGTCAAGGTACTATAAGACACAATTATTAAAGAGTTAGACGAATTTCAACATAACAGCTTATATAGCCCGTATGGCCCGTTTGATGTGAGGTGTTATAATGTAGTATCAAATGCGTTTCGGTTAAGTTATAATAGGTCATGTGACAAACACAGTGGCTGAACTGAGAAACATCTTAACAAACAAAACAGATACACGTTAACAAACATTGTATTGCATAACTTATGTCTGGACTGCACGGAAGGACGATTCCAGAAACAGGACCATAGTGAAGTGAACGCAGAAGGATATAGCCCATCTCACACTGAAAAGTACTTCTCAGAATTATCAGTTCTCATAAGAACGGAAATTAAACTAACTCCATGAAATGTGTGTGTGTATTTTATTATATCACCTTTACACACCTTTTATATAATATTAATTAATTAAAACATCAAGAAAAGGAACTGTACCACGTTATTACATGTGCATAACTTACTTATCCGTTACGTAAATTTACTTACACGTTAAATACAAATAAAAACTGAAATTACCGTTGGCTTCTTCAGAAAAAATAGAATACAAATAAGATTTTTTTCAAATAAGACATTTTGAGCATAGATGCATTTAGATGAAGCATAATGGAAAATAGTATTTTAAACGTTGAGCAGTTCATTAAAAATGTGCAAAAGAGAAGAAAGATCATATATTTTGTACAGAAAATTGAGCGCTTTATTGCCATTAAAATTCAAGTAGCGTTAGTGGATCACTATAAAACGATGTAAAACAATAGTAGGCTAATAGCCCAGTGGTTTAAGTCGTTCTGAGGACAAAATTGCCCAAAAAATCCTACTGATCTCGATTTTTGTATACAGCTTTATTTCGACGTCCTGAATAACGTGTGGAAAGTCACAATGCCAATCGTGTACGCGTCTTGAGGTCACAAAAAATGTATTTTTTTAATATCTCGCTTCCTATTGGTCGGACGACAATAGAGGAGGGTATCAAAATTGTAGACCTCACTATTCTCTATAAAAAAGGTCCAACAAATTTTTACGTAGACCCAACGGTTTATCAATTAACGTGCATCTTAATTTTGGAGCAAAGCATATAGGCTACAGTACTACACTCTTTATATTCTATTCGCTCTTACGGCACAGTTATGGATAACATACCTTGATATGGTTGCAATAGCGTTCGATTTCATTCGTGCTGAGAGATTGGGAGGGCCATCTTACTGCTGTAAAAAAAAATGATTCCGTATTTTCATGCTGCCGGTCATTTTCTTTATGCCAAGTCGACGCATTTATACCTGCAGGATATGCTGGTATTAGAGAAAAATATGGATCAATCCACTTTTCAAAATTTCAAAGAAGGACTTTTTACAATAAAACGATCGAATAAATTTAATTGCGGAACCTGGACTGACATAGTAATTGAACAAACCCTGATGAAATCTATGAAGACTGAAGACTGTCACGAGGAAGAAGTACCCGTGAAAGCGTCTTGTGCAAATGGATATATGGGATGCACGCAATGAATGTTGTTTGCTATGAAATTTAAAGATTTAGTAATGTATCATTAAACTCCACGGAGCAACATGTCGACTCAAGAGATTCGCGCATTAACAGAGATAATGCCGATGTAAAAAAAACTCATTGAATGGTTCACACTACACTATCCTTTTCCAACTAACAATCAAATTGTGTCAATATCAACCGGAGTTATGGGCGATGAAAAGATAAACTGTCACAATGCCAAAGAAATACGTCTACAGTCCATAGAAAAATCATTGGAGAAAAATTTAATAATTTAAAATTTAAGCGCGCCAATAGAGTTCTTTCTCTTTCGTCAGCTAACAGCTCCGCCGTAGTCCATGGTTGTAAGGTTCCTATTGACCCATTATTACTCTTTCAAAGAATAAGTTTGAATAAAAATTCGATGAACATCTCCATGATTTTTACAATATAAATTGAGTCCGTATCCAGTGGCACTTTTCGACGATGCTGGCATACGGAAAATTACAAAATTAAAAATCTACAGTTTATTCGAACCCATTACTGCTGAATTCCATGGAGCTAACATCAAATATGTCATAGATGGAGGATTTATTCTTCACAGTGTGGAATGGCAGAGAGGTGATACTTTTGGTTGTGTTCTTACAAGATATGTTGACTATTTACAAAAACATTATGGCTCAAATTTAGTTGTAGTTTATGATGGCTATTGTGACAACAGTCAAAATATTAAAGCAATGGAACAACTTCGACGAACTGCAGCTGTAACTGGATCTGTCCAAGTTCTTTTCAAAGAAACTATGGATGTGCTTATCAGCCAAGAAAAATTTCTTTCCAACCAATTTAATAAAAATAGATTAATTCAGATGCTGCTCCAAAAATTAATTCCGCTTATCGGCTCGTGACGTTGCCGATGTATTAATAATCGAAACAGCTATTGAAGAATCACAACTTAATACCACAGTCGTTGTTGGGGAAGATGTCGATCTTGTGATTATTTTAATAGGGCATACTCTTCCGCATCAGAACATTATGAAACCTGGTAAAGGAAAAAATGAAATTATATTCTTGGATTTCGTTGTCAATTACGTGTCCGTTACTTAACTAAATATAATTATTTTACTACGACTCGGAACACAAAACTTTTTATGGGTAGAAACGTTAAAGTTTTACCTTATAACCTGAACCGGTTTTCACTTTTAAAAAGCTTCTCCAGAGGTTTTAAAATTATATTCTTCTGCAAGCCTCAACAATTTTATTCATTGTAAAAAAGTAGGGGGAAAATGAGAGTTCAAACGCAGAAAGGAATTCCCCCCAGGCCATATCTGGACCACAGCATCCGCGACTTTTTCGTTGATCTGTGTCAAGATCCGCGAACCGCTGGACCCACAGCATCCCGATGGACCACAGCACCGTGAATTTCCGCAAATAAATTTTTTATTTTTTTAATTTGGTTTTTTTATTTTTTTAATTAAATTTATTTGGTGGGATGAGGTTCAATGGACCACCAGCATCCGTGAATATAATTTTTTATTTTTTTAAGAAAGCTGATTTGCATATCAGTGGGTGGTGTTGGGTGGGAGGTTTTTTTATTTCATATCAGTGGGTGGGGGGGGTGGTTCCAACTCGAAGCATTATAGTGTATACTAAAATATATGATCAGGTGTACCAACCTTTGCATGAGTTCAAATTTGTTGTGTGTTATAATGTATATTAAATCTATATGATCAGGTGTACCAACCTCTGTAGTATTATTATAGTGTATAGATATTTTATATGAGCAGGTTTGTCAACATTTTCTGTGGCGGGGGGAGGGAAATTCAAATATGTGTTATATTGTGTATGTATAGAGCAGATCTGTCAACATTTTTTTCTCTTCTGTGGTGGGAAATTCAAACTATATGATCATAATTGGTACTCTCTCTCGCTCTCTCACACGTTGTGTATGTCTCTCCCTCTCTCTCACTCTCTCTTGTTGTCAAACCGTTCTCCTCTCTCTCTCTGTGGTCAGTACCGAGCGCATGTATATGAAATTAGAAAGTTTATATTTATTCGACAAATATTAACGTTCTCTCTCTCTCTCTCTCTCTCTCTCTCTCTCACTCTCACTTGTTTCAACTGTGTCAACGTCCTCTCTCTCTCTCTCTCTCTCTCTCTCTCTCTCTCTCTCTCTCTCTCTCTCTCTCTCTCTCTCTCTCTCTCTCTCTCTCACTCTCACACGTTTCAACTATGCAAGGTTTCATACCCTTTCTCCTGTCTCCCTCTCGTACATTGAGTAGTCGGTGTGATGAATAAATAATTTTAGCCCTCTCTCTCTCTCTCGTTGTCAAAACGTCGTTTTCATTTTTCAATGTATTAAATAATTAATTAATAGTTTTATAATGCAGTCAGTGTGATTGATCCTTGTTAGAAATATATATATTCGGCGTCAATGAACTACTTACCTGTTATGTTGTTACAGATGACAAATCCATACGTTAACGGCTTAGCAATCTGGTACAATACTTCTGTTTTAAGGTTGTAGTTTACACACACACACACATAGGTTCAGTAGTGTATAGCGAAATAAATTAAAATTATACACACACATGAAAACGGCGGCTGAAATTCATACAAATCTTCTGATGTAACAGTTCACAAAAAATAAATTAATTGTACACATGTTCAGAGGTGTAGAGTGAAATAAAATAAAGTCATAATTTGTTAATGATTAAATATATTTTAACATTCACAATATAAAATTCACAATTAAATAAATACATTAGAAATTTATATTTTTCGAAAGTTTATATATAATTGTGTGTCGTACTTGTAGAAGAAGCAACCTGCAACATAACAATACAACAACAACATTAAAATCATGTTAAATATCACACACACACACACACACACACACACACACACGCACACGCATACGTAACGTAATCACACACATACATACATACAACGTACACACGTTTGGGTTACACCACACGCGCACGCACACACACACATATGCACACGCACACACATACGCATACGCAACGTAATCACACCCATACATACAACGTACACACGCTTGGGTTACACCACACGTGCACGCACACACACACACACAGACGTACACGCACACATACGCAACGCGCCCACACACAGACGCAAACGCAACGTAATCATACACATACATACAACGTGTACACGTTTGGTTTGAATCATGTACATGTAGGGCCAATAAACAGATAACAGATTTAAATATGCTATAGTCATTGTAAGACGTTACAATCATTGAAGTGTTTAATAAGTAAATTGTATGTATCACTGAATAATAATAATATAATCGTTCTAGTGTTATCGTTTGCTGCAACAGGTAAAGCAGTTACAAATAATTACATATAGGTTCAGAGGCGTATAGTGAAATAAATTAAAAATCCATTCATCAAAACTTTGTAAATTAGAATCTGCACTACATTCAAACATACGCACACACACAATGATAAAGAATTGTTTATTAAAAGTAGTTTGTTACCTTAACGAGGTACGATTTCCATATGTACTGTTTGATTCCTCATGCCTCGAAACACGAGATGTAGGTCGCTGGGGCTTATATGACGGAGCTCTTCATCTGTAAAGACGCAAGCATACCTCTTAGGTAGATATACACGATAGCGTAGCTCACCATCTTCCAACGTTACAAGCACAGACTTCCCATATCTTGTGTCCACATGCACCATGTTAACAATCGGATACTGCTTGTTCAATGTTAATTCTGCACACCGTTTGTACTCAATAGCAGAAACTGCATTGAATTTTGTGATAAACGACATTATTTATGAGAAGTGAAGACGTCTGTATCAAACTAGGTGGAACTAAACAATGACTACAAAGAAGACTAGTGAAAGTAATGATGGTGGTGGTGATGTGGTCATCAGGAAAGTTCACGTTCATCGCCCGAAGCTTTGCATGTACATACACACAGGCAGAATTAGCGCTGTTACAAAATATATATATTAGGAAAGTCAAGCCCACAGACTACTAGAAATAGTTATCGTTTGAAAAAAAAGAAACCGCACATTACGAACTAATATCGTTACAATAATAATAATACATAAACTTACGTTTACGGTCGTCCAAACTGAAGTATGGAGTGACAATAACTATAGATATCACAGTAAGAATTTTTGTTGTTGTTTTTAACAGGTGATGTTTTTCATCCCCTGAAGCTTTGTATGCAGAATTATGACTGTTACATAATATATATTAGGAAAGTCGACAGAAATAGTTATCGCCTGCAGCAAGAATTTTTGTTGTTTTTAACAGGTGGTGTTTTTGCATGTACATACATGCAGAATTATGGCTGTTACATAATATATTAGGAAAGTCGACAGAAATAGTTATCGCCTGCAGCAAGAATTTTTGTTGTTGTTTTTAACAGGTGGTGTTTTTGCATGTACTCCTCTTGTTTTGATATGGTATTTATTCTATGATCCATCCTTCTTGTTCCTATAATAATAACAGTACCTGCTTCATTATCATATACATTATGTGCTATATATAAATATATACATAAGGCTTTCAACACACACATCATAAATCCAGAACAGGAAAGGTATTATAACAAATATTACGAAAACAAGTACGCATGGTCACGTACATAGATCAACGTTTAAACAAACAGATTAATACCTGAATAAATTTTTTTTGTTTTAAACAGGACAGCGTATTATCTATATAACGTTCTGTTTCAGATAAGAATAGTTTGAATATAAAATGAAAGGGTACGTTGTATTTTGTTATGAGAAAATGCATTTCTAAATTTCATTACATTTGACAAAAGATCTTATTGATCAGACGTATGAGTAATTATATTAATCCTTATGTAGAAAATACGCACGCATTCGTAAAATATAGCACTCAGGTGTAGGGCAATTAATCCTTTTTTGTATTGAACGTATTTAAGTAGGTCTACTCGTGATATCAGTAAATTCTGTCTAAATGTATAGTACATAAACGTACCCAGTAATCGCTTCTTGAGTTACTCGATTGATGTTCATGTTAAACGATTGATGACTCATGTAATAATACAGATTAACCTCGTATAATAATAATGACAGGACAGTGTATTTAGAACACTTAAAATTGGAAATCTACAAACACATCAAAAATATCTGTCAAACAAAAACACCGTTCTTGACAACAGTAACTGACCTAAGCACATGTGCTTCATTAGGCAACAGACCAAAAAATCAAATAGACGACTATAAGCACAATTTAAATAAAATCTGAATATTCAATAAAATTATGTTTTTTTTTTTTTTTACTTAGTAACATATGCAAATCTTTTACTTACCTCTTAAATGTTGTTGTTGTTATACACAATAGTCGATTGTACGATGAGTGTCTCATACAAATGAGAAATAGTGACAGGTCGTCTTGTGTGTATATATATATCATACGGCGGTAGCGTACACGTTTGAAAGTTGATACACATTAAATTCTCTCTCTCTCTCACACACACATTACAGAGATTGATATTAATTGCATGTATGTTCAGAGGTTTGGTGTCTAAATCGATGCATTTTACTTTCACTTTCTAATTTGACACATGGCTTACTTCCATACATAAATAGCTATCGTCTACGAGTGTTGCTAAACGAAATTAAAAAATGTTGTAATACATAACGTCCTATGAAATAAATATGGTATGTTTTTAGGACAGCCAAAAGCATGAAAGTATTATTTAAATCTGTATGGAAGTCATATATAAATATCGAGTCAGCGCGACACAACGTAACATGATTCATGTCAACGTCGTATGTATGTGTGTGCGTGTGCGTCTATGTGTTCGTGTGTGTGCGTGTTTGGTTACGTTGCGTATGCGTCTGTGTGCGTGCACGTCGGATGTGTGCGAAAATAAACTTAATTTTCTTGATCTATCAAATAGTTGGTCTAAGCGTACATGTATTATGTAATTCATCTCTTTTTCAGTCATCTACGTAAGTGCATTTGAATTATTTGCGCATGCGCATAACAGCTTTTTAGTACAGTTGCACACACACACACACATCGACACTCACTTGCAACAACGTCTTACTTATCACACGTTCATGCGCTACAAATTGATATATAAAACGTTTAAGATACACTATAAGTACGGGACTTAGCATTGTAAGCTTCGAGGTTACGCAATAGTAACAGCTCTTCCCCGCCCCTTGCCCTCCAGCGTTGTCGCACGTTACACTTGGTTATGCTTTGTCAAAGGCGGGGAGGGCGGAGAGTGAAGCGACATGGCAATACAGCAGTCGCCTCGAAGCTTGTATTGATACGTCTCACATTAACATAATACCAGCGTTATAACCGTACCTTTTGTTTTTCAGTATTCATTCATTCTCAGTAAATAAATAACACTCGTCAGGGTAATATGTCAGTTTATTACAAACCGCGAAGATGTCGGCTACTCATGATTTTAGTATTGAAAGTGAAAGAATAAAATCGTTCAAGTATTGGGAAGTGACGTTTATCAGCCCCGACGAGTTAGCGTTTGCGGGGTTCTACTTCTACCCTAGAAATTTCGATGTTTGTGGACATAGTATGTCATTCGTAGACGATAGAGTGGAAAGAAGGTGACAAACCTATGAAGGAACATGAAAAAGTTTCATCTACATGACAATTTCTAAACGATGTTAAGAGTGAGACTTTTCATACACGCACCAATAGACATAGTATGTATGACTCAAACGTTAATTCGCATCAGCAAGTTTGCACGCTACATAATTACAAAAATAATTTCTTAACTGTGACAATTGGTATTGAACTTTTTACCTTGTTCAGTCTGCTCCTCCCCCACGTTCCTGCTGAAGGTTAGCTAGTCGTGGTTTTGGACTTGATAATGATTGAGACACTGAAAGACCTCGTCCGAAGCATGACAGGTAGCAGTTCAGCAAGTAAGCAAAACAAGGTTGGAATTACAGAGACTGCTTATTTAAATAACAATTAAGATGAATGAAGATGATTCGTCAATTTGATACCTGAAGGAAGAGAGAATGTACAGGTGAACATATGGACGTAGACTTGTCAGTTTGGTTATTCCCGCCGTTACCTCGACACTTCGAGCTGTTACGACTTTTTTAACTCTACAGTCACATTAAATTTGTAAAGTGGGCAACCAGAGTATCCTATCGAGGTAACAACGTCCCTTTCTGCTAAAACCTCTGTGTAGTAGTCAGTGAGTTGACGGAAGAAACGGTAATGGAAGTAATCATAATCAGCTGGAAGGATTAAACAAAGGATGGTGTTCCGGCCTCAAACAATTAAAGAGTCTAGAGCTGGCCACTCCAGCGCTTCCTCGGACGTCCCAAACCTCTCCGTCCCTTCTGCTTGTAGTTCCATAATTATTTGGGAATGCGGCAGTCATCCATTCGGCAAAGATGTTCCCACCAATTCAGACGATACTAGGCAATCCTGTCGCGTATACTCATAATATTCTGTTAATGCCGTATATATATATATATATATATATATATTACATTTAATATTTATAATTAAATTTACCTCAAGATGTTATTTTTTTTTTCCTTTTTTGGAACATGTTTCGGGTACTATCTTGTACCCATCCTCAACCTTCCGGTTTTTTTGTCTGGTGAAGTACATATGTGTTGTTGGTTGACTATTATTATTATTACTGTGGCTTCCTGGTGTGTGTGTGTGTGTGTGTGTGTGTGTGTGTGTGTGTGTGTGTGTGTGTGTGTGTGTGTGTGTGTGTGTGTGTGTTCGCGTGTGCGTGTTTGGTTACGTTGTGTACGTGTGCGCTCGTTGCGTGTGTACGTGTGTGCGTGTTTGGTTACGTTGCGTATGTATGTGTGTGTGTGATTACGTTACGTATGCGTGTGCGTCTGTGTGTTCGTGTGTGCGTGCGTCGGATCATGACCGAGGTACGTCCTTTATTACATGAGAATATGCAAGTAGAGCAGAGCAGACACGTTTACGCAATATCAAGTGCACACACATACACAAATGCTAATAAACTACATGTAACTATATTACGTCTAACATGAAAATGCAAATTATATTTCCATTACCAAAATCTGACATGTTATACTTCATTATCCTACGTAACATTACAATGTTCTGTCTTTATTGTGTACTGTGACTTAAGCGTGCACTCACACACACACACACCAGGAAGCCACAATAATAATAACCAACAATAGTCAACCAACAACACATATGTACTTCACCAGACAAAAAAACCGGAAGGTTGAGGATGGGTACAAGATAGTACCCGAAACATGTTCCAAAAAAGGAAAAAAAAAAAATAACATCTTGAGGTAAATTTAATTATAAATATTAAATGTAATATATATATATATATATATATATATATATATACGGCATTAACAGAATATTATGAGTATACGCGACAGGATTGCCTAGTATCGTCTGAATTGGTGGGAACATCTTTGCCGAATGGATGACTGCCGCATTCCCAAATATTTATGGAACTACAAGCAGAAGGGACGGAGAGGTTTGGGACGTCCGAGGAAGCGCTGGAGTGGCCAGCTCTAGACTCTTTAATTGTTTGAGGCCGGAACACACCATCCTTTGTTTAATCCTTCCAGCTGATTATGATTACTTCCATTACCGTTTCTTCCGTCAACTCACTGACTACTACACAGAGGTTTTAGCAGAAAGGGACGTTGTTACCTCGATAGGATACTCTGGTTGCCCACTTTACAAATTTAATGTGACTGTAGAGTTAAAAAAGTCGTAACAGCTCGAAGTGTCGAGGTAACGGCGGGAATAACCAAACTGACAAGTCTACGTCCATATGTTCACCTGTACATTCTCTCTTCCTTCAGGTATCAAATTGACGAATCATCTTCATTCATCTTAATTGTTATTTAAATAAGCAGTCTCTGTAATTCCAACCTTGTTTTGCTTACTTGCTGAACTGCTACCTGTCATGCTTCGGACGAGGTCTTTCAGTGTCTCAATCATTATCAAGTCCAAAACCACGACTAGCTAACCTTCAGCAGGAACGTGGGGGAGGAGCAGACTGAACAAGGTAAAAAGTTCAATACCAATTGTCACAGTTAAGAAATTATTTTTGTAATTATGTAGCGTGCAAACTTGCTGATGCGAATTAACGTTTGAGTCATACATACTATGTCTATTGGTGCGTGTATGAAAAGTCTCACTCTTAACATCGTTTAGAAATTGTCATGTAGATGAAACTTTTTCATGTTCCTTCATAGGTTTGTCACCTTCTTTCCACTCTATCGTCTACGAATGACATACTATGTCCACAAACATCGAAATTTCTAGGGTAGAAGTAGAACCCCGCAAACGCTAACTCGTCGGGGCTGATAAACGTCACTTCCCAATACTTGAACGATTTTATTCTTTCACTTTCAATACTAAAATCATGAGTAGCCGACATCTTCGCGGTTTGTAATAAACTGACATATTACCCTGACGAGTGTTATTTATTTACTGAGAATGAATGAATACTGAAAAACAAAAGGTACGGTTATAACGCTGGTATTATGTTAATGTGAGACGTATCAATACAAGCTTCGAGGCGACTGCTGTATTGCCATGTCGCTTCACTCCCCGCCCTCCCCGCCTTTGACAAAGCATACCAAGTGTAACGTGCGACAACGCTGGAGGGCAAGGGGCGGGGAAGAGCTGTTACTATTGCGTAACCTCGAAGCTTACAATGCTAAGTCCCGTACTTATAGTGTATCTTAAACGTTTTATATATCAATTTGTAGCGCATGAACGTGTGATAAGTAAGACGTTGTTGCAAGTGAGTGTCGATGTGTGTGTGTGTGCAACTGTACTAAAAAGCTGTTATGCGCATGCGCAAATAATTCAAATGCACTTACGTAGATGACTGAAAAAGAGATGAATTACATAATACATGTACGCTTAGACCAACTATTTGATAGATCAAGAAAATTAAGTTTATTTTCGCACACATCCGACGTGCACGCACACAGACGCATACGCAACGTAACCAAACACGCACACACACGAACACATAGACGCACACGCACACACATACATACGACGTTGACATGAATCATGTTACGTTGTGTCGCGCTGACTCGATATTTATATATGACTTCCATACAGATTTAAATAATACTTTCATGCTTTTGGCTGTCCTAAAAACATACCATATTTATTTCATAGGACGTTATGTATTACAACATTTTTTAATTTCGTTTAGCAACACTCGTAGACGATAGCTATTTATGTATGGAAGTAAGCCATGTGTCAAATTAGAAAGTGAAAGTAAAATGCATCGATTTAGACACCAAACCTCTGAACATACATGCAATTAATATCAATCTCTGTAATGTGTGTGAGAGAGAGAGAGAGAATTTAATGTGTATCAACTTTCAAACGTGTACGCTACCGCCGTATGATATATATATACACACAAGACGACCTGTCACTATTTCTCATTTGTATGAGACACTCATCGTACAATCGACTATTGTGTATAACAACAACAACATTAAGAGGTAAGTAAAAGATTTGCATATGTTACTAAGTAAAAAAAAAAAAAAACATAATTTTATTGAATATTCAGATTTTATTAAATTGTGCTTATAGTCGTCTATTTGATTTTTTGGTCTGTTGCCTAATGAAGGCACATGTGCTTAGGTCAGTTACTGTTGTCAAGAACGGTGTTTTTGTTTGACAGATATTTTTGATGTGTTGTAGATTTCCAATTTTAAGTGTTCTAAATACACTGTCCTGTCATTATTATTATACGAGGTTAATCTGTATTATTACATGAGTCATCAATCGTTTAACATGAACATCAATCGAGTAACTCAAGAAGCGATTACTGGGTACGTTTATGTACTATACATTTAGACAGAATTTACTGATATCACGAGTAGACCTACTTAAATACGTTCAATACAAAAAAGGATTAATTGCCCTACACCTGAGTGCTATATTTTACGAATGCGTGCGTATTTTCTACATAAGGATTAATATAATTACTCATACGTCTGATCAATAAGATCTTTTGTCAAATGTAATGAAATTTAGAAATGCATTTTCTCATAACAAAATACAACGTACCCTTTCATTTTATATTCAAACTATTCTTATCTGAAACAGAACGTTATATAGATAATACGGTGTCCTGTTTAAAAAAAAAAATTTATTCAGGTATTAATCTGTTTGTTTAAACGTTGATCTATGTACGTGACCATACGTACTTGTTTTCGTAATATTTGTTATAATACCTTTCCTGTTCTGGATTTATGATGTGTGTGTTGAAAGCCTTATGTATATATTTATATATAGCACATAATGTATATGATAATAAAGCAGGTACTGTTATTATTATAGGAACAAGAAGGATGGATCATAGAATAAATACCATATCAAAACAAGAGGAGTACATGCAAAAACACCACCTGTTAAAAACAACAACAAAAATTCTTGCTGCAGGCGATAACTATTTCTGTCGACTTTCCTAATATATTATGTAACAGCCATAATTCTGCATGTATGTACATGCAAAAACACCACCTGTTAAAAACAACAAAAATTCTTGCTGCAGGCGATAACTATTTCTGTCGACTTTCCTAATATATATTATGTAACAGTCATAATTCTGCATACAAAGCTTCAGGGGATGAAAAACATCACCTGTTAAAAACAACAACAAAAATTCTTACTGTGATATCTATAGTTATTGTCACTCCATACTTCAGTTTGGACGACCGTAAACGTAAGTTTATGTATTATTATTATTGTAACGATATTAGTTCGTAATGTGCGGTTTCTTTTTTTTCAAACGATAACTATTTCTAGTAGTCTGTGGGCTTGACTTTCCTAATATATATATTTTGTAACAGCGCTAATTCTGCCTGTGTGTATGTACATGCAAAGCTTCGGGCGATGAACGTGAACTTTCCTGATGACCACATCACCACCACCATCATTACTTTCACTAGTCTTCTTTGTAGTCATTGTTTAGTTCCACCTAGTTTGATACAGACGTCTTCACTTCTCATAAATAATGTCGTTTATCACAAAATTCAATGCAGTTTCTGCTATTGAGTACAAACGGTGTGCAGAATTAACATTGAACAAGCAGTATCCGATTGTTAACATGGTGCATGTGGACACAAGATATGGGAAGTCTGTGCTTGTAACGTTGGAAGATGGTGAGCTACGCTATCGTGTATATCTACCTAAGAGGTATGCTTGCGTCTTTACAGATGAAGAGCTCCGTCATATAAGCCCCAGCGACCTACATCTCGTGTTTCGAGGCATGAGGAATCAAACAGTACATATGGAAATCGTACCTCGTTAAGGTAACAAACTACTTTTAATAAACAATTCTTTATCATTGTGTGTGTGCGTATGTTTGAATGTAGTGCAGATTCTAATTTACAAAGTTTTGATGAATGGATTTTTAATTTATTTCACTATACGCCTCTGAACCTATATGTAATTATTTGTAACTGCTTTACCTGTTGCAGCAAACGATAACACTAGAACGATTATATTATTATTATTCAGTGATACATACAATTTACTTATTAAACACTTCAATGATTGTAACGTCTTACAATGACTATAGCATATTTAAATCTGTTATCTGTTTATTGGCCCTACATGTACATGATTCAAACCAAACGTGTACACGTTGTATGTATGTGTATGATTACGTTGCGTTTGCGTCTGTGTGTGGGCGCGTTGCGTATGTGTGCGTGTACGTCTGTGTGTGTGTGTGTGCGTGCACGTGTGGTGTAACCCAAGCGTGTGTACGTTGTATGTATGGGTGTGATTACGTTGCGTATGCGTATGTGTGTGCGTGTGCATATGTGTGTGTGTGCGTGCGCGTGTGGTGTAACCCAAACGTGTGTACGTTGTATGTATGTATGTGTGTGATTACGTTACGTATGCGTGTGCGTGTGTGTGTGTGTGTGTGTGTGTGTGTGTGTGATATTTAACATGATTTTAATGTTGTTGTTGTATTGTTATGTTGCAGGTTGCTTCTTCTACAAGTACGACACACAATTATATATAAACTTTCGAAAAATATAAATTTCTAATGTATTTATTTAATTGTGAATTTTATATTGTGAATGTTAAAATATATTTAATCATTAACAAATTATGACTTTATTTTATTTCACTCTACACCTCTGAACATGTGTACAATTAATTTATTTTTTGTGAACTGTTACATCAGAAGATTTGTATGAATTTCAGCCGCCGTTTTCATGTGTGTGTATAATTTTAATTTATTTCGCTATACACTACTGAACCTATGTGTGTGTGTGTGTGTAAACTACAACCTTAAAACAGAAGTATTGTACCAGATTGCTAAGCCGTTAACGTATGGATTTGTCATCTGTAACAACATAACAGGTAAGTAGTTCATTGACGCCGAATATATATATTTCTAACAAGGATCAATCACACTGACTGCATTATAAAATTATTAATTAATTATTTAATACATTGAAAAATGAAAACGACGTTTTGACAACGAGAGAGAGAGAGAGAGAGGGCTAAAATTATTTATTCATCACACCGACTACTCAATGTACGAGAGGGAGACAGGAGAAAGGGTATGAAACCTTGCATAGTTGAAACGTGTGAGAGTGAGAGAGAGAGAGAGAGAGAGAGAGAGAGAGAGAGAGAGAGAGAGAGAGAGAGAGAGAGAGAGAGAGAGAGAGAGAGAGAGAGAGAGAGAGAGGACGTTGACACAGTTGAAACAAGTGAGAGTGAGAGAGAGAGAGAGAGAGAGAGAGAGAGAGAGAGAGAGAGAGAGAGAGAGAGAGAGAGAGAACGTTAATATTTGTCGAATAAATATAAACTTTCTAATTTCATATACATGCGCTCGGTGCTGACCACAGAGAGAGAGAGAGGAGAACGGTTTGACAACAAGAGAGAGTGAGAGAGAGGGAGAGACATACACAACGTGTGAGAGAGCGAGAGAGAGTACCAATTATGATCATATAGTTTGAATTTCCCACCACAGAAGAGAAAAAAATGTTGACAGATCTGCTCTATACATACACAATATAACACATATTTGAATTTCCCTCCCCCCGCCACAGAAAATGTTGACAAACCTGCTCATATAAAATATCTATACACTATAATAATACTACAGAGGTTGGTACACCTGATCATATAGATTTAATATACATTATAACACACAACAAATTTGAACTCATGCAAAGGTTGGTACACCTGATCATATATTTTAGTATACACTATAATGCTTCGAGTTGGAACCCCCCCCCCACCCACTGATATGAAATAAAAAAACCTCCCACCCAACACCACCCACTGATATGCAAATCAGCTTTCTTAAAAAAATAAAAAATTATATTCACGGATGCTGGTGGTCCATTGAACCTCATCCCACCAAATAAATTTAATTAAAAAAATAAAAAACCAAATAAAAAAAATAAAAAAATTTATTTGCGGAAATTCACGGTGCTGTGGTCCATCGGGATGCTGTGGGTCCAGCGGTTCGCGGATCTTGACACAGATCAACGAAAAAGTCGCGGATGCTGTGGTCCAGATATGGCCTGGGGGGAATTCCTTTCTGCGTTTGAACTCTCATTTTCCCCCTACTTAAAAAACACATATTATTTTTACACGCGATCACCGGATGTGACAACTTCTGCGATCTTTGGTAAGAAACAAAAATTATTTGATTCTGTTTGAATTTGCGGCTATCGTTTGCCATAGAAAAAAAATCTACAGACACTTTTCGAAAAATGACTTTTTTCATGTTTTGAGGTAGTACAATCAGAATCTGCAATAATCTCGACCACGATTTTTTTTGCCATCACCATACTTCCATTTCCTTACGGAACATGGAAGTAAAATAGAGTGATGAAATTATTTGAAAAACGTCCTGATTTGCACCAAGCGCACAAGTATTTCAATAGGAAAATTGCCCTCCAGAAACCATATACAATAACGGCATACTTTTTCTTTTGGCCATATATGGTGCTCCAAAAACCGAAAAGTCCATTGATAATTATAGATACTTACAATTTGCCAAGCAACGAGGCTTAATGTACCTGCTAAATTGTCCTCTCTTCCTCCTATTGCTGCAGCCGCTCAACAACATCTTCTCCGCGTCTATTACCAGGTACAAACTTGGTTAGCAAAAACCTAGACCCTTTACAATGGAGATGGATTGTCAGGAACAACTTTTTGGAGCCCATTACAACTTTATTACCACCAGCACCAGACGTATTGCTAAATAAAATTTGTTGCAATTGTGCGAAAGGTTGCGGTGCTAATTGCGGTTGCAGAAAAATTGGCTTAAAATGTTCCGCAGTCTGTGGGCACTGTCACGGCCGCATCACGTGAAACATTTGATACTGATGCATTTATGTTTTGGACACGGACAATGATGTTAATCCAATAGATATTTTACCGCAAACTTGACAGAATTAGAAGAATATGACGACGAGCTTGAGCCGAACATTGATGACTTTCAGAACATGCACGGAAGACGAAAGCGAAAATTAATTAATAATATTAATTAATTATATTATTAATCCACTAAAATTTGTTTTTAATTATTAATGTCATAGCCCTGCATAACATGAATTAAGCCTACTGAGGAAACCATGTAAAAAAAACGCGCCTTGCATTTTACCTCGAAGGTGGTGCGGAAATGAATACATTGAGCGGCTTTTATATTTGCTCTGCGTTATTTCGCGGAAACGGCTAGATTTACGTGAAAATTGCACAGGACTTTTTTATAGAGAATATTGAGATCTACAATTTTGATATTCATCTCTATTGTCGTCCGACCAACAGGAAGCGAGATATTTGCAAAAAAACATTTTTGTGACTTTGACCTCTAATAACTCAAGACGCGTACACGATTGGCATTGTGACTTTCCACACGTTATTCAGGACGTCGAAATAAACTGTATACAAAAATTGAGATCAGCAGGATTTTTTGGGCAGTTTTTTCCTTAAATCACTGGGCTACTAAATAATTTCGCTATTTGAAATCAGATTATCGAGTGTTAGTATTAAGTGTACACATGTAATCTGTACTTAAAATAGCTCTGTAACGATAATCACGCGGTAACAGGGTTATCACTAAAACTGAATAACTAAAATTAATACATACATACATTCAGAATTACAAACATAAGCGTGTAACATACCTCTTTAGAATACAGGTTATCCTTTGCATCTGATATGTCATCAGCTACTACCAAAATTAAATACATTGTTTTCAAATAAACATTCAACCAAAGTTATTTAAAATACAATGGACATGTACGTTACAAAATACTTACGTCTTGTGCAAGTAACTATTTTGATAATTACACAAGAAAAGTAATCATCCTATTAAATAAAAGTTTCAGGAACTAATGAAGTAGGTTACAATATGACAAATAGCCAATATACGTGTAGGCCTATAAGACTGCACAAATGTGCATTTATTGAATTTTAAATCACTGTTCTTAACTTCAGTGATTTAAATCTTTACTTTATGTTTAGTTTTGAACATAAATGAAAAATTTAGTGTTAGTCCACCACACATGACAATGTACGGTATAAATTATTATTATGTTCAGCATCATGTACACACATTATGATGTGGTGTGAATGAAACTATTTTTACGTATTACACGACTCTCACCCCCTCCCTCTATCTCACTCTCTCACACTCACTCACTCTCTCTCTCTCTCTCTCTCTCGCATATGCACTATAAAGGATTCTGTTATTATGAGGCCTAGTAATGAATAAATACTTGCGAAACTATTAATTGAAGTTTTACGTATTCTATACGTAAACTGTACGCCGTTTTACGTATTCATTAAATCTGAACCAATAAGTTCGAACGGCGATGGAAGGGTAATAAGTTACTATAACTAGGACTTACTTTCAAAGAATGCAACAGTTTTATACATCTGAGTAGCGGTAATACATGTTAATGAGTGGCAGAAATAAGAATCGGCTTACGTAGGACAGATCCGCGAAAGAAGGACTAGATGCTGGGCCGTCTTTTCACAGATCCTCTTACCACGTTAGTAGTAATGAATGAAGAGCGCTGAACCAGTGCTCCTCAAAAATTGTAACACGATAGATGATCATACGAGATTACGCGACAGTCGTATGAATCAGTATCAGTACCCAAGGCAGAGACACGTGGTTGCCAATATTACACATTCATTTCTATTGTGGAATAGAAAAATACGTTGTTGTTTCAATATGCGTTTTTTGTGGCCGTAATTAATTAAATAAGAGGCAGGTCAAACTTTATCTACCGTAACCTGCTGACAACCAATTACGTCATTCGAGTATGCGGAGTGTGTACGCAGCAGATGCTGCTGACTAAACAGCTGAGTATGCAACGATTAGGGATGGCAACATTGATTGATTGGTATATCGATATATCGGTCTTCCGACATATCGTAAATTTAGAACACCTCTTGGATCTTATGACTTTCAATGCTCCATTGTTTATTTGTGTACCTTTTCATAACTTCATGTTCATCATTCTTTTATGGAGACGTTTATGTGAAGAGTATGAGATTCATTTTAGGTAAACTGGTTAAATGAACCCTAAAATCATGATTTCTAAATAAACGGTTTGCAGTTTCGTAAGAATGTATGGCTTGTGAACTTTATGTAACCAATGTTTAGTCTTGTTTTGTAGACTAAACATGAACACAACACTTGCCATTGTTTTGTAATTTTGTAACCAGTGACTTATCGAGTTGTATCTGTTGCAATGTTTCTCCAAAGTCGAGCCTAGACATCAACAATCGTATATTTTGGAATGTCTACACTTTGTGTACATGTTACGATTCACGGAAAAGCGTAGTAGTATATGGTTGACATTGCTCTGGCATCATAGCAATACTAACACGTGTAAGAGCCAGACAGTACCATTGAGTGGACAATAGAATACAATTTACTCTAATTACTGTGACTTTTTTCATTGAATTTAGATTTTCTATTCATTTTTTATTTTTTGCATAATGGCTTGTAACAAAATATTGTACACTGCTGAAGAAATATTAGCAGAGTTTCAAAGGCAAGAAGAAGAAGAAGACTCAGACTTAGAAGAAGAAGATTTTGACAAAGAAGTTTCCGAGACTGAAGATAACATTCTTGTAGACAGCGGTAACGAAGATGACGAGTTCGACTTAGCTGAAGGGACACAGGATTGTAGCAGTGCTGATGATCGAAATGCCTATGAAAACACTGATGATGACAGGATTTTTGAATTGGGGAAAGACGAAGAAACCATCTGGACGAACAAACCGGTACGCTCCAAATTTTCACGACCTCATCTTTAAATGTTATCACACACCTGCCCGGACCAAAAGGCGATGCTCGAGGGATCGTCGATGAGGTACAATTGTTTTCTTTATTTGTAACCGATGAGATGCTGGAAAAAATTGTTCTCCACACTAACAGTGAAATAGAAAGATCGAAGATCAAATACCAATCTGTACAGTGGTTTACATCTCCCACAAACCTGCTAGAGATAAGAGCTCTTATTGGGCTGTTGTATATGAGCGGTGTTTTGAAGAATTCTGGTTTATGTCTTGATGATATGTTTTCTGTAATCTATGGACCGGCTGTATTTCGCTGTTCAATGTCACAGAAAAGATTCTCTTTTGTAATTCAGAACTTACGATTTGACGACAAAACTACGAGAGATCCAAGGAAGGATAAATTTGCGGCGTTTCGAGACCTTACCTTGCATGCGTAAAAGTCTACCTTACCGTTAGAGGGTTAATGAAGTACTAAAACACAATTCCCAATTTGTTACAACCTTATTGAAACATCATTTTAAGAGAAGTGAATTTAATGTTTTACATTTTTTAAATCAATAACAAAAAAACGATATATATCGCGTTTTTAGAGACGTATCGATATAATCAAAAAATATATAAATAACGTATATCGATAAAAAATGTATCGATACATTTAGAAATATATCGATAAATTTCAACTATCGATATATCGTTGCCATCCCTAGCAACGATGGTATACGAGCAACACTAGCAGTTGAAGAACTCGAAACAATAGTTCATTCTTAAAGACTGGCAGAATCATGTCACACGCGTGTTTTCAGATAGGATACTGAGTAACAATTACGGAAAATGTATGGAAGGATTCTGGTTTGACGGACTTACAAAAATGAATTTCGGACAGCCAAGAATGTCTAATCGGACGACGAATGTGTATATTTATAATTTTAAATTTATTGTTATTAAAAATCTACGTCATAGTGTGACTTAACTGTTTCCTGTCAACAGAGACACATGAGTAAAGTGAATAAAGTGAGTAAAATATAAAAGATACCTTTGTTATAATTATTATATGAAACTGATTGTACGTTGTCTATCTTTAAAGTGACAATTTCCAGTGTTAGGACACTTACATATATGGCCCTCGCTCCTAGCGTGCTGCGGAAACAGCAAGAAGACATTTTAATGTTAGACTATGGCCAGTTTTATAAAACAACTACAGTATAATGAAATAGACCAAGGAAGCCTATGTATTTAAAGTGACCCTTTATTATTATTTTTATTACTGTACAGTAACATTTTCGATTATTATTAATAATAAATAAAACTTTTCTTACAAGAATATATTTTTTGTATTTGTTTGATATTACACCGTTTCGATAGTATAAACTATCATCATCAGAAATGATATATCATCAATTTCTGATGATGATAGTTTTCACTATCGAAACATTGTAATATTAAAAAAATACAACAAATATATGTTAGAAGTATTTACCGGGCTGTTTGGCCGTGGTCCAGAGTTTACAAACAAACCAAACGTTTCAGCAGCACCACTGGGTGCCAAAGAGTCCGGTAAATACTTCTAATATAGGCCTAATAACACTTTCAAATAATGACAACTCGAAATTGAAAAATCAGTTTTATAAAACGACCGTTAATGTCACTGTCATGATCACTAATGCAGTCTTTAGTAGGTCTATTAATGTCGTTAATAAATTGTAGGCCAACCGAATAAGAACAATTCATTTACAATTCTTTGTCCAACCGGCAGAGTTCGTATACTTTGTCTGTTGTATTATGAAACACTCAAGTTGGTACGTGTATATCGTAATTATTACATACGACAATACACAGGAGTACACAAAATACCACACACACATTATGTGTATACAGAAATTCAAATTACATGCAACACGCACGACACACGCCCACGTGTATACAAAATAAAATTTTTGAGCACTTAAATGTAAATAGTCTACATCCATTATGTTATACATTTTTACGACCATTAGTTATTAGTAGTAACAAACGTACGATACAAAGTAGTTTACAAAATATTCTCAGCGCCCTCTCAGATAATATACATTATTTAAATATAGAAAGGCGCGTACCGATATGATATATAAAATATATATTACAAATCTTGCGATATACTTATTTCAAAAACACGATATCTTATTCAGTGTTTAGATTCCCATATGGAGTGATCGTAATTTTTAGATTACCTTTAGTATAGAATAAGAATAACAAGTTATAGTACACATTGTCTAAAGCAATGTATTTTTGAAATTTTTTACTTACCAATTATAACTTTGTAAAAACTTTGTTTCTATTTCACCTTCTTCGTTCATTTCTTTTTCTTAAAAACTATTATCTAATTTAAATTCTTGAATGTATTTGGAAGAAAAATAGTCAAGATTAATTTGTCTTCTTTTTCTTTTCTTTTTGACTTTGTGAAGTTCTATACTTAACAGTTTAGGAGTTTTCAGTAACATAATTTAAATCTTATGGATTTTAAATATTTGACTTACTTGACAATTGTAGCATATATTGGAAACATTTAAGTAGATTTTTAAATTCAATTACAACATACTCTGACTAAAATTTAATTATATCGCAGACTGAGGTCTTAGGCCCGATTGTTGGTGTGAAGAAATGTATTCATTATAACTTTGTTTTAAATAAAATTTATTTATTATAAAAATAAATTTTTGTTTTATAATTTTTAATTTATTTTTACTGGTATAACATTATGTAGTAATGTATTACACCCAACAAAAAAATAAGTAACACATATGATACCTCTGAGCAGAGCCTTGATTGTTTTGGGAAAATGACTGAAATATTCCAAATTTTGGAGGGACTGCAATGAGAATGTAACATAACAGTACTACCGGTACATACAGGTGCCTTGGATTAGACAAATTCAATAATAATTAAAACATATTTTAATAACTAATTTGTATTTACTACAATTATTATTTGTTCCTCCATATAGCATAGATTAAATATTTTGTGCTTACATAGTTATTCATGTTAAATTTAAAAATTTACATCCAGTAAATTAAAAATCTATTACTATTCTGGCAGTAAAGTTTTTACTAATTCCCGAAAGTATGTTTACTGAAATATAAAATACACAATCCGGTCTTAATTTAACAAATAACTAATGCAGATAATAACAATTTGACTTTCATGATTTATCAAACACAGAAATGTTAGTTTTATAGAACTAATCAAGTTAAAAATAATTATAGGCCTACTTTAACAGCATAATAAACAATATCCCATTAATGTGGAGGCATGTAGATGTTTTACTAGTTAGGATACAAATAAAAATATATTTCTTACTCTCTAAGCTTCTAGTACTGATAGCACTAATTACTGACACTAATAGGATGAGGTATGGTTTTACAGGCATTTGAAATTTGAACATTTAATAGAAGAAATTTATATGCTGCATGAGTATGTGTGTTCTTTTACAAACCTTTCATTTGATGCAAATAACTTAGTTTTATTTCCATGCATGTTTCATTTATTTTGGCAGAAAATGGTTTCCTGACAGTACTCATCAGTTTTCTGACATGTCATATGGTATTCATATGTGTCAAATTCTAAGATATATATCCTATAAATCTGTGCAGATAAGCCAGCAAATAACCAAATTTGCAGTGCACAAAATATGAATAAAATACCATTTTTTACCTAACTTTTAATGGTATGTTAACATTATCAGAAGGATTAGGTTGGACTATAACCGTCATAGAAAATGCCACACAATTTTTCAACCATTAAAAGAAATCTGTGGTCATCATCAGGTGTAATTTAAACTAACACATTAAATACAAACTTTTTTCTATAGTTTAAGTTTGTATTTAATGTATTCGTTTAAATTACACATGAAGACAACCGCTAAAAAGTTTGTGGTTGAAAAGTTATATGACATTCTAACAACGGTTATAGTCTGACCTAACCCTTCAGGTAATAAATATAACAGATGTGTGTCCAAGATAAATGTATAATTATTAGTGATATACATGAATAATGTACTATTTTATATGAATACATTCTGTAAATACCATTGGCAGTACATGGAATACGGTACTACTAAATAATACTAATAATTTAATACATCAATAAAAGTATCTGTACCAACAACATTCCGAAATACTGTACCAAGTTCAGTGCAGATTCATTCCTCTTTGGTGGTAGTGTGGTGTTAGCTGTGCTATGACTTTAGGCCACAGGACAGAATAATGCTGGAGGAAATGGGTGTGTGTGTGTAGTGGGTTACGTGGCACTAGTATCTAGTCTTTATGGAAAAAAAATGAGTTTTTATCAAGTGACTTATTGTTATTTGGTCTACCTGTATTAGCCAGAAAAGATAAATTTTACTCTTTCTTGATGCCTGATATATTTCAGTGTTCCAGTAACTTTAATCATTAGCATTGTATTCTTATAATATTTTGTCTGTACAAAGTATAATTTTTGTTTGTTTATTGGTAACAGCTAACACAGCATAATAGTAATAGATTTGCTATGTTTATGTATAAAACTGAATGTTCATTTGTTAAATGAATATCAGTCAACAAACAGTACTTCACATGGTATGGTAAATCACAAAACACTGTTTAAATTTCATGTAAGTAAAAGACATTTTTTTATCCTATCCACAACATACATCTAGGTTAACAATATTAATGATATTTTCTTTCTTCACTTATTTATTACTTTTAAATATATATGTGATTGTGTTGTGTGTGTGTGTGTGTGTGTGTGTGTGCGCGCCCGCGCGTACCAAAATTCAGTATTTAGGGGTACAAGTTTTATAGTTTTTATTTAAAACATATTACTTTAGGTATTTCATAAAAGGTACAAAAATAAATCTCCATGTTCATGCTGTAGCTCTAATGTCCTTTACCTCTGATGGTTTTTAGAAAACATCCCTTTAGTATAAGCAAAAATATCAGCTGAGCTACTGGTCTGTGCTGATTGAATCTGCTGATTTTGAGTAAGCTGTTATGTACTCTTTCAATTCGTGTCTATAATTGAAATGAAAGAGCATGCTAACATTAGACTTGACCCTCTTGCCCCATTGTATGTTTTTAGTTTCCTGATATTCATAATTTTCATAATTTCTTTTATGAAAAAAGTTCAACACTTCTTTCAATCTCAGTAACTTTAACTTCTTTTACCGAAAAGTGTTAAGGCTTTACCACTTCTGGTAATGTTACTATGATTTGTAAGTTCTATGGATTCTGTTATTTTATTACAACCTTTTTAATCAGCCCAAATCTTTGTCATATAATAAAAACTATGGCCCCTAACAGACAAAAATGTTGAATTTTAAAAACGTGTAAAAACCTGTAACATACAAAAATCATTAACACATTTTATTTTGGTAGGTAAATTTATCAGAAAAGTATGAAACTATATGAAATGTTTACTGTATTCAAAAATACATGAAACATTTTGTATGGAAATAAATGGCAGAGAACAAAACTTGTTTCATTTTTAGTATCAGCTGATTGCTCACACTTTAAAACTTATTCTGTTGTGAAACAATAATTCCGCCATTCCACATATTGTGTAGTCTCATCTAAGTGGGATTTTATTTTCAATTTTTGAGTTCCTCACAGGTGTAGCAAGAGCCAACCTGCATCATTCTGGAGTAATAATTAAGTTAATTAAAAAGTAATCAGAAGTGATAGTTGATAGCTGACCTGTTTATCCAGTTGGTGTTTAAGGTATAACTTATTCGTTGTGTGTAGATATTTCAGGATGGCCTACTTAAATAACAGAGTTTCCGTCCATTGATGTGAGTCTTTTTTTAACAATTACAGTGACAGGGCTGAGATTACCTATATAGGTTTAATGTTTTAGTCTGCCTCAGGCTATCTAGTGTAATCTTGTATAAAACCTACTGGTGGTTATAACCTTTATGGCCCAAAACCATTTTGTAAAAGTCTTTTGAACGTTACCTGTAAGCATGTGCACTATATCAGTTAATAGAAAAAGATTTTATTTTGATACAAACAATGAATGGTGGATATAGTCACTGATAATGATTGAACCTGTCCATGTAGAAAGAGCTTCAGTCAATGGACATCCGTTTAGACCAAACTAATAAAAACTTCCCTACATCTATACTGTTTATACTAAGTTGATGAAGAAATCCAAGAACGAAATCCAAGAAGAAATTATGTTTTATTCCTCTTACCTTTGTAAATATTAACACACCTCAAAAACAATTTAAGAGTCATGTATCTTGTGGTCTGACTGAATCCTTTTTTTGTGAGGAAATCAGTTTTATTAAATACAAGTATATCACTACCAACTCAGAACACAAAGTTTTTTTGGTAAAATTGTAAAAGTTTTACCTTATAGCCTGAACCAGTTTTGCTTATTATAAGCTTCGTCAGAGGCATCTGTAATTAGATATACTTTTAGATTTATGTTTTCTAAAATTACAATCCGGTTTTTATTCTATAAACATTTGTTTGTTTGTAATATTATATACATATGATTGTAATATTCTTTTTTTAATCTTCTAAGGAAATTTAAAGCATTTTATATTTAAGGAAGTAAAGTTAGTTTACATTTTCTAAGATGTACTGACTTAATATGTAGTAAAAGTAGTTTGTTTTATTTCTGTAAATGGGATCTCAAAATGTATATACTGGTTTTTGTAACAATTAAACTTGTAAACAATGTAATTGTTTGTCATATTGAAATGAATTCAATACTTATAATGTACAAAATTTTAGTTTGATTTTTCAAATTTTCTATAAGCCTGTAATGAAGGCCTATAGGTTTTTAAAGATGTCATAAATTTGTTTATTTAATTCTGTAGAATGGAGATAAGATTGGGCTTCATCTGTGACCACAACTTGATAGAGGTAATATCCCTTTAAACTTGTTGATAGCCTAGTTGATGTGGTGTACAGAACCTAGTAGAACTGAGTTGATAGATCTGTGACAGAAAGCAGGCTTCAATTTTACTACCTACCCTGTGCCTCTTAATTGTGTTTTAGCAGCCAAGTTCAGATATGGCACAGTGGTTAGATGCAATTCTTTCATAGCAAATACCTCAGACAACAGGTCATGTGAGACCTTTGGCAAATATAACATCCAGGACATTGGGACTTCGCTCTCAATTGAACAAATAATGTATTGATTGTCAAAGTCATAAGCCACAAATTATGTGAAGTGACAAAATTGTTTAGCCAGTTGCTTGCCTCATTAATAAGTAGCTACCTCAATCTGGGTGTTAGTAGTTAAAATTGCCAGCTATGATGACATTCTACATGCTCTGGAAAGCATTTCCAGGTCAAAATTTAAATTTTGCTTCATGATAGTTTATACAACATCCAAGACCAGGTTGACAGGGCATTTAACCTCGGAACACAGCCTCAGGACACAGATCGGTCTGAAACCTTTTTCATTTTGTTCCCTATAGATCAGAGTCTATATGGAAATTTGACTCACTCTTTATTTAGGGGTGGTTGCCACCCCTTCTCAGACGGTGGTGGAAAAACTGTTATGACCCCAGAAATTGAAATATCTATACATTCTGAGAAAAAACGATGATATACACTTTTTTCTAATGATGCATAGTTTTCAAGTTCTGAAATGTTTATTACAAGATATAATGATATACCATTTTAGTGGTTACTTATTTAGACTCTTATAAGTATCCTCCATTTTGTTTTTGTACTTTTAGATAGCTTACTTTCAAAACTGTTGTGCTCTTATTTTTGGCCAGTTTCTACAAATTTCATAAAAATAAATATATTATTGTAAATTACTAGGAAACCATCATGTTTAGAAAAAAAAAAATGGTGAAGAACAAATGTGTAGTATATTAAACAAGGAATAAAATTTTCCCTAAACTATTTTTCCTTGTTAAATAATTAATGAGATATATAATTCAAATAATTCGTTTAATAATTTTTTTGAATGAAATTAACCATCTTTAACGCTAAATATTAAAAGAACTATGACTCTAACAAGGAATATGCTCAGAACCTAATTTAGAGACCTTCAAATTATCTTTAAAATGCATCATATCCCATTTTTATAGCATTACAAGTAATAAAGTTGGGATAGGAAAACTTTGCAATATAAAGAGGTATTTTTATAGCTTTAAGTTTTTTGTATACTTAAATACTACTAAATGAATTTTGTTTTCAGCTTCATTTGGTTTTCTAGGTCATTAATTTTGAATAACCAGTAGGAAATGTGAAAGGTGTTAGAGAAGGCTGTTGATTATCTCTACTACCGATCGACTTGCATTTAGAGTACGCAATGAAGGAGCTCATGAAAACCAGCAACAGTGGAATAATAATTAATGGTGTATGCTATAAAATCATCCATTTTCCAGATGATTTTGTGATTTTAGGAAACAACTAGGATTAACTACAGAATGAGCTTCACTAAATGACTAGATCATAAAAGATAAATGCAATATGACAATAAATAAGGAAAAATAGAAGTCATGAAATGTTTCAGAAATGGAAAACAGAAGGCTGAGATATTTCTGGATGGTAAGAAGCTAGGGCCAACTAAAACATAACAAAGTTCCAGGAGAAGATGCCATAACCGCAGAACTACTTAAATATAGAGGGGTTTGCTGACAAACAAAATATATGGATTTTGTTGTCCATGACGTGTCCGTTACTTAACTAAATACCACTATTATATTAACGACTCAGAACACAAAGTTTTTTATAAGTAAAAACATAAAGTTTTACCTTACAGCCTGAACCGGTTTTCGCCTTTAAAAGGCTTCTTCAGAGGCTGCCGCTGGTAGCGCTGTCCGTCCTGTTGTGGGCGACGGAATTGAATTTCAAAAGATCGATGCTGTGTGTGTGGGGTGAGATATGTTCGAATAATGTGTGCGATTTGAATTGTGTCTGTTCATTTAGTATGTCGTTTTTATTTGTTTTCGTGTGTTTGTGTATTTCCATTTGTTCTAAAGTGTCTAGTTTTCGGCCTTTTGTGTGTACGTGTAGAATGTTCATGTTATTGTCAATGTTTTTATATGTGTGGTGGTTTGCAAAGGTGGATTCTGTAGTGGAGTGGAGTGACTTTGTGTGTTCAATGTATCTCTATTTGAAGCTACGTCCTGTCTGGCCTATGTAGAATTTGTTGCAATTTAGCTTGTAAACACCGGGTAGATCGAATTTGTTTTGTGCTTTGTGTGTGTGTTTTGATAGTGTGTTTTCTGTTTTGTTAGTAGTTTTGTAAGCGATTCTGTATCCTGCTTTTTTGAATTTGTGGGCTATTTTTTCAGTTTGTTTGTTGATGTATGTTAGTGTTATGAATTTGTTGTTTTCTGTCTTTGTCTGTTGTTTGTTTTGTGTTTTGTGTAGGAGTTTACTGACTATTGTTCTGTCATATCCGTTAGATTCTCCTAGATATTTTATCGTGTTTAGTTAGTCTTTGTAGTCTTTTTCATCTAAGGGGATGTTGTTAAGTCTATGTATCATGGTTCTGAAACTAGCTGCCTTCAGATTTAAACATTATTTAATTTAGCTCTCCAGTATGCAGTAGGAAAGTTAAGACTGAGGGGACGTATATTTCAGCGAATGAGGTAGATGGGTGCATATGCAGATAATGTGGAGCTGGTGGCCAGAAATGTAAACACATTAAAAGCAGTAGCGGCCAGTGAGTCCTGAGGAAGGGGAGGCTGTGAAGACAGTCATATAAGCCACGCACAGTCATAGCACCCCCTTCCCCTGTAGCAAAACTCAGTAACATTAGATTGTTTCTCAAGAATCTAAACAGTTTGAAAAGTAAACTGGTTTTCTAAAAAAGGGCTAAAAACTAAAAAGGCCTAGAAAAGGGCTGAAAAGGAAAATAAATGTGAAGTCTTCCAAATTATTTAAATATCCTTGTGCCTCTCTTACAGTGACAGAATGTTGTGATTCCATCAAGTCTTTTCCATCAATTTCTTTTAGTCTGTTAGTATACTAACCGAAGATTTTAGAAATAGAATTCCAGTGAACTTCACTGCCTGTAGGAATACGTTCGTTAGCCAAGACTACAGCATACAGACTACAGATTTTATTTTAGAGCAATTCTGTTGCAAAAGTAAATTTGGGATAACATGACATTACATAACAATGAGTAAACACAGCTTGTAGTGGAAGTTCACGAACTTTTGTTCGTAAGTTATTCAGTTCCCCTGACATGACACTGGCACCATCCTCAGTTTTTTAAGAAGTAAAATTTTGGGATAGGTCGACCACATTTCAGTACTTCACTTCTCTCAAAATCACTCAGCTGGGAAAATGGTTTTTCCAGTAGTGTGGTAATAATCTCTTTGCTCAATACTCCAATATCACACTTTCTTCTGCTAAATCCATTTTATCCCCATGATAGAGATCAGAAACACATACCAAGAAGAGATAAAACACACACACACAAACACACAAGGAGTACGAGAATGTAAAGACTGCATAAAACTAACACAAACCACAATAAACTGTCTAAGAGGCTAAATCACTTATTACCTCCCAGGGACGGTTACAGATGTATTTGTGTCCCCCATCACCTGCCGAGCATAGTTCTCATATAGCTGTATGAAGACTACGGCAGCTACTCAGATCCCTGACTGTCTGCTACTACTCTGCGCTATTATTGATAACTCAATATTAGAAATTTTTTTTTGTATGTAATCAGATAATTTAAAATGCCAAGCTATGATTACAGATTGATTACAGGCCCAGTTATAATAAAAAATGGTGGCTACTACTAGTTGTTTATTTGTAATATTTCTTAAAATTTTACTAGCCTGCCTTGCCTTCCTTGATGAGGCACCACTGCTTAAAAGGAATCTTTAAAGAACTGGAAAGGGAGGTACAGAAAGTAGGACTCTATGCCAATGAAGAAAAGACAAAATTCTTGGATTTCATTGTCCATGACGTGTCCATTACTTAACTAAATACAACTATTATATTCACGACTCGGAACACAAAGTTTTTATAAGTAAAAACATAAAGTTTTACCTTACAACCTGAACCGGTTTTCACCTTTAAAAGGCTTCTTCAGAGGTTCAACCTTATAAAAAAACGTGTTCCAAGTCGTGAATATAATAGTTGTATTTAGAAAAGACAAAATATATGAAAGTATCAAGTGCAGAGGGAAGGAGGAGAATTGAAAATCTCAATGTTCTGATTGAAACCATTGCGGAAAGGAGAAGCAGTATGGTTGGTCACTTGGTACGCCATACAAACTGGTTCACCACCCTGATCAAGGGAGTCATTGAGGGGTATAATGAAGGGGAAAGGCCCAGTCAGGAGTATATGGATGAAATAAAAGGAAGAAGAAGGTATGTAATGATTAAGAGACTTCTTAAGAAGGAAGAAGCCCACTGACCTCTAGGTTGAGGAGGAGGAGGAGGAGGAGGAGGAGGGAGGTGTTTTTACAGACAGTGGATATGAACATGGGACTAAGATAAACACACAACAAATCATAAAAAAGTTCATGGATAAATGGAAGATATTATTAAAAAATTATACTTGCTAGTCATACTACACAGTACATTCAAAGGATCTGAATGTTTTAAAAATTTTATTGAAGGAGAAGGGAAATATACTGTTTGGATTTTATTATGTATGGTATTTATTATAGTCAAAATGCCTTTCCTAGGGGGCTATATTTTCATCTAGTAAAAGATGCAGGAATAGAAACCACACAGTTACTCAGGGGCGGACTGGCATCCCTGGGGGGCCCTCGGCTGGAAGCAGTCAAGGGGCCCCCTGCAGCTACACACACAAACGTGCACGTGCGTATATGTGGGCATATACATTTTAAAAATTATTTATATACTCTCTATAGATACATGGTATGCACAGTATTTATGTAAGTGAACGTTTTAATACAAAACATACAGGACAGTTTAGTTGATTATTTATACTTTAACATAACCAGCTTTAAAACCATAATTAACTACATCAACGATATATATATACCCTTACCTACTTACCCTATATATATATATAGGGTAAGTTATCAATAACTACTACTAGAAATAATCACGCTATTTATTCAGTGAAATTACAATACATATTTAGAAGTAATGTAAAATTGTAAAAAAAAATTAAATCTAAAATGTAATTTATCTCAAAGAACAAATAATATAAAGTACTTGAATCCACACAGAAAAAACAACTTATGGATTTCAAAATCATCATCCTGTAAAATTATAAAATCCAATACTTTCATGCTGGAAAACCAACAGAAGATTAATATCCTAATAGCAGCAGTAGGATTTCATAAACTTAAGGTCTGATACATTGACTTTATAATCATCATCCTACATATAACATTGCACTAACCTACAAGTTTTTCCTAACTTCTTCACTGGTCATTGCTATTTTATCTATAATTCCATTTTAATCTAAATTGACAAATAAGTCTCGTTCTACATTCATAAACAGTAGATTAGACATTAACTCTTGATTTAAAGTTGCCCTAAGTCTATTTTTGACAATTTTAAGTTTAGAAAACACTCACAGTTTACTTGGGTGCAAGGAAGAGTTAATACAAACTTGTAGGCTATGTAAAGATTAGTAAAGAGCCCAGATTGAGATAATTAAAAAACAACAGAAAAGGCACACGCTAAACAGCTAAAACATTTTTTCTTCTCAGAGCAGTAAACATAATCTTCCTCTTCTTCTGATTCTAAATCATCATCCTCACTGTCTTCTTTGTCTTCATTCAGCTTAGGACTATCTTGTTCTTTTCATTCTCATCCCTTTCAGTCTTTATGAAACTTTCATACTGATCTGTGAACTGTTTCAGCTCTATAACTAAAAGACTTTTGTCAACTTTAGATAGTTTAGAAATGTTACATAGGACTTTGGTAGGAAAACTATCAACTTTTATGATTTCATGGAATTTTTAGGGTCCAGCCAAGAACAGACTTTCAAAATTTCTTTGTTGCGATTAAACCTTTCTTCAATACTTGTTCTGGGACAATCGACAATATTGAAGTAGATCAATTTATATTTTTGAGCAGGGGTGATTTCAGGAGCTTCGTCTTTGGCTTTTTCACCAGGCATTGCTTTTTTCTTTGAAGTTCTTTTTCCTTCAAAATCCAGTTCTACTTCTACATCAGTTACCACGTACTAGATTCATTTATTTGGAGTCAAGAGAAAAAAACACTCAGGTGTGTAACCCTAGTCTCACAGTGGCTCTGCAGCCTAGCGATAAGCTTACTGACAAAATAAAACAACCTTGACAGGGTTAGTCGTCAAAGTAAATAATAGACCTGTAATAACATTAGGCCCACTATACGTGTTTCTCTACATTGTTGTTGTTTTCCGTTTAGTTAAATTGTTAATTTTTTGTTCTACTGTAAAGAACATTTATACTCTACAAACCTACATAAAAACCCAATTAAAAATATTCCACAGTGTATTACGGTGGTGGAGCCCCCTTGAGCTCGGCACCCGGTCCATTGTCACTACATCCCACCAATCCATAGCCCCAGTAGCATAACTTTTAACCGAGCCCTCCTGCAAGTTTATGCCATGGGCCCCCTTTTGAATATTGAAATAAGGCCCTGAGGCCCTCCCAGGACTTTGGGCCCCCCAGCCCTGACATTCAAACAAAAATGATGATAGCCTACTACTCGTCACGTCAGTCAGTTGCCACGTGGCACGCCTCTACAGTAACCTCCTTTGCTTTCCTCCATTAGTAAATATTAAATAGGCTGTATATAAACAAGGCTGAAAAGTGACCAAAATAAATCCTGAAGATTTATTTCCAACAATATTTAGACAAGAAAAGGTTTTTAATACCGGCAAAAACATATATACTTCGCGTTTTTTCTTGAAATGAAATTTTCATGGCTCGGGGGCCCCCTGAGTCTCCTTGGGGCCCGGGGCCTCGGCGATCGCCGACCTGGCCAGTCTGCCCCTGCAGTTACTCCTTCCATGTATGCAGAGTCAGATAAATGTTGATGGGTCTTTTCTGGATATTCAAATATGTCTTTAAATGTTTATATCTTCACATGATATTACACTATTAAGGATAAAAACTATGTGAAAACCATTGATCTATTCAGTTTCTGATGGAAAGGAAAGCATGGTAACAGGCTTAATAAAATCAGTTAAAGACTAAAAATTGTACGGTAACTTTCCAATCTGACTCATTTCAAGGAGACCTCTCTGTTCTTTGAAAGATCAAATAAAATTTACCTCTACAAGAATCTTGAAATTTCTTATTGAATATACATAAAAGCAGTCTTAGTGATAATATAGTTTCATGCTACAAATTTAGGAAAGTTTTTAACAATGATTAAACATTTTTTCAGACATCCTAGTAGGAATGGTACTAGGATTGACTGGAGGAATGATGTATTTGCACGGGTGTGTGTGTGTGTGTGAATTCATAATTTATTTTTATTGTGTACAAATACTTCCCAATCGAGTATAGACTTTGTTAATTACTACGTTGTAAAACAAAATGTGTAATTTGATGTACGAGGGTTAGTTGAAAAGTTTATAGAGTGACATGTGAGTTGCAGAAACAATATATTCAGCATATACAAGCCACTGAAATGAAGTTCATGAGATGAATAAAAGATTGTTCCTTTCACATTCAAATTATAGGAATTAAGATATAAGGGCTTAGTTGGGGATATACAGCATGCAACCTAATTGGAAGAGACGATGCTTGTTCCAATGGAAACATAGAGAGAATGAGTGATGACTGTCTAACAAAACAGGTAATCAATTATATACCCCAGGAAAGAAGAAATGTAGGTAGGGCCAGAAGAAGATGGGAGGATTGAGAATGGAACAGGCTGTAAGCCTGAATCCTGATGTGAAGAAGAAGAAGAAGAAGAAGAAGAAGAAGAAGAAGAAGAAGAAGAAGAAGAAGAAGAAGAAGAAGAAGAAACAAAAGGTACATGCGTACATACATAATTTATAAACAGTCAAAATTTTTTCAAGTGAATTTTGTAGTTTTATAGTACACAATAATTTTATTTTACATACACATGCCCCACATTTGAGTTTTTCTGTGGTATAGTGGGAGGTATTAATTAATTGTACTAAATTGTACTATGGGCAGTATTAGTAATGAGTTTGTAACCAGTTAGATACTTGAATCGCCAATTTATTCCATTCCACTGAGTAGCTCTGTGTGCAGATGGTCTAAAATACAAGATGGAACACTTACACTTTCACTTCCTATAAATTATATATTTATTGAAAACCTCAATGCGAAAAGCATTTAACTTCTGCACAAAGCTGAGGACACATTGTATTTCAAACTAATGACTCACACCTGTGGAACACATACTTTCTTTTCCCTCACCCCCTTCTTTTAATATAGTAGAAGACACTAATCAGTTTTTCCAAACAAGTTCTTGTGTTAGGTGTGTTATATATATTGTAACGTTACATAACCCGGTCCCAATAAATTAAATCATGTAAGAACAAAAAGGTCAGAAATGGGTAACCTATAACTAGCTCTAAATTAAAGTATATCACTAAACATTATAAACAATTCGAGTGATATACAGTGACAAGTGCGTTATAGTGTACCCATTGAGGTAAAAAGTGAAAGTGAAGGTAACTTATTACAGAATTGTGCTGTAGGTTTGGGAATTATAAAACTATGATAGTAGACTATAATGCTACTAACTGATTCTGTATTTTTATTAATTTATTGTAATATTTATATTGTGTAGACAACCAATTGTAATACCTAAGTTAATGTTATATTTTTTCAAATATTTGTGTTATAATATAAGATAACCCAGGGTTCGTTTTAAAAAACATAAAAAGTTTAAATATCAAAGGATAATAAAAAATTAAAATAATACTATATGAGGGAAATGGCAACAGGAAGTAGTGCAGTGTAGGAATACTATGAGAGACTATTAAATACTATATAAATTCATTTAGAGATAATATAAATATTAAATACTTATATACCAGGTCATAAGAAAATGAACAGAAACCTCTTATGTAAACCAAATTGGTAAAGAAACCGGAATTAAAAAGAATTATTTTTCGGTAAATAAAATATAAATTTATAATAATTACAAACTGCCTGTATAATAAAAATATTTTGGGTTACTAAGAGTGACGAGAATAACAAGTATTGTTAAGAATAATAAAAATTGGGAATAAAACCATAGAGTTGAAAAAATGATGCTACTACAATTATAATAAAAATAACCTTTCTGGAACTTTGGAGGAGTGAAAATTAGTACAAAATTAAAAAGCAACATGACCACTATATAATCATACATGATTTATCAAAATTAAATGGTTATACTCCTTAATAAACAGTGAAAGAAAACCTTCTGATGATTCAACCTGGTTTTGCCATAGTTCAAGTTGACGATAGAATATGAGCCAGACGGTAAAGAAATTATAACTCAAGACGGACCTCACCAGAGAAAAAGCTTCATTCCAGTAAGAACCATACGAAGAGAGGTAATATAAACATTTTGTTTAATAGTTCAAGAAGAAAACGCATTCTGAACGTTGATATAGAACACGAAACTAGTCATTTAATTACATGTTTTTTAAAGTAAACAAAAGCACGCTGCTCTCTTACGGCCATTCCTGGAACTACATACTAAACGAAAAATAAACAAATTTATTTAATATTTTTTCGGTATTTGTAAAGCTTAGTAATTATCCATTTCTGACCATCTCATAACAAAAAGAACTTACCCTGAACCCTGGGGAATTATTAAGAATTATATATTAATTGATGTTTTTGAAAATAGTGTAAAATTTGGTAAACAAAACCATATATGTTTTTCTTTTCTTTAGACAATTCCATGTTTACTCTATGAAGTCGAGATTATGTTTTATTTAAGGAAAGATCAATTGTGATACTTGTATTTTGGTGGCAGGAAACAAAAAACCAATAATATAAATAAATGATATTATTGAAAAATGATATTGAATAATAAAGTGTGTTATAATTTTTGTAGTTGGTAGTTGTAATAGATTTCAGCACAAAAACAGAAGAGATCAACACATCGGATCAGATTTTGCTATAGTGTAGGCTGGTTAAACTAGGCGTGGAAACTTGTCTCACAATCAGCTGATTTAAATCACAGCGAACAATTTGAAAAAATCAGAAATCGTCTAAACTGAGTGTAAATAATTGGGGGACTTACTCTCTCTTCCTCATAAGGCTGAACAACTTCCCTCCTTGACCCCAAATCACACACTCTCGATTTCTGTTTAGATTGAGTAACATTAAAAAGTACTTTATTTATTTTTTTTTTTAAACTTCAGTTATTATAATTCATAAGTGGCGACTGCGGAGAGACGGAAACTTTAATATCTCAAACCGCTACATTACAGAATTTGCGCATAACAACATTGGGAGCTTAATTAAATAAGACGAACACCCAATAAGCCACATACAAAGTTTTCGCTATTGCCTCTAGAAAAACCGCGACGTTACAAGATTGGCGCTCAACGTAAAAGGGCGGTAACTAGAAAAGAATTTTGATATTTAATAAAAACATATACCAAAAAATCTAATTACCGTTGGCAGTTATGAGAAAACAAGAAATGCATAATACCCGAGGCAAATCGAAGAAGAGGGCAGAAGAAAAGGAGATTGAAGAAGGTGGACAGGAACAAGAAATAGAATTAGTCACGGACAGTGAAATGGAACAACTGACAAGTGATAAAGAAGAAACCGAAGTAGTTATGGACCCGGAAACGGAAATAATTGAAGAAGATGCCCAAGGGGACCAACCAGACAAAGCGGTAGCCAGAGAAGAACCTAATTGGCAAGACATGATGAAATTTATGGCAGAACAATTTAAGGAACAGAATAAACAAACTAAAGAACAATTTAGAAAACAGGAGGAAAAATTTGATAAAATAGATGAGAACTCAAGGAAACAAAATGAAACCTTGAGCGAGAAATTTGACAAAATAGATGAGAATTTTAAGAAACAGGAAGAGAACTCAAGGAAACAGAATGAAACTTTGAGGGATAGTTTAAAACAAATGGAGAAAATAAACGAAGAAAATTTAAAACAATTTGAGGGTAAAATGGAGAGTTTCAACAAGGAATTAAGAGAAAATCTAGAAGGTAAAATTGAACTGGTCAGTAATACGTTAAGCCAAAGAGTAGGAGAATATAAGGAAGAGGCAGAGAAGAAATTAATAGAAACTAACCAAAGATTAGATAAAACTGAAGAGAAGATGGAACTAATTAAAACTGGAGTCGAGGCACGAATGGAAAAAGAAGAACAAGATAATCAAGTTCGTGTAATGGCCATACGACAAGAAAACAATGACCAGTTAGATAGTATCAAAAGCAGTCTAAACTGTAAATTTTCAGAGTTTCATAAAACAGTAGAGAATGTAAAAAATCAGTGTGATAGCCAAGCAGAGAAATTAGATAGTTTGCAACAAATACAAACCAATTTTCAATGTGATGTAGATAGAATAAGTGCTAGATCTGCATGCAGCAGTCCTCATGTTTGTCAAGATAGTAAGGAAAGTGTAAACTTTCGGGATTATCGCAGAAACCCACTTGAATTTTTAGGGAGAGTAGACGAAATTTTGAACAGATCAAAGGAGAATCGATGGAATATGATAAAAGGTCTATTAGACGAATCGTTCAAAAATATCAATGATAATTGGTGGACAGCAATTAGGAACGAGGTGTGTGATTATGGGGGTTTCAAAACTATGTTCAAACTTAAGTACTGGTCAGAATCAGTACAAAACATTATTAGGGACGATATCTGTCATGGTAGGTATGACCGTACAGTGGGACAAACACCTACTGCTTACTTTTTAGGGAAGGTGTGTATCGCAAAGTATTTAGACCCTAAGATACCTGAAGAGTGTCTAGTGACCAAAATGGCGTATCATTTCGAAGAGAAGATCATTAGTGCACGCTTAAGTGGACAAATAAAAACTATTGAGGCATGGAAACGCTACTAGAAAATTATGAACAGGAATATTATTATAGGAGAAGTAGATGGAGGTCAGGGAATACCGAGGAGCGGAAGAATGAACCACCTAGAGATAATCGACCTAGAGTCAATTATGTACATGCTAATAACAATTATTACAGTAATAGTTACCAAGGAAGACGTCCGTATTTTAACCAGAGACAAAATTATGATCGAAGAGATGAGAGAAACAACTACAACAGACAACAATGGAATGATCATGACGAATATAGGAGGTCCAGAAATGGAGATAGAAATAGGGACATACCTTCGGGAGATCCACCAAATGACAATCAAGGAACTAATCAAGCCCAAGTAAATTATCTAATGGCTGATGAGAGGGATTCGAGGAGACCCGATGAACAGCAACAAGAAAAGGGGACAAACGAGTTGACCGTGGGAAAAATCAAGGGTCTGATCCTGGTCCCAGTAATAAAGATGAGAGGCTATATACATACGATAATATTGAAATGTATGGTAGTGATCCGCAATGGGGCAATCCAATAGCGAATTTTATTGACAAGTTTAATCAACAGAATCCACGGGAAAAATATAAGAGTGGATCAATCCGTGTTGTGAATGATACCGAAACGGTTAAACTAATGTTAAATGAAATATTGAGAAAAAGTATTGAAAGACTAAAACCCCAAAATTCCAAAAGACGTAAGGACAACTTATTTAATTTATTTCGGAACAATATAATTTAATAAAAACTATGTAAGGACATCTTACTCAAGTTATTTTGAAACCATATAATTTAAAGTGAAGAGACTAAAACCCCAAAATTCTAAAAGCATGTAAGGACATCTTACTCAACAATTTATTCAGGAACAAGACGATTTAATAAAAACTATGTAAGTACCACTTACTTAAGATATTTCGAAACCATTTAATTTAACAAAAAATAATAACAGATTAGTCAATAAGAGTTATAAAGAATTGATGTAAAATGAAATAATAGGAAAAAGTAATATTTTTAATGGTAACAAACAGAAGAAAAATTAAATGAACAAAAACAATTGATGGTAATGTGTTCAGATAAGAAGAATAAAGAATAATTTAATGACTCCAATGAAACTGAAGGAGGATGATAATTAATACAAAAATTAGAATTTCTCGGAATTGAAGATTATACAAGAAGAAATGATAAGGAGAAATATGTCACAAGAAGTAAAGTCAAAAGAATTTTAACATAAGGCCTATCAATAATGTTATATGCTATTAGTTAATGGAAAAGAAGAAGGAATCAAGGAGAAGAAGAAATATATAAATAAATGTAAACAGCAACTGTATGAAGAATCCCAAAAGTGTTTAGTACTAGTCGCTAATTGACTACTACTTATAAGTTTTTTATTTTTATGTATTGACCGTAGAAATGTTCCGGCAATAATTTTTATGAGCAGGGATGATGTTCCCCTGGTCTCAGAAGGTGTAAGGATGGACAGCGGAGTATGGACCCAGAGTGGCCACCCGACTGGTACCACCGCACAGGATAGGGAAAAATGTTAGGGAAATTGAATATTTAAGGGATAATAATTATAAAATAGCTGAAAAGAGTGATATTAGATTCCAGAAGTATAGATGAAGAAAATAGAAGGAAGATAGCAGACCGAAGCTTAATTGATAAAGCGAAGTTATAGAAGTAAATAGAAATGAGTATTAAAACAAGTTTAATATGATTAGTGTGACCAGTCATTATCAAATAAAATGTGGAAGTACCACTACCCAGAGAAATAAATAATTGATGAATTTGCCTCCAAGAGAGAGAGAGAGTAGAGTAAGAAAACAGCAATTACCACCAGTCTGAATTACCAGTCAGTTTACGACCAGTTTGAAAATGAAAATATTATGAAGAATAAAACCAAGACTATTAGGTGAATGGAAATAATCAACAATTTATTTTAATAAACAAGTAATACTAATATAAATTTGTTCTAGTGGGGGGGCTTTATGTAACGTTACATAACCCGGTCCCAATAAATTAAATCATGTAAGAACAAAAAGGTCAGAAATGGGTAACCTATAACTAGCTCTAAATTAAAGTATATCACTAAACATTATAAACAATTCGAGTGATATACAGTGACAAGTGCGTTATAGTGTACCCATTGAGGTAAAAAGTGAAAGTGAAGGTAACTTATTACAGAATTGTGCTGTAGGTTTGGGAATTATAAAACTATGATAGTAGACTATAATGCTACTAACTGATTCTGTATTTTTATTAATTTATTGTAATATTTATATTGTGTAGACAACCAATTGTAATACCTAAGTTAATGTTATATTTTTTCAAATATTTGTGTTATAATATAAGATAACCCAGGGTTCGTTTTAAAAAACATAAAAAGTTTAAATATCAAAGGATAATAAAAAATTAAAATAATACTATATGAGGGAAATGGCAACAGGAAGTAGTGCAGTGTAGGAATACTATGAGAGACTATTAAATACTATATAAATTCATTTAGAGATAATATAAATATTAAATACTTATATACCAGGTCATAAGAAAATGAACAGAAACCTCTTGTGTAAACCAAATTGGTAAAGAAACCGGAATTAAAAAGAATTATTTTTCGGTAAATAAAATATAAATTTATAATAATTACAAACTGCCTGTATAATAAAAATATTTTGGGTTACTAAGAGTGACGAGAATAACAAGTATTGTTAAGAATAATAAAAATTGGGAATAAAACCATAGAGTTGAAAAAATGATGCTACTACAATTATAATAAAAATAACCTTTCTGGAACTTTGGAGGAGTGAAAATTAGTACAAAATTAAAAAGCAACATGACCACTATATAATCATACATGATTTATCAAAATTAAATGGTTATACTCCTTAATAAACAGTGAAAGAAAACCTTCTGATGATTCAACCTGGTTTCGCCATAGTTCAAGTTGACGATAGAATATGAGCCAGACGGTAAAGAAATTATAACTCAAGACGGACCTCACCAGAGAAAAAGCTTCATTCCAGTAAGAACCATACGAAGAAAGGTAATATAAACATTTCGTTTAATAGTTCAAGAAGAAAACGCATTCTGAACGTTGATATAGAACACGAAACTAGTCATTTAATCACATGTTTTTTAAAGTAAACAAAAGCACGCTGCTCTCTTACGGCCATTCCTGGAACTACATACTAAACGAAAAATAAACAAATTTATTTAATATTTTTTCGGTATTTGTAAAGCTTAGTAATTATCCATTTCTGACCATCTCATAACAAAAAGAACTTACCCTGAACCCTGGGGAATTATTAAGAATTATATATTAATTGATGTTTTTGAAAATAGTGTAAAATTTGGTAAACAAAACCATATATGTTTTTCTTTTCTTTAGACAATTCCATGTTTACTCTATGAAGTCGAGATTATGTTTTATTTAAGGAAAGATCAATTGTGATACTTGTATTTTGGTGGCAGGAAACAAAAAACCAATAATATAAATAAATGATATTATTGAAAAATGATATTGAATAATAAAGTGTGTTATAATTTTTGTAGTGGGTAGTTGTAATAGATTTCAGCACAAAAACAGAAGAGATCAACACATCGGATCAGATTTTGCTATAGTGTAGGCTGGTTAAACTAGGCGTGGAAACTTGTCTCACAATCAGCTGATTTAAATCACAGCGAACAATTTGAAAAAATCAGAAATCGTCTAAACCGAGTGTAAATAATTGGTACTTACTTTCTCTTCCTCATAAGGCTGAACAACTTCCCTCCTTGACCCCAAATCACACACTCTCGATTTCTGTTTAGATTGAGTAACATTAAAAAATACTTTATTTATTTTTTTTTTAAAACTTCAGTTATTATAATTCATAAGTGGCGACTGCGGAGAGGCGAAAACTTTAATATCTCAAACCGCTACGTTACAGAATTGGCGCATAACAACATTGGGTGCTTAATTAAATAAGACGAACACCCAATAAGCCACATACAAAGTTTTCGCTATTACCTCTAGAAAAACCGCGACGTTACATAATATATATATATATATATATATATATATATATTGGTATAAATGTAATGTAATGGCCATACCTCGACTACTGTATGGTAGTGAGACTTGGATTAGAAAGGCCAAAGATATATCTAGAATACAAGGAGTGGAAATGAGGTTCTTGAGGGCTGTAAAGGGGTGTATCAGGACATATCATAATTAAAATTTTTTACCTTAATCCGTCACTGTGACCGCTTGGTTTCTGTCTTCTAACGCGTTTTGGATTAGATTTAATCCATCATCAGAGTAAAAATTCGTCAGTTGACTTCATTAAAACATTAAAAAGACACTAAAATACATCTATGTATATGTTGTACAAACACAGCGACGTACGTGGATGTGAGTGCGCACTCGACACCGGTTGACGACGTACTCCACCGGTGTCGAGTGCGCACTCACATCCGCGTACGTCGCTGTGTTTGTACAACATATACATAGATGTATTTTAGTGTCTTTTTAATGTTTTAACGAAGTCAACTGACGAATTTTTACTCTGATGATGGATTAAATCTAATCCGAAACGCGTTAGAAGACAGAAACCAAGCGGTCACAGTGACGGATTAAGGTAAAAAATTTTAATTATAATAATTGTGACGCGGATACCAGTACAATGACTTTAAAATATCTTATCAGAAATGATCATATTAGAATGGAGCTAGGCATAGCTGAAAGCCTATGTCAGAAAATCTCCCAGTACAAAACGGAGTGGCGGTTACAGGTAGAGAGAATGGATCCAACTAGATTTTCAAGAAGAGCCCTTGACTATCATCCAAGGGGGAAGAGATGTGTGGGAAGACCCCATAAGTGATGGTTGGATGACTTCCATTGAGACTGGAATAGGCTACTAGCCTAAGCCATAAAGCATGATGATGATGACGGTATAAACAGGTCCTGAAACATTTCCCTCTAACCCTTCAAACCAATATTATGTGTAGGAGTTGACAATTCTATTTTATTTACATGAAAACATTATCTGAGGTTATGCATAAGCATGCATGCATGTCTATAGTGGCTGAGTAGGATGTATTCAGTTAACACATTATATAAAGACAATATAGGATCTGAGATTCAATTTCTGAAAATAGCTACAGCATTTCTGAAGTGATGCCAGTTGTCTTTTAGATTTCAGCTGGCATCAATAGTTGTGTGTTAAACTACTAAATTATTCAGTGCCTTTGGGAATGTGTGTGCTATGTTAAAAATGTTTTTAGGAAAAGTAAATATTTATTCAAGTCTGGAAAATTTGCATTAGTCATGCTAAAATATACTGTGCTGATCCACACCACGCTCTTGTTAAAACTGTATACAAACAAACCTTTCTTCATATACAATATGCCATATTATTGAAAGGTTGCTTGTGCAAAGTTAGGGATATTTATTACCACACACCAAAAAATGATACAGAAAAAACAAAAAATACATTTATGACAAGTTAGAATTGTAGTAAATCAGTACTCCTTCACAACAAAAGTATGGAATGTAACAACCTGATACTGCCATATGCTGAAGCTGAAACCATAGTCATCACAAAACAACATGCAAGTGCAGCTATTGCACTTATGTTTCACACCACTCCGTGCTGTACAACAGCAAGTGCTGTGTATGCCAGAATAGGAAAAAAGAGATCAGAGGACAATGTATTACTCCTTTTTTCATGTAGATGAAATATTTGTGTTACTTATATCTAAATTAATGAATTTTAAGGCCAGGAATGGTGTGCGAACAGATACACATTCATGCTACACTACTGGTACAGGTGTTTTGAAATCTTAAGTTATGCGTTGATGTTTAAATGGAAGGCTAACATAAATTTTGAGTTATTAGATAAGAACTCCTAAGTGCTAGTCAGCTTTGCTGGGAGCAAACTTCAAGGTTTTTCCCAATATTGACAGGTCTCAACTGATACAAATTTGTTAAAATATCTGGGTGGAAATATATTATATTCAGTTAGAGTTTGAGACTATTCCAAGCGAATTTTGACAAGATCCTTTGTGGACGAAGAAACTTTTTACTTTAGAGTACAAATGGTCCTTTTTTTTAGTAGACTGAACTAAATAGCCTTCCCTTAAAAATTTGCATTGTTCATTGTAGCATGACAGATAATGCCCATAATTCTGAATGGTAGAATGATCATAAAAATAAAATAAAAACATTTTAAATCCGAGAAAACAAAATAAAAAATTAATTAAGAACCACCATAAAGTATAATCATAGATTAAAGTAAAAGTTTCATTTAAAACCAATGTTACAATGAGTGATGAATCATCAAAATAAACTGCAAAACTAAAAATATAGAAAAAGGTAATACCCAGGTAGGATAGGAGTAAGTAAGGAAGAAACCCAAAACATGACAACATCCACAATAAGAAAAGGAAATACTTTTATAAGGAACAAGAAGAATAGGAGAAATCAATGAAGAAACCAGAACAAGACAGCATCCACAAGAAGGAAGAGTGCTCTTATAAAAAAACCAAACCCCAAAAGAAAGTGATAAAAATAATAACAAATGAAAGTATAACAAAATCTCAAATTTAGAAACCATGTAAAATAAATATAAGCCAAAAGTGTATAAAGTAGAATTGAAAGTGAACCAATGTGAAATAATTATATAAGGCAAAAAACAAACCTTCATTATCTTCTATAAATAGATTTCTTCATTTTAATAAAACTATAAAACTATTTAGAAATAAAATCCAAGAATAAAAAGGGGATCAGTGCAAGTTTTTGTGTTATTATAAATAAAACTTGTGTCAATATTGCAGTTCATAAACTGAGTAAATTGTGAAATAGTACAACTTTGAAGTGTTTATATTGTGTCCATGAATAATCTCTATATACAGGGTATCCCGGGAGGAGAGGGAAATAATTTGAGAAATGGTTCTATAGTGTAAAAGAAGAAAAAAAGTTCATATAAACATATGTCCGGAAATGCTTTGTAAGTGAGTTACGGCTAGCGAAAGATTTCGCCCGGGTTTCGGTTCCCCCGGGTAAATGAAGACTTTCTGAAACTCTGGGAAGGGGCGAATTCTGTTGTTTCTTATGGTTTTTGACCTGAAAAATCGAATAAAACAGGTCGCAGAACTGTATCTCCCATAAGTTTCATGATATCTGACTTAAACAGAAAAATCTTTGCCTAAAAACAAATTTTGAAAAATTGGAAACAATTGGAATTTTTTGTTGATTTTTATTGACTTTATTTACACCATTTTTCTCAGAATTAAATTCTTTACTAGTATTGTTTAAACACTTTTTTAGGTTAGAAGTACAATAACTTTGTTAAATGACTAATAAATGCATAAAAGTTAAAAACAAAACTAGTAAAGAATTTAATTCTGAGAAAAATGGTGTAAATAAAGTCAATAAAAATCAACAAAAAATTCCAATTGTTTCCAATTTTCCAAAATTTGTTTTTAGGCAAAGATTTTTCTGTTTTACGTCAGATATCATGAAACTTATGGGAGATACAGTTCTGCAACCTGTTTTATTCAATTTTTCAGGTCAAAAACCATAAGAAACAACAGAATTCGCCCCTTCGCAGAATTTCAGAAAGTCTTCATTTACCCGGGGGAACCGAAACCAGGGCGAAATCTTTCGCTAGCCATAACCCGCTTACAAACCGTTTCCGGACATATGTTTAAATGAACTTTTTTTCTTCTTTTAAACTATAGAACCATTTCTCAAATTATTTCCCTCCTCCCGGGACACTCTGTATATAAGCGGCTTTGTCCTGACTGACAGAGAATCAATGTAGAGCAAAAACTACTGAAGATAATGATCTCAAAATTTGAAGGTATATTCTTATGGGGTCCTAGATGCTCACTAAGAAACGGTTTTAAAAACTTTCACTCCTAAGGGGCAAACCCCCCCCCCCATTTTATGTATGTTCCACATCTCCTCCTAAACCACTGGACCGATTTCACCCAACTTGGCACAAATATTTTACGCGACGGGAGAACCAACATAGGATAGGATTTTTTCGATGGGGTCCTTTGGGGGGTTCTTTGGGGTCTTCCACATCTCCTCCTAAACCACTGGACCGATTTCAACCAAACTTGGCACAAATATTTTACGCGACGGGAGAACTAACATACGATAGGTGTTTTTTTTCGATGGGGTCCTTTGGGGGGGGGGTCTTCCACATCTCCTCCTAAACCACTGGACCGATTTCAACCAAACTTGGCACAAATATTTTACGCGACGGGAGAACCAACATAGGATAGGTGTTTTTTCGATACGATCCTTCGGGGGGTCCTTTGGGGTCTTCCACATCTCCTCCTAAACCACTGGACCGATTTCAACCAAACTTGGCACAAATATTTTACGCAATGGGAGAACCAACAACAAGTGTTTTTTCAATACGATGCTTTGGGGGGTCCTTTGGGTCTTAAAAAACTATTAGATCTGGTTACTATGGCAACCCAATAGAATAGATTCTGGTTACCATAGCATCGGTGGAAGTCTACCGCGTAGGAAATAGCGCGGGAGTCGTCCGACGGGCCTTCGCCGGAGATCATCCACAGAACCCGGGGAGTCTTAGGTCGGATCCCGCGAAAAATGGTGGGGCAAGAGTCCACGGTTCTTATAAATAAAGATATAGGTTATGATAACAAAGGTGGTGTATGCATCTTAGGAAACTTCCTAATAGTGTGTGAATTCACAGTTGTTTCAGTTTGAATTTAAAAGTGGATAAGTTAAGATCGAAGTAAGTTATAAGCGAGTATAAAAAACAAAGTTTTGATAGCGAATGTATTCAGATCATAGTGTTCAGACAATATAAATGCACTTGCTTCAGTTTGAATTTAAAAATTGATAAGCTGAAATCTATAGAGGTATTGTATTGTTAGAATAAGTTTAGGAGACACTAATTTAACAAATGCCTTATTTCAACATTAACACAATGAATTATAAAACGCCAGTTAAATACGCCGCGCGTGCAAGTACTGTAGACATTTTATTGAATACTAATTTAGCTGTTCGCCCTCTCCCAGAGTTAGAAATCGAGCAGGAGCATCACGCGCAACAGAATTCTTCTCCAGATATAAGAATACAGTTTATGACATGGTCTTAAACAGGTGCGCTACAGAGTATTCCTCCAGTGAGAATGCGAACGTAACAATATAAGGAAGATCATACAATATACAAGTAGGCCTAATATAACGTTAGAACAAGAATAGGTGCCTATGAGCCTATGAATAAATTATGAACCCGAGGAACGCTGGGTAAATCGGCTAGATATAGATATCTATATAACCCAAATACCACTGACTGACTCACTGATCACGATATCTCTGAAACCACTGAATGGATATCAATGAAACTTTGAACATAGCTTCATCATAGGTCTTAGGTGCTCACTAAGAAACGGTTTTAAAAACTTTCACTCCTAAGGGGCAAAAAACCAAATACTGAAATTTATCGCGGGAATTGCATACTTTGCAAATGAAGTGGTTGACATCTCAGTTTACTGGAAACCCCGAATACATTTAGTCCTGAGTTTTTAATCATTGTTTTAAATTGAAAAAAACTTCGTTGTTTGCAGGTTCTTATAGTCGAGAAAATTTCGAAGTTCAATTAATTAATAAATGTATGTCCTTTTTTTCTCGGAAACGGCTCTAATGATTTTCTCGAAATAAATAATAAATAGCTGTTGCTATGAATGTAAATAAACAAACTAAGAGTTGAGAATTTGTACAATCTATCTAATCCTATACTATTAAGCGAGCAATAATTATACAATTACATACAACGTGAAACTCCGTAGCGAAGCACGGGTATTTTGCTAGTCTATATAAAATATATAAAAGAGAAATACCACTGACTCACTGACTGACTCACTGACTGACTCACTGATTCATCACGAAATCTCCGAAACTATAACACCTAGAAACTTGAAATTTGGCATGTATGTTCCTTATGTGATGTAGGTATCCGCTAAGAAGGGATTTTTGGAAATTCGACCTTTAAAGGGGGAAAAAGGGGGAAAGTTTGCCTGACTGACTGACATAGAATCAACGTAGAGCAAAAACTACTGAATGGATATCAATGAAACTTTGAACATAGCTTCATAATAGGTCTTAGGTGCTCACTAAGAAACGGTTTTAAAAACTTTCACTCCTAAGGGGCAAACCCCCCCCCAGCATTGTATGTATGTATCTATGTATGTATGTTCCACATCTCCTCCTAAACCACTGGACTGATTTCAACCAAACTTGGCACAAATATTTTACGCAACGGGAGAACCAACATAGGATAGGTGTTTTTTCGATGGGGTCCTTTGGGGGTTCTTTGGGTTCTTTCACATCTCCTCCTAAACCACTGGACCGATTTCAACCAAACTTGGCACAAATATTTTACGCGACGGGAGAACCAACATAGGATAGGTGTTTTTTTCGATGGGGTCCTTTGGGGGGTTCTTTGGGGTCTTCCACATCTCCTCCTAAACCACTGGACCGATTTCAACCAAACTTGGCACAAATATTTTACGCGACGGGAGAACCAACATAGGATAGGTGTTTTCTTCGATGGGGTCCTTTGGGGTCTTCCACATCTCCTCCTAAACCACTGGACCAATTTCAACCAAACTTGCACAAATATTTTACGCAACGGGAGAACCGACATAGGATAGGTGTTTTTTCGATATGATCCTTCGGGGGGTCCTTTGGGGTCTTCCACATCTCCTCCTAAACCGCTGGACCGATTTCAACCAAACTTGGCACAAATATTTTACGCAACGGGAGAACCAACAGGACAAGTGTTTTTTCGATACGATCCTTTGGGGGGTCCTTTGGGTCTTAAAAAACTATTAGATCTGGTTACTATGGCAACCCAATAGAATAGATTCTGGTTACCATAGCATCGGTGGAAGTCTCCCGCATAGGAAATAGCGCGGGAGTCGTCCGACGGGCCTCCCCCGGAGTTCATCCACAGAACCCGGGGAGTCTTAGGTCGGATCCCGCGAAAAATGGTGGGGCCAGAGTCCACGGTTCTTATAAATAAAGATATAGGTTATGATAACAAAGGTGGTGTATGCATCTTAAGAAATTTCTTAATAGTGTGTGAATTCAGAGTTGTTTCAGTTTGAATTTAAAAGTGGATAAGTTAAGATCGAAGTAAGTTATAAGCGAGTATAAAAAACAAAGTTTTGATAGCGAATGTATTCAGATCATAGTGTTCAGACAATATAAATGCATTTGCTTCAGTTTGAATTTAAAAATTGATAAGCTGAAATCTATAGAGGTATTGTATTGTTAGAATAAGTTTAGGAGACACTAATTTAACAAATACCTTATTTCAACATTAACACAATGAATTCTAAAACGACAGTTAAATACGCAGCGCGTGCAAGTACTTTAGACATTTTATTGAATACTAATTTAGCTGTTCGCCCTCTCCCAGAGTTAGAAATCGAGCAGAAGCATCACGCGCAACAGAATTCTTCTCCAGATATAAGAATACAGTTTATGACATGTTCTTAAACAGGTGCGCTACAGTGTATTCCTCCAGTGAGAATGCGAACATAACAATATAAGGAAGATTATACAGTATACAAGTAATATAACGTTAGAACAAGAATAGGTGCCTATGAGCCTATGAATAAATTATGAACCCGAGGAACGCTGGGTAAATCGGCTAGATATAGATATCTATATAACCCAAATACCACTGACTGACTCACTGATAACGATATCTCTGAAACCACTGAAGGGATATCAATGAAACTTTGAACATAGCTTCATCATAGGTCTTAGGTGTTCACTAAGAAACGGTTTTAAAAACTTTCACTCCTAAGGGGCAAAAAACCAAATACTGAAATTTATAGCGGGAATTGCATACTTTGTAAGTGAAGTGGTTGACATCTCAGTTTACTGGAAACCCCGAATACATTTAGTCCTGAGTTTTTAATCATTGTTTCAAATTGAAAAAACTTCGTTGTTTGCAGGTTCTTATAGTCGAGAAAATTTCGAAGTTCAATTAATTAATAAATGTATGTCCTTTTTTTCTCGGAAACGGCTCTAACGATTTTCTCGAAATAAATAATAAATAGCTGTTGCTATGAATGTAAATAAACAAACTAAGAGTTGAAACTCCGTAGCGAAGCACGGTATTTTACATCTAGTATTAAATAAAGTATTATCATGACAGATAATACAGGTGTTTCTGAATAATAACCGCCACTCTTTACAACATTCATTAGAATGACAGCAGATAAAACAAGAGCAGGCTATATAAAAAGTGAAGTGATAAAGAATTATTACCCCAAAATCAAACAAAAAACAGATAAAAACTGAAAATAAAACTAGTTGTAAGAATTAGTGTAAACGATGGAAGGACCAATGTTTTGTTTATTTAGAATAAGTTACTAGTGATAATCAAGACTGAAATGTCAGAATTAAATAACATTCTTTATTTATAAAATACTTGTTGTGTATTACTAATAATAATTAAGTATAAAATGTCTGAGTTTGAAAGACCATTGTTAATTTCAATTATGTACTATGAATTAAGAGTATAAATTATATACTAATTGTTCTTTTGTTAAAATAAGAAAATGTTAATTAGTGTCATATTAGAATAGAAAGTCAGAGAGGGTATAAACAAAATGTATTATTTAAAAACTTTGTATGAAAAAACTGTTAGAAATCTAGGCCAAATGTTAAAACTAAACAGCATCAAAATTTATGAAATAAGTACAGAAAAACAATTAAACTGATGGGATTTATATAAGGTAAATCAGTCATAGAGTCAAGTAACTGGAAATATAAGTAAGAAAGATTTTGTAAAAAGATAGCAAGAATTATTGTTAAAAAAGCAAATGTAAAAACTGAAAATTCTGAGAGGGGAGTCACATATTAATGTATAATATTTTAAAGAAATTAAGGAAAGATAAACCTTTTATGTCAATCTGAGATTTAATACAATCATTAATATAACATGTAAAATGGCAACATTTTTGAAAAGGACAGGAAGTGAATTTTAAAACTTACAATTTTCAAAATGAAGTAAATATAGCATTTTAGATCAAAAACTTAATAAGACTATCTTATTTGGTATCAAATCAAGCAGAATGAACTGAAGAAGAAGATTATGTATTTAATAGTTAATAAATTTGAATAACAGCAAAAGTATATTCAGTTATATAATGTAACATTCTCACATGCACAGGATGTAAAATAATTTTGAAACAATGGATTGCTAATATTAATTTGGCTAAGACTTTTGGACAAGACGAAGGATGTTAGTTAGTTCATTATTAGATATTGTGAAGTACACTTGACACGAGCTCTTAAGCAATATTAACCTAATAGCTGAGACATAAGCCTAGCCTGATGTGAAAAACGCGAGTTTTCTAAAATTACACTTAAACGTAAATTCAGTGAAACGAACACCTACAAACATTAAATTAACTTCAATCAAGAACATAACACAGTGAATACACAATTTAAACGATTAAAACAGTAATTACACACAACGAAACGGAAAGTGCAATTCTTGACCTTACAGACTAAAGTTGAACATAACTTTTACAACACATTTTATATGAAGTGGAGTACTAAAACTTAACCAGGAACACTCCACCAACACAAGAAGGAATAATCACAACAGCAGGAACGAGAAATCACAGGAGAAGCAGCCTTTATTGCAAGCAGAATTAGCGAGGTGCATTCATCTGACATCTGAACTCGAAGCGGCCATCTTTTTCTTCCCACAATCCAACGCGACGCTGCCAACTCAACTGAACGGTTCGAACATTTCTATACTTGCTATTATATATTGAATATTACATATGTATTTTAATTAATAAGATTATACTTTTGTAATGTTATACTTTCCATACTTTGCCCTTTTTCTCTGACTATCTATGAAATAACTGTTAAAAGAACCTGATACTAAATAATTGTACGAACTATCGAAATATACCCTGAGAGAGTCGATTAATAAATCGATAGAAAATCGATCATATCAATATTTGTTAATAAAATTCATTAAAGATCATAAAATTGAATATCGTTTATTCCTTATAATAATTAGCATAATACATAATTTTAATTGAGCGATAACTACCAGAATTTCACAACCACGAAGGAAGATAACCTCCAAATAGGAAAGTTCACCTATCGATTGTTATTGGAGACAATCCTATTAACTGGTGAAAGGAATTTTAAATACTAAAAAGAACATAATTCAATTAAAATAAATAACATGAAGTTCGGAACACCACGAAACATTTTAAATTAATTAATTTTAAATTAATTTAAATAAAAAAAAAGAATAAAAAACAAATTTTTTTTTTACAAACAAAACAAATTAAACGGAATCTATTTGAATTTGTTACATCATGAACAAAATGATTTGATAATTGCCTTCTATGCCACAGATGTAGAGCTACCATATGGTCATGGGTTCAGCTTTTTGTACTCATTCATGTGATGTTTGACTTTGCAAGTAAAATCACAGTGTCAAGAACAGAATACAAATCTTTCTTAACCTTACACGTAGAGTTGTCAGACATCTGAAATTACTCTGAATAGTCATGGATTTGTAGTTACAGATACGAATACTGTGAGCCATACCCACAATCGGCTGAAAGTAGTCTACGATTGAATGTTATAAAAACTGAAGAATAAATATTAGTAAAAACTTGGTGACTTTTTTAGATGGAAAATTTATTTAGAAAAACTTGGTAATTTGGAATTTTTTTATACATAGCTTACACATATTGCTGTCGAAGATCCATCGACATCATTTTCACAATATATCTGTGTAGAAGTTATACAATCTGCTTTTCAATATTTTGTTGCATTGTTTTGTCAGTATTATGGTTCCTTTTATACAATTTATTTTTTTTCTCATATTGTTCCTATAGTTTCTCACTTTTTCTGTCACATAACAACTTGTTATAATTAGCCTTAGCCATCCATCTGTAATGGGTGTTATAATTATAGCCAAATAAAAATAAATAATCTAACATGTATATAGTATAAATATATATAGTAACAATATATTGTTGAACTTTACAAAAATGTGGGAGATAAAACTATAGCAACTATACAATTTAAAAACATTTAAAATAAGTTAATGTATGTATGCGCACACACACACACACACGTATTCTTCACCCATCAGTAACCCAGTAACAGGTGTGTTAATAAATAATTATTTTATTATACTTGAGTGTGTCACCATCTATCTCTGTCGCATTGAGTTATGTATCCTAGATACCTACGTTGTTATTTACATTATATGTGCAGTTGTCATGAGTGATTTTATGTATTGTCTAATGTACTAATAAATATCAATTCATTTAATTAGATCATTGTGTTTTATCAGTAATTGCTTCCTGGTAAATATAATAACAGGTTATGGGCCCAGAGAAGTAATAAAACAAATTGTTGAATCGAATTGTGGACAGTAAAAATACGCAAGAACCCTTTTTTTGTTGCACGTATCAGTAAGAATTGAGTGCACAAAGTCAGTTGTAGAGAAGAAACTACATTAAACAATAGAAATGGATTTAGTCAGATCAAATTTAGAAATGTTGAAAGATGATTTGCAAGGAGGTTCCAACTATGATTCATGGATATTCAAACTTAACCTAACCTTAAAATCAAAAGGTATTTATCAAATCGCAACGGGAGTTTAAATTAAGCCTGAAGGAGATGAATCAAGCGCAGCTGTAAAAGAATGGATTGAAAAGGATTAGAAGCACAAGTATTAATTGGATTGAATGTTGACAGTAATATAGCCAAAAAAAATTGCAAGGTGCCAGTCCGCAAATGCTATGTTAGAAAAGTTGGAAACCTTATATGGAAAAAAATCAAACGTTTCAGTTGAAGGCCTGCAAAGATTATTTTTTAATTATAAGTATGATGAGCACAAATCAGTAATAGAAAATTGCATGACAATTCAACAATATGCTGACGAATTGTCTGCACTAGGTGAAAGCATTAAAGAAAACTGGATTATGCAAAGGATATTAGGTATACTTCCGACAAGACTGCATCATTTTAGAACATCTTGGGATAATGTTATTTCCACAGACAAAACGTTGAACAACATGTTTGAGCATTTGAAACGTGAAGAAGACAGGCAAAAAGAAAGTGAACAGGCCAATAATGAGTGTCAGAATGCTTTCATATCAAAGGGACAGAACAATAATAAAACAAAACAAGTGAACGTAAAGGAATGCTTTAAATGTGGACAAAAAGGGCACATAAAGAAGTACTGCAAGAATAAACCTAGTAAAAGTTACATTGAATATTGTAAGAAAACTTATCCGTGTAATAAGTGCAACGAAAAAGGTCACTTTGCCAAAAATTGTACCAAAAATGTAGATAGTAAGTCAGAAAAATCAGACAAATCTACATCAAAAAGTAAATTTATGAGTAATGTTGGATTGTCTGTTACTAATATACAATATATATCAATGAAGAATGACTATCAAGATCTATGGTACCAAGATTGTGGTGCCACTCAGCACATGACTTTAAGGAATGACTGGTTGAAAAATTATACTGTTTTACAAGAACCAGAAAAAGTCATGATTGGAGATTCAACACTTATAGAAGGTGTTGGTGTCGGAGACATAGATTTGTTAGCTTATAATGGTCAAGATTGGTGTAATATAACACTGAAAAATGTTTTGTATACACCAAAGATACCCTTTAACTTATTTTCCGTCACTAGTGCCTTGGACAAGGGTTATCGTCAGGAAGCAGACACAAATTGCTCGTATTTTTTTGATTCAGACACTGGTGAATTAACAGCCATGGCAAACAGAGATGGAAGATTGTTTAGAATGATGTTTCGCTATGAAAACTTAGAAAAGTGTATTCTTGGATTTCGTTGTCCATGACGTGTCCGTTACTTAACTAAAGTGTATTGTTGCTATGTCAATTAAAAAGTGGCATGAAAAATTAGCACATCAGAATATTAGTTATGTAAGACATTTTGAAGAAAAATAATATAAAGTATGTAGACGATTGGGATGGCTATGTGTGTGAAGGATGCGTTTATTGTAAACACCATCATCTCCCACATCCAAGAAATTTTGAAGTGGCAAAAGAGGTACTTGATGTAGTTCATGTAGACTTGTGTGAAATGAATATAAATTCTTTTGGAGGAGCAAAATATTTTTTTATGCTCAAAGATGATTTCTCTCATTTTCGCACTGTCTATTTCTTAAAAACTAGAAATGAAACTTTTGAGAAATTGAAAATCTTCATGACTTTAGTTGAGAATCAGTTTAGAAAGAAAATAAAAGTTTTAAAGTCTGATAATGGGAAAGAAATTAAAAATGGAGATACTAAGAAGTTTTGTGAAGAACTTGGAGTTTTCCACATTAAGTCGAACCCATACACTGCACCACAAAATGGTCGAATTGAGAGAGAGATGAGAACCATTGTAGAATCTGCTAGATCAGCTATACATGCAAAAAATCTAAATGAAAACTTATGGGCAGAAGCAATTAGTTATGCTACATTTACACTGAATCAGACTGAAACAAGTTCTGTGAAAGGTAAAAGTCCTGTAGATTTATGGTTTGGACGCAGAATTGATGTAAATAAGCTTAGAATCTTTGGATGTGATTGTTATGTTTTCATTCAGGATTTTAAGAGAGCCAAAACACAGAAGAAATCAGAAAAAGGAATTTTCTTAGGATACAGTTTAGATTCAAGTAGTTAGCGAGTTTACTTAAGAGACAAAAATGAAGTTGTAACATCAGGAGATGTGATATTTGATGAAAAAGTAAACAGTAAGTCTAGTTGTATAGAAATTGAAGCTACCTTGTCAAATGAAGAAAAGGAATACATAGTGTCAAGTGAAGAAGAAAAATCTGATAGTGAATGTGTTTATGAAAGCTCTGTGTCTGACAATAATATGCAAAATGAATGTCAAGAAAATCATTGTGTAAAGTGTTTGGAACGAGATCAAACTGTTTGTATTCAACCAGAGAAAAGAAGTCTTCGAAACAGGGTTACTTTAAGGATGCCAGCAAGGATGGTAGATTATGTAGTTGAAGACAACAGAAACAAAAATGTAAATATGGCCATGATAGGTGAGGTAGAAGATATTTTCATTTTACAAGCAGTACAGGATGAAAACTGGAAGAAATCAATGTTAGAAGAGTATGAATCTTTGATGAAGATGAGAACTTGGAAACTAGTAAGTCTACCAAAAGAAGAAAAAGCTTTGACTTGTCGGTGGGTTTTATGCCAAAAACAAGATGGGCGATACAAAGCCAGGCTAGTTGCAAGAGGGTTTGAGCAAGAACAAGGAATCCATTGTACTGAGACCTTCAGTCCTGTTGCCAATAAGTAAAACTACATTAAACATCCTTTCGACTGATACTCAGCATTTCAGCCTCCGATGGAATGCATCTGATGACTTTTGATGTGAAGACAGCGTTTTTACATGGATCTTTGGATGAGAAGATTTACATGTATCAACTGGTAGGCTTTGATGATGGCTCAGGTAGAGTTTGTGAGTTGCTCAAGAGTATATATGGACTTAAACAGTCATCGAAAAATTGGAATGTGAAGTTCACAAACTACCTAAGGAAATTAAATTTTGTTTGTTCTGACGATGATCCTTGTATTTATTATAATGGTGACAGAAGCATTATAATTGTACTTTTTGTAGATGATGGTGCTATTATAGGAAAAGAAAAACATAAAATGATAGATATACTAGATAAACTTAACAAAGAATTTGAAATTACTTATAATTCTGGGTCAGACAACAAATTAACTTACCTTGGCATGAAAATTGAAATTAGACATAAGGAAATTTTTGTAAGCCAACATCATTACACTGAAAAGATATTGAAAAGATTTAGAATGGAAGATTCAAATCAAAAGTCAACTCCAATGGAAATAGGTATGTTAACCGAAGAACAACATTTTCATAATGATCAGCCACTCTATAAATCTGTCCCATATCGTGAGGCAATAGGCAGTTTACTTTACTTAGCTATAGTATCTAGGCCAGATATCAGCTTTGCAGTAAACTACCTAAGTAGATATTCAAACAATCCCATGGTACGGTACTGGAATATGGTAAAACATGTATTTCGATACTTGAAAGGCACTGTAAACTTTGGAATAAGTTTCAATGGAGATTCTGAACTCATTGCTTATTCAGATTCAGATTTTGGAGGAGACATTATCTCAAGACAGTCTACTACTGGAGTAATTATTATGAGAGGCGGTCCTATTGTATGGTTCACCTAAAAGCAGGGACTTGTTGCTACATCAACTGCAGAGGCAGAATTTCGAGCTGCTGTTTCATCGCTTGATGAAATTTGCTGGATAAAGAGACTAGGCTGGTATCGAACTTAGATATTTCAAGGATTTCCTACAAGGCTCTGTATAGATAATCAATCTGCAATTTTAATGTTACAAAATACTACAGAAGGCAAAATAACAAAAGGGAAGAAGCACATTGACATTCCTAGAAAATTTATACAGCAACACATTGGAAATACTGTTTTTTGGACAAAGTAAGCAGCGTTGACCAGTTGGCAGATATCTTGACAAAACCATTGTCGAAGAAAGTATTTGAACGACTTAGAAATAAAATTATTATGGAGGAGTGTTAATAAATAATTATTTTATTATACTTGAGTGTGTCGCCATCTATGTCTGTCGCATTGAGTTATGTATCCTAGATACCTACGTTGTTATTTACATTATATGTGCGGTTGTCATGAGTGATTTTATGTATTGTTTAATGTACTAATAAATATCAATCATTTAATTAGATCATTGTGTTTTATCAGTAATTGCTTCCTGGTAAATATAATAACAAGGTGTTTAAAAACAAGTTAAGAATTGTCTAATCTTGTTTGTTCCCATATGCTTCATTTAAAACTATGTACAACTGTTTATATTTATTTAATATGTACAAATAAATTACCCTGGGCGAATATGCAAATATGTATTGTTGCAATACTTATTATAAATGATAACATATAACTATATATTATTATATAATATAATATAATGTCAATATATTAAGTTAGTTACTTTTATAAAAATATGTATATTTATGTAAATTTTAACTTATGTAATTTTGAAAACGTTAAGTCAAAGTTTGGCATTCATTTTTACATCTAACATTTATTTCAGAACAAAATCTTATTGGTGACTTAAAACGCAAAATGGGTACATAGTATAGAACTTTTTTCATGTGAAACTTACTAATTTTATTGGACGCATTTCAGCTTAGTATCCGCCTTCTTCAGCTTTGGTAACAGACTGCCAGCATTTTGTAACGGTTGTGTGGAAGGTGAAGTGGGGGTGGTGTGTGGAGGAAGGGGATTGGCGCGGGGATTCAACTTTGTTCACACCTTCCTCCACACACCACCCCCACTTCACCTTCCACACAACCGTTACAAAATGCTGGCAGTCTGTTACCAAAGCTGAAGAAGGCGGATACTAAGCCGAAACGCGTCCAATAAAATTAGTAAGTTTCACATGAAAAAAGTTCATTTTTAGTTGTGTTAGTGCTGTGAAAGAAGAGATGAATAATCAAGACAACTATAGTATAGAAGTTTAACAATTTTGTGCACTTTCTATAGACTTAATAATAATCCTCCGTTTCAGGGAGGTATGTTACTTTTCTTCCGAATTTGACCGTTTCCAACTATCGTTAAAGTTTCTAACGGTTGTTATCCTACTGGTCATTTTACTAACACCTCTTGGACCCGATTTGTAAATACTTGTTTAATCTACTGTTCTATCATAATTGTCCATGTTGCTTCTGACTGGTATAAATTGCATATACACCTATATGTATTTTGAATACATACATGATGTAATGACAATAACTTACATCAAAGCGACTCCAGTATTTTAGGCCGTACGTGTATTGTTTCAGTGAACAATTTGAATTCGCGCGTTTAGAAGCCTACTACTACAATTTGGCGGAATTTCTGTGCTTCAATTGTGCACGCTGTTGGTGATCAGCGGCCATAGGTGTTAGCGTATTATTAGCGTATAGCGTATACTCGTATAATATGGTGTAAATAATTGTATTTGCATACGTATAATTCTATAATATTATTTATTTATGAACAAGGAACATAAATTTTTTTCAAGGTAGCATGCACTAATCGATACAAATTCGATAGTCTCTTGGTCTCGTTAACGTTAACTTCTGTCATTATCATTTGTTTGTTTGTTAAAAGGATAGTAAATTTTTATTCTGTTCCCTGCAATCATATCTTGTTTGTTAAAATTTATTCTTCTTGAATTTTGTTGTCCATGCCGTGTCCGAGTATCACTGAGAATTTATAAATACTATACATTGTATTATAAACACTAAACACCATATACACAGTGTTTATAAGTTATCAATTTATTCTTCTTAAATTACTTCAGGAAAAAAAAACATTTCCAATTTTGGGTACCCCCAATTTTAGTTCCTTAACGAAATTCTTGACAAGATTTGTAAACCACTTGTAATGGAAATACAGTGCACTTTCCAAGTTACTATTTTTACTTTTGCTTTACACATCGGTCTGTTACTCTTTTTTTTGAAACTAGGCTGTGTCCGATGACTGATTGTATGTCATGACATAAAACATTCATCATTGTACTCTTTGCATTTCGTTACCTTTTTTTAAAAATGCAATTTGTATGGCAAATGTTGACATTTGATGACGTAGCAACATGGCCACGTGTTTCAATGTTACAGGTGACAACTGTTTATATATGTTACAGTTACGGTTGTTACCATTGTGTAAACAGTTTTCCTTAATAAAAATAAATACGTAAGTTATATACGAGACACTAGTGAACGTTTTTAAATTTCAAATGAAATAAAGTAGTGATAATATAGTTAAGTGAAGTGTGAATTTTATCACTGTTATTGGTGGAATTAGGTTAATATTTACAGAATAACGTATGCGTACAAGGAAGGTTTATTAAATTTCAGGTAATTATGTTAATCTGAAACGTGAAGACAGTTTAACATAAACGGATACGGTATTATGTCTTCTTTACAAGGTGACAATATGACAATTTTTGTAAAGTTTATGATTTACTGTGCTTGGATGATGAAAAGAATCGAAGGAAATTATCTATGTTCACTATGTGGTATTTTTTGTTTGATGTTCTATTTGCCCAATATTTGCAGTATTTTTAAAGAGACTGGAGGAGTTTGTAAAACCTATTTATCTCTGCATTTTATGTATTTCTTGATTCATAAATCAGTTGAACAAACAGTTCATTAAAACAGTGATTTTGGTAAATAACAGTGAAAACTGTTATCAGTGCAGTAACAACACTTACCACACTATTGCGGTTTTATTAGTACAGTAAATATAAGTTTATTTTTATTTCTGTGAAGCAGGAATTGACAGTAAATTAGTTGTGAGCTTGTGAACTGGCTTATGGAAATTGCCAGTGTGCAGATTTGTCTGTGAGTGAAGTGCTATTACTTCAGTTTTGCTGAATTAAAGCAGTGCTGTGATACAGTAGAAGCCTGATATAGCGCGGTTGTCGGGTGACATACTTTCCCCCGCGTTATAGGCGTAACCGCGGTATATCGGAAGGTGACCTGTACAGTGACAAATGATGGGGAGGGAGGACCGGGAAAAAGGCTACAGCATATGCACTACTATATACTGTACGTAAATCACGTGACCAAATGTAGAAATAAAAAATAAGAAAACTGTATTTTAATCCAATACATATTTTAATCTATTTTAATCCAATGGAATATAAAATACACTATTTATACATTGCTCACTCGACCTACTGTAGGCCTAATTGTTGGTCTTAAAAAAGTCCGTAATTGTTGTTTGACGGGATAATGCACAGCGTTTCTTTTCCGTGTATTGTTTTATAAACGCGATGTGCAGCAGATGAACATTATTAGATTCACTTTGCCTTTCCATCCACGAAATTACTTTGTTTATGTGTATTATCACTTCACTAACATTTGGAATAACTTCTTTCACTTCCACCCCATTTTCATTTCCATCATCGTCATCTTCTTCGCAATTTGCATTTCGGACTGCATCGATGATATCTTTATCTCCTATACATTCTGTAACAGGCTCACCGTTATCAACTTCTGCCCAGTCATCCAAGTCATCTAGAGTGAAGTTGCAATGCAGAGCACTACTCGCAGACTGTACATCACTATTAGTGAATCCGGCAACGGAGCAATTTCCATCGGCGATCTTTTGTTCAAAGGAACATTTCTTCCAGCAATTCTGAATCGTAGCCGTACTAATACTTTCCCATGCAAGACCTATTGAATATGCAACTGTTTTCAGGTTTATTGACTTAAGGTAAATTTCAATTTCCTCATCAGAATTCACTATAGCACTCAGAAGTTCACGGCGGTAATGCGCTTTAAATGCTTTTATGATGCCTTGATCTAATGGCTGGATCAGTGCTGTAGTGTTTTTCGGCAAGAACATGACTCCGATTTTCCCATCTCTTGACTGTAGCATACCAGCAGGTGGATGTGCTGGACAGTGGTCAAGGGTCAGTACAGCTTTTTCTTCAAGGTTGAGTGACCGCAGGTGGCTTCTCACAGATGGCACAAATTCTTCATGGAACCATTTACCGAAAATATCACTTGTCATCCAAGCATTTTTTGTATTACGATATGTGATGGGTAATGACGTCATGTTAACATGTTGAAAGCATCTAGGATTTCGGCTTTTCCCTATACAGAGAGGTTTAACTTTGTGGCTGCCTGATTTATTTGTGGCAAACAGGAGGGTAACTCTATCCTTATTTATTTTTAATCCAGATTTATTTATTGAATTATTCACATCCAGAGTTCTGGTAGGAAGCATTCGAAAATGCAGAGCAGTTTCATCACAGTTATACACTTGATGGTCATTTAAATCGTTATCGATCATTACTTTGTTTAATGCCTGAGGAAAAAGTGCTGCAGCTTCACTGTCACACGATCGTGCTTCCCCTTCAATGCTTATCTGGCTTATACCATGACGAGATTTCCATCGCGAAAACCACCCATCAGATGCATTAAAGTCACTGTTGCCATGTAAATCACTATGGAATTTCACAGCTTGAGCTCTAATAACTGGTCCTGACAGTGGCACACTTTCTTCACTTCGTTTTATTAAAAACCACCTGTACAGACACTCATCTAGTTCACTATCCTTACCTACTTTAGTCTTTTTTCTTTGCAACCCCACTTCACTTTCAACTGTGTTCACAGAACTTTTAAGTTTATCTTCTTCCTTCATCCACCCTCTAATTGTTCCTTCTGGGATGCCACACTCACGTGATAAACTTGCCTTTGACTCTCCGTTCTTCACACGATCAATTATTTTGAGTTTATCACTCACAGAATATGCTTTTCTTTTCTGCGACATCACAAAACTCTACACTATGCGAATTTATGACAAAGACTATACACTTTGATAAGATAATATCAGAGTATGATCTTATACTGTACTGTAATATGAGGGAGAGAAGGGATTTAGTTGGCTGCTTGCCTTGGCATGAATTCTTAGAAACGTAGAGACTGTAAATAGCTCGGGCAATTGTTTATGTCTACAGGTACACTTGAACTGGCAATTCTGGCTGTTGTTTACAACGCCGTTTCCAACAACAAGCCTTTGTTTACAATAAACGCAACGCATTCCAATGTTGTGGCTACGGAAGTCACGATAAACAATTCATAATTTACTCACTCTCTACAAGTAAGAATGTTCGCTAATAACGGGCGACATACTCTTCACCGCGTTATATCCAAATCCGCGGTATATCGGACCGTGCTATATCAGGCTTCTACTGTATCTGATATATTAGATGAACCACCTTTGTTTTGTAAAACACAGGTTGGTGACAAAAATTAGATGCCCATGTGTTTACTAAAAATTCTTTAAAAATGCATATTATTGAAATATACCCATTATGAAAGTACTAACGTACACTACTGGAATGTATGTAGTCTGAAACATCATTAATCATCATTTGTTTTAGATGTTAAGTAGTCATAATGACGAACTCAGTTTTTTTTTTAATTTTTCCTCTTTCAGTATTGACATTAAAGGCCGAGAATGTTTTAATATTTAGTTTTTTTTTACCAGCCATTTCAATTTTAAGTGGATTCATATATATATATATATATTTCTTCTTCCTTTACCGTTATTCGTATGAATAACAACACTGTTTTGTGTTCCATAGAAGTACATCATGGATTTTGACATGCGACCTAGTGTTTTTGATTTCCATATCAGCCACATTGTTAACATTAAAGATGTTGCCTATTATACGATATGCCATTCTCAGCTAGGGGTTTCAGCTTTACCACTGAGAATGCCACACTACAGAGTAGGTGAAACATTTGGTGTTGAATAGTATCAATAATCGTGGTTAAAAGAAGTGAAAGAAATATTTTTGTATACTGTGATTGACCATTTTTTACTGTAGCACTTCTGCCACTGTTGCTTTCTGGTATTTTAAAAACTAATTTACATTTCATATGCTGATATTGGCACCATAATTCTTTAACTGTTGTACTCATACTTGTGTAATTGCTTCATTTATACAATGTTGACTGAATTGTATGTTGGTATAGGCTTTTATAGGCTGATTAAATTATACCTGGTATGTACACATTATCCCCAGTCATAGATGCTGCATGAGGCACAAGTTTAAACAAGAAGTATTGGCGAGTATTGACTTGATTAAACTTTGTTGCATTCACTTCAGTTGCTGAGACTCAAATGTATACATACAGTAAATAGAGTGTCCAATCTCTTTTTTGTGTTAGGCAGCGGTTACATTGAATGTAAGAATTCGTAAAAAAATGTGGTCGTATGAAATCGTGAGAATTCGTCAGAAGTGAACAAACCCATTGTTGTTCATAGATGCGGTTAGTTTGCTTCCGACCTGTGCATACAAATACTCATGAATTCGTACGTCTAGCCGTATGCGACCAAAATAATTTGTTTTTCATCAGTTTTCGTACAAAATTTGCTGTCTCTGGAAGTTGTAGATCATCTCATAGGAAGAAACCATTGTTGGACACCAGCGATTTACAACACTCGTATGATTTCGGAAAGTGTTTCCACACTATTCTTATGATTTCCTACGAATTGTTACTCGCGAGTTCTCATGAATTCACACGACCACAAATTCTGATGGAATGTAACCGCAGCCGTACTAGAAATAATCTCATTATTATCTCAGGTCTTTGCAACTAACTTAATTTTGGCAGTGTAAAGTCTTGATTAATTGCAGGTCATTGTTTGATCTAGTAATATTTACAGTTCTATAAGTAGCAGCTGTTTATAACAAAAACAACATTTTTTGGACTAGATGAGTAAAAGAGGTTTTTTTCTTTGTCTGGCCTACATAAATTTATTGCAATCTGAACATTTCATTTTGTATATTCCATTTTTATTGTGAATTTTCGCTTTAGTTTTAGGTTTTATTTGATTAAAACTATATTATCTGTGTTATAACATATTTTTAAATAAGTAGATTGTATTATTTACTTAACTGTATTATTATTATTATTATTATTATTATTATGGATAAAAACACCATACAAGGTGATGTGACTTATTCTTATAACCTATTGATTAGGTGTAAAAAACAATTAATTGTTTTGGAAATATCTGTTTCAATAAAAAATGCCTAAAGCTTAATATTTTTCCAAATTACACTAAAATATTGTAAGAAACAACAATAATTATAAATTAAACAAATATATTACTCAAGCTCAGTATAATTGGATTAAAGAAAAAATATCAAATAATTACAGAAAAATCAACTACATTAATAAGCAGTTAAATAATAATTTACATTTTTTGTTAGCCAACAGACTTGATTATCATACATGGAATGATAAATAAGCTAATTTGCTAACATTTGTAAATAAACACAAAACAAACAAATTTAATACAGTAAATAAAAAAAATTGATAATGTACTAGAAGATAATAAATAGAAAAGCCATAGGATATAGGACATTTGCACACTAAACAGTAACCACACTTTTTACCCTAAATTCATAAATTTGTCTACCAGTTAGTTAATTCACTGAAAAAAAATAAAAACTCTTACTTAAACAAAACAAATCTTAAAAACATATAAACATGTACAGTGGCGTAACGTTTTTCGGCCGGGCCCGCCCCCGCAAAAAGTTTTTTCGGGCCCCTCTTTATTGAAAAAAAACATACAAAAAATCAAATTATTACTGCATTTATTAGGACAGATAAATTAAGTGCCACATTGTTATAAATAGCCTCTACAATCATAATGAAACATTGTTCACATAAAATAAAATTTTGAGATCTAAGATGATATTTTCATAGTGCGTACAACAAAACTTTTCATTAGAAGTATTATTTTTTTAATTCACATTTTTAAAAAAAGATAGCTTAACTTTGATATACCAGAATAAAATAAAATCTGAGCCACTGTACTTAAGTTCCAAAAGTTTTAATGGTACAAAAAGAAATATACATATATATATATATATATATATATATATTATAACTACACTACTATGCGTTATTGTAATGTAATGTTGTGTGTGAGTACCCACCTGCTGTCTGATCTTGCAGATTCTTCCGACTAGGGCGTGTGGATTTTGGATTTGAAGTTCGCAAGCTAGTAATCTCAAATTATTACAACAACACACATAATGGGTTACTTTAAAGGGGGAGAGTTTTGTGAGACTGGTAGGCTTTATCGTACAACAATAAAACACTGTTATATGGGGTAATAAAACGTTGTTTATTACACCAACAACACACAAGAATAGAATGGTTATAATGTTATGAATTTTCTTATAGTCTATACAATGAATCGATGTTTTTCGATTGTCTAATAGTTGAAAGAAACTGAACTCGTTCTTTGCGAGTTAATTGCAATTTAAATTTGACTTTATTAATTGATTTGAATTTAATTAAATTTATTTAATTAATTTGAATCTAAGTGTTCATGAAACAACCTATAAAACTCTAAAATTAATTTGAATAATTAGTTAAAATAAATTAGACGTGACAGTCTAGTTCACGTTATTTCATTTCTAGTGATTCTACTTCTGATCTACTGCAGTATGATCTAAGATTAGATTGTCAGTTAAGATTGGTATAGCGCTTTTTATACTACTTCTATTTCTTAACTATAACTTACTAAAACCTTAAACTGCTATACAGGTTATCACAACGAATTTACTTTTTAATTACTAGAGTCTTTGCTTTTTGTTTGGCACCTGAATTATTTGAATTACAATGTTTTAATTGAAAAATAGAAAATTTGATCTGAAAAATAAATAAATAGATTTTGCTTTCCTGTTACTGAAGAGGATGTCGTCCCGATTTGTCCCTCGTCGATTCGAGTCCTTGGTTAGAGAAAGTAATCTGCTTAGAACTGCTGGATTCGGTCGTGGAGTTCAAAATTCGGCAACACTCTGCTTCCCTGTTGTGAATATTTTAACGTCTGCTGTTGTCTGCTGGAACTGCTTCCTGTTCTCCGTCGATTTGCACGTTGCACGTCAGTGTGTGTGTGTGTGTGTGTGTTTCGTTCGGCGGTCGCTCTGCTCGTCAGCTGTTAACCAATGATTTAGACGGCCTCTCTGCTGTATTCTTGAAGTCTGGTCTTGAAGTCGGGTGGATCTCTTGCGTGCTTATGACTATCTGGTAGTACACAATAAGCTTGGTTGATGTCTTGAAGAGTATCTCGCCTTTACGTAGCAATTACGAGCTATACAGATGATCTGTAGTTAGTGTGTTCGTAATCGCGTGTGTGTTGACCACGTAGAGTCTTCTTGTTGATCTTCACCGCTTTGGCTACTAGACGATCGAAGGACTACGTCTTAACTTCGTGAGTACTGACAGAAGAGTGAATTTTTCCACCAGAAAACATCGCACTGGCCGGGGCTGCATGAAATGATTTCATTGGTCGAAACACTCTCCCTACCACATAAAATTTAGAATTCCCTTAGTCCGTGAGAATGAAGTCTGGTTCCCACAGACGGAGAATAGAATTATTATCTAATAATTAATTATCCGGCAGAACCAGTTTGTCGCTAAGGATATCCTGTACTTATTTAATTTTGCAATAACTTGGTTGCAAATCAAGTTGTGTGAAATCTAAAACATACAATCTGTCACAAATTATTATCTTTACAATATACTAAAATCTCTTTACTGTAACTCTATTTTAACAGAAGTTATTTAATTATTTTAATTAACTCTTACATTTGTTAATTATATTGCATCAAATTTGCACACGTCATTATTAATATCTCGGCAAACATTTTGGCTATGTTGGATTTCGCCTTTATTTATTAGTTTCCGAGATATTAATAATTAACAGTTTGGGTGTGGTCGCTTCCTTGTACAGCGAACTGCTTACATAACGACCACGTGTGCGTTGCTTTACACAGCATTATTTTCAATGCTCTACATTCAAATGGAGTTTTAACTGTTAATTTTTATTTAAATATGGTTTCAGCATGCGGTAAACATATAACCCCAAATAGTTAATATTTGGTTCCGTTATATATTCCCACACCCGCTTTAAAAAAATAATGAATGTAATAATTACAGTTATTTTTTTTTTCTTAATCATTACACACATATTCTGTAATCATTATTCTTACTAGCTATACATTGTATTACTTATTCTGAAGACACGTACACAAGTGTTAATGTTATTGCATTATATACAATTTAACTCTAAATACATGTATTAAAATGTTATATTTGCAACTTATTGCGTATAATGTTTTTCAAACGAGTAGTAGCCTTTATTTGTATACAATGCCACGCGTACAAAGAATTTTGCTGACAGTATTTAAAACGTTATCGCCGGGCGCGCGGCTAATTGCTTGACCTAGTTTCATATGTGGGTCAGGTAGTCGTTATCGCGTGACGTAACTGTTTCCTGCCGCTGTTCTCGCTCACTCTATACGCTTATTATTTATCGCGCTAGGAAAACATTATTATTAGTACACAAGTTATCTATAATTATTATTAATAATATTATAAAACACAAATTACTTATTTTAATTTTAATTATTATAATACAATTATTATTAACTCTATATACTATTTATCTTTTTAAAGTCTTTTTATTTCGTCGCGACGCGCTTTGGAACGCCATGCTACTCAAAGTATTTTCTCAAAGAGCTCGCATGGAATTTACCGATCGTTTTCGTTCGGTCCAGAGTCGTAACGATGAACGTGTGAGGTGCGAGTTGTTGAGCCAACAGATAGGGTCCATTATATAAACGAAAGAACTTTGCAGCCACATTTATGTCTCGTCGGCCTACAGGATTCGCCTTGAGCAGTACTTTTTCACCTACTATAAAGTTCGTTAGTTTATGCGTCGTATTAAATTTGTCTGCCCTTTTTCGCCCTTTTTCAACTATTCTTTCCCTCACAAGTTGATTTTTACATTGCACCGGCAGAGGTAGATTATAAGTCTTTGGCTTACTTAAATAATTATCCCAAAACCTCTCTGGCGTGGTTCCAGAGTCTAATTCTGCTGGTGTGTATTCCGTGGTATCATGATAACTCTCATTTATTGCCTTTTCGAAGAACGGTAAGAACTCGGGCCATTTACTTTGTTCCTTATAGCAATAGATACGGAACATTTTACCGATTTCCCGATTCACCCTTTCGGCAAGGTTTCCCTGTGGTCGTCGTATCGAGGTTAGGACTGCTTTGATACCGTTACGTTCCAGGGTGGCTGCCCAGTGTTTGTTTTGGAACTGCTTTCCCTGGTCACTAAGTACGTTCCTTATTGGTCCATGTTGTGGGATATACTTATTAAGTATAATATTTAAAACGGACTTTGTGGTGGGCCTAGGGATCGCATAAAGGCTAACTTTTTTAGTAAACACATCGACGCAAACTACCATGTGTTTTAGATTTCTGGTAGCCTTGGGTAATGGTCCCAGAAAGTCGATGGCGATCATCTGTCCCTTACCTTCCGTTATCACATTGGCCATGGGCACGTAAGTGTGTACGTTTGGTACTTTCGCTGTCTGGCATGGATAACATGTTTTTAGCAATTTCTTTACCCTACGGTACATGTTGGTTATTGTAAAATCCTCCTGCAATATTTTGACATATTTTACAGGAGATGCGTGCGCCATTTTTATATGTAAAGATTGTGTTATACACGCAAGCATCGCTGGAGACAATACCACTTTCCATTCGCCCTGTAACAATTTATACAATATATTGTCTTGTATAAGATAGTGAGGATTTGGGTGAGCTGCTAACATTAGCTTTTTAGCAAGGAGTGCGAGGTTATCGTCCTGCTCGCGTCCTAAGTTCTGTAGCATATTAGTAGCTTCAGGCGCGACAGTGTATTGCATGTTTAACACTCTCAACTCGTCGTCAGCTGCTTCATATACTTCCTCCTTTTCTACGGGCGGATATCTACTTAGAGTGTCTGCGGTGGTATTCTCTGATCCTTTGCAATATTTAATCGTGAATGAGTACTCCTGAATAGCTAACACCCATCGTGTTAGTCGGGAATTTGCTAATCGACATTTTAATATAAACGATAACGCCTGATTATCAGTGTGGATCTCGAAATGGGTACCGTATAGGTAGTGTCTGAATTTTCTGAGTGCGTTTATTATGGCGAGTATTTCTTTCTCGGAAGTACAATAGTGCAACTCAGCGCCTTTGAGCGTCCTATTGGCGTATGCTACAACATGAAGACTACCTTGTTCGTCTTCTTGGTGCAACACGGCGCCGATAGCGTACTCGCTAGCGTCAGTGTACATTACGTACTTCCTACCCTGCTGTGGATGGAACAATTGTAAATTAGATTGGAACAGGCCTTTAACCCTCTCAAACGCATCGTTCTGTTCAGAACCCCATTTCCACTTTATATTTTTGCGTACCAGCTGTAGCAACGGGACTGTATATTCTGCGTATTTGCTGGTAAATTTCCTGTAATATCCCGTGAGTCCAAGGAATGCTCGCAGTGCTTTGAGGTTCTTGGGCACCGGGAACTCCATAATACTCCTGAGCTTCTCTGGGTCCGTACTGATACCTGTAGCTGAGATTATATGTCCCAGGAACTTCATTTGGGACTTTACAAACTCGCACTTGTGTAGTTTGAGCTTGATGTTTGCTAACCTCAGCTTCTGGAAGACGCTCCGCAGATGCTCGAAGTGTTCCTCCAACGTGCGGGATATCACGAGGATGTCATCCACGAATATTACCGTGTATGGGTCTACCTCAGGTCCTAGAGCTCTCTCGAGGCATCTTACAATCGCAGCGAGACTCGTGCTAAGGCCAAAAGGTACCACCTTGTGTTGATAGCATTTGTTATTAAATATAAATGCTGTATACTTACGATCTTGCTCACACAGCGGGACCTGCCAGAAGCTTGCTGTTAGATCTAGCTTCGTGAGGTACCTGGCTCCTTCACATTTAATGAAGAGGTCCTCCGCTGTCGGTGCGCAGTCAAACTCTTTCTCTACGAGACTGTTTAAGTTCCTCATATCCAGGCAGAGTCGGATCTCTCCAGTCTTCTTGCGGACGACCAGCAGTGGGTTGAGGAAGCTGCTATTAGATCTTTCAATAATATCTTCTTCCAACATCCGCTGTATCTCCTGCTGGACCTCGGCCTGGTATTTTATAGGGACCTGGTAGATTCTCCTTATGAACTTCTCTGGCTCTGTGAGGTGGATTCTGTGTTCATACACTGACGAGATTGAATGCTCTTCACTGAAGATATCGCTGAATTCTTCTTGCAGCGACGACAATCTCCGTTCAGTTCGGGAATCTAAGGTGGTCTCCCCCTCTTCACATTCTTTATATTGAATTACTTGTTTTGGCGGCCGTGTGATTTTAATTGGGTCACCATGGTTTTGTGTGTGTGTATGTGTGTTCAATTTAAAAGTGTAACTAACATTGTCTATGGTACATTTTAATAAGTGTTCACTGGTGTTAATTTCCGCACGTATTTGTTCCAATACATCTACCCCCAATAACATATCACATATTAAATTGTTTATAGCCACTACACACACTTCAAATTGCACTTCGTCTAGCATGATAGTTAGATAGTATTGAGTGTCAATTTTTTCTTTTGTATCGGTAGCGGTTCGTATATAAAATTGATTGATTGGGAGTGATGGGGCCGTACGAAAATATTTTTTATTGGTACGCAGGAACCTTTCACTGACGCCGGATACAACACTACCGGTATCCAGCAGAATTCTCGTGGGAACGCTATTGACAAAGGCGTGTAACACCGGACACGCCGCGCTCACGGGCCTTTGTCGCGTGGGACCAGGTTCTAGCAACGGATCCCTGACATCCGGTGGGAACACATTATTAACGGGCACACAAGTTACATAATTAAAAGTACACATTTCACACAATATATAATCCTTATAATTAACATGCTTATATTTACACAATTTTGCCGAATTTATAGCGCGTCCTTGCTGGATGCGCATTTTGGCACGTTTTTTGTAGCTTGGTAACTTTTCGATTTATTGTTCGAATTTTTATTGCCGTGGGAGTCGCTGTCTTTTTCAGTTGTATCAGCTTTGGCTAATTCGACCGTTTGAATCGCTCTAATTTGTGCTCCATCGTTACCCTTACCCTGCCCCTTTGGTCTACCAAAATTTTGTTTTCCCTTGTACTCAAAGGTTTTATTTGGCTGTTTTGACGGTGTTTGGGGTGGAGTAGAACTGGTACTCGGTTTTTGATCCGTTTGCTGATGGTACTGTAGTCGCGTATTCTGCCCTTCATTATTTCGGCGAAAATCGGGATTATAACGCCACCCACCAAAATCAAAAACCGTCTCACTTTGGGACACTAGAATGAGGAGTTCGTCTACCGTGCGAATACCCTGGGTAAATACAGCTACTCTAATGTTATGATTAAAATGGTAGGCAAGCTTGGTGACTATGTCAATCTCCGCAAATGCTGGGGTTAAATGCTTCGCGCGCTCGACCTGCTGGATTATATAATTTTCGGCGGTAATATTCATTTTCTTGTCAAAACGGCCATATTCCAGTTCATTGCGCAGAAGTCGTTGGGTATGCGAGTTCCAGTATCGGCTTTCAAATTTTTGTTTGAACTCCGCGTATGTGGACACTCTATCGCGTACAATGTTATACCACTTACGCGCCGAATCACGCATCGCGTTAACCACCCACTGTATTTTGTCTTGATCTTCTAGTCGGGAACCTACTCTAGCCATTTCACTCTCACATGCTAATAAAAATTCAATGGGGTTTTCGTTATTTTCCCCCGTAAAATACACACGATTTTTCTCGTCGACAGGGCCTTGTACCAAAATATTTGGAGCAGACCTCCTTCGTACCTCCTGTCGTACTTTCAAAATCTCGTCGCTTAACGTTTGTAAAACACTCTCTTTATTAGAGTCAATGTTAGATCGCGTCTCTACAATTGAAGCGTCTAATTTATCTACTCGTCGTTGTGTTTCGGTCACGTCCGCGTGAATTTTTACCTCTAGGGATTCCACCTTCCTGGAAACCTCTAGTGTCTGTTTCTCACAGCGGGTTATGTGGTCTTTGAACCGGCCCTCCATACGTGTTACTTGTTCTATAAACGATTTTTGCATTGTGGTCTCAAAAACCTTAAACCGTTCATTGATTTTAGTATCGACCGTATTTACTCTTTCGCCGATCTCTGCGACTTTCACAGTTAGCTCTTTATTACTCTCACCGATTTCAACGACTTTAGCGGTTAACTCATTTACGCTTTCGTCTATTTTCGCAGTTAATTCTTTACTACTTTCTTTATTACTTTGCTTAATCTCGGCGTTTATGTCAGCGTTACTGCGTTCTAATGCTTCGGTTAGACTAACTCTTTGTGTTTCGATATTAGATTTTAATTCCGCGATATTTATGTCAGCATTGGCTGTTATTTGTTCAAATTTCGCGTCTATTTTAGCGGTCAAATCCGCGTTAGCTTGTTTCATTTCCGCGTTCATTTGCTGTATTTGTTTAAGTATTTTATCCATATCCATTTTAAATAGACAACAATGTCAAATATACACAATTTAAAATACACAGAACAGTTTCAAATACACACAATAACTTTACTGTTGTACAAACACCAGTCACAAAACTCTTTGGGGATTGTTTAGTTGGACGCCAGCTGTTTTACGAGTTAAAACAGCAAAGTTTGTTTAACACGTGAAAATTAAATTTAAATTGAATTTAATTAATTTAATTTAATTTGATCGCGCCCCACGTTCCGGGCAAGCCATTTATAACTCTTGTTCGGAACGTGAATTCAATTTGACGTACGTTTGTCGTGCCCCACGTTGGCCGACATTTATAACTACACTACTATGCGTTATTGTAATGTAATGTTGTGTGTGAGTACCCACCTGCTGTCTGATCTTGCAGATTCTTCCGACTAGGGCGTGTGGATTTTGGATTTGAAGTTCGCAAGCTAGTAATCTCAAATTATTACAACAACACACATAATGGGTTACTTTAAAGGGGGAGAGTTTTGTGAGACTGGTAGGCTTTATCGTACAACAATAAAACACTGTTATATGGGGTAATAAAACGTTGTTTATTACACCAACAACACACAAGAATAGAATGGTTATAATGTTATGAATTTTCTTATAGTCTATACAATGAATCGATGTTTTTCGATTGTCTAATAGTTGAAAGAAACTGAACTCGTTCTTTGCGAGTTAATTGCAATTTAAATTTGACTTTATTAATTGATTTGAATTTAATTAAATTTATTTAATTAATTTGAATCTAAGTGTTCATGAAACAACCTATAAAACTCTAAAATTAATTTGAATAATTAGTTAAAATAAATTAGACGTGACAGTCTAGTTCACGTTATTTCATTTCTAGTGATTCTACTTCTGATCTACTGCAGTATGATCTAAGATTAGATTGTCAGTTAAGATTGGTATAGCGCTTTTTATACTACTTCTATTTCTTAACTATAACTTACTAAAACCTTAAACTGCTATACAGGTTATCACAACGAATTTACTTTTTAATTACTAGAGTCTTTGCTTTTTGTTTGGCACCTGAATTATTTGAATTACAATGTTTTAATTGAAAAATAGAAAATTTGATCTGAAAAATAAATAAATAGATTTTGCTTTCCTGTTACTGAAGAGGATGTCGTCCCGATTTGTCCCTCGTCGATTCGAGTCCTTGGTTAGAGAAAGTAATCTGCTTAGAACTGCTGGATTCGGTCGTGGAGTTCAAAATTCGGCAACACTCTGCTTCCCTGCTGTTTGTGAATATTTTAACGTCTGCTGTTGTCTGCTGGAACTGCTTCCTGTTCTCCGTCGATTTGCACGTTGCACGTCAGTGTGTGTGTGTGTGTGTGCTTCGTTCGGCGGTCGCTCTGCTCGTCAGCTGTTAACCAATGATTTAGACGGCCTCTCTGCTGTATTCTTGAAGTCTGGTCTTGAAGTCGGGTGGATCTCTTGCGTGCTTATGACTATCTGGTAGTACACAATAAGCTTGGTTGATGTCTTGAAGAGTATCTCGCCTTTACGTAGCAATTACGAGCTATACAGATGATCTGTAGTTAGTGTGTTCGTAATCGCGTGTGTGTTGACCACGTAGAGTCTTCTTGTTGATCTTCACCGCTTTGGCTACTAGACGATCGAAGGACTACGTCTTAACTTCGTGAGTACTGACAGAAGAGTGAATTTTTCCACCAGAAAACATCGCACTGGCCGGGGCTGCATGAAATGATTTCATTGGTCGAAACACTCTCCCTACCACATAAAATTTAGAATTCCCTTAGTCCGTGAGAATGAAGTCTGGTTCCCACAGACGGAGAATAGAATTATTATCTAATAATTAATTATCCGGCGGAACCAGTTTGTCGCTAAGGATATCCTGTACTTATTTAATTTTGCAATAACTTGGTTGCAAATCAAGTTGTGTGAAATCTAAAATATACAATCTGTCACAAATTATTATCTTTACAATATACTAAAATCTCTTTACTGTAACTCTATTTTAACAGAAGTTATTTAATTATTTTAATTAACTCTTACATTTGTTAATTATATTGCATCAAATTTGCACACGTCATTATTAATATCTCGGCAAACATTTTGGCTATGTTGGATTTCGCCTTTATTTATTAGTTTCCGAGATATTAATAATTAACAGTTTGGGTGTGGTCGCTTCCTTGTACAGCGAACTGCTTACATAACGACCACGTGTGCGTTGCTTTACACAGCATTATTTTCAATGCTCTACATTCAAATGGAGTTTTAACTGTTAATTTTTATTTAAATATGGTTTCAGCATGCGGTAAACATATAACCCCAAATAGTTAATATTTGGTTCCGTTATAATATATGTGAATAAAAACTTTCATATAGAGTAGATTGGTATTAAAATAATAGCTACATTATCTTTTTATTTAGTTTTGGCAAACAATCTCTTTTTTCTTCTCTTTTGTTCAGAATTGAGCAACATCAAGTAATGTACGACTTGACAAACAATTAATACAATGACAAACATGCGTTAAGAGGCATTCTTTTTTACTTCCCGTGGTGCGTATACAATTTTTCGTGTCCCCCCCCGGTGGAAAATGGCAATTATATTCGCGCTGCAGGCACGAAAATTGTCTCTTTCGGCCTAGCACGAAAGCACGAGTAGCACGAAAAAGAAAAATTCATAATATTTAAAAGATAATCAAGTTCTTTATTTATCCATTAATAGGTAATTAAAACCCATTTTTTCCTCTTTTTTCTCCACTATTTTCGACATTCTTTATCTACTTTCCCCCTTTTTCTGGAAGAATAGTAGATCGAACCTCCGCAATATGCATTGTAGGTGCAAAGACGAAAAAAATATTTTTGGAATTTTAGCCCCGATAGTTTACAGCAAAAATGCATAGGGCCTACCAAGCCTTCGGGCCCCCCAACACCCGGCCCCGGCCGCAGTGCAGGGTCTGCGGGGGCGTAAGTTACGCCACTGAACATGTAATAGAAAGTATCATAGTTGTAACAGTTTGTAGTATGTATCATAGTTGGAATTGGAGTTGTACAGAAGAGGATATTAGAAGTAGGATTGTACTTGGAAAGGTAGCATTTAGTAGAGTAAGAAACCTATTGGTTAGGCTACAAGAGGAATTGATGTGAAGTTGCTGAAGAGATTTGCAAAGTGTTTTATATGGAGCATTGTAATGTATGCATAAAAGACATTGAAGATTAGAAACAGAGAAAAAAATAAATATCTGGAAACCTGTGAAATGTGGTTGTGGCGAAAAGTAGAAAAGATTAGCTGGAAAGAAAAGATAGGTAACAAGAGTTGAGTAGAATAAATGAGATAAGTATTATAACACCCATAAGATAGAAAAAGTAAACTGGATTTGTCATCTTTTAAGAAGGAACTGCCTACAGAAGTTACTAATTTGAAAGAAGGGTAGCAGGAAGGAGAGGGTGATGAAGAAGAATATATTTGCTGGCAGGTGATGGGTAGAAATTATGAACAAGTGAAGAGAGTGGCACAGGATAGAATAACATGGGGAGTACAGTTCAGCTGAAACCTGTCTAAGGACAGATTTACCATAGTGGTGATGATTAGATTTAAATATAATTATAATTTTTGTTTTTGTTTGTTATGCCCACACAGTTGTACGTATACATGTTTATCTGTGTATTTGTACATATGTTTCATTTTTTATTTTTTTCATTATTACTATGGTACAGTACCATGTTAAATGATCATGTTACAGTTCTAATGGGGAAGCCATTAGTTGTGGCTTACTGTGCATTCTTATTGCTCCCAATGTATCCTAATAGATTCCCATAGATCTGAAGATAGCTACTAACCACCAGATTGAATGAGAGACCACTGTGCCTTCAGATCTGATGGGAAGAATTATGATGTGTTTCTTATAAACAAATGTGTGTTTGTTGGTGACAGTCTCGGATTTCTGACCACAAGCTTTGCATTTTTCCTGTGTAGACTCACATCTCTGTCAAGTGGTGCTGTGTTTTGTAAGAATTGCTACAGCACATTGTAACTGTACCCATCAGAATTTTTGTCTGACTTATGTGAATCTTGAGTTAACTTGATGAAAGTTTTTCTTAACTTCCACCCTATGTACTACATCTACAACCTCAAATTTTCTTTATCTGTTTATTTTATAACACTGAGTTTTGTAATATTAAGTAAAAATAATTTTTTTGTTCAGAGTAGTGTTTTACCCTGCATTATTGTTGGTGTTATATATCTGTACCACATCAATAAAATGATGTGGTACTAGGAACTTGCTCAACTAGAAACTCTGTGTTTTGTTCTTACCATCTTGTCCTGTTTATATTTTATTGCTATGACTACTGCTGCTAAAAGTACTAGGTCTTTTATGACAAGAACAACTGCTATTACTTCTGTTATTATTATTGTTTTTATTCTGGAACTTCATGTGAGTTTGGTAAATAGTTGTAGTAAGTTGTTAGCTATATGCTAAATATTGTTATTTTCTACCATAATACTTAAATGTCTATTTACATACAAAATTTTTGTTCTTGCCATCAGCTGTCAACTTTCGCTTGTTTCATTATTATCCCTGCTTGATGTTACATTATTTATTTTTGGAATCATGAATTTGAGTTGAGTGATTTTGGATTCATGAATTTGGAATGCTTATTTGAGTTGAGTGATTTTTATAATGTGCACCATTATTTAATAAGCGTAAGGTATTTTTTTTTTAATAGAGTAGGCTACCAAATTTGTACTTATGTTCTGTGCAACTGTTAATTATCACTTGACCTTTGTCATCAATTATAGGCTACATTTATATGTCAGTTTTACTTTTTGTTATGTAAGCATTCTTTGTTTTATAGGAATTCTCTTTTTTAGTCTGGTTCTTTCAGTATCATTATCATAAGAGCTTTGCACTCATTTTGAAGTTAACAGCAGTTCATTCAAACTCTTTGATACATGAAGACAGTTGGGAATGATGAGTCACTTCACCCCCACTTCTGTTTCAGTACTTATGACAAATATGTCCTTGGAAATAGTCTTTCCTTTTTGCTTGGAAATATCATGGGTTTAGGATTATTTTCAAAAAATAGTATGCATAAGACATTGCTAAATTGTAGGCATATACCAGCTGATCGGCCAGCCAGTGTTTCTGTCCATGTTAATCTAAGTAATTTTTTGAACATATCTCAATGAAAAACAAGTAATTCAAGTGCCACTTTAAGAAATGCTAATAGGACCCAAGAATTACAGGTCTGTGTGTTTATACCAATACTGTATGCAGGCCCGTATTTTGGATGTATAACGCCCCTGTGCAGTCATTAATTTTACGCCCCCTATTCCCTGAGCTAAACTTCAGTGTCGCTATTCGTTTACAGACTATGGACAATAAATTGTTTAATTACTTACTTCAATTTTAAACTGTATTATAGACAGTATTTAAACTTAACTGAATACACAATATATGAAACAAAGGTGCAAGTTAAACATTTATACATTATTCTGAAGACGATATACGGTAAACACATAGAAAATAATCACTACAGTTTAATAACCTCAGTTAAAAATATCACTGAAACATCCAATTTGGTCAGTCAAACATATATGGTAGAAACACTGCAATTTGATACTAACCATTACTTACCAAACTTAGAGAAATGACTTTCTTCTGACTTTTGCATTTGCAAATGCATTTATCACTTCCTCAAAATCCAGACTGACAGTGATGTCTGATTCTATGGCGAGCACTCCAAGACTGACCAGTCGTTCTTGATTCTGTGCTGTCAGTAGATAGTTCTTGATTCGTTTTAAAACTGAAAATGACCTTTCAGCAGAACAGTTTGTTGCTGGAGTACAGTTGTAGATCTTGAGTGCAGTGTACACATTTGGGTAGACATCACTAATTTTCTTCGAAGCCAACATTCTGCAGAGAAATGGAAGAGACGATAATTTGTTACCATCTTCTGTCTTCATAGATAACAGATAGCTTTTCAAATGGATGCATTCTTCACCAAAGCTGCTTTCTATGTCGGAATCATAAATGGCTCGAAGTTTCTCTGCAGCATCATAAATTTGAGGAGCTTCTAGTTTGGTGATATTTGAGAGAAATGAAAATATTAAATTATATTCTTTGTAGACATTAACTCTCTTCTGTAACTCAGTCTGGAGAGTTTGTATGATCTTGGAATATGAAATTTCCATTCGTCTCCAGATCTTGTCATGTTCCAAGTCATCTGATCCTAGTTCTCCTTCAGGACTTTCTGGTTCCGCTTCTGATTCAGATGATTCATCAAAAAATCGCCTACGTTTAATTTGACGTTTTGGTCTTGAAATCTCAACAGCTGAAGAAGAAGGAACTGATTCCAGACTCCTGATCTGATTAAGTTTCTTTTCAGCTGAATCTCTGTGATTGGGGAAACAGGTCTGAAGCTCAGTTAAATACACTGTAAGAGAGTCGTACATTTCAATAACAGTGGAAATGTCCATTTCCTGAGCTTGCAATTTTTTCATGACTTTGCCAAATTGTTGAAGAATAGAACCCCACACTGATGTCATGAATGCTACCTCAATGCTATTTAATTTCCTAAGAAGACCATCAGCTTGACATCTACCTTTACCCGTTTCATTTTCTGAAATAGTTCTTAATGCAGAAACCACTGCTTTCCAATCTGCATCCAAGCTCTTGCAAGCATCCTCACGTGCACACCATCGAGCTGTTGACAGTGATTTCAATGTCATGGTTACAGAATCAAAAAATGTTTCCAAGATATTCCATCTCCCTGTAGAATCTGCGAAGTAATTATATAAACTTTGCAATAACTCAAAAAACCGTACTGCAGCAATACAGCATTTCACTGCTTGTGAACCAACTAGATTCAGTGAGTGAGCTGCACATGGAATGAAGAAAACAAGAGGATTTCTTTCCTTGAGTCTTGCTTGCAAGCCAGAATATATTCCAGACATGTTGGCCGCATTGTCATATGATTGACCTCTACAGTTATCGACTTTCAGACCATGTTGTTCTAAAGAATTCATTAGTGCTTCAAAAAGCTTTTCTCCAGTATGGCCTGTATTTTTTATAAAACACAGAAATCTTTCAACTGAGAGCCCACAATCAGTTACATATCTAACAACTACACTTAACTGGTCATTATGAGATAAATCTGGCGTAGAATCTACTATGACTGAAAAATATTTAGAAGAAATAACTTCATTGCCTATTTTTTCACTCACTGACTTTCCCATAAGATGTATTAATTCTTCATAAGTTACTGGTGACAAGTATGATGTAGATCCTTTTCCAAGATTACCGAACCGTGCAATATGGTCAGCCAGAAAAGAATCGTACTCTGCAATTAATTTCAAACACATCATGAAATTTCCATTTTTCACAGAGCCAAACTTCTCTTCGTCTCCACGAAATGCTAAACCCCTAGAAGCTAGTTTTTTAACTACAGAAACAACTCTTTTTAGTACATTTCTCCAATATGTAACTTCATGTTCATGCTGGCTGAGCAATCTTTTGTCAGTTCTGTTCATCTCATTTCCTCTACTTTTCAATTTTAACAAGCAGTCTCTGTGAGAAGCAGAATTTTCATGTTCGGCTATTCTTATGCCAGCATGGCTCCAATCATTGAAACCAGATGTTGCAAACTGAGATGTACCACCGAATAATTTGCATGGGGCACAGAACAGTGATCCTTGGCTGGGAGAATAAACAAGATATTCACGGTTCATAATTTCCCCATTTACTAAAATCCTATGGAATAGTTTCTTGCTGCAAAACCATTGTGTTTCATCAACATATCGCCGCGAGGACTGTGAAAAGTCAGCGTCTTTGTTTTGATTAATACCATTTTTTATCAAATAATCCCGAGTGTGATCAGTGTTTTCCCAATAGAATGGATCATTACTAGGAATAGACACTGCAAAATCCATTTCTGTAGAGAGTGTAGCTTGTTCCTGTACTTCGAGATTTTCGACTTCCACATTGTCTTTACTGTTTTCTACTATAATTTCACCCGAATTTTCAGGCCTACACTGTTCACTTTTGTTTTCACCACTGAAATATGAGTCCAGTCAAGGTATTTTCTGCAAAATTTTACTCTCCCTCTGTCTTTTTTCCTCAGCTTTCTTGCGATATGCAGCACCACTTAACCTAAATCGCCCATCCATACCGTCCCTAAGCTATTATATCTTAACGGAAAAACCTATAGAAATACTGTTTTGTAGAACATTTAAAACTGAATATTGACTGTCAACAGTTAAAATACTCTGCGTATCGTATAAAATGCCTTGATTTTGAAAGTTAATAAGTTGGAACCACGTGGAACGATGAAACGCCAACTTAACTCTGAATTAATAACAACATACACACCAAAGAATATGCACACATTTAGACATTTCGCAAAGATAGTTTATCAGATTACTAACTCTATACTCTACACTAAATCCAAATTTTACGTCCTATAATTTAAATAATACGAATAATAAACGTTATTTATAAACGAAAACACTGCTCACACCTTTACACTTTCGTACACAATGCAGAACGTAACCTCCAAACACAAAGCTGCAGAGCACGTGTAAAATTATTCACCACAGCCACGTAAATTACATCAGCCTAAGAAGGAATGAATATCAAATGTTTCAGAAACTATCCGCTAGAGGGCAGCACGAATACCATTGCAATAAACGACGTATGACGGCAATACTAACGAAGCAAAAGTTGAAAACGTAAATATACGTGATTACTGATTTTGGCCCGTCTGACAAAAAACGTGTATACACGTGATTACTGTTCAAAGGGTTAATGCCAGAGCCAGAACGCTAATCTACTTCGGGCTTTATAATGATATGAAGCGATGTTTTTTTTTAACCAGCTATATTTTGCCGCCCTCAAAATTTTGCCGCCCTGTGCACCTGCACATGTTGCACATGCCTAAATACGGCCCTGACTGTATGCATGTGTTTTGTAGATTAACACTCCCATCTTCATTTGCATTCTACCAGAAGGGGTATATTATGAGTGCTTCATGTTGGAAGTGTTTTATTGTTCAGTTGTGTGTAATGTTTGTACATTTTTTAAGAATATGTTTTTTGTGAAGTTTAATTGTATTTAAAAACAGTTGAAAATGCAGTGAGAGTGCTGGTTTAATTTTAATTTTAGGGGGTATAAGATAGTGGTCAGATGTTAACTCTAGTAATGTTTTTGAGCAGTAATGAGTTGACAGTTTCCGATTATTTGTGTACAGTTTATGTATTATATTTCTTTTTAAGCAAGTTTTTATATAAATGTGTGTAATGTGTTTCCTCTTTAAGTGTGTTGCGATAAAAGCACTTACTAATCAATACTGTAGTCCAAGTAAAGAGAAAATACAATATAATAATTTGATTGACAGTAAGCAGTGTAGAATGTTTCATTGCCTCAGGTGTTCCATAAAGAAGAATCTATCTTTTTACTAATGTTTTTAATTATGGTAGGTACTTTTAATATATCATATTAATAATATACCGGTAACTGGTTTACAAATTTGTTAAATAATATGAGAATTATGAATTTTAATTTTGTATGATATTGTTATATAAATTGGAATATAATGAATACATAGGAAGTAATAGTATTTTTTTTTTATTTCACAGGTAAACAGAATTGTTTTCCACTTTATATTGTGTATAGAGTAGAATATTAATAGAATATTCTGTATCAGAACCTACAGTATTGTTTAAAACAATTTTGTTTCTATCTGATTTTTAATTTTAAACTATTAACCAATGTAGGCCTACCTTGTGATCAACACTGTAATTTCGTGATTCAGGTGAATAAGAAATGTTTAAATGACCTTATCAAATAATTCATACCCAGATATGTAAAGGCTGTTGTTACTGAAAGCACAGTTATAGTAGCATGTTCTTATAAATTACAACTTCTTGTAAATATTGTAGACTTTGTGTGGATACTTATGTGCATTCAATGTATTCAGTATATTGTTTAGTTGTGATGTTTTTTGTTTAATGCAAAAACATAATATTATGCGCATGAACTTGTTTACATGCCCTGATTTACACTGGATCTGTTTATCTAGTAGTATAAATTTATGCATCGTGGTTTTGGTGACTTGATGTGAAAAGTAATTTATTTAAAATAGTTAAATAAAATAGGCTGTATATACAATTATTTTGTTTTTGTAAGAACATGTTTCACAGGCTTACATTCTCCTTTAGCTCATAAATATGCTCTTGCTACGCACACACACGTGTTTGTGTTTACAAATGTATTGTATGTATTTATGTATGCATGTACTTGCATGTATAATTTGTTTGTATGCATTAATTTGTTTGTATTATTTATATGTTTGTATGTATAATATGTGTAACCGCTGTGTTTAACAATGGTTATCTTATTTGCAGTGAATACGCATGTGTACTAATTTTATTATGCAATAAAAGTATGAAGTGTCAAAAAAAAAAAATTAGAACACATATTGGACAGAATTTTTGTGTAGTTATTCAAAATTTGTAATTTCTGTAAGTTGAAAAATAGTTTAACTTGTGTCCTTGAAAAGACTGTGCTTTACAATGGCTAAGGGTCAAAATATTGATGGATTTCATAGAATATCGGTATGCTTTATTATAATAATTACCTTGTAAGATTGGAATATTGATTATATCAAGATTCCTATTGTGTGTACGTTTGTATTTTTTTTTTAAAGGGAAGGCTTGTATGTAGGATTTTTGTTAAAAAGAAAGATGGAAGTTACCTGTTTAATATGTTCAGGACACATTAGAATCTAGAAGTGCTTGAGGGATGATATAACTAGCGTGAAGTTCAGAACAAAATAATTTTTATTGTGGTATTATAGAGATGAAGCACAAGATGAGTAGTGTAATGTTGTAAATGTGACTTGTTATAATAATATATCTAATCTCTTAAAAATGTTTTACTGTACAGTATTTATATTAACTGAATGGTTAGCAAGTGATAAAAATAGTTGAAATTGATTTTTTAAATGTCCTTCAGATAAATAAAGTGTTATTTTGTTGTAATCTGAACTAACAAGTGGCAGATTGTATTGTGATTTGCTATTGGTTTGTTGTGGTCTCTTGTAAAATGAGATACTGTAGTGTATGTTTATAGTCATTTTTTGGTTAATATCAGAGTACTGCAGATAAATGGCTGCGTTAACCACAGAGGACAGTTCTCTGTTCCTGTGGTAAAAATAGTAAATCCATGTAATTTAAATCATACTGGATTAAAGTCACTCATCAAGATAAAATTTTGTCAAGTCATTACATGTGTAGTTACTATGTAAACACATGTCTGATTTGATATATCAGCAGTTTAGACCAGCTGACTAGTTTATATTATAGATTGTATATTTGAAAAAGTCAATAATTTACCCACCTTTGTAGGATTTTAATTTGGGGCTGCTGTAGTAAAGTTCTGTTTAATGTACTAGTTATAGTGAGTGAACATATATTTAGTCTAGTGAGTGTGGGACCAATGATTGTATAATAACTATAACAGAGAATTGATACAGCATTTTTATGGTATATATAAAGAATGCTATTTGTTTTGAGCGTTTGCACAAACACATGTTGAAATTCACAGTAACAGATTCTGAAAGCCTGTACAGTGCGTTTTGTATGATTAGGTAATACATATGGAGCTATTATTTCATTTTCTTTATGCCTAGTGTAGATTTAAGATTACTTTTTTATCTTTGTCTGTAATACACTTGTTATATATTAATTAGAAAAGTATAGCACTGTCTATAAAGTTTGTATTTTACTGTAATTTTCTATTAGATGCAAGTCATAAGCATTTGACATACGCATTTGAAAATGCTGTTTTATTGTGTAATTGTGAAGTAGATGTGTATATAACCTTGTCCGGGAAGGGTCAGTAATCAATTTTGTTCAAAAAAATTGAAATGTTAATTTTTTATCTATCTATATTTTGTAGACTTGTAGCTTTAAGTTAACCTCTTTTAACCAACTTCAAAAAGGAGGAGATTCTATATTTTTTAAATGTATGTTTGCGTTTACTTGGGAACAGCTGGAGCGATTTTAATAAATCTTTTTTTTTCATTTGAAAGGGTATCTTTCTGCAATGGTTCCATAGTATTTATAATGGACCAGTATTTCCATGGTATTGGACCATTACTGAGGCAGTACCATCTGTATTTTTAGTATGCAGTACCATACAGGACCAGTACTGTATTTTTACTTATACTTGTGCTTGGAAAATTTAAAAATAGATTGGGATTACTGAGTTACTGGGGTTTTGTTTGTATCATTAGCTTTGTTAATATCAGATTATGGTGTAAAGCTGTATAGTTCTTCAATCCTCACAAAACACATATGGCACGATTCACCTCTAGATATTGCTCGGAGTGCCTTTGAATCAAGTCCTCCATTTGAATCAAGCAACCAAAAGTATTTGATAACTCTCTGTTCTGTGGGCTACATGGCATAGCTACTGAAAATGAATTAGCAGTAAGAATCCCATACTCATTGATTTTCGAAAAAACAACCAACCAATTTTCAAATTAAGAAACCTTTGTTATTTTGATCTTCATGAACATGACTATCAATAGACATTATCAAAGTGTACATTCAAATTTATCCAATGATTTGTAAAAATATAACCATGACGGAATGTCCGTCATCGCCAAGTACTTCCTATTTTGCTCTTGAGCAGTAGCATTTGCTTGCGATGATATGCATTCTCTATAATACCTATCACATACTATAACTATGTAATCTGTGTCACTTACAGTGCAAGTATTTGGACCTAATAAGAGAAAAGCTACACTAGAAACTGCTGCTATGTCATGTTTACAATGTGACTCAATGTTAAACTGTTCATCACCTTAATGAAATGAACCGTATACAATCGATATATTATCGTTTATAGTTACAAATTTATTTAATTCATAAATCTGTGCTTTGACATTTATTTATTGGATCTCTTGGGCCTTCATTTGCATGTTATCTCTGTATTCTGTGTTTTATATTATCTGGATAATATCAGAAATATTACCATTCAATACATTGGCAAATTGAGTCTTGCATTAAAATATAAATTGGTATGCTTTAATAACTACTGAAGTCCAATTCTGCAATGTTTCCAAGTGCAATATATTGTGTATAAGTGGAAGTTATCAAATAATTTTGATGCGTGGTATTGATGTAGTGTTTGTGCATTACAGATCAATACAATCAAAATTTTATATCGATGGCGGATAGGAAACCAGTGTTAAATGCAAACAACCATAGTACCAGCGGTGGAGGGGTTTCTCGACGACGAGGTGGTAATGAAATGGAACTAGTCAGTTTAGTGAACGGTTTAGATGAAGACGATTATGTACCATCTCAGTCAACTCATCATTCTACACTGTATGGTGATAGAGGAAATATTGCATTACTCTTTTTCCTGTATTTGCTCCAGGGCATTCCATTAGGTTTGTCTGCTGCTGTTCCTATGCTTTTGCAAAACAGGAAAGTCAGTTACAAACAACAGGTATGAGATTGTTAAAATTGTAAAAGTTCAAACTGATCATGACTTTTCTCATATTCATATTTCATAATATTGTTAGTCCTGTTAGGGATACAGTTTACAAGCTTACAATTCAAGAAATGGTAATATTTTGCTATGTGTAAAATGTAAATTGGTAACTGCCTAATTTCTTGGATCAATATAGCCACTATAGAGTGGCACAGTTCTAGGGGAATTGTCAAGCACACTGATTTTACTAGGAGACTGACTACTAAATAATGTAGTTGACATGTGTTTCACTTGTTGCCATTTTATATCATATATTATTTTAATTCTCTTATGATTTTGTATTTAATAGACAAGTAGCAAATTTAATGTATTGAACCATTGAAAGAGTAGACACTAAAATTTCAAGGTTCTCTTTTGTGCCTTTTGTTTTTGTGTATACAATGAGAATGAAGAGTATTTAATGAAAATATTTTTTTCAGGCAGAATTTAGTTTTGTTCATTGGCCATTCAGTCTGAAGCTGCTATGGGCGCCAATAGTTGATTCAATATATTCAGCACATTTTGGCCGGCGGAAAACATGGCTGGTTCCAACTCAGTACCTGATAGGTGTATTTATGCTGTTTCTGTCAATGCACGTTAACAGCTGGCTTGGAAATGAAAGCACCAATGAATCTCCATATATTGGAACTTTAGCTGTTTTATTTTTTTGTCTCAATTTCCTTGCTGCAACACAAGATATTGCTGTAGATGGCTGGGCTCTGACAATGTTGAAAAGGTAGGGAGCATAGATTTTTCTGAGAAACACAGTGGAACCTTGATATAATGCTCTTCAGCAAAATGAGAAAAAGGAGTCGCTTTATATAAGTTTGTGGCTTTATAGTAAGGGTAGTTTGTATCAAGGTTTCAAATTTAACGTATGAAATGTTAAGGTATTCCCTTTAAAAAGCTTTATTTTATACTTATTTTTTTGCGAAGCTTGGGAATCTAAAACTTCATATTTAGAGTTAGTTTGTGAAGATTTCTTTCAAGAATTCTTACAGCTAAGTTTGTAGAAAAATGTTTTTCTGTTTTAAAAGTATTATGGAAGAATAATAGAATATTATTTACATGTTTAAAATTTATTTTTCAATTAAATAGTACTTACGCCTGTAAGTTGATTGTATTATTTTTTATATACTTTTGATATTTTCATCCTAACAAAAACCTCACTAAGCAAACTAATAGTTCCAAACTGACAAATTAAAGCTCCACTTCATCTATTTGTACACTTTGGTTCGAAGGGGATAACATTTATGCTTGTACATGGATGCTTTGTCTAACCCCCCAGGCAAGTTGGCACCTGCTGACCTTGTAGAAATACAACTTTTATGTTGCAGCTGATCACTGGGGGGGGGGGGGGGGATAAACATGTTGCTGTGTGCCTACCGTTTGTTATATGATAACAGATCGTTTTCCAAGAGTTTCTGTTATGCTGAAAAATGACTAATGAATGAATGAATGAATTATTTGGGACCATGACAAATGAGTGTTACACCAAGGGTCACATTATGCCAGAGGAGTGTTATATTCAGATTTCATTATAATCCTCAATACTCGTATTACTTGGAGGAGTATTGAGGAAATCGATCACAAATTTAATAGGTTGGGGGTAACTTTAATTGCTGTAACTTTTATGTTAGTACAGAAGATTAATAAAAGTGTAATTATTATAGCGTTAAAAAGTTTACTATACTATTGCATTAACTGAGACAATAAGAAACTGTGAAATGTTCAGTACATTACATTTTTGTGTACTTCATAATTGTATTTATTTGTGCAGTGAAATTTTTGCTGAAAAAATATTTTATTTAATTTTGTTGTTACCAGGATTTTTTGTTGAAATTAAAAATATACTAATCTAGTTGATATCTTACTTGCTTAGTGACCTAAATGTTCTGGGACTTTTTGCCAGTCATAAATTTCAAGTGTGTTTTTGGCCCCCAACTCTACTTAGCCTATCAAAATTTAAGGGAATTAAGTCTTTAGAAATGGCTTGTGTTATTAACACAGAGGGATAGATGACTGCTAAAATTACTCATAAATGGCTCTAACAATTTGAGAATTAAACGACAAAGGAGAGAAAGTGTTCTTTATAAATAATAGTCCAGTTTATCCATCATCAGGTTCTGAAAAATGAATTCTGTCAAAGTTGTGTACTTTCCAGCTAATACAACATAAACGTGCAACCAGTGAATTAAGAAGTATATTCTTAAGTATACACTTAAAATTCTCAAGTCAAAAGGACTTAAAAGTATATTCATAATAAGAAATGTAACAACAATTATTAAGCCATTGACACTAACACTTCCACAGAAAAATTATTGGTCAATTGTGGATTGGATAGTAGAACTTCTAAACCCTCCTTTTGAAGCTTTTATCTCAGCATGAAGAAAATAATGAACATAGTTTGTGTATATTAGATTGACGGTGTTCTGTATTAATAATAAACAGAAAACAAACCTTCTGTTTCCTGTATTTCACTACCACGAGGCATTCAGGGTAAAACAGGCGGGGTGTGGTACTATAAACTGTCCAGTCTTCTGCGTAGGCTATAGACTGTTATCAACATTTTACAGAGTATTACAATGTCGTAGGAATATGACCCTCTATGGTTGTGGTGGGTCAGCTTGCACCGATCTAGCCAGTCTATCAGTATACCTCTTAACACTTTGAGTACCGTCAGTGCAATATTATACCATAGGTAGACTTGGTATTTTAACAGATAGTGTAAGGTAATGCCATCTAATTTCCAAGGTGTTCAAAGACTTAGTGTATTATTAGTACTCATAGAAAGCATTCAGAAGCTTTCTTTCTATTTAATGCTTGTTTAACTTTCAGATTGTAGTAGTCTTACTGATGAAGTCATTTTATACAAAGTAATTTCAACAGTTGCCAAGCTCTGCCTGTTTGTTTACGTTTATCTCCCCCATTTGTTTATATTCAGGAGAGTTCAAAATGAAAGTTACTGTCTTTGTGAATATGTAATTTGAAGTTAATTAGTGATTTTTTAAAAGTTTTATATATTTGTGCTGTTATAAACTATATAAATTATGCCTAATATTTTGTTGTAGATAAAATCATAAGAGTTTCAAAATTGTTTCTCATAATTACTGTTAATCTTGTAAACAGTACCTTACTGTTGCAAAATAAAAAAAATTGTTTTAAAAATTCTAAGTGTTTATTCAGGAGAGGATTGAATGGAAAAAGTATGCTGAAATTATTTTTCTTAGTAATATGTTGTAGTTAAGCATTTATCAGTGTGTGAGTATAGAGACTTATTTTAAAACCATCACATGGGACAATTATAGATTAAGGTGTCCATACTCAAAATATTAATATTAATATGAGAGATAATATCTCCCATTTTCATGTTACTTTTTATAAGCTAGCTTCTCATAAAACATATTCTATATTAATGAATTGATTGAATGTTGTAATTTGTGTACGTTTAATAAACAGCGTTTTTTTAAATGTATAGAGTCAATGTTGGACATGCATCTACCTGTAACAGTGTAGGACAGACAGCAGGGTATTTTTTAGGATATGTTGTATTTATATCACTTGAATCAGCTGACTTTTGCAATACGTACGTACGCAGTGAACCAAAACCAGAAGGAATTGTGACATTGGCAGGTAAGTGTAGTGAGTAGAAAGTTTGTTTCATTCATAAGTTTTCATGATTTTCATTATTGGAAATATGCTGATTTTATGTTAAAATGTGTTTGTTAAATAAGCAGAATGCTTCATTATAGTGGGCAAAAAGTTTTGTTAGAAAAAAAACTTGTAATATTTTTTTGTCTCCCCCCCTAAATGTCAAACATACATATAACAAGTATTGTCAAGTATACATCACGTATTTTCCAGAATAAAACTGTATGGGGGGCATTTACTGGGAGACTCTACGTTTGCCATATCCCATATTTCACCCTCTCCTGTCCCCTCACTCCTCTCTTCCAATAGTTGTTTTTCATTATATCTGTTATGTCATTTATCTCTCTCAGAGCATTACTGGCTGTCTTACTCCTCATTACTGGTATGTACTGTATTGATCCAAATATAAAACGATGATTTTTTTCTTTAAAATGCCCATCCGAAAACCATACTCGTTTTATGTGCGCAACCTAACATTTAAAAATTTTGTGTTTGTGCCTGCAAAAGTATAGCATATTTTGTAACATTCGCTAGCTGCACTGGGTTGCCATGTGTGTAGCGTGAATCAACACATTCATTTTATAATGAGCTCAAGCTCAAGAAATGAAGTACAGTAAAACCTCTCTAATTCGGATTATATGGGGCGAAGCCTAGTCCGAATTAGAGAAAAATCCGAATTATAGAATATTTTATAGAAATTCATACTACAGTATAGGCAAAGTGCTGTAAAATAAATATTAAAACTACCTAAATATTAATGGAAATTTAAATTGATTGTACTTACAAAATGGATAACTAAATTCACATACACAACAATCTTTCACCATCAATGTTTTCAAGTTAAGTTCGCACGCAAAAAGTTTATAAGTAATGCACACCTGCAATTATTAATGTACGTAAATATTAATGGAAATTTAATTTTATTGTGAAATATTCGTCCATTGGCTAATACAACAAGCACAAGTATATAGTGGCATGTAATTTTTCATTTCCCGTAATCTACTGTTACAGATTTGGTTCCCTTTTGGTCCACCGTAAATATACGTAAATAAAAAATAAAAATACGGGCGTTTCATACTTCCGAATGTGAATAATTATGAATAATTGTGTATGTGTATTATTGTGAATAATTATACTTCTTGCATAAATGAATGACAAACCGCTGATACTGTAGGAGTTTTTCTTCGTAGTCACTCGGTAGTTTTAGCGCGAGTGATGTACGTCATTTAAGCGCAAATCCATTTCGCCGCATCATTTGTCTTATACACCCGAAGCTGGCTTTGAAACCGGAGACTTTTAATTCTGCGATTTCTAAAGCTTTTAATTTTAAAACATGTCTAATGACAGGGAGTCCTTGCCTTCTTAAAAGCCGTACGTATTCACAGATGCTGGACTCTACTGCTACAAAATGCCCAACTTGAGGTCCCGCGAATGCTCGTCGCGCAGTATTTGCATGTAAAAGTCGTTCCTTCTGTTTTCTCCATTGTCGAATACAGGATTCATCAATATCGAATTTCCTTGCGGCTTCGCGATTGCACGTTTTTTCTACATTTTGAATCACAATTAATTTATAATTCGCATCGTACGGGTTACGTTTAATTTGATTTGACCGCGTGCCTTTAGTCTCCACAATATCACTCATACCGCAAACGCACTACAAAAACGCCGAATGAAAACAAAGTACAGATAAGCGATGTTGTCGCTGTTACAATAGAAAACCACACTGTCAGTTTACCCGTTATTTAGAAACATGTTACTCACACCCCCTCTACTCATCCTTTGTCTTGCTGCCTACAGAAGGGTGCGAGCATGCCCACGTGCGCACGCACTTACACTTTATCTTCCTATTCTTTCTTCAGTTTGCTGTTAAAACATTCGGTTGTAGTCATAAATCATAATGCCAGAGTTAACTACAACCAGGCAAACTGTTGTTGCTTAGGCAGTAAACAACTCATAGATACCAAAAGCGTTCGTCCCGCCAGAAGTCAGTTATAACTTCGAATTTCATTAGCGTGTGAATGCAAGCTGCAGGCCAAATTAGCGACCATGTTTTTAGGAGAAAAAGTGTGGCTTGTATTCGGAACAATACGGTATTTACATGATATTAATAGTATTAAAATTTCAAGTGTTATAGGCCTATTTGATTTAAGTATATCCTCAAAAAACAAAATTTGCGATTTAACGGACTTTCGATTTTACGGACACCCCTCAGCCCCAAGCAGTCCGTTAAATCGAGGGTTTACTGTATTTACCTCTAGCACTCATATTGTAATACAGTACTGTAAATTAATACTAAATAGTGTTTGAAGAAAATGCGGTTTGAAAAGCTGTACGCAACTAAGAAATAACTTCAGTACAATAGAACGCACACGAATACAATAACAATGACGCACACACTACCAAAGCAGCAGTTGAAACTGGACTAAACTGGGGGTGCGTATCGCACATTTTGCCAACATAACACTTTAATAATTCCCTAAAGGCAAATGTTTCACAAAGAATTCACAAAATTAATTTCTTTTGTGAATTATAATTTTTTTTAGGGGGTCCGAATTATCGTAAATTCCGAATTAGAGAAGTCCGAATTAGAGAGGTTTCACTGTATAACGTGTCGGCTACGTTATAATCCAGGGAACCCGTGATAATTGACTCTGGCCAATTATACAGGCTGCCTACGTTGTAACAAACTGAAAAGTAAACACATCTCTAACAATAATTATAAGTACTCTAATAAAAGGAAACAGGGGAGGGAATTTTGCTGATTTATGCACTCAATTTAGTATGTAACAAAGATGACATCCCTTTATTTACGTATGATAGATAATACATTACAAATAAAATTTTTTACTTACACAGAAATTGTAAAGGGGTTTTCTGTATTAAAAATGATCATGCAGATAATGTATTTACTTCAGATCCGAGTCTCTTTAAACTAGTTAGGAATTTTCAAATTTACTCTACTTCTTTAGTCAATTACATTATTCCTTAAAATACCATTTGATGGTTTCATTTAGTTGTGCGATGTTTCAAAGTTACATCACAATAGTTATGTTACAACGTATGATTTCTGAAATTACTTGTTACACCATAGTAATGCTTAACGCTTAGAGATTGTCATTTAAAAGTCTTTTTCATTTATAATTACTTATATTTTAAAAGATACATTATTCATGGAAGACGAGCTTCTGCGTCACCTCTAGTTAAATGTTATCTGTCCATGTCCTGCCGCGTGATTCTTCTGTACTCTCTTAGTCGTGGGTTGTCATCATGGTAGTCTTTCCAGTGGATGTCCTCGGAGTCAACTAATGATGAAGTGGATGTTATGGTGTCATCCAGCGTGAAGTCGTCCTGTTCCTCAGCGGTAGTGTAAATGCAGTTGAGGTCTTAGTCTTCACTATTCACAGTTATTCACATCACATATGTAATAGCACAGTAGTATTGGAGTTTACATATTCGTTTCACATTATGTTGGAATTACACTTAACTTGAACCATATTTTATTTTTTAATAGGAGATGTCACCTTACACACTTATTTTCTTCTTTCACATCTTTGTTTAAAAAAAAACACACTGCATCTTAGTTATATAGATCTAGATCTCCACACTGTTAGTGGAAGCTAACAATCAAATAAAATGAAAAATAAACATTTTGTGCAGAGCCCCACTTGGAGCTGTTTACAGTTTGAAAGTCACATCATAAGTCCTACATTGTTACAACAGGAAAATTGTAACGACGCGGAGTGAATACTCTGCCACAATATAGTTCCAACTTTTAATTAGTAATACAGTCTTACAGTTCGACAAAATAAACAATCAAGACTTTGCTTGCCTACAGAATTTATTACAACTACTACTAGTGACTTTGAATTATTAATTATTTACATTATAGTTTACAGGTATTTTTTTTATTTAATGCCAGGTCGGTATGCAAGTTGGATCCGGTATACACAGGTCATAGCATGATGAATTTAATAAAGGGTTAACAGTTTTATTTTTGACTTTTGCTTTCTCAGTTTTAATTAATTATTTTAGTTAATTCCCTTTTTAATTCTCATTACTATTATGAGTTAGTTCAGGGGTTTTTGGTTTAATAGTGCGATTTAACGGTTTTCACTAACTTCCCATTTTATATTTTTATTATTTTTTTTTATTTTAAATTTAAATCGTCACATACTCCGCCACTTAAAAGAGACATGGGGGGAACTTTTAATAAGGTGAATTCGCAAGTAAGGTACTGGGGCACACTTGTCGTTACTGTGTGGAGTTTCTCTCTTTCTTCTCCCTTTTTCTTTCATTTATTTATTTGCATGAGTTATACACAACTTATTTCTTTTGAGTAACAAATAATATATATATCCTTACAAACTAATTCTTAAATTACGTAAAATTCACACTTAATGACTACATATTGAAACACATAAACTTCTTCTTATTTCTATTACTTAAATCTACTACCGGTTTTTTCTTTGGGTTTTAGTTACTCTCTTCAGAGAGTTACTCTCAAAATAATTTATTACGTAGTGGTCAGCTGACTACTCATTTCGCTCATCTTTCGCTGAACAGGATCTAAGGTTGATCAGGCCTCATTCCTAATTCTACGATTAGCACTTAGCATGGTTACTCAGGGACAAGATAACTTGTCTACCTAGTATTACCTTTTTCTAGTTTTCGCTCTGCCATTTCCTTTTTTTTTTTTTTTTTTTTATACAATTTTATCTGCGAAATATGTGTTCTTCGTACATATTCTTGAGTCGCAGGTTCGTACAGGGCTACTGTAACTGGGGTTAAGTACTTCTGGATTTGGTAAGGACCACACCATCGGTATGATAGTTTAGAGGTGGTCTTATCAATTGCACTACTAGTCGGGTGTGTTTTGTACATTACTAAGTCACCGATTTGGTACCTAACTAAATTGTTATTATTACTTCTCTCGTGATATTTTCGCGATTTCTCTAAGTTCGCTCTTAAATTTGCGCGAGCTTCATTCCAGATTATTTTAATATACTTATCCTTAATTTGCTGAGGTAGCAAGTCATGTATTTTCCATTTTGTGGACAAGGGGTGGTTTGGTTTGTACTTATACAGTAACTCAAACGGGGTAGACTTATGTCCTTCGTGATAAGCTGAATTAAAGGTGTATTGTATCCAGGATAGGTTCTGGTCCCAAGACGTATGGTCGTTCGCATGGTAGGCTATTAAAGCAGATTTGAGGTTTCGCAAATACCTTTCAGCAATATTGCCTTGCGGAAGATACTCCGTAGTGGTAATATGGTCTATCCCTAACTTGAAACACATATTCTTAAATTACTTCGCCTTAAATTGGGGTCCGTTATCTGACACTAGATGTACAGGTGTACCATAATCTTTAAATAATCTCTCCTGTAATATCTTTACAGTGGTCGACGCTAACGCTCGCCGCATGGGATACATCCAAACAAATTTGGTGAACGAATCTACACATATGAGTAGCATAGTATTACCTGATTTAGATCGAGGGTAGGGACCTGAAAAGTCTAAATAAAGTTTAGAGAACGGGGTAGTAGGGATTTCTGAAATTAATTGTTTTATTTGACTGTTTCTTGCCGGTTTGCTGAGTGCGCATAACTTATACTTTTTTATGAAGCTAGCTATTTTGCTGTTCATATTGTTCCAATGATATTCCTTACGAATGCGATGTATTGTTTTATTTATTCCCATATGTGCTCCAATGGTGGATGAATGGAAGTATTCCATCAGCATGGGCTTAATTACATCAGGGGCGATTATTCTTAATTCCTTTCCATTTGCTATTCTGTGGCATAGTATTCTTTTACTCAGTACGTATTTATCTGATTTAATTCCTTCCTCAAGTTGTTCTATAATTGGCTTCAGAAGAGGGTCTTGTTGTTGATACTGAGTGATGTTGGTAAACGCAAGGGGGAATTCGGTAATTACGGTGTTAACAACGGGTGTTTCTAGACTCTCCTTGCTTTCGGGAGTATTAGTGGGCGACTGGAACATACGGGAGAGGGTATCCGCGACTTTTGTGTACCTTTAATATGTTGTACTTTGAATTTGTAACAGTTTAACCTCAATACCCATCTTCCAATACGTCCTAACTGTTTAGGGTGATTGTGATATTACTAATAATAATGTCCCTAGTTCTGGGCGGCATTTGTGATATTACTCACTTAATCATTATAATCTATTTTTATTTATATGTACAAATAGTACCATAATATGGCACGTGCGTACTTACCAACTTTGATTACTGCCGGGCTCATACTCTTCTTATTTACTGTGCTTTTACCTAAGGGGTGCCAGGATTCACTAAAAGCGAGATTCTTTGAGTCAAAGAAGGTGACGCAAATGATACCACTGTTTTTAGAGTGGAAGTAACTATCAAATTTTAATTTCCAAAGTAAATTCAGTATATAAAACCATGTGCCCAAAATGGCGTCGTACAATGTTACAAAAAACAAAATGGTGGCTATTTTAACCAACCCTATTCATTCTTAATATTCTCTTTTTGATCACTAATTACGATCATTGAAACTGTTATCTTTGTGCTGCAGCTCTTAATTATTTACTAAATTGTATTTTCGTTTGCACACAAACCAATGCCCTCGGTTTTACATGTTCTGGTTTTAATTGTTATTAAACTTGAGCCTCTATCGCTCCACCATCACAATTGTAATTGAGAATCTAGTTGTATTAAGCTTTTATGTTAAAACTGATCATACAGCGATACATCGCTGTTGATCACTTGAAGAACAATGCTGAATTGAGAAGGAGGCAAATGCAAATTTTTGCTTGTGTGTGTGTGTATTTTTTACGTCATCATGCTTTGTCATACAGGACAACGCCTGGTTACATGCGTTGTAGTCAGTGCGTCATTGTTTTTTGTTATGACGGAACAGTGTTATTGTCCAATCATAATTCATATTGTAGTCTTTCGTCACAAACACCGCCATGGCCTCTTTTGATGTTTTCACGTCCATCGGCGACCGTGGTGTCTTACTCTGGCTGAATTTGCGTTGTTCCTTTTTCCAGAGGGACAATGTACCTAACCATTCTGTGTTTAAAATTTTCATAATACAAACATTGAAAATACCTATGTAACCCCATAATTATGGTACTGGGTCATTATGTACTGTTACAAACCCCCTCAAGGAAAATTTTTGTGTCGAAACCCAAAAAATTTCCTTGACTCATTCACACTTTCCTAAAAGGATCGGTCTAGATATGTCACCACAACCCCCTGTAACGTTACAAAAAAATTTATCATTACTTACCCTTGGTCTCATGATGTTGGTCGCACCCTCTGACCTTACTGGACTTCTCCTGAGAGATCCCTACACCATAAGGCCATGAGGCACTCTACACTCCTGTTCTGACGCTCCAGCCAGCCCAGGACTGCGGTCACAACACCACAAAACTCTGAAACATTGCATACAAAACTTTAAACTAGTGGTCTAGTACACTTACATATCTACAACTGATATGTTCCCTTTTAGACGCATTGGTTTGTGTTTGGGGCATTGGTTTGTTTTTAATTCAAAAGTTTCAATCTCACAACTACAAGACTTAAAATACATTGATTTTTTACCACCACCAAACTCAATTTCTTCCTTGTAAGAAAATAAACAACATATATATAACTACACATAACACAATACATCAACAATTCTTTAATATACCTCCAAAATACCTTCACCTCATTATTTCTATAAATTCAGCTTACAACTATCATGGCAGACACTTTTTTATTTAAATTTTGTTACTCAACTTAGATTCACTTCTTCTATTTTGTAAATGGCAGCTTACTATAACATTTTATTCAACTTCATTTGTAACTTTAGACTTCCAACTTTAAAATCTCCTATATTTCAACACTTGTTATCGTCATTACCCCTGTAATGACCTCCTAACCACACACTCTATTGCCATCAACATAATAAAACATCATAAAACATTGTACATTACATATTAACATTGTTACATTTACCTTACATTAAACAATTTAAATTTACATGACTTGTACCAAACTTTATAACATCAATTCTCAATTAACTTTTAATTATTTAACGTTCATTAGATTCTATACAACAATTTCAAATTTGTCCTTACCTTTCAGTTACATTACCTTCCTACCATGAATTTTCCTTTTTTCTAACCCTTCTATCTTTACTAGTTTGGGTGACTCTATTATTCACTATTTTCTCTGTCTTATTTTGGCATTGTCAATCTAACCTTACTACCCCTTTTTTACACTAACTGCTTCTAACCATTAATATATTTTGACACCAATATCTCTATAATAACCCCCTTCACAAATCCCATTTAAAACCTCTGGCACCGCGCATTTTTTGTACTAGTATGTGTGTATTCCCTCACTATGCTCATTCCATCATTGGTTCCTGACCCTTTCAGATAACCCTTTCCGGCACACAACGGTCCCTTCCTGTCTCAACATCTCTCGTTGGACTCCTACACCAATACCCTTATTACAAAATATCACCATCAACAACTATAAAATTACCATTCACATTACTCACCTCTACATATAATCACTAACCACTGTGTCCCTAAAATATCTAACACCTCTTTATATACTATCAATATCTCAACACTTTATTTTTCCTAACTCCCAATAACTCTAACTAACTAACTCCAATGCCCTTATTTATCACTATTCCCCAAACTCTTTTACAACATTTCAACTTAATACATCACTAGAAAATTCATCACTTACCTACTAACAATAATACCTCTCAATACCCAAATCTATTACCTGCTTCATCATTTACTAACCCTTTAGAATCTAAATCTCATAATATCATTTAAACTTCGTTCAGTTATTTAAAATCCTACAATACATGTTTACCTAAAAAATACATAAAATACACAAATACATAGACATCAGTACACAAAAATATACAATTCACATAATCATTAATCATTTACCATAATCAGTCCTAAACAGTCCATTTAAAAAACACTGTCCACATAATTAAATGTTCATAACACAATAAAATAATCAACCTCCATCGTCACATAATAGTCTTATCTTTGGTCTGTACAATTTATTTTTTATTAAATACATTATATTAACATCATTAATATAACACTTATTTAAATTCTTATATTTTACAAAACCGTCATCATTAATAGGGTTATTACCTATCAATTCATCATACAACCTGTCACGATTGGTTATTGTCCTGTCACCTCCAGTATAATTAGTCACCACTAGGTACGTTATAAAGTCATTATTTCCATTATCATCTTCTCCTACTGCTATATCAGCTTCAACCCAAGGTAAGTACTTATTTTTATTATCAATCATCTCTACTCCTAACCTTTCCATAAATTCTTCATAAGTTCTACTCATCTTAAAAATCTCTATTTCTCTCTTTCTCTCACCATATTTCTCACAATACCTCTCTACACTCTCTCTCTCAATATTTGCAGGGGATACTAACTTATCATTACAGCACCACCTGTGAAGTGCACAAAAAACCAAGGGAAATTTATCTGTAGACCTATCGTCTTTCACATATTCACATGAAGCCATTTCTTCACCCCCCACTACAACATTACGGGAAAATTTACCCCCTGCAACCCCTTTATCTGTAAATTCTCTCTATACTTTCTCTCTAATTCATCAACACTTTTTATCACTTCATTATCAAATTCTACTCCCATTATACTTTTATCACCACTCTCAATACTCACACAGTTATTTTCTAACACCATATTTTTAATTCTATTATCATAATTCTCACCACTACTTACATTGTCTTTATTTTCATTCAATTTATCTGATTCTCTACTATTCTCTACCCCCATTTTACTCTCGTAATTTTCATCTACTTGATTTAGTTTGACATTTTGTAAAGTATTTTGCTTCTTGAGCTCATTCTCAAAACTATCTAATTTTACATTAAATGTATTATTCATTTGATTTAATTTGTCTTCAAATTTATTATTCTGTTGTTCAAATTTGTCACTAATTAACGTGAATAAATCTTCTAGCGAGATTTTGTTTTCAACTGCTTTAGGTGTTGAGCTAGCGTGTCTTTCCAATAAAATGGATTCTGTCTCTGTATTGTCCATTTCCAGACTATTATTATTTTCTGCCATTTTTGTACTTTAAATGTTGGAATTACTATTTCATTTTACTTGCAATTAGTTACACAATTACTACTTACTCTATTTTGTCAACATAACCTCCATAACCTCTCTTATTAGGTTCTGGATTATTTCGTCACCCTCTATGTCTCTGAATCTGGCTTATTTATATAAAGTAATTTTATATAAAGTCAACTGTTCGGGGCCATTTGTGATATTAAATAATTATAATTAATCATGTCCCAGTGAGGGCGTCATAGATTAACTATCAAACTTTTTAACTAATAAATAGATTCAGTATATACAAACCATGTGCCCAAAATGGCGTCGTACAATGTTACAAAAAACAAAATGGTGGCTATTTTAACCAACCCTATTCATTCTTAATATTCTCTTTTTGGTCACTAATTACGATCATTGAAACTGTTATCTTTGTGCTGCAGCTCTTAATTATTTACTAAATTGTATTTTCGTTTGCACACAAACCAATGCCCTCGGCAGATATTCATGGCCATGTGCTCACTCACACACTCTCATATACGTTCACACTATTACAAGTACATTGTTTAATTGGTTTGTTTTCGATTAATGAGCTCATTAAATTAATAAAGAAAATGACAAAGGTTTGACTTCTCTCAATGGTGATCTGCGCTGCTCCCTCGCTGTTGTTGATTGAGTTCCAGGTGCATGGCTGGTGTTCGCCTCATGTTTTTGTTTCCATTAAAATGTTAGCACTGATTTTACATGTTCTGGTTTTAATTGTTATTAAACTTGAGCCTCTATCGCTCCACCATCACAATTGTAATTGAGAATCTAGTTGTATTAAGCTTTTATGTTAAAACTGATCATACAGCGATACATCGCTGTTGATCCCTTGAAGAACAATGCTGAATTGAGAAGGAGGCAAATGCAAATTTTTGCTTGTGTGTGTGTATTTTTTACATCATCATGCTTTGTCATACAGGACAACGCCTGGTTACATGCGTTGTAGTCAGTGCGTCATTGTTTTTTGTTATGACGGAACAGTGTTATTGTCCAATCATAATTCATATTGTAGTCTTTCGTCACAAACACCGCCATGGCCTCTTTTGATGTTTTCACGTCCATCGGCGACCTTGGTGTCTTACTCTGGCTGAATTTGCGTTGTTCCTTTTTCCAGAGGGATAATGTACCTAACCATTCTGTGTTTAAAATTTTCATAATACAAACATTGAAAATACCTATGTAACCCATAATTATGGTACTGGGTCATTATGTACTGTTACATGATTCCAAGATAATGCTTGATTATCAGTTTCCAAAAGGAACTCTTTGTGACAGTACAAAAAGGCCTGTTATCATAATTATGGGATTAAGGGATTTCATATTGTATTTTTATTATATTTATGAATGTCAACCATAGTTAGGTCAGTTTTACCCATGTCCAAAGAAACAACGCATATTCAACAAGAGTGGAATGATTCCAAGGTCACCGGCTGACGCGTGCAACCAAACACATAATGGCGGTATAATTGAAGACAAACTATATATATAAAATCTGATTGGCCAGCAATGTGTGTCGTCATTAATAAATGCTAATGACGTATCAGTAATAACGTAGAAACCAAGGCGTGGGCCGTAGAAACAAAAGACGGTGATGTCACATATACTACTACATACGCAGATTTTGCGTATAACCCGTCCCCAGTCTGCATTACCAACTCAGAGTGTACACACATTCAATTGTGTGCTGGTCAGTTATTGCCAGCAAAGGTGTTAAAAATCTGTAAAAATGTAATCACACAATGTAACTAGCTTCAGTGAACAGTTTAAGTGAAGTACTCTAAATTCAGTGCATTCAGGAACAGACAGATCACAAAGTTCGGCCGAACATCCGCCAGCCATCATGGGAATAGTCTGAGGAACGCCATTACCACTGCAACTCAGGGAAGTCCTTTTTAAATATTCCAAATTCTAAACAGTCAAATGAGCTCAAAATATTATTAGTACAAAATGTAATTACCATCAACGTATGAAATGTGCGAGTGAGAAAGTGAGAGTGAATGGTTGCCGGCATTTAAGAACCATCGTCTGAGGCATTGGTTTGTGTTATACACACATATTATTTATCCATCATTTTCTATATATGTAACTTGATGTTTCTTGCAGTAATTATATAATTTGTGATGTTTTCAATTTGTTTCTTCTGCAAGTAGATAATATTGTATATTCTTTTTAACACCTGACGCACGTTTCACTGAAAAATATCAGTATCATCAGAGGTTTCTAAGTGAATTAATAACAATTGAAATAATTCTATTAATATAAAATTAACGAATAATCGAATTTGTATCGATTTTAATGTAAAATAAAATAACTGAGAATCGATTTAAGTCGATTAGTTAACGATTGTTTTAATGTTTATTTTCTTCAGCAGCTGTTTTCTCGGTTATATTTGAAATTTTGTTTATATTTTTTATTCATTTTTATTTTTATCTTTTAGTAAATTTATAATTTTAAATAGATCGTCTTGTTTTGTTTTTATTTGGGTTTGTTCTGTAATTAATAAATTATTTTTATTGTGTTTGTAAATGTTAAGATTTTCCCAAATATTCATTTTTTGACCTTTTTGTATGTTTTTAATTAATTTGTATTTTCAATGTTTGGAAACTGGTGGTTATTATTTAGACAATGTGTGGCTAAATTAGATTTATAAATATTTGGTTTTAAATATGCATTGCGGTGTTGAACGAATCTATCTCGTAGTTTTTTCTTCGTCTGGCCCACGTAAAATTTATTGCAATCTGGACATTCTATTTTATATATTCCATTTTTATTGTGAGTATTGGATTTAGTTTTAGGTTTTATTTTATTAAAAATTATATTATCTGTGTTATAAGATATTTTTAAATTAGTATCTTTAAATATTTTATTTAGTTTTTGAGTTATATTTCCGTAATAAGTGAAGGTTGTATATTTTATATTATTATTAATAGATGAATTTTTAATTGTAGTGTTTTTAGGAATTTTATTAGTGATTTTATGTTTAATTTTATTTTCTAATTTATTAATAGTTTTTATTTTGTATCCATTTTTAACTGCTATTTGTTGGATAATTATTCTTTCTTTGTTTCTTTCTGTGTTATTTAATGGGATCCTAAGCATTCGGTAAATCATGGAATTAAATACTGCCATTTTGTGTTGGGGAGGATGATTAGAAGTATTTGGTATTACTAAGTCAGTTTGAGAAGGTTTCCTGTATATTGCGTATTCAAAATTTGTTTTATTTTTCTTTATTGTTAAGTCTAAATAATTTAATTTATTATTAGATTCTTCTTCTAACGTGAATTTTATTTTAGAATGTAAATTATTTATGGAGTTGAATATTTTATTTATATTTATACCATTGTTTTGGGAAATGTACAGAGTGTCATCAACGTATCTAAAATAACATCCTAATGGGTCGTTTAATTTTATTATATTTATTATTTGTTCGTCGAGTTTTTGTAGGAAGATTTCTGATATGATAGCGGAGGTTGGGGCTCCCATAGCAAGGCCATCTGTTTGATAGTACAATTTGTTGTTGTATTGAAAATAATTTTGATTTAAAATTATTTTTAAAGTATTAGTTAACTGTTTAATGTATGTGTTACTTTCGTTATTTGTTTTCAGATTATTTATTATAATATTTATACTTTCTTCAATGGGAATGTTTGTATACATGTTTGATATGTCGAATGAATATAATTTTGTATTTCTGTTTACTTCTACGTTTATTAGTTGTTCCGTGAGTTCGATACTATTTTTTATATTGTGTTTTGCTGGAAGTTCAATTTTATGTTTTAAGATTTGAGTTAATAATTTTGATATTTTATAATTTGGTGCGGTCCTAGCGTTTATTAAAGGTCTGATAGGTTTATTGATTTTGTGTAATTTTATTAAAGAATTTAATTTTGGTGCACAAGGATTATCCATTTTATATTTAAAGGAGTCTTTAGGATTTATGATTTGGTTACTATTTTTTAATATATTTGTTATTTGTGTTTGATATTTATTTGTGGGATCTTTATTTAATGTTATGCAATTATTATTAACTATAAATTCTTCTGTTTTATTGTCTAAATCTTTCTGAGAAATTATTATTGTACTATTACCCTTATCAGCTTTGGTTAAAGTGAGGTTATTAGTCGTTAGTTTCTGTTTTATGCTATTAATGGTTTTATTTTGTTTATTTTTATTTTTAATATGATGATTTTGGTTATTATATTTTTTGATATATTTTATTATTTCCATTGAGGCTTCTGTTCTTATTTTATCTTGTTTTTCTTGTTCTATATTATTAATTGCGTTTTCAGTTTCGACTATGATATTATCTATTACATATTTGTTTACATTTTTAAGATTTGTTTTGTTTGATGATTCTAGGGTAGCTATTTCGTTTTCCGTGAATTTAATATTAGATAAATTTATGAATTTTGGGTAAAAGGTGTGATTATTATTTAATGTGTGTAAATTTTGGTTATCTTCTTTAGGTGTACTATTTATTAGTAGATTTTTAAGTTTTTTATTGATTGTGTTAAATTTAATTGTTTTGTGTTTATGTAGTATTTTAAGCATATTAATATATTTATTATTCCATGTATGATAATCAAGTGTGTTGGCTAAAAGAAGACGTAAATTAATTAATTGTTTATTAATGTAGTCGATTTTTCTGTAATTATTTGATATTTCGTCTTTAATCCATTTATATTGGGCTTGGGTAATATATTTGCTTACTTTATTGTTATTGTTGTTTTTTTACTATTATTTTTGTGTATTTTGGAAAAATATTAAGGTGTAGGCATTTTTTGTTAAAATATATGTTTCCAATTTTTTTTACGTTTAATAAATTGGTTATAGGAATGAGTTACATCACCTTGTATGGTGTTTTCATCCATCATTTTCTATATAAGTAACTCGATGTTTCTTGCAGTAATTATATAATTTGTGATGTTTTCAATTTGTTTCTTCTGCAAGTAGATAATATTGTATATTCTTTTTAACACCTGACGCACGTTTCACTGAAAAATATCAGTATCATCAGAGGTTTCTAAGTGAATTAATAACAATTGAAATAATTCTATTAATATAAAATTAACGAATAATCGAATTTGTATCGATTTTAGTGTAAAATAAAATAACTGAGAATCGATTTAAGTCGATTAGTTAACGATTGTTTTAATGTTTATTTTCTTCAGCAGCTGTTTTCTTGGTTATATTTGAAATTTTGTTTATATTATTTAATGAGTATAACGAAACAAGTAACTTTGAATTCAATACTGCAGTATAAAATACATTTGTTTAAAAGATTAAACTCCAGAACAAAGCAAATGCTATATAGAGGTCAAAGCATGGTAAAAAGGCGGAAGTCATGAAGCCGCCATTTTGATAATTGTTTAGATAAAAAATGGCTTCAATTGTTCATAACATTTGAATATTGAAAATAAAATAAATCTTAGATTGTTTAACTACATGTTGTGCGAATGGTTATTTCAAAAACCCGACTACCTCTGCCTTTTCGCTTAACGAAGCCCGGGACCCGAAAGATAAAATTAATTGTGATAATAAAGCCACGTGTTTACACCGGATGTATGGTGAGTATTGTTTTACTTACAATTAAAAACAAAAAAATAGCTTATCAATATTTGCAAAAGGTCCGAGAGTTAACAGATGGCGCCCGAATTGGGACTTTATATAAAAATTTACATTATATAAATAAGCCAAAAGCAGAGGCAGACGGGTAGCGAAGTATACGTAAAACAGAAGCAACGTAGGTTAACAGTAGAGGTTATGTTATTGTTTGAATGAAGTACAGAACAACTACTAAAAATAAAATTTATTATTAATATGACCAAAATGGCAGATAATGAAAACAGTAGTATAAATAATACAGCAACAGAATCTCTATTATTAAATGAACCACAAGCTAACTCAACACCCATTATAAATAATAAAGTGTCATTAGAAGACCTTTTTCAGCTGATGACGGTACAGAATAATGAATTAAATGATAAATTAAACCAGTTTGATGAACAATTTAATGATATCAAAAAAGAAATTAAAAAACAAAGTTGTAATTTTAACAAGAGAATTAACGAAATAGAGACACGTTTAGACGAGATAGAATTAGAAAATAAGAGAGGAATAGACAAATTAGAATTGAACAAAGATGACAAGGTAAGTAGGGGAGAGAATTGTAACAATATAAATAAAAGTATGATATTAGAAAATGATTATGTAAACAGGGGTAGTGATAATGAGATTTTATGGGGAATAGAATATGATAATAATGAGATGTTTGTGTGTGATGAGTTAGATAGAAAGTGGAGAGAGAGTATAATTGTAAAAGAGTTGCAGGGGGTAGATTTTTCCCTTAATGATGGAGTAGGGGGTGATGTACATGTGTTGAGGAGGGACGAGAGTGCCTTCGATGTATATTTGGGAGACATATGGTCTACAAATAAAGTTGTCCTTGGTTTTTTTTAGTGCACTTCACAGGTGGTGCAATAGTTGTGAATTAGTGTCCCCTGCAAATGTAGAAAGAGAGAATGTAGCTTGGTGTGGTAGAGAGAGATATACTAAAAGAGAGATATGTTTTGAAAGTGAGAGGTATTGTGAGAGGAAAAGGGAGATAGAGATTTTTAAGATAAGTAGAGACTATGAAGAATTTATGGAAAGGTTAGGAGTAGAGATGATATTTAATAAATATAGTAAGTACTTACCTTGTAATGAAACGGAAGGAGTAGGAGATAATGAAAATAATGACTTTGCAAATTACCTAATTATGACTGATTATACTGAAGGTGACAGAACCATACCCGATCATGGATTATATGAGTTTAAGGATAATGATAAAAAGTAGAATGGTATATGTATTTATGATGTTAGTATAAGAGAGTCAGTATTAAGCAATGTATATAGATATAAGATTCGACTATTGTTTGACGATGGAGGGTAAATATTTTATTGTGTTTATTAACATTTAATATGTGGACAGTGTTTTTCAAAATGGACTGCTTTATGAACTGATTTTGATAAATGATAAAATGATAATTTGGATTGTATATTTTTTGTGTGTATTAATGTCAGTGTATTTGTGTATTTTTGCTGTTATGTATTTTATGTATTTTTTGTGTAAACCATGTACTGTAGAATTTTAAATATTCAAGAATAAGTAATTAGGAGGAATTTGAATAATTATGAGATTTAGATTCTAAGGGTTAGTAAATGATTAAGCAGGTAATATATTTGGATATTGAGAGGTATTGTTATTAGTAGATAAGTGATGAATTTTCTAGTGGTATATTAAGGTGAAATGTTGTAATAGAATTTGGGTGATAATGATAAATAAAGGCATTTGAGTTAGTTAAGCAGAGTTGTTGGGAGTTAGTGAAAATAAGAATGTTGAGATACAGATGATAGACAAAGAGGGTGTTAGATATTTTAGGGACACAGTAGTTAGTGATTATATATAGAGAAGTGAGTAATGTGAATGGTATATATATTTGTTGATGATGATATTTTGTAGTAAGGATCCGGTGTAAGGAGTGATCAGCGTGCGACGTGGCAAGGGACCAGCGTGCAGCATTGTGGCAGGCGGAGCAATTTTGGGTTAGAGTGTTTGCCGATATTTGGTGGAGGGCAAATGGTTAGGAATGGATATGGCCAGGTAGGGAACACACATCCTAGTACAAAAGATGAGCGGTGCCAGAGGATTTAAATGGGATTAGTGAAGGGGGTTATTATAGAGATATTGGTGTCATAATATTTTAATGGTTGTTAGTAGAAAAAAGAGGGGTAGTAAGGTTAGATGGACAGATGCCAAAATAAGATATAGAGATAATGAATAATAGAGTCACCCAAACTAATAAGGATTGAGGAAAGGTTAGAAAAGGAAAATTCATGGTAGGAAGGTAATGTAACTGAAAGGTAAGGATAAATTTGAAATTTTTTTGTATAGAATCTAAGGATATAACAAATGATTAAATAATAAAAGTTAATCGAAAGTTGATAATAAAAATGTTATAAAGTTTTGCTACAAGTTATGTAAATATGAATTATGTAATGTAAATGCAACAATGTTAATGTTTAATGTACAATGTTTTATTATGTTTTTATTATGTTGATGGTAATAGTGTGTGTGGTTAGTAGGTTACTACAAGGGTAGTAACGATAATACAATATTAAACTTTAAAGAAATGATAGTGATATTGGTGTTGGTCATTAAGCCTGCAATTATGATTCTGTTGTAAAGTAAGTTGAGTAAAGAAAAATAAATAGTTTTGAAGTATTTGCCATAATAGATATATGTGTTGATTTTATCTGAAATAAATTAATAGAGATAGTGGTTGTTGTTTGAAAGGGTAAAATTTGTTTTATGCTTAGTATAATAATATGTTTTCTTATGGTGAGAGAAGTAAGTTGGTGTTGACTGGAGTCAGAGAATTTGTTAAAAAAAAAAAATACAGGAGTGTTGAAAAATGGAAGGATTTATCTGTCTTAAATCTTGTCTTTTGTTATTTGAAAGCTTATGAATTAAGAAAACCAGCGCCTCAAAAAACACAAACCAGTGCATCTAAGGGGAGACATATCAGTTGCAGATATATGGAATTAGATAAGGTCACTATTTTAAAATTTTTGTATTGCATGTTTCAGAGTTTTGTGGTGTTGTGACCGCGGTCCTGAGCTGGCCGGTGTGTCAGAACAGGAGCGTTAAGTGCCTAATGGCCTTATGGTGTTGGGATCTCTCCTGAGAAGTCCAGTAAGGTCAGACAGGTACGATCAGCATCATTAGACCAAGGGTAAGTGATTATACTTCTTTTATATTAACACTACAGGGGGTTGTGGCAACATATTTGAACTGATCCTTTTAGAAACTTGTGAATGAGTCAATGAAAGTTTTTATGTTTCGACATAAAACCTTTCATTGAGGGGGTTTTGTGACAGTACAAAAAGGCCTGTTATCATAATTATGGGATTAAGGGATTTCATATTGTATTTTTATTATATTTATGAATGTCAACCATGGTTAGGTCAGTTTTACCCATGTCCAAAGAAACAACGCATATTCAACAAGAGTGGAATGATTCCAAGGTCACCGGCTGACGTGTGCAACCAAACACATATAATGGCGGTATAAGTGAAGACAAACTCTATATATAAAATCTGATTGGCCAGCAATGTGTGTCGTCATTAATAAATGCTAATGACGTATCAGTAATAACGTAGAAACCAAGGCGTTGGCCGTAGATACAAAAGACGGTGACGTCACATATACTACTACATACGCAGATTTTGCGTATAACCCGTCCCCAGTCTGCATTACCAACTCAGAGTGTACACACATTCAATTGTGTGCTGGTCAGTTATTGCCAGCAAAGGTGTTAAAAATCTGTAAAAATGTAATCACACAATGTAACTAGCTTCAGTGAACAGTTTAAATGAAGTAATCTAAATTCAGTGCATTCAGGAACAGACAGATCACAAAGTTCGGCCGAACATCCACCAACCATCATGGGAATAGTCTGAGGAATGCCATTACCACTGCAACTCAGGGAAGTCCTTTTTAAATATTCCAAATTCTAAACAGTCAAATGAGCTCAAAATATTATTAGTACAAAATGTAATTACCATCAACGTATGAAATGTGCGAGTGAGAAAGTGAGAGTGAATGGTTGCCGGCATTTAAGAACCATCGTCTGAGGCGTTGGTTTGTGTTATACACACATATTATTTAATGAGTATAACGAAACAAGTAACTTTGAATTCAATACTGCAGTATAAAATACATTTGTTTAAAAGATTAAACTCCAGAACAAAGCAAATGCTATATAGAGGTCAAAGCATGGTAAAAAGGCGGAAGTCATGAAGCCGCCATTTTGATAATTGTTTAGATAAAAAATGGCTTCAATTGTTCATAACATTTGAATATTGAAAATAAAATAAATCTTAGATTGTTTAACTACATGTTGTGTGAATGGTTATTTCGAAAACCCGACTACCTCTGCCTTTTCGCTTAACGAAGCCCTGGACCCGAAAGATAAAATTAATTGTGATAATAAAGCCACGTGTTTACACCGCATGTATGGTGAGTATTGTTTTACTTACAATTAAAAACATAAAAAATAGCTTATCAATATTTGCAAAAGGTTTGAGAGTTAACATCTTTATGTTCTAAAAAAGGTTTAAACTTCTCAAAAGCAAATACAATAGCTAAACATTCTAATTCATATGCGGAATATTTCTTTTCTTGGTCAGTCAAAGTGCGTGAAGCGTAACTAATCGGTAGTCTACAGTTTTCTATTTCCTGATAGATTACTGCACCTAAGGCTACACTTGAACTGTCGGTCTGAACTAGGAAAGGTTTCGTAAAGTCTGCTAGTTGTAATACTGGGGGCGATATGATGCTTTCTTTTAGTTTTTCGAACGCAGTTTGGTGTTGTGGAGTCCATTCAAATTTCGCTCCCTTCTTTCTTAAGGCATTCAGAGGTGAGGCTATTTCGGCTAGATGGGGAATATACTTGTGGAAATAATTTATCATTCCCAAAAATCGGGCTATTCCTTTTGCATCCCGCGGTGGCAAAAATTCTCTGATCGGACGGGTTCGTTCGAGGTCTGTGCTTACCTTTCCGTTGGCCTTCACGATGTGACCTAAAAATGAAAATTGTGGTACTGCAAAATTTACCTTTTTGGGATTAACTGTTGATCCGGCTTTCTGTAATCGAGATAACACTTCACGTAGATGTTTAAGATGTTGGTCCATCGATTCGCTGTAGATTACAATGTCATCCAGGTAGTGACACACATATCTAAATTTTATATCATGAAATAATTTCTCTAATAGTCTACTACATACGGAACTTCCTTGTGATATTCTAAAGGGTACTCTCGTAAATTGGTACAGGTTGAAAGGAAAAGGAAAAGCGGTTAGACGTTTGGATTCTTCTGAAAGGGGTATTTGGTGAAATGCTTGATTTAGATCCATTATAGTAAAGACTTTCGCTTTGGTGAAATAATGAAAAGCACTGTGGATGTCGGGAAGCGGGATAGATTCAAATTCTATTCGTTTATTTAATTGCCGGTAGTCCACAACTAATCTATGTTTGTCGTGACCTTTTGGAACTAAAAATGAGGGTGATGAATACGGTGAAGTAGAGGGTTCGATGACTCCTTGTTCTAATAACTTGTTGATATGGTTCCTCGTTACTTCCATTTTGGGCGGCGATAACTTGTATGGGGGAAGGCGTATTACTTTGTGGTCGCTCAGATTGATCTTGTATTCTATTAGGTTCGTTAGTCCTAGCTTAGGGGTAAGAACAGTGGAAAACTCTTTTATTAGTTTCTGCATTCTCAGCCTATCTCTACTTCCTAGATGAGATAATTCAGACTCATGGTGTACTATATGTGCAGTCAATGATCCAGTACTTTCTTGTTCTTCTGTTTCACAATCAAAATTATACCTTTGTGTACGGTCGAATCTAAAATAATATTTCTTCTCGTGGATGTCAAGAATTATTCCCGTTTTACTGATAAAGTCAGCTCCCAATATTAAGTCGGGTCCTAAATCATCACATACTAACATTGAAAAAAACCACGTTAGATTCTTAATTTTTACCTTAATGGTGATGCTGAGTTTTATCACTATATTTTGTTTATTGGCAGTAGCACATTTTATATTCACAGCTTGACTGCGTTTCACTAGGTTGTGTTCGAATAATTTATCTGATAACCTCTGACTGATTAAGGTTCTAGTCGATCCAGAATCGATTAATCCGAGGGTGGATGTAACACCTAGGTCAACTTGTATTAAGGGACTAACACATTTAGTCCAATCACATTTAGTTATCGCATTACATTTCTCAATAAACCTTCTAACATAGGGCTCTATTTTTCTAGTGTTCTTTTCTTTTTTTTTTTTTTTATTCTCGTTGATTTCTTTGGGTTTACCGGTTCTCAAGATGCTGCGGAAGACACCGGATTTCGGGGCTCCCTGCCTTACATGTTTTTTGGATTAGGTTGTTTACGATCGTACTGGTTCTGATTACAGTTTCTACTTATGTGTCCATACTTACCGCAGTTATAACACACATTTTTATTACGAGGAGTATAGCTTGCTTCCGTTTTAGGTTGCGTGTCATTAGATTTACCAGGGCTGTGCAAATTGTTCGGTCTATTAAATAATCGCCTTTCACGCTGGGTTTGCACATCGGGCACCAGGGCTTGCATTTCATTTCTACTCGGCTCGGTTGATTTCACAGCATGTCTGTTCTGATCTGAGGACCATACATTCGACGAGTGAATACTGCATTGTTCGAGATCCGCAAAGGCGTTGGGTCTATTTATTAACGCTAAACGAGATCTTTCTTCTGGAGACAATCGTACTAAAATTGTATCGACCATCTGTCTCTCACTCCAAACAACTTGCAGTAGTCGAGAAGACTCCCTGATGTCTGAGAGGTAATGGGCCAGTCTCTCATGAGTTCCTTGTACTCGCAGTACGGTCTTTCTTTTAAGTTCCTCATAAATTCCGGTGGGAATAAAATATTTTATGATAGTAGTATGCAGTTCTTCTACTGGAAGGGTAGAGCTTAATGATTCTAGCACACGATTCTTTAATGGTGGTTTACATTTCGGTAGGAGGACTTGCAAAATTTGCCAGCCATTTAGTTGCTGTAAATCCTTTATCTGCAGGAGGTATTTGATGAAGTTTAGTAGTTTAGTAACATTCAAACCATCCGTGTATGGAATTTCAGCTAAGAGTTTTTCTACGGGGTGAGTGATTTTTCCGTAGAGGTCAGCATTATAATTTACGTGTTGCATACCTTTAGGAGGACCAGATGCTGTATTAGGGGTAGTCAATTCGTACATCCTTGAGCGATTTTGGGAACCACTGGGAGGTGGCGCTTCAGATATTGTCTGGGTATTTATGTCTCTATTTGGGTTTTGCTCTCGAGTCGGTTGTATTTTCGATACGGCGGGTGATTCCTGATCCGTGTTGGGGGGAGGTTGTTCTAACATAGGAGATTGAACTGGGGAGATGTATAGTTTCTTCAAGGATTTTTCAATTTCATCCATTCTGAATGAGTCGGACTTTCTTCGCAGTTCATTGATAATAGTGGGTAATTTCTGTAACGCCTCATCCGCAAAACTTTGGACTTCGGGAGGGATTACTGTGAGGTTAGTCCAGTTTAACAAATTTTTCATTCGCCGGGTTAAATGTTCTATCCTTTGAGTTGTCCGCAATATTACCGCAGGAGATTTCTCGTCTTGAAGGGTTTGGGACAATAAAGTCAACTCACTATACTTGGCATAACAAGTTTCTCTCTCGCTCTTATAATCAAGTCCGCTCAAGTTACTTAACTGCGCGGGTGTATCAGATCCACTTTCGCGTATAGACTTGCGCAATTCCGCGACTGTTACATTCGCATGGGGTAAACCATGTAAAAGAGCTTCATAGGACAGTTCGTCTTTTAATAGTAAGTCTGGATTAAATAGGGCCATGTTTACCTTATATCTAGCACATTAAAACTTATTCTACTACACTATACAATTATTGCATATACACTTTAGTTCATGGTAAAACATTTGCATTGGTTGTAAGAGAATTACTTAGCATCTCCGAGAAAGAGAAAAAATTCACACAGACATCACTTTACTTTCAACGATCAGCTGTTACGCTGGAATGTGGGTCAAACTAGTTTTTTTTTTTAAACAATGGCATAGTAGTATGCGTAAGAAGGGGGGAATCACACTCGAGGGTGAGAGAATGTTATTGTTCTATTCAACAACAGCTGACGGCTTCCTTTATAGACTTGTACCGGCTTGCTTCAACGAGGGTGGTATGTGCGATGCGCAACGATATGCGTTTTAAACAAGTTACAGCCCGTTATTAAGCTGAGTTTTAGTTATTATTTAGTTTTACGTACTAATTTTGATTTATCTAATTCTGCTACTAGAGAGGAGTAGAATTTCACTTACAATTTATTTACACGTAATTGAACTTGTTTTATTTAGTCAATTGTTTATATAACTCACCATGGCAATAGAAATACAAATTACATATTTATGCAGGCATATACAGGAAAACTACAGGTCTTGAATTGTCGCAAATTAGACGTGTTAGAGACTGAACATTTTGACAAGTACCTACACGAATTGGTGTAATACAATAATAGCTTGTATTATTTTCACGTATATTAAGTAAATCATATACGAGTATGTGCGTAATCTCACACAAAATTTACAATGGTAAATTAATATTGTCACTATTATTCTTTTATGCTAATTAGCCTTTTTGTTTTACATACAATACATTAATTGAGTGCATAGATCTGCAGAGTGCCGCATCTTATATGAGACACTACGTACACTAACATTTTATATAAAAGCAGAGTGGCACATTTTATAACGTGTCGGCTACGTTATAATCCAGGGAACCCGTGATAATTGACTCTGGCCAATTATACATGCTGCCTACGTTGTAAAAAACTGAAAAGTAAACACATCACTAACAATAATTATAAGTACTCTAATAAAAGGAAACAGGGGAGGGAATTTTGCTGATTTATGCACTCAATTTAGTATGTAACAAAGATGACATCCCTTTATTTACGTATGATAGATAATACATTACAAATAAAATTTTTTACTTACACAGAAATTGTAAAGGGGTTTTCTGTATTAAAAATGATCATGCAGATAATGTATTTACTTCGGATCCGAGTCTCTTTAAACTAGTTAGGAATTTTAAAATTTACTCTACTTCTTTAGTCAATTACATTATTCCTTAAAATACCATTTGAAGAATGGTTTCATTTAGTTGTGCGATGTTTCAAAGTTACATCACAATAGTTATGTTACAACGTATGATTTCTGAAATTACTTGTTACACCATAGTAATGCTTAACGCTTAGAGATTGTCATTTAAAAGTCTTTTTCATTTATAATTACTTATATTTTAAAAGATACATTATTCACGGAAGACGAGCTTCCGCATCACCTCTAGTTAAATGTTATCTGTCCATGTCCTGCCGCGTGATTCTTCTGTACTCTCTTAGTCGTGGGTTGTCATCGTGGTAGTCTTTCCAGTGGATGTCCTCGGATTCAACTAATGATGAAGTGGATGTTATGGTGTCATCCAGTGTGAAGTCGTCCTGTTTCTCAGCGGTAGTGTAAATGCAGTTGAGGTCTTAGTCTTCACTATTCACAGTTATGCACATCACATATGTAATAGCACAGTAGTATTGGAGTTTACATATTTGTTTCACATTATGTTGGAATTACACTTAACTTGAACCATATTTTATTTTTTAATAGGAGATGTCACCTTACACACTTATTTTCTTCTTTCACTTCTTTGTTTAAAAAAAAACACACTACATCTTAGTTACATAGCTCTAGATCTCCACACTGTTAGTGGAAGCTAACAATAAAATAAAATGAAAAATAAACATTTTGTGCAGAGCCCCGCTTGGAGCTGTTTACAGTTTGAAAGTCGCATCATACGTCCGACATTGTTACAACAGGAAAATTGTAACGACGCGGAGTGAATACTCCGCCACAATATAGTTCCAACCTTTAATTAGTAATACAGTCTTACAGTTCGACAAAATAAACAATCAAGACTTTGCTTGCCTACAGAATTTATTACAACTACTACTAGTGACTTTGAATTATTAATTATTTACATTATAGTTTACAGGTATTTTTTTTATTTAATGCCGGGTCGGTATGCAAGTTGGATCCGGTATACACAGGTCATAGCATGATAAATTTAATAAAGCGTTAACAGTTTTATTTTTGACTTTTGCTTTCTCAGTTTTAATTAATTATTTTAGTTAATTCCCTTTTTAATTATCATTACTATTATGAGTTAGTTCAGGGGTTTTTGGTTTAATAGTGCGATTTAACGGTTTTCACTAACTTCCCATTATATATTTTTATAATTATTATTTTTTTTTATTTTAAATTTAAATCGTCACAGAAGCTCCCAAGCACACCACTGCACTGAAGTAGTACCGTATTGTGTCACAGACGTTAAAAGTTGTTCACTTTTAAGATTAAGTCAACAAAGTGAATATTCTGCAACAAAGTGAATAATAAACACTGTGTTGAGTGTTTTTATATTAATACATGTGTGTCCATTGGAGTGTTTGTTGTTCTATTATTACGTGTGTTCATTGTTCTATTATTATGTATGTTCGTTGTTCTGTTATTGTGTGTCCATTTTATTGTTTGTTGCTCTATTCACATGTGTGTGCATTAATTACAGTATTCAAGTACCATACTGTGTCTGTGGTCACTGACATTCAAACAATAATAGCCAATCCACAAGTAAAGGATAGTGTTAAACAGAGGGCGTCCTCTGCGTTCCATATAACTGGGGGAGAGAAGAAGCTATGATGTGAATTTCAAATTAAGAGTAATACAAAAACACAATTTGCAGGCTGCTGAATAGTTTGGTGTTTATGACTGTAATGTACGGTGTTGGCAAAAAGATGAAGAAAAGTGTAAGAGTGCCAGTGATACGAAACCAAGTATATCCAATATGCGAAGAAATTATTAGAATGAAGGCACTGGAGGTGGCACGTGGGTTGAAAAATTCCAACAACTGAATTTAAAGCAACCTTGGGCTGGTGTAAACGGATGATGCAGCATTCGGGTCTATGTTTATGATGTCGCACTACCCTTGCGCAATGCCTACCTGCAGATTATACTGAAAAATAATTGCTTAACAGCGATGTATTATAAATCTGAGGAAAGCCCACAATTACCTGCTTGGCCAAACGGCAAATGCTGACCAAACACCAGTGTTTTCCAATATGCTGTCAAGTGTTACTGTGGACAGAAAGGGTGCAAAATCAGTTATAATTAAATCTACAGGCAACGAAAAGTCATGCATTACTGTGATGCTAAGAGTAACTGCCAATAGAAGAAAACTTCCACTGTCTTTTATTTTGAAGAGAAAAGTGCTTCTGAAGGAACACTTACCAGCTGGGTTGTTTTTAGAGCACCGGAAACGGGGTGTGTGACTGAAAAACTGGCAGATTGGCTTATGGTTGTTTAGGGACGTCAATCAGGCACTTTAATAGGGCAGAGAGGTATGTTAATTCTTTATGCTTTTCATGGTCATACAAATGAGGAAATAAAGAAACTGGTAAATTAACACTGATCTTGAATCCCTGGGGGGATGACTTCTCAGCTTCAAGTTTTAGATGTGGTTGTTAATAAACCATTTAAGGACTACTTACGGAAGAACTATAGTGACAGGTTAATTAATGGAAACCATGCGTCGACTCCGACAGGCAAGTTGAAGAAACCAAGCATACAGTTACTGGCCAAGTGGATAATCACAGCCTGGGGGAAAACCAAAAGTGAATCCATTTTAAAGGGGTTTCAAAAAGGTTGTGTTTCTAATAACATGGATTTGAGTGGAAACATTTTGTGGAAACACTCCAGTGATGAATCTGATTCCAGTACCAATTCTGAAGATGAACTTGGAGAAGAAGAAGAAGAAAATGAGGATGATGACTGGAACTAAAAACAGTAAAGTACTTTAACACTTATAATTTCACCTTTAATGTAAAATAGCCATATTTATTTAGCGTGACTTCAAGGAATGATATTTAGACCACTTAATTATCTTTTTCATATAACACCTCAAAAAATTCAGTGTTGGCTTATATGCAGGCCCTTTTTACTTCCATATTCCTTAAGGAATGGAAGTATGGTGATGGCAAAAAAAATCGTGTTCGAGATTATTGCAGATTCTGATTCTACTACACTCAAAACATGAAAAAAAGTCGTTTTCCGAAAAGTGTCTGTGTGTGTGTCTGTCTGTGTGTCTGTCTGTAATTTTTTTTTTTTTGGCAAACGATAACAGCCGCAAATTCAAACAGAATGAAATAATGTTTCGCATACAGCCCTGAATTGTAGAGTTCTCAAGACCTATTGTTTTTGGTGAAGATCGGTTAAGGGAAAGGGGTAGTTTACCTGTAACGTTTTATGTTTTAACAAGGGTATTTCCTATGGCAAACGATAACAGCCGCAAATTCAAACAGAATCAAAAGATTATTTGCATACAGCCCTAAATTGTAGAGTTCTCAAGACCTATTGTTTTTGGTGAAGATCGGTTAAGGGGAAGGGGTAGTTTACCTACAACGTTTTTTTAACAAGGGTATTTTCTATGGCAAACGATAACAGCCGCAAATTCAAACAGAATCAAATAATTTTCTGCATACAGCCCTGATTTGTAGAGTACTCAAGACCTATTGTTTTTGGTGAAGATCGGTTGAGGGGAAGGGGTAGTTTACCTGCAACGTTTTTTATCAAGCGTATTTTCTATGGCAAACGATAACAGCCGCAAATTCAAACAGAATCAAATAATTTTTTGCATACGTCCCTGAATTGTAGAGGTCTCAAGGACTTCCGATTTTGGTGAAGATCGGTTAAGGGGAAGGGGTAGTTTACCTGCAACCTTTTACGTTTTAACAAGAGTAAAGTACTTGCAAAATTTTTTAAAAATTTTGAAACAATGGTAATTGTTAAAAATAAAATAATTTTGTTGCCAGGCAATAAAATTAAAATTTTTTCATTTTAATGTAATATAATATTTTTCATTTAATATTATGAATAAAAAGGCAGGTAAGACACACACACACACACACACACACACACACAATTCACGTTATTTCTGGCCTCACTCATGTTTATTTTCTTACGTTTGCACGCTTTTTAAATGGAAAGTGCCGAAACCCACACCAACATAACGCGTGCAAGCCGAAAAAATGGACATCAATTTGCTTACTGGCGAAGCTAGTAGTTAATGAATGGGTAGGCAAAAATCTTATCTTAAATTTTTTTTAAGGAATCACTAAAAGGATGGTGGGTCAAATCGGACGCTGAGGTAGATTTTGCTGTAACCGAATGGTTCCACAAACAGCCGTAAGAATTTTACTAGCAGGGAATCTACAGGTTAGCGCAACAGTGGAACTCATGTCTTAATGTTATTGGAGACTTCTTTTAAAATCGTTGAATAAAAAATGCTTTACAGCTCTGTACGTGTGTCTATTGAACAATCCTTGTATTAGTCATACACAATAATACAACTGATTGAACTTCAAATTTTTAAACTTGATTAGTTTCTATATATATGTTTAATGTTACAAATAATTCAAATAACAATCTTGATCATCTGTTAGTTCAGCGGAATAACAGTGACACTTTTAATAACCGCATAAAATAAACACTTAGAAACAACACAGGCGCTTTAACTTAACTGTTTGGACCACAGAAGTGAGGCATGCCTCAACGCTCTATGTGTACAGCGCGGGACAATCCCCCCTCCCTACACTTCCCTATCACACCACTACATTGCTTACATACGATGTATACAAAAAACGCTGAGGCAAGTTCAGGTTGCCTCATTCGCTTTAAACGAACTATGCCGAATCTCACCTGTCACCATCTAGCGGTCGCTCAATAAAGCACGTTTCGGTTTAATAAATTTGACAGTCGCAGTAACAATGTATAATCTTTACGTTATGTAGTTCATACGTATTTATAATTTTTATTCTACAGAATTTTTTAGGGTAGGCATTGCCTCAATTGCCTCCATGTAACTTCGCCACTGATATATATGTGTACAACGTTATCGGCAACAAAGAAGTAGTTTTTGTTAAAATTCCTTCCCGGGATATTTGGCCGTAGTCCAATGTTTTCTACAAAACCAGACATTTTGGCAATGCCATCGACTTCCATCATCAGTGAAAATCGAGTGCGATAACGTGAGGTGGTATACGTTAGTGACCACAGTACTGTGGTTAAGGCTGAGCAGTAAGTAGAAAGAAGTAGTTTCTATGGTAATATTTCATTTCGAAAATGATTTTAAATATAAATCTTAGAATATGGAAGTCATGTATGGTTCTCCATACCGATATTTTCCTGTAAAACACCTTCAAAAATCTAGGATCATCTTATATGTGAGATGTCTTATTAAAACAGTAATTATTGTCTGTTTTAGTTATCTGTTCTGTGATAATCTCATTATGTGGCCACACTATATAAGCTATATGTTTCTATTCTGTCCATTGACATAATATTCTTCCTAATTCCATGAGTATATAGATGTTGCAACTTGGACACTCCACTTGCTCTTCTGAGAAAATCCATTTCTGTAGTTTCAACATTTTACTTCCATATTCCTTAAGGAAATGGAAGTATGGTGATGGCAAAAAAAATCGTGTTCGAGATTATTGCAGATTCTGATTCTACTACACTCAAAACATGAAAAAAAGTCGTTTTCCGAAAAGTGTCTGTGTGTCTGTCTGTAGATTTTTTTTCTATGGCAAACGATAACTGCCGCAAATTCAAACAGAATCAAATAATTTTTTGCATACAGCCCTGATTTGTAGAGTACTCGCGACCTATTGTTTTTGGTGAAGATCGGTTGAGGGAAAGGGGTAGTTTACCTGCAACAGCCGCAAATTCAAACAGAATCAAATAATTTTCTGCATACAGCCCTGATTTGTAGAGTACTCAAGACCTATTGTTTTTGGTGAAGATCGGTTGAGGGGAAGGGGTAGTTTACCTGCAACGTTTTTTATCAAGCGTATTTTCTATGGCAAACGATAACAGCCGCAAATTCAAACAGAATCAAATAATTTTTTGCATACGTCCCTGAATTGTAGAGGTCTCAAGGACTTCCGATTTTGGTGAAGATCGGTTAAGGGGAAGGGGTAGTTTACCTGCAACCTTTTACGTTTTAACAAGAGTAAAGTACTTGAAAATTTATTTAAACTTTTTGAAACAATGGTAATTGTTAAAAATAAAATAATTTTGTTGCCAGGCAATAAAATTAAAATTTTTTCATTTTAATGTAATATAATATTTTTCATTTAATACGGCAATAAAAAGGCAGGTAACACACACACACACACACACACACACACACACACACACACACACACACACACACACACACACACACACACACACACACACACACACACACACACACACACACACACACACACACACACACACACACACACACACACACACACACACACACACACACACACACACACACACACACACACACACACACACACACACACACACACACACACACACACACACACACACACACACACACACACACACACACACACACACACACAATTCACGTTATTTCTGGCCTCACTCATGTTTATTTTCTTACGTTTGCACGCTTTTTAAATGGAAAGTGCCGAAACCCACACCAACATAACGCGTGCAAGCCGAAAAAATGGACATCAATTTGCTTACTGGCGAAGCTAGTAGTTAATGAATGGGTAGGCAAAAATCTTATCTTAAATTTTTTTTAAGGAATCACTAAAAGGATGGTGGGTCAAATCGGACGCTGAGGTAGATTTTGCTGTAACCGAATGGTTCCACAAACAGCCGTAAGAATTTTACTAGCAGGGAATCTACAGGTTAGCGCAACAGTGGAACTCATGTCTTAATGTTATTGGAGACTTCTTTTAAAATCGTTGAATAAAAAATGCTTTACAGCTCTGTACGTGTGTCTATTGAACAATCCTTGTATTAGTCATACACAATAATACAACTGATTGAACTTCAAATTTTTAAACTTGATTAGTTTCTATATATATGTTTAATGTTACAAATAATTCAAATAACAATCTTGATCATCTGTTAGTTCAGCGGAATAACAGTGACACTTTTAATAACCGCATAAAATAAACACTTAGAAACAACACAGGCGCTTTAACTTAACTGTTTGGACCACAGAAGTGAGGCATGCCTCAACGCTCTATGTGTACAGCGCGGGACAATCCCCCCTCCCTACACTTCCCTATCACACCACTACATTGCTTACATACGATGTATACAAAAAACGCTGAGGCAAGTTCAGGTTGCCTCATTCGCTTTAAACGAACTATGCCGAATCTCACCTGTCACCATCTAGCGGTCGCTCAATAAAGCACGTTTCGGTTTAATAAATTTGACAGTCGCAGTAACAATGTATAATCTTTACGTTATGTAGTTCATACGTATTTATAATTTTTATTCTACAGAATTTTTTAGGGTAGGCATTGCCTCAATTGCCTCCATGTAACTTCGCCACTGATATATATGTGTACAACGTTATCGGCAACAAAGAAGTAGTTTTTGTTAAAATTCCTTCCCGGGATATTTGGCCGTAGTCCAATGTTTTCTACAAAACCAGACGTTTTGGCAATGCCATCGACTTCCATCATCAGTGAAAATCGAGTGCGATAACGTGAGGTGGTATACGTTAGTGACCACAGTACTGTGGTTAAGGCTGAAGCAGTAAGTAGAAAGAAGTAGTTTCTATGGTAATATTTCATTTCGAAAATTATTTTAATTATAATTCTTAGAATATTGTAGTCATGTATGGTTCTCCATACCGATATTTTTTTTTGGCAAACGATAACAGCCGCAAATTCAAACAGAAACAAATAATGTTTCGCATACAGCCCTGAATTGTAGAGTTCTCAAGACCTATTGTTTTGGTGAAGATTGGTTAAGGGAAAGGGGTAGTTTACCTGCAACGTTTTATGTTTTAACAAGGGTATTTTCTATGGCAAACGATAACAGCCGCAAATTCAAACAGAATCTAAAGATTGTTTGCATACAGCCCTAAATTATGAGTTCACAAGAATATTGTTTTTGGTGAAGATCGGTTAAGGGAAGGGGGTAGTTTACCTGTAACGTTTTATGTTTTAACAAGGGTATTTTCTATGGCAAACGATAACAGCTGCAAATTCAAACAGAATCAAATAATTTTTTTCATACAGCCCTGATTTTTAGAGTTCTCAAGACCTATTGTTTTTGGTGAAGATCGGTTAAGGGAAAGGGGTAGTTTATCTTCAACGTTTTATGTTTTAAAATTTTTTCTATGACGAACGATAACTGCCGCATATTCAAACAGAATCAAAAAATTTTTTGCATACGTCCCTGAATTGTAGGGAACTCAAGGCATTTTGATTTTGGTGAAGATAGGTTAAGGGGAAGGGGTAGTTTACCTGCAACCTTTTACGTTTTAACAACAGTAAAGTACTTGAAAATTCATTTAAACTTTTTCAAACAATGTTAATTGTGAAAAATAAAATAATTTTGTTGCCAGGCAATAAAATTATAATTTTTTCATTTTAATGTAAATCATCTATGTGAGAGAATATATCGTTCGTGGCAGGCAAGCATATCTCAGTTATGTAATGTTTATGTTTCCATTTTATTATTATGACTACCGCAATAAAAAGGCAGCACACACACACACACACACACACACACACACACACACACACACACACACACACACACACACACACACACACACACACACACACACACACACACACACACACACACACACACACACACTTCGCGTTATTTCCTGCCTCATTCATGTTTATTTTCTTACATTTGCACGCTTTTTAAATGGAAAGTGTCGAAACCCGTACCAACATAACGCGTGCAAGCCGAAAGTGTCCAGCGTGGATAGCGATTTGCTTCCTGTGGATCGCTGGGCAGTGTAACTGCACGTGTTTACAAAGGAACGACTCGTAGACAGACTTTTCGTCTTTAGGGAATGAACCCTCTGCAAGATGCTGAGGGTCCATGAGTGACTTCGGAGCGCTCCTTCTTTTCCGCATGTTTGTTCTGTGAAATGTACACTGTAGATTCGTAGCTTTACTCTAAGCAACGCTCAATAGGAAATGTTGAAAATTTTTGTCCACGGTGTACCCTCATACACACTAAACCTGCTCTGATGTTTTAATTACGGACATCATAATATTAAAACTTTGGAAACTTGAGCACTACTTAATGGAGATCAATCATTAACTTATACAAGCCATTAATTTTATGCATATTTTTATATATATGTGTACAACGTTATCGGCAACAAAGAAGTAGTTTTTGTTAAAATTCCTTCCCGGGATATTTGGCCGTAGTCCAATGTTTTCTACAAAACCAGACGTTTCGGCAATGCCATCGACTTCCATCGTCAGTGAAAATCGAGTGCGATAACGTGAGGTGGTATACGTTAGTGACCACAGTACTGTGGTTAAGGCTGAAGCAGTAAGTAGAAAGAAGTAGTTTCTATGGTAATATTTCATTTCGAAAATGATTTTAAATATAAATCTTAGAATATGGAAGTCATGTATGGTTCTCCATACCGATTTTTTTTTCTTGTTATTTATGGGCCTGTCCAGATGATAATGAGCTTATCACTCATTAACAATTGCACATTTTCACTCAATATTACTTGCATTTTCATAGCAAAGTCCTCACGTTGTCCGTAATCTACCACATTTAGGTGATGCACAATTTGAATTTTGTATGGATGGAATTTCAAATCGTTATGTAAAATTCATCTGCCCATTTCACAGTTGATTGCTAACTCAATTGCATTGAGCCAATCATCTTGGGCTCCTAATCAGTGCTTCTCTAAACCTTCCTATGTTCTACGGTGTCATTACACTGCGTCTAGGGTCTGGTGGCTTCTTCATAATGTTCCCAGTTGATCTAAAATTTTCTACCCATCTAAGGATTGTGTTCCAACTCAGAACAGCCCCTCGTCAACCAACATTGAATTGGCAGCGAAAGAGCCGCTGTGTAGCTGCAGACTTCACCTGCTTTGAACAAAATTGTCTTACGTGAACAGCCGATGTTACAGGGTCCACTGCTCCATTGCTACTAAAATGGCGTCTCTTTGGGAGGAGAACGAGTCCCACCACCGTGCAGTCAGTACTACACAGCTCAAAAACGTCCTATTCCTGTGTATCACTCTGTATAATATTAGAGGCTGAGTGACAAATAACATCTGTATTTGAGGTCCTTTGTATAATCCTAAATGGATCTAAGATCTTTATCCCAACTTCACTGCATTCTGAGGGTTTTTGTAAATATTCCAGGTTGGATGGATGGGTGTTCATCATGCTCAGATCAATCTTTGTCAGAATCTTCAAGACTTCGTTAAGGGCACTGTATCATAGGCTTTCTTGATATTAATGAATACAGAATAAGTAATAAGTAGATTTCAAGCTTCCTGCTTTTTTACCACTTGCTGCTAAGCTTGGACTCAGGGCCACACTGGTAGAGGAAGGTAAGGGGATGCAGACTGGCAAGCTTGCATGACTTAATGATGTATCATTCCCTGTTAGCCAAACAATTTCCCATGCAAAAACGATCTTAGACAAGTAAATCTATTTTGCTGTGCTTTTTGTGTCTTGACTCCATTACCAGTGCCATCTTCACTATATATACTATTGATTTCATTTTAAAGTAATGATTATTTGTGTTATTTTGTGGAAAAATATAATTACATTCATATAATTATGCTCAGTTTTTGTGTATAAATATTTTTTATATTATTAATAATAAAACTTTTTTTACAAGAATATATTTTTTTATTTTGTGAATTACAATGTTTTGATAGTATCCAACTATAAATATGTAATTGTAAAATGTAATTGTACCGTTCTGTAATTAACCCTTATAATTACACCTTTCTATATCTTAATACAGTAATACATCAGATTAAGTAAGTTCAACTTATGTGAACTCATGTTACAAATTTATTCAACTCACAAAAAAGACATTTTTATGTGACTGTACTATGTTTAAGCCCATAACGTACAGTGTCAGTGCATGGCGTAAATTACAGAGCAGAATTCTGTGATGAGGGGATTCAAAAACTAATTCGCCAATATATTAAGTACCTAAATGTAGCTAGAAATTATGTTGAAAATAGCTAAGAGTTGAACCTTTATATTGGATATAATGAAAATCCTCTAAGTGTATTATTGTTTTTTAACACACCCAGAAAGAAGTTACTTTCTGAACAACCATACAGTTTTTTTTGTTAAACTATTGATTAAATTCTATTTTGTAATTGTCTAAGGGCAGAACTGTATGTGTTAAAATTATTTCTATCTTTTCAATACAAAATAGTATTTACTGTATACTTTTAAGTACATTTTTGATATGGCACTGTAATATTCGAATATTGTTTTTGTTTATACAACACAGTATATAAATTTACCACTTTTTAGAGTGAAAGCTATGTATTTCAGTTATACAAGTTTGTTATGGAATGCATCTTTCACATAAATCAAGGTTTTAGTATAATTTATATTTAGTATGGAGACTAAAATGGAATAGATGTTGATGTAGGTTCTGTAGCACACTTCCTGCTGCTGGGCCCAGAAGCGTACCACGGAGAATACACCCAAAGTAACATAATATACCACCCAAATCAACCAAAATGCTTATTACTATTTAAGACTCTCTCTCTCTACATTATAACATACTTCTCAAATGTCTCTAAAGTTTAACATAATTCCATAAAGGGAGGAGGTGTAAGTAAAAAGAAATTTTTGAATACCTTCGATTTGTGAGCAGAGTTGGGTTCGACCCGTTTATTTCAAACAATATGAGGCTCGAAAATTTATGTAATTATAAGTCAGTCAGCAAAAGTCAATTACTGAGTTAATTTAGCTCAAAATGAACTGAATATAGAAAAGATTAAATACAGAATATAGGAGAGTTGCATAAATCAATACTAGTTTACAGTAAACGGTGTTCAGCGTACAAGCTGTGATCTGCTCATAAAATTCTAACACTGTTCTACATCACAAAACATTTATAAAAAATTTGTTCCTGTCACATAAGGTGAGTAAACTGGTTTATCTCGCTTTTCATTTTTGATTATACAGTAACCTCCACTGAAAGTTGTTAATGGTAAAATTTTACTTGACAATCCGGATAGGTTCTCTTGCAACCTGCTGTAGCTGGTCGCAATGGGTGCGTGTTCCTCAGTTCATGCCCTGGACTGCTGCTGTGTCCACGCTGGAAGAACGTGTGAAGAAAAACTACATGGAGTCCATATTCTCGTATCCTCACTCCTGTACGTCGAACCAAGCTTTGAACTTGGTAATCGAGGCTTCCAACCAAGGTACCCACCAGGAGACGATGGGCGACTCTGCTCACAGTGCAGTTTGATGGAAGACTGACAGAACTTGTTGAGCGAAAAGCTTTACTAGAAAAGGGGCGGAGGGGGTCTGACGTCAGGGAACGCCGACCAAAGTACGAATAATTCTCCGTCGCGTGACTATTTAAACTCATTTTAACTAAAACGGAATTAACGCTTGTTGCATTCAGCAAGGGGCGCCGAATAACTGCAACCGTTCTACTTGCCTAATTTACAAAAGTATTGCAAATTTCATTTGCGTTTTTAAGTTTTTAGATATTAAAAATTAGCTGGATTTATAATTTTTTTATATAAATTGAAAGATCTTTAGAATGAGCTTTACAATGTGACATTTGGTTTGAGACAAAGATTTTCAATTCTGCAGTTGAAAACTAATTTAACAAAGCCTGTCACGTACTATTTCTTCTTTTGTAATTTTGGATGTATCTTATTATAAGTTTTCTTTCTTGTTGCTTCTGACATTTGTAGTAAGGCTGTGTGTGTGTGTGCATGTGTGTGATGTTCAAGAGTAATAGAGAAAATCTTTCACCACTGTTAACTTATAGATTTAATTCTATTACAAAATATAATATTGAATAAACATAATACCTTACCTTGCACGGGTCCAGAGTCGTCACGTGAACTCGTTGTAAATAAGTGATTTAGGGTTGTATCAGTAACATACTCAACTCTCATTTGCATGACACAATTCAAGCTTTATTTTATCATTCTAATTCTTCACATTTATTAATTATTCATCTCTGGTCTCAAAAGTAAAATATTTTTGTTCCTTTCATATATACGTAACACAAAACATTTATCTCAATCGGATATACTTATTCTACTTATATTTCTAAGTAAGGCGACCCAGCATTTGCTCATTCACACTCTCATAATTTACTCCTTTTAATATAGCGCTTTTTACTTTTAACTTTTCATAATGATATTTAATTTATACTGTTACTTGGTTGGGCATCCTGGCCGACCACGTGTTGCACTCATTGTATTTAGTTCGTCCAATTTAAATTTCACTGCCAAACTGTTCACTGCCCATTTTGTTTGAGATTACACTGTCTTTAGATCCATCTTGTTATAGTTTCAGCCACATCTTATTAAAATTTTGCTAGCGAGTCGATAAGTTTAACCGGCCGGTTAAGAAAAAATTCGTCGACTGGAGAGAGAACCTGAATAGAGGCTCCCCTCCAAACCTGGTTACTAGCGGGAACGCACAGCCTTCTTGTGATAAATTACTCGTCAACGCTCACCATATATAGCTCTGTCCATTGGTCTCAGGTGTTAACGATATTCCATTGCCACGAGGCAGTAGACTCAGGTGGGCGGAGTCATCACAGATTTCCGGCATCGCCCAAACACGTGGCGAACAAAATCTTATAATTTAGCCATCTTGTTGGCGTCGTTTCTGCGTGCATGGTCAGGTTGCGCGTATGAGCGCGTAACACAAAGCTTGACTTCCCAGAATCGTATTGCGTTGTTACCACACCCGCTTGCAAAGCTATATCACTGTTCATTGTTTGACTGCTGCCGTATTTTACGTGGGCGTTACAATTGAAAATTAAATAAAATTGATGAAAAATAAAACCTCCTATTCTGCCCCATTACACCACTTAGTGAAAGAGAAAATCAGGTTCTTAAATTTTATTTTTAGAGGCCGATTTTTTTTAAACCTGTTTATATTATTATTTATATTGGATGTATAGAATACAGAATCTAATATTTTTTTTCAGATTTCTTGTATTACTGGGGTCTTACATTTGTAGTAGTAACTACTTTGCTTGCTATTTTCAAAAATGAAGTACCAGGGAAACATAAACATGTAGACTATGAAATGGATGTGAAGATGAACATCATAGAATCATATAATCAACTGTGGCAGATTATCAGATTACCAAGTATAAGAGCACTCGCTGTTATACTTCTTACTGCTAAGGTATGCACATTTATTGACATAGTTTAAACTGATGTCTTACTTTTACAGTGTTTTAATGGCTATATGGTTGAAAGTGTTTGCCTGGTTTAAAATGTTGAATGGTTTAATATTACATATTATTGTTTACTGTTATATTTTTGGTATTATTGGGCTAGTGTAATGTTTATTGGAAATAGTACAAAAATCACCTGAAAGGTAGAAAACATTTGTCAATAAAGTCTAAGGCAAAACCAATCTACCATGAACTTAATATATTCATTGTAGTCATTTGTTTAGTAGGCAGATAATTTTCATTTTTATAGTTGCAGAATGTTTTTATCCAAGTTTATTTGGAGAATTACATATTATGCATATAAATTTTATGGGATATAGTGTTTGAAAATTGCTGTAATTTTCATCTTTCATCAATTTAATAAGATTTGCAGTTTTCTATTTTTTTTTTAATTAACTTTTATGGAGGGCTGTTAGGTTATCTACCACAATGTCATATGACTTTTCATGTTGTGACTAACATGTTTTTATATTGTGTATAATATTTAATTTTTATCTAAACTATTTCTCTCACATTTAGTACAGATTGATTATGAGACTACCGGTTACCTGAAAGCCATGTTAATAGAACAGTTAACTCAGTGTTTATGATTTTGTAGGTCCCCTATTACAGAAATTCCTATTTTGATGCTGAAGAAAGTGAAATACATGCACTTCATGACTATGATTATGGTATTAAGCCATATGAAAAAAGTTTAAAAGAAAATCTGCTTATTCTTTTTGTATTTAAAAATGTTTTACTTTTTAATTAAGGTGGCATAAAAACAATATTTTGTTTATAAGTATACAGCTATTGTTGTTTGATACAACTTTTAGGCCCGCCACACACACAGCCACCAAGCCGATTTTTTTTTGTCAGCCAGCAAACGCACCACCAAATAGTATAAAGTGTATTTCACCAGTCTGACAATGGAGTTGGAAAAAATAGGTGCTGTAATTGCAGTGTCCTTACGTTTACGAAAACACCATAAAATTAGGTTTTGGATGCATCCAATTTTGCGTGATCGATCGACAAAGGTTATATTCTTAATGATATGAAAACGTAATTTACTTACCAAATTCATTTAAATCAGCATCATCTGCATCTTCTTTATGAATGAAAATTTGTACAAGACACACACCTCTTCTTTAATTCCCTGTCGCGTACTCTTTACATCTTAAATTCCATATTGACTGTCTTGCCTGAATTTCCAAAATGAAACGTTCAACGTCAATATGCTCTTGATTCATTTTACACTACAACGTAAACTAAAACACAAAATAAAATGAAATTTTGTCAAGAAAATCAGGAAATGAGGGACGTCTGGAGGTGCAATGTGTATGATACAATTAATTGCTTATAACGAACTGACGTGGTGGCGCTGCCAGGCTGGTGGCTGAGAAAGTCGCATCCTCTCACCACCGTAATCTTGGTGGCGCCACCAGTGGCCACCAACAGCGCTGCCAGTATTCATTGTAAAGGAAACAGTTTACCACAATGGAACGACGTGGTGGCGCCACCATGGCAGCTTCACCATGGTGGCCATGTGTGTAGCAGGCCTTAAACATCTATCAGACAAAAAGTATATGCATATTTGCTAACTTTTTTTTGTTAATTTTAATTGGAATGATATGAAGATTTACAGTTCAAAACTATCTTTAACTTAAACAAATTTAGTTTTTTAAGTTTTTTTTTTACTGCGATAAAATGAAAACTTGTTTTGTATTCAGATTGATATTTTATTTAAAAATTGTTTCTTTTTGAAAATGTATGTAGTACTAACAGTTTGGTTTGCAAACCAAATATTTAATAGAATTGTCCTAAGGCTTTCACGGCCAGTGTCAGTTGTATAAGAAGAGTTTTCCGGGCTGTTTGGCCGTGGTCTACGGTTTAATGACAAACCAAATGTTTCAACAGCACCACTGGCAGGTATCATCAGTGGAATTCAAAGAAATCCAAAACCTCCTGAACGTAGGTTGTTATCGTCAGGCCCACAGTACTGTGGTAAAGGCTGACGATAACAACCTACGTTCAGGAGGTCTTGGATTTCTTTGAATTCCACTGATGATGGCAGCCAGTGGTGTTGTTGAATTGTTTGGTTTGTCATTAAACCGTAGACCACGGCCAAGCAGCCCGGAAAACTCTTCTTATTTAATAGAATTTTTCCAATTATTTTGCATCAGCAGGCTTCTCACTGCACTTTGACAAAAGTTTAGTACTGTAAGACTAGGCTAATTCAGAACTTAAAGGATCAGTACAAAATCCAAATTATCAAAAAATTCAGATTAGGAAAGTAAATCCAAATATTCAAAATAAAGGGTATGTCTGTTTGTTTGTTTCAAGTTGTGTCTGTGAATGTTACGTGGTGTAGACCATACTGCAGTGATTTTTTTGTAGTTTCAACAAAACGTTTACTTCAGATTAAAAAAAAAAAAAAAAAAAAATAAGTAAATGAAATAAATTACAGACAATGTTTGTTGTATAAGGTTTTTGATAGGACATTGAAGTAACCCATGGTAAAAGTTACAATTCCATGTAACTCGGGAACCACGAATTCGAATTAGCCAAGTTTACTGTAATCAGATGTTACTATAGCATATGCCTGGACTAGACAGTGTTGCCTGTGATTTTGCTTTTTATTGAAATGCTATTGGACCCTATAATGAAAATGTAAACTTGAACACATAAAGTTTCTTTTAAATAAGAGTGAAATTTAAAAAGTTAATACAATAAATTATAACCACGGAATATAAATTTAGGATTCAAACAGTATATTATTTCATTGAGCCTGTATTATTTAACCCTTGACTATCAGGCTATTGTTTAGAATATTAGGTTGTATATACCAGCCTATTTTGAAAGTGTACTGAATGCAAAATTAATAAAACCATTAAGTGAAAACAAATCATAGGTCTCTACTATGAAATAATCAAATTATTTGTTACGCTACCCTACCCACCTGTCTCCAGTTGCACTATATTCCCCCTCACCTCCTGCCATCCATCGTCAGACAGCTAAGATTTTTCACCATTTTATCAATTGAAAATTCTTTTTCTGTTACAGTCCCATTCCATTTTGTTGGTGTTTCAAATTGTAGAACAGCTGTTTCATTTCATAAAGCTGTTAAAACATTTGTGGCAAAAAATTATTTTTATACATTTACCAAAAGCTGAAATAGAAAAAGATTTTCAAACACCACTGTTTTGAAACTAGCTCTCTGAATTTCATTCTTTAAAATGTAGATTATTCTGCTCAATTTTAAAATTTAAATTGAGATTTTTACTTCCATGTTCCTTAAGGAAATGGCAGTATGGTGATGGCAAAAAAAACCGTGTTCGAGATTATTGCAGATTCTGATTGTACTACACTCAAAACATGAAAATAAGTCATTTATTGAAAAGTGTCTGTGTGTCTGTCTGTCTGTAGATTTTTTTTCTATGGTGAACGATAACAGCCGCAAATTCAAACAGAATCAAATAATGTTTCGCATGCAGCCCTGATTTGTAGAGTACTCAAGACCTATTGTTTTTGGTGAAGATCGGTTAAGGGAAAGGGGTAGTTTACCTGCAACGGGTTTTTTTTAATCAAGGGTAATTTTACTTCCATATTCCTTAAGGAATGGAAGTATGGTGATGGCAAAAAAAATCGTGTTCGAGATTATTGCAGATTCTGATTCTACTACACTCAAAACATGAAAAAAAGTCGTTTTCCGAAAAGTGTCTGTGTGTGTGTCTGTCTGTCTGTCTGTCTGTGTGTCTGTCTGTAGATTTTTTTACTTCCATATTCCTTAAGGAATGGAAGTATGGTGATGGCAAAAAAAATCGTGTTCGAGATTATTGCAGATTCTGATTCTACTACACTCAAAACATGAAAAAAAGTCGTTTTCCGAAAAGTGTCTGTGTGTGTGTCTGTCTGTCTGTCTGTCTGTCTGTCTGTCTGTCTGTCTGTGTGTCTGTCTGTCTGTCTGTCTGTAGATTTTTTTTCTATGGCAAACGATAACTGCCGCAAATTCAAACAGAATCAAATAATTTTTTGCATGCAGCTCTGATTTGCAGAGTACTCGCGACCTATTGTTTTTGGTGAAGATCGGTTGAGGGAAAGGGGTAGTTTACCTGCAACGGTTTTTTTTTAGCAAGGGTAATTTTGTTTGTTTGGCAAACGATAACAGCCGCAAATTCAAACAGAATCAAATAATGTTTCGCATACAGCCCTGAATTGTAGAGTTCTCAAGATCTGTTGATTTTGGTGAAGATCGGTTAAGGGAAAGGGGTAGTTTACCTGTAACGTTTTATGTTTTAACAAGGGTATTTCCTATGGCAAACGATAACAGCCGCAAATTCAAACAGAATCAAAAGATTATTTGCATACAGCCCTAAATTGTAGAGTTCTCAAGACCTATTGCTTTTGGTGAAGTTCGGTTGAGGGAAAGGGGTAGTTTACCTGCAACGTTTTTTTAACAAGGGTATTTTTTATGGCAAACGATAACAGCCGCAAATTCAAACAGAATCAAATAATGTTTTGCATACAGCCCTGATTTGTAGAGTACTCAAGACCTATTGTTTTTGGTGAAGATCGGTTAAGGGAAAGGGGTAGTTTACCTGTAACGTTTTATGTTTTAACAAGGGTATTTCCTATGGCAAACGATAACAGCCGCAAATTCAAACAGAATCAAAAGATTATTTGCATACAGCCCTAAATTGTAGAGTTCTCAAGACCTATTGTTTTTGGTGCAGTTCGGTTGAGGGAAAGGGGTAGTTTACCTGCAACGTTTTTTTAACAAGGGTATTTTTTATGGCAAACGATAACAGCCGCAAATTCAAACAGAATCAAATAATGTTTTGCATACAGCCCTGATTTGTAGAGTACTCAAGACCTATTGTTTGTGGTGAAGATCGGTTAAGGGAAAGGGGTAGTTTACCTGTAACGTTTTATGTTTTAACAAGGGTATTTCCTATGGCAAACGATAACAGCCGCAAATTCAAACAGAATCAAAAGATTATTTGCATACAGCCCTAAATTGTAGAGTTCTCAAGACCTATTGTTTTTGGTGAAGATCGGTTGAGGGAAAGGGGTAGTTTACCTGCAACGTTTTTTTAACAAGGGTATTTTCTATGGCAAACGATAACAGCCGCAAATTCAAACAGAATCAAATAATGTTTTGCATGCAGCCCTGATTTGTAGAGTACTCAAGACCTGTTGTTTTTGGTGAAGATCGGTTAAGGCGAAGGGGTAGTTTACCTGCAACGTTTTTTTATCAAGCGTATTTTCTATGGCAAACGATAACAGCCGCAAATTCAAACAGAATCAAATATTTTTTTGCATACGTCCCTGAATTGTAGAGGTCTCAATGACTTTCGATTTTGGTGAAGATCGGTTAAGGGGAAGGGGTAGTTTACCTGCAACCTTTTACGTTTTAACAAGAGTAAAGTACTTGAAAATTTATTTAAACTTTTTGAAACAATGGTAATTGTTAAAAATAAAATAATTTTGTTGCCAGGCAATAAAATTATAATTTTTTCATTTTAATGTAATATAATATTTTTCATTTAATACAGCAATAAAAAGGCAGGTAAGACACAGCCTGGCTGTTTGGCTGAAAATGATTTTAAATATAAATCTTAGAATATGGAAGTCATGTATGGTTCTCCATACCGATATTTTCTATGGCAAACGATAACTGCCGCAAATTCAAACAGAATCAAATAATTTTTTGCATACAGCCCTGATTTGTAGAGTACTCGCGACCTATTGTGTTTGGTGAAGATCGGTTGAGGGAAAGGGGTAGTTTACCTGCAACGGTTTTTTTTTTTGGCAAACGATAACAGCCGCAAATTCAAACAGAATCAAATAATGTTTCGCATACAGCCCTGAATTGTAGAGTTCTCAAGACCTATTGTTTTTGGTGAAGATCGGTTAAGGGAAAGGGGTAGTTTACCTGTAACGTTTTATGTTTTAACAAGGGTATTTCCTATGGCAAACGATAACAGCCGCAAATTCAAACAGAATCAAAAGATTATTTGCATACAGCCCTGATTTGTAGAGTTCTCAAGACCTATTGTTTTTGGTGAAGATCGGTTAAGGGAAAGGGGTAGTTTACCTACAACGTTTTTTTTGACAAGGGTATTTTCTATGGCAAACGATAACAGCCGCAAATTCAAACAGAATCAAATAATTTTCTGCATACAGCCCTGATTTGTAGAGTACTCAAGACCTATTGTTTTTGGTGAAGTTCAGTTGAGGGGAAGGGGTAGTTTACCTGCAACGTTTTTTTATCAAGCGTATTTTCTATGGCAAACGATAGCAGCCGCAAATTCAAACAGAATCAAATAAGTTTTTGCATACGTCCCTGAATTGTAGAGGTCTCAAGGCCTTTAGATTTTGGTGAAGATCGGTTAAGGGGAAGGGGTAGTTTACCTGCAACCTTTTACGTTTTAACAAGAGTAAAGTACTTGAAAATTTATTTAAACTTTTTGAAACAATGGTAATTGTTGAAAATAAAATAATTTTGTTGCCAGGTAACAAAAATAAAGTCATTTTGATTATAAAATATAAATATTTACAACAAGAAAAGAATTTTCAGTTTTCAAAATTTAAATATATTTTTATAAAACAATGGGTTCTTCATTGAGGTGGGGACCCATGTCACTCACTCCATCTCAAGCCTCTCCTATTTTGCAGAAAAAGAGGACCCTGTCAAGGCTGATACTTTGACGACAGTGACAGGGCTTTCCACCAAATTCAGCAGAGTGACAGGTAGGCCCAACTCTGATTGGCTCCTCAGATTTCCCCAGTGTTAGTAGGTTCTATGAAAATATTTTATTTCAAAAATGATTTTAAATATAAATCTTAGATATGTTTTATAAATCTCACGTTTTATGTTTTAACATGGGTAATTTTTTATATGACGAACCGTAACTGCCGTAAATTCAAACAGAATCAAATAATTTTTTACATATGTGCCTGAGCTATAGAGAACTCAATGTCTGTTGATTTTGGTGAAGATCGGTTACGGGGAAAGGGCAGTTTACCTGAAACATTTTTTGTTGTAACATGAGTAAAGTACTTAATTTTGATAAAGTATCCTGATAAGATCTTAATAATCCACTGTAGAAACGTAGATGAAATATCTATAAATGAAGAGGCTAGTTGAACGGGCTGAGGTAATTTTCTATAAATCAAAATTATAGTTGAAGGGGGAGGGGATAATTTTTTTTTATATGTGTACTACGTTATTGGCAACAAAGAAGTATTTTTTTGTTAAAATTCCTTCCCTGGCTGTTTGGCTGAAAATGATTTTAAATATAAATCTTAGAATATGGAAGTCATGTATGGTTCTCCATACCGATATTTTACTTCCATATTCCTTAAGGAAATGGAAGTATGGTGATGGCAAAAAAAAATCGTGTTCGAGATTATTGCAGATTCTGATTGTACTACACTCAAAACATGAAAAAAAGTCGTTTTTCGAAAAGTGTGTGTGTGTGTGTGTGTGTGTGTGTCTGTTGGTAGTTTTTTTTCTATGGCAAACGATAACTGCCGCAAATTCAAACAGAATCAAATAATGTTTTGCATACAGCCCTGAATTGTAGAGTTCTCAAGACCTGTTGGTTTTGGTAAAGATCGGTTAAGGGAAAGGGGTAGTTTACCTGCAACGTTTTTTTATCGAGGGTAATTTTTTTCTATGGCAAACGATAACAGCCACAAATTCAAACAGAATCAAATAATATTTTGCATACAGCCCTGATTTGTTGAGTACTCGCGACCTATTGTTTTTGGTGAAGATCGGTTGAGGGAAAGGGGTAGTTTACCTGCAAAGTTTTATGTTTTAACAAGGGTATTTTCTATGGCAAACAATAAAAGCCGCAAATTTAAACAGAATCAAATAAGTTTTTGCATACAGCGCTGAATTGACGAGTTCTCAGGACCTGTTGTTTTTGGTGAAGATTGGTTAAGGGAAGGGGGTAGTTTACCTGCAACGTTTTATGTGTTAAAAGAGAATTTCCTATGGCAAACGATAAGAGCCGCAAATTGAAACAGAATCAAATAATATTTTGCATACAGCGCTGATTTGTAGATTATTCAAGACCTGTTGTTTTTGGTGAAGTTCGGTTAAGGGAAAGGGGTAGTTTACCTGCAACGGTTTTTTTATCAAGGGTAATTTTTTTTATGGCAAACGATAAGAGCCGCAAATTCAAACAGAATCAAATACTTCTTTGCACACCTTCCTGAATTATAGAGTTCTCAAGGTCTGTTGATTTTGGTACAGATCGGTTAAGAGAAAAGGGTAGTTTACTAGCAACGTTTTATGTTTTAAAAGGTTAATTTTTATTTTTATGACGCATTGTAACGTTTTGCCCTTGTTACAAATCCAGGGAACCCATCATAATAGACACTAGCCAATTATACGGGCTGCCTACGTTGTAACGAACTGAAATTAAACTCAACACAATTAACAAATTAGCTTAATAATTAAGCTAATTATTAGGACACAAGGGAAGGTATTTCACTGATTTATGCACTCACTTCAATGTGTAATAAGATGACTTCTCTTTATTAACAAATGATATGAAAGGATCCCATAACATAATTATTTATACTAAAATATTCAAAAGTGTTTTCTGGAAAACTAGGGATCATATTGATCATGTACTTTTACCTCGGATCCGAGTTTACTATAAATATTGTAAAGACGTCTGAGTATTACTATGCTCATCTAGGAGCTTGCAAGATTACATTTACCATTTGAAGAATGGTATTATTTACTAAAGGGGTTATAATTAACATTTACATATTAACGTTACAACATATGATTTTCAATATTACAGTATACATCTATTTGGTTTCATTTATTGTTTAAAGAAAATTATAGTCTTTGAAAAGTCTCTTTCATCTATAAGTTATGTCTCAAATGTAATCAACTCTCGATAGTCAAGCTATCAAGTCACCTTTACAATAAGTTGTGCTGTCCTCGTCCTGGGGTGTCACACTTGGGAATTCTGGTAGTCGGCGTCGTCATCTGGGTCGTGTCTTCGGCGAATATTTTATAGCTGGTTCACTGAGGAGATTGAAGTAATGCTGGTTAAAGTTGGGGTAGATCCACGTAGGTCCTGGTCAGTGTCGTAGGGGTCGTAGACGTCCATATGTGCAGTTTATGCAGGTCACATATTCACATGTAGAGTTGTACTGGAGTTTACATCTTGAGTAGAGACGTCATCTTGCTTACGTGTTGTTAATTTTTCTTAACTTATTACATTTCTTAACAAAACCTTTCTACATTTTATATATATTAAAAGTTGCTCCCCACGTTTTGTAGTGGAAGCTAACAGTTACATTTAACTTTAATCAACACATTTCTGAAGTGCTCTCGCTCGTAGCTGTGCACTGTCTGACGGCTGCATAGTAACTCTTTTCTCGATTCGACTGGCACATTACAACGAAGCGGAGCGAGTACTCCGCGATAATATAGTTCCTATTTTTATTTAAATTGACATTATTATAACTAGAAGAAACAAATTAATTATACTTATTTAATTTACGGGAATTATTTTAACTACTACTCGTGCCTTCAAATTATTAATTACAAACATTACGATTTTATACATTTCTAAGTTACAGACGGTTCGCTAAGCACGTTGAGTCCGGAATTAAACAGGTCAACGCATGATGACTTACAAAAGGGTTAACTGTGATATTAATAGCTTTTTACAATTTGATTTTTTTATTAATTGTTTAGTTAGGTTTTTCCATTTACATCTCATACTTATTCTGAGTTAGTACAGGGGCATTAGGTTTAATAGTGCGATTTAAAAATACTTAATTGCTTTTTAATTTTTTTATTATTAAATATTTTATTATCAATTAAATCATCACACACTCTGCCGCTTAAAATCGACATTAAGAATTTTAGTGAGCAGAACGCAAAATTGGGGACTTGGAGTATGCGTGGTGTCAATGTGTGGAATTTCTCTCACATTGTTATTGACAAGTGTTATACCCATTTATTTCTTCTCTACAATACAACATACGTATATATTTTCTTATAAACTACCTTTTTTATTACATAAAATTCACACTTAATATCTACATTGTAAAACACAAAACTCTTTCTTATGTCTACTACTTAAATCTACTACCGGTTTTTTCTTTGGGTTATAGTTACTCTCTTCATAGAGTAATTTTCTAAATATTTTGTTATTTAGAGCTCAGTTTAGTGGTCATTGAGTACTCATTTGCTTATCTTTCGCTGAACTGGATCTCAGGTTGATCAGGCCTCATTTCCAAATTCTACGATTAACACTTAGCACGGTTACTGAGGTATAAGATAACTTCACTACCTAGTATTACCTTTTCTATTTTTGGTTATGCTATTTCCTCTTTTCTTCTTATACAATTTTATCTGCGAGATATGTGTTCTCCGCACATATTCTCGAGTCGCAGGTTCGTACAGGGCTACTGTAACTGGAGTTAAGTACTTCGGGATTTGGTAAGGACCACACCATCGGTATGATAGTTTAGAAGTGGTCTTATCAATTGCACTACTAGTCGGGTGAGTCTTGTACATTACTAAGTCACCGACTTGGTACCTAGCTGCATTGTTATGAATATTTCTCTCGTGGTATTTTCTGGATTTCTCTAAGTTCGCTCTTAAATTAGCGCGAGCTTTATTCCATATTTGCTTAATCTGCTTATCCTTTATTTGCGGAGGTAGCAGGTCGTGTATTTTCCATTTAGTGGACAATGGGTGGTTTGGTTTGTATTTATACAGTAACTCAAACGGGGTCGACTTGTGTCCTTCGTGATAAGCTGAATTAAAGGCGTATTGTATCCAGGATAGGTTTTGGTCCCAAGACGTATGATCGTTCGCATGGTAGGCGATTAAAGCAGATTTGAGGTTTCGTAGATACCTTTCAGCAATATTGCCTTGCGGTCAATACTCCGTAGTGGTAATATGGTCTATTCCTAACTTGAAACACATATTCTTAAATTCTTTCGCTTTAAACTGTGGTCCATTATCTGACACTATACGTACAGGTGTACCGTAGTCTTTAAATAATCTTTCCTGTAATATTTTTACAGTCGTCGATGCTAATGCTCGTCGCATGGGATACATCCACACAAATTTGGTGAACGAATCTACACAGATGAGTAACATAGTATTACCTGATTTCGATCGTGGGTAAGGACCTGAAAAGTCTAAATAAAGTTTAGAGAAAGGGGTCTTAGGGATTTCTGAAATTAATTGGCTTACCTGATTATTTCTTGCCGGTTTACTGAGAGCACATAAATTACATTTTTTTACGAAACTAGCTATTTCGCTGTTCATATTGTTCCAATGATATTCCTTTCGAACACGATGTATAGTTTTATTGATTCCCATATGGGCTCCAATGGTAGATGAATGGAAGTACTCCATCAGCATGGGCTTAATCATATCAGGGGCGATTATTCTTAATTCCTTTCCATTTCTTATTTTGTGGCATAGTACACTTTTACTTAATACGTATTTCTCGGATTTAATACCTTGCGCAAGTTGTTCTATAATCGGTTTCAGAAGAGGGTCTTGTTGTTGATATAGGGCAATGTTTGTAAAGGCAAGGGGGAATTCAGTAATTACGGCGTTAGCAAGGGCTGTTTCCGGATTCTCCTTGTTTCCGGGAGTATTTGTGGGCGACTGGAACATACGGGACAGGGTATCAGCGACTACGTTTTGTGTACCTTTAATATGCTGCACTTTGAATTTGTAGCAGTTTAACCTCAATACCCATCTTCCAATACGTCCTAACTGTTTAGGATGATTCAGTAACCAAGATAATGCTTGATTATCAGTTTCAAAAAGGAATTATTTATGTTCTAGAAAGGGTTTAAACTTCTCAAATGCAAAAACAATGGCTAAACATTCCAATTCATATGCGGAATATTTTCTTTCTTGGTCGCTCAAGGTTCGCGATGCATAACTAATAGGTAGTCTACTGTTTTCTATCTCTTGATAGATGACTGCACCTAACGCTACACTAGAACTGTCGGTCTGCACTACGAAAGGTTTCGTGAAATCTGCTAGTTGCAAAACTGGGGGAGATATGATGCTTTCTTTGAGTTGTTCAAACGCATTTTGGTGTTGTGCGCTCCATTCAAACTTCGCTCCCTTCTTTCTTAAGGAATTCAGTGGTGCTGCTATTTCGGCAAGATGGGGAATATACTTGTGGAAATTATTTACCATTCCCAAAAATCGGGCTATACCTTTTGCATCTCGCGGGGGTAAAAATTCTCTGATGGCGCGGGTTCGTTCGGGGTTAATGCTTACTTTTCCATTCGCTTTCACGATGTGACCTAAGAATGAAAATTGTGGGACGGCAAAATTTACTTTTTTGGGGTTAACGGTTAATCCTGCTTTTTGTAACCGAGATAACACTTCACGTAGGTGTTTAAGATGTTGTTCCATTGATTCGCTATAGATAACGATGTCGTCCAAGTAGTGATACACATATTTAAATTTAATATCATGCAATATCCTTTCTAATAATCTACTACATACGGAACTTCCTTGAGATATTCCAAAGGGTACTCTAGTAAATTGGTACAGGTTAAAAGGAACGGCAAACGCGGTTAGACGTTTTGATTCTTCCGACAGGGGTATTTGTTTGATTCAGATCCATTACCGTAAAGACTTTCGCTTTCGTGAAGTAATGAAAAGCACTATGGATGTCTGGAGGAGGGATAGATTCAAATTCTATTCGTTTGTTTAATTGCCGGTAGTCCACAACTAGTCTGTGTTTATCGTGACCTTTTGGTACTAAGAAGGAGGGTGATGAATATGGAGACGTAGAGGGTTCAATGACTCCTTGTTCTAACAACTTGTTGATATGGTTTCTCATCACTTCCATCTTGGGAGGCGACAACTTGTATGGGGGTAGGCGTATTACTTTCTGATCGCTCAGATTGATCTTATATTCTATTAGCTTTGTAAGTCCTAGCTTAGGTGTAAGAACGGTGGAAAATTCTTTTATTAATTTCTGCATTTTCAGCCTATCTCTATTTCCTAGATGAGATAATTCAGACTCTTGGTGTACTATGTGTACAGTCGATGATCTAGTACTTTCTTTTTCGTCAGTTTTACAATCAAAATTATACTTCCGTGTACGGTCGAATCTAAAATAATATTTCTGCTCGTGGATATCAAGAATTATTCCCGTTTTACTTATGAAATCAGCTCCCAATATTAAGTCGGGTCCTCAATCATTACATACTAACGTTGTAAAAAACCACGTTAGATTCTTGATTTTTACTTTAATGGTGATGCTAAGTTTTATCACTATATTCTGTTTATTGGCTGTAGCACATTTTATATTCACAGCTTGACTGCGTTTCACTAGGTTGTGTTCGAATAATTTATCTGCTAACTCTTGACTGATTAAGGTTCTGGTAGATCCCGAATCAATTAATGCGATTGTGGAGGTAACACCTAGGTCAACTTGTATTAAGGGTAATAGACTTTTAGTCCAGTTACATTTATTTATCGCGTTACATTTTTCAAGAAACTTTCTTACGTAGGGATCTATTTCTTTAGGTTCACCGGATTTCAAGTTGCTGCGGAAGACACAGGATTTCGGGTCTCCCTGCCTTACATGTTTTTTGGATCAGGGTGTTTACGTTCGAATTGCTTGCTGTTACAGTTTTTACTTATGTGTCCATATTTGCCGCAATTATAACAGATGTGCTTATTGCGAGGAGGGTACCTAGTTTCCGTTTTAGATGGTGTTACATTTGACTTACCAGGGCTGCGCAGATTGTGAGGTCTATTGAATACTCGCCTTTCATGCAGAGTTGTTACATCAGGCACTAGGGCTTGCAATTCATTTCTATTTGCTGCTGCTGATTTCATCGTATGTCTATTCTGATCTGAGTACCATACATTCGAAGAATGGATACTGCATTGTTCTAGATCCGCAAAGGTGTTAGGTCGATTTATCAAAGCTAAACGAGATCTTTCCTCTGGTGACAATCCTACTAAAATGGTGTCAACCATCTGTGTCTCATTCCAATCTGCTTGTAGTAGTCGAGATGACTCCCTGATGTCTGAGATGTAATGGGCTAATCTCTCGTGATTTCCTTGTACTCGTAGTACGGTCTTTCTTTTAAGTTCTTCATAAATTCCGGTGGGAATAAAGTACTTTATTATTGAGGTATGCAGGTCTTCTACTGGAAGGGTAGAGCTTAATGCTTCTATCACACGATTCTTTAACGGGGGTTTACATTTCGGTAGGAGAACTTGCAAAATTTGCCAGTCATTCAGCTGCTGTAGATCTTTTATCTGCAGGAGATATTTGATGAAATTTAGTAGTTTGGTGACATTTAATCCATCAGTGTAAGGGATTTCAGTTAAAAGTTTCTCCACAGGATGAGTGATTTTTCCATATACGTCTGCGTTATAGTTCAAGTTTGGCATCGCTTTAGGAGGACGATATGATGCATTCGGGGTAGTCAATTCGTGCGTTTCGGGGCGAATCTGGAAACGATTGGGGGGAAGGGCTGCAAATATAGTCGGGGCATTTAAATCTCTATCAGGGTATTGCTCGTGAGTAGCTTGTATTTGCGATACGGCGTGTGAGTCGCGCTCAGTGTTAGGTGGAGGTAGATCTGTAGTAGGGGATTGAATTGGGGAGATGTGTAGTTTCTTCAAGGACTTCTCAATTTCATGCATTCGGAACGAGTCGGATTTGCTTCTTAACTCATTGATAATAGTGGGTAATCGACGTAAAGCTTCGTCAGCAAAATTTAGGACTTCAGGAGGTATTTCCGTAAGATTAGGCCAGATCAATAAATTTTTCATTCGCCGGGTTAAATGCTCTATTCTTTGAGTAGTCCGCAATATTATCGCCGGAGATTTCTCGTCTTGGAGGGTTTGAGACAATAAGGTTAGCTCGCTATACTTGGCATTACAAATTTCTCTCTCACTCTCATAATCGAGTCCGCTTAGGTTGCTTAATTGCGCGGGTGTATCAAATCCACTTTCGCGTATTGACTTACGCAATTCCGCGACTGTTACATTCGCATGGGGTAGACCACGCAAAAGAGCTTCATAAGACAGCTCGTCCTTTAATAGTAAATCCGGATTAAATTGTGCCATTTTTTATCTTATTTCTAACACATTAAAACGTACTTAAAATTGATTTTACTACACTATACACTGACTACATAGACAAGTTCTTTCTTGGGTAAATCATTTGCATAGTTCTCAAGAGAATAATTTCTCTTGTAAGGGAGAGACAGAAATTCCACACACACATACTTCAATGTTAAATCAACGATCAGCTGTTTGCTGGAATGTAGGTCACCCTCGTTTATGTAGTAAACAAAGACAAGGTAGTTGTATGCGTGGGAACGCGAGGATTACGCACACGTATTGTTCTCTACACAATGCCACAGCCTATCTTTCTCGACCGGTTTTAACTGGACAGGCCAGTCGGAGTAAGGGGTGAATCTAATTCAACAAAACACGCTTTACAAGTTACAGGTGTATTACGGTTATAACAGTCTGAGTTTAGTAATTAATTCTCTTGCTTTCCACCATTAAATTTTTTTTATTATTTTTAATTTTGGGTAACAAAATTCAGTTACGAATTTCTTTACACGTAATTAACCTACTTTACGCAGGAGTTTATGTTTTTGTTTTTACCGTGACGACAGACATACACTTACATTCTATGCAGGCATATTCATGAAACTACAGGTCTTGAATTGTCACAATATAAACCTGTTAAAGACTGAACAGATTAACAAGCACTAAAATTCATGTGCGTACTTGCATTTGGCGTCATACAATGATATTTCAAGTTATACAGACTATCATTGTATTAAATTACGTTTCTTAAACTAAATTAATTTTATGAAAATTAATGTTACATGAAATACAGTAACTGAGTGCATAGATCAGATAACGAGTGCAGAGAGTTAACTATTTTACTACGTAACAATTATTTTAATTATCAGAGTGACGTATCTTTGTTAGCGTCACGATGCTTACAACCTTTTTTAACTCAAAGCAGAGTGGCGCATTTTTGTAACGTTTTGCCCTTGTTACAAATCCAGGGAACCCATCATAATAGACACTAGCCAATTATACGGGCTGCCTACGTTGTAACAAACTGAAATTAAACTCAACACAATTAACAAATAATAATTAAGCTAATTATTAGGACACAAGGGAAGGTATTTCACTGATTTATGCACTCACTTCAGTGTGTAATAAGATGACTTCTCTTTATTAACAAATGATATGAAAGGATCCCATAACATAATTATTTATACTAAAATATTCAAAAGTGTTTTCTGGAAAACTAGGGATCATATTGATCATGTACTTTTACCTCGGATCCGAGTTTACTTTAAATATTGTAAAGACGTCTTGAGTATTACTATGCTCATCTAGGAGCTTGCAAGATTACATTTACCATTTGAAGAATGGTATTATTTACTAAAGGGGTTATAATTAACATTTACATATTAACGTTACAACATATGATTTTCAGTATTACAGTATACATCTATTTGGTTTCATTTATTGTTTAAAGAAAATTATAGTCTTTGAAAAGTCTCTTTCATCTATAAGTTATGTCTCAAATGTAATTAACTCTCGATAGTCAAGCTATCGAGTCACCTTTACAATAAGTTGTGCTGTCCTCGTCCTGGGGTGTCACACTTGGGAATTCTGGTAGTCGGCGTCGTCATCTGGGTCGTGTCTTCGGCGAATATTTTATAGCTGGTTCACTGAGGAGATTGAAGTAATGCTGGTTAAAGTTGGGGTAGATCCACGTAGTTCCTGGTCAGTGTCGTAGGGGTCGTAGACGTCCATATGTGCAGTTTATGCAGGTCACATATTCACATGTAGAGTTGTACTGGAGTTTACATCTTGAGTAGAGACGTCATCTTGCTTACGTGTTGTTAATTTTTCTTAACTTATTACATTTCTTAACAAAACCTTTCTACATTTTATATATATTAAAAGTTGCTCCCCACGTTTTGTAGTGGAAGCTAACAGTTACATTTAACTTTAATCAACACATTTCTGAAGAGCTCTCGCTCGTAGCTGTGCACTGTCTGACGGCTGCATAGTAACTCTTTTCTCGATTCGACTGGCACATTACAACGAAGCGGAGCGAGTACTCCGCGATAATATAGTTCCTATTTTTATTTAAATTGACATTATTATAACTAGAAGAAACAAATTAATTATACTTATTTAATTTACGGGAATTATTTTAACTACTACTCGTGCCTTCAAATTATTAATTACAAACATTACGATTTTATACATTTCTAAGTTACAGGCGGTTCGCTAAGCACGTTGAGTCCGGAATTAAACAGGTCAACGCATGATGACTTACAAAAGGGTTAACTGTGATATTAATAGCTTTTTACAATTTGATTTTTTTATTAATTGTTTAGTTAGGTTTTTCCATTTACATCTCATACTTATTCTGAGTTAGTACAGGGGCATTAGGTTTAATAGTGCGATTTAAAAATACTTAATTGCTTTTTAATTTTTTTTATTATTAAATATTTTATTATCAATTAAATCATCACATACTCCGCCGCTTAAAATCCACATTAAGAATTTTAGTGAGCAGAACGCAAAATTGGGGACTTGGAGTATGCGTGGTGTCAATGTGTGGAATTTCTCTCACATTGTTATTGACAAGTGTTATACCCATTTATTTCTTCTCTACAATACAACATACGTATATATTTTCTTATAAACTACCTTTTTTATTACATAAAATTCACACTTAATATCTACATTGTAAAACACAAAACCCTTTCTTATGTCTACTACTTAAATCTACTACCGGTTTTTTCTTTGGGTTATAGTTACTCTCTTCGTAGAGTAATTTTCTAAATATTTTGTTATTTAGAGCTCAGTTTAGTGGTCATTGAGTACTCATTTGCTTATCTTTCGCTGAACTGGATCTCAGGTTGATCAGGCCTCATTTCCAAATTCTACGATTAACACTTAGCACGGTTACTGAGGTATAAGATAACTTCACTACCTAGTATTACCTTTTCTATTTTTGGTTATGCTATTTCCTCTTTTCTTCTTATACAATTTTATCTGCGAGATATGTGTTCTCCGCACATATTCTCGAGTCGCAGGTTCGTACAGGGCTACTGTAACTGGAGTTAAGTACTTCTGGATTTGGTAAGGACCACACCATCGGTATGATAGTTTAGAAGTGGTCTTATCAATTGCACTACTAGTCGGGTGAGTCTTGTACATTACTAAGTCACCGACTTGGTACCTAGCTGCATTGTTATGAATATTTCTCTCGTGGTATTTTCTGGATTTCTCTAAGTTCGCTCTTAAATTAGCGCGAGCTTTATTCCATATTTGCTTAATCTGCTTATCCTTTATTTGCGGAGGTAGCAGGTCGTGTATTTTCCATTTAGTGGACAATGGGTGGTTTGGTTTGTATTTATACAGTAACTCAAACGGGGTCGACTTGTGTCCTTCGTGATAAGCTGAATTAAAGGCGTATTGTATCCAGGATAGGTTTTGGTCCCAAGACGTATGATCGTTCGCATGGTAGGCGATTAAAGCAGATTTGAGGTTTCGTAGATACCTTTCAGCAATATTGCCTTGCGGTCAATACTCCGTAGTGGTAATATGGTCTATTCCTAACTTGAAACACATATTCTTAAATTCTTTCGCTTTAAACTGTGGTCCATTATCTGACACTATACGTACAGGTGTACCGTAGTCTTTAAATAATCTTTCCTGTAATATTTTTACAGTCGTCGATGCTAATGCTCGTCGCATGGGATACATCCACACAAATTTGGTGAACGAATCTACACAGATGAGTAACATAGTATTACCTGATTTCGATCGTGGGTAAGGACCTGAAAAGTCTAAATAAAGTTTAGAGAAAGGGGTCTTAGGGATTTCTGAAATTAATTGGCTTACCTGATTATTTCTTGCCAGTTTACTGAGAGCACATAAATTACTTTTTTTTACGAAACTAGCTATTTCGCTGTTTATATTGTTCAATGATATTCCTTTCGAACACGATGTATAGTTTTATTGATTCCCATATGGGCTCCAATGGTAGATGAATGGAAGTACTCCATCAGCATGGGCTTAATCATATCAGGGGCGATTATTCTTAATTCCTTTCCATTTCTTATTTTGTGGCATAGTACACTTTTACTTAATACGTATTTCTCGGATTTAATACCTTGCGCAAGTTGTTCTATAATCGGTTTCAGAAGAGGGTCTTGTTGTTGATATAGGGCAATGTTTGTAAAGGCAAGGGGGAATTCAGTAATTACGGCGTTAGCAAGGGCTGTTTCCGGATTCTCCTTGTTTCCGGGAGTATTTGTGGGCGACTGGAACATACGGGACAGGGTGTCAGCGACTACGTTTTGTGTACCTTTAATATGCTGCACTTTGAATTTGTAGCAGTTTAACCTCAATACCCATCTTCCAATACGTCCTAACTGTTTAGGGTGATTCAGTAACCAAGATAATGCTTGATTATCAGTTTCAAAAAGGAATTATTTATGTTCTAGAAAGGGTTTAAACTTCTCAAATGCAAAAACAATGGCTAAACATTCCAATTCATATGCGGAATATTTTCTTTCTTGGTCGCTCAAGGTTCGCGATGCATAACTAATAGGTAGTCTACTGTTTTCTATCTCTTGATAGATGACTGCACCTAACGCTACACTAGAACTGTCGGTCTGCACTACGAAAGGTTTCGTGAAATCTGCTAGTTGCAAAACTGGGGGAGATATGATGCTTTCTTTGAGTTGTTCAAACGCATTTTGGTGTTGTGCGCTCCATTCAAACTTCGCTCCCTTCTTTCTTAAGGAATTCAGTGGTGCTGCTATTTCGGCAAGATTGGAATATACTTGTGGAAATTATTTACCATTCCCAAAAATCGGGCTATACCTTTTGCATCTCGCGGGGGTAAAAATTCTCTGATGGCGCGGGTTCGTTCGGGGTCAATGCTTACTTTTCCATTCGCTTTCACGATGTGACCTAAGAATGAAAATTGTGGGACGGCAAAATTTACTTTTTTGGGGTTAACGGTTAATCCTGCTTTTTGTAACCGAGATAACACTTCACGTAGGTGTTTAAGATGTTGTTCCATTGATTCGCTATAGATAACGATGTCGTCCAAGTAGTGATACACATATTTAAATTTAATATCATTCAATATCCTTTCTAATAATCTACTACATACGGAACTTCCTTGAGATATTCCAAAGGGTACTCTAGTAAATTGGTACAGGTTAAAAGGAACGGCAAACGCGGTTAGACGTTTTGATTCTTCCGACAGGGGTATTTGTTTGATTCAGATCCATTACCGTAAAGACTTTCGCTTTCGTGAAGTAATGAAAAGCACTATGGATGTCTGGAGGAGGGATAGATTCAAATTCTATTCGTTTGTTTAATTGCCGGTAGTCCACAACTAGTCTGTGTTTATCGTGACCTTTTGGTACTAAGAAGGAGGGTGATGAATATGGAGACGTAGAGGGTTCAATGACTCCTTGTTCTAACAACTTGTTGATATGGTTTCTCATCACTTCCATCTTGGGAGGCGACAACTTGTATGGGGGTAGGCGTATTACTTTCTGATCGCTCAGATTGATCTTATATTCTATTAGTTTCGTAAGTCCTAGCTTCGGTGTAAGAACTGAGGAAAATTCTTTTATTAATTTCTGCATTCTCATTCTATCTCTACTTTCTAGATGTGATAATTCAGACTCTTGGTGTACTATGTTTGCAGTAGATGATCTAGTTCTTTCTTGTTTGTCATTATTACAATCAAAATTATACTTCCGTGTACGGTCGAATCGAAAATAATATTTCTGCTCATAGATGTCAAGAATCATTCCCGTTTTACTGATAAAGTCTGCTCCCAATATTAAGTCGGGTCCTAATTCATTACATACTAACATAGTAAAAACCCAGGTTAGGTTCTTGATTTTAACTTTAATGGTAATGCTCAGTTTTATTATTATATTTCGTTTATTGGCGGTAGCACATTTTATATTCACCGCTTGACTCTGTTTTGCTAGGTGGTGTTCCAATAATTTATCTGCTAACTCTTGACTGATTAAGGTTCTGGTAGATCCCGAATCAATTAATGCGATTGTGGAGGTAACACCTAGGTCAACTTGTATTAAGGGTAATAGACTTTTAGTCCAGTTACATTTATTTATTGCGTTACATTTTTCAAGAAACTCGTACGTAGGGATCTATTTCTTTAGGTTCACCGGATTTCAAGTTGCTGCGGAAGACACAGGATTTCGGGTCTCCCTGCCTTACATGTTTTTTGGATCAGGGTGTTTACGTTCGAATTGCTTGCTGTCACAGTTTTTACTTATGTGTCCATATTTGCCGCAATTATAACAGATGTGCTTATTGCGAGGATGGTACCTAGTTTCTGTTTTAGATGGTGTTACATTTGACTTACCAGGGCTGCGCAGATTGTGAGGTCTATTGAATACTCGCCTTTCATGCAGAGTTGTTACATCAGGCACTAGGGCTCGCAATTCATTTCTATTTGCTTCTGCTGATTTCATCGTATGTCTATTCTGATCTGAGTACCATACATTCGAAGAATGGATACTGCATTGTTCTAGATCCGCAAAGGTGTTAGGTCGATTTATCAAAGCTAAACGAGATCTTTCCTCTGGTGACAATCCTACTAAAATGGTGTCAACCATCTGTGTCTCATTCCAATCTACTTGTAGTAGTCGAGATGACTCCCTGATGTCTGAGATGTAATGGGCTACTCTCTCGTGATTTCCTTGTACTCGTAGTACGGTCTTTCTTTTAAGTTCTTCATAAATTCCGGTGGGAATAAAGTACTTTATTATTGAGGTATGCAGGTCTTCTACTGGAAGGGTAGAGCTTAATGCTTCTATCACACGATTCTTTAACGGGGGTTTACATTTCGGTAGGAGAACTTGCAAAATTTGCCAGTCATTCAGCTGCTGTAGATCTTTTATCTGCAGGAGATATTTGATGAAATTTAGTAGTTTGGTGACATTTAATCCATCAGTGTAAGGGATTTCAGTTAAAAGTTTCTCCACAGGATGAGTGATTTTTCCATATACGTCTGCGTTATAGTTCAAGTTTGGCATCGCTTTAGGAGGACGATATGATGCATTCGGGGTAGTCAATTCGTGCGTTTCGGGGCGAATCTGGAAACGATTGGGGGGAGGGGCTGCAAATATAGTCGGGGCATTTAAATCTCTATCAGGGTATTGCTCGTGAGTAGCTTGTATTTGCGATACAGCGTGTGAGTCGCGCTCAGTGTTAGGTGGAGGTAGATCTGTAGTAGGGGATTGAATTGGGGAGATGTGTAGTTTCTTCAAGGACTTCTCAATTTCATGCATTCGGAACGAGTCGGATTTGCTTCTTAACTCATTGATAATAGTGGGTAATCGACGTAAAGCTTCGTCAGCAAAATTTAGGACTTCAGGAGGTATTTCCGTAAGATTAGGCCAGATCAATAAATTTTTCATTCGCCGGGTTAAATGCTCTATTCTTTGAGTAGTCCGCAATATTATCGCCGGAGATTTCTCGTCTTGGAGGGTTTGAGACAATAAGGTTAGCTCGCTATACTTGGCATTACAAATTTCTCTCTCACTCTCATAATCGAGTCCGCTTAGGTTGCTTAATTGCGCGGGTGTATCAAATCCACTTTCGCGTATTGACTTACGCAATTCCGCGACTGTTACATTCGCATGGGGTAGACCACGCAAAAGAGCTTCATAAGACAGCTCGTCCTTTAATAGTAAATCCGGATTAAATTGTGCCATTTTTTATCTTATTTCTAACACATTAAAACGTACTTAAAATTGATTTTACTACACTATACACTGACTACATAGACAAGTTCTTTCTTGGGTAAATCATTTGCATAGTTCTCAAGAGAATAATTTCTCTTGTAAGGGAGAGACAGAAATTCCACACACACATACTTCAATGTTAAATCAACGATCAGCTGTTTGCTGGAATGTAGGTCACCCTCGTTTATGTAGTAAACAAAGACAAGGTAGTTGTATGCGTGGGAACGCGAGGATTACGCACACGTATTGTTCTCTACACAATGCCACAGCCTATCTTTCTCGACCGGTTTTAACTGGACAGGCCAGTCGGAGTAAGGGGTGAATCTAATTCAACAAAACACGCTTTACAAGTTACAGGTGTATTACGGTTATAACAGTCTGAGTTTAGTAATTAATTCTCTTGCTTTCCACCATTAAATTTTTTTTATTATTTTTAATTTTGGGTAACAAAATTCAGTTACGAATTTCTTTACACGTAATTAACCTACTTTACGCAGGAGTTTATGTTTTTGTTTTTACCGTGACGACAGACATACACTTACATTCTATGCAGGCATATTCATGAAACTACAGGTCTTAAATTGTCACAATATAAACCTGTTAAAGACTGAACAGATTAACAAGCACTAAAATTCATGTGCGTACTTGCATTTGGCGTCATACAATGATATTTCAAGTTATACAGACTATCATTGTATTAAATTACGTATCTTAAACTAAATTAATTTTATGAAAATTAATGTTACATGAAATACAGTAACTGAGTGCATAGATCAGATAACGAGTGCAGAGAGTTAACTATTTTACTACGTAACAATTATTTTAATTATCAGAGTGACGTATCTTTGTTAGCGTCACGATGCTTACAACCTTTTTTAACTCAAAGCAGAGTGGCGCATTTTTGTAACGTTTTGCCCTTGTTACAAATCCAGGGAACCCATCATAATAGACACTAGCCAAATACGGGCTGCCTACGTTGTAACAAACTGAAATTAAACTCAACACAATTAACAAATAATAATTAAGCTAATTATTAGGACACAAGGGAAGGTATTTCACTAATTTATGCACTCACTTCAGTGTGTAATAAGATGACTTCTCTTCATTAACAAATGATATGAAAGGATCCCATAACATAATTATTTATACTAAAATATTCAAAAGTGTTTTCGGGAAAACTAGGGATCATATTGATCATGTACTTTTACCTCGGATCCGAGTTTACTTTAAATATTGTAAAGACGTCTTGAGTATTACTATGCTCATCTAGGAGCTTGCAAGATTACATTTACCATTTGAAGAATGGTATTATTTACTAAAGGGGTTATAATTAACATTTACATATTAACGTTACAACATATGATTTTCAATATTACAGTATACATCTATTTGGTTTCATTTATTGTTTAAAGAAAATTATAGTCTTTGAAAAGTCTCTTTCATCTATAAGTTATGTCTCAAATGTAATTAACTCTCGATAGTCAAGCTATTGAGTCACCTTTACAATAAGTTGTGCTGTCCTCGTCCTGGGGTGTCACACTTGGGAATTCTGGTAGTCGGCGTCGTCATCTGGGTCGTGTCTTCGGCGAATATTTTATAGCTGGTTCACTGAGGAGATTGAAGTAATGCTGGTTAAAGTTGGGGTAGATCCACGTAGTTCCTGGTCAGTGTCGTAGGGGTCGTAGACGTCCATATGTGCAGTTTATGCAGGTCACATATTCACATGTAGAGTTGTACTGGAGTTTACATCTTGAGTAGAGACGTCATCTTGCTTACGTGTTGTTAATTTTTCTTAACTTATTACATTTCTTAACAAAACCTTTCTACATTTTATATATATTAAAAGTTGCTCCCCACGTTTTGTAGTGGAAGCTAACAGTTACATTTAACTTTAATCAACACATTTCTGAAGAGCTCTCGCTCGTAGCTGTGCACTGTCTGACGGCTGCATAGTAACTCTTTCCTCGATTCGACTGGCACATTACAACGAAGCGGAGCGAGTACTCCGCGATAATATAGTTCCTATTTTTATTTAAATTGACATTATTATAACTAGAAGAAACAAATTAATTATACTTATTTAATTTACGGGAATTATTTTTACTACTCGTGCCTTCAAATTATTAATTACAAACATTACGATTTTATACATTTCTAAGTTACAGACGGTTCGCTAAGCACGTTGAGTCCGGAATTAAACAGGTCAACGCATGATGACTTACAAAAGGGTTAACTGTGATATTAATAGCTTTTTACAATTTGATTTTTTTATTAATTGTTTAGTTAGGTTTTTCCATTACAAACATTACGATTTTATACATTTCTAAGTTACAGACGGTTCGCTAAGCACGTTGAGTCTGGAATTAAACAGGTCAACGCATGATGACTTACAAAAGGGTTAACTGTGATATTAATAGCTTTTTACAATTTGATTTTTTTATTAATTGTTTAGTTAGGTTTTTCCATTTACATCTCATACTTATTCTGAGTTAGTACAGGGGCATTAGGTTTAATAGTGCGATTTAAAAATACTTAATTGCTTTTTAATTTTTTTTATTATTAAATATTTTATTATCAATTAAATCGTCACAGCATGATAACTGCCGCATATTAAAAGAGAATCAAATAATTGTTTGCACACGTTCCTGTCGTTTTAAGTACTCAAGGTCTGTTGATTTTGGTGAAGATCGGTTAAGGGAAAGGGGTAGTTTACTTCCAACGTTTTATGTTTTAACTAGGGTAATTTTTTCTATGACGAACGATAACTGCGTTAAATTCAAAGGGAATCAAACAATATTTTGCATACTTTCCTGACATATAAGGATCTGAAGGTCTATCGATTTTGGTGAAGATCTGTTAAGGGAAAGGGGTAGTTTACCGGCCACCTTTAATGTTTTAACAAGACTAATTGTTTCTATGACGAACGATAACTGCCGCACATTCAAACAGAATCAAATAACGTTTTGCATGCATCCCTAAATAGTAGAGTATTCAAGACCTATTGATTTTGGTGAAGATCAGTTAATATAAAGGGGTAGTTTACCTGCAACGTTTTATGTGATAACAAGGTTAATTTTGTCTATGACGAACGATAACTGCCGTAAATTCAATCATAATCAAATAATTTTTTGCATATGTCCCTAAATTGTAGATAACGCAAGGTCTGTTGATTTTGTTGAAGATCGGTTACGGGGAAAGGGTAGTTTACCAGAAACATTTTTTGTTGTAACAAGAGTAAAGTACTTAATTTTGATAAATAAAGTATCCTGATAAGAAGATCTTAATAATATACTGTAGAAACGTAGATGAAATATCTATAAATGAAGAGGCTAGTTGAACGGGGTGGGGGTAATTTTCTATAAATGAAAATTATAGTTGAAAGGGGAGGGGATAATTGTTCTATGTGTACTACGTTATCGGCAACAAAGTAGTAGTTTGTTGTTAAAATTCCTTCCCGGGCTGTTTGGCCGTAGTCCAATGTTTTTTCTGCAAAACCAGACGTTTCGGCAGTGCCGTCGACTGCCATCATCAGTGAAAATCGAGTGCGATAACGTGTGGTGGTATACGTTAGTGACCACAATACTGTGGTTAAGGCTGAAGCAATAAGTGGAAAGTAGTAGTTTCTATGGAAACATTTCATTTCGTAAATGATTTTAAATATAAATCTTAGAACATGGAAGTCATGTATGGTTCTCCATACCGATATTTTTTTTTTTGTCAAACGATTACAGCCGCAAATTCAAACAGAATCAAATAATGTTTCGCATACAGCCCTGAATTGTAGAGTTCTCAAGACCTATTGTTTTTGGTGAAGATCGGTTAAGGGAAAGGGGTAGTTTACCTGCAACGTTTTATGTTTTAACAAGGGTATTTTCTATGGCAAACGATAACAGCCGCAAATTCAAACAGAATCAAAAGATTATTTGCATACAGCCCTAAATTGTAGAGTTCTCAAGACCTATTGTTTTTGGTGAAGATCGGTTAAGGGAAAGGGGTAGTTTACCTGTAACGTTTTATGTTTTAACAAGGGTATTTTCTATGGCAAACAATAACAGCCGCAAATTCAAACAGAATCAAAAGATTATTTGCATACAGGCCTAAATTGTAGAGTTCTCAAGACCTATTGTTTTTGGTGACGATCGGTTAAGGGAAAGGGGTAGTTTACCTGTAACGTTTTATGTTTTAACAAGCGTATTTTCTATGGCATACGATAACAGCCGCAAATTCAAACAGAATCAAATAATTTTTTGCATACAGCCCTGATTTTTAGAGTTCTCAAGACCTATTGTTTTTGGTGAAGATCGGTTAAGCGAAAGGGATAGTTTACCTTCAACGTTTTATGTTTAAAAAATTTTTCTATGACGAAAGATAACTGCCGCATATTCAAACAGAATCAAATAATTTTTTGCATACATCCCTGAATTGTAGAGAACTCAAGGCCTTTTGATTTTGGTGAAGATCGGTTAAGGGGAAGGGGTAGTTTACCTGCAACCTTTTACGTTTTAACAACAGTAAAGTACTTGAAAATTCATTTAAACTGTTTCAATCAATGGTAATTGTTAAAAATAAAATAATTTTGTTGCCAGGCAATAAAATTATAATTTTTTCATGTTAATGTAAATCATGTATGCGAGAAAATATATCGTTTGTGGCAGGCAAGCATATCTCAGTTATGTAATGTTTACGTTTCCATTTTATTATTATGACTACCGCAATAAAAAGGCAGGGAACACACACACACACACACACACACACACACACACACACACACACACACACACACACACACACACACACACACACACACACACACACACACACACACACACACACACACACACACACACACACACACACACACACACACACACACACACACACACACACACACACACGTACACACACACACACTGTAACTAAACAAACTTATCGAAATTAATAAATAATAAAATACTGCCAGGAACTTACCTGCGGTCTTATCAACTTACCTGCTTTTTCGAATTTTGATCAGAAGCCCAGAGTCGCCACGATATTTTTCTAAGGTTAAATATCGAAACCTTAACACTTTACCTTAATAAAACGGGACAATTTCGCCATCTGACTACCCCCCACTAATAATTCAGAAAAATCCGGGAACGTTTAGACGAATCTTGCAGCACAGAAATGAGAAAGTGGTAATGACGAAATAACTTAGACTAACACATTGTTTTGAAGAGAATTACTGACCTTTTAATTTTTTTAAAATATTAACACACTTTAACAGATTTTACTCATAATTTACCAAATGAAATAGCAGCTTAATAATTGCTTATTTTTGTTGTTCATTCCATGGATACAATTTCTACCTTGTCTTATTCTACAAGCTTACCTTATACTATACATCAGACCGCCCAGTCTGCATTTTCTCTCTCTCTCTCTCACACACACACACACACACACACACACACACACACACACACACACACACACACACACACACACACACACACACACACACACACACACACACACACACACACACACACACACACACACACACACACACACACACACACACACACACACACACACAATACAACCTATTACCCTTTGTTTTAATTTATAAATTCATTTTTGTATCGAACTGTTCACTGCCGCGATTCCGGCCAAACACGTGTTTTGTTCACCCGATTCGATGTCCGTTATTTAACGGTGCCGGTTGATAACTCCACTGCACCAATTAATAAATGTAATACGTCTATTAATTCCTTGGGTCCCAGTCGGTATTAAAACGGTATTATACTTAATTGTTCACATTTTATGAAGTTCGGCCGACCGGGCCCACACAACACTATCTGCGTCTGTAAGCGAACTGGGAAGGACGGCTATACATTCACCGCCAACTAGATTACCTCTCTCTCCAGGTGGAAAACAATGCCTTATGGTTCTTCGTCGCTTGTTATTTTCCATTTAACCCATGCAGTTGATTGTGTGTGGGTCGCAGAAGATATTTGTTCAGCACTGGCTGACGTCACGAAAAGGGTTGGACTTAGGACTCACATCCGTCAACCTGGACATGTGCTCGTACAATTCCTCTTTTTTAGCCATCTTTGAGGTTCACAAAACCGGCGTCGGTCCACGCACCTGTTTGTCGGGTGCGATCGGGCGCACGACCACACACTCGCAAAGTTCTTAGAAAATGACGCATAGTACCTTCCTGCATACAGAATGCACAATAGTTAAGGCGTATTGTTCCTTTGTTAGAACACTGTTTCAATTCACCACGTGTTCTGGTCCCAGATGGAAATTAAATTTATAAATATTTTTAATAAATCCCAAAAAATTTAATAAAATGAAATCCCCTGGATTTGTCACGTTACAATACCCCCCAATGAGAGATCTTCTGCCGAAACAGAAGATATCTCATTGATAAAACCCCGAAGAGGACCGGTGAGGATATGGTGCCAAAAACCCCCTCTTGCTCTTACACCTCATGGGTAAACAACCCCCCTGGCTCGGCGACCATGGACGCATCTGAACGAGATCACTGGACTTCTCTGTATGAGATCCCAACACCGAAAAATCGAAAAGACACAAACCACAGCGCACCTCCCCTTCTAACATGTTTCCCCAAAAAATCCAAATCCCTGGCTTATATCATGCCAGATCCTCAACCGATATGTTCCCCCTTATCATGCACACTGGGCTGCCTTTAGCAGTTACTGGGCTTGCACACACACTTATAACTACATACTATAAAAATTAAAACATTCTTCAAAAATTTATTTAAGTTAAAAATCACCAGCTATTTTCTTTTAAATCAAAACAAAATTTTTTATTTAAACTGAATAATTCTCTTCATTATTATTATTATTATTATTTTTTTTATTATTAGAAAATAAACAAGTTGAACATTTCTTAAAATAGGAACATCCTTATCCTAACATGTGATTATCCCTATATTCTAAACAATACAATTCAATAAAAAAAAACACGATTAGTACACAAACAGTAACATAACCAAAGTTCAAAAACATTAATTAGATGGCAGGCACAAAATCAAGAAATATTTTTTTTTTCAAAGAAAAATTTTATATTAAAAAATTTAAATTTATTAAAATATATTCGTTTTTCAATATTGAACTTATTTAAAATTATTCAAATTAATTAAAAGCAAAATTGGCTTTACTTCCTTGCTAAAACGGGTTTAGTATAGAACATCACCTATCAGCTGATCATAACTGGGTCAAGTCAAGAACCTTGACCTACATAAATTATACACAAGTTACATCTGAAAATACATTGAACATCTTTAAAAGTCTGTCTTTAAACACAAAACAAAATAAAATCAAACATTTAAAAGAACAAAATATTATTATAAATAACAATAAAATTGATATTTAAATTACTCATGTAAACACTTTACATTATTTTCAAATTCTACTAAAATTGTCACTGGTTTCAATCAAAATTTTATGTTTTTTATTATAAATCTCTTTCTTTAATCATCTCATTCTTCATTAGTTTGGGTGATTTAATTACTTATAATAACTCGATATACCACTTAATATGTATACCCCTATAATCTTTACCACTCTGACTCTAATACCACTTACAACTTTAACTAACAGGACACCCATCTCTATCAAAACATCTCTCAAACAATCTCTAAACTCAACTTACTACTAAACTCAATTCGCCACATTCTCTCGATATATAAAAAAATATTCTCTAACCCTTTGTACTTAGGATGTGTGTCCCCCCCCCAAAAGCTCATTCCCTTATGTTGGTTCCTGGATTCTACCTAAGGTAACCCTTTCCCGCCAAATCGGTCCCTTTCCGTCCCAACCCTTTTGTTGCGGACTCCTACACTACACTATCCCCTCTTACAAAATTACCATCTCCAAATTAACACCCTCATTACCTCACTTCAACTACAAAATAACATCATCATTTATAAACCTCAATATATCAATCATTACTCTACATATATTCCCCATAACTACTGTGTCAACGTCAATACTTCTCAAATTCTATTACATTAACTCACAACCACGTTACATTAATTCAGAACAATATTTTCATCTCTAGTACCACTTTAACTTTAACTTGGACTGATCTATATGTCCCAACTAAATACTAATCACCCAACATCTATCTTTTATTATCTTTCACAAATTATTCAAAATCTTGACTTCATCAAATTACTTTCCTCATAATTTGAAATGATATCTTTAACCTATTAAAACATTATCTTTGACATTAATTACCTTGGAAATTAATAAACAATTTATCAGTGACATTTTATTACTGATCAGCTGACATTCCTAGCAAGGTGAATGACCTCACTGCAAACATTTCAATATTATACACATTATATAAAACACATATTTTTATTACTTCTTACCTCTAACGCAATAAAAGAATACATTTCTAAAATATAGAATGAACACATTATACTGAACGTATGGACACCCATTTATCAAAGCATAAGACAAGCATTTTATTAGTGCAAAATTGATTTATCATTTTTAATTTATGAAATTTAAATTCGTTGCTCACCTGAGCAACCCCCCAATCCACACACACTATTGTATTTTCTGTTTAAAACAATTATCTCAAATTATTCTCATTATTATAAATTTTATACTTACAGTCCATTATTCACATACTGACATACACAAAATATATACACACCATACACACCAATATCTCCAAGTAACCTCTGAAACATTTAATCACAGTGTTATTTCATATAAAACAATTTATCATTAATTAATTAATTAATTATCAAATTCACAAATTGTAAAATCATTTAAATCCATTAGAAAATTCAATTATATATTCTTTGAATTAATCAAAATATTTAAAACATTTCAAATTATTTTAATTAACTTAATTATTGAAAATACAAGTTCCATTGCTATCAAAACAATTACAATTCTCTAATTACTGTCTTCAAAATTAATTTTGTTATTTATTTAGATTGAAACATATTAATATTATTATTACAACACTTACCTACATACATACATTGTTTACTTAACATTTTACAATACATACAATTGACTTCACTACATATTTATTTACAAATCTTCCTCATTATTTATTCAGTTATATCTCACTTCAATGTCAAAATCAGCTAGGTCATTACCATATATTAACATATTTAACGGTTCCTTCCCCGATTTCTTAATCTAACCTCCATCGTCGTATAGATATCTAATATATTTGTAGCATAAATCATTTTTATCTACCTCAAATTTATTATTATTATTATAATAGACCATTTCCTCTATATTCTTCGTTATACCATTTATTATATTATAAAACTTGTCACTATCAATTAATTTTGTCCAGTCTCTGTAAGTAATTTTTCTCAACGCCAAGTCAACTATTTTACCATCATAAATTACGTTATTATTATTTAAATATGTATCATGACTCTCTATTTTAACCGGTAAGTATTTCATATCATTTAACATCTCTTTCAACTCATTATAGTCTCTCGTTAATTTATACAGTTCTGTCTCTCTTTCAATACACCATTCTCTATCTAAACCTCCCTCATCATAATGCCATATCACCCTTTCTCTCTCATTCCATGCAGAGGGTACTAACTCAATTAAACATTTCCTGACTTCTCCAGGAACAACAAAAAACTTAAAAAAACAATTATTTGTAGCACACTTGTCTACCCAATATTCTCGTGAAGACCTTTCTTCACCCCCCTTAACACCTCGGAAAAAATTTACCCTCTGTTTCATACCCATAATATAACTCTCTTTCCACTCATTATCTAATTCATCAACACTAATTACTACGCCTGTACAATCTATTACTCTCTCTCTCTCATCGCTATCCAATACTTTATTCTCAACTATATCATTATTATTCTTTACCATTTTTTCATCATCACTTACCTCAGAATTGTAATCACCATCATTATCTTCACTAGTCAACACTACCTCTCCCACTATTTTGTCACTGTTATTTATGAATTCATTATTAGAATTATCATTAGCACTCACCTGGTTAATTATTACCTCACTATCATTGACAACATTATTATCACTTACCTGTTTTAATTCAACTTCTGTACTCTCTTTTAATTGACATCCATCTCCCTCCCACTTCTCGTCTCGTTTATCCCACTTTTCAAAAAGTTTATCCCACTTTTTGTCCATTGTCATTAAAAAATTCATCACATCATTCCATGAATACTCTTTTTCTTCCACCCCCACACTGTCGTCATTATCACTAGGCCCATTCTCTGTCTTGTTCTCTACCACTGTTACTTCAACTACCTTACCTCTGTCATTGGTCATCTTACTACCAATACTAATATCATCACTATGCTTTCTAATTTCGGCAAATATTCCCTCTTCTTGTTCTTCCATTCGTGTTACATTGTTATCTAAATCACCCCACTCCTCGTCTGTCATCTCACCTACAACCCCTCGAAATTCACTTTCCCACTCATCCCATGCGAAACCAATATCATTACCTTGTACTTCATCCATCTTCAAAGTTTATTTATATAACACTTGTGTATAAAAACCACTATTATTATAAAACTAAAACACCTAACACAACTGTAAACCATAATAACACAAACATAACCTATTCACACGTACGTAATTATATACGTAAATATTTTTACATATACGTCATTACAACATCCTATTTTCTGTGCTTTAAAATAGGTCTACCTCGTATAAATAAAATTATATCAGGATCCTGACAGCGCGTCGCCAAATGTAACTAAACATATTCATATTCATTCATTGTGCCGAACTGGCTTCGGCGACGTTTTATTATTATTTTAAAAACAAGCGCCGCTGACGTCACGCACGGCCACTGCTACGATGGTTTGTTGTCGGTCGGTTATACACACCAGGTTGTGCTGCTACGCAATACAGCTGGCGCTGCCGGCCAGCTGTGTGTCTGTACGTTCCTGCTTTCGGAGGTTACTTGGCTGGAGCGAAACGTTGTATCGCTCTCATTTCTGCTTGATCCTCCAACTTGTTCATCTGGTCTCGGCTGGCGGATACCGTTTGTTCTGGACTTCCTCGGCTATCACTATGGTTGGCTAGATAAAGTGTAGCTCCAGGTGCTCGAACAAGGGCGAGATGGGTGTCGGGTGGACGTACATCTGTCCACCCTAATGGCAGAGACGATCTATAGCCACAATGCCGTCAGTCGAGGACTTTCCGATGCTAAGCTGCACCAAGGACTTTTTCCAACGCTAAGCTGCACCAGGGACGGGTGACATGACTGTGACATCACTGATCCGCGCCTATACGAACTATGTACCCCGGACAATCCAGGTGGGAAAATTCTGATTATATATTTCTCTCTCTCTACAACTTGTGAAGGCACAGAAGCCGCCAGAAGCTCACTCGTGAAGTTCTGAACACTATACTCTAGCACAAACTCTCATGTTCAATTATGTGTGATCATCATGTTATTGCATGTGTGAACATTACCACAGTACACCTAATGAAGTATCTTATAACTGTATAATGTGTAAGAAGTTACACACATACACACACATCCGCAGTTTACTGTAAGATCTAACTTTCATCTAATTAAGACCATTAGGGAGTTAATTATCTCGTGCTATCAAGTCATCTGGTCATGGCTGAGTTTTAATAACGTAGCTGGGGTTGTCTGATGCTGTAGATATGAAACGATTTTCTTTCACACACATACTTAACGCTTAATGATTAAGCTAAGGGTTCGTTTGGCTGGTTGAGTTTCGGGGCGGTCACTTACATTCTCTGGTGTGAACTATGCTTGTGGATATGCTGGCAAATCTATGCTTAGGACCTGAGATATTCCATTTACGTTGTCATTTATATTTGTACCTAGCTTTACATATTAGGCTTCATTTATTTACTGTAGTGGGAATCGGTTTATGTGGAGGTTAGTGTTGAAATAAGGGATGTTTTGTTATTCATGTCGTATATGTGTTTGTGTGTGTAATTTTACTATATATATATATTTTTTGGGGAATATGTAACTGATTTAAAACAAGAGAATAACCATAAATGTGCTTGCTGAGACAACAGGCTAGCCTAATTGATATTATACAACACTGATGGATTAGTATTGCTTTATGAATGAGATTATTACTAACTTTGACTCATACATAATCAGGCAGAAATTTTTGCAATTAGTAATATCAATTCACTTACTTTGTGACATTATGAATTAATGGAAATACATAGATATATATAATTCTGCCTTTAATGGTGTGCTCACACAATTACGAACTTGTTATGTATGTAAAATCTTACAGGTTGAATAAAGCACACGCTTGTTGGTTAAAAGAGTTTTTCATTTGCAAGTCCTGTCATTCACCTGGGGGGACATGTCTGTAATTGTATTTGGGCCTTGCACACTTTTGCTTCCTCTAGGTTTTTTCTTTACCTAGTTCTAAATATGATGTCTCTCCCCTTTTACAAAAAAAAAACTTAATAAAAATAAAATTAAATAAAATTCAAAAAAAAAATTACAAAACTTAGAAAAATAAAAGGGGGGTTTCAAATGTTAGTTCAGAGCGTGGTTTTTATGATTCTGGATGGATAGTAGGTATTATTTCTGCCTTATATTTTTTCTCTGTGGAACTTGAGAAATTTTAGAATCTGGGGACTTATATTTATTTTCTTAAATGAAACTTAGTGTGGCTACAGACATGTCAGCTGGTGTTAGGACTTGCAAATTACTTCAAATTATTTTGGATTAGAATCCAGTGTTGTAAGAAAACTTAATGATAGTGTAATAAATTAACAGAATGAACAACCAGAAAAAAAGCACATTTTATAAAATGAATAAGGGGTTAATGAAGTTTAAAATAATTTAATATGTGTTAGTGTTTAAGTGATTATTTTGTGATGTTGAGTGTGAGATGAATTTTGAAAAGGGGTTATGAGAATGTGATTAATTTTTTTAAATGAATGTGTGCTGATTGGTTGCACTTGCACATACCCTGGAGCTCATACGGAGTCTGGACATGATGAGGGCCGTCGGTACTTGTTGAGTTTGATTATGACTTGTCTCTTGGATTAGACAACGTGTTTGGTAGCATCCCGGTTATATGGTAATTGTTTATTGAGGGCGTTGCGTTGCGGTATCGTATTTTGAATGCGGTTATGGTCCGACCAAGGGCATGGATGTGATACTTTATATTTTCGATTATATCGAATTTTATGTGTACTTTGTGTATTGTGTTTAGTGAGTTAGTTTTGTTATTTTGTGTCGTGTTTTCTTCCGGAAATTTTACATGGCTGTTTCTCTGCTTTTATGACACCCATCTCGTCGTATCGCTAGAGCATTCTGGAGCCACTTGAGTGATCAAGTTCTTCCTTATGTGTTGGTGTTAAATTGTTGTCTGTGATGTATGTTGTAAATTGTATAATTCTGGTGGACACTGAGCGAATTTAAGTAGTAAGTGGGGCGTTCCAAATGAAGTAGGAATTCAGATGAATTTGAGTTAGGATTTTTTTTTGGGGACCTTGTTTTTGAAACGGGAATTTTAACGCTAACTGCATTTAAGACAATAGATGTTAGAAAGAATAAATTAAATATTAATCCAGAATCGATGCAATAGTTTTGAACAGTGATACAAACTGATCCGAAAGATAACCTTTGGCCAGCTGATAGCCGCAGGCTGCCGTATTTCAAGCCTTGCTGCCTCCTTATCTGATAGATTGTGTATCGTTATATCCGGCTTCTAAATTCAAAGACCAGTTTATTTGTTTTCTGTCTGATCAGCTGTTCGAGTGATATAAAATGTAGGTCAGTTTCTCAATGTGGATTAGTGTTTGGCCCGATCCATGCCGCATTCCGGGTTGATGTCCCCAGGGTTGTTTGGGCGTCGGTTGTATGGCTGAGTGTTGGCTGTCCGCAGAGAAGTTACACCCCTCCTCCTTAGGTAGAGAGATAACTATTATAAAGTGGAGATTGGGAGATTGATGTTCGCGTGCCCTCAATGCGGTCTTCTCGCCCTTGCTAATCGGGTCCGTCCGCCCTAGTGTAGGGATGTGGGCCAGTCGTGTGTCAAGGATTGATAATGCCTTGTTTTGCTGCACACGGCTGGTCGGTCCACGAGCTGGACGGTTGTAGAAATGGTACTCACATATCAAGGTTGTAGCACCTTGTTAGCCTTCGGGCGTGAATATGTGAGTACCAGGAGAGTTAGGTGGTGGTCACCGGAGATGGTGACGTGTTGGGGCGGTCTCGAGAGTTTGGCATGGAGGAGAGGACTCGCGTGGGGGATGGTCGCAGTGGGGTGGAGATTTTCAGTCCTGGGAAAGGAATATTGTGTTAGTGGTCCTGGGGCTCAGTTGTTGAGTTTGGGAGGCCTTGGTGGTCAGTACTCAAAGCTGGCGCAGCGATTCTTCTCTTTCTCCTGTTCTTTCCTGTCTCTTCTATCTGCATGCGGACCAGGGCCCGGCGAGCATGCAGGACTCACACTTACACCTTCTCTTTCAGACACACATTCACTGACTCACACCTCTTCCTTCTGCTTTTTCGTTTTCCTGTGTTACTGAACCCACCAAGAGCGGTTTTAGAATCTGAGATTTTCCAGGTTTCCCGCAGCCGTCGTGCTTGAGGACTTGTTTGTTTTGGGTCAACCATGTTGCCCTTTTGGGGCGAGGGTGTGCCGAACTGGCTTCGGCGACGTTTTATTATTATTTTAAAAACAAGCGCCGCTGACGTCACGCACGGCCACTGCTACGATGGTTTGTTGTCGGTCGGTTATACACACCAGGTTGTGCTGCTACGCAATACAGCTGGCGCTGCCGGCCAGCTGTGTGTCTGTACGTTCCTGCTTTCGGAGGTTACTTGGCTGGAGCGAAACGTTGTATCGCTCTCATTTCTGCTTGATCCTCCAACTTGTTCATCTGGTCTCGGCTGGCGGATACCGTTTGTTCTGGACTTCCTCGGCTATCACTATGGTTGGCTAGATAAAGTGTAGCTCCAGGTGCTCGAACAAGGGCGAGATGGGTGTCGGGTGGACGTACATCTGTCCACCCTAATGGCAGAGACGATCTATAGCCACAATGCCGTCAGTCGAGGACTTTCCGATGCTAAGCTGCACCAAGGACTTTTTCCAACGCTAAGCTGCACCAGGGACGGGTGACACGACTGTGACATCACTGATCCGCGCCTATACGAACTATGTACCCCGGACAATCCAGGTGGGAAAATTCTGATTATATATTTCTCTCTCTCTACAACTTGTGAAGGCACAGAAGCCACCAGAAGCTCACTCGTGAAGTTCTGAACACTATACTCTAGCACAAACTCTCATGTTCAATTATGTGTGATCATCATGTTATTGCATGTGTGAACATTACCACAGTACACCTAATGAAGTATCTTATAACTGTATAATGTGTAAGAAGTTACACACATACACACACATCCACAGTTTACTGTAAGATCTAACTTTCATCTAATTAAGACCATTAGGGAGTTAATTATCTCGTGCTATCAAGTCATCTGGTCATGGCTGAGTTTTAATAACGTAGCTGGGGTTGTCTGATGCTGTAGATATGAAACGATTTTCTTTCACACACATACTTAACGCTTAATGATTAAGCTAAGGGTTCGTTTGGCTGGTTGAGTTTCGGGGCGGTCACTTACATTCTCTGGTGTGAACTATGCTTGTGGATATGCTGGCAAATCTATGCTTAGGACCTGAGATATTCCATTTACGTTGTCATTTATATTTGTACCTAGCTATACATATTAGGCTTCATTTATTTACTGTAGTGGGAATCGGTTTATGTGGAGGTTAGTGTTGAAATGAGGGATGTTTTGTTATTCATGTCGTATATGTGTTTGTGTGTGTAATTTTACTATATATATATATTTTTTGGGGAATATGTAACTGATTTAAAACAAGAGAATAACCATAAATGTGCTTGCTGAGACAACAGGCTAGCCTAATTGATATTATACAACACTGATGGATTAGTATTGCTTTATGAATGAGATTATTACTAACTTTGACTCATACATAATCAGGCAGAAATTTTTGCAATTAGTAATATCAATTCACTTACTTTGTGACATTATGAATATTAAGTGTATTTCTATTATGGAAATACATAGATATATATAATTCTGCCTTTAATGGTGTGCTCACACAATTATGAACTTGTTATGTATGTAAAATCTTACAGGTTGAATAAAGCACACGCTTGTTGGTTAAAAGAGTTTTTCATTTGCAAGTCCTGTCATTCACCTGGGGGGACATGTCTGTAATTGTATTTGGGCCTTGCACACTTTTGCTTCCTCTAGGTTTTTTCTTTACCTAGTTCTAAATATGATGTCTCTCCCCTTTTACAAAAAAAAAAACTTAATAAAAATAAAATTAAATAAAATTCAAAAAAAAAATTACAAAACTTAGAAAAATAAAAGGGGGGTTTCAGTACTAACTCAATTAAACATTTCCTGACTTCTCCAGGAACAACAAAAAACTTCAAAAAACAATTATTTGTAGCACACTTGTCTACCCAATATTCTCGTGAAGACCTTTCTTCACCCCCCTTAACACCTCGGAAAAAATTTACCCTCTGTTTCATACCCACAATATAACTCTCTTTCCACTCATTATCTAATTCATCAACACTAATTACTACGCCTGTACAATCTATTACTCTCTCTCTCTCTCTCATCGCTATCCAATACTTTATTCTCAACTATATCATTATTATTCTTTACCATTTTTTCATCATCACTTACCTCAGAATTGTAATCACCATCATTATCTTCACTAGTCAACACTACCTCTCCCACTATTTTGTCACTGTTATTTATGAATTCATTATTAGAATTATCATTAGCACTCACCTGGTTAATTATTACCTCACTATCATTGACAACATTATTATCACTTACCTGTTTTAATTCAACTTCTGTACTCTCTTTTAATTGACATCCATCTCCCTCCCACTTCTCGTCTCGTTTATCCCACTTTTCAAAAAGTTTATCCCACTTTTTGTCCATTGTTATTAAAAAATTCATCACATCATTCCATGAATACTCTTTTTCTTCCACCCCCACACTGTCGTCATTATCACTAGGCCCATTCTCTGTCTTGTTCTCTACCACTGTTACTTCAACTACCTTACCTTTGTCATTTGTCATCTTACTACCAATACTAATATCATCACTATGCTTTCTAATTTCAGCAAATATTCCCTCTTCTTGTTCTTCCATTCGTGTTACATTGTTATCTAAATCACCCCACTCCTCGTCTGTCATCTCACCTACAACCCCTCGAAATTCACTCTCCCACTCATCCCATGCGAAACCAATATCATTACCTTGTACTTCATCCATCTTCAAAGTTTATTTATATAACACTTATGTATAAAAACCACTATTATTATAAAACTAAAACACCTAACACAACTGTAAACCATAATAACACAAACATAACCTATTCACACGTACGTAATTATATACGTAAATATTTTTACATATACGTCATTACAACATCCTATTTTCTGTGCTTTAAAATAGGTCTACCTCGTATAAATAAAATTATATCAGGATCCTGACAGCGCGTCGCCAAATGTAACTAAACATATTCATATTCATTCATTGTGCCGAACTGGCTTCGGCGACGTTTTATTATTATTTTAAAAACAAGCGCCGCTGACGTCACGCACGGCCACTGCTACGATGGTTTGTTGTCGGTCGGTTATACACACCAGGTTGTGCTGCTACGCAATACAGCTGGCGCTGCCGGCCAGCTGTGTGTCTGTACGTTCCTGCTTTCGGAGGTTACTTGGCTGGAGCGAAACGTTGTATCGCTCTCATTTCTGCTTGATCCTCCAACTTGTTCATCTGGTCTCGGCTGGCGGATACCGTTTGTTCTGGACTTCCTCGGCTATCACTATGGTTGGCTAGATAAAGTGTAGCTCCAGGTGCTCGAACAAGGGCGAGATGGGTGTCGGGTGGACGTACATCTGTCCACCCTAATGGCAGAGACGATCTATAGCCACAATGCCGTCAGTCGAGGACTTTCCGATGCTAAGCTGCACCAAGGACTTTTTCCAACGCTAAGCTGCACCAGGGACGGGTGACACGACTGTGACATCACTGATCCGCGCCTATACGAACTATATATTTCTGTGCTTTAAAATAGGTCTACCTCGTATAAATAAAATTATATCAGGATCCTGACAGCGCGTCGCCAAATGTAACTAAACAAACTTATCGAAATTAATAAATAATAAAATACTGCCAGGAACTTACCTGGGGTCTTATCACCTTACCTGCTTTTTCGAATTTTGATCAGAAGCCCAGAGTCGCCATGACATTTTTCTAAGGTTAAATATCGAAACCTTAACACTCTACCTTAATAAAACGGGACAATTTCGCAATCTGACTACCCCCCACTAATAATTCAGAAGAAATCCGGGAACGTTTAGACGAATCTTGCAGCACAGAAATGAGAAAGTGGTAATGACAAAATAACTTAGACTAACACATTGTTTTGAAGAGAATTACTGACCTTTTAATTTTTTAAAAATATTAACAGACTTTAACAGATTTTACTCATAATTTACCAAATGAAATAGCAGCTTAATAATTGCTTATTTTTGTTGTTCATTCCATGGATACAATTTCTACCTTGTCTTATTCTACAAGCTTACCTTATACTATACATCAGACCGCCCAGTCTGCATTTTCTCTCTCTCTCTCTCACACACACACACACACACACACACACACACACACACACACACACACACACACACACACACACACACACACACACACACACACACACACACACACACACACACACACACACACACACACACACACACACACACACACACACACACACACACACACACACACACACACACACACACACACACACAACCTATTACCCTTTGTTTTATTTTATAAATTCATTTTTGTATCGAACTATTCACTGCCGCGATTCCGGCCAAACACGTGTTTTGTTCACCCGATTCGATGTCCGTTATTTAACGGTGCTGGTTGATAACTCCACTGCACCAATTAATAAATGTAATATGTCTATTAATTCCTTGGGTCCCGGTCGGTATTAAAACGGTATTATACTTAATTGTTCACATTTTATGAAGTTCGGCCGACCGGGCCCACACAACACTATCTGGGTCTGTAAGCGAACTGGGAAGGACGGCTATACATTCACCGCCAACTAGATTACCTCTCTCTCCAGGCGGAAAACAACGCCTTATGGTTCTTCGTCGCTTGTTATTTTCCGTTTAACCCATGTAGTTGATTGTGTGTGGGTCGCAGAAGATATTTGTTCAGCACTGGCTGACGCCACGAAAAGGGTTGGACTTAGGACTCACATCCGTCAACCTGGACATGTGCTCGTACAATTCCTCTTTTTTAGCCATCTTTGAGGTTCACAAAACCGGCGTCGGTCCGCACACCTGCTTGTCGGGTGCGATCGGGCGCACGACCACACACTCGTAAAGTTCTTAGAAAATGACGCTTAGTACCTTCCTGCATACAGAATGCACAATAGTTAAGGCGTATTGTTCCTTTGTTAGAACACTGTTTCAATTCACCACGTGTTCTGGTCCCAGATGGAAATTAAATTTATAAATATTTTTAATAAAATAAAATGAAGTCCCCTGGATTTGTCACGTTACAACACACACACACAATTCGCGTTATTTTCTGCCTCATTCATGTTTATTTTCTTATTTCTTTATTTTCATCTGCGTGTTTGTTCTGTGAAACGTACACTGTAGATTCGCAGCTTTACTCTAAGCAATGCTCAATAGGAAATGTTGAAAATTTTTGTCCACGGTGTACCCTCATACACACTAAACCTGCTCTGATGTTTTAATTACGGACATCATAATATTAAAACTTTGGAAACTTGAGCACTACTTAATGGAAATCAATCATTAACTTATACAAGCCATTAATTTTATGCATATTTTATATATATATGTGTACAACGTTATTGGCAACAAAGAAGTAGTTTTTGTTAAAATTCCTTCCCGGGATATTTGGCCATAGTCCAATGTTTTCTACAAAACCAGACGTTTCGGCAATGCCATCGACTTCCATCATCAGTGAAAATTGATTGCGATAACGTGAGGTGGTATACGTTAGTGACCACCGTACTGTGGTTAAGGCTGAAGCAGTAAGTAGAAAGAAGTAGTTTCTATGGTAATATTTCATTTCAAAAATGATTTTAAATATAAATCTTAGAATATGGAAGTCATGTATGGTTCTCCATACCGATTTTTTTCTATGTCAAACGATAACAACCGCAAATTTAAACAGAATCTACTACTCTTTTGCATACAGCCCTTAATTGTAGAGTTCTCAAGACCTGTTGTTTTTGGTGAAGATCGGTTAAGGGAAAGGGGTAGTTTACCTGCAACGTATTATGTTTTAAAAAGGGTATTTTCTATGGCAAACGATAACAGCCGCAAATTCAAACAGAATCAAATAACTTTTTGCTTACAGCCCTGATTTGTAGAGTACTCAAGACCTATTGTTCTTGGTGAAGATCGGTTAAGGGAATAGGGTAGTATACCTGCAACATTTTATGTTTTAACAAGGGTAATTTTTTCTATGACGAATGGTAACTGCCGCATATTCAAACAGAATCAAATACTTTTTTGCATACATCCGTGAATTGTAGTGATCTCAAGGCGTTTTGATTTTGGTGAAGATCGGTTAAGGGGAAGGGGTAGTTTACCTGCAACCTTTTGCGTTTTAACAACAGTAAAGTACTTGAAAATTCATTTAAACTTTTTCAAACAATGGTAATTGTTAAAAATAAAATAAGTTTGTTGCCAGGCAATAAAATTATAATTTTGTCATTGTAATGTAAATCATGTATGAGAGAAAATATATCGTTCGTGGCAGGCAAGCATATCTCAATTATGTAATGTTTACGTTTCCATTTTATTATTATGATTACTGCAATAAAAAGGCAGGGAACACACACACACACACACACACACACACACACACACACACACACACACACACACACACACACACACACACACACACACACACACACACACACACACACACACAATTCGCGTTATTTCTGGCCTCACTCATGTTTATTTTCTTACATTTGCACGCTTTTTAAATGTAACTGCACGTGTTTACAGAGGAACAATTCATAGACAGAATTTTCGTCTTTAGGGAATGAACCCTCTGCAAGATGCTGAGGGTCCATGAGCGACTTCGGAGTGCTCCTTCTTTTCCGCGTATTTGTTCTGTGAAACGTACACTGTAGATTCGCAGCTTTACTCTAAGCAACGCTCAATAGGAAATGTTGAAAATTTTTGTCCACGGTGTACCCTCATACACACTAAACCTGCTCTGATGTTTTAATTACGGACATCATAATATTAAAACTTTGGAAACTTGAGCACTACTTAATGGAGATCAATCATTAACTTATACAAGCCATTAATTTTATGCATATTTTTTATATATATGTGTACAACATTATCGGCAACAAAAAAGTAGTTTTTGTTAAAATTCCTTCCCGGGATGTTTGGCCGTAGTCCAGTGTTTTCTACAAAACCAGACGTTTCGGCAATGCCATCGACTTCCATCGTCAGTGAAAATCGAGTACGATAACGTGAGGTGGTGTAACGGGGGAATTTTGAAGGATATATTTTTTTATTTCGTTTAATAATAATATTGGGACTGATCTGTTGGACACCCTTTACGGCCACTAAGACATGCTTTGTTGGACACCCTGTATACAATTCCGTACCAGTCCGTGCTTAGTACAAGCGATAACAACACTGGAATGCGGCTGTAAGTGTGCGCTCGTGAGCTGCTATGCATAATCTCGACGCCAAAGAGCTGGCGGAAGTTAACACAACGTGGCTAATTAAACCGGCCACGTGAGCGCCTCGGGCAATCACAGTGCGAGCTGGCGGAAGTAAAAATTTACGGATGCTCCGAGTAGCGCCAGTTAGTCGACTTCACCTATAGGCCGCAGCCGGATGAATACAACCGGCTAGCGAGCCTGAAAATATATACCGACCGATAATATATATAAAAATGGTATAAAGCAGTGTAAAGTAGTAGAAAACCAGTGGACTAAGTGCAGCTTTTAAAAACAAATGGAACAATAACATTTTTTCATATTAAAACAGTGAACTGTGTGTGACGCGACATGCGGTCGACGAGGACGCCGCTGCAATACGTAACCGTATCCACTTCAATCTATTTTTATTTTATGTAAAAAGGGGGGCAATCTGTAGGTGTGTGTGAGTATAGCAAGCTGGGTCATTTTAATTAATATTGTTAATATAAGTCCTAATAAGTATTCGCCTAAACACATAATGTTGAAGTAAATGTTTTGTTCTATTCTTATCTGTAAAGAGAAAAGTAATATGGTTTGAACAGTAAATAGTAAACAAGCAAGTTCAAAAGTAATGCAAAGAATGTTGAATAAAAATTTAATTTGATGAACAAATGGAATCAGAGTTGAGTTTCTTAATAGTGTAACCCTAAATCACTTATAGGTTCACATGAAGACTCTGGCCCGAAAACAGGTAAGGAAATTATAATTTTGTACATGTTATTTAATGACGTTAATTGTTTAAAAGTGAGTAAGTTCTCAATGACGCCTTAGAACAGGGACTCGATTTATGTTATTTTATTAAATATAATAATAAATAAGTTCTGAATGGCGCCCGAACAGGGACAGTCGACACAAATTCCTAATTTGTGTAGACCACGTCTACTCGAAATAAGTGATTTAGGGGTTGGACTATAATACGTAAAAATTACGTAGCATACAAAATTGTACGTCACTGTTAGGTTAAATAAGTAACGAAACGATGTTGAGTTAAGTGGTAGATGTGTTGTATGTAAGTAAATGTCTAATTTGAAATATATCAAATTTGTAAATTTAATAATATACAAATGGCAGGTAGCAATAATGAGAACGATATAAATGAGATTACCAATTTTAGTGAATCAGCTTTGAAGTACATTCAACTCCGAATGTAGGTCAAAACGACAAAACTATGAATATAAGTGGTACGAATGAAGCAGATAGTACAGATGATTCGGGGATTCAGATGACCCCAAAATTAATTAAGGAAAGTAATCAACCTGAAAATAATATGATGAAATATCTATGTAGCACGCTGTGCAGGTTGAATAATAAATTTGATAAATTGAGCAATGACGTTAGCGAAGTCAAGAGTAGTTTTGATGTACAGAATAACAAATTTGATGAGTTGAAAAGCGAAATACATGAACAGAAAATAAGATATGAACAACAGAATATTAAAAATGATATTAATTTTAAAGAACTTAAAGAACAAAATATTAAGTTTGAGCAGAGTATAAGTGTAAAGTTTGATGATCTAAGTAATGCATTATGTAAACGTATTGATGAATGTTTCCAGACCGCTATAAAATGAATACAAGATGATGTAGATAACGTTATAAGACATACCGGTAACTGTAGTGGGAATGTAATTAATAAAGTAACTGAGAACAAGGTGAGTACCGATAATTATAATAATGAGTTAACAAGTGATAACAACGAGATAATTAAAAATGTGTTAGAAAATAAAGTGAGTAATAATAGTGGAGATGAAGTTTTAGTGGAAATAGAGAGTAGTTATGAGGTGGTTGAAGAGAGGTTGGGTTTACAAAGGGCAAATTTTTCCCATGATTTAAATGGAGTAAAGACTCCAATAATGAGTTATGAGGACAGAGTTTCCTCCCATGGTTACAGAGACAAGGTGTCTCTGAGTAGGTCCCCTTTTATGTATCATGAGTTCCCTGAAAGAATCAGGATGGGTTATGATAACGTTATGTTGCCTTTTGTGTGGAGTGATAGAGACAAAGTGAGATGGTGTCATGATGAGTGGTTTTGTGAGAGAGTGGTAGAATTATTCACATTGAAAGAGAGAGAGATAATATTATTTGATGTTGTTAGAAGTTACGAAGAGCTACTAGAGAAAATAAAGAGAGAGAGAGTTAGTAATATTGTTGACTTACCTTGTTATGAAGATAGTGCAGAAATAAATAATGATAACGTTGATAATTATATTGAATGCTTACCTGTGCTTAGACGTGGAGTATTAGTAGTAAATGATTTTGAAATTGAGAGGTTAAAATACTTAGGGGTGATAGATAATAATACAGATGGTGACAAGACCAAAATCAATGATTTAGACAGGGTATATGATTTGATAATAATGTGGGATAGTCCAGTAAATTATTATGTGGGTTTTATGGAACAATTTGAAGTATTAGAGAATTATTATATAAATAATAATAATGAATTAAGTGTGAGTAAAGATGATAAGGGTTACATAAAAATAAGACTATTATACGATGATGGAGGGTAAATATAAACTCAATAAACGGACATTTTAAATATTTTAGTTTATGGTTATGACCTTACTAACTTATGAAATGAAGTGTGGTAAACAGAAAATTAATGACGAAGAATTGTAAATAAATTAATAGTGAAATTAATTGTGTCTATGTTGTAAAATGTATTGAATGTAAACAATGTGTGTATGGAGTAGAAATTGATTTAATAATAATAATAACATTTTATTAGACTAAATAAATAATGAGAGTTGATAATATATGAATTGTAATTGTTTTGGAGTAAAGTAATTAAAATAATTGTGCTTAAATAATTGATTGAATTAAATAGTTTGAGAGGTTTAAATATTTTGATTGATTTAAAATGTTATATAAAGAGATTTTGATAATGAATTTAAATGATATTATATGGTTTATACTTGAGATTAAACAGTAATTGAATAGGTGTAAAATGTGTTTAGTTGTGGAATCATATGGTTGTTAAAATGTTTCAGAAGGTACATATGGTTGTACGGGATATTGTGGTGATGACTTGTTTATATTTGGAATTAATGACAGTAATCATGTATTTATTAGATGGAGTGATTGACCATATGTAAGTATGAATTTGATAATGACCTTGAAGTAAAGTAAAAGTCTTATAATGACACTAAATGAGTTGAAAGAAGCTAACTTAGGTAAAATATTATTGCGAAATGATACAAAATGAATGTTTGTGATGTCTCCCTTGTTAAGATATCACAAATGTCGGGAACCAGTTCAATTTGTTACCAGTTAATTGAACTAGCTGCCGTTGTTAGTAAACCTAAATCACTAACAAATTATAACACTTTATTATTCAGGAATTAAGCAAGGATTGTATAAATTTATTCACTCGTTGGGTGTTAGCAAAAACATCTCTTTATTAACATATTTATCTCTCATACTTTACTTTACTTTACTTTTAAAACTCAGATTCTAAAAAATGCTGCATTAAATATTTTGAAAATTGACCTTTTATTCTTTTTATATCAAAATCATTCAACAAAATATTGTTTTAAGTACCACGGATCCGGGTTTCAAGTTTGTTATGTTTTAATTACAACTTCAACCAAATTATTAGAAGAATAATTTTGGTTGTAAATTTTAAAATTAATTTAAATCTAAACATCGTAATGTCTACTACTTCATTACAGTGATTACAAAAATATTTATATTAAACTTTAAATTATCAAAAGTTCTTTACTGTTCTTTAGTTACTGGTCTTGTTGTTTTACAAAGAATTTGTGTTACAAATATTATGTTTTGATATCACCTGAATATAACATGTGTATGCTGTGGGGTCCATGATGGTCATCTTCATCCTCTTCTAGTGTCTGATCCACGGTTCCTCTTGACGTTCCATGATGTTGATTGTTTCTGGTAGTCTCTTCATAGACGATTAGATTTTGGTACTAGAAGTTCATCTGGTTGCTTTTTGTGTTTTCTTCTTTCGGAGTCGGTAGCTTACATTTTACTTGTAGTTACAGTTCTTATTTTATCAGCACTAAACTCTGGTAAGTAACATTTCTCACTATTTACAGTTTGCTAAGAGATGTGTCGGCTAAGTTTTTTTTTTTTTTTTTTTTTTTTTTTTTTTTTTTTTTTTTTTTTTTTTTTCATGTTGCTCCACGCACTACATTATAATTTTGTTTATTATTATTATTATACTACATAGGTCAAATCGACTCATTATAAACTTGATTAAATATTGTTCAACGGTATACACCTACGTGTATGTTCACAACACAGCAGCTACATCCTTACATCTCGGTGTCTATCGGGCGAATGAATGCAATGTTTAGCGGCAAGGGGTCAGTAGCTGGCGCGGTTTTATGCACTGAGAAAATAGTTCGTTCATTTAACTTATATTAATTATTTATTAATTAAGTCGTAATACATTATTTTACCTTTTGGTTACGAATTAGGAATTTCTTTATTTATTTTGTACGTATTTTATTTAATTAAAGTAATTATTATTATTAGCTAAATAACACCGTTCTTAACATGTTGGTATGGGACAATTTGCACGTTGTTGCATGAATCTAGGCATAGGTAAGGGGTGGATAATACTCTTACATATATTGAAAGCAATTTTTTTATTTGTGCGATTTAAACATTATTTTAAAATCGGCACATCCTCCTGCACTTAACGATGAAGTCGGGGTGGTGGGGGTAATAATTGAAAATCTAATAAACACAATTACATTTTTATCTTTCGTGAAATTCCCTTTCTCTCGTTCCTTAACTACTACCTTAATATTATTTACAAATAAATAAACATTACTTATTTATTTATTTATTACTCTTAGTTTCCGTAACTTCACAATATAGTGGCCCGACTGATTACATTGCATACTCTAACTGTATTGGTTAGCTTTCTGCGCTTTCTTTAACCCTCGTAAAGAACTTTCTTTAACCCTTGTAAAGAATTTTTTTCAGTATGGCGCCATTGTGACTGTGTTACGTATTTATCGCTATATCTCTTAATTCTACTACAGTAATCTAAAGCCAATCCCATACTTGACCTTAGATCCTATCTTAACACTAATTTCTTATTCTACTGAGATAAACGGAATTTCACAAAGGGGAATCTTTATTTACATTTAAACAATGAGCAGTTACAATGCCAGAGGGATCAAACACTTTTCACTGGACACATTGTATTATACACTAGGGTGGTGTTCATTGTTTAGCGATGCTGCCATTTATCACAATAGGGGAAGGCTTACTACAATATTTCCTGCACGAACGAGTTTGTCTCTTACTGGCAAGCTGGGGGAATTATTTTGAACAGGCCACGACCGGGCGTTTACACGATACAAGTATACTTTTATTATTTTCTCTTTACTTGTTTTACTACTACACTTTACACTTTTGTTAAACGTTATTTTTATTTAAGATATTATTAAGCTTTTTATTTAAAGTACTTATTATTTATTTTACATCAAATACTTATAAAATTTGGATTCATTTAAAAACACATATATCTTTATTATTACACATAGAATCTTATATTAATTAATCAAAATAAAACGCTAATACCATTGTATAGTAGAGAGAAATTTCATATACGAAAAGTTCATTGCTTTAGCAATAGCACAAAGGGTCAGCTGTTTTGGGGAGGCTTATTGTTGCATAGGGTGCTAACACAGGTAGGACAATTCAGAACAGGAAAAGATCGTGTCTATGATTGTCTGTTAGGTTAGCGAGGGGAGGTTTTGAATGAGATGCGTGCATACAAAAGGGGAGAGTTTACATTCCTCAACACATATTTAACATGAACTAGCTTGTTCATACCGACAGGTTTAGAATGGAATATTTACCAGCGATGACTTGTTTATTACTGCAATCTCACGATACTAATATTATTATATTTTAATTAAAACTTTACTCATTTATTTGTTCCCGATTTCAGAGTGAATAAATTTATGTTTGTCAAAGTTATTGTTAAAAAATTATAACAATATACAATATAATTATTAAAACAACACAATACATAATTATTATTATTTTTACAAAACAGAGTGGCGCACTTTTGTATGCGTCACAATGCTTACAAACCTTTTATATAAATCAGCAGAGTGGCACAACTTTTGTGACGTCTCCCTTGTTAAGATATCACAAATGTCGGGAACCAGTTCAATTTGTTACCAGTTAATTGAACTAGCTGCCGTTGTTAGTAAACCTAAATCACTAACAAATTATAACACTTTATTATTCAGGAATTAAGCAAGGATTGTATAAATTTATTCACTCGTTGGGTGTTAGCAAAAACATCTCTTTATTAACATATTTATCTCTCATACTTTACTTTACTTTTAAAACTCAGATTCTAAAAAATTCTGCATTAAATATTTTGAAAATTTACCTTTTATTCTTTTTATATCACAATCATTCAGCAAGATATTGTTTTAAGTACCACGGATCCGGGTTTCAAGTTTGTTATGTTTTAATTACAAGTTCAACCAAATTATTAGAAGAATAATTTTGGTTGTAAATTTTAAAATTAATTTAAATCTAAACATCGTAATGTCATTACTACTTCATACAGTGATTACAAAAATATTTATATTAAACTTTAAATTATCAAAAGTTCTTTACTGTTCTTTAGTTACTGGTCTTGTTGTTTTACAATGAATTTGTGTTACAAATATTATGTTTTGATATCACCTGAATATAACGTGTATGCTGTGGGGTCCATGATGGTCATCTTCAGTCCTCTTCTAGTGTCTGATCCACGGTTCCTCTTGATGTTCCATGATGTTGATTGTTTCTGGTAGTCTCTTCATAGACGATTGTATTTTGGTACTAGAAGTTCATCCGGTTGCTTTTTGTGTTTTCTTCTTTCGGAGTCGGTAGCTTACATTTTACTTGTAGTTACAGTTCTTATTTTATCAGCACTAAACTCTGGTAAGTAACATTTCTCACTATTTACAGTTTGCTATAGATGTGTTGGCTAAGTTTTCCTTTTTCCTACATGTTGCTCCATGCACTACATTATAATTTTGTTTTTTTTTATTATTATTATACTACATAGGTTAAATCGAACTCGTTATAAACTTGATTAAATATTGCTCAACGGTATACACCTACGTGTATGTTCACAACACAGCAACTACATCCTTACATCTCGGTGTCTATCGGGCGAATGAATGCAATGTTTAGCGGCAAGGGGTCAGTAGCTGGCGCGGTTTTACGCACTGAGAAAATAGTTCGTTCATTTAAGTTATATTAATTATTTATTAATTAAGTCGTAATACATTATTTTACCTTTTGGTTACGAATTAGGAATTTCTTTATTTATTTTGTACGTATTTTATTTAACCCTCTGGTGGGCGCGCAAAATTCGCACTCAATAGTGGGCGCACTGCGGCTTTTTTACCGCAATTGTAAATTGCACTTTTTTACTCTAAGACAAGGTAGTATGAGAAGTAAATAGACTGGTTAAGGTGTTTTAAATTTTATTTATTATTATTAAACACAAAAACGTAATGCTTGTTTTAAATTTTATTTATTATTATTAAACACAAAAACATAATGCTTAGGCATCGACGTCCATATCTTCGCCGTCGCACCTGACACATGTTGTCTCTTGACGCGAATGCCTCTTACAGACATTATTTCTGCATCTCTGGCACACAATTTTTGATCTGTTATTCTTATGCCGTCCGCAAATATGACAGATTCCTGGTTTTGGTGCTTCTTGAACCTCCTCCTCTTTTTTATATTTAGCTAAAAATGCTGTGATATCTTTTGGCAGGTTACGTAGTCTAGATCTTTCTTCCAGATGAGTTTCCATAAGGCTAAGTGCCAGATTCTTCAAAAACAGTCTTCTTCTTTCTCGGTTATCAGGATTGTTGTATTTGAAAATTATGTTGGCGTTGATTCCCGCGATATCAAGATGCCGATAAAACAGCGTGAGAGGCCATCTTCTACTTATTCTAGAAGTTGTGTAGGATGCGCACATCTGGTCAACCGTATCAACTCCTCCCTTTGTGGCATTGTAATCCAGGTTTATTGTGGATTTGCTGGTTGCTTCGTCTATCTCATTTGTATCATGCATCGATGAGAGAAATATCACCGCCTTATTTTTTTTAGGCGCCGAAGAAGACAAACAGAAATCATACTGAAAACCAGAGAGCGTCGACTTGATTTCTCTTGTTTTGTTGGCTTGGAATTCTGGTGGTATTTCTCTTTTATTTTTTTTCATAGTTTCGAGTAAGGTCAGCCCCTTCTCAAGAAGATCTTTAGCCAGAATGTAGCTTGTATAGTAGTTGTCAGTTGTGATATTTCGTTTGGAACCCTTTATTGGTTCAACCAGTCTTTTGACAATGTCGTCTGGTTTGTTCGATTTGAGATAGGGACCAGGCATCTGCTTGCCACAATATATTTCTAAGTTGAGAGTATAAAAAGTTTTTGCGTCACAGAGTGCGTATATTTTCAGCCCATACTTGGCTGGCTTGTTTGGTGTATATTGTATGAAGCCACATCGCCCCCTAAAAGCATGTAGCATCTCGTCAATGGTCACAAACTCGCTGGCATTGTAGTGAGTCAAACAGTTATCCACAAAATTTTGGTGAAAATCACGAATAGGTGCAAGTTTGTCCATAGCTCTTCGCTCGTTCCGTGTATCTAAATTGTCAAACCTAAGGGCTCGAAGCAGAAATCGGAAACGCTTATAACTGAAGAGCCCGCGTAAAATTATCATTCCTGTGCCATCGGAATTCCACAGTTCAGCACAATTTGTATGTGATCCCTTTTTTATGCCTATCAAGTATAACGCACCAAAGAGAGCCTTGACCTCCACTTTTGTAGTTTCTCTACAGTCTCTATCTCTACCATAATTGACATCATTTCTTTTTTTCTGAATGTATCTGTTAGTGTGAGTTACAATATCATCTATCATGGCATCAGTAATGAACAGGTGAAACGTGTCTACTTCTTTCTGCGCAGTTGTAGCATTCATTTTTGGACCTGGCATTATTTTCATAATATTTTTGGCCTTCTGTTTAGTTGAAGATAGAGGGTTACTCATCCAAAGCGTATCTCCATCTTTCCCGATGTAAAAATGGTAATCATCTTCAGCGACTTCTGGCACAGTTAGTTGATCGGCATCCGCTTCATCCGCTGATTGCTCTGAGTCACTGCTGTGGTTGTCAGCTTGTATCATTTCATCCTCCATATCTGGGTCATCTGACTCATCCTCTTCATTTTCTCCTTCCGACAATTCTGATAATTCCATGAGTGCTTTCTCAAAGTCTTCAGGGCGCACAAATCGACGAGACCTGAACGTAAACACAAACTCAGATAACATAGGAAAGAAGTAATGCCGGGTTCACATGGGGCGTGAATCACGAGAGTGAGCCACGCTAGCGAGCTTGCGTTCGTGGCGCTCACGAAAGTGTGGAATCGTGAACAGTTCACACTTCCACGACTAGTTTATAACGACACGCCAGCAATGAAAGAGCTAGTTGCTGAAAGCTGTGCTGGTGTCAGTTCCATTTTTTGTACTATTCTGGCCGAAAGGATGGTTCGCTTACATGACACGATGACAAAAAAACGACGACAAAGACGCTGGTGGGTTACAGAGTGGCTATTGTGAAGAGGAATTTCAGGAGCAACGAATTTAGTTCAAACGGAACTGAAAAATCAGTATGCAGACGATTTCAAAAACCTACTGCGGATGACTGAAGACCAGTTTGAGTATCTTTTGCAACGTGTTGCACCTCTAATTTCAAAATCTGATACAAACATGAGAAAAACAAAATTAGAAGTGACGTTACGCTATTTAGCCACAGGAGACTCATTCAAAAGTTTGGAATTTTTCTTTCGGGTTCCAAAACCCGAGAAAATAAGTAGGCCTATATTTATTCTGGATACTCGCAAATCTCTATCCCGATAATCTTCTAAATTGGATCATACAAAACGTTTTTCATTTCATATAGTTCGAGAAAACACGCAGTTTCATTATCGTTGAATTTCATTGCTCGCTGTGACGACATCTTGCTTTCACGAAGACCTGTTCACGACTGAACAGGTTTGATCCCTTCACGCTTGGATCGTGAGCGGTTACTCACGAATGCAAGTTTAACGACTGTGCGTTCACACAGGAACGTGGCGTACGAAAGCGTGACTCACGCTCGTGATTCACGCCCCGTGTGAACCCGGCATTAAACAGGCACCGGTAGAATAGGCGAAAACCAAAAGATTCAAAACAAAACCTAACCAAGCTCTAAGAAGACGTTTGATTCTATGGTAATGGTCAAAATATGCATGAAAAATAAAAAACATCACAAAACTAAAAAAAATTAACACTTACATGACTGGGTGCGCAGGCGGCAAAATAGCCACAGACACGTCACTCTCTTTTCAAAGCACAACAGCTACTGAAGCGTTATGCACATGATTTATCCGCATGTCGGAAATACTGCCATCTATCATGAAAATTGCATACTAGGCAGAACAGACAATAAACACTACCGGTACCTAGGAGACAGTTCAGAAACTAAAATTTGCGGCTTTCTGCCGCGGGCGCGCCCACCGGAGGGTTAATTAAAGTAATTATTATTATTAGCTAAATAACACCGTTCTTAACGTGTTGGTACGGGACAATTTGCACGTTGTTGCATGAATCTAGGCATAGGTAAGGGGTGGATAATACTCTTACTTATATTGAAAGCAATTTTTTTATTTGTGCGATTTAAACATTATTTTAAAATCGTCACATGTTGATAATAAATTTGAATTTTTGGGAGAATCTAATGGTCCAATAAATGTTAAACAATTCAGAGTATAAATAAAAAGAGTTAATAGAAAATTCAAGTTGTAATGTTGATAATTTTTTATAAAAATTATCTAAATGTGAATTGTTTGGTTAAATGTAGCAATGATATTGTTCATGTTTATTATGTTGTATTATGCAAGATGAAAGGGTAATTTTGGGGGGGTTGTTTGGTGTTAATAGAAGTGAAATAATTATGGAAAGTAGAGACTGCAGAAGTAGAAGGACTTAAGTTTAGCTATTAGTTATGCTATTGCAGTGGCGGCATGTGCCACTGCAGATAGCGATGTGTGTTGGTGGTAACATCAAGGTATGTTACCATCATCGGAGGCCAAACTGGCGTAATATACACTGCACAACGTTTTATATAATTTTATATTATATGTTGATTTGTTGCCGTGCAGTGTAGTATGAGATGAAGTAGAACATGCATGAAATGAAAGTTGATTTCCCCACCTTTTCGGGCGATTACTGCCTTACCAAAACTAATCGTGGTTTTGGACGACAGCCAGCTGTGGGCAGCAATTGTAAAACTGACCATAGTTGGTTGCCCTTAAAATTGGTGAACTTTGAAATTAACGGGGGGCCACTTAGGGTAAATCCCCAGAACTATGGAACAGCGGCTATCACCTTGTTCGCGTGGGAACAGTAAAACAGGTGATAGACCCGTCACTAAGGTTATCAATATGTAAAATCAGGTATTATGATATCTGACCCTTTTAAAATATGTAACGCAGAAGCAAGGACAAGGAGATGACAAAATTACTCCAAAACTTCAGTCCTTGTGGACGCAACTGGACGCCACAGTCCAGGGGGGGTCATAGTGTGTGTGGCAGGGGGGTTACTCAGGGGAATAACGGAAAAAAAAATTTTTTTTTTGTAACTTAATGATGGTGACTCGCTACTGAGCTAATTAAATAATTTTATTTTGAGTTGAGAAATGGGTACAGTAGATGTTTATCATATTGTGTTTATGATGTTTTATTGTGTTATTATTTTATCATGTTAGAGGGTAAGTGTTGTAAGCATAAGTTATGTCTTTTACACAGTAGAATTGCTTGAAAGAGATTCAGAGCAAGGTCATTCACCCGACCTAGAGGGATCAGCTGGCGGATTGTATCATGGTCCATATGACCAATTCTTATGTTCTTTTAATAATTCATATAAACTCATGTATATTTTCTTTGATAATTTTCTTCGATTGTCCAAAGAGTGGTTTAATAAAATTTATATTATTTTATTAAAATTATTTTGAAAACAAAAATTATTTTTTATGCCTGCCGTACAGATGGTGTTTTGAGGTTCAGAATATTTTGTGGATTATATGTTAATGTGTTAAATGATTTATGTTATTCATATTGTATATTGTAAACAAAGGTAATGATAAGTGAGTTTATGTTTTAATAAGATGTTCAGTTTATGATTGTGAGTAGTTAGTGAAGGAGAATGGTAGATTCATATAAAAGATTTTTGGGATTTTGATGAAAGTAATGGTAATATAACAGTGTGATTTTGAACTTAAATGAATTTTTGAACGAAATTTAAAGGATTTGAATTTAATTAGTTGCTATGTTTTGATTTGAAAACATAACGGTAATTTGCAAAAGAAAATTGAAATTTAAAGAAATATTTTATGAATTTTAAATAAGGAGTTTGTTTAGAAGGTATTCATGAGTATGTGTACGCACCCAGTACTTGCTAAAGGCGACCCAGTATGCATGTAAGGGGGAACATATCGGTTGAGGATCTGGTATGATACAAGGCCAGGTTTGGAGTTTTTATGGTGGAATGTTAGAAGGTTAGGTGTACTATGGTGCGTATCTGTCCGATTTTATGGTGTTGGGATCTCGAACAAAAAAGTCCAGTAATCTCGTTCAGGTGCAGCCATAGTCGCCGAGCTAGGGGGTAGTTTACCCATGATGTGTTAAGAACTAATTCTAGGTTGGTGGCACCATATCCTCACCGATCCTCTTAGGGGTTAGCAATGAGGGAGTTCTTCTGTTTCGGCAGAAGATCTCTCATTGGGGGGGTACTGTAACGGGGCAGGTTTGAAGGATATATTTTTTAATTTCGTTTAATAATAATATTGGGACTGATCTGTTGGACACCCTTTACGGACACTAAGACATGCTTTGTTGGACACCCTGTATACAATTCCGTACCAGTCCGTGCTTAGTACAAACGATAACAACACTGGAATGCGGCTGTAAGTGCGCGCTCGTGAGCTGCTATGCATAATCTCGACGCCAAAGAGCTGGCGGAAGTTAACACAACATGGCTAATTAAACCGGCCACGTGAGCGCCTCGGCCAATCACAGTGCGAGCTGGCGGAAGTAAAAATTTACGGACGCTCCGAGTAGCGCCAGTTAGTCGACTTCACCTATAGGTCGCAGCCAGATGAATACAACCGGCTAGCGAGCCTGAAAATATATACCGACCGATAATATATATAAAAATGGTATAAAGCAGTGTAAAGTAGTAGAAAACCAGTGGACTAAGTGCAGCTTTTAAAAACAAATGGAACAATAACATTTTTTCATATTAAAACAGTGAACTGTGTGTGACGCGCCATGCGGTCGACGAGGACACCGCTGCAATACGTAACCATATCCATTTCAATCTATTCTTATTTTATATAAAAAGGGGGGCAATCTGTATGTGTGTGTGAGTATAGCAAGGTGGGTCGTTTTAATTAATATTGTTAATGTAAGTACTAATAAGTATTCGCCTAAACACATAATGTTGAAGTAAATGTTTTGTTCTATTCTTATCTGTAAAGAGAAAAGTAATATGGTTTGAACAGTGAATAGTAAACAAGCAAGTTCAAAAGTAATGCAAAGAATGTTGAATAAAAATTTAATTTGATGAACAAATGGAATCAGAGTTGAGTTTCTTAATAGTGTAACCCTAAATCACTTATAGGTTCACGTGAAGACTCTGGCCCGAAAACAGGTAAGGAAATTATAATTTTGTACATGTTATTTAATGACATTAATGGTTTAAAAGTGAGTAAGTTCTCAATGATGCCCTAGAACAGGGACTCGATTTATGTTATTTTATTAAATATAATAATAAATAAGTTCTCAGTGGTATACGTTAGTGACCACAGTACTGTGGTTAAGGCTGAAGCAGTAAGTAGAAAGAAGTAGTTTCTATGGTAATATTTCATTTCGAAAATGATTTTAAATATAAATCTTAGAACATGGAAGTTATGTATGGTTCTCCATACCGATATTTTTATATAGTGCCTTACAAAAATTAAGGAAAGTTGAATATGTACTAACAGATAACCAGTTAAAAATATCAGTATGGAGAACCATACATGACTTCCATATTCTAAGATTTATATTTAAAATCATTTTCAGCCAAACAGCCAGGCTGTGTCTTACCTGCCTTTTTATTGCTGTATTAAATGAAAAATATTATATTACATTAAAATGAAAAAATTATAATTTTATTGCCTGGCAACAAAATTATTTTATTTTTAACAATTACCATTGTTTCAAAAAGTTTAAATAAATTTTCAAGTACTTTACTCTTGTTAAAACGTAAAAGGTTGCAGGTAAACTACCCCTTCCCCTTAACCGATCTTCACCAAAATCGAAAGTCGTTGAGACCTCTACAATTCAGGGACGTATGCAAAAAATTATTTGATTCTGTTTGAATTTGCTGCTATCGTTTGCCATAGAAAATACGCTTGATAAAAAAACGTTGCAGGTAAACTACCCCTTCCCCTTAACCGATCTTTACCAAAAACAATAGGTCTTGAATACTCTACAAATCAGGGCTGTATGCAAAACATTATTTGATTCTGTTTGAATTTGCGGCTGTTATCGTTTGCCATAGAAAATACCCTTGTTAAAAAAACGTTGCAGGTAAACTACCCCTTTGCCTCAACCGATCTTCACCAAAAACAATAGGTCTTGAGAACTCTACAATTTAGGGCTGTATGCAAATAATCTTTTGATTCTGTTTGAATTTGCGGCTGTTATCGTTTGCCATAGGAAATACCCTTGTTAAAACATAAATCGTTACAGGTAAACTACCCCTTTCCCTTAACCGATCTTCACCAAAATCAACAGATCTTGAGAGCTCTACAATTCAGGGCGGTATGCGAAACATTATTTGATTCTGTTTGAATTTGCGGCTGTTATCGTTTGCCAAACAAACAAAATTACCCTTGCTAAAAAAAAACCGTTGCTGGTATACTACCCCTTTCCCTCAACCGATCTTCACCAAAAACAATAGGTCGCGAGTGCTCTGCAAATCAGGGCTGTATGCAAAACATAATTTGATTCTGTTTGAATTTGCGGCTGTTATCGTTTGCCATAGAAAATACCCTTGTTAAAAAAACGTTGCTGGTAAACTACCCCTTTACCTCAACCGATCTTCACCAAAAACAACAGGTCTTGAGAACTCTACAATTTAGGGGTGTATGCAAATAATCTTTTGATTCTGTTTGAATTTGCGGCTGTTATCGTTTGCCATAGGACATACCCTTGTTAAAACATAAAACGTTACAGGTAAACTACCCCTTTCCCTTAACCGATCTTCACCAAAATCAACAGATCTTGAGAACTCTACAATTCAGGGCTGTATGCGAAACATTATTTGATTCTGTTTGAATTTGCGGCTGTTATCGTTTGCCAAACAAACAAAATTACCCTTGCTAAAAAAAAACCGTTGCAGGTAAACTACCCCTTACCCTCAACCGATCTTCACCAAAAACAATAGGTCGCGAGTACTCTGCAAATCAGGGCTGTATGCAAAAAATTATTTGATTCTGTTTGAATTTGCGGCAGTTATCGTTTGCCATACAAAAAAAATCTACAGACAGACAGACAGACAGACAGACAGACAGACAGACAGACACACAGACACTTTTCGGAAAACGACTTTTTTTCATGTTTTGAGTGTAGTAGAATCAGAATCTGCAATAATCTCGAACACGATTTTTTTTGCCATCACCATACTTCCATTCCTTAAGGAATATGGAAGTAAAAAGGAAAACAGTCAGTTTTCAAAAGCATAATCTTTTGCAGTTCATGCATATTTACTTCAGATATAATTCTATCACAGATTACAAGCTCGGATAAGGTTTAATTTTGCATACACCATAAATTTTTTCCGTCAAGTGTTAATATAATTTTATAACTCTCCAAACACAGGTAATTTTGTGTTACATAGCACAAGTAGTGCAAAAAAAAGGTACATGTCACAACCTGTGCCACAGATTATTTTAAACATTTTAATAGGTGTTCTTTTTAGTAAGTATTCAGTCACAGACATGTAAGAGGGTAGTCAGAAGTTTAGGTATACTTGGCCATATTCTTTTTCTAAAAGAGACATTTAATAAATATTGTTGGGAACACTGGTAAACATTTGTTTCATTCAGCTGTAGTAACATTTCCCACTTGGTAGAAATGTTAATTCTTAGGCACTAAACATGTCATGTCATTTGGAAGTAGTGACCAAATTATAAATCTGCGCAGTGACTAGTTTTCTGTGTGAAAGGAGGTGTAATCCTACTGAAATTCATCGCCAGTTGAGGGATGTGAGCGGAGATATAGCATTTTTACACCTTCTCCTTCAGCACTACACTCCTATATGAGCCCTGGCCTCCAACACCAACCTTCTCCAACATCTTCTATCCATTGCCATCTCAGCATAACCCTACACATCTATTCTTCGTAGATCTTCCGGCATATCATCCAGCCATCTTATCCAAGGTTAATCCCTCTTTTTGATTTTATACACGTGTGCCCTCAGGATGCTGATCATCCAGGAGGTGACCTAGCCATTATATTTGTTGAACTTTTATGATATTTTATGCTTCAATAGCTCATCTATTTCCTGAATCTATTTCTGAATCTCCATTCATTGTCTCCCTTAACCAGGCCATAGGGTGTTGGATAATCTTCCTTTCAAACCTTCTCAATATTCCTTGTTCTTTTTTGGTAATGTCCACATCTCACCTCCATAAGCAACTACTGGTCTAATGAGTGTCTTATATATTTTAATTTTTGTGTTGTGACTTATGAGCTTATTTCTCACTAGTCTACGGATACTGGGACCTATTTTCTGTTTGTATCTTACCATGTATTGTCATGTTTATTCATCCTTCATTATCCATTATGTTACCTATTATAAAAATTTTAAATTGTGTACAAATTTAAATGTAATTTAAATTGTGTAGCCCCACGCTTTTGGGAGACAATTTATAACAAGACAAATAGCAAAACAAATATAAATTAATTTGTGTTGTGCTAAAATGTATTACATTACTGGTAAAATGTACCAATTAATGGGGTTTGGGTGTAACGGTAATAAGAGTAGTCATTGATTGAATTGTAACAAGTTTTCATAATTTATTCATAAATCACAAGCGTGTTTAAAAAAGTCTCATTTACTTCGCCATAAATATTCATTATTGTTTGCGTAAACGTTCAATTGTTGCAGTACATTTATCATAAAATAAATCTTATCTTCTATAGTAACAAAGGTATATTCTAAATATATATTTGTTATCTTAAATCTCGACTGCTCAGTCTGATTGTGTGCTTTACTGCAGTTTTGTTTTATTTTCTTTATATAACTTTAAATAAAATTTAAATTTACTAAATTAATTGTTAATCATCAAAAGCAAATATTTATTGAATTTAAATTAGATTCTCTTATCTCTATATCTACATTTTACATAACTCTTACTTATTTTAAAATTTCAAAGTGTCTTTTTCAATGTCTTTAGTCTCTCATTTATAAATTATAAATTGATTATTTGTCATCTCGATTCTGTAGATCGTACCCATGTCCTCCGTTGATCCATAGGTCCTCTTCTGATGAAGTTCCCTGCACGTTCCCCCGGTTCCACTTGTCGTCCTCCAGTTACTCGTCCCTCATGGTTGCTGTAGTGTAGAGTGATATGTTGCTCTGCACCAGCTGCTGTTGCTCTATCAGACGCCTCTGCTGTTCAACATAGTGTTCCTCTGCATGATGTAACCTCGTAGCTTGTTTTGAGTGACAGACGTTTGTGTGTAGACATCGTCAAGTACGTTCTATAATCGTATTCGTAACCTGACTAAGAGTTAATGTTTGATACTTAGATGAACATAGCATCCATCTGCCTTTACAGTTTAATTAAAAAAAATTTAAAATTCGCATCTATACTGGACATAGCGTCCCGCCGCTGCTGAAGACTGATTGAGAAGAACTTGGCTTATTCCGTGCCCTTATTTATATTTGAGCATCGTACCGCACCTGTTGGGACAGAATTCAGCCTGTCAGAAATTGCTTGGAGGCGTCACTTCCTCCACTATCGTCCAATTTCATATATTCGGACATTTCTGCCAATGGCAATGTCTACTGTGCACTGCCTGGTGCTCTAACGGTGGCTGATTTAATTACACATGTTGTAAGATAACTCGATCCGTCGTAGTAATTTTAATTATGTTTGTTTTAATTAATTTAATTGTTTATAAATTAATTTAATATTTTGTAGTGGTTTTATTTATTATTAAAAGTCGTTGAATTAGAGCGTTCAAGATTAATTTTTCTGGTTTAGCCGGCTCATCGTTTGTCGAACGTTGAGTATCGGACAGAGTTGGTTTCCTCTTCTCTAGTAGATATTTTCGGTGGCGTTGGTTCCAACTGTAATTAAGACATTTTTGTATCAAGGTACTTACTTGGTGTGATGTTCTCAGGACCAGGTATAGTGTGTCAGCTTCCCTAAAAGAAACAATATCAATTCAAATAATTCGTGGCGCCATTTGTGTTGCCAACCGTCGCGTCGTCTGCCAAGCCTGTAAATACCTATCTACTTGAAATAATCGGGCCAACTCTAATTATTCATTTAAACATAATTTATTTATTGTGGATATCTGATCATTTATCTCATGAACCTTCAACAATATAAGGTTAAACCTTTACAATTACCTTTCATTGGTTATTAGACTCTTTTTAAAATACCTCAGGGTGGTCACTCTGCGTATGTGTATTCCATACTCTACAATGTTTATTTACTATTAAAATAATCAATATGGGGTTCTTGGAGCATACAATATACGAAAACGTTAATACAACAAAACAATTATTATTATTTAATAGGAGAGTGGTCACCTCGGATCACTGTAATCTCAATTCATTACTTTTATAAAAATGTGAACAGACGTCTTGCGTCAACTTATAGGTTAGACCTGGCGTGTCTAATATAATGCCAGTTACATTCGTTTAAACATTTAAGTGGTCAATTGACAAATAAATTCAGTTTATTATTATATACACACCACCAAAATCAGTAAAATTCCATTTTTAAATTAACGAATAAGGCCTTTTCATAATATTAAAATTTCATCAACAGTTCATACACTGTAATGTTCCTGTTATGATGTTTTTCTTCAAATGTATAACTGTTGTTAACTGTGTCTACTACCTCTTACTGTACTTCATTTTGAAATTTCCACTGCCATCATTATTGGGTGAAACCAAGCCAGATATGTATTGAAATAATTGATCATTTTCAAATATTGTCTGTTGATTCATCAATTTGTCAAATTGATGAATCAACAGACAATATTTGAAAATGATCAATTATTTCAATACATATCTGGCTTGGTTTCACCCAATAATGATGGCAGTGGAAAGTTCAAAATGAAGTACAGTAAGAGGTAGTAGACACAGTTAACAACAGTTATACATTTAAAGAAAAACATCATAACAGGAACATTACAGTGTATGAACTGATGATGAAATTTTAATATTTCGAAAAGGCCTTATTCGTTAATTTAAAAATGGAATTTTACTGATTTTGGTGTTGTGTATATAATAATATTATAACAAGTCAGTGGCATAATGTTTGGCAAAATAATAAATTCAGTTTACTAAAGTTATGATCTCTTCAGTAGATCCAACTATCATTAGGATAATAATATGGATACCCTTTATCAGGTAATTTACTTATTTCTACTGGCATGGCCACGATTTATGAAATGGTGGTACATCGACTTAACCTATTGTAACGGGACATTTAGGCCTACCCGGGGTAATAAATAAATTTGTGTTTAATTTATATATATTTTGAAATAAAATTTTATGATATAATTTTGGGAGACATAATGGTAAATTTTATTGGGACCAAATTAGAAAAGTGATTGTAAAATATTATTCATGAATTGAAACGACGCAGCAAACCGGCATGTGGATTTGTGTCAAGGTCAACATACAGACGCAAGAAAACAGCTAGATATTATGTAACACCAGGTCAGACCATATTACGTCAGTGCATACGTCACGCTGCTATGCAGGGAGTGTCGGCCAAACCTTATACTGGCGTAGTGATACAACTTTTAGAACAATGAAAGTTTGTAAAACAGCCGCGGCCACTTTACAAAATAGTGCCGTTCGTCTCAGCCCACTCTGAAATAACAACTCGCGCGAGTAACACATATTAAGTTCCGGAACTAAAAAATCGTGGGCACCCTCGCACAAAATGTGAATAACATATATAAAATGTGAATAAAACATTGAAAATGTGAATACAATACTCATAGTATTTTAAAATGTAAAATAACTAATATCAATTCAACAAAAAACTTGTAAATTCAGTGAAGTTTAAAACGATCTACATGGTGCATGTGGGACAATGCGACATCTTCAGAAACAGTTGAACAGCTAAGTAACAAATGAATAAAATAAATTTTTAACAAGGGCTAATCAAAATTACAATGAAATAAACTTTTTAACAAAAATGAGATCTCTAAGGGTATAGGGTAACTGTGTGTGTGTGTGTGCGTGAGTGAAAGTATGTAGACAAAGAAGGCTGGTTTGTGTTGTTTAAGTTTAGTTTATATTTAATTTCTTGATGTTTTATTTGGAATTTTATACCAAGTTTCAATTTTCATTGTCAGAATAACTATATAACCAATACATATTGTATAATGTGAATTTCATAATAGATAAGAGAGGGGAAGAGGTAGTTTGTCAATGATGAAAATTTAATGATGAAAGAAATAATGTCAATAAAACTCAATTAATGGGAACAAGTAAAGCTTACTTTATTTCAAACAGCATAATTCTGTTCTCCTGTGTTCGCCGAAAAGAACCTGACTTTGGTAAGTACATATGTTTTCTTTTACAGTTGGCTAACTTTAAAGATGGCGTCTGAATACAAACGTTAACAAGTGTTTATGTGCAAAATGTGAAAATAAATAATTAAAGTAACAGTGGCGCCCGTAACTGAGGGACATTTTATATATAGAAATTTATATAAATATAGGTCTACTTGGGAGAACAAAAATGGTTGTTCGAGGTAACTAAAAATATGTAAACATAAGTAGTAAGGTTATGTTACAGTGTTATTGATAAATATGTATTATAAATAAGTAAAAAATCAAATAATTTAAACAAATGGATAATAACGAGATTGTAGTTGAAATGAGTGAGTCGGCTGGTGTGGGGGAACCAGGGGTTCATTCAACCCCAGTAAATTGATCAAAAGAATTCAGCTTAACCGAGTCAGCTATAGATGACTTGGGTACTCTATCAACTCCAACCTCAAAGAACTGTAATAGCCAATTCGACAATGATGTAAAGAGTTTTTCACAAAAACAATCTCGAGTAATAAACAGTCGTTTTGATGTAAACGATATTAACATGAATGAACAGAAAAACGAAATCAAAGAAATTAAAAGTAGTTTCAGTGAGAAATTAGATGGACAGAATAGTAGATTTGACGAAATTAGAGACGAAATTAAACAAAAGAATTTTGATTTCAATAATCATATTAAGGAAATTAATACGAGTTTTGATAATATTAAAGAACAGGTAATAAAATCTATAAATAATAATTGTGAGAAAATGGTTAACGAAGTGAATAAAAATCTAGACAGAAAATTAAATCAAATAATAAACAAGAAGTTAGGTTTTTGTGACGTCTCCCTTGTTAAGATATCACAAATGTCGGGAACCAGTTCAATTTGTTATCTGTTAATTGAACTAGCTGCCGTTGTTAGTAAACCTTAATCACTAACAAATTATAACACTTTATTATTCAGGAATTAAGCAAGGATTGTATAAATTTATTCACTCGTTGGGTGTTAGCAAAAACATCTCTTTATTAACATATTTACCTCTCATACTTTACTTTACTTTTAAAACTCAGGTTCTAAAAATTTCTGCATTAAATATTTTGTATATTTTACTCTTTATTCTTTCTATATCAAAATTATTCAGTTAGATATTGTTTTAATTACCCCGGATCCAGGTAGCGAGTTTGTTATGTTTTTATTACAACTTCAACCAAATTATTAGAAGAATAATTTTGGGTTGTAAATTTTAAAATTAATTTAAATCTAAACATCGTAATGTCATTACTACTTCATTACAGTGATTACAAAAATCTATATATTAAACTTTAACTTATCAAAAGTTCTTTACTGTTCCTTTTTTTTACTGGTCTTGTTGTTTTACAGTGAATTTGTATTACAAATATTATGTTTTGATATCACCTGAATATAACAATGTGTATGCTGTGGGGTCCATGATGGTCATCTTCAGTCCTCTTCTAGGGTGTGATCCACGGTTCCTCTTGATGTTAAATGAGGTTGATTGTTTCTGGTAGTCTCTTCCTAGACGATTAGATTTTGGTTCTAGAAGTTCATCCGGTTGCTGTTTGTGTTATCTTCTTTCGGAGTCGGTAGTTTACATTTTACTTGTAGTTACAGTTCTTATTTTATCAGCACTAAACTCTGGTAAGTAACATTTCTCACTATTTACAGTTTGCTAAGAGATGTGTCGGCTAAGTTTCCTTTTTCCTTTTTTTTTTTTACATGTTGCTCCACGCACTACATTATAATTTTGTTTTTTATTATTATTATTATACTACATAGGTCAAATCGACTCATTATAAACTTGATTAAATATTGTTCAACGGTATACACCTACGTGTATGTTCACAACACAGCAGCTACATCCTTACATCTCGGTGTCTATCGGGCGAATGAATGCAATGTTTAGCGGCAAGGGGTCAGTAGCTGGCGCGGTTTTACGCACTGAGAAAATAGTTCGTTCATTTAAGTTATATTAATTATTTATTAATTAAGTCGTAATACATTATTTTACCTTTTGGTTACGAATTAGGAATTTCTTTATTTATTTTGTACGTATTTTATTTAATTAAAGTAAACATTATTATTAGCTAAATAACACCGTTCTTAACATGTTGGCACGGGACAATTTGCACGTTGTTGCATGAATCTAGGCATAGGTAAGGGGTGGATAATACTCTTACATATATTGAAAGCAATTTTTTATTTGTGCGATTTAAACTTTTTTTTTTATATCATCACAAGGTGACAATGTTACAGTTATGACCAGTAATAATAATGATAAAATAGTGGAAGAGGTAGTGTTAGATTATAAAATATTGAATAGTGGTGATAATGAGAGTAGAAAGTTAGTTGGTGTTAGTAATGGAGTAGTAATTAGTGTTGATGAATTAGAGAAAGAGTGGGAAGAGAGATTAGGTGAGTATGGAGGGCAAAAGGCAAGTTTTCCCCAAGTTTATGGTGAAACAGAGGTTTCACAAATGTTGTATGAGGACAGAGTTTCCTCCAGTAGTTGTATGGAAGACGAGGTGTCTTCAAATGGTCCCTTTAGTTTTTGTGATGGTCTTGGAAGTGCCAAGACGTATAGTAAGTTTGTTGTGCCTTTGCGTGGAATGAGATAATTCAGTGGGGTTGTGAAAAGTATTGTGAGAGAGAGAGAATAATAGAGTTATTTACGTTGAGAAGTAGTTATGATGAGTTAAAAGAGCGGTTAGAATTGAAGGAGATGGATGATTATTTTGATGATACAGTAAAACTTCGATTAACCGTCAGTGTCGGGACCATGACGGTTAATCGAATAGACGGATAACAGAAAAACCTTAAACAACAACCCACCCCCATCCATTGCATATGAACGAATGATAAAAAATGCACGTTTACGAACTGGAAATGCACTGTACATACATGTATTTTATTTTACAGAAACAAACAATATACAATTTACATTAAGTACAGTATATGTAGTACAACATATGTACTGTACATATTGTTACATGAACTTACGCTCTAGACGTACATACATATTCAAATTTTAAAATAGTCTGTCATTTTCTTTTGTTTCTTCGAGGCTCGTGCTTTCTGAGCGGCAATGTTCCGTACTTTACGTAGGAGAAGTATCTGCGTTCCGTTTGCCTCTTCTTGCCCCTCAAACCACTCAGTGCATTTTGATAACATTGTTTCTGCTTCTGTATGGCTTAACGTAGTTTTTTCATTCAAAATATAACACTCGTCTTCGTCAATTTCTTCTTCTTCGTTGTCAGTCACACTGGAAACAGTTTCATCGTCGTTCAAAATGTCAAAGCCTCCGTCCAGTTTGTCACATCCCAACCACTCTGTTACTTCTGCTGGCGTTATGTCTTCAGCATTCGGTACATTATTGCACAGTTGCACAATTTCGTCGACACTAACATTCCCAGTTGCCTTAGGTTCGCCATCATTAGCTTCAGGCCAGAGTTTATTCCACCCATTTTTAAGATTTGACACTTGAAGATCATCCCATGCAGCAGCAACATTGAAAATTGCATCTTTTATGTTGTACATTTTCCAAAACTCTTTTACAGACATTTCATCATCAATGAAATCAAACTTCCAATAAAAGCTTTCCTATAACGACGTTTCATGTTTTCGATTATGCCCTGGTCCATAGGCTGGATTAGTGGTGTTGTGTTTGCCGGAAGGAAGAGGCATGTTATTTTGCCATCATCACTTCTAATTCCACAAGTGGGATGTGCTGGAGCATTGTCCATTAGCAGCAATGCTCCCTGTGGTAACTGCATTTCAGCCAAGTGAGCTCTAACTTGTGGCACAAACACTTTGTGGAACCAATTGGAAAAAATATCTTGAGATATCCAAGCACTCTTTTGAGCGTAATAGGTAGCAGGCAATGCATTCAAATTAAAATTTTTGAATGCATGAGGTGTTTTTGCTTTTCCAATCACAAGCAGGGGTAACCTGTGATTGCCGGTGGCATTTGCACAAACCATTAAAGTTTTCCGATCTTTTTGGACTTTAAAACCCGAGGCTGATGTCTCCGAAAGTGATGCCAATGTCTTTTGAGCCCGGTTTCGTCGCAATTGTATACTTGTTCCCTAACGAGGTTTAATTTGGCCACTTTCTCTTTAAATTGTTCTCTGTACTCGGCAATAACTGCGCTATTTGCACTAAGTTTTTCACCACTAATGTCTAGTTTCCGAATGCCATGGCGACACTTAAACTTATCGAGCCATCCTATGCTTGCTTTAAAATTAGGATCTCCGTCAAGTTTTTTGTTCATTTCAACTGCCTTGGCCATTATTACGGGGCCTGAAAGTGGTATTCCTTGACTCCGTGCTTGTATAAACCATTGATACATAACAGTGTCCAGTTGGTCATATTTTGCTGATTTCATGGTTTTACGAGTCTTAGGATCTCCATCGATGTTTTGCATTTTTGAAACATGTTGTTTTATTTTTTCAGCATCGCGTTTAATGTCATTCACTGTCGTTCTTCCAACGCCGTAAATGATAGCAATACTAGTGGGAGTTTCACCTTTTTTCAAACGTTTAATAATCTCAATTTTCTGGTTGAGATCTAACACGACCCGTTTACGCTTTTCAGCCATTTCTTAGCTGTTGCACAAAAACAAAAAAGAAAAGAAACAACAACAAAACTTACTGGTGTGAATGTCACTATCGTATGCCGAAACAATTAAGCCACTACGCAACAAATAACGTACAGCACCGAGCACAACAGCTTCTCAGCCACAACTGAAACTAACCACGTGTGCGATAGCTAGGCGGCGGGCCAAGAACGTGACTCATCAATAGAACAATAGTGCGCCACTCCGGCGCCTCCGCCGCAGCAGTAAAGCGAGGATGATTTTTCGCGGCAATCTGGTTACTGTACATAGAGTATGGACTGACAGTTAACAGAGTGACGGTTAACAGAAACTGACGGTTAAAAGAGTGACGATTAATCGAAGTTTCACTGTACTGTTGTAAATGATAAACACTTACCTAGTGATGTAATTGAGATAGTGGAGGAGTATAATGATAAAATAACTTACTGTATGTTGAACAAAATTACTGATGGAGACAGAACTGAAATTACCAATGTAGACGGGTTTTATGAATTAATGGTAGACAAAAATGTAGTTAATTATTGTGTTGATGTAATTAACGAAAGTAGTCATTACAATAATAATAATAATAATAATAGTGTAACGAGTGTGAGTAAGGACGATAATTATTATGTAAAAGTAAGACTCATATACGATGACGGCGGTTGAAATTAAAATAAGTGAATGGACATTTTAAATATTTTAGTTTATGGTTATGACCTTGCTAACTTATGAAATGAAGTGTGGTAAACAGAAAAAATAATGACAAAGATTTGTAAATAAATTTTAGTGAAATTAATTGTGTCTGTATTGTAACAAGTATGGTATGTAAACAATATGTGTATGTAGTAGAAATTGATGTAATAATAATAATAATAATAATATTTTGGCAGACTAAATAAATAACAAGAATAAAATTATGAAGATGATAATAAATGAATTATAATTGTTTTGAAGTAGAGTAATTAAAATAACTTGTGTTTTCAATACTTGATGGGATTAAAATAATTTGAGATGTTTAAATATTTTTGATTAATGTAAAATGCTGTATAAAGAAATTGTGATGATGAATTTAAATTATTTGTATGAGATTTAAACTTGATAGTAAATAGTGAATGAATATAAAGCAGTAAAAGATAGAATTTGGGTGATAATAATGTTTTAAGTAGGGCATTTAAGTCAATCAAGGCCAAGTTTAGTGGTGTTAGAGAGAACAATATTATTGTGAATAAACGTAATGTAGAATTTGAGTATTGATAGTGACACAGTAGCTATGGGGAAAACATGTAGAGTAATGAGTGATATATTGAGGTAATAAAGAAATGGAGATATTTTGTAGATGAAAGTGATGTAATGGGAGAGTAATTAGATGAAGGGGAATTTTGTAAGGGGGGTGGTGTGATGAGGAGCCCTCAACGAAAAGCGTTGTGGCGGGAGGGGAACCAATATGCGCCGGAAAGGGTTACCTAGGGAGGGTCCAGGAACCAAATAAGGGAATGAGCATTGGGTGGGAACACACATCCTGAATACAAAGAGGGTAGAGAGTATTTTGTTATAAGGGTAGAATGATTCGAAATGAATTAGAATAGTAAGTTAGAGGTAGAGAATGGTTGGTAGATGTTTTGATAGATGGGTGTTATACTAGATAAAGAAGTTGTAAGTGAGCGTTAGAGTTATAAAAGGGGTAAGATTATAGGTAAATGCCAAGTTGATAAAGTGAATTATTATGAATAACTGAGAAGCACCCAAACTAATAAATGATGGAAATAAATAATAGAAAATCAGAGTTAAAAATGTAATAATAAATAAAATGTTATGTAAAATAAAGGTTGATAATGAATTTGAATTTTGTGGAAAAGTTAATGGTATAGTAAGTGATAAATAATTGATGATTAATTAATAAAAGTTCAATTGAAATTAAAATGTAATGTTTATAATTTTATATGCAAATTAAAATGTGAATTGTTTATTTTAATGTAATAACAACAATGTTTATTATGATGTAGAATATGGAGATGTTTAACCAAGTTTGAAAAAGATACAAGGAAATAATGTGTTTAGATGTAATTGATTTTGTCATATATAAGAAATTTTAGATGAATTTAATTGTTTTGAAATATTAATCCTAGGAGGAAAGGTATTTGTAATATTGTAATGGGAAATGTTTATTTAAATTCTGATGGGAATCAGGGCAATATGTTTAGTATTTTTGGGATAAGATTTAACGAGAGAAGGGTATGCAGAATGTTAGTATGGAAATTTATAATATGTATCATGTTATGTTATGTATTCATATATATGGTAGAGATTAAGAAAAAACCAGTGCTTCTTAACACAAACCAGCACAGCTAAGGGGAAACAGATCAGTTAGGGGTATAGTATTGTACAAGGCCACTAGTTGATATTTTGATTTGTTGTGTCAGAGTCTGGTGATGCTGTGGCGGCGGTCCTGAGCTGGCCAGCGCGTCAGAGCAGGAGCGTTAAGTACCTGGCTGACTTTATGGTGTTTTGGGATCTCGAGAGAGAAGTCCAGTAAGGTCATTCAGGTGCGGTCACAGTCACTGGACCAAGGGTGAGTTAATTATAATTTTTTTTATATATAAACCATACAGGGGGTTGTGGCGACATATCCTGATTGATCCTTCTAGCAAATATGAGTGTGTCAATGAGAGTTTTTATGCTTCGGCATAAAACCTCTCATTGAGGGGGTATTGTAACGGGACATTTAGGCCTACCCGGGGTAATAAATAAATTTGTGTTTAATTTATATATATTTTGAAATAAAATTTTATGATATAATTTTGGGAGACATAATGGTAAATTTTATTGGGACCAAATTAGAAAAGTGATTGTAAAATATTATTCATGAATTGAAACGACGCAGCAAACCGGCATGTGGATTTGTGTCAAGGTCAACATACAGACGCAAGAAAACAGCTAGATATTATGTAACACCAGGTCAGACCATATTACGTCAGTGCATACGTCACGCTGCTATGCAGGGAGTGTCGGCCAAACCTTATACTGGCGTAGTGATACAACTTTTAGAACAATGAAAGTTTGTAAAACAGCCGCGGCCACTTTACAAAATAGTGCCGTTCGTCTCAGCCCACTCTGAAATAACAACTCGCGCGAGTAACACATATAAGTTCCGGAACTAAAAAATCGTGGGCGCCCTCGCACAAAATGTGAATAACATATATAAAATGTGAATAAAACATTGAAAATGTCAATACAATACTCATAGTATTTTAAAATATAAAATAACTAATATCAATTCAACAAAAAACTTGTAAATTCAGTGAAGTTTAAAACGATCTACATGGTGCGTGTGGGACAATGCGACATCTTCAGAAACAGTTGAACAGCTAAGTAACAAATGAATAAAATAAATTTTTAACAAGGGCTAATCAAAATTACAATGAAATAAACTTTTAAACAAAAATGAGATCTCTAAGGGTATAGGGTAACTGTGTGTGTGTGTGCGTGAGTGAAAGTATGTAGACAAAGAAGGCTGGTTTGTGTTGTTTAAGTTTAGTTTATATTTAATTTCTTGATGTTTTATTTGGAATTTTATACCATGTTTCAATTTTCATTATGTCAGAATAACTATATAACCAATACATATCGTATAATGTGAATTTCATAATAGATAAGAGAGGGGAAGAGGTAGTTTGTCAATGATGAAAATTTAATGATGAAAGAAATAATGTCAATAAAACTCAATTAATGGGAACAAGTAAAGCTTTCTTTATTTCCAACGGCCATAATTCTGTTCTCCTGTGTTCGCCGAAAAGAACCTGACTTGGTAAGTAGCAATTTTTTCATACATAGTTGGCAAACTTTAAAGATGGCGTCTGAAAGAAATAGACGTTAACCAGTGTTTATGTGCAAAATGTGAAAATTAATAATTAAAGTAATAAATTAAAGTAACACTATTTGGTTCAGTAGAACCTACTGTCTTTACAATATTAATAAACATTCATTTATACTCAGGTCGAATAAATTTCGTTAATACTTATTTGACTTTACGAGGTTCAACGCCTCTTGAAAGTTCCTTTATTTATTCTTAATTCTATTTAGTGTCAAGTTATGTTCACTTCTTATAGTCTATAATAATGATATTAGATCACCATACTCCCTTTTATTTATATAATACCGCGATTGCCTGGGATTGTACACTGGCAATCGTGTACGCACTGCACTTTTTCTTTCTTATTTCATTTAATTCACTTTATAAATGTCTTTTAGACATTTGATTCGTATCGGTACTGAATCAGACGTTTACTATCCGCACAGGTTAGGTAAAAATTACTTTTATTTCGTCGAGAACTCTCGTCGTGTTTCTTCAGTTGATCATACAATAAGAATGATGCTTAACTTGGCGTCTCTTTTTTCGTCAAGCCTCGCTACAGGTAATTTGATTGGTTCTAATTTCGATGACACCTCACTGACAGCTTCCTTCGGCGTGTGTCTTTGGTTTTGAGAGTACGAAAATATTTCCATCAATTTACACAAATATTTAAAAAGGCATTTAACTTTCTTATGGTACTTGGGAGTTCTAATTGACTCATCTCAATCGTTTTTAATTGTTCTCTAGATCAATTAGATACCCCTCAAGCCATAATTCTGTTAATGTTTGACACTTTTTTAATTTCACCACTCAGGCCTATTACATTTTTCAATTAAAACTACCTTACTTTCTATTATTTACAATTCAATTTCACAATTAGGTCTATTGATGATTATTCAGTCTCTTTCTGTCCTTTAATCATATTATAAACCAGTTATCTATGATAACAACTCTAAAATCGAGCATAAACCCTGCTGTACAGGTAGCATAATGGTTTGGATTTACCTGATATTATTTGTTGAAGGTATTTTAAGAATCAGTTACACTTCACTTCTATTCTTAAAGGTCCCCTCCAACTTCTGGTTATCATGGGCTGACTTAATCAATACCCCTTCTTGTGTATTTTGGTTAATGACATATTCAGTGTTTGGCACCTAGGTCTTAAAATTTATCCTGCTCTAATCTTGTAATACATTGTTTAAAACTGGTTAAACTTCAGTCATTTGTTGGTGTCTTTGTCTAGTTTATTATTTTACTATTATTGGTTTAGTCTGATACCCTGTATAACTTCAACATTTAGTATCAGACTCTAAGCTCCTTTAGGCCTATTGCCACACAAGTTAGTTTTAACAGTAGTCTGTTCATTACTATTTGATTACATTTGAATATTGGTGTTGGTTTATTTAGATTAACTGTAACAACTTTTAGTTGTTACCTTGGGTGGTTTTGACATAATTATTCTCTGAATTATATTCCTTTGGTACACCTATAGTTAAAACACTATATGGTTTTACAATTGTTCTCTTAACTCTTATTTATTTTTTTAAATTGAGTGATCATTCTCCTTTACAAAATAGTGATAGTAATTATAAAGGTGTTACCATCATTTGATTGGTAATAGTATATCACCTTGCTTTGTTAATACAATAAAACATCTTGCATCTGGTGTCAAGATACCATATGTCTATTTTCTATTGTCTTGTGATAAATTTAATCTAATTATAATTGGTTTACCTTATATAAGTGAAATAGAACCTTGCTGGTTCTATTGACACTAATTTCTCCTCTCCTTTATCTCATATTGTTACAGTTTTAGTAAGATTTGTTAGGTAATATCAAAATGTCTAACTTATTGTTTGTACTTATACTAATTACAATACAATTCTACTGGTTCTATACATTGATTCTGTGTTGGTAACACCCCTTTAACATTTAGGTTCATTACCCTCCAACAGAAATTGGATTATTAGGCATTTAGTTACTTAACTCTCCTGTTTTAGGTGCATAATTCACATATAGTGAGGTTAAGGCTCCTATCATGGTTTGGCAACAATGTGTTTGTTTTATACTGATTTCAATGTCTTTTCATTTCACATTATCATATGATTACTAATGTTATTTATGATTTTAGGTTTATTATACACCCTTTTGTCTCTATTACCCATTTTAAACAGTATTTATAAACATCATTCGATGAGTAATATCCCTACATTTGCTTTAGTTACAAGGCTGGTCTATTTGATTCATGTTTGTTATTCTTCCAGATACACAGTTAATTTATACCTTTACTAATTTTATTTCACTCTCCTGACCTTTGTTCATTGTCTCATTTAATTACTTTATAAGCTTTCTTTGTCGGCATAGTTATTTACATTAGTTCATCAGGCATCATTATTACTCTGTCCTTTACTCTGGGCTTCCTTGTCATGATCCATTCATCTTGTCTTGTCGAGTAGGGCATATCTTATTCTTCATTCTGTTTTTGTATCCAGTTGGGCTTTGTTGTGTTCTTCTTTACTCCTTTTATAGTTTCTTCTCTCCGTCATTGGTTTTCACATTTTCACCTAATCTATTGGGTTAATTGTCAGTTAATTACATTTCGTCTAAGTCATTGTCATTATTTCTTTGATCATCTTCATCAGTGTGTTAAAGATGTATTCTTTATTTATCCAAGTCACCTTCTACTTGTCTTGGTTATTAACATTAAAGTTGTATGTAGCATTCTTTACGATTTGTTATTGTTGGATTATTGGTTGTTTGGGACCCTGGTGGTCGTGATATTATGTAAAATTACGATGTTCAATTTAATTACCATCGTAATCGCTTAATTCGTGTAATTACTACGCTCTTAAAATCGCACTGAATTCGCACTGCACGTCCTTTTCACGCCGTTTTCTCACTACACATGTGTATTAATTTTATACATATTTAGGAGTCTTTGAATTTTTTCTACCATTTATGGTTTTCTTATAATTAAATAAAAACTATAATTTGACACCTATTTAGGGTGAGATTGCAAACTTTCATGCTCGAACTGGCCTCACTCACACACATTATTTACTACTGTACACACTCTCAGTGATAATCGTGTGATCGTGCAGGTCGGTTCCTGCATGTCTATATGCCGTATTTTTAACATCAACTCAGCTTTCAATCTCAGACCTGCTTATTTATTAAATATTTATTAATTTAATTTAAATATTTATATAATCTATTACATGCACAGTATGATTGTACTGTCGCACTATATATATATATATATTGTAATCTAACAGTATTTTTAAACTGAATTTATTTTACTCATAAACTGTGTAAGGACTACAACTGCCCTGTGTACATTTGTATTTGTACATAAGAAAAGTAATGTTTAAGGAATTAGTAAGCACAAAACATCATAAACGTTGTATATTAAAGTTACACTTTAATTTTTGTAAAATTACAATGATTCTTTTGATATGTGTTTCAATAGATTGGTTTCTCAGCATGCGATGCAGTCACTAGTCTCAAATTAGTTGATGCTGGAGTACCGAAGGAGAAGTTTGCGATGATGGCTGTACCTCTTGTACCGTTACAGATAATTCTGCCACTGGCATTAAGTAAATACACAGTTGGAAGTAGGCCAATGGATGTTTACATTAAAGCAATTCCATATAGGTGAGAGTGATTGGCCAAAAATATGTTTAAATTGAGCTGCTCATGTGTATGAACCAAGTATCATTCATATGGCTGTATGAAAGAAAACTGCCTCCAGTAAAGAAATTGTTTATTCTCATGTGTGTGTGTGTGTGTGTGTCACACTTATTTGTGTTTATGTTTGGAAGTTTGGCTTAGTACTAGATGTGTAACTTCTACATCAAAAATTGTTTCAAAATTCCCTTCACATTTAAATATATACTGTACTAATGATCTTATAATTTATTGCAGTAATAGAGTGTTGTTAATATTTGTTGAATCATTTTTTTTCATAAATATGTTCCCTCTTTAATGCTAAGGTCAACATTTCTTTTCAGGCAACTGTCACAATCAGTGTTAACATTAATATTATGACCACTGCGATGCCTCGGTAAAGTTATGAAGTCATGTTTTATTTCAGATATATCTGTCTTTTCAGTACATACACAGATATAAAAAGTATCGAGTTGATACTTGAGTCTTAAATTCACACAGAAATGAAAGTAAATTATTGAAAATGAAGATTCAGTATCTTTGAAGTATTGTTTTGTAATTTTGCAGCTGTTCTCATTATGTGTCAAATCTGCAACATTTTCAGACATTGACTGTCATCAGTTTTAATGAAATTCACAGATTGGTAATCCCACATGCAGTGATTTTAAACAAAAATTTGTTCAGATAGTTCAGTCACATACTATCTGGCATAGTTTATTTTATTTGTGGCTGAAAATTTGAAAAGTTGTATAAAAATACCAGCACCATACAAAGTATAAATTATGGTTTGATATTCTAAATTAAAGAATTTCTGTTCATCAACAAATAAAATGAAAAGTGGCTTATGGGATTAATATAATGGAGCAAGTGGACTCTCTGAATAAATTCTATTCTTTGTGTTACTCTATGCTACTATTGGTAAACCAGATTTGCTGCTGTTGCAAACTGGTTTTTAATATCAATTAGAAGTCTACAAGGCCTGTTTTAAGAATTTAAATATGATGGATTTACATACCTAGTAGGAGCAAGATGCAATCAAGATACCCTCAGAAGTTACTTTTCTCAAGATTCACTGTCTACTGCAATTTCACAGCGAATAAAGTCACTGTCAGGACAAGGGAAATATAATAAAAACAAGAAATTAGAGAATTAATTATTGCCGTATTTGAAGAGCTGACATAACAGAAAATCTCAGAAATTGAAACACTAGAGGATTTAAGCAACAGAGAGGAAAAATATTGCAGACATATAATCTGTAAAAATGTATAGGCTAAACGAATTTTTATGGTATTGTGGATTGAAAGCAGGGAAAAAGAAGAAAGAAAAAGACTTGTGCAATTGCTAGTTGGTTCTATATCATGTAGAGTTAGTGATATGTTAAAAAATATGGTTCAGCAAGAAATTTCTGGGTAATAAATTTTATAACAAAAATTTCTTGCAGATTGCTTATGAAACCTACGCATGATTTGTTACAAACATGATAAAAATGGAAGAAGAGTTTTTATTTTTTCACAGAGACAATTTAAATAAAGACCCGGGTGTTATGAAAACTTTATGAAAACATTTTAAGTGGAATTCAAGGAGTAGATGGTAGATAGGAGGTAGTCATTACTTTGTATGTAAGGACAAGGACCTTTATAAGAATGAAAGTAGTAAACAAGAGACGTACCAAAAGAAAAAAATCAGATAAACCAAGGCTGGAGATGGTTAAAAGATTAATAATAATAATTAATAACCAACATACAATTAGTGAGTACCCAACAGACTTATAAAACACTTTATTTTTTATTTATTATGGAATACAGTAGTCCCGATAATCTGAAACCCATATTCAGTGAAAAAAAGGTTTTGGAAAAGGAAAAACGCACCTTATAACAAAAAACCTGACTGTACGTTTTACAGACTAATAATAAAACAGTTCAAAATCAATGTGTAAATTAGTGTATACACAGTTATACACTTTTGTCTCAATTACTGTATTAATCTTAGAGCTATTATTTTTTTAAAAAGTCTGTTATATTTTTCTGGCGAAATGACAAATACCTGCAAGGTGATGCGATATTGTGCCAGGGTCTTAAAAATATGTGATGTCTCCTGGAGTAGTGGCAGCATGCTACTATATGTAGTGTAGGGCCTGATCACAGGCGGCCATGGCGTCCACATGAGAAACTGACGACTGCTCAGTGGTGCAGTCTGCTTCATTGTCACTCTGCTCAGAGTTATTGCCAGACTGTTGAGTCACGATTTTTATGATTTCTTGGTCTGTAAACACTTCGTTATCCTCTAACATCCACTCATCATTAACATTTGCTTCTTCACAACTGGGAATGTGTTGTACAAGCTCAAGAACATTGTTTCTTTGGTTTTCCTGATCGGTGATGTATAGCTGAGACTAGGCCAAAGTTTTTGCCAAGATTTTTCTTAAAAGTTGTTGATTCAAATGATCTCATGACTCCACCATCCAGTAAATAACACCCTTAATGGTCACTTCAGTTATAGAAGAAGAGAATTATCTTCGTCTTCAATAAGTGTTCTAAGGAGCATTTTCTTGTATAAGAGTTTAACGTTTTGCAACAGATTTTGGTCCATTGGCTGTAGTAAAGGAGTGAGATTTGCCTTTATGTCACCACAGACTAACTCCCCATCAGAAGGATGCAAGTAGCATTGTCAAAAACGAATAGTACCCGTGGTGGCAAGACTTTGTTTCACAGAAGCACTTTACTGCAGGAACAAATTGTGTTTCAAACCACTCCTTAAAAAGTGTTGCATTCATCCGTGGTTTTCTCTGGCTCCTGTAGAACACTGGGAGAGACTTTATGTTTATGTTTCTGAAGGCCCTTGGTTTTGTTGACTTGCCAAAAGCATAAGGAGTAATTTATGTGTCCCCACAGCATTACTGCACTCCAAAACAGTTAAACGCTTGTTGCTCATTTTGAAGCCAGGTGCACTTTCTTCTTTTTTGGATGCTAGGCTTTTCTTTGGAAGTGCCCTAAAATTTAGGCCAGTCTCATCGGCAATTGTACACTTCCTGGGCAAATAGTTTCCTGCAGCAACCGTGTCAGCAAATTCACTTACATACTTTGCCGCTGTAGCATAATCAGCAGATAATTGTTCACCCGTAATGGATAATTCATATATGCCATGCCTTTTTTTCCATTGATGTAGTATCTTGTGCTAGCATTGAATGACACATCCCTATTCATTAGCTTATTAAGGTGAAGTGCCCTTTCCTTGATAAGTAGCTCACTTAGCAGAGTACCTTTTTCTCGCTCCTGGGAAAACCATAGAAAAGTGCCTCGTTGAGGTTGTTAAATTCTGAAACTTTTGAGGTCTGGCATTTTTCAATACAGTCAGCTGAAGATGATGCACAAAACTGCTCGATCTTAGTGCAGTTTTTCTTCCACCCCATAATGATTGCTGTTCCAATGCCAAAATTTAGCATCTAATTTCGATGGACTTTCCCCATTATCCAATTGTCTTAAATCTTCTAGTTTGACTTTTCACGAATACGAAGTATGTTTTCGTTTAGAAGCCATTTATATGCTTCTTAGAACTCTCCAAGCAATTAAACCAATGAAGACAGTACAAAGCTCACACTAAAAACTGCAGAATGCTCACTTGAGTAGTGAACAATAACTGCGTGCTTTTAGACTGCTAGTTCCGGCGCCATCATCTGCCACTACCCCACCCATCCATAGTCACCAACCAAGGTTACCTGTGCTTAAGATCTCACTCTACACTGCACAAATAACTGACATGGGTCATTCCATGTTAATTCAACCAGGCCATCTCACCCACTGTCTCAGATTTTGATGAAACTTGGCGTATTTGTTCTCCCTACAGAGATAAGTAACCACACCAAATTTTAACCCCCTATCTCTCTCCGTTTTCATTGTATAGGCTTTCAAAGTTTTGAAATTTTTGTGTTTTTAACAATCGGATGTTGTGAAACGAGACTTGCTAACCTTTTGAAAATAATTTGTAACTTTTTTATTTATCATCCGATCTTTGTGAAATTTTGTAGTTATATACTCTAAAGTATAAGGATTCTAGAAAAAAATACACAACACCTTCAATTACTTACTGTAGGTAATGGTTACTTATCTCTGTAGGGAGAACAAATAAGCCAGGTTTCATCAAAATCTGAGATGGTGGGTGAGAAAATGATTTTTCTTTGGTTGAACTGATATGGAATGACCCACATGTGTATACGTTTGATTTACATTTTGTGCGTATTTTAAGAGCAATTCTGGTAACTGTAAACATTTGCTAATCTGAAGAGGCCGCAGTCTCAATTATATTTTGGATTAGTGGGACACCACTCTAATAACATAATGTTACATAATGTTATTATTATTACTTGTGGAAAAAACAAATTATAGTGTATAGAAATTAGACCCTACCAATAAACAACTTATTTGTGACAAACAGAATTATCACTGTTGCACACCACTATAGAAAAATTATATTCGATTAGCACTTTCAAGCTTCTCAGCTCATTGGAATAATTTTTCTATAGTGGTGTGCAACAGTGATAATTCTGTTTGTGATTATAACCACTAACACAACTTTCTTAATTAAACTTATTTGTGCATATGTTACATACAGAATTACAAAAGTCAAAGATTTTCAAAGCAAAGCAGCTAATAAAGTAAGTTTTCGTATTGTCAGGTAAAAAAAAGAAAACAAATTACAAATTGTAAAGCTTTTTATAATTGTATTTTATGTTTGTGTATTTTACATAATATATTTGTAATTATAATATGTTAACTGATTAGTTCTTTTTCCACTCATCAGTATAAATTTTAAATATAATTTTGTTGTGGTGTCGCCTGATTTTCTTAAATTCTTATATTCTTAAACAGATAATGCTGAATAAAAGATTGGTTTGTTCAAGAGTGTCTCAAGTGTTCATATAGAAGTTTTAAACGTATAGCTTTTTTAGCTGATTCTTATTAATATCATTTTGCTGATATTCAAATTACTATTGTTGTATTAAACAGTATTTACTATTTTATTGAAAATAGTAAAATAAATAAATAGTAGCCGATAAGAACAAACACATTTATAACAATACAAGTATGTCAAGAGTGATGAGACCAATATGGAATGTTGACAACTGTATACAACACTTGAACAGTAGTGGGGTGGGGAAACGTGTGTGGCCCCTGCTATGTAGTCCAGATACAATGGGCTTGCTAAGACTGTAGTCTCCCCCACTGCAGCTGTAAAGAGCTACCACTGAGGAGATATACAAATGTGAAATATGTACTTAAGTAGTTACTTACATAAATTAGCTTAGAAGCATTTGTCCAGTTGACTGTGTTCATAAGTTAGTCTTTATTTTATAGATGATACATGCAAAAACTACATACCATCCATTAGAGATATCAGGTGTAACAAGCAGTTAGTTGTTTTATAATGCACATTGTGAAATCACTACATTTCCATTCACTGACATGACTGCATCATGTTTCAGGTTAGCCTTTAATTTTGTTGCGGTTGGTTTTGTTTGGGTAACACCATACATTATCCAAGGGTCAGCTATACCAGTGTACTATTATGTGATACTGGTTCTTACATACTGTCTTCATCAGGTTAGTACAATTTCATTTAAGAATATTAGAGTGTTAAATATATTTTTAAAACAATCTTGAAAGACTAAGAGCTACTTTCCATTGACCCAATACTTTAGCAGTTCTGGATCATAAAATGTTAAACTAAAATATTGTAATAATAATGATAATAGAAAGTATGCCATTTCTCTATATGAAATATTATACAGGGCGATTCAAAATTGAACAGTTGTACTTTGGGAGCTAATTCACATCATTAATGTAAATAAAAAGTTCCTATAAACATACGGTGTTATTTTGTTAATTACATTAATTATTTAATTAATAAACAATAAATGTGTATAATAAATTTTTGTTTGTTTACTTTAATTGTTTATGTCCCGTGTTTGGGAGCCAATGTTATACGGTAAATAATAATAGGTAATTAATTAATTTGTTAATTAGTACAAGTCACATCTGTAAAAGGTAAACCTCACGTATTGGTATTAACAATGAAGTTAACAAGACATAGCTTTGGCGTTATAACATTCTTGTGATCATAATCATCATAGGGCAATAGTAATAATGAACGCTTAAGCACATCTGGATTAGAATAACAACTTATCGTTTATTAAACAATTCTTAAATTACAATTATAGCTAACATTTTGTCGTTCCTGAAATAAAATCACAAATACAACATATATGACATATAATGACAATATCATTACTAGCCTACAACTGCAAACATATATGAATTAATTATTACATTCAACAAATGTTATATCTATAATGCGTTCATAGTTCCAGATGGCAATATCTATTCATAACTTTTAATTTATGGTTCATGATTATCTTGAAATTTACGTTCGTAATTATCTCAAGGAGTGGTGTCTTTGTGAGAAACAGGTTCAGTAGTAGTGATTATCAATATATAAATATTTTATATTACTTGGTGTGAGTTATCCATTTCATTTGCCTGCAACGTCCCGTGGTTCCCGGTGTCCAACGACGTGGTCGTAACTTCGCATGTTGTTTACAGATGATATTCACTTTCACAAAAACACTACTAAACTTCCGTGTAGGCGTACCGCTGGTTTTACTGATGTGATTGTTCGTGTAAGTGTATATATCAAGTATCGATTTCCTGTGTGAAGATCATGTGTGTCCGTTTATTTGTCTGGGTGAGATCATCTTTGCTATAATGAGTATGTGCTTCGAGCCACAATGTGAATTGACTACAAGTGTTCGATGCAAGAGTTCGAAAACATTATAGTTACAGTTATACTTTGTATTGCGAGTGAATGTTTATGTTAGTGAACTCGAATTATATTTATGAGTGATTCGAAATGTCTGTCGAGTGTTACATCACTATAATCGCTGATTGACGCGCACTGACCTTAACTGTCACTTGTATTATGGTCATTTATCATCGTTACTAACACTGATCAACGTTCTAAGATAATTTGAAATAGTCTGAGTATCACATTTATGTAACCGTTCACTTTTGAAATCGACAAGCAAAATTTTACAGAGTTACCAACTTACTCTTCGATAATAATAACACTGATTGATCAACTGGGCGTGTCCGCACGTCCAAAATAATTGAGTAAAATTTTAAGTTTGACTGACTGACCTTGTCCGCGTGGCAAGTAGGTAGTTTTATTAACTCCTCCCCTACCAGATTTCCTCGTCAGATTCCTTCCACAACTTCGTCCTGCTCATCATTGGTCAGACTACCCGATTTCTTTGAAGAATCTACCCACCATCTAGATTTCTCCTTGTGAATCTCTTCTGATTTGCTTCTGTCTTTCGTTGCTATGGGAACTCTCCCCAAGACTCGGTTCCTAGCTGAATTCTGTCTTCTGATAGGTCGTCTAACATCCCCGGTATATACGCCGGTGTCATTATTCTGTGTTCTAAGAAAAGTTGTCATCCTCGCCTGTCAGTCATCTTCTTTGTTCGACTCTTGTCCTAGCTTCGTCTCGCTAATAGATGTCTTGTCACCCCAAGATTTCTATGTTGCTGGCGTAACGAACCATTGCATTGTTTACTTAACCTTCCCCTTTCGTACCAATTAATAATTCTTTGACAGATGTCTTCTAGTAAAGTTTCTCTAGCTCTCTCCTCGTAAATCGTATATGTCTCCTAAATGAGCAGTCCTGCTGTGTTACATTGCCGTCTACTATTCACCTTCGTATCTGCTTTGTTGTTCCAGTGAGTTAAACTGTCGTAAACCCTTTGTGTCTGAGTATGTTTTGTCATTTCACGTAGGGTGTGATGTAACACATGTGTCATTCGCCTCGTTTCGTCGTAGCTGTGTGAATGGAGTAGTGACTGCTTTGTTCTTATGTTATGAAGCAATAACTCCACGTCAACTCTCTTCTGTTGTTTCAACATTCTGATCAATTGTCTCAACTGAACGAAGTCGTCGCCTTTCAGCCCTTTCGTACACCAGTATTATTTGGCTGTCAGTTGATGCTCACCCCTTATTTATTGCTTTACTCGCCAGAAATTAACTGCCTTGACGTGTCCCTGACGTTTGAGAAATTTTCAAAATTTTTTTTCGCTATGAACATTGAGAAACTACAACTTAATAGTCAAATAATTATTTGAAAATAATATACAACCTTTGCAACTCTTACCTTGTTCGGGTCCCAGGTCCTTCGTACGAATTCGTGAAGAATAAGCGTGACTTAGGTTAACACTCTTCAATAAATCATACTCTCAATTATATTCAGAAATAGATGTATTTATTTACTCATTATGTGACATTGAATTTTATTATTATATTCTTTCATTTACTATCAAAAAATAACCTTGATCTCTGTTACCATTTTCAAAAAAAACAAAACGTATGTCAACCAAACATAGTAGTTCGTTTATACTGTGAATATTCATTAATTTTAAATTGTCTTTATCTCGGAGTTAATTTCCAAATAACAGAAATAAATTCTACATATTCTCTAAAATTATTCTTTACAAAAAATATAAGATTCTTAAATTATTTGTTTAAATTCTAATTGAGGTGACCCAGCAATGCCCACACACAACTCTCATTCCATTCTACCCCCCCATTTATTTATTTTTTGGCAATCATTAAAATGTTTTACATAAATACTTTTACTTGTATAGCGGCGTCTCCTCTGACCTCGTGGCGCGTCCCGCACAGATTCCCCTTTTAGATGTCCGAAAGTTGTCTTTTTCAATTTACCACATTTTATTTTCTGTTCGCTCACTTCACTTCATATTCTGATTTACTGTTGCACTTTTTTAGATATCTGTTCCGGGTTCTTACTGGTGAGGTCGGCCGACCTTGAAAAAAAACTTTTAGTATTTTTTTAAACAGACCGCACGCGGCCTGTAGGTGAGATTAACTGGGCAGAACGCTACCAAAATTTGTCCCACAAGAAATTATGCATTGGGGAAATTACAATGCCTTATATGTTAAAGTCTTCGTCACTGTTCATTTAATACGTGTCATTTACGTGTGTCAGGCGTTGATGAAATTACACTGCCACTGGTTACGTCACGCGAATGGGCGTGACTTATCCATACTTCCTCCAGCTCGGACTGTATGTCGAACAAAACCTTCGTCTTTGAGCCATTTTCGGCAGCGTCGGTGGAACTGCTTGGCGTCCCGTCCACGCGCCTGGTTGTTGTTGCGCGTTGGCATGCTCAACACAGCCCTCAAGTTCTGCGAATTCAGTTGCGTTGGCGAACACACGCTGCATTCCATTGTCTCGGCTACGTTAAAAATTCTACATCACTGTTCTTTGTTTGACAACGCTTTTATTTAACATGTGGCTGGCCACACAAGTGGGAAACAAAATTATGATTTTTAATAAAACAAAACCCTCTCCCTTTAGCCCCGTTACAATACCCCCCCCCCAATGAGAGATCTTCTGCTGAAACAGAAGAAATCTCATTGCTAAACCCCTAAGAGGATCGGTGAGGATATGGTGCCAACAACCCCCCAATAACAGTATAAATGAACTACTATGTTTGGTTGACATACGTTTTGTTTTTTTTGAAAATGGTAACAGAGATCAAGGTTATTTTTTGATAGTAAATGAAAGAATATAATAATAAAATCAATGTCACATAATGAGTAAATAAATACATCTATTTCTGAATATAATTGAGAGTATGATTTATTGAAGAGTGTTAACCTAAGTCACGCTTATTCTTCCCGAATTCGTGCGAAGGACCTGGGACCCGAACAAGGTAAGAGTTGCAAAGATTGTATATTATTTTCAAATAATTATTGGGCTATTAATTAGTAGTTTCTCAATGGCGCCACGAACAGTGACAAGTTTATAAAAATCAATTTTAATAAACCGCACCTAAATATGAACATAAGCGTGAGTTAGGAATACGTAAAAAATACGAAAAATTAGGTTATATGTAGCCCCGTTACAACATATATCTGTAAATGCTTCATTTTCAAGTTACAGCGAGTGAACTGTTTTGCCCTTATTATGACATTTGTGATGATTGGTTACAAATTGTAAACAGGATGAAAATCAAATGCTAAAACCAATAATTAAAAACAACAATTAAAAAATTATCATTTTTTAAAAATTCGAAAGCAAATTTAAATATTAATTGATGACTCGTTGGGCACTTGGTGAAACATATTAATACAAAGGTTTTGTAAAATATATAAAAACACTTGGTAAGTTTCACAAATTTTTTAATTAACTCTGACAGCTGTTTCGACTAACTTAAGCCATTGTCAAAGAGCGAGTGAATGAAATTACTGAACACAGGATGTTAGAGTAGTGTAGGTGGTAAACATCTGTTTAGGGCGTATCTGGAACATCTGTGTTGTGATGGCGAGGGGTGGGGAGTGTGTACATGAGACAAGGGAAGGTCTGGTGTCTTTAAAAACTATTGTATTTAGTTTTTAAAGACACCAGACCTTCCCTTGTCTCATGTACACACTCCCCACCCCTCGCCATCACAACACAGATGTTCCAGATACGCCCTAAACAGATGTTTACCACCTACACTACTCTAACATCCTGTGTTCAGTACTTTCATTCACTCGCTCTTTGACAATGGCTTAAGTTAGTTGAAACAGCTGTCAGAGTTAATTAAAAAATTTGTGAAACTTACCAAGTGTTTTTATATATTTTACAAAACCTTTGCAAATTTAAATTATTCGAGATTTGTTTTTCTTAAGTTGGCAACAACAGCAAATCGACAATTAAGTTTTACTCATATTTGAATAAACTTGTTAGTGTCAAAACGTAGACACCACATATTTATATACAATTTGAAGAGTTAATTTTAGTTTTTGTATTTTAGTTTAAGTGAATAAAAATACATATATCCACACAACACCAAATCGTAAAAAGTTTTGTCGTAGAGAAACAGGTATGCTCAAACAATACAAAGTTGAACACAATGTGAGTAAATGCTGGTTGAGAACAATTTATGTGAAATCCATAATGGGAGAAGAAATGCTATACAGTTATCTCCGACTACAAGCACAAGAAGATTGTCACTTCATTTAAATGTTTTGAAGTCAAACATGTGGCGGACATTATGGGAACAACAACTCTACCCATTTCATATAACCTGACTGCAAGACTTATTAATATCATATCATAATAAAAGGAAAAAAGGTTGATGACAGTTAATTAGAAAATGCAGACAAAATCCTAATTTCCTCAGTCAAATTGTGGTTACTGAAAAATAATTGTGCTTCACAGGAAATGGAATTATCAGTTTTTGAAACTCCCACAAATGGGAGGAAGAAAGTCCTCGTGAGACGACAATGAGGCATTTCCAACATACTTTTTTGTTTTAATGTGTGGCATGGTCTTCTTAGCGAGAATTTAATTGGTCCTTTGTTCTTACTATGAAGACTTAACAGGTGAAGAGGACTTAGGTTTCTTCCAAACAGATCTGACTGAACTTGTGGAAGATATTCCTATTGAAGATAGACTGCACGATGGTGGACCAACTCACTTTTCTCATGATGAAAGAGACTATTTATATAGCACATATGGTAGGCGATGGATTGTTTGAAAGAGATGTGTAAAATGACTACTATGATCTCCTGATGTGATGCCATTAAAATTTTTTGTTTGGGGTTGGATGACATTAATTTAATGTATACATTTTACCATCCAAGAAGACATAAGGAATTGCATCACAGAAACAGCAGAAACTGTTAAAAATTATTCTGTGCCTAATGCTTGTTAGGTTTTCTAGTTGTACCTTATTTCTTATACTTAGTTAAAAATCAGATGTTATTGTGAAAGTGGGAGAAAGGAATTTAATTTTTTTTAATGAATGTAGTGCTCCTACATTTTGGTTGCATGATGTTCACAGTCAAGCTGCAGTTACTATAGTCAACTTGAGCCTGACGACATGGATTTCTTAAAGGTTTTAATAAGTTGACCCAAGTTATTAAAGTATCTTAAATTGTTGACCCAGGTTGGATAACTGGATTGTTGTTGTCATTCTTAATGTATTTTTTTTTAGTAAGTGCCATGTGTTTAAGTGACTACATACTATAAACATGATTTGTTTATATGATTTTAAAAGAATTTTTTATGCTTTGAACCCATAGATTAACTAGTGCCAGTTTGTTGTGTGTCTGTCTGTTGTTTGTACTTAGAGGTTAATATAGTAGTATAGTAGTTAAAATTAAATTATAATAAACAAATGGTATTCTAGAAGAAAACCCTTTAAGAGAAGGATAGTATAATTTAAAATGTTCATAATAAACACAGAGGATATATAATATATTCACGTGCTTGAACAAAGTATTGTCACAGTAAATATTTTATTATGGAAATAAAAAAAAAAAAAACACAAATGTAGTCTTGTTAGTGTTTCAATCAATAGATAGAAATCTGTATGTTTATTTTTTCCAGATTACACTGTACTCAATGTTTGTATCTGTGATGGCATTTTTTGCACGTGTAAGCGATCCTGCTGTAGGTGGGACGTACATGACATTGTTAAATACATTAGCTAATTTGGGAGGTCAGTGGCCATCAACTTTGGCACTTTGGTTAATAGACTTTCTCACATGGAAAAGTTGTTCCACTAATGATGACAACACATGTTCATCACCTCAGCTTGTGAAGGTAAGTTCATTATTAGGCTAGAAGATACAGAATAATTTTTATATGTTTGTGAAAACGTTATAACACTATTTACAATTAATTAATAAATATAAAATTACCTATTAGGTCTATTGGTACATACATACATAATTGAATGCTATATGTCTAGAGAGCACATGGGTTGGTTAACAATCTCCTTCTGTTTCTTCAAGTATTATCTCAAGACTTTGCATTCCCATACATCCAGTGTATTTTGTTCTGCTTCCATAATATAACAAAGTTCTCACATATATAGTTTTTGTTATCACTCAAACAAAACAGTTTGATAAGCAGTGTCTCTTAACCTCACATGTATCAGAATATATGCTGCATATGTTATCCATTTTTTATAGCATTGATCACGATGTATGCTGTACATGTTGTGCCCAATTGGTTAGTTAATAAATATGTTTTTACTGTAACCTGGTATGCTTAGGCCATTTAATATGTAGTAGCTGATTTTTTTGTAGTAGCTGATATGTAGTTGTTGATTGATTTTTGTGTTTAATTTTCATACATGTGTAGAAGGGGGAAAGTGGTTGGGTATGGTAAGAAGAAAAGGGGTTGTGACATGATTGCCAGTCTATCCACCACGTGTGTTGTATAAACCACAAAAGAAAACATGTGTATTTGTGAACTCATAAAATTAAAATAGTATGATTACAAAATTCGAAGCTTACACAAATTAAAGCTTATTCTTTTCTGTATTTGTGATGTAGTTCTATAATATTTAAAGTAAGTCTGCAGGAAGGATGAAAGGTTACACCTAAACTGATCCTTTTTTTATCTTTTTGTTATTCGTTATTACAAATTCTACTTACCTTAAATTTTGTAATTCAGTATATATGAAAAAAGAGCACTGAATGTTAAAAACTGACATTTTTGTATCATTTAAGCTTAAAAAAAAGGAATTTGGGTGACCAGTTACAAAATAGCAGCTGTCTGAAAACGTTTTGAGATTTCATTTGTTGGTAAACATACAAAAATATTTTTCCCTATAGTACTATTATGAAATGTATATAGTTTTTTTAAATTGAAATAATGACAGGCTGGAACGGGGTTGTCACAGAAAAAAAATTATTTAAAATAGTGAGTAATCCAACCATCTAAAGAGACAGTATACATCAGTTAAGGAAAGTGGAAGATGAGGTGGAATAATGAGGGTGGGGAAGGATTGGAGAAATATCAGTAGGGGAATTTTAGGGTAATATCAGTAGAGACTGAAGATTATTATTCATGTGATGGTTTTATTGATTTTGCATTTCATAGACTTTTTTACTGTCAACACAGCATGTAAAGAACATGTAAAGAAACTGGCTAGGACTCAAGGGGTTAATGCGCTGTAAATTAATGATGATGTGCAGTCAGCCATTATGCGTCTATCCTACATAAAACAGATGAGTGGATATGATGTGCCTGTATGCCATACTCTCAGCAACGACATAGCTTCACTCCAAATATTTAAAATAATATCTAAAGTTCTATAATCATTATTTTTTAAAAGTAAATTCTGAACTTGCTTAACCTACCTAACTGGAGGGCATAATTACTTGGATACCAGAAATCTAAGATAAGAGAAACTTGACATTACACAACAGTATATTCGTATGAAACCACAAAAAAAACTCAGAATTAATGGACATAATTTAGAAAAGATTATTTGTGGGTGGTTTTTTAACATTTTACATGTGGCGAACATATGTGTGACAAATGTGTGTACCCACTATTCTTGCAGTTTGTGATAGGCTCTCTCCATGTAGAGATCACTTTGATCAGCACATCGCATTGTCAGTCAGTAGCAGAGTTGACATTCTGTGTTTGTGTGTTAAAAAGTGTATGTTTGATGGTAGTGTAGTTCGTAATGTTTTTTTTGTACAGTGATTTTTATTATATAATAATGGAAGATGAATTATCTGGACCTTCTCAGCAAAAATAGTGTTTGTTAGATCGAGAATCTGTAGATTTATAAAAACTAACTCCCAGTGAATTGGACAGAATCATGTTTGACAGTGATGAAGAAGGTAAAATTTCTGAAAATGAAGAGGTCATTTGTGAAGGATTTATTTGTAGTGTCTCCAAATTGGACATTGAAGTCCAATCTGAAGTGACCAATATTTGATGTACTATGGTAAACCATAGTGTAATAATAAGTGATAGTGTAATTAATTGTGTGGACAATAATATGAATAGCATCGATAGTCCTTCAGTTATGTTGGTAGAAGATCCAGATAATTTGAAAAGCCTACAGTTTACAAAAAGAAATGAAATTTTTTTACCAGTTCCTGGAATAAAGACATGTACTTTTACTGCAGTGTTCTGTTAGATGATGAGTTTGTAAACAACATTTGTGAAATAACGAATTATTATGTCAAAGACAAATTTGCTTCTTCACAAAAAAAGAAACATTCTAGAATTAATTAATACGCCAAAAGATCTTCTGGTAAATGAATTGAAAATGTTTGTAAGACTCATCACACTGGTTTTATACATTTGCCAGAAGATGGATCCCCCTCTTCAAATCAGCATTTGCAGACTAAATGGGTAGAGTCCGGTTTCTGCTAATTCCTAGATGTTTGCCTACAAAAATATCAACAAAATGAATGAATACTCGAAGATCGACTGTATAAAGTACATGATTTTAGATTATTTCAGCACTAAAATTTTGGCATCAGACTATCCTGGTCAGGAGCTTTCTGTGAATGAAGCCATGGTATTGTAGGGAGGCCGCTATATTAAATTAAAGAAACACAAACATGGTATAAAAATCTATACGATTTGTGAACCAAGTTGATTTGTGTTGAAAACTATGGTGTATGCTGTGAAACTGGACAATTTAGCGGGGACAGGTAACATCTAAAGTAACTCTAAACCTAATGAATGAAAAATTGGGTGTTGGGCATAGGGTATAGTGTGAGGAGCTTTTATAATTCCTCTGGCCTCGCAGAATCTTTATTGGCAAAGGATACCTACTGCACAGGAATCTTACAGGCTAAAAGAAATTACACACCAGTTTGTGTTGTGCAGGCAAAACTAAAAGAAGTCAGACTGTAAGTCATTATTCTGACACTGACGTGACGATTGGTAAATGGCGTGATACACATAATGTTTTGTATATATCCACACAGCATGCAAACAAAATTGTCAGCTTTATAAATAAAAGACATATCAGTCAAACTAAACCTTTGCCTGTTGTGAAATACAATGCTTACATGTCTGGCGTAGACAGAAATGATCTGATGTTAGCTTACTATCCGTGTGAACGGAAAATTGTACATTGGTATAAAAAATTATTTTTTCATTATCTTCAAATGATTATAAATTTGTTCATACTCTATAATAAGTATACTGTGTCTCATAAAATGCCTTTGTACGATTTCTGTTTGGCTATCATCAGAAAGCTTTTACTACACAACTCAAAGCCAGAAAGTCGTCCTGCGATGTCAGCAAATAAAAATAGAACATTTGCTGTCTAAGTGTAAAATCGTCCAAATGGAAAATGCATGAGGAAACAATACTGGATGTGTAAGTTGATGGGAATCAGAAGACACCATTTAAGAAATCCCTCGCTAGTTCTGAACTTCCTGGATTGTGTTTGGAGCCTTGCTTCAAAGATTATCACCAGCAATTAGGAGGAAATGTGTAACTATCCTACTTCCTTGTTTCTTTTTGTGAAGGTGTGTCAATCAGAATACGTAATAAAATTGTCGTGTAATATGAAACATTATGTTATTCACTCTAATCCTTCTGATCATAAATATTAATGTATTTGAAAATCTATGTATTTTTACTGATCCAAATTAAAAACATTGATTCAGTTATATGTATATTAAAATGTGCATTTAAATTAATGTCAAATTCACGATATATATCATGTAACAAGTTTTATAAATAAATAATTAGTGTAAGTTATTTACTTGTAACTAGTTTGGTATACACAATGTAGCCGGGCATGTATAAATATTATTCACGTAGTTATCACTCGTTACCACATTACTAACAATTGATAACAAAGTGATAAAGTATAACACAATTACTTACATAATAAAATATTATAGTACAATATACTCTGTGAATAATCAGATGCAACTATTTATCATTGAGTTATATAGTAGATTTGTTGCTGGTGCACATGTGCGTCCGCTACACATAGCATAACAATGTGATGCTATATGTTGTGAGCGCACATGTGAGTCCATAACAAGAATATTAAACATTCATGTAAGAAACAAAAAAATACATACATAGTATTGAAAAGTAATCTCAGAAGGAATACTTCGACTTAAAACAATGTCCGCATATGGTGTGCCCTATCATTCATTTAATGCAGGGAACGTGTTAAATGAAAATGTATACAGTATTCAAGCATATGTTTTGCCTACTTCTGTGTAATGTAATTTATAATATAAATGCTCTATATATCATTATATATATTATGTACAGAATATGTTGTTGAGTAATGTCAAAACATATTACATGTAAATCTATATCTATAAAAATGAATGTTTGTTTCTTTCTTTGTCCCGTATGCGTTCCTATACCATTCATCCGATTGCGATGAAACTTTGGTGAGTTGTTGGGCGCACGCCCGCGAAGGTTTATGAATTTTTTTCGATGGGGTCCTTTGGGGGGTTCTTGGGGTCTTCCAACATCTTCTCCTAAACCACTGGACCGATTTCAACCAAACTTGGCACAAATATTTTATGCAACGGGAGAACCAACATAGGGTAGGTGTTTTTTCGATGGGGCCTTTGGGGGGGTCCTTTGGGGTCTTCCACATCTTCTCCTAAACCACTGGACCGATTTCAACCAAACTTGGCACAAATATTTTACGCAATGGGAGAACCAACATAGGATAGGTGTTTTTTTCGACAGGGTCCTTTGGGGGGGGTCCTTAGGGGTCTTCCACATCTCCTCCTAAACCACTGGACCGATTTCAACCAAACTTGGCACAAATATTTTACGCAACGGGAGAACCAACATAGGATATGTGTTTTTTCGATATGATCCTTCGGGGGTCCTTTTGGGGGTCCTTTGGGGTCTTTCACATCTCCTCCTAAACCACTGGACCGATTTCAACCAAACTTGGCACAAATATTTTACGCAAAGGGAGAACCAACATAGGATAGGTGTTTTTTCAATGGGGTTCTTTTGGGGGTTCTTTGGGGTCTTCCACATCTCCTCCTAAACCACTGGACCGATTTCAACCAAACTTGGCACAAATATTTTACGCAACGGGAGAACCAACATAGGATATGTGTTTTTTCGATATGATACTTCGGGGGGTCCTTTGGGGTCTTCCACATCTCCTCCTAAACCACTGGACCGATTTCAACCAAACTTGGCACAAATATTTTACGCAAAGGGAGAACCAACATAGGATAGGTGTTTTTTCGATGGGGTTCTTTTGGGGGTTCTTTGGGGTCTTCCACATCTCCTCCTAAACCACTGGACCGATTTCAACCAAACGTGGCACAAATATTTTACGCAATGGGAGAACCAACATAGGACAGGTGTTTTTTTTCGATACGATCCTCTGGGGGGGTCCTTTGGAGTCTTAAAAAACTAACTTATTAGATCTGGTTACTACGGCAACCCAATGGAATAGATTCTGTTCTAAATATATTATCGCATTAAATTGAAGACCACGCGAACGAAGTCTTTATATATTATATATATACAAACACTTTCTTTCTTTGAGTGGCATTGCAACGCATGCCGGGTACTCGCTAGTGTTTTATAAAATGAGTCAAGCACTGAACACAACAGAAAACAGACACTGCAAACACTTCACTAAATTTTATTACTGCAATTCTCTAACTGTTCTTTTTATTTGTAAACAGTTACTTGGTGTGTTATCATAAACCTGTAGCCCTGTAGATAATCTGTATCACCTAAGCTGAGTCAAATTGTAAACAAATAGTGTATGTTTTGTGTGTGTAAATGCTTTGCACATGTTGAGATTCAGCTAAGGAAAATGTAGTAATGTACAGTCACATCACAGTTTGATTTTATATGTAACATTAATAACCAGCTCAGTGAATTCAAACAAGCCCATCTTTAGCCCTTTGTAAATTAAAATACATGTGACTCAACTCATCTTGAGCACTGTACGAACATAAAAAAGTTTCATGAGTATACTGTATGTGTGCAGATCACAGAGCAAGTTTTGTATGTAAATAGTTGGTCAAGTATATACAGTATATGACTTCTCACTTCCAGGTCCATCATATCATATAGACCTACTTATGATTCTGCAATTCCTTAGCTTAAGCTTAGCAATATTGTAATAATTGGGATAGTAATATAAATATATGTTACTGGTTATACAGGGACTATTTATTTATTTTATACACAAATAAATACGTGAGAAGAAGTAATTAAAATTATTATATACGTACCACCAAAATCAGTAAAGTTTATTAAATTTAAAAAAATTGAAACTTTACTGATTTTGGTGGTATGTATATAATAATATTATAACAAATCAGTGGCATAATGTTTAACAAAATAACTAAAATTGTTCAGAATTAGTGGGACAGCCCACTAGATCAGTATATTGTAAGGCAGCCTTTCTTGAAGGGATGTTGGTGGCAAGCTCATTTTTTATTCTGTGTGTTTTAAGAAAAAGTGGAAGTGAATTTTGAGCAGTTTTTTCACAATCAGCATTGTTTTGTGACAAAAATGTACACAAAACAGAAAGTATAAGAATGTTTGTAAGCAGAAAGTAATTTCTATATTTTTGTAAACAGGACTGTAATGCAGGCAATGGACAGTGTGTAACATGGTTGGACGGGTACTATGTGGAAACACTGATCTGCACAATCATTGGTTGTTTATGGTTAAACTGGGGACGGAAGAAAATACTACATCTTCAAAATCGTAATGAATCTGTATGGACAATTAGACAGCGAGAGAGGTAGCAAAAGATGACACAATATGTTTAACAATAAGTAAACAACACAGCAAATATTGGTAACAGCACATACTGTGTATTGTGTAATTTATTCTTTATTTTCATGTCAGAATTTAAAATAACAATACATCATTCAGGTGTTTTGTGAAGCAGAATTCAAAATTGTGTGTATTCGGTTTTGACGTGCACATTATTTTATCCCAATAGGATTTCTCTTGAAATCATTTTGTTTTATTTGTTTTCTAATTTGATGTTTTGTTGTTTGTTTTCTTTTACACTATTTGGTGAGACTGTATAGAATGATATGTTTAGAATAAATGGACTTTCATTAACCAAATGGGAAGGGGTTTGTTGTCTGACATTTACTAGCTAGTTTTAATAATCTCAGATTTGTTTTTGAATTTATCTCAGAAAAGTTCTGTCCTATAGTAATACAGAAATAGCAAGATTGTCCAATACATTGATCGCTATAAAATGCTGGAAACTACTGATGGCTACTCTCTGTGTAGTAAAAAATGAATCTAAATAAAGTAAAGCCTGAGTTAAAATTGTTGTAAACTGAATAAAAACAAATTTAATGAAATTAAAAATGTCTGATTTTTTATATTGTGATGAATTAGTAGCATAACAGAGATTTGATTAATTAGAGGTAGTCCACAGATATCTCATAAAATCCAACCAGCAAAATTATGTCTGGGATACTGGGTCATAGTTATTTCATTATACAATTTCTCATGTATTTTCATGGCACAGTAAGATTACGATGTACCTTTCTCTACATATTCTTCTTCTTAAGATGATCCTGGTACCTCAATGCATAGAGAAGGTTTATTTATCATTTCAGTTGTTACTTGTAGGCTAAAAAATATGTCACAAAGGAGGAGACAATAAATCTTTAATAGTGCAGTTTTTTAACATTATCAAAACATATGACATTTGAATGATGTATTTTGTTTTTTGTAACAAACAAAAGTTAATATATGTACTAACTAGATTCAATACACTAAGTGTTTATGCATCTGCATATGCAGATGTAGTCTGTACTGTGATTTAAGTATATTGTTGTATAGCGTCTTTCACAGTGTACTGTAAAAAAATGTGAAACCTATTTATAAGTTTTAGTACAAACTTATTATACAACAAAGTTATGTAAATAAAAACAGCATGTATTTATTATTTGTAGTTATTTTCAACCTCAGAATGAGGTTTTCGGTTATAATGATTACTAATATAATATAAAAGTATATGCAGCTATTGAACACATATGCAAGTACTAACCATGTTGTTAATCTCTATAAAGCTGTAGGTATCACCATAAAAGTGCACATATAAAAAGTCGAGCATTAGCTGGTACTAATGCCTTTTCAGCTTTTTATGTGCAGTAATTGAATGAGCAGAGTAAGTTCTTAGTTTTAACTCATCTGTGTGTGCGTGTGTTTTCTGTAAAACTTGGTCCATACTTTTATCACACAGACAGGTGTTGTTTTTGAGATTGATCCCCCCCCCCCCCAAGATGAGTTGGGAGGGAAATTTTGTGGGATCAAAATTTTGAAAAGAAATTGCAGAAATACACAGGATATCAAATTATCGAGAATTTTACAAAACTTAATACAATTACTAATCACCGGTATATGCAATTACTTTATTTCTAAGCACAAAGAACTGAGTAGTTAAAATTCAGAAGTGCATGACATATGTTATGTTATGACGTAAACTAAAGAAATCACAAAAATATACTAAAATGAACAAATATTTGAGAAACCTTCATAAAATTGAAAAATAATTGGATATTTTGAGTATTTTGAAATTGTAGGAAACTGTGGTAAAAAAAGGTAGAATTTTGAAAAAAAAACATGCTGTGTTTTGTACTAAAGGCAGTCTCAACTTGTGTCTGAATGCAATGTCTATTTCAACATTTTTTACTTTATAAAGAAACAACAACCAATGGTGGAATAAACATTAAACAAAAAATTGGAAACGTTTATGTGGGCCTTTATGAAAAAATTATGATAAACTTTGTTCAGTATAGAAGCAGTATTTTTAATAATTTGACAGAATTAATGTGTCATTGTCACTAGAAAATTTTGAACCACCCTCTAAAAGTTTGTAAGCTATGTTTACAAAAAAATTTTACCTATTATTGTCAGTTATGAATACCGGTATTTGTGAAAAGTATTATTTATAGGTCTATAGTTCAAGGTTTCCATAATGTTTTTACAAAACGTGGGACATTTGCAATATTGTAGTCATTGTAATCATCAAATAAGATCAAATGGTAATACTGAGAATTTGTTTTGAAATTGTACCATGTAAAAAGGTATTCTAACCTCAAACGTTTTTAGCATATGGTCCACAAAGAATTACAAATAAACAAATATGTACAGAATAGGTAAACAATGGTATATAAATGGTATAATAATTATATGAATATATGAAATAATTAATTACCATAGTTAACATAATAACTTTTAAAATAGATTAACAAAAAATTATAAAAGTAGTATAATATGAAAAAAACAAAAACAAAAATAACCTCAATTTTTGGATTCATAGTATTAAATAGTAGTTAGTTAAAAATCAATTGCAATCAATTACATAAAAAAAAACTGATCTGCATTAGGCCTACTGTTTTATACATTAAGAAAAGTTATGCAATACTTAATTAAAAGTCAATAGAGATTAATACAAATTATGCTAACACAGAGTAAATGTAGTGACATTACATGTAATTAATGAATACATTATCTACTCAAATTAATATGTACCTAATTGTTAATTCTGTTAGTTAAAATCAACCAAATTCAAATATATAATACATTCATTTTGTTTAATCAAGGCAAATCAATGATCTTCTTTTTGATCCCACTCTTCTGTTAAATGGATTACTAAAGCAGCTTCTCACATGTTAAATGGATTATTCAAGCCCATTAATTGGACAATTTATGGTTTGAAAGTCCTGCACATTTTTATAAATTTAGTTTTTTACTTGGGCTTTGTATTTATATGTTTGGTCATTTTGACATCATTGTTTTAATGTTATACCACATTGTGTGTGGAGCTCTCGAGTCACTATTGCCACCTCACTATGAAAATGATGAATGTAATGAAAGTTCTGCATGATTTGCTTGCAGTTGACTCATGAGGAGTCTGCGTCTCCCCTTGCTGTGTCTTTGTAAAAACCTGTTACTTTCTAGTTTTTACTGGATATTGTGTTGACGTCTTGCGGCTACATGCCTTCTGTACAGGCAAAGATACTGCCTGCAAAATTTGCAGTTGTTAGGGTTACAGCACATATACATTAGATAAAATGCTTTTCTCTTTGTTTCATGTAGTCAAATATAAGGCATGTTTCAAAAGTGAGAGCTGGTTGTTAATAAAAGTGACGGGCAGTAATGGATCATATTGCTTGTGCGCAGTAGCTTCAGCTGTCTCATTAGTTAGCTGTCAGTTGTATTGTCAGAAGGCTTTTTGGTTGTGTATTGGTTGTGTCTTTTTAGCAGTAGTAATTCACGATGACTACAGCAATAAACAATCCTGGCAGTTTTGAATTTCGTTTGTGATTTAAATTCGTGTTGCAAAAGGCCATAATGCTTCTGAAATTCATTGTGAATGTGTGAAGTTTATGGGCCAATTGTAATGAGTGAATGTAAGGTAGGGTAGTAGTGTCATGAGTTTGATGGTAGCTGTAAAAATGTTCATTATGAAGTAAGGACTGGAGGGTGTAGTGTTGAGACAGTATTGAATAGTTGGACAGAAAAGTTTGAGAAAATTGATGGTTTACAGTTAGTCTTGCAGTAGAATTTTCATGTGATTCATGAAGTGCAGTGTATAGAAGTGTTACTACAAATTTAGGCTGTCATAAACTGTGTGCGAGATGGTTCCCAAAATCATGACTGGTGTGCACAAAAATGAAAGCATGACATTTGTGTGTGCACTTTTGGATAACTATGAGAGATAGGGAATTTTTTCTGTATTGTAACTGGTGATGAAACATTGATTTTTTATGTCGTTGTTGAGTTCAAACGACACTTCATGCAGAGGTGTCATGTTCACTGATACTAAAAAAGAATCAAACAAACCAGTCAGATCAGAAGATCATGGCCACTGCTTTCTGGAATAATAAAGTTGTCCTGTTGGTGGATTTTATGAAGCTGGAACAACAATCACAACAGAAGTTTACTGTATAACACTTTTAGAACTGAGATGTGCAATTCAGAACCAGCGATGTGGTATGATGTTAGGAATTGTTCTCACTCATGACAACACTTGCCCAAACATTGCTGCTTGTACAGTTGGTCACCTTTTGACTCCCCCCCCCCATGGCAGTACAGACTTCGCACTTAGTGATTCCCATGACTCATTCGTCCCAAGAAGTACTTCAATGGTTGAGCACAATGGGGGTTGAAAACAGCAGTGTTGAACTGGCTGAAATCACAGGATGTAGATTTTTATTATTAGGGTTTAACAATGATTGTTTTAAGGTACCAGAAGTGCTTAGAAGTTTTGGTGACTGTTTTGAAAAATAAAATAGGTTGTCACCGGACAAAAGGCTTGCTGCATGACAAATGGCACCAGTCGTACACTCTAGTGTTTTTGGTGGCCCTCAAAAGGACCATGTGGCGAGAAGTCTGATGTTGGTTATGCCGCGCTGAGATGTTCGGCGGCTGCGCCCACTGTTCGTGGCGTACTGCAGTCCTCCTCTTCTTTCGGCATCGGTTGTAGAGTCGACTGCCGGCCCAGAGAAGTCCTATCGCTGGCGCGGAAAAGGAGGGCGAAGACGGAAGAACGCCGGTTGTATTCTTCGGCCGTTCCTTCCGGGTGACTCCATTCCGATGTCGTCCGAGAGAGGAGAGGAGATGAAGTGTATCCGATGGCGTGGCGATGAAGAGTGCTCCAAAACTTTCTAGCAGCCCTGGTTTTATACACTAACCGGGATCGCTGATTGGCTCGCTCCGAGCACGTAGGTGGTTACGTCTCAGCTGCTGATCCCTGATTGGCTCGCTGTGTCTGCCGCTGGTACTGGAGAGCAGATGTTCGCATACTGCTGCCGTCACAAGGTGTATGCAATTTTTAAGTGAATAATACATATTTTTTGAAGTTATACTTCTTTAGGCGCATTGAGGGTGAAATTTTAGTATGCAATGAAATGCGCGCACACCATGCAACGGAAAGAGGATGATTAACAGGATGAAGTTAGCTGTGGACAACGAGCCTGAAGCCAAAAACTCAAAACATTTTGGTCGCGGCCCCGATGGACCTGCTGCTGCTGATCGTGAATGGATATATAATTAAATCACTTTATATATATTGTGCTGTGAAATATTTTTTGGTGACAAAAATTGTGTAACCAAATTTTAATAAGTGTTTAAAAATATTTGAGGTTAATTTTTATTATGATGTGTGAAAATAATCATGGAACTGTTGGGTCGTGAGTGTCTATTTTTATTCAAACCTGAGAAGTTGTTATATAAAACAAATCATTACACCACATAAATCAAGTTTCTATACACTTTGTAAAAGGCTATAAATGTCCCAAATATGTAATTTTTGTATTCAGAATATACAAAACTTTGTTTATACATTTGTTATTTCAATCTTTTTAATAACAATAGACATTATGAAATAATATCTATCAGTTTGTGAATTTTAATGGTACAAACTAAGTATGGAGTCTTTATTTGTTTCTATTCATAAACAGAGGTCCTTACTGTAATCAGTTTTATGCAAAATACACTCTTTGACATCTTTTAATGCAATATAGGCTAGTCATTTTATATGAGTTTCAAGTGGTTCTTCCTATTTTTTTTTTTTCATTAACTTAGACCAACATAAAATTCCATAATAACCAATTACTAATAATTAATCATTTGCATATTGATAGAAACTTGCACATTGGTTTTTATTGCATTAGGTTGAAGTGAGGATTTTAATGTACTTCTTTCGGTATAAATTAGATTTACTTAAATTCGTCTTTGTAAGGTAATAATTTGCTGTAAATGGGAACTAGGTTATAATTTCGGTCCAATAAATTCAGAACAAGAAAGGAAACTGAATAACAATTATGCTTTTAGAAGGTGAACAGGAAAATCGCCATTGAACATATCAACTTTCTTTCTTACAAAATAATGGAAACTGCATAAGAATTATACTGGAAGAGAATGGTAATAGGGAATCATGATTCAGCATGGTCTCAGGTTCAAAAGTACAGCTGTTTTTTGTACACTAATTACTGAATTTTTTTTTAAAACCTAGGTTTCTTCTAGTACCAACTAATCATTTATATTTTGTAAGTATTAATTTCAAAAGTCATTTTTATATTAAATGAATAAAAGTTTCGATAAGTATTCTATCATTATGTTTGCTTTAATCCAATAATCTAATATATATTTCTATATTTTAAATTATAGATCACACTTAATTATTCAGAAGTCTATCGAAAAGTAAATCCATTAATGTAATACACTTTTCGTAAGTATTTTGAGATATTTGATAAAAAATTAATTTTCTATACTAAAATATTATAATATTGAATTTACATTAATTCAATTGAATTAAATTTTTATCTTTTAGTGTATAATAGTCATATTAATTTTATTTTATGCATATATATTATAACTGTGGTCATTGTTTATTCGTTGTTATTTATTTATTGAACCACTTAAACACTATACAATAAGATATATATTATATTATATTATATATTGCGACAATACAAGCATATGCTGACATGTGCATGTATTAAATAAAATAAATATTTAGATTAATTTTAATAATATGTAATAGACAAGCAGGTGTGAAGTTGAAAGCTGAGTTAGAGGCAGGAATGAACATGTATGATCACGCGATTATTGCTGAGAGAGTGTACATGAGTAAATAGTGTGTATGTGTGAAGCCTGTTCAAGCCTGCAAGTTTGCAATCTCACCCCAAATAGATACTAAATTATAGTTTTTATTTAAGTATAAGCAAACCGTAAATGTTAGAAAGATTGTAAAGACTTCTAAATATGCATAAAAATCAGACACATGTGCAGTGCGAAAATGGTGTGATTATGACGTTCAGTGCGAATTCTGTGCGATTTTAAGAGCATAGTAATTACACTAATGATGCGATCATTATGATAATTACGTATAATATGTGTAATTGAATCAGACAATGTTAGATCACTTTGAAATCCGCATTAGACATTGCAATTGGCAAAAATGTGCGAATATGTGAAATTGGACGATAGAGGGGGAACTGACGCTGCGGACAGTTTCTGACCTGCAGAATCATGAGCCGACAGGTGTGGTTTTTTTGGTGAATATAAATACGAGCCCAGGAGAGCCAAATTTACTCTTCAATCAGTTTTCAGTTGCGGCGGTAAGCTCTGTCCGTCAGCGACGCGAATTTCAATCAGTCTTCAGACATAGCGGGATGCTATGTCCAGTATCGACAAGATTTTTGTTTATAAACTGTAAAGTCTAATGGACAATACGTTAATTCAAGTAATCAAAAACAGTAACTATTTAGTTTGGTTAGTTTTAACTACAATTATCGGACGTCTACAACCAGTCTACAACCACAGACGTCAACACTCTAGACAAATGGCGAGAGCATATTGAGCAGAGGAACGATATGCAGAGCAATAGAGACAGTTACTAGAACAACAGCAGCCGATGCAGAGCAACATATCATTTCATTCTACAGCCAGCAGATGGAACCATGAGGGACGAGTGACTGGAGGACGACCAGTGGAACCGGAAAACGCAAGAGGAAATCCAGTAGGAGAGGACCGACAGATCACCGGAGGACACGGGTACAATCTGTAGAATTGAGGTGACAAACAACCAATTTATAATTAAAAAAAAAATTAAAGACATTGAAAAGACATTTTTTAAATTTAAAAAGTAAAGAAAATTTATGTCATATGTAGATAGAGATAAGAGAATGTAATTTAACTTTAGTAAGAATTTTCTTTAATGATGACCAATTAATTTAAAGAATTTAAATCATTGCTTGGAGAATTAACAATTGATTTAATAAATTTAAATTTTCATTTAAAGCATATAAAGTAAAGTAGTTGGAAATATAGACGAAGACTAACGACTCGATTAGTCCAGTTAAAATTTTATAAAGCATTAAGATGTATGCTAAGCATAGAATAATAATGTAAATAAGAACAAACTTATAAAGCACACAGTCAGACTGAGCAGTCGAGAATTTATAGTGTAACAAAGAAATGTTTAACATAGAGTTTTGCTAATATAAGATATAAGATTTATTTGATGATGAATACACGGCAACAAAGAAACATTGAAACAATTGATAATGAATATTTTATGGTGAAGTAAATATTATTATTATTTTTTTTTGTTCTTCACTTATAATTTCGTGTGAATAAAGTAATGAAAACATGTTACGATTTATAAAAGGACTACTCTTATTATGATTACAACCCAAACTCCATTAATAATTAACACGCAACTACAAAAATGTTTTTGAATTTTATATACACTCAAATTAAATTTGCAACACAAATTAAGCAATTTGTACTGTTGTATAATTTTGTCTCCCAAGAACGCTCCTCAAACACATAAATTTGTATTGTTATAATATATTATATACAAAAATAAGTATAACTTCCAACGTGCGTACATAAGTACACGCACCCAATTTTTTTTTTTTTTTAAATGACGTACCTACTAGCCTTTCCTTTTGAAACGAACCTCGTACCATGTTGCACAATGACACACTCCCTTGTGTAACAATAATGTGAAAGACTGTAAAAAATAATTCTGTACTCACCCAGTTAAAAGTCGTGTTACAGGTTTTGTATGGTTGGTGGGGTAGCTTGTGGAGCTAATTCATTCTTTATGGGAACCATTCATCCCATCCTAATGCCATACTTTAAAGAACGTGGAAAAATTTGTAAAAACTTGATTTGTAGATTCATGTTTTAAATTCTTTATTTTCTTTCTCTTGTATATAAATAAATTATAATATGTAATATTCTGAGTTCTAAATTCCAATATAAGCTCTCACCGAGATAAGTGAAATTTTGTAAGTTCCATGAAGCAGCAAAAACTGGCAAACCACAAGACATCATGCAGTCTTGTTACTACACTGAATTTGTATGGCACAAATTCTGTCAAGATTCAGATCATTTTGATGAAATATGTTTGAAGAATTTAGTATTTTACAAAAGTAAAACAATGTTTGCACGTACGATGTTTGCTATTAATTAAAAACAATTGAGTGGGGACCATATTGTACACGAATTAGCACTCATACTTTTATATGTTTTATACTACTTCTTGAACAGTAATTATTATGATTTCATAGTTCTACACTTTGTATTTGTGTGCACTTTATGGTGATGTCTACATATTGTAAAGCTTATGCCATATTACCTAGAGAAAAACTGATCTACTGGTAAATTTTTATACCGTCAAATAAACAGTTCTCTCACAGATAAAGTTTAGAACTGTGAACACTGTAGTTTTTGTTATTTAGGAGGATATTAAATAATTTGACAGAGTTTATTTTTGTATTTGTTATTTCCATATGATGGAGTTGAAATTTGTAGTTCTGTTTTTTCATTTGTTTGTTACTATTTTGTGTTATTTATATTTTAATTACATAAATTATAAGATGTAAAGTTCTAAAAAGAAGCAAATTCATATTGTTTACATATATTTTCCTTCTATCTGCTACATCGTATTCAAACATAAAACTTATTTGCAAATCAGTTGGTTAGTTCAAACACTAATTTACAAATAGGTGATGTTTGTGAGTGTGTGTTTGTGTTTAATATGCAGATTCCCAGACAGTAGATATCTGTAGTTCCTGAACTACATAATTGTTTTAATGAAATTAAATGATGAAATTTAATGACTACCGTACCTAATAACTTTTGAGGTAGTCAGCAAATATCTTTATAAAAAATACAATGAAACCTCCATTATGTGAAAGAAAGAGATGTACATAAATACTGATACTCCATGTAAATTAAATTATTTTATGCTAGTTTAGGAGTATAGTTTTATAAATCGTCTACTTATTTAAGTTTTTGTATTTCAGGTGTAATTTATTTTTTGTTAATGATAGTCATTACAATTTATTGTTCATAATAATTCATTATTTTTTTGTTAATTTATTGTTTAAAAATAAAGGTAATTATTTTGCAGTCATATATATTAAGCTTCGATAGAAATAATAATAATAATTATTACAGTAATTATTACTGTTAACTTTTAGAAGCATTTGAAGACATTAGTGTATATATAAGAAAATATGGTAATTGTATATATAATAGTATGGTAAGTAACTATCATGGGGACATTAGACTTAAAAGTGCTAATATTTTTAACACTTTCTACTGTGAGTAGCAGATGGAGCTGTAGGCTGTCTTATGACTACGTACAAGTGACTACACAAACATACGGTTGTTCCATGGCTATCATGTTAAAGGGGGCATCTTGGTTTCCATTGGCAGTGTTACAGTATTGATATATCAAAGGGTTAATGGTAAAACTGATATATCAACTGGTTAATGGTAAAACTACCCAAGTCCAAGTTTTAATGATTTTCAAAAACAACATTTTTTATTTATTTTTGTTTTTCTTTTGATTTTTTAACAGCTATGTAATCAGTAAAAAATTTTATGAATAATAAAATTAATCTTGAAAATCAGTTTAATAACTTATGATTTATAATTCCATTTGAAAACCTTTAATTTCAGTTTTCCATAAATTTACCTGAGCAGGCTTTGGTAGATTTACCAATAACCCCACAATATGATAATATAAAATGGTCTCTAGTTTCAGTTTCATAAACATAATTGTTTCATAAGCAAAATTTATGTATAAACAGATGATGCCGTTCTGTTTAGTTTGATGTTAGCTAGTTTTGTAATAGTAATTTCTGTGTTATTTTTGAGTTTGGTAAGTTTTTTGAAAGCATGAGTGAAATACTGAATGGAAATGACACTCCATTTATGTTGGATGGATCGGCATCTAGGCGATCTAGGTGGATTACCTTGCGAAGTATAATTCTCCGGTTCTTCGAATTCAGTCTCGTGTGACCTGAACATCAAGTTCCCAGGAATACGAGTCTTCTGCTCAACTACTAGTTTTGCTGGAATCATTCCCGTTGCGTCATGTACTGATGACCTGTACACCATTAACTGGTCCAAGTCTGTTTGGTTTTCATCAACAGCCTCTTGCATAACTTCATTTTCAGCAACTCCCCCTCCCCATGAACTTCTATTAACTCAGGAACAAACAAGGGGTTTTCCTTGACATTCATAGTTGGCTTCCCAATCAATTCTTTTGCCGTTACACCTGTTTATACTTCCCCTGTTAGTTCTTCCATTTCTGCCTGCAATAGGAAGGGTTCCTCTTGACCAGACCTGTTGACTTCTTCTTCGGCCAATGCCACTTGCTTAATTGAATAGTTGGCAGATCCTGTCGTTTCAGCCCTGCAAAGAGTTACCTACTGTTGGCCAACCCTCAGGACATTCTCTCTTAAGTCCACGAGTCTGTAGGGATTCATAATGTCTGTGCCAAGAATCACTTCATCGACAATATCTGCAACGAGCATTTGGTGGCTAAACTCGAGAAGACCCAGCCATACATGTACGTCTACCTTTCCTAACACGATGGCTTCCAGTCACAGTCTGTATTGTACAAGAGCTAATTAGAGACTGGAGGTTGCTGACTAAGTCAGGGCGCACATTAGAGACTGTAGCGCCCGTGTCAACTGTAAATGATGTTGCTACCTTCCGCATATCCATTAACGATCAGGTTTCCAGTGGTCTTATGTAATGTGGAAACTGTGCTTTTCTGGGGCTTTACTTCTCCAATTGGTGCGATCACTCTATTCTCTCAGTATTTTCTTCTCCCAACAGTGTACCTGTAGATGACCACGTTTACCACAGTTGTAACACTTCGGTCTTCTGTTTTTTCCCATGGTTAAAATCGTTGTGGTGCTCTTGAACTTTTGAATTGTTTGTCCAACAGCATTGTTTTTCTGCACCCATCTTAATGGCAATATGATACTGGGATCTTCTGACTACAGTGTGGGCATAAACCCATTAATGTATCGGGACGCTGACTTGGCAGCTTCAAATTCGAGGGCGTGAACAAGAGCTTCTGAGCTATTTTGGTGTCTTGCCATTCGTAACACTTGCTGAAGTTCACAGTCTCCAGTGCCATAAATAAATGTCTGCACTGCAAACCTTATTTTAAAATCTTCTGGTGTTTCAGGATAGGTCAGTCTAATCAATCTGTCGATACTTGCCTCAAACTCATGAAGACTCTCCCTGGAACGTTGTTGTCTTGTTCTTAACTGAGCATAGTACACATCTCGCAAATGTTTATCACCATGCTGTAATTCTAGAGCTTTAGTCAATTCGTCATAGATGTTCTGGCTGTCAGGTGGCATGTTCTGTAGTAGCTCTGCGGCAGGTCCTTTTAATGCGAGAATGAGTGAAACTGCCTTGCCTTTCTCTATCCAATTATTTGTACATACAGCAGCTTCAAATTGGTGAAGGTACGTCGCCCATTGATTGCTTCTGTCAAAGGCTGGAGGCTTGACATGAACTGCCCCTACTACAGGAAAAGTGACTTTCTCTATTGTCTTATTTTCTGTGTTTTTTCCTGTCTTTATCATTGATACAGTCTGTTGAGAAATTTGTTTTGGTTGTGTCTTCATTAACTGCTTGACTTCATTTTTAATTTGTTCTCTTATGTTTGTAATTGAGTCTTCCAACGCAGATATTTTTTCTGACATTGTTTGTTCTATATTTGATACAGATTTTTTGACTGTAGACAAAAAATACCTCTTACCTCTTACCTCGTACCTCTTGACCATTCAGATCACAGCGTAACTCACCTAAGTCACCAAGTAGGAGACCCAACTCTGCGGTAGTATGTTCTTGCAGTTGTTTTTGCATAGCTTCAAAAAGAGCTTCTGTTTTATCTGCTTCCTTCTTAGGTTTCTTGTCTTGCTGTTCTTCCGACTTGAGCATCAGTGCTTTCTGCCAGTCTTCAGCCTCTTCTCTTTCCTGTCTCCATTTTTCATCCTGTTGTTTTTCCACTTCTTCTGCCTCCTGTCGTAGCAGCACTTGGAAAGCTTCCATCATCTGACTGGTGTCTGTGTTTACAGATTAATTACAAAATACACTCACTAGTCTTATACCAAGTGTCCACTGTTTCCACTGTTAACTGTTCTGTTGGACTTCTGACCCACTGTTACGATGGTCTAACTGGCCATCGTAACAGTGTACGATCATCGTCGTAGGTACAGTGGAAAACAAAATACAAGACACCAATGAAATCACTAATAAGCAGTTTAAATTATCACAATTAACAGTTTGTAATCAACAAGTTATTCAAGAAGATTATACTTGTACAATAATTCAAGTTAATCTGTCCATACAAATAATAATGCCAACTATAAAGGATTCCGCACTGTAATCACTGTTTACTAATACTCCCCTTGAAACGAACTGTGTAAATTGCCCAACAATAACTCAAACCTCACTTGAATAAATCACTACTTAATCTGAAACTGCGCGTCGGTGAATGCTTATATTTATATCCTGCTGAGATTCCAGAATAATCCATATTACGCTCAACACTACTAGAAAACACTAGAGCGTAATTGTTTGCGGCCTTGAACACAGTGCGCATGGACTGGTGAAGTCTGGAACAACCTCGGACAGGGTGATGCATATTGACAGTCATGTCCGCTCACAACATTATAGCTGGTTCTGCTAGGATGGCCGAGAAACATGTAGAATCTTCTGTAATGGCATAACACTATGTATGTATCAATGTATGTATAACATGTGTATATGGATGAATACAAATAAAAAAATACAGTGCCAGGAAAGGAAGCAAAATAGGCCAGTCTGTAAGGAGTTTTTTTCTTTTTTGTATTAGCAATCAGAATTATGTTCTGTAAGATAATGTAATACAAGTACATGTAATTGGTGTGATTGGTAACTGCCCAGTGACAATGTTTAAACTACATCAGGTCAGTCGCCATCTTATTTTGAGTGTTCTAGTATATTTTCTGTCCATTATCAGTGGGTTCTCACGGGTTTCAAGTTCAGCTTGTATGGTGGATGATGTTTGTACATAACTTACTCTGAGGTTATTGTGGAGCATTTGGTTTGAGATGTACTATGGGACATTAACTCAATATGTCATTCTCGGTATTTGTGGATTTACATCTTTGGGTAATATCTATGTTGGATTTGCTGGCGCAACCCCAAAATTCAGTGCTGCAAGTCCATAAAGGTATTATTATGGCTTTATGTGTTAGAATGTTATTATTTACTGATGAGTTTGATCTCATTTTCTTAAGTTGTTTTGTGGTTAATTCTGCTTGCTTTGTGTTTTGACTGTATTCTGTTTCCATGTCATCCTGCTGTCCATGTACATTCATAAGTATTGTTACTACGGTCTCACTGATCGTTGTATGGTACAGTGGAAAACAAAATAAAGGCACCAATAAAGTCACTAATTACCAGTTTTAATTAATCACAATTAACAGTTTGAAATCAACAAGTTATTCAACAAGATTATACTTGTACAATAATTCAAGTTAAATTTATACACACACAGTAATAATGTCAAGTAATAGAGTCCAGCACAATAATCATTTTTCACTAATAACCACTAGAACGCACTGTGTAATCGCCCGACAAACTGAAAGTCTAAGCAGCAGCTGTTGTGTATTAACTACACCCATATAAATTTTACACCGTGCAGGGTTCCATTATATGTGTCCTTAACAAGCACCGAAAACTCTAGAGGGTACTTCAATGCGGCCCTGGCAGAGACACGCACGTCCGGGCTAAACAAGAAACGCATAGAACAACGTTGTCCATTGTGCCAGAACGTTCCGTATCGCGTAACACTTTGGATAATATCCATGTTGGATTTGCTGTTGCAACCCCAAAATTCAGTGCTGCAAGTCCATAAAGGTATTATTATGACTTTATGTATTAGAATGTTATTATTTACTGATAAGTTTGATCTCATTTCCTTAAGTTGTTTTGTGGTTAATTCTGCTTGCTTTATGGCTTTGACTGTATTCTGTTTCCGTGTCATCCTGCTGCCCATGTACATTCCTAAGTATATAACCGCATTTTTTTTTCATGGTAAGGGAGGTGTGGGGGTTTCTGATAAGTGTGAAAGTTATGTAGATAGACATGTAGTGTTTGTTGATGTGATAGGGGCATCTCTGATGATGTAGATCATCTGGCAGATTGTAGGAGGCAACTTGTTGCTTCATCAGTTGTGGAGCCGAAGTCTGCAGGTGCTTTTATTTTTAAACATTTTTCTTGCCTCCAGAAACGATTAAGACTATAAAATAGGTTATTTACCTTCTGTCGACGTTTCTTAAAATCCTTTTAGGATGACTCGAGTTTCAACACCATTTGGTGTCATCATCAGATCGGTGAATTAGGTTAAAACATTTCGATGCATATGCATCTCGTTAGATATTTAAAAGATTAAAAACAACACATAACATTATATAAAACAATAAATAAACTATATCACAATAAAATAACATTAATAAAAAAAATATAAAAACAACGCGGCCGCAAACGAACCTGTACAGGAACGCACCCCACGGTAAGATTAATCAATGCCGGTTTGACCTCGGTTGATCTGATACACGGATATCAGATCGATGAAATTGAACCTAGGTCAAACCGGCATTGATTAATCTTACCGTGGGGTGCGTTCCTGTACAGGTTCGTTTGCGGCCGCGTTGTTTTTATATTTTTTTATTAATGTTATTTTATTGTGATATAGTTTATTTATTGTTTTATATAATGTTATGTGTTGTTTTTAATCTTTTAAATATCTAACGAGATGCATATGCATCGAAATGTTTTTACCTAATTCACCGATCTGATGATGACACCAAATGGTGTTGAAACTCGAGTCATCCTAAAAGGATTTTAAGAAACGTCGACAGAAGGTAAATAACCTATTTTATAGGTGCTTTTAATCGTATGTTCAAGTATATGTTGTTGTTTATTAGATTTTTAAACATATCCTAGGTGATCTTGGAATTGTGTAGTTCTGGTGAAGGTTGTCTTAGTATGGGTGAAAAGCTAGTGGTTGCTGTTACAGGAGTATGGCATAACACTAAGTTGAAGCTTGGAGTTATGTCCAATATGTGTATATAACAACTGACAACTCTTTTGTTATGAAGTCTAGATCTGAAATTTTTACAGGGTCCACTGGCCAGTACGTAGCTGTTCCTGTAGACCTCTACAAATAGTTGCACTCCTGTATTTGGGTATGAGCTCTCTTTCTTTCATCGTTGTTGTTAGACATGAACTCCACACAATGTTTTTGCTGTTGTAATCACATCCAAGGGGAAACCTGTTACCAAGTCTTGTGAAGAATGATTGGAGTTGGCCTTTTTTATTCTTGGATTTCGTTGTCCATGACGTGTCCATTAGTTAACTAAATATCACTATAGTATTGACGACTCGGAACACTAAGTTTTTTATAAGTAAAAACGTAAAGTTTTACCTTACAGCCTAAACCGGCTTTCACCTTTAGAAGGCTTCATCAGAGGCTGCCATAGGTAGTGTTGTCCGTCTTGTTGTTGGCGACGGGATGTTGGCCTTTTTTATGTTGTGTGGAGCAGAAGAGTACACTGTTAAAATGTCATAGATAACATTTTGACTTTCATGGAGGTGGTTCGTAGATTTTTTTGTTCATATCAAGGCAGTCTGGTAAGTCAGATGTTTGTTTTGTGAGAATAGCAGTACCTCCATGTGCAGTGCCATCAGGATGATTCGCATAACAAAACGTACACTTTGGGACGCTGACATAACTTCTTGTTATGAAGTGAGTTTTATGTTCCTTCTCATGAAAATTATGAGTAGCATGTCTATACAAGTTTCTTCCTGGAATAGAATTAACTTACTTGTATAGTGTTAAGTGAAGTCCGCAAGGACTTCCAGAGCGCTGTCTGCAAGGACTTCGCTCTCATTATCGTACTAATGAACATTGTTTAGAGTGTTTAACACAAAAGAATTTTTGTTTAATGGCCAGGGGTGTATTTACAGGGGGGCAAATGTGACCGGACCCCCAACAGAAGGTCAAAAAAAATTGACAAATTTTGTTAATCTCAATTTTTAGGTTGTGTTATTTTTTTTTACAACTGTGTACGCTAATATAGTAGTAATGCTTTTTTTGAAGTATATAAACAGGTTTATTACACAACATTAGCATAACACATTTGAAATATGAAATATATGAAAATCAATTCAGTCAATAAATATCATCTAAACAATGTTTCAGTAAGGCATATTTTTATTGTGTTATTACACATTTACTTTAATGGGACTAATTTCAGGATTTCATCACACGTTTTTCAGCTACTTTAAAGATAGTAATAGTGATTAGTCTTAACATGGTTTTTCTTTTGTATGAAAGAAATTTCATACAAATTTGGCCCCCCCCCCCGAAAGGCCAAATTCTAGATACGCCACAGGAACTAACTCCTTGGACAATGATTTAAATTTGTTCAGAAATTTTGTTAATGTAGTGACAAAATGTTGTTAACAAGTGGCACATAGCCTTGATTATTTTCGATTTTTGTTGAGTATGGGATATCATTTACTGTGTTACTGTGGTTATTTACTATTTCATTTGCTGTAAGGAGTATACAGTTAACTATTCTATACTGGAAAGTGTTAAACAAAAATATGGGCATTTACTTTTGTGTAACACTATAAAATGTAGTTTACTATATATGGTTTGTATAATTAATTGAACATGATTGAAAAGTCCTAAAAAAAAACATTCTACACAGTAGCATGCAAACTTATACAAGGTAGTACAACAAAAATTTATTGTAAAACATTGTTGATTTGTTGCAGAGTTATAAATGATGAATTCATATTTTATTGGCCAAAGCAAACAGTTAGTCATTAACATTAACAGTTATTCCAAGTGAGTGGTTATTCTTTTCTGCCATACCTCTGTCAGTAGTTGGTATCCAGACACAGGCCTACCTGCAATGACAAACAAATTTGTACTACATAATATATAGTGCTTGTACTACACAGTGCCCACATTTTTGTGCTCTGAAGTACAGTTCAGCAGAATAAGATAACGTAAACATAATGAAGGTGGTCCATTTGTTTATTGCTATAAAAAAATAATGTTCCTTAATATAATTTTTCAGTGAAGGGTTAGTGAGGATCGGTCAAAAATAACACAAATTTCTAACTGATTTGTGTCGACGTTTCGACAATGTTTATTGTCATCATCAGGACCTGTGTGTGAATACAAAAGAAATGTCAGACACAACAGAACAATTATTTTGGTGAACGTGAGTGTATGTGCGCACACGCGTGTGTATGCGTATGAATGAATCATTGTATGTGTGAAGGTATGGTTCACGGTTAGAAATTTGTGTTATTTTTGACCGATCCTCACTAACCCTTCACTGAAAAATTGAATGATTGACGGTCACTACGAATTTAAGGAGTTCCTTAATATAAACTAAGCAAGAGTTGGCGTATCATATATACAAATATTTATTTTTGAATATCTTTTTTGTTAGATTTTAAATTACAGTGGAACACGTTTAACACGAAATGACGGGGACCAGCTGTTTTTTTCCTGTTAACCGATATTTCGTGTTAATGGACAAAAGTGAAACAAAATGAGATACAGAAGTACAAAAATTTCGTGTTAAGCGATATTTCGTAGGTTAAACCTTCGTGTTAACCGTACAAACTGTAACTGAAAAATACATACACCGATCAGGACCTGAGTCACATTTCGTGTTAACCGTTTTCGTGTTAAACGTGTTCCACTATAATTGTTTTTTCTCTTTATAGTTTCATCAAATAACAGATTCATTATTTAAAATTTGGAGTAGTCCACTCTTGATAATCAGTAGTAGGCCAACTATTATTGATCGGTAGTTGTAAACTTCAATTTTGTCACTTTATTTTCCACACAAACCGAGATGTTGCTAATATGTGATTTATACTGTATATCATCATTTATAAAAATTATTATTTTGTTTCACATTATGTTTTTGTAATATTGGCGCATAAGTGACACATAGCTGACTTTTACGTTGTCTTCTGTTATTCAACTAAACCAACAAAAAGAGCAATAGTGTAATAGGCATTAATAAAATTAATATGATAAAACTAATGGACAATAATATTGTGTACTGTGATGTTAAAAGTTGTGTAAGATTTATAATATTGCTGGTATTTTAAGAAGACAACCAGCTGTATATGATAAATAAAATTTCTGACATTGTAGTTATGCAGTGTAATTGTCTGGCAAAATTTCCATTGTATGAATTACGTAAAGGTACAGTCAGTATTTATTTTATTGTTTGTTAGAGACACTTTTGTGAAAGTATATACTGTAAAGATTCTTGTTATTAAAATAAATTATAACCGAAACGCCCTTAAAGTTTTATTTAATCCCTTTAAATCAGTCATATATTTAATTCAGTGTTTTATTTTCTTGCTTGTATTTGTTTCTTCAGTAAGAAAAGTTTTAAGTACTCTGAAGGTAGGAGATATAACTATTATCAGCAAGGTACTTGTAATATACAATTAGTCATCTGTCAAGATTGTGATTTCATTCGTCATATTTCTTCCTTTATGTTTCACCACCCTTTCTGATGTCAAGACAGTTCTTTGTTTATATACTTGATGTATGGAAATGATTGCGTCGACACTGCATATGATTTTTCTTTCACATGTTTTTTGCATTTTTGGATGTGTCATAGTTTTCTTTATATACCGTACTAAGATTAAGAAAAGACATCATAAAGATAGTGTAAGAAGATATGATATTTATTTGTACAGAAAATATATTGAACATGTTCTACAGAAAGACTTGTTATGCTGTAAATAAAATTGTATACCAAATTTAACTTTCATTAACTTTCCTGATCATCATCGCACCCCTCTACTTCTGGAAGTCTTGACATTGGATAGCTACCTGTAACTGATATTTAATGCTGTCAGACTTTATTTGAAAGATGCAGTTATTTTTCAAAATGGACAGTAAGAAAAGTCAATTGACTTTAAATAATATAGAGATTTAATGTTATTGTTAATTTTGTTGTGGCATGCAATTTGGTGCATGTGTTCTGACAGCATTTAGTACAAAGTGATAATTGTGACTTATTATATGTGGACATCTGTAAATGGTGACTTGTATAATGTATTGTGACACAGTTAATTAACGACATCTATTCTTTGTTATGTTAGTGTGTGTTGGACATTCATAAACTTGAACAATTATTGTATACCAGTGTCTTAGTTTATTTAAATTGATGTTAAAGTTGTAACAAATTATCTAGTGTTTAAATTACTTTATTCTGTGGCACTGATCGTTGGGTTTCTGTTCTTTGTTCTTCCTCTTCATTGTCTGTGCTGTCGTGATCTTTTAGTGCATGCACTTTATGACTTGCCCAACCAGACGGTGACTTGGTGGCCTCAAATTGCAAAACATATACCAGGGGATCCACACTATTGTGGTGTCTTGCCATTCATAACACTTGCTGTAGTTTGTTATCTCGGACACCATTAGTAAATGCCTGCATCGTAAACCTTGTTCGAAAATCTTCTTGTGTTTCATGATAGGCCAGTCTAATTAGTCTGCGATACTTGCTTCACTCTTGAAGACTCTTCCCGGAATACTGTTGCCTTGCTCTCAACTGAGTACAGTACACATCTCACAAATATTTATCACCATTCTGTAATTCTAAAGCTTTTATCAATTCGGCATAGGTGTTCTGGCTGTCACATGGCACTTTCTGTAGTAGTTCTGCCACAGGTCCTTTTAAAGTAAGAATGAGTGAAACTGCCTTGTCTTTCTCTGTCCAATTATTTGCGCTAGCAGCACCTACACATTACCGAAGATACTTAACTTTTAATTTGCTCTTTTATGTTTGCAATTGAGTCTTCTACTGCTGCAGATATTTTTGCTGACATTTTTGTTGTATATTTGATACAGATTTTTCTACTGTAGACAATCCTACCTCTTGGCCATTAAGATCACTGTGTAATTCACCCAAGTCACCACATAGAAGACCCAACTCTGCAGTATGGTCTTGCAACTGTTTTTGCATAGCTTCAAAAAGAGCATCTGTTTTGTATGGTTGTCGTCCTTCAAATTCAAAAATTAGTGCTTTCTGCCATTCTTGTGTTTCCAGTAGCAAGGTTTTTTGTTTGCTTTCTGCTTTCTCATTCTGTCATTTCTCTGTCTGCAACAGCAGCACCTGGAAATTTTCCATCATCTGACGAATATCTGTTGTTTACCAGTTAATTACAAATTACACTAGCCTTGTACAAAGTGTCCACTGTTAACGGTTCTGTCGCAGTTGTGACCCACTGTTACGACGGTCTCACTGATGGCCGTGTGGTACAGTAGAAAACAAAATACAGACACCAATGAAGTCACTAATTACTAGTTTGTATTAATCACAAATAACAGTTTGTAATTAACAAGGACTCTTGTAAAATAATTCATTTTAAATTTATCCACACGCAATAATAATGTGAAGTAATAGAGTTCCACACTAATCATAATACAGTAAACACATTCCACTAATCTTCCACAACCACTCGATATGCACTAAGGAAATCACTTAATGCAACTAACTGACAACATCAGCTGCTCTTGCTTATATAACAACCTCTTGCGCTGAGGTTCCAGAATAACTTTCCTTCCTTACTGCGGCATGCCAGTATCAGGGGTGCCTACAGGGGGGGATCCCCCCCTGATCCTCAGGGGTGGATCACCAATGGCGACACGATAGAAAATTTGGGGGGGGGGATTTTTTTTACTATTGCATGAAAAATCTTCCCCAATTTTACAAAACTATAAAAAACTTGTAACGGACACGTTTCAGACGCACAATAATTCTACCCAGTTGACTTTTTTAATTTTTTTATGTACTGTATTAATAAAGTACAGTGTGCAATAGAACTTTGTGTTTATATTTTTTATGTATCTTGCTTTCTGCTACATTTTGTACACTACGAAAAGGTCCAAAAACAGACTGAAATTTTTATAGCATTTTATCGATAAAAACAGACTTAAGTGAGACGTTTAAGCTTGCAAAACTAAGTATCTTTTCACTCAATAAAGTCATAGAGTACTGGTATTAAAACAAATCATGTTTTACTGAAATTATTAATTTGTGATTTATTATTAGAAATCCTTACTTTTTTAGTTTATAACTACCTACAATCAATATATCGTTTCGGTAAAAGGTAATATTTTGTAATAGTTTTGAGTTAGAAAGCCCCGGCCTTTGCTCGATTAGGTAAGAAAATTTACTGTAAAAGAGAGAAAAGGTCTTGTCAGAAAAAGGGGGATTTTTTTTTATAAAATTGGAGGGGGGAAGCGTCATAGGGATTGAAGGGCGATCGGCACCCCTGGCCAGTATAATGGGTATTTCAAGTGCTCTCCAGAACACTCTGGAATGTACTGGTGTGTGGTCGTGACTGAGGCTACACGTGCTCGACTAGTGGAGAAATGGGTGGAAGGATGCTCTCAGCTGTTCGAGAGTGTTCCATTGTTACAACATGAATATAGTATTATGCGCATTATAAATGAAACATTGGCATAAATAAAAAATCTGATTGTCTCCATCCATTGCTCGCTTTTGCTATCCTCTCACTACAATAGTTCATAGGTTCTCTTCTACATTATCTAAGAAGGTAATATATTCTTGCTTGGCATTCTTTGCTTGCACTGACCAACAGACCTCCCCAACAGTGTTTTACTACTACCATCGTCTTCATCCATTCTCATAAAATGGCCAATCCATCAAAGTCTGCTTAATTTAATTGTTTTTACAATAGGAACAGCTTATTGAGTTCCAAGTTGTACCTTTGACTCCAAGACCCATTTTCATAAGTTCAATAGATTTTCCGTAAAACTTTTTTTTCAAAACATCCTGTAAATGATTCATCCCTTTCGTGAGCATCCATGTCTCGCAACCATATGTCAACACTGGCCTTATTGGTGTTTTACACTGTTTGCATTTTATTACTCTGGAAATATTTCTTGACCTTAGTTGGGGCATTGTGGAAAAATATCATCTATTTGCAGATATAATTCTATGGTTTATTTCTGCGATGTGTTGTCATTAGTGAATTGGTATTGAGATACGCAGACTCAATAACAGGCTCGAGTTGTAATTTGTTATAGTAAGTGTAAATAAACTTTGTTCACATGCAGCCATTAAATGTGTAAAGTGAATATTGCATACATCACCCTGAAATTTTGAAAAGATGGATAGAATTCAGTTGTAGGCATTGATGAGTATATCTCATAAAAAACAAAACCTGTGCATTGACAATCTTTGGTGGTCCGATAGATGGCCTTTTTTTTATAGTTTTAATTTTATATACTGTTACAGTTTAGTTAATCAGATCAGTTTAGTGTACTCATTATTAGATTATAGACCAGTTGATGAGGTGTGACTTTTACTTGTATGTAAGCAATTTACCTAAAATCCTCCCTCTATTCATTTGCCAACAGAACACTGATAACAAGAAACAACCCTATAACTGTTATTAGACCCATGTAAATCCAGAATTATATGGAATTTGATGCTCAGCAGATTCGTTATAACCCCATACAAAATGTTTATTTTCACTTAAATAGCAGGTGCCAACAATGAGGTAATGATGCATCTGTTTAGGCAATAACTGTTTGAGTCTTTGTTTTCTTTTGCTGATTTTGAACAGCTCACTCTGAAAATATTCAATCCTTGTTTGCCCAAATAGTATAAGAGCGAGGTAGGGAAATAATGTGAAAATGTGTGAAACTATATTATCTCAAACAACAGCAGCATGTGAGTTATTGAGATTTTGTCATTTTTTCCACAATTGAAAAAGATATCTAATATTACAATTTATGTAGTAATAAATGCACCTTGTTCAAAATAGTAAACAAGTTCTGCATCTCTGGAGGCAGTTAAAGTTATTTATGCATAAAGAAAAGGAACTGTGACACACACAGCTATGTAGCTGGAGTGATGACCCTCCACATTTAGACCAGTCTGGATGAAAGAAGAATTCCACATAAGATAAGACCAGTGAAAAACATCTTAAGGATTCATAAGTGAACAAAATGCGTGCTGTTATGTACTATTCTAGTTATCTGAATTGTGTTTCATAAGGTCATTGTAAACTCTCAAAATAGCTTCATATATTTCCATAACTAATATTATGATTTTCTGAACAGTGATTTGTTGCAAAATAGATTTTTTTCTGGAAAAAGGAATCGAATAAAGCAAAACTAGCTGCATAGATTTTTGTAAACTAGTTTTTCTAAAAATAATCTGTCTAAAATTGTGAATTATTAACCCTAATGATATAACCTTTCTCATTTTGTAAACTTATTTGTAGACAAAAATTTTTTGAAATTAATAAGAAATTTGCATAACTACCGGTACATTAAAAGTTCCCGCTTAGTACGCTATCACATATACTATACGCTTCCTTTTGTCGTGTCTGTGCATGTCATATGCGGAACCTGTATAAAACACCCTGTGTATTGCTTGAAGATTCTGCTTAATACGTTTTTCATTAGTATTTTAGATTAATTTTCACTAACGTTTGAAACAAACAGGACTACTATGGCAACGTCTTGCACTCGCTTTTGGGTATCACTACACCAGGAGCATTAACTTTTAAGCTTATATCAGACAAATCATACATTTGTAAAGCACAGCCTCGCCAGGAGTATTAACTTTTTTAAGGTTATATCAGAGACAAATCATACGTTTGTAAAGCGAAGTCTCGTCGCAGTAAATTAAAAATGGGCTCTATTTCTTTACCACCTACTGTGTGATGATCTACTGTCTCCTTACCTGGCCAAATATCTTGCTAACCTTCATTTTGTTTTCTATATTTTGTAATTACGTTTGGAGACCTATGTGGAATAGTGGAGAAGCATTAGAGGGGTGTGATAACATAAACAAGGGTGTTATGTAGGCTACATAAAAAAAAAGTCAGAACCTCTTCCTCTGAAAAACAGAGAAGCCAGAGCCATAAGGAAAAAGAAAACTTTCTCTCTAAATATTCAGGTATTCTTTGGTCATTAAACTGAAAATGGTAAATCCGAAAATGTCTTCAGAGAGCAACCCACTCATTAAAATAAGGGAAAAATATGAAACAAAAATTTCAAAAGTTATAAGTAGGCTATAATAATGACTTCCTAAGAAGAGTAGACAAAAAAATAAAAATTTGAACAGACGGTATCTGTTTATAACAGATAAGAGGTTAAAACTCAGGTCGTGGCTTAACAGACGAATATGTGTATGATATTGAAAAATTGGCAGTCGTCTCTTGTCTTAAAATCATCTCTGACAATAGAACACTTAGGAAACGTAGCAGTGCCTCATATACGTAGTGTTTTGTAGGTTATAAATACGAACAAGCTAAGTAAGCCGAAAGTCTATCACAAATAAAGAAAACAAAATTGAAATATCAAAGATGGTCTTTTCACTCTTCTTGAACGTTATGAAGAAGAGCAAAAAGAAGTTCAAACATAGGTGAAATAAAAAGTGAAAATGTAAACCAAAAGTTAAACACAGGTAGCATAAATTACCGTATAGAATAAAAAATTTCATGGAAAGATGAAAAACGCACGTAAAAAGAATGTTTGAAAAGAACGAAATGCAGTACTAGGCCTACAGTCTAAACATATGGCAAGAAGAAATCTAATGAAGAGGTAGGGGAAGGTCGGGTGGTATCGGACACCTTAATTTAATAATAACTGAAAACTGCAGACGGAACAGGCAATTTGCCTATTTCCTAATGTGTAGGAGAAAAAAAAGTATTCCTTTGTATAACTTGGACTTACTAGTAGTGGTCGATACGGTGAATAGTTATTTCGGAGACGTGATTTCGATTCCCACCATATTATTCGGTTTTCTGCTTTTGAGTTAGTCGCTCTATTTGACGTCTAACTTACTGTAAATAACAGCGTTTGAAAAATGTGCTGGAGAACACTGTGTGTGCGATATTGATATCAACTGGTCAGTTGCTAAGCACAAATATCACAGTGTCATATTAATTGTATACAGGGACATGGCTTGATGTCTTTTCTCTGTCTCTACTAGTGTGCCACTACTTATTTTATAAGAAAAAAACGAATTTTATAATTCACGAAAGGACAAAAACACCTTGGAATAGGTCGGTCGTTCAACAGCTGTGATGAGTTGTTATTGCTCGTGAATCACGCGTAAATCGGTATTCTCCACGAGTTCGGCTTAGTCTTCAATTTGAGGGAATAGAGGGAGAAGCCGTGTCATGTCTACAAAAAAATAGTATTCATACGTAGTATGAATGTTTCCATAAGTAGTTCACAACCTTAATCAAAGTATTCAAGTAGTTGGAATCTTATCAATTATGAAATTGTAATGTCGAACAGCTGGTCCCTGGCAGCCAAAATGAGTCTTTGCATTCCTACGTGCTCCATGGAGATAAATAAAGCGTAGTCTTGAAAAATTTATATTTGCAAGTTGCAAAAAATAACATTAATTATTCCAGAGCTACGTTACAGTTTAGATTAAAAAAAAAATTAGTTCTGTGTACTTGACATTAACTAATAATTTCGATGCTAATAATTGTTTTTTTTTCTGGGTTACTTAAAAAACAGAACGTGTATAGAAAAACAAAAAGAGGCGATTAAACGTGGTTAAAATGTGGCTAGCTATGCAAATATCCGAGTAGGTTTTCCAATAATTGAAGTTTATAAAATAAAAATAGTAAAGTAGGGTTGATTTGGTTAGTTATTCTAATACTTGAGCCAAATCCCAGAAAATGCACGGTTTATAATAACTAAATTTGTTTTAAAAACCATTAGGTTATGTAAGTTTTTGGGAGCTAGTTATGTAAGATTTCGAACTGTTTTAAGAAATACTGGAGTAGAGCATCGATTATCCGAACCTCTCGGGACGAGGGCCCGTTCAGATAATCGATATTTCGGATAATAGATCATAAATTGAAAACAAAGGATTCTCTTTACAAAAACAAAGGTTTTTGTTTCTCTTTAAAAAATCAATTCTAACATAATGTTATAGAATTACCAGGAACCTGTATACTATACTGTAACGTATTACTAAGGCTTAAAATCATTGAATTAAAACTGAGTGTAATGAATAAAATCAAAAGTTAATTTAAACAAAATTAGAGTTTAATTACAAACACTGTACTATAAAATTAATTAAAAATTTAAACAAAACAAAACAGTACCATGGATTTAAACTTTTTTGAAGAATTGTTCTATCACTGTCTGCTTCGAACCGATACCGCGTTTTCTCGCTGCTGATGACTGAAGTCGTTCAAGATTTATAAGCTGAATATCTCGTCTTCGGTTTCGATACGTATACATAATTGTACTTTTTATTGAATTCGGATAATAGATCGTTCGGTTAATGGATGTTCGGATAATCGATGCTCTACTGTTTGAAGAAAAAACAATTTGCCAAACATCGTAAATGGAGTCTGTATTTGTAGTGTATACTTTTTCGCAGCGATAACCAGTCTGTTTATCAACGTGTAATCCTGTTACCTGAAAGATCCCATAATTGTCATGAGTATTCAGGATTCAGAAGAAACACGTCTTTCTTGTGTTGTTTAACTTACCGTACACACGGACGCGTCTACGTAGTAAATACAGACACGTGAAGTCAGTGTTTCGTAGTGTATTTACGCTAAGAAATTGCACACATTCACTATCACTTTCACGATAATAGACAGGCCTACGCGTATTTTCAACCCTTGTATAGCTATTATTTATGTTTTGTTTACAGTCGTTTTTTTCATCGTACGCGTCTGTGATAGAAATTATTCATCAAACTACATAATATTTACATAGAAATTGTTAGCACAATTTGCAACTTTTGTAATTTTGTAACTAAATTTGATGGCTGGAATCTAAGCCGTGATTCGTTGTATTCTCCATGTAGTCTACAATTAATATAACTCCTTCTGAAGCGTTCGAAGTTATATAAAAAGTATGTCTAAATATTTACAAGTTGAATAGGTTTTTGACAGGTATGTGCACCTCTAACAGTTAATTAAAAAATACTGTTTTCTAAAATTCTTTTTATTACTGTTTTTTATCAACAATGTTAACTGTTTATGGAACGAATTACCAATCAGCTGTTCCTGCGTAAAAGATAAATTTTTTTGTTTCGTTAAATTTAGTGTAGGCCTACTAGTAGGCTATTTAAAAAATAAGTGAATTTGTGCGGTAAATTTCAAGTCAAGAGTAAATTTCATCCATGTGACGGTAATGTGATCAGAATGTTTTCTTGATAATATGACAATTAAAAAGAAGTCGTCTAGTGAGTTAAATAAAGTTGAAAAGCAGAAAAGCGAAGAAGATAATACTCTGTTTGGGTGTTTGATTGGTAATTCAAATTTTTGCAATTATTTGAAATTGCAAGTGTGCGCAAAAAATACGAAAAACAAAAGTGCGTTTTATAATAAGGCTGTTGGAAGTGAAGTTGATATCAAAGCGGAGAATAAATTTTCAAAAAACACCATGTCCTCAGAGCCTAACGAAACTGATGATGAGGGTAAAGTGATAAACGCCACTCATGGGAAAAAACAAAGCAAACATTCGACTAAGTTAAAAAAAAATAAACGTAAGTTTTGCTTTGGTAACAGAGATAATAGTCACACAAGATTAAATAATAAGCGTTTGTTTAGAAAAGGTGACGAGTTGTCTAAAAATTCCTGTCTTGGTTGTCTCTTTTACTTTTCTTTAGAAAGCCCAGGCGCCACTTGCTACAAAAGTCTGAAATACGAGCAAGTGAGCAAAAAAAGTAATAAGACTATTGAAAGTGAAAAGAAGCCACCTCCTAGCGACGATGATAACATGCACCGTTCGAATCCCGAAAGTTCTCATATCATAGTTGGAGAAGAAGAAAATAAGAAAGGTAAAACTCCTACAAACAACTTATCCAAAGAAGACAACACAGCCAAAGTGGTCAATATTCCAAGCGACAATGACGCCACTAAAAGCAAACCTAAAACACCACCCTCGAAAATTATAAAAGTTAGCAACGAACCTGCTAAAGATGGCAGCGGTGATTCTTTTACCAGCTCCGATAAGGAACTGAAAAACGCCGTAAACAAAGACATTGGATACAGACTGGGAGTGAAGATAGACAGGGAGAAAATTTTAAACAAGAACCTGTGTACAAATGACACAGACGTCACCGAATACACGGACATAAAGATTTCATTAAACAAGAATGACTCAAACAACAGCAGCAGCACTCCTGCCACCAACAGCAACGAGAGCACGGTGCAACAAAACCACGAAGAGGCGAGAAAAGTTCCACTTTCCGAGAGTACGAAACGAGAGATCAAACCGATGTTAATGGACCATAAAGGGATGACATCGGATGAAATTAGACGCAGTTTAGGGTACGTGCCAATAAACACACAGGTTAACGAGTCAAATTATAAAGATTTAATTTTGGATCGCAAGGAAAAAAAAGTTAATTCGAAACATAATTTTGAAAAAAATATTTCGATTATGAAACATGAAGAATGTAGCGGAAACAATAATTTTACAAAGAAAATGTTTCAGTTAAAAACGAACGATAAAAACTTGATAATTAACAGCGAGTACTCAGCTATAGCAGATGTTTGTTCGTTTGTTTCAGGAGATAGCATAGTTAATAGAACGGATAAGGACAAAGATGTTACTTACTGCTCAAAAAAGTTCTCAGAAATCGACCAACGAATCCAATATATTTTAAGTGAAATAGATACTTTAAAATGTCGAACTAAGACTGAAATCGAGTGTAATAATCAGTGTACTCAAACGACGAATGTAAAGAGCAAGACATCGGTTGGAGTAGAAAAAAGCAAGAAAGGAAAACAGAATTCTTCTAAAGATTCGTCGGACAGGGACACGGGAAAGTCTATTTGTGTTGAAAGCGAAAACAGTGTTGTATGCATAACACCAAAAGTGGACAAGAAAGCCAATGTTCGTTTTGAGATTAGTAGAAAAATTAAGGACCAATGCCTTGAGGAATATATGAACGGTCGGAGAAACGACAGGAGCATTGAAAGCAATGCAGGAAGAGGAAGACGAAAGCGGTGTGCGAAGAAGACTCCATCAGAGCTGACGGTGATTACCGAAACGTCGTACTCGGACGGTGATCGGTCGGAGGATGTGTGTCTTCAGTGGAAAGACGTTTCGGCTAGACTGAAAGAGACCATTCCATACGATCAGTCGAAACGGCCTGACAAAAATTTTCTCCACATACAAGCCGGACACTTCAGACAAGTGTCCGACTACAAAAACCCGTTTGAAATAAAACAGACCGTTGTCGACCGCAGCGAACAATACACGACGAGCGTAGGAGAGACAGACAGTAGGAGCACGACTCACGTAGACGGACAACTGGCGTCGGTCGCCAACAGGAAATACGAAGAGTTCGTTGGCAACGAGCTAGTTCTCGAAGACGATATGGACAACTGGTCACAATGGTTTAAATCTTCCATTCTATCGGGAATATACAATCCGTTTGCGTGGCTATACGGGAAAAATCCCAAACACAAAGACCCGAACATAAGTTATGATAGCTAAGATACACTTTTCCAAGTGTACACGTGATTGTTGTATTATAATGTTGGACGTTTGCATAGATAAACACATTCTGATGATTTTTATAATTTATTGATGTTTTGTAAGCGTATTGACGTGTTGTTAAAACTAAAACTACCAGATTTTTCAAATTTATGTTTTTTCTGATTTATGTAAAATTGATATCTTTTTATAATCTATAGTCTAATGAAATGGGAACAATGGTAGTGATTCATAAAACGTTTTATATAAATATCTACACACGCACGTGCGACTTTGTGAGGTGAACTTGTTGATATAAATAACAAATAATATTGTTTCATAACATAATTCTTATAACTTTTTAAAATAAAAATAAACACTACTAAGTTTATTATTTACTTTTCATCTGTTGAAAGCACAAAACATGTATTTTTATTCCAGAATTTCATTGAAAAATCATTCTACAAGTTTAGAACACGGCAAGTTGATCTTCACATGAATGTGTGTGTGTGCGTGTGTGCACAAAAGAAAAATTATTTATGAAAGCTATGGTTACTTTATTTTCTCCAAAAGCACAATTGAAAATGCGTTGTAAAAATATTAATCGGGTATCGGAACTGTTTAAACAAAACGTATTTTAACAAATAAGGTACGGTATGAAAAATATTTATTTCATTACGTTTTAAACGTGTCATTGAAATATGTTTTACCTTAAAAAGTGGTCAAACGATTAAAATCGTGTTTTCATATCTGAAGAATGAATCGTGTTCATTGCTTTAATCCAAATTCACATCGGCAAAGATTTTCACTTTTTGTGAAACAAACTGTAAAAACTCGTAGTTTTCCTGTCAAATAATATTTGTGTAGTATAAAACATTGCGAAGTAAACCTACAATATAAGTTTACCCGTTTGTTTTAATTTTGCATACGTTTCCATGGAAACCATTAAAGTTAGCAGCTAATGCATGATTTAAAACACTGCAACACTAAATTGCAATATCTGCTGTATCAATCTTTATATAAATAAAAGTCATTGTATGTAGGCCTATGTATGTATGTATGTATGTTGACGTTCCACATCTCCTCCTAAACCACTGGACCGATTTCAACCAAACTTGGCACAAATATTTTACGCAACAGGAGGACCAACATAGGACAGGTGTTTTTTTCGATACGATCCTTTGGGGGGGTCCTTTGGGGTCTAAAAAAAAACTATTAGATCTGGTTACCATGGCAACCCAGTAGAATACATTCTGGTTGCCATAGCAACCAACAAAATAAATACCTTTGTAGTTTAATGAGAAAATTTCTCGATTCTGTTAACCTTACATTTCTAATATTATTGTTACTCTTTTTGCTTGGCGAAAAATCGTGCACCATATCCGACAATTTAACCAAGGTTTCTAAGTTCATACCAGCATTAATTATAAATAAAGATGTAGGTTATGATACCGAAGGTGGTGTATGCATCTTAAGAAACTTCTTAATAGTGCGTGAATTCAGAGTTGTTTCAGTTTGAATTTAAAAGTGGATAAGTTAAGGTCGAACTTATAAGCGATTATAAGTTAAGTAAGTTATAAGTGAGTATAAAAATAACGTTTTGATAGCGAATGTATTCAGATCGTAGTGTTCAGACAATATAAATGCGATTGCTTCATTTTGAATTTAAAATTTGATAAGCTGCAATCTATAGAAGTATTGTGTTGTTAAAATACGTTTATGAGACACTAATTTAACAAATACCTTATTTCAACATTAACACAATGAATTATAAAACGACAGTTAAATACGCAGCGCGTGCAAGTACTGTAGACATTTTATTGAAAACTAATTTAGCTGTTCGCCCTCTCCCAGAGTTAGAAATTGAGCAGGAGCATCACGCACAACAGAATTCTTCTCCAGATATAAGAATAAAGTTTATGACATGTTCTTAAGCTGGTGCGCTACAGTGTATTCCTCCAGTGAGAATGCGAACGTAACAATATAAGGATGATTATACAATATAGAAGTAATATAACGTTAGGACAAGAATAGGTGCATTTTATGGATAACTAAATTCGCCGTTCGCACTCGCACGAAGGCAGAAATCGAGGATACGCATTACGCGCAACAGAATTCTTCTCGAGGTATAAGAATAAGTTTTATGACAGATTCTTAAGCAGGTGCGCTGCAAATCGAAGTAAGATATAAGCGAGCATAAAAATCAATTCCTTAATAGCGCGTGCAATCAGATTATAGTGTTCGGTCAATATTATCAGCGAATATACTTTAGCGTTGTTATCTGGTGTTGCCTAGAAGGAAAAGAAAGTCCATCGGTCAAATTCAACCGAAAGCAAACAAAGCCAGCTTTTGCGAGCAGACGAAACAGATGATCAACGACAGCAACGGCTTCAGGACATGCGGGAACATGCTAGCACATCGCGGGCCACTGAATCGGATGACCAACGTGAACGTCGTCTTCAAGAAATGCGGGAACATGCTAGCACATCCCGGGTGACTGAATCTGAGGAACAACGCGAACGTCGTCTTCAAGAAATGCGGGAACATGCTAGCACATCGCGGGCCACTGAATCGGATGACCAACGTGAACGCCGTCTGCAAGAAATGTGGGAACACACTAGCACATCGCGGGCGGCTGAATGGCATTCCAATTTATTTCTCGAAGGTTTTCATTACAATCCAAGAAAAGAGTACAGCAAACATAAAAGCGTTGTTATTGGAGGAATGGACCAAATATGTAAGTACTGTTTTGCCAAGAAATATAAAGGCGAACCTCAGGGTATGTGCTGTTGCAGCGGGGAAGTCCGCCTACCAGCACTCGAAACGCCATCAGAGCCGTTACTCTGTTGCATGTCTGGGACTAAGACAAACATTTCCTTAAGGAGGTACAATTCATGTTTTCAAATGACTTCGTTTGGAGCCTCATCCATAGAAGGACAAAGTGGGTTTCAAACCACCTTCAAGGTTCAGAGTCAAATATACCATAAGGCGGGTTCTCTCCTCCCTCTTCCGAGGGAAAATGCCAAGTTTTACAAATTTATTTTCTCGGAAACGAAGATCTGGAAGTGGGTCAACGATGTGACTACACAACAGAGGTGAGACGTGATATTGTGTTAAATCTCCAACGAATGTTTCAGAGGCATTCTACAGTCCTTCATCTGAACGTACACTTAGAGAATGGCCAAAGAGTCTACTTCACAAGAGAAAATGCACAAACAGTTGCTGCTGAACCGCCCAGGACAACTTTGACAGCCTTCTTTCAGTTATGTCAACAGGATGCATTTGCAAGGTCATTGTTATATTCGGAAGTTCCTCGCTACTCTACCTGGGATTCTGGAAGGAAAGTTTTTTCCAAAAGAAAAAAAGGAGTACCTGTTTTGGGGAGTGACGTTGTTGCAAGTGAGGCTTTAGGGCGTGTCTACACTGTTCACCCGAATAATGCCGAATGTTTTTTCTTAAGAATGCTGCTTCATACAGTCCGGGGACCAGCTTCTTACTAAATGCTTAAAACTGTGAATAGTGAAGTATGCAACACCTTCAGGGAAGCCTGTCAAAAAATGGGTTTGCTGGAAGATGATGAACACTGGGGCAAAGCAATATCCGAAACAACGTTAAGGCCATCTCCTGAGCAAATACGAAATTTGTTTGCAATTATCTTGACTACCTGCAATCCCAGAATTTTGTGGGAGAAACACCGCGAAAGCATGAGTGAAGACATCCTTGCCAGACTTCGCCGAAACAACGTCAACGATAACATACAATTTTCTGCAGAAATATTTAACGAAGTTCTCATTATACTAGAACACAAATGTCTATCGATTTGTAGCAAACCTTTGCTACAGTTTGGGCTACCAGCTCCGGAAAGAAACTCTGACATCGCAAATAATGCAGATCTCCGTGAAAAAATTACAATACCACAGAATTGAAAAAATTTATTGAATCCAATAAACCACTATTGATGGATGATCAAAGGAAAGCTTATGACGGCATCATGGAATGTGTTAACAGAGAAAAGGGAGGTATAATTTTCCTAGACGCTCCAGGGGGAACTGGTAAAACTTTTTTGATTAATTTGATCCTCGCCGAAATTCGATCAAAAAATGACATAGCACTTGCGATGGCTTCCTCTGGCATAGCGGCTACTCTCCTGGATGGTGGACGGACGGCGCACTCGGCATTAAAACTGCCTCTAAAAGTAAATATGGAAGAATACCCTGTTTGCAATATTAGCAAAACAAGTGCCCAGGCAACGGTGCTACGAATGTGCAAAATTAGTGTGTGGGATGAATGCACAATGGCCCATAAGAAATCCCTAGAAGCCCTTGACAGGACTCAGCGGGACCTGAGAAAGAACGATAAGTTGCTGGGAGGACCTCTGCTGGTTCTTGCTGGTGACTTTCGACAAACTCTTCCAGTCATACCGAAATCAACTCCGGCGGATGAACTCAATGCTTGCCTGAAAATTTCGTCTCTGTGGAAGTTTGTTAAAAGATTCACATTAAAAACAAACATGAGAGTTAGGCTCTTTGGAGATGAGACGGCCCATCATTTTGCAGATAAACTTCTACAAATCGGTGAAGGCACATTTCCGACCGAATCAAACGGCGAAATTATCTTTCCACGTGATTTTTGCACTCCGATTGCAACGGTTGAACTGATCGAAAAAATTTATCCAGGTATACCTGAAAATTACAGAAATCACGAATGGTTATGCGAAAGAGCCATTCTTGCAGCTAAAAACGATGCCGTGCACGAGTTGAACAGCCGAATTCAAAATATGATACCAAGCCCAGTCACCGAGTACAAATCTATAGATGCAGTAGTGGACGCTGATGACGCAATGAATTTTCCCATAGAATTTCTGAACTCACTAGACCCTACTTGAATGCCACCACATCGCCTTCAGCTTAAAATCGGTTCTGTTATCCTACTGTTACGTAATTTAGATCCACCGAAACTTTGCAACGGTACCAGACTCAGCGTGAAAAGACTTTTAGCTAACGTCATAGAAGCTACAATCTTAACAGGCAAAGAAAAAGGTGAGGACGTATTCATTCCTCGAATACCATTGATCCCAACTGATATGCCCTTCAGTTTCAAGCGATTGCAATTCCCTGTACGACTTGGTTTTGCCATCACAATTAACAAGGCGCAGGGGAAGGGGCAATCAATCTAGTGGTGTTCACCTAGAATCCCCTTGTTTTTCTCACGGACAGCTCTATGTAGCGTGCTCCAGAGTTGGCTCACAAAACACCTCTTTATTAGAGCTCCAGGAGGTAAGACGAAAAATGTCGTTTACAGGCAAGCATTGTGACAGACTTTGTCGTTGCACCCTTAAATTCACTGTTGTATTGTATTTTGAAAATTGTATTTATTTGTATGCATATCGTATATTTGTATAAGTTATTGTTTTTGTACCTTTGTTTCTGTAAGTTTCAAATATATGTTTCTTTTAAAACTACACGCATTTTCATTTAAACAAAAACTATTGTAATATTCTATTCAAATTGTTGCAATGTTGTATAACAAATTATTTTAATAACTGTTGTAGTATTCAAGGCACATTTGAACGATTTAAATTTAAAATTGCATGGAAAAGAGGTTTATTTTTCGTCGCTGAAATTTAGTGATAATTTTGAAAAAGAAATGTATGAGCCTATGAATAAATTTTGACCCGAGCAACGCTGGGTAAATCGGCTAGTTTTTGAAATAAATAGATTAGAATCCTTACAGTTTTCTAAAACAGCGGACTGTTTTCATCATACATAATGAAACATTACTTCCTCAAACAAGCAGATTTTAAGTTTGAAGAAGTAAATTAATTATAAAAAAATAATATTATTTTACGTCTTTACATAATAAAAAGTAATTTAATTTTGTCCTGTACATACGTATAATTGAACGTAAAATGCAGATGACATCGACATTATATTAAGAACAAAAACAGCTATGATGTAAGCCTTTGTAAAATTGGAGTAAGCTGCAACAAGAATGCATCTGCAGATCAATCAGGGAAAAATAGAGTATATGCCAGTAAAAGAAAAGACTGTTGTGTGGGCCATAAAAATTTAGAAACAGGATCTTACAAATTCGAGATACCTACCTACCTCGACTCAGACGTTAACTGTAAAAGTAATATTAGTGTGGAAATTCGAAATCGTATTTTGTCAGCAAATAGGCCTAGGCGTGTGCAGGGCCTCAGAAAACATAACTAAAGTCTCAGTTAATACAAAGGAAGACCAAGGTATTGAAGTGTAATGTCCTAGTGCGCCCAGCACTGACTTATTCATTAGAGACATGGACGCTGCCTAGATCAGATGAGACGCAACTAAATATATTTGAGCGAAGGATCCTCAGGCAAATGTTTAGTCGAAGAGGGGGGGGAGCCTGGAGGAAAAGATATAATTTAGAGCTCTATAATTTGTACGATGAACCTGATGTGGTCACCCTTATTAAATTAAAAAGATTAGAATGGGCTGGACACATTATACGTGTTTGTGAAAGCAGAGTTATTAAGAAGATATTTAGTGCAAAGCCAGGAAGGTAAAAGGACCTGGACCTGCCCTCAGTCAGTGAAACCATTGCGATTTTCAGAGAAGGATGTGCGGGCTTGAAGAGCACACAAATCCTTTAGCCATGAATCTAATAGACAACAGCCTGCAGACAAGACGATTAAAGTTAACATTTCCGCTGGACTTACTTAGACTTAAATATATTGTAATCTAAATATATTGTACATAATATGTTACTTTTAAACACTTATATAGAAAACTAGTCAATGGACTAGTTCTCTTCATGTCATATGTTCTATGAACAATTATGCTTATTGTTATGTATTAACAGATTGCATAAATAAACGTAAAAAATACAAAAAAAAACTTAGCTTCTGAAATCTTACTTACAGTAGTTCACCTGCAACCACGGAATTACAGAATTCTTCTTTTCAGAATTCTGACATTGAGTATCAGTTGTTGGTTTTAGTTAAAGAATGAAAGTGTATTGTTTACGAATAATGTAATGTAGTTAACAAGAATTTATAAAACATGCGGAAGTAAAAAACATTAATAATAATCAGTATAATCTTACGAAACTTATAATAAGAAAACTTAAGCTAGACTAGCGTAAACATCAGCAAAATTTATGACTACATGAGACATTTTAATTTTGCTTAATTTACAGTGGAAAAACTTTGATGAACCGACTGGCACTCAGTTGCAGGCAAGGAATTATCTGAAAAGGAGAAAAATATTTAAATTGTTTAATTTTCTTATAAGTCACTTGCTGAGCAACACTCCAGGTATGTATTTGTTTTTGTTGATTCTATTCCAACACTAATCGTTCCGAAAGTCAAACAACTGAACTATTGTTACACATTTCTGTTGATGTAGGCTATGATACATGACACAACTTACAGCCAGTTAATAGGTGGATATGCCTTAGGTGTTTAATACATATTTTAGAGCGTTATTTATTATAAATACATAGTAAGCAAACAGTAAAGAAAATATCGGTATGGAGAGCTATACATAACTTCCACGTTCTAGATTCATATTTAAAATCATTTACTTGAATTCGGTTCGATAATTTCTAACAGGTTAGGTGTGTTCCTTGTAAATCGAGTTTTATGTTTGACAAATTGAAATGAAATATTTCCATAGAAACTACTTCTTTGGTTCCGATAATGTAGTACACATATTATAAAATATCGGTATGGAGAACCATTAATGACTTCCATGTTTTAAGATTTATATTTAAAATCATTTTCGAAGTGAAATATTTCCATAGAAACTACTTCTTTCTACATACTGCTTCAGCCTTAACCACAGTACTGTGGTCACTAACGTATACCACCTCACGTTATCGCTCTCGATTTTCACTGATGATGGAAGTCGATGGCACTGCCGAAACGTCTGGTTTTGCAGAAAACATTGGTCTACGGCCAAACAGACCGGGAAGGAATTTTAACAAAAACTACTTCTTTGTTGCCTATAACGTAGTACATATATAAAAAAATTATCCCCTCCCCCTTCAACTATAATTTTCGTTTATGGAAAATTACCCCCACCCCGTTCAACCAGCCTCTTCATTTATAGATATTTCATCTACGTTTCTACAGTGGATTATTAAGATCTTCTTATCAGGATACTTTATTTATCAAAATTAAGTACTTTACTCTTGTTAAAACGTAAAACGTTGCAGGTAAACTACCCCTCCTCCTTAACCGATCTTCACCAAAATCAATAGGCCTTGAAAACTCGGGCACATATGCGAAAAATTATTTGATTGTGTTTGAATTTGCGGCAGTTATCGTTCGCCGTAGAAAACATTCTATACAGACACTTTTCGGAAAATGAATTCCTCATGTTTTGAGGGTAGTGCAATAAGAATCTGCCCTTATCTCGAATACGATTTTTTCGCGATCACCATACTTCCATTTCCTTACGGAACACATCTTATTATCATTTTACATGCTTTAGTGTTCTTGACATGTATTTGTACCTTAAAAACTGATAGCACAGTTTACTCAACCGTTGTAATCTCTGAATAAGTAAGTCGTGTTCAAAAGTTTACCCCAATTCGTGTTCACAGTAGCAGATGTTTTATTTATGAAAAATTTGATTTAGAGTAGCAGGAAATTATGCAGTAAATTACGGTATTGATGTATTACGGTACAGGAAAGTACAGTTCAGTCGTATGTTTAAATTTAGTATACGTTTCCATAGAAACCATTAAAATGGCAGCTGAAGCAGAATTAGCAGAATTTTAAATACTGAAAGCCATGTAAATCCCTAAATTTTAATAGCTACTAATTTAGCGTTTAAAATAAGTAGATTAGAATCCTCGTAATTTTTGAAAACAACGCACAAATTTCAATATAAATAATGCAAACTATGAAAAAGAATAGCTCTTCAATTTGAGGTCATAAATTATATTAAGAAAAAGTTATTATAATTATTCCACTTCATGACGAAACAGAAGAAAATTATTTTATTTTTATTATGCCCATAAAAAATTAAAATTATTTAAGTTAGTCACGTATTTTTATCATTTAATTGAAAGTCGCTTATAATTAAAGTAGTATTAATAGCCGAAACATTTTGTCAACTACAGTAACTTCTTCCAATGTAGTACTTTAGCTAAAGTAGTATTTATCTAGGATGTAAACATTTAAAAGAATAAGAACAATTATGTAACAATTATAGTCCCCTGGCCACTGCTTTAAAGTAGACGAGCTCCGTATCGTTCGAAAGCTCTTAGTACATTTGTGATTGTATATTAAAATGATTGTATATGCCTTGATTTTTAATATTGTTACGACGGTCTACTGATCGTCGTATGATACAGTGGAAAACAAAATACAAGACACCAATTAAATCACTAATCACCAGCTTTAATTACCACAATCAAACAGTTTGTAATTGACACGACAGTCTCTTAAAACAGATCAAATAAAAATTGTTCACACGCAATAAAAAAATGTCACCTAATATAAAACACAGTTGTACTACAATTGTCCTGCGCAATTATAAAAACACATAACACTTCGCCACAATATTACGAACCGCACTAATAACCACTTGAACGCACAGAGTAATATCGCCCGATAATAACTGAACTAAGGCCGTTGCCTGACGCCTTGATTTATACCCCGCTCACAGACCAGAACGTTCCACAACTATGCGTTATCTCTACACTACGACGTAATTAATTGCGGCCTTGACACAGTCAGCGAGGCTGGCAGCGTCTAGAAAAGTCTCGCAAGTGCATGTTGAAATCACGTACGCCACAACATTCAGCCTGATTCCAATGGATCGTTCGAGAAACACGTAGATTGTTCTGTGATGTCGTAACAATATGTAGGGATAGTTTTTCGTTACCCTTCTTCTTAAGTTTTTTTTTTTTGTTTCAATGTCCTACTTTTTGATATTGTCTTTGAATTTATTTTTGAAATTATTTTCCTTTGTACTCTGTAACACTTGTCTATGATACTTGGAATCCGGAATGGCTTCCCATTTGGTTATTTATAAAATATATAAAATTACTATATATTCTTCGTTTTCGGGTTTCCAGATATCCTCCTACTCGCGCTTCTGAAGTCATAGATCATTCACTGTTAGAACTTTCTATAAATAAATAATTTATTAAATGTTGTATTTAGAGAAGTCAGTTGTTTACCGTTGTTACCTGAAACAATTTTTAAGTATGCCATTACGTCGTGAGAGGCGCGTGAAAATTCTTCATTCCCCTTAGCTTTGCAAGATACAATTTATCCGATGTTGTTCACACTTGGAGCTCTTGACAAGGTGTTCACTATTTTGTCTTAGACCGATTATATTTCGTGAAGTGCTGTTAAAATGTAAAGGCTAAGTACCTTTACCATCACAGAACTCTGACATGAGTTTTGCTCCTAACACAAAGCGATATGGAATCCCTCAACTTTCGCGACAATATTAATTCCTGCGTCAGCTCGAAAGTTGCGATTAATGAGAAATAAGAAGGTATTTATGACTTTAATACTTATAGAAATTTCTATATAATGAAAACGGAGCCTTAATATTAGCTAACGGCCAAGTTTTTCTCCTTTGCACGACTCTATTGTTATGGCACTGACTAGGCAAATTGTAACGACTTTGTTAGCTGGTGGACTTTGGCTGCTTACAGACTCCCACGAATTATCTTCCCAAACACTAAGATAACTTATTTATGTATGCACAGCTATCGCAAAATTTTCAGTCCAGTCAATTTGGAAACTCTCGTCTGTGTATAATAACAGTAACAGACCATGCAATAGACCTACGTCATTACGATGCTCTAATTTCTACCGATGTCGCTGTATATTTACGTCAGCTGAACGTGATGTAGTCTTCTATCCATTAATGGAATCACAACTACTGAAAGGATTTCAATCTACGTTCAAATCTCTACCCAATGGATTATTTTATGATTTTCCCACAGGTGATTAAGGACTTCCCAGGACTAGGTCTTTCCATCCTGGAGAAGCATAGAAAATGGTTCAATATGCTCACCGTCGCATATCTATCGAGCTGATTTTGATACTCTTCAGATAAATAAAACATTTTACTTTCTGTAGTTAGTCAACATTTTCTTTTATATTGAAGGGACTCGACTTACTGGATCCGTAATACCCAAGGTGGAGTTTTGTTGAAAGTCACAAGGGTCTGTCTAGTTATCTGCTAATCGGAGATGAACATCAGAATCAAAAAGTCGTACGTCGTGTTGTTCTTTCATTGAAATTCATCATGAAAGTCAAACACCAGGATATGGTGGGAATTGTTTGCAAATATATAAGTCCATAACCTTCAAATATGACACAAATAACTGATGACTTGTATCTTGAACAGTCTGAATGTACGGACCCGAATTGAAGTTACTGTATTTCACTTAAAGATGGCAGTAAGAGCAAATCGAAAGTTGTCATCTCTGAATTGCTTGATATCAGTGTTGATCACGACGTTTTTAACTTGGCTACAACTCATATCATTCTTTCACTGACAATGCGGCACTCTTAACGCTAATTCTATATGTATGAGCAGTGAGTTATGTGGCAGAATTACCACCAAAAATCTTACCGCAAACCTGTAGAATTCTCATTCTTTATATATTCCCTTTGACAACATTCAGCAACCCTTAGACATAAATTCAGTAATCCTGTGTATCACGAACGAACACTGTTCACGAATCAGTTTAGAAATTCCTTTAAGTTACCAACATAAAGGACGATCCCTCTGAGCAGCTTCCATCCGAGTTCTTTAATACCTTGGAAGTCTGAGGTCTTCCAAGACACATATTAGTCGTCAAAGCTGACGCTATTGTCATTCTGATCAGGAACTTAAATCCTGTCATTAACAGAAGGAAAAATTATGCTATAAACATGATTTAGGAAGAAGACGACATTAGGAGAGGATGAGTAATTTATGAGAGTGGTTTAAAGGCAATAGCATTCAACTTTTCAGATCAGCAGCTTAGAAAATATGTGTAGCCTTGCTTGATGATTGCCAACTTTCGGATCAAAGACGTAGTCTACATTTGAAGAAGACGTATATGGTGCCTTTTCAATATTTGGTTTTACATTTAACATCAGCAAGGCACAAGTACAGTTGCTTGGAAAAACTGTCACTTACCTACACCAGTCTGTCTTCTCACATACTCAGCTTTAGTCGGAATCAGTCGTGTCCGACAGCACTCTGAACGCGTCTTCGTTACTCCAGATGGTACCATCTAAACACAAAACGTAATCTGAACAGAATTCACCTCATAAATTGTGTGCTCATACTTGAGCTTTGTTGCGATGAAGATTTTCACCCCACAATACGCGATTTCTATACTCTATACTGCTAACAAATTTTGCACGTCTTACATTTTTGTTTAAATTAAATTGTTACGCTTTTATTAGTTTTTTTTAATCATTTAGTGACTGCTGGTTCCTAGTATATTAGTGAATACTTAATATGAGATTTGGTGTCAGCGGTCAAATGTACTTAAACGGACTGAGAATATATCAAGGTGTTATTTATAGTATCAAGTAAAACTACAAAGTGGAATTTTTCTGTTTATTGCCAAAACTGTTTTTTTTACACAAATAGCACGCGAATATTATTTCCTTTTCTTCTCCTGTCAGAAGGCCCTCATTCGCACACTATGCGCTGCCTTCCTTTCCAGTGTCCACTCCTTTCTCGTCTTCTTCTCACCGCAGAGAACCTCAATATTTTGAATTTTGTTCCTGTATGTATTTCTATCCACACAGTCGTTTAAAGAAATACCCAGTTTCAACATTTCCTCCTTGAGTTGTTTGGTGTATCCGTTAAGACTGGAAAGTTGCCAAATATAGTTGAAAATTTGTTTATTTAATCTGGGCCGATGCATCCGAACCATATGTCCAAGAAACCCGTTTCCAGATCTTTCAGATCCAGTATCAAATCTCAGTTTATTATGTAGTTTATTGTTTGTTATCAAGTATGTAGTTGTTAGTATTCTGATTTTTAGGCCGACTTACCGAAAATTGTAGCTTAAATAAAATGTGCCCAATATTTAAGCTATATGTTATGCAAGTTTGATAAAACTACTTAAGCGAAATGTTAGAGTAGTTTTCAGAACAATATCGCACTCAAAACATTACACAGAAGGAAACCATCGACACAAAATATATATGAAAATACAGATTATAAAAACTGGTTTGCGAGTTTTCTAAATATCGTTGAACACATATTTTCGTCAACCTTGGGAAAACATCGCAGAATTTTGGGTGTTAAAATTTAACATCGAAGTAACAACTCTTACTTTTGTTAATCCATGCAGCGTAGCAAAATAATTTATTACATGTTACAAGGTATCCTTGTTATATCAGTTACCATAACAACAGAGCTATAACAAAATTACCCTGATGTCAATCATTCTTGCCTTTAAGTGCACATTAACGACATTCGTTTTTTTTGTACGTAACGATTAGCATAATTTAACCAATAAAAGGTGTATAAATATTTTATAATAAACTTTGCTAATTGTTGTATTTATTGCTTGGAGTTTGAAAAATTTCATACGATTCACGTTGGTTTTTGTTGTTACTAGACTGAGTATCGAACTTATGGCGTTAACAAAGACATGAAACTGAACCAACAAAGAAAGTTTCTAGTTGTAATTTATGTTACTTAAAAACAATTTTTAAGTAGTGTACTTAAACATACAAATGATACTGTAGAAAAATTTGACAGTATATGAAACTAAATCTGTTTCCATAAAGTTTGAATATTTAAAGAGAACATAAGACTGAACTATGAAAAGTTGTCGCTAAAGTATTAAACAATACTAAGTGATACAGTGCCGTGTTTGATCTTTTGTAATTTAACCCTGAAATGTCATTCTTTACGATTTCTTCAGGAGAATTCATTCCAGGTTACTACGAAGAACGCGACAGCAGCCAAGGGCTTCTGAAAACGGAATCTGAAGACGGAACACATTCAGTGTCTATAAGTGACTTAAGATATGCTGATCCTCCAGAAAAGAAATCTGTTCCGGATGTAATCAGTGTAAAGTCGTTGTCTTATTTGTTTCATGCAAATTTTTATTAATATTTTTGTTTAAATTAACATCAAAACCTTCTAGGAACGTTAAAATATAATGTGTAAAATATTGCAGATTAAAATGTTACTGAAACATTTAAACAAAAGTGAAATAACCTATTATACTTTTTGGTGTGGCGACTGGTATTGAACATATTCAATTCATCTTTTTTATCTGTTGCTTCGTATATGTAAATATCATGTCAATATTTTAAGTATTAATATTTGATTTAACATTTTGTATGCATTGTGTAAAATTATATACATAAGACGAAGCGAATGACATGGAACTTCTAATATCTGATTCCATGATCAGCTTAGATACATGTATTCCTCCTTACTCGTTGTTTCACTTATTGGTATGTTTGTTTGTGCTTGTCGCGGACTTCCGTAAAACATCTTACGTACATAGTTCGTACATATTAATTTGAACATGTCGACTTTCAAAAGCACCCGTTGTCTCTCTTATTTAGCTGCTCAGATTTATCTTATTTCATTGTTACCACCATTACACTTAAGAAAACTATCAAGTATAGGTTAGACTGAATATAGGCTAGTTTTTCTTACATTCAACCACCGTTTTGGAGGACTAGTGAATTTGTTTTGTCGTTTTCTACTTCTTTTTCCAGTCTTTAAGCCACCTTTTCTTCTCTTTTTTAAATCCTTTTTTGTGTGTCTATTTTGCTGGTTGTTTATCCAGCTTCCAACTCCTGATTGTCTTTATGTTTCTTTTGGTGATTGAACTGCCCTGTTTATTTATTTATTTTTTTTTGACAGCAATTTTTCACTTTTAGAGGCAAGGTTTCTTTTACTTCGTTGTTGTGAAGACAATTTAGGTATCGCTATAGTGCTGAAATAGTAAACGGTAAAGCTTATAATATTCTTCTGCTCCGTCCCCAAAGTCCAACAAAGGCAACTTTGCAAATCGCTGACTTTTTTTGACTTTGCAGTGTTTGTCACTTTTGACCACTGACTACCGGAACTTAGTTTTTTTTTTTTAAATATGTGTTTGGGGTTTGGCAGCTAAGGCCTTTACCCCAACGACCTCTTCCAGGAGTGTTGCTCGACGGATGTTTTCCTTCTCACCTACATTTTAATTGACTCAGTGACAGTGGAAACTCGTACACACTATGTCGCAAAACGACATTTTCAAAGCCTATACAGTAATCACGCTGCTTTTAGGAAGACACAGTTCTGTCTACCGCTAACTGTTCGTTTCCGAGGTATTCTTTCAGATTATCTTTTACTCCGTGTCTCTGCCTCAGTTCCGCAAGAGCACTACAGTCCTCGATGATGTGTTTCACTGTAAGCGCTCCGCCACAGGTGCAGACGGACCGTTCTTGTCAATGTAGGAGGTACGAAGACGTCAAGGCCGTGTGCCCAATGCGCAGTCTCGTCATGCAAACTTGTTCACGACGACTGCGATCACCTGCTACTTGCCATTTACGGACGCTCTGCTTAATGGCAGAAAGTTTGCTCTGCCGTGTGTTCCACGTCTGCTGCCACACATTAATGATGGTTCTTGTGGCAGCTAGGTTTCACGTCATCAGGTCGTATAACAATCGCATCGACTCGTGGGCTGTCCGAAGCGTTTCTCGCCGCAGCGTCAGCTTCTTCGTTACTTTCAATACCCAGTGCCGGATTTACCACCAGGCCGACTAGGCCGTGGGCTCAGAGGGGGCGCCGCAAGCAAAAGATATTTTTTATTTAACAGAAGTATTTTTACAAAAGTAGTATTTTTATTTTATTATTTAAGTACGATTTTTGGAAATTAAATGATCAATTTTTGTTAATAACACAAATGGAAGACAGCTCTTATTTAAATATTGCGCGCTTATATTTAAGACGTTGGCATCCTTGAAAACTAATCTGGGCATGCGAATTTTGATCGTCCGCTATATTGCCCCCGAATTTACTCGACTGTGGTACCATCCTTGTTTGTTATCATTGTTTATCTGCGTTGCGACTGAACGGTTTGCGATTTGAGGTTGTTTTTACTTTGTTTTGAATATAAAGAAAGTTTTTAGCTTTGTGTGATGGGGAGCGTGTTGTTTCGATGATATTTATTAGCTAGTGTTAAAAAAATATTTTTGCGTGTGTTAAATTTCTGAATAAGCTTAGTTAAGTTACTTTACTTAAAAAATAAATTAATTTTCTAAATTCTTTTGCAGGGTTCTTAATATTTTGAAAAAGTTTGCTGAATGAAAGGACGCTTTTTTATAGTAGCCTACTGGTTTTAAATTTTATAGAATTTTTCTGAGATCAAATTACTTCTGCAGTACATATATTATTTCAAAGTCGCAGCAAGGGGGGGCTTAGAACACTTGGCCTAGGGCCTCAAAAATCTTAAATCCGGCACTGTCCATACCTACATGGTCCGGACACCAAACAAAAGTAAAAGATAAACCACGCTCTTCTAACGCACGGCATAACGCCACTAATTGCTGTAATAACGGATCCACTGTGCTAGGATTGCCAAAGCAGTTCGAAACTTAGTTCTTATCACTAGTGTGTTCCCTTCTACCATAGAGTAATAAAAAATGTTCGCCTATTCATCCTCAAGGTTAGATTCTGTGCCTACAAAAGGTATTCACTATCGTGAACATTGCTCTAAAAGATGTTTATCTCGGTGGGAGGATGTAAATACTTTTGGCTAACTGAATATGGTTTTCGTATGCCGTTGCACTTTCACACAGAATTACGCCTGCTTTAACGTGTTATTTTACGACTCTTAAAACATTTCTTACACTAGTATGTGTTGCACCTTGGTTACTAGAGATACCGAATTTGATTACCGAATGCACCACAAAATCAAGTTGTGTTTTTCAGCCCCAGATCGACTCAGACTGCAGAAATTAATGTCTGGGATAAGATACTGGGCGGTTGAAGCGCAGTGCCGGCTACAATGGCGGGCGGCTTAAGGTGGGAACCTATCGTGCCTGCAACTTCAAGGTACTTCGGTTGTACACAAAGAGCCGTTATTATTATTATCAATAATATTGTTATTATGTTTTTAAGCGGAACTGCAAATATTACGTTTTATTTGTAAGAAATAATTTTAGTCTCAGAGACCTCTAAAGGGATGTGCAGCATTAGTTTGGAGTAAGGAGTAAAGAGTGATTTATTTTGTAGTTTTACGTGCTGGCGTCTGTTTGAACTTCTATTCTTGTTCTTGTTCTTTTTGTTTTTCTTCTTCTTCTTCTACTTCCTCTTCGTACTAAACCTTTGGGTTGTTGTATCCAGTCATCGTTGTTGTACTAACGTATATTTCCTTCTTAATTTTGAATGTCTCAACTTATTTTTCTATTCAATTCCCATTCTCTTATTATCTTGAATAATTTGGTGTCCTCCGTACGATTCATATGTTCACTTCAGTGAACATTCTTGTTTATTACCAAACAATTTTTTCTGGCAATCGCTATCAATTTTCAATTCATTCATAATAGTGACGCTTTTCACTTTATCTCTTAACGATTTCTATTCTATATTTTCCTTAAAAGCGTCACTTCTATTGATTCACCTATCTGTTTAGGATTTTATTTTATTGTTTTAACTTTATACCCATAAATGAGAACTGATCTTGTGACTGCTTTAAACATACACTTGTCTTATGTTCCTTTCTTAGATTTTTCTCATTTCATATATTACTCAAGCAGTCCAAAATTTTGTTTGCAACATTAGTTTGACGAGTCATTTCATCTTTCGGCGTGTCTGAACACAAAACAACTGTGCTATTTTAATAACACATAGTGTTATAGTAATTGTACTGTTAATTTAATTTTCAGCTTGATGTGCTTACTAAAGTACAGTTGTCTGTTTACAGCAGAGTCCTCCCCGTACAGCCGTACATAGGGAAAAGTCAGAGACAGAAGACAGTTACGTGGGTACAGACTACTTTGGATACAGACACACAGTAAGTACGCAGCCACATATTTGTTGTGTGATTGTTTCCTGTCTGTATTTTAGCAGCGAGTACTCTAATAATAATAATAATGATGGTAATAACAATAAAGGCATTAGAGACGCAGGCATTAATACAGGAGGAAACATTTTTATAAGTCAGTTCAAATACTGGCTTATGCAGATGACATCGACATTATATTAAGAACAAAAACAGCTATGATGTAAGCCTTTGCAAAATTGGAGAAAGCTGCAACAAGAATGCATCTGCAGATCAATCAGGGAAAAATAGAGTATATGCCAGTGAAAGAAAAGACTGTTGTGTGGGCCCTAAAAATTTAGAAACAGGATCTTACAAATTCGAGATACCTACCTACCTCGGCTCAGAAGTTAACTGTAAAAGTAATATTAGTGCGGAAATCAGAAATCGTATTTTGTCAGCAAATAGGCCTAGGTGTGTGCAGGGCCTCAGAAAACATAACTAAAGTCTCAGGAATACATAGGAATAATACAAAGGAAGACCAAGGTATTGAAGTGTAATGTCCTAGTGCGCCCAGCACTGACTTATTCATTAGAGACATGGACGCTGCCTAGATCAGATGAGACGCAACTAAATATATTTGAGAGAAGGATCCTCAGGAAAATGTTTAGTCGAAGAGGGGGGGAGCCTGGAGGAAAAGATATAATTTAGACCTCTAGAATTTGTACGATGAACCTGATGTGGTCACCCTTATTAAATTAAAAAGATTAGAATGGGCTGGACACATTATACGTGTTTGTGAAAGCAGAGTTATTAAGAAGATATTTAGTGCAAAGCCAGGAAGGTAAAAGGACCTGGACCTGCCCTCAGTCAGTGAAACCATTGCGATTTTCAGAGAAGGATGTGCGGGCTTGAAGAGCACACAAATCCTTTAGCCATGAATCTAATAGACAACAGCCTGCAGACAAGACGATTAAAGTTAACATTTCCGCTGGACTTACTTAGACTTAAATATATTGTAATCTAAATATATTGTACATAATAAGTTACTTTTAAACACATATATAGAAAACTAGTCAATGGACTAGTTCTCTTCATGTCATATGTTCTATGAACAATTATGCTTATTGTTATGTATTAACAGAGTGCATAAATAAACGTAAAAAAACAAAAAAACTTACCTTCCTGAAATCTTACTTACAGTAGTTCACCTGCAACCACGGAATTACAGAATTCTTCTTTTCAGAATTCTGACATTGAGTATCAGTTGTTGGTTTTAGTTAAAGAATGAAAGTGTATTGTTTACGAATAACGTAATGTAGTTAACAAGAATTTATAAAACATGCGGAAGTAAAGAACACTAATAATAATCAGTATAATCTTACGAAACTTATAATAAGAAAAATTAAGCTAGACTAGCGTAAACATCAGCAAAATTTATGACTACATGAGACATTTTAATTTTGCTTAATTTACAGTGGAAAAACTTTGATGAACCGACTGGCACTCAGTTGCAGGCTAGGAATTATCTGAAAAGGAGAAAAATATTTAAATTGTTTAATTTTCTTATAAGTCACTTGCTGAGCAACACTCCAGGTATGTATTTGTTTTTGTTGATTCTATTCCAACACTAATCGTTCCGAAAGTCAAACAACTGAACTATTGTTACACATTTCTGTTGATGTAGGCTATGATACATGACACAACTTACAGCCAGTTAATAGGTGGATATGCCTTAGGTGTTTAATACATATTTTAGAGCGTTATTTATTATAAATACATAGTAAGCAAACAGTAAAGAAAATATCGGTATGGAGAGCTATACATAACTTCCATGTTCTAAGATTTATATTTAAAATCATTTACTTGAATTCGGTTCGATAATTTCTAACAAGTAAGGTGTGTTCCTTGTAAATCAAGTTTTATGTTTGACAAATTGAAATGAAATATTTCCATAGAAACTACTTCTTTGGTTCCGATAATGTAGTACACATATAAAATATCGGTATGGAGAACCATTAATGACTTCCATGTTCTAAGATTTATATTTAAAATCATTTTCGAAGTGAAATATTTCCATAGAAACTACTTCTTTCTACTTACTGCTTCAGCCTTAACCACAGTACTGTGGTCACTAACGTATACCACCTCACGTTATCGCACTCGATTTTCACTGATGATGGAAGTCGATGGCACTGCCGAAACGTCTGGTTTTGCAGAAAACATTAGTCTACGGCCAAACAGGCCGGGAAGGAATTTTAACAACAAACTACTTCTTTGTTGCCGATAACGTAGTACATATATAAAAAAATTATCCCCTCCCCCTTCAACTATAATTTTCGTTTATAGAAAATTACCCCCACCCCGTTCAACTAGCCTCTTCATTTATAGATATTTCATCTACGTTTCTACAGTGGATTATTAAGATCTTCTTATCAGGATACTTTATTTATCAAAATTAAGTATTTTACTCTTGTTAAAACGTAAAACGTTGCAGGTAAACTGCCCTTTCCCCGTAACCGATCTTCACCAAAATCAATAGGCCTTGCGTCCTCTACATCTGAGGCACATGTGTAAAAAATTATTTGATTCTGTTTGAATTTACGGCAGTTATCGTTTGTCATGAAAACATTTCTCTTGTTACAACATAAAATGTTGCTGGTAAACTACCCCTTTCCCTTAACCAATCTTCACCAAAATCAACAGGCCTTACGTACTCTACAATTCAGGGATGCATGCAAAATATTATTTGATTCTGTTTGAATGTGCGGCAGTTATCGTTCGTCATAGCAAGAATTACTCTTGTTAAAACATAAAATGTGGCAGGTAAACTACCCCTTTCCCTTAACCGATCTTTACCAAAATCAATAGGCCTTAATTCCTTTACAATGCAGGAACGTACACAAAAAAATATTTGATTCTGTTTTATTGTGCGGCAGTTATCGTTCGTCATAAAAAAAAATTACCGTTGTTAAAACATAAAATGTTGCAGGTAAACTACCCATTTTTTCCCTTAACCGGTCTTCACCAAAATCAAGAGACCTTGAGTACGTAACAATGCAGGAACGTATGCAAAAAATTATTTGATTCTCTTTGAATGTGCGGCAGGTATCATTCGTCATAAGAAAAATTACCCTTGTTAAAACATAAAACGTTGCCGGTAAACTACCCCTTTCTCTTAACCGATCTTCACCAAAATCAAAAGGCCTTGAAATCTCTATAATTCAGCGAGGTATGAAAAAATTATTTGATTCTGTTTGAATTTACGGCAGTTATCGTGCGTCATAGAAATATCGGTATGGAGAACCATACATGACTTCCATATTCTAAGATTTATATTTAAAATCATTTTCGAAATGAAATATTACCATAGAAACTACTTCTTTCTACTTACTGCTTCAGCCTTAACCACAGTACTGTGGTCAATAACGTATACCACCTCACGTTATCGCACTCGATTTTCACTGATGATGGAAGTCGATGGCATTGCCGAAACGTCCGGTTTTGTAGAAAACATTGGACTACGGCCAAATATCCCGGGAAGGAATTTCAACAAAAACTACTTCTTTGTTGCCGATAACGTTGTACACGTATATATAAAAAATATGCATAAAATTAATGGCTTGTATAAGGTAATGATTGATCTCCATTAAGTAGTGCTCAAGTTTCCAAAGTTTTAATATTATGATGTCCGTAATTAAAACATCAGAGCAGGTTTAGTGTGTATGAGGGTACACCATGGACAAAAATTTTCAACAGTTCCTATTGAGCGTTGCTTAGAGTAAAGCTGCGAATCTACAGTCTACGTTTCACAGAACAAACACGCGGAAAAGAAGGAGCGCTCCGAAGTCACTCATGGACCCTCAGCATCTTGCAGAGGGTTCATTCCCTAAAGACGAAAAGTCTGTCTATGAATCATTCCTCTGTAAACACGTGCAGTTACACTGCCCAGCGATCCACAGGAAGCAAATCGCTATCCACGCTGGACATTTTTTCGGCTTGCACGCGTTATGTTGGTATGGATTTTGGCACTTTCCATTTAAAAAGCGTGGAAATGTAAGAAAATAAACATGAATGAGGCCAGAAATAACGCGAATTTTGTGTGTGTGTCTTCCCTGCCTTTTTATTGCGGTAGTCATAATTATAAAATGCAAACGTAAACATTACATAACTGAGATATGCTTGCCTGCCACGAACGATATATTTTCTCTCATACATGATTTACATTAAAATGAAAAAATTATAATTTTATTGCCTGGCAACAAAATTATTTTATTTTTACTTCCATATTCCTTAAGGAAATGGAAGTTTGGTGATGGCAAAAAAAATCGTGTTCGAGATTATTGCAGATTCTGATTGTACTACACTCAAAACATGAAAAAAGTCGTTTTCCGAAAAGTGTCTGTGTGTCTGTGTGTGTGTGTGTGTGTGTGTGTGTCAGTCTGTAGATTTTTTTTTCTATGGCAAACGATAAAAACCGCAAATTCAAACAGAATCAAATAATTTTTTGCATACAGCCCTGATTTGTAGAGTACTCATGACCTATTGCTTTGATGAAGATCGGTTGAGGGAAAGGGGTAGTTTACCTGCAACGGTTTTTTTTTATCAAGGGAATTTTTTTTTTTTTGGCAAACGATAACAGCCGCAAATTCAAACAGAATCAAATAATGTTTCGCATACGTCACTGAAATGTAGTGTTCTCAAGACCTATTGTTTTTGGTGAAGATCGGTTAAGAGAAAGGGGTAGTTTACCTGCAACGTTTTATGTTTTAACAAGGGTATTTTCTATGGCAAACGATAACAGCCGCAAATTCAAACAGAATCAAAAGATTATTTGCATACAGCTCTAAATTGTAGAGTTCTCAAGACCTTTTGTTTTTGGTGAAGATCGGTTAAGGGAAAGGGGTAGTTTACCTGCAACGTTTTTTAACAAGGGTATTTTATATGGCAAACGATAACAGCCGCAAATTCAAACAGAATCAAATACGTTTTTGCATACAGCTCTGATTTTCAGAGTACTCAAGACCAATTTTTTTGGTGAAGATCGGTTAAGGTGAAGGGGTAGTTTACCTGCAACCTTTTACATTTTAACAACAGTAAAGTACTTGAAAATTCATTTAAACTTTTTCAAACAATTGTAAGTGTTAAAAATAAAATAATTTTGTTGCCAGGCAATAAAATTATAATTTTTTCATTTTAATGTAAATTATGTATGAGTTAATATACATGTATAAAATAATATATGGTTCGTGGCAGGTAAGCATATCTCAGTTATGTAATGTTTTCGTTTCCATTTTATTATTGTGACTACAGCAATAAAAAGGCAGGGAACACACACACACACACACACACACACACACACACACACACACACACACACACACACACACACACACACACACACACACACACACACACACACACACACACACACACACACACACACACACACACACACACACACACACACACACACACACACACACACACACACACACACACACACACACACACACACACACACACACACACACACACACACACAATTCGCGTTATTTCTGGCCTCACTCATGTTTATTTTCTTACATTTGCACGCTTTTTAAATGGAAAGTGCCGAAACCCACACCAACATAACGCGTGCAAGCCGAAAAAATGGACATCAATTTGCTTCCTGTGGATCGCTGGGCAGTGTAACTGCACGTGTTTACAGAGGAACGATTCATAGACAGACTTTTCGTCTTTAGGGAATGAACCCTCTGCAAGATGCTGAGGGTCCATGAGTGACTTCGGAGCGTTCCTTCTTTTTCGCGTGTTTGTTCTGTGAAACATACACTGTAGATTCGCAGCTTTACTCTAAGCAACGCTCAATAGGAAATGTTGAAAATTTTTGTCCACGGTGTACCTTCATTCACACTAAACCTGCTCTGATGTTTTAATTACGGACATCATAATATTAAAACTTTGGAAACTTGAGCACTACTTAATGGAGATCAATCATTAACTTATACAAGCCATTAATTTTATGCATATTTTATATATATATATGTGTACAACGTTATCGGCAACAAAGAAGTAGTTTTTGTTAAAATTCCTTCCCGGGATATTTGGCCGTAGTCCAATGTTTTCTACAAAACCAGACGATTCGGCAATGCCATCGACTTCCATCATCAGTGAAAATCGAGTGCGATATCGTGAGGTGGTATACGTTAGTGACCACAATACTGTTTTTAAGGCTGAAGCAGTAAGTAGAAAGAAGTAGTTTCTATGGTAATATTTCATTTCGAAAATGATTATATTTCATTTCGAAAATGATTTTAAATATAAATCTTAGAATATGGAAGTCATGTGTGGTTCTCCATACCGATATTTAACAATTACCATTGTTTGAAAAAGTTTAAATGAATTTTCAAGTACTTTACTCTTGTTAAAACGTAAAAGGTTGCTGGTAAACTACCCCTTCCCCTTAACCGATCTTCACCAAAATCAAAAGACCTTGAGTTCTCTACAATTCAGTGATGTATGCAAAAAATTATTTGATTCTGTTTGAATATGCGGCAGTTATCGTTCGTCATAGAAAAAATTACCCTTGTTAAAACGTAAAACGTTGCTGGTAAACTACCCGTTTCCCTTAACCGATCTTCACTAAAAACAATAGATCTTGAAAACTCTACAATTCATGGATGTGTGCAAACCTTTATTTGATTCTGTTTGAATTTGCGGCTGTTATCGTTTGCCATAGAAAATACCCTTGTTAAAACATAAAATGTTGCAGGTAAACTACCCCTTTCCCTTAACCGATCTTCACCAAAAACAATAGGTCTTGAGAACTCTACAATTCATGGATGTGTGCAAACCTTTATTTGATTCTGTTTGAATTTGCGGTTGTTATCGTTTGCCATAGAAAAAAATCTACACAGACACACAGATCGACAGATAGACACACACACAGACACTTTTCGAAAAATGACTTTTCTTCATGTTTTGAGGGTAGTACAATCAGAATCAAAATCTCGAACACGATTTTTTTCGCCATCACCATACTTTCATTTCCTTATGGAACATGGAAGTAAAAATTATCCCCTCCCTTTTCAACTATCATTTTCATTTATAGGAAATTACCTTTCCCCTTCAACTACCATTTTTATTTATAGATATTTCATCTACCTTTCTACAGTGGTTTTTTATGACCTTCTTTTCAGGATACTTTATTTATAAAAATTAAGTACTTCACTCTTGTTAAAACGTAAAACGTTGCAGGCAAAACTACCCCTTCCCTTTAACCGATCGTCGCCAAAATCAGTAGGCCTTGAGTACTCTATAACTCGGGTACATATACAAAAAATTATTTGATTCTGTTTGAATTTGCTGCACTTATCGTTCGCCATAAAAAAATTCAACATATAGACACACAGACACATAGACAGACAGACACACAGACACTTTTCGAAAAATGACTTTTCTTCATGTTTTAAGGGTAGTACAGGGTGGCGCAGGGAAACGGGAAAATTTGAAATAATTAGAAAAAATGAAGGAACGTTACAAAACTTTATTTGAGGCTAAAAATATGTTCTACAAAACTGGAAATTACATTAGGCATCACTTTTTAAAAATTACATCAGTTAAATGCTGCCCATTTTGCCGTACACATTCAGTAAGTCGTTTCTGTAGGTTTTTTGCATAGCGCGGCGCAATGTGTCACCTGGGATTTTGGCGATTTCCTCTTCAATCTGTCTTGAGCTGAGCAATGGTTCTTGGTCTAGTCTGGTACACGATGCTCTTCAGATGTCCCCATAAAAAGAAGTCACAGACTGAAAGGTCTGGAGATCGGGGCGGCCAAGCGATGTTAGCATTCCTTGTATTTATGCGATCCCCAAACAAACGTTTCACTGCTGCCATAGACTGTCTGGCAGTGTGTGAGGTGGCTCCATCCTGTTTGAAACCAGGTGTGGTGAGTGTCAAGATTTGGAAAAGTATGGAGTCTTGGAGCCAAAAATGTCTCTAGCATGTTGACATAACGTTCAGACGTCACAGTGACAGCAGTGCCTCGTTCATCTTCAAAAAAGTAAGGGCCTATCACCCCATGACACGACACTGCATACCATACGGTAACTTTGGTACTGTGTAATGGACGCTGGTGAAGCTGAGCAGGGTTTCCTTGAGCCCAGTAACGGAAGTTCTGCTTATTCACGTATCCACTGAAGTGAAAATGAAATCCACTGAAGTGAAGTGGAAATGGGCTTCATCGGATATCCAAAGATTTTGAATGAAGTTAGCATCCTCATTGATTTTAGCCAACAATTGTTCACAAATTTGCAGGCGCAATACACAATCATTAGGATTCAGTTGTTGCACAATCTGAAGTTTGTACGGATGAAATTGAAGTTCATGGAGTATTCTTTGAACGCTCCGACGTCCGAGCTGCAATGACGAGGCAATTTTTCGCACCGAACGACGAGGACTCCTTAAGATGGCAGCTCGCACGGCATCAATGTTTTCTGGGGGTACGTACAGACCGTACACCCCCACTAGGCTTTTTCTTCAAAGCTGAACCAGTCTCTTCAAAATTACGAACCCACGTTTCGATTGCGTGTAACGAAGGAACTTGACCGCGGGGCGGGATCTGATAGTGGCGCCGAAACTCTCGTTGTGCAGCTGTCAAACTGTCACCATGTCGGTAAAACGCCCTTACGGCGACCGCACGCTCTGCACCGCTCCACTGCTCCATGATAACTAAATGTCCGTTACTGCTAGACAGACAGTTTCACTTCTGCTACATCTATAGGGCTGCCAACATCAACTTCAAATTTTCCCGTTTCCCTGCGCCACCCTGTATAATCAGAATCAGCCCTTACATCTAACACAATTTTTTTCGCGTCGCCATACTTTCATGTTCCATAATTTTACTTATTATAAAATTCATAAAATTTATGAATTTTATTCTAACTTTAAATTTAGCTTTAGATGTTTAAATATGACTATAGATTCAACTTTAATTTCAACTTTTAAATTTCAACATCAATTTTACGGATTTTATATGCAAGGCTGTTAAATATATAAAAGTTATTTCTATACACGGTGTGTACTTGTATACATTATTTACCGATACCTTACGGAACATGAAAGTAAATATCGGTATGGAGAACCATACATGACTTCCCTCTTCTAAGATTTATATTTAAAATCATTTACGAAATGAAATGTTACCATAGAAACTACTTCTTTCCACTTATTGCTTCAGCCTTAACCACAGTACTGTGGTCACTAACGTATACCACCACACGTTATCGCACTCGATTTTCACTGATGATGGCAGTCGACGGCACTGCCGAAACGTCTGCTTTTGCAGAAAACATTGGACTACGGCCAAACAGCCCGGGAAGGAAATTTAACAACAAACTACTACTTTGTTGCCGATAACGTAGTACACATATAAAAATTATCCCCTCCCCCTTCAACTATAATTTTCATTTATAGAAAATTACCCCCACCCCGTTCAACTAGCCTCTTCATTTATAGATATTTCATCTACGTTTCTACAGAGGATTATTAAGATCTTCTTATCAGAATACTTTATTTATCAAAATTAAGTACTTTACTCTTGTTACAACAAAAAATGTTTCAGGTAAACTGCCCTTTCCCCGTAACCGATCTTCACCAAAATCAATAGGCCTTGAGTCTTCTAGAACTCACCTTACGGCAGTTATCGTTCGCCATGAAAAAATTTCTCTTGTTACAACATAAAATGTTTCAGGTAAACTACCTCTTTCCCTTAACCGATCTTCACCAAAATCGACAGGCCTTAAGTACTCTACAATTTAGGGATGTATGCAAAAATGTATTTGATTATGTTTGAATTTACGGCAGTTATCGTTCGTCATAAAAATAAAATTACCCTTTTAAAACATAAAACGTTGCTGGTAAACTACCCTTTTCTCGTAACCGATCTTCACCAAAATCAACAGACCTTGAGTACTTACATCTTCAGGAACGTATGCAAAAAATTATTTGATTCTCTTTGAATATGCGGCAATTATCATTCGTCATAAAAATAAAATTACCCTTTTAAAACATAAAACGTTGCTGGTAAACTACCCTTTTCTCGTAACCGATCTTCACCAAAATCAACAGATCTTGAGTACTCTATCATTCAGGAAGGTGTGCAAAAAAGTATTTGATTCTGTTTGAATTTACGGCAGTTATCGTTCGTCATAGAAAAAATTACCCTTTTTAAAACATAAAACGTTGCCGGTAAACTACCCCTTTCCCTTAACCGATCTTCACCAAAAACAGTAGGTCTTGAGAACTCTACAATTCACGGCTGTATGCGAAACATTATTTGATTCTGTTTGAAGTTGCGGCTGATATCGTTTGCCATAGAAAAAAATTACCCTTGTTAAAACATAAAACGTTGCAGGTAAACTACCCGTTTCCCTTAACCGATCTTCACCAAAAACAATAGTTCTTGAGGACTCTACAAGTCAGGATTGTATGCAAAAAATTATTTGATTCTGTTTGAATTTGCGGCTGTTATCGTTTGCCATAGAAAAAAATCTATAGACACGTAGACAGACAGACAGACAGAGACACACACAGACACTTTTTCGAAAAATGACTTTTTTCATGTTTTGTGGGTAGTACAATCAGAATCTGCAATAATCTCGACCACGATTTTTTTTGCCATTTCCTTATGGAACATGGAAGTAAAAATAGTAAACAAATTTAAATTTTATGAATTTTATTCTAACTTTAAATTTAGCTTTAGATGTTTAAATATGACTATAGATTCAACTTTAATTTCAACTTTTAAATTTCAACATCAATTTTTTTACGGATTCTATATGCAAGGCTGTTAAATATATAAAAGTTATTTCTATACACGGTGTGTACTTGTATATATTATTTATCTACAAGTTAAACATTTCATATAAAACAGTGAAAACATTCTGTACAAAGAAACTATCAAATCCTTGAATTAAGTAGGACAGAAGTAGCATCTGCTTTGTAGAAATGTAACATAAAAAAAGAGAATTTTTCATCAGCAAGAATGTAATAGTCACAGTAAGTTTGTAAGGAAACCGCTCGTTGTCTGAGGACCGCTCGGACCGTCTGCACTTTATCCATTCGGACGTTTCAGCTAACATCCTTGATAACGTTCATTTCCCTCTTTTTTTTTCTGCCCAAGAATTGTGGTAAATGTGAACTTTTCTGAAAACTTGTTCGAGCTGTGCTACAATTGAGGTGGATAAACCCTCATAATTCATGTAACCAACAGGTGAGAGATTGTACTTTAATCTGACTGAAGTGATATTATACATCCTGTGAACTTTCAGATGAACCTATTAAGTTTCTGACCGACCTTCTGGACAGATGTGTGGAGTACAGAGAAGGATATAACAAAATACCTCCTTTGCTATTTGAAGACAAACACATCTTGTCGCTGTACAGAAGTCTAGATCCCCTAGAATGCGGTACTATAACCTACGCTCAATACAAAATTGGTAAGTTGTGCGTCTTGTGTATTATCCTTGAGCATCACTACATATTAACGACATGTTTGCGCTCAGTGTTGCCACTTTGCATCTATTTAGTGTTACATTGTAGCTATAAATACCAAGTGTCCCCTAAGACATTTCGTTCTACAAAATTGTTAGTTACTTTTATTAAAATATAGTAATTTCTTTATTATTATATTAATAATATAGCATAAATAACTTACTATTACTTATTATTACTAAAAAATAAATAATGTATAAATAGTATACTACAATAATATTATTATAAATAAAAGTAATAAGTCTATTGTTATTATTTTTACACTGATCGAATTGTCACTCGGCGCCTGTAGAATATTTAAATATAATAAATCGATACTTGTTTAGTTCCGCAAATATTTTTTTATTAGACAATAATACAGTGTTTAAATTATCGGTATGGAGAACGATACATGACTTCCATGTTCTAAGATTTATACTTACAATTATTTATTTGAATTCCGTTCGATAATTTCTAAAAACATATCCCCCATCCTCAAACTATTTTCACTATTTGTAGATATTTTTGTTATTATCGGGTAGTCGTTTAATATAATGTTATTTTTGAGTCACTTTATCTACAATAATTAGGTACTTTATTCTTATAAAGAAAACTACGCAGACAATCATCCCTCCTCCTCAATTGATTCCCCCCATTAATGATATTTACACTTTCATATATTAATAGTTTTATCATATGTAATTGCTATGATATCTTATCCTTCAAAATTAAATACTCATACTTTACTTGATATCAGCAAAGTAATTTTTAAAAAATCACCCTACTCCCCCTTCAACAGCCCTCTCCATTTATATATATCTCATTTACCGTTTTACAGTGGATTAATATGACTTTATTTTCGGAGCACTTATTTATGAAAATTAAGTACTTTACTCTTGTTAAAACACAAAACAATGTAGGTTAACTACTCCCTCTACCGAACCACACTCCCCCCTTAACCGAACCACCTAATTTTTGATATTTACACTTTTATTGATTAATAGTTTCATTAGCCTATATGTAATTACTAAGTATCTTATCCTTCAAAATGAAGTAGTTTATTCGACATCAGAAAGGTAATTTTCCAAAAATTACCCCGCCCCATTTATCTATCATTTTCATTTATGGAAAATTACCCTTCCCCCTTCAACTACGATTGCAATTTATAGATATTTTATCTACCTTTCTACAGTAGATTTATTATGACCTTCTTTTCAGATACTTTATTTATCAAAATTAAGTACTTAACACTTGTTAAAACGTAAAACGTTGCAGGTAAACTACCCCTCTCCCTTAACCGATCTTCACCAAAATCAATAGGCCTTGAGTTCTCTACAACTAGGACACATACGCAAAACATTATTTGTTTCTGTTTGAATTCATTAATCCCCCCATTAATGATATTTACACTTTCATATATTAATAGGTTTATGACATGTAATTGCTAGGTATCTTATCCTTCAAAATTAAATACTCGTACTTTACGTGATATCAACAAAGAAATGTTCAAAAATCAACCCCTTCCCCTTCAACTAACCTCTTCATTTATAGATATCTCATTTACCATTTTACAGTGGATTAATATGACTTCATTTTCGGGGCACTTATTTATCAAAATTAAGTACTTTACTTTTATTAAAACACAAAACAATGCAGGTAAACTACCCCTCCCCCTTAACTGAACAACCCCATTTTTGATATTTACACTTTTGTTCACCCGAGTAATAGTTTAATGAAACTATATGTAATTAAAAGGTATCTTATCCTTAAAAAAAAGGACATGAAAAAGGTAGTTTGAAAAAAATTACCCCCTCCCCTTCAACTACCCTTTTTATTTATATATATTTCATCTACCTTTACATACTGGATTATTATGACTTTCTTTTCAGGATACTTTATTTATTAAAATTAAGTACTGTACTCATGTTAAAACGTGAAGCGTTGCAGGTAAACTACCGCTCTCCCTTAACCGATTTTCACCAAAATCGATAGGCCTTGAGTCCTCTACAACTAGGACACATATGAAAAAATTATTTGATTTTGTTTGACTTTGCGGCAGTTATCTTTCGCCATAGAAAAAATTCAACATACAGACAAACAGACACATAGATAGATACACACACAGACATACACACACTTATCGGAAAATGACTTCAAGTTTTGAGGGTAGTACAATCAGAATCAGCCCCTATCTAGAACACGATTTTTTTCGCGACCACCATTCTTCCATTTCCTTACGGAACATGGAAGTAAAAAAGGAACCTCCAGGTAACATAGAACGTATGTACGCCCGAAAACATTGCGCGCACAAGAGCTGCTTTTCACGTGGCTCGTCGAATACCAATGTTCGAAAAATTTTTCATAATGATTTAAACATGCAGCCGTACAAAATTAATGTAAACCTTAAGTGACAGTGATAAAGTAAACCGCGTGACTTTTTGCCGCCAGTTTTCGTTATGTCATAAACAACAACGTAGACGTTATTCACAATACTTTAATTAATGAGTAATGAAACGCATTTCCATCTGAGCGGACATGTAAATAGGCAAACCTTTTGGTATTGAGAGCCAAATAACCGTCGCGAAATGCTTCGAGAGAACTATTGCACACTGCTAAACTTACTGTATGGTGTGCAATAGCTTCCTTTGGAATAATCAGTCCTCACTTCTTTGAGGATGAGAATTGGAATTCCGTTACTGTCACACAGGGCAGTATGTCCAAATGATAAACGAATTTTTGTCTCTCAAAGTCGCAGAAAAGTCTGAAATCACACCAAACAGTATGGGAAGCAACCAGTTATAGGGCTAGGCGATCGATGGATGCAATTTAACGAGATACCTCCAGGAGTGCCAACATTCCGTGGCGCGCGAGATTGCCAGCGTGCCATTTATTCTACTGGGGATATTTTGAGAGTAAGGTGTACAATGATCCACCTCCATGAAACATCGAAACACTCAATGTTGCTGTAATTTCTGTTCACATTTCTGTTTACACCGTGTAATGGAAAATGTAAAACCTCGACTTCAAAAGTGTGCGAGTTGAAATTATCGCCACATTCGTGGCGTAGTGTTAAAGAACTTTTAGTTTCTGCGTCTAGTTAAATGCTATTGTGTATACATTCAATTTAGTGTAAATGTTATGTTAATTTTACAATCCGTAAATGAAAACACAACTGAATTTTTAGTCACTCGTATCATTCACTGATCCTGTATTTTAAGAATTATTTTTACAAATGTTTAAAGGAATTACATCATAGTGGACATCGTAGTATGTTATATTTCCTAAAAACCCAAATTACAGCACTTAATTCTCACTACTTATATAATAGTAAAGCATTTAGAAAAAAAATAAATTTTCATTGTAATTGTCAATAACAATACGTTGTTCGTTTCTAATGATAGAAATTAAATGAAATTATTTAGTTTAACTCAAACCAGCAACGATAACAGATGTGTCCTGTCAGTGTCTCTGCAGATTAATTCAGCTTGTGGCTCCTTTACCCACTGTGAAATACTCCAGGTAATGGAATTTTTGCTACACTGATTCTCACGATTAGGACAGGTTAGGTTGCGGTCTGCATGTTCGGAGCCAGTGCAAACGCGCGCTTTGCATTGACTTCAACACGCACTTTGCTAAGCGCGAGCATGTATTGCCCGCGCGTACAGACTCACATCGCACCGCTGAGGCGACACGTCCTGCGATGCAGTCTGCGTGTTGGGGATCAGTGCAAGCGCGCGCCTTGCATTGACTCCATCACGCACTCTGGTACGTCGCACGCATGTGCGCTCGCGGTGCACACACATGATTCGCTGTTTTAATCGTGGCAATCATAGTGGTAAAATTTTGCAACTGGAGTATGTTCGCAATGGGCAAATTCAGCCAGGGTTGAATTTATTGTAGAGACAACATACAAAACACGTTACATGTTCTGGTCTATGATTCGACAAAATAAATATATACATTTCTGGTGGATGAACACGTACACCATGTTAGACTTATAATAAATATATTAACAGAAACTACAAATTTTAGTTTTCTTGTTAATTCATTTAATGTATTTCTGTAATTAATAGTTTTCATATTCTTTAATAAATTTGTAAAAATTCGTTAATATGTTTGTTTAACTTTCTGTTGTTGGTGTTGCTCCTATCGTAGACGGTGTCGTAGAATGTAGGTTGTACTTTGTAAAAGGCTTAACTTTAACACTTGAAAGTTAACTTTACGTTAAAAATAAATTAGCTACATATTTTCAGTTTTCTTCTTCTTCTTCTTCTTCTTCTTCTTCTTGTTCTCCTCAATCCAGAGGTTAGTGGGCTTGCAATTTCTTCCTTTACGTAGACAGCCTCTTGATCACTACATACCTTCTTACTTTTCTTACCCGAACCGTGTAGCCCCTTACCTGGGCTTGGGCCTTCCCCTCCCACTACGCCATCGATCGGGGCGGCGAACTAGTTTGAATGACATAGCAGGTGCCCATCCAACTTTTCTTTTCCACTGTTGATCAATCAACATTTTTTTTTTTTGGTTTTATAAGCACATGAATGCATAGAAGTCTCCTTTTTGTACTTACTTTAATACTGTCTTCCCACTTCAACCTGGGTCTGCCTCTTTTCCTTTACCTTCTGGTTTTGCTTCCCACTCTCTTCTAGGGTATCTTTGATTTTCTATTCTACAGACGAGGCTGAACCGTCTCAACTGTGACCTTGTATCATATCAATTAGAGGCATCATCTCGAAGTTCCTGCGGATAGTGAGTCTTCATTTTATATCTGTTACTATTTTAACAAAACATTTAATTTCATTCGCATACTTATACCGACTGTCACTTGGTGGAGTCTTATAACAATTTTTTCCACATTTATTCTGAAGAAACCTTTATGGCTTCCAGAATGAGTTCGTCAAACCTCCTACCCATCTTGACTGAATCTTCACTAAACAACACCAAATCTTATCAGAAGGCGTACGTCAAACAACTACTATAGTTAGAATTCAGCACACAACATTTCGACTACTAAACAATCTGTAATCGTCTTCAAGTTTAAGGTAAACTAGTACATTAAATACAAACTTAAGGCTACTCGAGATTCGTTCATTAACAAGCGTGGATCACAAAAAAAGAAAAAAACATCATCTTCTACAAAGTTAAATACAACTACAGAAAAACTACATAAAAAGAACCGTTACTTACCCTCTAAGTTCGCTGGCCAGAACCGGGAAGTACCACCACACTGACGCAAATTTACACAACGAACAACCTTGCGTCAATGGTAGGCTTCTCGGTTCTGTCCAGCGGGCTTAGAGGGTAGGTATCGGTATGAAGGTAGGACTGTGTGTAGTAAATTCTAACAATGGCACTTTTAGAATTGTTCATGCTGATGATAATGTTCATATACCACCGAAAGTTAGGTTCAAAGGTTGAACTCCAGATCTTTAAGTTTCCAATTTGAGAATTATAATTTAGCTATTCTACAACAATTTTTTTTAAAATTTAATTTCTGTTAACCTCCAGTAATATTAGAAATATATTAGGTCGTTCCCTGTCTTACCCCCTTCTGTATTTGATAATATGTACATTTTGATGTTACGTGTTGTTATTTTATTCTATGAAATACAATAAACTTATTTATGTAATGAAAGGAAATTTAGCATAGATTTTTTAAGTGGTGTCTAATTTATTTGTGTGAATAGATAAATTAACCTTTTCAATACGCCTTGTGACTTCTTGTTGACAATAGATGACGTACCTCAAAGCATATGCTTCATCGTCAGATATTTAACTAGCAGCGTGCTCACAGTGTCTAATCCTGATGTAGGCCTACTTATGCTTAGCTCAGAAACTTAAGTGTAGGCTGTTACATGTTTAATTACCTTACAATAATCTTTGTGTGTTCGTACATCGGACTCTTTTTAAATATATTTGTCACATTGAAATTAATTAGTAGGCCTATGCTCCCCGAGCTGCATAACTAGCTCACTATATTGAACGGAGTACATTTATTATTACATAAATTTCGTTATTAGACAATTTTAAAATTGCGAGAAAAATTACAGACATTCCGATTACTCTAATATTTCTTTAATAACATAACAACTGTAGAGCACACAATCATACAATAAACGCAAACACTTAAGAACATTCGGATTTGGGTTAGAATGCCTTTTAATCTGACACCCAGTTGGATTTTTACTTAAAAAAATGGAGATCTCTTTGCTGGTTCTTAGAGTCCACATATTTTGAAATTTTAAAACTTAACATTACATTCAAATTTTAGTCAAAATTGCTTTAACTTAACATGCCACGTCTCCTCTGGTTTGCGAGTCTTCTTCTTTATATATGATTATAACGTTCCACGTTTTCCGATACCCAATCACCATTCATCTCTATCGTTCCGCATGTCCTCTTTCCAATCCACGCCGCCAAGCGTTTTCCTGCTATGGGGAGGTTACCTGTATTTCTTTGTAGGGAACGATACTACTCCTTTACCACCATTCTTATATGATAACTACCATGAAAGTCTCAGAGTGCTATTGTGTTCTTAACCATGAGCCATTCATAGTAAGCTTTACTTTCCTTGGGTCATTTTTGGAGTGTGTGTACTCGGATGAAACAGAGAAGATACCTGTCTAGGGACACGGCATCAATTGTCCTATTCCTAATTTTGAGACCAGAAAACACTGTAAGATTCTAACAAATGCTTTGGGGTTTCTTTGGACAGGCGACGTATAATGTTTACATGAAGTGCGAGTGGTGTGAAGTTTTTCCCTTATCTATTAGGTAAGTGTCTAGTGCTCTTTGAACTTTCTCATTAAGGAAATTCATGAGCTGCGCAATGCAGTGTTCTGGTATCAACTTTACTTGTGTGATAAACGAATGGCGACACATGTGGTCTGCGAATGCGCTCAAAAGACTTGGTGTTATTATTTGCCCATAGACGTTACATTTTTTACAAGAGCAGAAAGATGCCAATTCTCCGCTGGAACGTATCGTTTAGTTCTTAGGGCTGTCGGAGTAAGTAGACTTTAAATTTTATATTGTAACGTGACGGTTTCCTCAAAATAAATAGTAAACTTATATATTGTAAAGTGACAGTTCTCCCTAAATAAATATAAAACTTATATATGTTAAAGAGTAGAAAAATGCCAAAGTGCATAACTCAACCTAATTATTAAAATCAATTGAAGTACAAAACAATAGTTAAGTACTAAGTTTATGTTGAAAGTTATATGTTGTAAAATGTTTGTTTTAGTTTATAAAAATTATATACCACAGTCAAGTAAAGTATATAGGGAATGTCACAGCATTGTAATACCTATTTCTGTTAAATTCTGTAGGTCATAATGCCTTAAACATAGGTAAGACTCATGTCACATTAGGCATAAATGATTAATGTTATATTGTAAAGTGTAATGAAAACTATATCAAAATATTGTAGCTAACATCTGTGACATAAAATTGAGTGATTATTAATAAGGAATCCTGAACTAATTATCCTATTATAGAACTTGTCAGGATGACAATTAATATGTTTAAAGAATTACCCATATAGTTGGTTAAATTATGGTATATAATTTGTGTTATTATTAGTAAACATCATGAATGAACTGTTAGGCCTACATAAGGAACAGATCATGATGATTACATGTTAAAGTAAGAAAACTATTTATTCAAACATTATGTTATATGATTTGTATTATTATTATTATTATTATTATTAACCATCATGAACAAACTGTTGCAAGGAAACAAATCGTGATGATTATTATGTTAAAGTAAGAAAGCTGTTTGTTTAAATGTTATGATTTATAATTTGTGTCAATATTAGTAAGAATCAAGTATAAACTGTTACAAAAAGAAACAGGTAATTATGATTATTATGTTAAAGTGTATATTACATAAATTAAGAAATGGCCTAAAAATGTTATTGTATAAAATTGGTGTTTGCAATTAGAGTAAGTTTCAGAAGAACTGTAGTAAGGGAGAGAGTATAATGTAAACCATAAAATGATTGTATCTTATAAAAAACAATGTATATTAGGAAAATTAAGGATGTTAAAGTGCATAAGACAATTATGTTAACATTTGTTAACCATTACTAATATTAATGTATTTAACTGTTATTAGTACATTGAAAGTGAATAGGAATTGTTTTAAACATTAAGGATTAAGGGAACAGAAGGGACACTTTTAAATATAAAACATAAATTTAGGCAAACGAACCAAAAATTGTAACATCTAAGAGACTGAACAGAAACCTATCTTGTGAGGTGTCTAATTAATCAGTGAAAAAAAGGGAATTCATTAATGACCATCTCATTAACATTATATTTAGTATAAGGTGGGAGTTTTAAAATAATTATTTGGTGGTATATTGGAACTAGAAAAACCGACGCCACCAAATGACAATGCCTAGGGCTTCGACCAATCGGAATTTTGCAAGTTTTGGTCCAAGAAGCCAGAAAAATTAACCTACGCCAGTTAGTTGATTGTTACACCTCGAAGAGTAAAGAACACACTCCCTGTATTACTTGTGTGTGTCCAGGAAATTATTAACGAGTATCGAACACCAGACAGGTTAGGTGATCAAGATATATTTGTGAGTTATGAAATTCAGTGAGTAACTTAATTCGTGAATTGTGAAGAGTGATTTAACAATATTTAATTGTGAAAACAACCTACCAGAGTTTAAAAAGTGTATAATAATTGGTGATCAACTCAAGTCATTATTTCTATATAACCTAAGTGTGACACTAAATATTACTTATACACTATTTTTATTATTTGAACAATCACTGAACCACTGAACACTAACACTTTTGTAATCACTAATTATAAGATATTTATTTATGTACACTTAGAATTAATTAAGAAATGAATTCACTGTTAACCTAGAAGGACACTGGACTATATTATTATACACTTCCGAAAACGATTTTGTTCACTAATTATAAGTAATTATTTATTTTCTGTAATATATCGAAGAACTGTGATGTTTTGTACTTCACTAAGAACATTTTTCAAGTAAATTATTGTAGTCAGAAGAACCCAGTAACATATTTAAGTTGAATTAATAAACAAAAGTTAACCTAGTCTTTGAGAATTTTTCGATAATGCCAACCTATGAGGTAGTAATTGTACATCTAGGGTAATTGACTAATAACTTTTAAAGAGTATTTATTTATTCTATAATAAAATAATATTGAAGTAAACGAATTTATAGTTGTTGTAATTATTTGGAATTATTCATAAAAGATTAAAAAGACGTGTGCTCGGGTTGACAGAATTCGAAGCCAAGTCTGGTAGCGACTTTGGGTACCAAGGTGAGCACCGATAATAAATTAGATTTTAAATTATTATTCATTCCAATTAATTTTTAAAGTAATTCTACATTCTAAAATCCAATACTTACTTAATTATTTCTACATTAAAAATAAAATAAAATTATTAGAAAAAATTTTTAAGAAACATAAATAGATTAAAACTTCATAAAATTAGCTTAAAACGAGAGGCATTGAGGAAGAATAGATACATTTCCTATTAATTTAAATTTATTTTTATTTAGATTTGACCCAAGAACGTGGGATAACACATCATAAAAAAACACATCGTTCATTTTAACTGAATTTAATCCTTTTATTTAATTATACATATTCAGCGCCGGCAACGTTAGGCGTTAAAGAAGAATTGATATATACAACAGAAGATTTAATTGAAATTTATTTTATTTTGTAATACAAATTTGGTGCTTCAAACGTTTGGCATATAAGCACATTTAAGATTTGAATTTAATTTATTTATTATTCATTCACTGTTACAATATATAAGTTATAAGCTTCTATGATTTTGTTTTTATTTTCATATCGTGACTGAAGAACTCTTTTTGTCCGCTCATATGTCTCACTGGTTACAGTTATTCCGTCAACCAAAAACTTTGGTTCGCTTTCCAAACATGTATATTTCTCCACTTCCCTTCCCATCAAGAATACGGTGTTTACTAAAATCTGAAACAAAAGATTATTGTCTACTGATGACTCAGATTGTTTATAGAATCTGTACTAAGATTCAGTATCTACTGTGAGTAGATTCAATATCAAATTTAATAGTAGACAACTTTACTTGGGAAGCAGGTGTGAAAGTGGCTTAATATTCGGGGATGCAGTGGAAGAAGATGTAGATTCTTCTGTCTTACGTTTATCTTCCGTTTCACTGTTGGTTCGCAACCCTCAACGCCATTTTTATAATATTCGTTATCTAATCAATCTTGCATGGCTTCATCAAGAATTGATAGATTTTTCAATGTATCCTTCATGCACTCAAGCCAATGTACCATATTCTTAAGTGCTGTAAAGTCGTTAATTTTATTTGTAAGGTACAATGCTTGAGTTCTTTGTGTCGTTTGTTTGCGTTTATTTAGGAAATGCTATTCTTTTTCTGACGTATCAAGTAGGTTATAGTAATGTAAATTTCAATTCTGGAAATTATTTACCTCCGTTGAGAATAAGTGTCGCTGATTGAAACAATATACTCGCTGAAGTGCGTTTAACTGCGAATAGATGGCGTCAGTAGTCCCTTTGTGGAGCTGAGAGGTCAGTTATGCTATTTACAAAACCATCGATGTACGCTTGTAACGGTTCCTTACAATAAGTAATGAGTAGCCACTTAACAATATTATGATGGCTAACTAGGAATACTCTGTGCATAATGTATATAATGTATTCATAATGTACCACAAGTCAATACTTTTCAATCAGGGGCATATTTACGGCCGGGGGGGGGATGTACGGGACTGGACCCCCAAGAGGGTTAAAAAAGTTGACGAATTTTGTTAATCTTTTAATTTTTAGGCTGTTTTATTATTTTTTCAGCTGTGTACACTAATACAGTAGTAACTGTTTTTTAACCTATACAAAACAGGTTTATTACACAGAATTGGCGTTACGTTTGAAAATGAAATATAAGAAAATCAATTCAGTCAATAAGTATTTTTTGTTGTATTGGAGTGTTAGTGGTCTCAAATATTTCTACTAGTAATTTTATACAAACCACTATGTTGTCTTTGGTATTGACGAGCGCTTTCGGCAGTCAAGCCATCTTCAGGTCATTTACCAACGATACTTTGGTATTATATTATGAAGTAAACACTGCTTATTAAACCAAATTTTAGACAAAGTTATCTTTAACTTAATTTTTGTTTTCAAATATTTATAGAAATCTTCTGCTTTATTTCTCTGCTCCATTATTCTTGTACTCCTTAGATTTGTCAATCTACTAATTTATTGTTGTATTGGGGTGTTAGTGGTCTCAAATGATCTTTAGGTTGGTAAATGACCTGAAGATGGCTTGACTGCCGAAAGCGCTCGTCAATACCAAAGACAACATAGTGGTTTGTATAAAATGACTAGTAGAAATAAGTATTTTGTAAACAATGTTTCAATAACGCTTATTTTTATTGTGTTATTACAGTTTACTTTAACAGAAGTGATTTCAGCCACTTTAAAGATAGTAATTTTGAATAGTCTTAACTTGTTCTTTCGTTTGTACGAAGCCGACCCAACCCCGGACCCCCGCCCCCAGACCAAGTTCTAGATAGGCCACTAATTTTGATCAAGTATTTATATCAGTTGCAATATTTGTCGTTATGTACCATGAAGTGTAGGCCTAAACAGGTTTCGAAAGCATAGCGAGATTCGAGTTATTGTTCCGCGTATACGTCTGTTTGTAAAAATATGTTCTGCACGAAAAATATTATAAATTACAGTTTTAAACTATAAGTTCGTGCATTGGACGAACGGTGTGAATCAGACATTTTTTTGCCTACTAAGAACCCGATATCAACAATACAATATTAGTTTGATTATTATAGTACGGCCAAGCAAAACATTATAATGTCTCAACAACAATTCTTAACAATGCCTAATTCGTACAGTTTATAAAATGTCCGGTAATCTTGAAAAATTAAAAGATATTATGGACAGAAGAGAACTTAATTTGTATCATGAAATTGGATTTAGTTGGAAATACTCGAATATATATCAGGAACATTGACAACTAACATAATAGAGAAATCATAACAAGAAGCCGAGAACGCGCAGCCCACTTCTGGACGTGACTAAAGCTTTTGATAATGTACAGTGTCAGGTAATATTATAGAATCAGTTAAAGGTTAAGATAGATAGGAAATGTGCTGAGCTTGTCCGATTCTGTTTATAGCGTAGAGTATTAACTTAATTATTGATAACTTAATATTCAATAGTAATAACTTAATTAACTTAATAATAATAATAACTTAATTGCTTAATCCATATTAAGCAAGAATATCAATATTATGGATTGAAAGTTATTCGAGCAGGTGTACCATCGAGCACTTGTGCTACGTGTTTACACCCACGACATATAATAAATCAAGAATGTAAAAGTGAATGTAACGTTTGTGGAAAACTCTACAGCAGGAGATAAAGTAAATGAAGCAACAGACGGATTCTGCTCAGCCACAAACACTGTCTGCAGCTGGACAGTAAAGAATATAATAATTATTTAAATTATTTTTAAATTGATTTAAATTATGACATATTTACGTTGTTTTACAGGACTGAAAACATTGGGGATAGAAGAGGACTGTTTCCAGCCAGATTTCTTACGGTATTTTGATGACGACGTAATACCGAAGAAGGTTTTCTGCGATAACACGTAAGTACATAAATCTGGATATCCATGAATAGAAGAAAACAACGCTAGTCTGAGGAGATAATATCAACAATTTGTGGAAAACATTTGTCTGATGGCAAAGCGCTCTAATATAGTTTAATTTATTTCGCTATTGTTTGAATGGAAATTTCTGATTGGTGAATTTACTGACATTTTTCTTCTAAAATTAAAGTATAAAGAAAATCCGTTCAACAAGAGTAAACCACACTGTTGTGGCAAGTACGTTTACATAATAATGTCAATATTAATGTATGGTTTGCAGCATTGCTGGCGTTTTCTTCTTCTTCTTCTTCTTCTTCTTCTTCTTCTTCTTCTTCTTCTTCTTCTTCTTCTTCTTCTTCTTCTTCTTCTTCTTCTTCTTCTTCTTCTTCTTCTTCTTCTTCTTCCCCAACAAGGATTAGGCCTTGTTGACCTGTTCCGGCTTCATAGGATTTGTATCCTATTCTTTGGCCTCCCTACGCTTCTTCTTCCAGCTGGTTGGCATGTACTTGTCGCTTTTGGTAGTCTTCAATCATCCATACGCTCCAGATGGTCCTTGGTCCTTTCGATTTCGTCTATGCAACTCTATTTTCTCATTTAGGTTGTACATTTCCATTCTTCTCTAATCTCTTTATTTCTAAATCGATCTAGCTTAGAACAACCTTTGACTTATCTAAGAAATTTTATCTCCGCTGCTTGCATGCGACTTTTATCTCTCTTTCTCATTATCCATGACTCACTTCCATAAAGAAGGATAGAGACAGCCATTACCTTGTAAAACTTGAGCTGAGTAACTTTTCGCGTCTTGCTTTTAGTGTTTTTGTTATGGTGCCGCACATCATTTGAAACTTATGTAGTTTATTGTGTATGTCTCTATTGTTCTCATATGATATATCATACCCTAGGCAGATAAACTGAGAGACTTGTTCAATTAGTTTGTTGTTAATCATTATTTTGGCTCTTACAAGATTGCTTCACAGGAAAGCCATCACCTTCGTTTTGATTGTGGAAATTTTTAAGTTTTACTGAATCAAACACCGTTGTAAACTATGTAGCGCTCTTTGGAAACTATTGTTCGGTGGTATCTATAAGCAGCAGCAATGTCAACACACAGCAGCGTATTAAAAATTCGCTTTGTCCTAGAGAATTCATTGTCTAATTCAGCGAGTTCATTGTCTCTTGAATTAGCTTGTATTTTATTTCGTATTTAATTATTTACTTTATATGCTGTTGTAAAATTTGTATTTTTGAGACTTTTGGCAATTTGTTTAGAAATCTGATAATAATATATGAACGAGTTGCATTTGTTTATTATTGTCTGGTTTATTCGTTTGCTGGTAATAAACATCATTTTAGCATTGAAACGGAGATATAAAGTACTTTAGCTTACCCTTGTTTGACCGATATAAAGCACTCGGGGGAAAAGTTTTCCTTTTTTTACGAATGGGTATAAACCATTAAACTTAAGTAAAACCAAATTTACCCGTATGTATTTAACATCAAAAACAAATGCATTTATTTTTTTTAAAATGTTATTTTACCAGTACGTAATGATGTAGATCTACTTTGAGAGTACAAATTATTTGGTTAACTGCACGGTAGAGCGGTAATTATAGTTAATAATGCACAGAGGCCACCAAAATTCGTTCAAGCGAACATTCACCAAGATGAAATTAAGAATTATCTCCGTAGTATGTCTCGAAAAATGCTGAGTGGACTTAATATACTAAGTCTGGTAAATGAATCTGCTAGATCAATTATATTAATTAAGTAATAAACACTTTTTCATTTCGCAATTCAGTACAATCACGAAAGTTTCAAATGAATCTCATCATCTTCACTTTCAGGCATTAGGTCATAGACCTGTTGCGCCCTCCGGCCGTGATAGAACTCACGCCCCACCCCAGCCAGAGAGATATTAGCCAACCTTTAACCCACGCCCGGGGGAAAGCCGTGTGGTGGGGGGAAGAGTGTTGTTTATGCGTGTAGTAGATTGTGTGCCCTTGTTACTTATCTGGCCCGGGTATGCCAGAGAAGAGACGTACGCATTATTTGTCCGCGTACGTGTGGGTAGACGAGCAAATCGAGCCGTGACCTTGACTCGATCTCACCATATCGGCAGCACAGCAACGCTCTGATTGTGAGTCAGAGACGCTACCACTGTGCCGGCCCGCCTACCAAGTTTCAAATGAAAGACAACTAAATTAAAATTACTTGATTTCATACTCCTATTTTTCAATATAGTAATAACATTGAGGTATTGTTATTTTGCCTTGTACATGTTAGAAATCTTCAAATTATGTTTTTATATTACTCTGTAACAAGTTATGTTTTGAAATACAAAAACCCTATTTTGTAAAATAAAATGTCTTTTTGTCAGAATATATTTCTTTAATTTCAATGCCAGTATTAGTCCTATAATAAAATTACTGCAAATTATAAGGCTATAAGCATATGGTAGAAAGTTTAAAAGGTGAATCAGATTTTTGGTTTGTTTAAAAATATAGGATTAGTTTGTACCATATAAAGTGTACGATATAATATTAAATATAAACATTCACTATCTTCGTGAATTTAAATTTAATAAAATTTCTATTTCCTTTTATGACACATACAGGGTCACTAAATGACTAAATTATGACAAAACTAGTGCCATGTCTGATTATCAGTATTTTATTTACATTGATCAAAGACATAAAGGATACTAAATAACAAGTTAAATTATTCATTGAAAGAAAACTTATATTTCATTAATTGAGTATACATCACACAAGAAAAAATGGGCGCGCGACAGCTCCGATCGGCCAAGTAAACATTTTATAATTACACACGACAACTTCGCTCGCCTCATGTTAATGGTCCCAAACGAGATATGACAACTCCGTTCGCCCATCTTCCCCAACCCCTTGGTATTCCCCGCAACCTGACGAAGTAGGAGATTTTTTCATCATCGAATTAGCCGAACCTAACGACTAACGACTGTAGAGTTGACGCTTATACAGATTATTTGGTTGAAACGTATATCGGTGAAGAACCACTGCACATCTGGGCTTCTTTATGGGCAGGTAGTAAGAGGACTACAAATGGCTGTGAATGTTTTCATCAAAAGATGGCATTTTAATCAAAAATTCTATTACGGTAATTCATATTTCTATGTTTTTGTAGGCGCCTTACAGAGTACACAAACTTACATAATAATTCAAAGTTCCAAAAGCCAAAAAAAGCAGAAGTAAAAAACAAAGTCAGTTCCGACACAGGACAATAGACATGTATGGACGATATGGTTTTTCGAGGCTGCAATACGTTAAAATTACGTCTAAGTGGTGCAGCGAATGATACAAAACGGTACTTATTTACTCTATAATTATTATTAAACATTATATTATAACATTATTATAAAAATTGTAGGGCTATTATAAAATTATTACTAAAATTAAAATCTATAAAAAAATATAAAAAAAAGAATGAAGGAGCATGTATTATTCCGTTCAGACGTTATGTACAGTAGATGATCGCTAATAAGAGTGAAACATGCTTTCTGTTTGAGATTAAAATATTGTAATACGAAGTCTGAAAAGCACTTTGGAATCCAGTTTCAGTATGTTGGGAGAGGCCTATGTTTCCTCTCTTTCTCCTTGAATGTACCTGCAAAACCCATGCGGAGTTGTTACATGGAATTAAAATCGTAAAATAAGCCCGGGCGGAGCTGTCGTGCGGCCGAGCCGAGTTGTCGTGCGCCCGAAAGAATAGTCATTCTGATTCCGCTATATAATATTAGTATTTGCCACAGCTTTACTAATGGAGAGGTGAGTATTCAAGAGGGAAGAAAAGGGTGAATTAAGGATTCCTACGGAGGGGTCCAGAAATAAGAGTTACGCCACTGGCAGGCCGGCGAGGAGCACGCATAAACATATGGAGAGCCTCCTCTCTCCCTCCCTCCTATTTCCCTCCCTCCTCTCTCTCTCTCTTTCTCAATCAAAAAGGAAATTATTAATTTTTTTTGAATTTTTAATAATTTTTATTTTTATTATTTTTTATTTTCTATTTACTACATTTTTAGTAAAGTACTTTACTTTCCCTAAATTACTAAATTCCATTTGCATTACGCAACGCGCGAGCGCACGCGATTAACTTCTTCTGACCTTTTAGTACTCCTTGCAAACTTTCATCCAATTAAGTACATTATTTCTTCCCTTTCGTGCCTTTCAGATTTAACCTAACCCTTAGAATGGTCTGATTAGATTTCTCAGTTTGAAATTTTAAACACTTGATAAAGTCGTTGTATCTGAAACCGCTGTTGTTTGTCATAGCTTCAGTAGTTGCAGTAGCTGAAACCGCTTACTTACTGTTATGCAATGAGTATTAAATAAACGTAAGTTTTGACGATTTGTGTAAAATCATGTACCTAGTGATTTCAAGTTTATATCAGATAATATCAGTTGTTTAGACACTGACTGGTATTTAATGGTAAAGCGTAGTCTAATTATATAAAACTCTTACGCTTTGTTTTACATGTTATTGGTATTTTCCCATTTTCTTAACAATTCGGTAGATAATTTACGTATATATGATCGTAATTTACAAATAACAGTGAGACACACACAAGCATTTTAAATGTGTTTTTTCAAGGTTCATGAAAATTTTACATTAGATTTTTGTTGGTGACCGTGTAGTTGCTGTTGTGAAATTACGGTGATGCAAGTGGTTGACTCTCTCTAAATTATAATTCGGGTCTTTTTTCGATATAACCCCACAAACTATTCATCAGTGTTCATCATTCATGAAACTGACTATATAAAAACTCACACACCGGGCGAAGGCCATCGATCTACACTAGTTTAGATCGATGGTGAGGGGAGTGCTGTTGAATTTTTGCAGAATAAACATTCTGCATCGCGATAGGCAGTGCGATCGCGGTCATCCAATGACGTTATGTCTGTCCCAAAAATCTGACAGACGGCGGTGTAATAAAACAAAATTGTCGCGCAGAAATTTCATTGCGGAAGGGTACTTGGTTAGGAAAATCGAAATTACCATTTGATATTGTTATATTCTTTATCTACGCCTTGACAAAGGAGTATGCGGTCAGCAAATGCTTGATGACGAATTCAATATGTCTAGCGGTACTGTTACGGACTGGAAGAGTTACATGCGTGAAGTCTGCGCCAGCTCTCTGATCCGTAGTCCCGTAGTATTAGGAGGGTCGGGGAAAACTGTTGAAGTAGATGAGTCGTGCTTCTCTCGCAGGAACTTCGAAGTCGGTCTTTATCCACAACAGTGGGTGTTTGGCGGTATCTTGCTTGACACAATTATAGCCTGTATAAGGCCTGGCACAACCATTTTTTTTTTGTGATTTGTGGAGAGCGTACAATGGAATACCAAACTTGCCTGGAATGAACTTCCTCCATTTGACGGTCAATCACAGTAAAAATTTGTGGATCCTGTAAGTGGAGCACACACGCAGACGATCGGGTCCTTATAGGCGGCCGTTAAACGTCGCAACAAGTGTGAATGCGGAACTAACCGGAATCAACTAGATTCGTACCTTTGCGAATTCATGTATCGCCACAAAGACAATGATTTGTTTCAACAAACTGGACAGATATTCATGCGCACTGGCCGCCTCAATAGTTACTGAATAATGTGTATTAATTATATTACGTTTAAGTGTAGTGATAATGTTGAACTAATTGTATCATGTGTATCATCAACAGACGTTTTGTGTATTGGAGGTAAACACTTAGAATAATAAAAAATCTACCGACTGTAGACAGTGTATACAGTATAGATAGTACAAAAAAGATGAACAAATTACCGAAGTTAACGAATGCGGGGTTATATAGAAAAATAATGCTCTCTAATTTATAACTGTAATGCTTTATAATTTATATGTAAGAGGAAGAAGATACCCTGTTGATAAGGGTGACAGCAAGTTGAACGAATTTTACGGTGCTCGCAAGTGGGAAGTAGCCGTCATAGTAGTGAGGCTTGTTGACGGTATGTCCCAGAAACGTGACATTGCCTTCTATGTCGTAAAAAACGGAAGAGGAAAACTACACAGTGCCTGCCAAATATAATACAGGATATAAGACAACAAATTTAGGGGCTGTTCAACAAGAGAAAATAAATAAAATATTATATAAACAAAAGTCCGGAAACGCTTTGTTTTCGAGTTACGACTAACGAACAATTTTGTGTTGTTTTCTACAATCGAAATCGATGAAAAAGACTATGGGGCGGTGGGGCCGAAGGAGGTATATTTTTGGAAGGTGGCCCAGCCGCGCGGTGAGGTCGGCTTTCTCGTTGATCGGAAGGTAGAAAGTGAGATTTCCTTTTAAAGTGGAAAGAATCCAGTGATCCTGTGTACGAGAAATTACCTGTGTAAAGGTTGGAGCCGCTTGAAGGTACCTCCGACTGTACGAGACGCTTCTCGTGTTTCGCTCGATTTTTTTTGGAAGGGGGTTCGGGGTTTTCCACGGCGTGCGGCACGGAAAAGCGAGCCTAAGGACCGTCAGCGCCGGATATATGCATGTAGCCTTGCAGGGATGGGTATTGGGACCATAGTGGACGAGTTTCCTTACCTACGTTGTATAAATGTTTTTCTTTATTTTCATCACCAGAACGAATCCTGACATTATTTCCGATTATTGTTTTAGGCACTGCACAGGTTAAAGTTAAAATGTGCAAATATACCTATGATATTTTTGATATAAACTTACACAGAGAGTTTAAAACTCTCCATAACTAAGCAAGTCAAAAGTTATCTACCCCCATAATCAAGTTATCTACGATAAAGTCTTGGTCAAATGTCAACTTTCGATAAATCGATGTTAATTATGCTCAGGTAACCATAACGTGAAGCGTTTGTTCCAATCCAGGAATAAAATGTATCTTTATCATTGATAGTGAAATGATTAAGAGAAAGAACCTGTGCTGTCATACACTAGTGTAGATCAGTACGGCGATGTTCCAGTTATCATTAATGCACAGATTTTAGCGTCTAACGGATACACGGGACTGGCCATCAATTTCTTGATGACAAAATATATTTTTTGAAAACTTCTAGTGAAGAAAGGTTTTGCAATGTTCGGTCATCAACTAGACACGAGTTTAAAACATTTTTGTTGACATTTTGATACTTTTTGTTAAATTCCCAAGGCTTTCACGGCCGGTTTCCACATAGTTGGAAACATTATTTGCCGGGCCGTGTTTTATTGTTAGTATTGACAGACGTTTCGGCCTCATTATCGAAGGCCATCATAAGTGTCGGAAACAACACTATGATACCTCATCACTGGGGTGAATTGGCGCATACCGTGGCAATTGTTTTCTGACACTGATGATGGCCTTCGAAGGTGTAGTCGAAACGTCTGTTAACAGTAACAATAAACCACGACCTAAAAGCCCGGCAAATAATGTTCCAAACTTTTTACTAATGTTCGAAATATTTGGCATAATCAGCGCTGTATACAGGGAGTAAAAAAATAATTAATACACGTATGATTTTGTTGGGTCTCTTAGTCTTTCGACTGGTTTGTACCCTCCACGCATATACGCATGGTGCATGTGTTACAGAGTCTCTCACAAGTATATGGGACCTACAGTTTAACGCCGGATCCGAAAGGCATAGTTGGGGAGGGTATATACTTGCTGGTTTGCCATCGCCTTGCGAGGGGACGTATATAAATCAGATGGTCCTGGCGGCAATCGAACCCGCACCGACAGCGTAGCAGCGCCACACGCTAGCCACTACGTCACGATCGCACCACACGCTAGCCACTACGTCACGATCGCACCACACATATGATAAATGGTAATATTTATAGAACATTATAATTATTTTTATGTATCTAAGAAAAATAGTACACGTGTAATAGGTGTTGTTCTTATTTATGTAAAACACACACACACACACACACACACACACACACACACACACACACACACACACACACACACACACACACACACACACACACACACACACACACACACACACACACACACACACACACACACACACACACACACACACACACACACACACACACACACACACACACACACACACACACACACACACACACACACACACACACACACACACACACCACTCACGATATTTGTATTATTTCTGTAGTGTCCCTATTCAGATCCTGATTATGACAATAAATTTTGTCGAAACGTAGCGACGGCTCGACACAAACTTTTTAAAATTGTGTCTGGTTAATGACGGAACCTCACAAAACGAAACTCAAAATGTTTTTCATTTATTTGCTTTTGTTTATGACGTATTTTTCTATTAAAAACTATTGCATAATGTGTGCCATAATTTATTAGACTCACGTCACTTTTGAATCACAGCAAATGATTCACGACTATGAATAGTCATTGTTCTAATTTCCATTACGTGATAAGAAGCTTAGGCGAGATATTTCGCAATAATTATTGTTGGATATTGTTTTCTTCTTTTCCATTTTTATTTCATAAATAATGTCTGTGCAGCTGTATTTTGAAGGAACAGTTATTATTGGTATTCTGTACGAATTTACTATTTGATGGAGTTTTTAATAATTTTATACACATTTATTAATTGCTGTAGCTTATAGGACTAAACTTATTAACTAAAACAATTCATATGTTAAACTTAGTAAACTTTATGAAAAACTTTCTTTGAAATTCAGAAAAAGTTTACAAATTTTTGAGTCTCCATTACTATTTTCCTTACAAAACACTGGCAGTTGTTCCTAGGATCATACTCTGTGCTAAGCTGGAAGCTCAAAATTGTGCCTGTGTATATCACAGAAGCGTATTACTCCCCTTAGAATAGAAAACAGGAAGAGGAGAGTGTATTACAGGGTCAGATATACTAAGCAATTAAAATATATTTTAAATTTTGTATCCGTTTGGTTTTTAATGCACATTTTTTTTAGGAATTTGTTAAAATAATCGTTAGTACATAATAAGCAAGAGTTTTTGTTTACCTGAAATATGATTATTGTTCCACACGAAAACAATGTATAATTTTTTGGACAGTCTGTAATAAATTCAGATTTTGCTTATATTGTTAAAAAAAAGTACCTGCTTGTATCACATTTTACTGCTAATAACCAATTAATTCAATAAGTTTTAGCCAGTGTTTATTAAAAACATGTTTAGTTTTAGCCTATGTCAGAGTAAAATTTAAAAGGTCTTATTTTATTTTTTACAAAACTATTTAAATAATAATTGATAAATTATTAAATTTGTGCCTATTAGTGACTGTAATTAGTTTATAAATAATGAAACTGTATTTTATTATACAATGTAATATTTTTTAGTAAAGTAAAATAATATACGTTAAAAAAATACACATACTAGGGTCAGTTGAAAAGTTCGCTCAGTGGTAGAACTAAAATCTTTCGTGTACTGCAAGACGTATATTTCGCGTGAACACCTGTCAATTTCCAGTTACATCTGTCAATTTATTTACTTTTTACCAGCTGTTTAAAATGTTCCTGTCAGGCGTGTTTTTAAAATGCATAAAATCAAACATCGTGTTGTGATACATTCTCCGTTAAAAACGTTTTAGCACCAATGGAAGATCAAAACGAAATTGTAAATGTGTTAGAAGATAGTGCGCCTTCAGAAACAACGGTAGGCACGTAGGGCACACTCGAGTTTAAACGTGATCGTACAAGCACTGAAGACGATCCCAGCAGTGGACGTCCAAAAAGTGCAACAAAAAAAAAGCATTATTGAAAAAATTTCATAGGGTGTTTCAAGACCGCAGATTGAAGAGTGGGTGGCGTTGCTGAAATCATAGGCATCTCATATGAGCGTGTGGATCATACTTTAACTCAAGAATTTGTGTGAAAAAGCATTGTGCAAGATAGCTGCCGCATCTGGATTTGTTGCATTTTTTGGGGGTCCAGTGCGGGGGATCATCTTCAATGCTTGTACAACCACGTTTAAACTCAAGTGCCTACTTACAAACCGTTGGTTTTGAAGTCGCAGCATCTCCTGACACATTTACAATTTCGTTCTGAATTTCCGTTGGGGCCAAACAATTTTTAACAAATAATCACACCACGATATTTGATTGTGTCCGTTTTTCAAAACACGCATGACACTTCAATTTTAAACAGTTTCTAAACAAAGAATAAATTGATAAATAGATTTGGAAATTAACAGGAGTTCACATAAAATACAAATGCTACAGCACACGAAAACTTTTAGGTTTACCGCTAAGCTACAGTTGTCTCTTCGCGAATTTTTCAACTGACCCTCGTACATTCACTCGTGCTCCCCCCCACACACACACACTCATTAATAGTTTACCTTTGCTTTGCTAATTCAAGCGTAATATTAGCATTTCTCTGTACACTGAGGCAAGAAATATAATTTTTTTACAGCAAACGAAATCTAGAAAACGCGTTATTGGACATGCTGAACTGTAGAAGCATTGAGTCAGAGGAAGGTGATGAAGAACAAGAAGAAGCCGATAAAATAAATGACAGCAGTGAAGCAAAATGTTTTAAAGAACGCCATCGCATCTGAAAGAATAAAGTTTGGGAAAAAATATTTCTTATAAATGCAATGCTAAGTTTATATACTATATTTCTGTATTCTTATTGAGATTATATTAGGCTTATTAGTATTGGAAATAAAATTTCATAACTGTTTTTCATTTAACTTATGTTTTTCTTACCCCTCCCTGCCGCCTACCCACATACATCACTATAGGCTAAAATTCAACCACAATACTGAACACACACACATTAAATGGCGGCAGTCTATCGCCTGTCAGATTCAAGAGTAATAACAGCACTATATTGGAGATTATTCTGATAGCGGAGTAGCCGGATATTGTGGTAGCAGAAAGCCAGAAGCTATTCCAAAAAAGAAGCAACATTTCTTAACTTCAAAGGCTACAGGGTAAATAGGAGGCAAAGAAAAGCTTAAAACGGCGCTTAAGCTGAAATGCTTCATTCAAACGTAGACGGACACACCGACTGATACTTAAAATACAAGTTTGGGGAAATAGATGTTATGGGGATTTCAGGTCGGAATCTGACCCTTTACTACTTGAGCATGGTTGTTTCCGAAGGGGCTTATTTAGGCAGGAGGGGGATGAACGGGACCGGACCCCCCAGAGGGTCGAAAAAAGTTGAGAATTTTAATAACCTCTTAAATTTTATGCTATTTTAATAGTTTGTTTTCAGATGTGAACACTAATATATAGTAGCACCTTTTTAAATATACAAACAGGTTAATTGCACAGCATTTGCGTATACGTTTGAATATGAAATATAGGAAAATAAATTATCGTATAGTCAATAATTATTGTCCTTATAATAGTGAATAATGATTATAAGTCAATAAGTTATCTTGTAAACAACGTTTCAATAACGCGTATTTTTATTTTGCTATTACTGTTTACTTTAATGGGGTTGATTTCAGGATGTTATCACACGTTTTCTAAGTATTTTAAACATAGTAATGTTGGTTAGTCTTAACCTGATTTTTCTTTTGTATAAAACCGACTCGACCGGTCGCCGCCCAAGACCAAATTCTAGGTACGCCACTGTCCGAACATCATGATCAAATGCAAGGGATCGGAGGCACCAGAATGTTCAAAATAACCTATATTCTTTTCAGTGTACTCGTTTTCAGAATCGGCGCGAGTGACTGGAAGACATAGTAGGACGAACAATTATCCGATTGTCTTTGTACAGTAACCTCAGTCTGATTATACAGTCTGATTATATCAGTTTGTCTGATCTACAGTATGATTGTTACACTATGCTACTCGTCTAGCCGCTATTCGCAGAGCGGCTACTAAGTAGCCTAGTGTAACGTAGTAGCAGCTACTTGCGCTCGCCGAGGAGTGAAAAATCAGTATCTAGAGAAGTTGGACGTGTTCAACTTTTGGCGCTACTAGAGGCTGTGTAACACTATGCTACTCGTCTAGCCGCTATTCGCAGAGCGGCTACTAAGTAGCCTAGTGTAACGTAGTAGCAGCTACTAGCGCTCGCCGAGGAGTGAAAAATCAGTATCTAGAGAAGTTGGACGTGTTCAACGTTTGATGCTACTAAGTAGCCAGTAGCTGGTCTTGAGAGCCCCAAACTCACTAGCCGCCACCGAGTAGCGCTCTAGTCGCCCAGTGTGACAATGCAGTAGCAGTAAAGTAGCGCGTCTCGTGTCACCATGTGCTTGTCTCAGGGTTTGTTTTGGTTTTGTTGTTGCATTGTGCCTTTTGAGAGTTTTTTTCTACATTTGCAATGAATGTTTTATTTAAGTCGTCGGGTGATGAAATAATAATTCCTTAACATATATAGAAAATATGAGTGTGTGTGTGTGGAACATTACGTCCGTAGAGATTTGAAACGCGAAGCGAAAAAAAAACTGCTTTCACTCGGTTGATAGATGAGCTGGAATTTGGATGTACTGAACCAGCAAAGGAAGATGCTTTAAGAAAAATTAAAACACTCCTTGGTGCATATTGTAATGAACCGTATAAAATTGAAAAATCTAAAAAGAGTAGTACCGCGACGGAAGACGTATACAAATCAAATTTAGTTTGGTGACACTAAATCTAGGAACTCCTGAAACTTTGGTAAGGCTAACTGCATGATGTGGTACGATTGGGGGTCCTGAATTGCCAGCTTTCTTATTAGTGTTGTTAAAGTACCCAGTTTATCCCTTCTACCTATCTATTCCCGAACCCACATGCGTTTTTTGTTCCTTACGTTACTCAGCAACTCCTCACAAAGCTCTCTAACACCAATCAGGAACAGGTGTCTCAAAGCCTTACGTTGCACACCCACTGATGACATTTTGCACAATACTTTTTAACATCAAACCAATCTACGCAACCATGTACTTTGCTGTACTAGCCGCTACTAAATAGCAGCCACCTAAAAACAGTGTGACATAGAACTATGGAGTAGCAGCTATTTAGTAGCGGTTAGTGAAGTAGAATAGTGTGACACAGGCTTTAGGTTGTCATCAGTGTAGACGTTTGTTTAAGTGAAAAAGAAACGTGTCAACAACGCGACTACATGGATGGAGCTAAATAATTAATTACGACTGATTACAGTTACTCTTACTTTGATAGCCGATGTTATATGTGAGTATAAGTCTTTCAGCGAGACTGTTATAATATGTGGGTACTAGTATCAGAAGAAAGTTGCAATGCAGTCAACGCTTATGTCACTGGTGTTCTTCACGAGCTTCAAAAGATTGAGGACTATAGAATATAGGCTAATCTTTGTTGAATAAATGAACCCCTAATTTTTAGAGGATGATAGCTGTAGGACAGTATTTTACAAAACGTGGAAGAGAGGTAGCTGTTAGTATCCGATGAAGCAATTCCTGATGACGCACAGCGGGACAACGAACTTCCAAAGTTGGCAGTAAACACACACTCTACAAATGGATTCCTGAAGTTAATATTTCTTCATGAACACATAAAGTACATTAAAAAGAAAAAAGTTTTGAAACCTTTGTTTCCTTTAAAAAAGTCTAAACTACAAAAGAGTAATATTTAATTACAAAAGTATTGAATATATTGATATCACGTTTAACATAATTCATCGTTATCAGACTGTGAATACACATCTTTATCACCATCATAGCAATCATTACTGTAGTCATCGTCATCACCGTCACTATGGCTTCAACGTTATCTTCACAAAGGACCTTAACGGGTGGTAATTCTAATAAGTCTATTGGTTGTTTAGGTAAGAACTGATTTTTCTTTTGTAACTTTCTCTTGCTTGTAATTACTGGATCCGACACAAATGAATTGAAATACTGTAACGACGGAACCTTCTCGAAAAGGCGAGAGGGTCCTCCTACACGTTTCTCGACTAGCCCAGCGTGCCTCATCTGTATTAAGGCCGTCCATTCACGTAACACACAAATACCTTCCAGAGTGTTCTGGAGAGTAGGCCTACTTAAAATACGCATTATGCTGGCACGCCGCAGTAAGCATGGAAAGTTATTCTGGAACACGTGTGGTACCTATGTAAAGGACAGAAGCTGGCTTTGTAGGTCAGTTACGGTGAGCGATTTCTTAGTGCGGATCGAGTGGTTGTGGAAGATTAGTGGATTGTGTTTACTGTGTTATGTGTTATTTGACATTATTAGTGCGTGTTGTCAAATTTCATTTGAATGTTATTTATTGACTGTTATTTGTGATTAAAGTTGGTAATTAGTGATGTCATTAGTGTCTGTATTTTGTTTTCCACTGTACCATACGACGATCAGTAAGACCGTCGTAACAATACCTGGGATAGTTTTTCCACAACCACATTTTTTCGAGTAATGCTCTCGCTATTTTTTAAAGTCTTTGTTACGCGATTCTTTCAATTCCTCTATTTGTTGCCTATGGGCAACAAAGCTGATGGTACTATTTCTGAACAGTGAACAAAATATTTCGGCAATGTTGACGCATATTGTACCAAGGATACTTTCCAATAAAATATTTTTCAGTATTGTGACAAAATTCTCGGACAAACGTCTCACATTGATTTCGTTCCCATTAAATACAACTGTTACTACTGTGTCCATATTTCTGATCAACTCTAAATCCAATCTAGAGATATCAGCTGATAGTTTTTGATGTCCAAAAAAAAAAACGTCTGGCAGTGTTTTCGTTGTTTGTACTTTCGGTCCGAATTTTCCTTTCGGTCAATCTAAAATTATCCGCATCGCTTTCCGAATTGTCTTTCTATTCTTGTTTTATTTTTTGCAAGAGTTTCTATCGTTTCAGCGAATTTATGATGTTTTTATTTGTAATTTGTGGTGTAAGCGGAGAAGGCATTCAATAAAACGAATCCAACCAAGGAAAATGAACAACCCAAGTTCTAAATACTCCGTTTTTACTTTCCGCTGACTCACAATATTGTTACATGACATTTTTACCATGCCCTAGTAACAGACATATACTATGATTATATTAGTAAAAAGTACCAAGAGACATAAGATTTTTAAGAAAGACTTAATTGAACATGTTTTATTTTAATTGTTTATTGTATGTTGTGTTTATCATAGTTAAAATGATGTCAATGATGATAAGTAAGAAGAAAACTGTTAATGAACTTACTTACGAAATTTTGTTTTATTTGTGCAGACTGTAAATTTATAAACACAGTCAGTTAAGGGGAATTATAACATATTACTAATAGTTATTAGTAATTAGTTTGTGACACATTAATTAATAGTATGTATGATAGTGTTAATAACACTAATGTTATTCTTAACAAGAAAGTACCAAAATCATAGTCAGTTAAATTATATGAATAAGAATTTCTATTAAATTAATAAGGAAACAATGTCAGTTTATGTTAAAAGATTACAAAATGTATAAAATAAATTTAAGAAAGTGAAAGGTACGAAAAGAAATAATAATAAATAAGTTTGGAACAAAAATAATAAAAAAGTGAATCATTAACTCAGGAAATATAGATCAGAAAATAGTCAAGAGTGATGTCAAAATGATCAGTTTTTTATCAGAAGAACAAAGAAACAAATAAAATGAAGATAAAAACTCTTATAAAAAAGGTATATCCTTTTAAAGAAAATGAAATACAAAATAGTAAGAGTTTGTTTATATTAATAATATGAGATCACCAGGGTGATATAAAAACTGTTACATTGGAAACCAGGGAGATATCTAAGGGGTATAGGGGGTAAGGGGGGTATATCTAAGGAGATATCTTAGTTGCCTTAGCAACTAATATGTTGATAGAAAAAAAAAGAAGGGGTATTATTGGAAGCTGAATGAAGAAAGGTTGATTTAAAAAACAACTGATAGTGACTACAGTAAATTATAATATATGTTATACCAGTGCATCTCAATAAAAACAATTAAATAATTATATTTATCAAGATGAAAATAGAAGAAAGAAGTGCTACAGGACTCTACAGAATTAAACCAGGACATCTCTGAAGAAATTGGACCAATTGACACAGGGAGAGAAGTATTTTTGATATAAAATTAATCTGAACCATTCCCTGTTAAGCCTAGATTAAAGGTTTCAAAGACATTGAATACACTTTTTATAAAAACTATTTTTGAACTTCTACTGAGAACAATAATAATTAATAGTATGGACATAAGCATAAACAACCATTGATGTATAGTGCTAATGTAATCTAAAGCTAATTAAGTCTAAAAAAAATTTTAATAACCTAACCTATACACTGAACTGTTTTACACTCTTTATATAATCCTTTTAAGACACATTGTGACTATTTCTAATCATATGTATTTTGGTACTTTCCCTATCAAATCTGTTGTTATATCGTAGCCAAAAGGACCTACTTAACACATTATAATTGTATTTTATTCATTAAATATAAAATGTTTAAAATGCCTGAGATATAAGAGTTACTGCTGCCACTCTGAGCATATTAAAATACAGCTGGCCAAACTTTGTTAAGAATTATATTTGACATTTAGAACAAGTTAAAGAATAAATAAAGGATTTGAGTTTACAAAATACAGAAAAAGGTTTATTCGTTTCTTATTTCATGAATACAAAATGGGTATGATATACTGAACAAAATATCTGATACTGTAAGTTGACTTCAGTAATTAGATTAAGTTGGCAACACTCATCATTTAAAAGTCTTAGCAGATTTTTTTAAATATGTTTTGATGAGCACAAGTTATCATATTCATTGCTGAAAGAAAAGATTAAAAGAGAGTTAATTACAGAATAAAGAAACCATATATTATTTAAATAAATTTTAATAAAAATTTATTATTGATATTTCACCAATAAATTTTATTTGCAAACGGTAATTGCAAATTGGCGCTCAACAAACATCCCCCTGAACATCCTTAATCTCATATTAACAAAGTATATACAAATAATAACCGAGTTAAACAAGATACAAATTCTGATAAATAACCCGTAGATTCGATTCTGGATGTAACAAATTGGCTATCCCAATAGTGAGGCTAAATAACATACCATTTAGAAAGTACGATTACTAGATTTGTACAATATAATACGAGGGTAATATTAATACACGTTACAATATTAATATTATTAAAGTTTGCTTTTTTTTAATGTTGCGCCATGTATATAACATTTCTTTGTTGGTGACATATCTGGACAGGGTTACAAACCTTACATCGACCATAGCAAAAGTCATCGATCCTGTTTGTACAAGATTTCCCTTAAACTATAAATTTGTGTGTTTTGTCCTCTTTTATGCTCTGGACTATTATCTTTTCTGTCTCTTTTATAAAGTCAGCTTCTACTGGCCTACGTTGTTTCAGAAGACGGCTTTGTTGAAAATTTATAAACCATAATCTTGTACTGAATATTACCTCTATCTTCTAGGCTCGTATCTTTTATACATTAGACATTTAGACATTAGACTTGGGCATAATGTGACTTTTGTAAGGACACTGAGTTACTGCTAAGTTTTATTGTTTTTTTTTTAATTTTTATGTTTAATGATATTTAGGAGAAAATAAATATATTTTGTTAGAATAATTTGCGACTCACGTATTAAGTTGCTACTTTTTAGTATTGACGTTTCTTGAAAAAAGTTGAATATGAGCAATTAATTAAAGCAATTAATTAATCAGAACAAGAAACTAAAACAGCAAGAAATTAAAAAAAAATTATAAAATTTGCAATGCATATTGACTATAAAAAACTAAAAACTGAAATCCGATTGGACTCTAAACACAGCTAAATTCTAACATATTTCTGAGAATAATTTTTAAAAAGTAAATATTTAGCAGTGTTACTTCAAACCAGATAATATATTTTTTTAAATATTAGTTAGTAAATTTCTAACACAGACTGGTGTTCTAAAAATTGAGAACAAATGATTGAAATTATATGGTGCTTGTGGTAAACCACTGCTCATAGAAACATGTAACAAAAGACTCTTTTACGAATAGGCCTACGTGTGGTCTTGTCAGATAGGTGGCTCCAAAAGAAACCCCTCTGCTTGAGCGGTGTGGAATTACCATCCATACATATTTGATTTGTTATGCGCAAGATAGTGTAGTATATGAAAATAATAAAAACGAAGGTGTAAGGAATTGTTAATTCTTTGATTTTCAGCCAGTTTGGAGACCTATTGCCACTGTGCGACCGTACGGGGGAGGAAACGTCAAGGCTGGTGTTTTTAGTGCCACGCTTGCTCATGATCTTAAGAGATCTTACAGCAGATATATCACTTACATTTGATAAAAAGTCACTCTCTGATTCTCTCTTTATGTATTTAATCAGAGCATATCTAACCTCTACCAGTGTGCATTAGTGTACAGTACAGATCATTACTAAATCATTTTCAAAATTTAATCCTCTCTCTTATTCACGTTATTCACGTCCGGAGTTTGAATACCGTCATTGTTTCGGATTTTCTGGGTAATGGTACGCCTATTGTATGTGTCCGAAGGAGACACCCAACAGTCTCCACAGTTTCAGCATCCAGAAAAGCCGTTATAAAAACTAGAGACATGACGTTTAAACGTTTGTAACAATTATTATTATTTATCATATTATTGTACAGTTAAATGGAAGATAAAGGTAAATGAACAGAAAAGCACCCATGTAACACACCCTAAAACGCTCCGAATGTCCACCGGTATATCTAAATAATGTGCAGATTCCACACTCAGATATCTGGGACTTCATCTGGATAAAAAATTAACGTGGAAAAAACACGTAATCAACAAAAGGAAGGAATTGGAGCTCAAGATGAGAAAAATGTACTGGTTACTTGGGAAAAAATCAATTTTATCCTTGGTAAATAAAATCTTGTTGTACAAAGCGACCATTAAACCAATATGGACGTATGGAATTGAGCTGTGGGGTTGCTCAAGTAAGTCAAACGTCAACATAATTCAGCGCTTCCAATCAAAAGCGCTGAGAACAATAGCAGGTACAGAATGGTACATATCAAATCATACCACTTCATACGGACTTCAACATACCCCTGGCGGAAGAAGAATGCAGAGCCAGAGAACAAAAGCATTATGACAGATTGCAGAGACACACCAACAGACTAGCATCCGACCTGACCACTACTGACATCACAAGACGACTTAAAAGAAAATGGCCCACTGACCTGAGAAGATAGTACGGGCTACATCGATGGATGCAGCTCCACCTCATGTCCATTAGTCATCAAATTGGCTCATAGAACTTTATGTGTATACATTCTTGTGTATGTAATAGTTCTGATTGCTGATTTTAATAAAGTAAAAAAAAAAAAAATTGTACAGTAATAATATTTTTAGAACCTTTATTAGTTAAAGTCACGTATTTCAATGTTGTGTGTGCGTGTGCGAGTGTCTATCCGTCTACTGTTTTACGTATTGTATGCTAACGTTATTAGTTTTACTCGGCTCTTCTTGATACCGTAACTGTCCTGCCTCGGAGTAGTGACTTTCATATTTTTGTTTTGTGCATCCCTTTCGTGTAGTAAATGGCATAAGTTTATTTATTTCTATTATTCCTCTAGGAAAGTCAAAAATCATGGCCTGAATCGATTTTGTTCTTTACCACTCCGTGAAAGAAAGACATTCACAAAGTTTTATTCCAGTACTTCTCGTTTTGCGTCTGACTTTCTTACTTCCAAAATTAGTGCTATTTTTATTAATTTTGTAAGAAAAATAGAGCTTCAAATTTCTATGTGTTGTCAATCGAATCGTACATTTCATGCAGATATAACAGTGAATATGAAAGTATTATTTTCTATTTTGAGTAACGTATTATAATTACTAATGTGTGACTCATCTTGTACATTTGGAGGTTTAGATGTTAAACAACACAGCATGAGTTTCAACTTCGTTGTCTCTTTCCTTGCTCAGACGAGAAGAAAATTACTTAAATTTGGTATTGTTAATAAGGGTCAGCACAAATATTTTCTGGATCTGTGTGTGCAGCCCGAGTGCAGTATGTGGCCTTTGAAATAGTTCATGCATCACTCGATAAGAACGATGTCATAACAAATGAAAGAACAAATGACCAATTTTCTGCGCTTGTTACAAACTGCAAATTCTGATTCATTCTAAGTTTTTGAACTTTACATAGAGTTGTGACTATTATTTGCCAGGCTGTTAGGCTGTGGTCTACTGGTAGTGTGCAGGACACACGTTTCGGCCCCACCATCGGAGGCCATCTTCAGTGTCACAAGCAACTGGCACGGTGTCCGCCAATTACTCCAGTGCTGAGGTAGAGGCGGGAGTAATTGGCGTACACCGTGCCAGTTGCTTGTGACACTGAAGATGGCCTCCGATGGTGGGGCCAAAAAGTCTGTTCTGCACACAAGCTGTAGACCACGGTCTAACAGCCCTGCAAACAATAGTCCCAACGTTGTTGACGCCGGCCCTAAAAGCATAAGGATTTCTTTACGCAAAGTGCTTGTTTTTATTTATACAAAATAAACTTTACTATTTCATATAATAATTTTTTTAACTTGTAGACTGGGGTGTTTAGAATTTTTCATTGCAGTACGATTTCAATATCAGTATCGGTATTAATATCATCACGAAACGTTTTCCCGATTCTACAATGTGGCATCCTCAGTTGTAAACCTGGTGTTAATAATAATATCCGGAAAAAGTAATGTTTCTAAATAATGTAAAATTTAATTTATGATTTTGTTCAAAATGCTATACAGAGCATAAAAATAATTATGGTTATAAATGTACCTAATCAAATATTTAATGCAACTGTTTAATTTGTTAACAGCCGAGAAGACTGACATTAGTTGTATTTTGTAATATTAAATGTAAATAAGAAATTGTACTTAATGGAATATACTGCCTACTTTTGGTAAATAAAATGCTTGTTTATTAACATAACGTGAAACGTGAATCCATATACATTTATGAAAGGTTTGAGAGTATTAAGAGCGCACAATTTGCATACATATATGTGCTTAAGAATGATATCCCACATTAATATAAGCATGAATGGGCGCACTGTATTTATTTCCTGTAAGATTTTTATTAGAATAATGATAAGAAAGCTTACATAAGTTGAGCTGGTGAAATGTGCCCCCCCCCCGAAATGCATGATTGGAACATTAAATGTTTCTCTGATACTACGATTTTGATCAGCGTTCTACATCCTTAAATACTAGATCCTTTGATACTTTTCTAGATCCTTAAATATTGAATAGCTAAAGAACATCATCATGGTTTAAAGTAACGGCCGCGCTGGTAAAAAAATGTTAATAAATCCACTGTATTTATGGAGCGATCCGTCCTAACACAAACGTGTGTTTTAAATACAATCAATTTACTACCGACTCGAACACAATGTTTTTTATGGGTAAAAACGTAAATGTTTTACCTTATAGCCTTAACCGGTTTTCGCTTTTAAAAAGCTTCTTCAGAGGCTGCCGCTGGGAGCACTGTCCGTCTTGTTATTGACGACGGTATCGACTTTTGAAAGATCGATATTGTGTGTGTGGGGTGTGATATGTTCAAATAATGCGTGTGATTTGAATTCTGTCTGTTCGTTCATGATGTCGTTTTTATGTGTTTTCGTGTGTTTGTATATTTCCAATTGTTCTAGAGTGTCTAGTTTTCGGCCTTTTGTGTGTACGTGTAGAATATCCATGTTATTGCCGATGTTTTTGTATGTGTGGTTTGCTTCAATGAGGTGGTTTGCAAAGGTGGATTCTGTAGTCGAGTGTAGTGCTTTTGTGTGTTCAATGTATCTTTGATGGAAGCTACGTCCTGTCTGGCCTATGTAGAATTTGTAGTGAATTGATTGTATTTAGTTAAGTAACGGACACGTCATGGACAACGAAATCCAAGAATTTAACATAGCAAGACGTGTGTTTTAGTTGTCGCACTCAAAAGGCATATATTTGGAACACTTTGATGTAATAATGTGTTCTTGCAACCGTTGCACTGTCTGTCTGCGTCTGCGTTAATCAGATTGTAAAATGACACGAACACGTTCCGACCAAGTGAAGTCGTAGTGTTGTTGCCATAAGTAATGTAAAACACATCATCAAGTACAACGTGTACCATCAATGAAGCGACCTGTCTCCACCTGTCTTATCGTCGTCATTATTCTGTCGGCGTAGGGCTTTATTTAAATGACATACAGAAACAAAGAATCCAACGCAACTACATGGCGAGCTTAACAATTATTTATAACTAGTAATTATTGGTTTGATCGCTTGCGTTAACCGTTTACTATAAGGTTTATAACTCATCTGATTGCAATTTTTCACTTTAAGACTGTTGTGTTCAATTTCCTGTAGCTTTCTACTTTGAACCTGAGTTTACCATTTGCTTTTTCAGGTGGCCAAAAAGAGAGTAAACATCATTTCTGAGTATTTCTCTGTCTGTTACTACTGTAAGCTATTAATGTTTCAATACAAAACGTAGTAAAACAAACCATTATGAATTATTTTAATTTAAGCTATGACATGCAGTGTTCAAAACTGAGGATAATAAAGGAGAAGTTCGCAGCCAAGAGAAAAAGACACTTAATAGATTCAGCTATTAATCAGGATGTCACTTTGATCTCAATATGAACATACAAAATTAAAAATTAAGAAACAGTCCTACAGTGATCGGTATAAGGTAATACGCATGATTCATGGTTAATACGTAAATAGTTTTTGAAAAAATTAACAGGTGTCTAAAGTGGCGTATTAGTAATAGAAATAAAGAAAACTGGTAACTGATTACAGATGAACGATATCGGTTAGGAAAAAATCGAAACAATAGGTTATTATATGAATCTGTTAAAGAACAAATGATTTGATAACAAATAAATGAAGAACGTTTCTCCAATGACGCAGGTAAAATATAAACAAAATCATTTTGAAAGGTTGTTTTAAAGAAACGTATGAGTAAGGCGCGATAACACGTGTGAATAGGAAAACGCTTATCAACGTCTTTTGTGAAGTACAACCGACGCAAGGCGGATCATTTCGTCACCAGTTGTTGGCTGTGCAGCTTCCACGACAGAACACTCTCTCGGTTGTCGGTGAATCGCGAACAGTAAACGACCTGTTCACGATGTGGTCACCAGCGTTCTGTTGCACAGTTGTATTGGCTTCACTGTGCGTTTCTGCCAGTGCCCTTATTCCGGTGCGTCCCAGACCTCTGGTAGCAAGAGTACAACAGCAGTCCAACGCGACTACCACCGACTACCTGGTATCATCGGCTATGCCCTTCTTGGCGCTGCAAAGGAGGGACCTTCGGTCGAAGAACAAAAACAAAAAAGAAGACTGTACAGGTTTGCTACTCTTACAACTATTGTCATTTATTAATATAGTAATGTTTTTATCTATGATTTTCTATAAAGGTTTCTATCCATGATTTTCTGCATCGTTTCGTGCAGCAATATGATATTATGATATTATTCAATATAGTTTCTTATGCAAGTAGTGTATTACGTTTTTGTCCTTTCAATACCTGACACAAGTTTTACTGAAACATCATCACCATCAGAAGTTTGTAAATAAATCAATAAATAAGAAACCTCTGATGATACTGATGTGTTTCAGTGAAACGTGCGTCAGGTATTGAAACGACAAAACTGTAACCCACTACTTGCAGAAGATACTATACTGAATAATATAATATTAATAATGTTCTTAATACATTAATATTGTTAAAATTAAAAACGTAACCTTAGTATACCTACGTTCATTACGTTACGAAAAGGAAGGACCAAATGTCTTGAATTAATGACGTAGTTGTACTACTGGAAAATGTAATTATTATTTAAGAATAATTGTCTTTTATATTTTTAAATATAAAAGTAGAAAATGAGAGCAGAATACGGGTATAAAGCGAAACTAAAATTTCCAAACTAACAATAGCCTGTTTTATTTTTGGCAAGGGTGCTTTCGTTTGAGTAACCGAAGGGACGACTAAAAAATATCTTGGAAGCCTCTTATATTTATGTATAATTTTTGAAATTGCAGATGTACTGAGAATTGTTTTTTTTTATGGAATATGCATTGGATTAGGTTTTTTAATAACACAGTGGTGACGTACGTCATTTGTTTGCACGTGTTCTTTGATAGTACACTACTCTAGTATAGTAAAATATAATATGCATATGTACTTTATAAATCTGGATTTTTTTAAGTACAGAAAATTCACCCCAATAACACACCAAGTAAGAATTTAAAAAAATAAAACATATTAAAGATTTAATTGTAGCATACAATACAACACGCAACAACAAAGTTGATACAGCGTATTTATGAACCGGAATTTAATTAAAAGTATGTAAAATTTTACATAACGACGAAATCATCTTTATGAAGAGAAATAATTCAATAATTGAATTGTAAGTTCAGTTTTTATTACACCAACAGTGCTTAGACAATAACCAAACACCAAACGTCTGTTACCAACTGTGCGAAGGTAATGACAGTTTACTATTTGCTCGAGTGGCTAAGCAAATTTTACTAGGAGTACGTTGCCTGATTAAGAATTAAGAAATGCAAAAGATACCAAAAGAATGATTTATTCTAACAGCTGACAATTACTTGATACAATGCAATGCTACTGGTTGTTTCTATTATTATTCTATTTCACAATAAGTACAATTAATTTCCTTGTACATAAACTCTTCTGACATTCTATTCTTTGTTACATTATAATACTGATTCTTATTAACACTTTAACAACTTCTTTACGTACAATTATAAATTAATTCTCTACTATACCTAGTTTATATCTAGTCAACTATTCGACGAGCCTGTCACTGACAATCTGTCGTGCTGCAACCCTCTGGGATTGATGATCGTTTGGATATTTCATTCCATTTGTATACTGTCAGTTGTTTACTAAGTGAAACTTATTTATAATTTCTAAGGGTGACGAGTTTAGCCAAAACTCACTTTCACTAGCGAAAGGGAGCCTCAAGGTGTTTTCTCTTTCAGTGGAAACTTTGAAACGGAACAACTATTTCCGTAACTAGCAGCGATACAAAAACAAAACTAAATGATAATACTTAAAATATACAACACCTCCCCCTTAAGTCAAGGACAATGAGTCTATTAGGACTTATTGCTCCTTGTTTTATTTTCTTCTATTCATTTTTAGCCTATCTTCTAAAGACATATCGTCTAATTCGTCAGCTTCTAAATCTACTGTAGGCTCAGTCTTATTCTTTTTAAAGTAACAGGAAGAAGTTTGAACTCTCTCCTTTTCTTTTTAAAACACAATTTGTCTACTCCAAAATACAAAGCTAACCCTATAAGAATAATTAAAACAGTAATTGATACATAGTGTCTTGGTTCAGGAACATAATTATCAGATTTATATTGCTTCATTATGTCATCTAACATGTTTAATTTTATACTGGCTGCTTTTAAATCTTGAAATCTATTAGTTACGTATCGCAAGTGATTATTATCATTAGCCATATTTTTAGAGATTATATCATACATTTCATTACTAATATTTAACTTGTGAGCTTTTGCGGTAGATATTTTTATTACATCACTTACATTAAGTTTCTCAACTGATCTATGGGCTACTCTACTGTAAATGGTGAACGTTGATCCAACCGTCTGGCATTTAGCTGGTAAAGTCAGTATTCCAGTTCCTTGTATCCACTCTGTGCCATCATGCTCTGGATGTCCGTCGGGTCCAAGTCAGGTGACGGTGAGACTTTCTTCTTTCGGAATTACAAACATCCATCCTGATGTACCTGGGATCTCCATCCACATGGACGTTCCGACGTGTTATCCTCGTGTCGCATCTGCATAGCGGCGGCGTTACTCCATTATAGAAGGCGATTTCACAGATCTCAAGTCCGGAACTTAGGTGATTAACAACGGTCGGTTTATTGCAGATTTTCACGCTGCTGCCCTTGCAGTCATCTACCTGTCTATGAGTCATAGGAATGAAATGCTGTTCACTTATGGATATGCCAAGGAAATCCATTCCCGGATTAATGAAGGTGTAAAGGAAATTTTCTTTCGCTTTTGGAGTAGGATTAGGTATAGGTAACACTTCATACAAGTTGTAAGTTCGGTCAACATGTTGAAGAGGAATTCTTAGGAAAGTTCGGATGATATGGTCATCTACAAGCCAAGCCATCGCTTCGGTAATTTCGTAATACGAGTGTATTGTTTGAGGAGTAACCACTATAGGTAGTGTGGAACCAATTCTTAGCTTAATACTTATAGTAAATAAATAAGTACTAAGAGTTTCAGGTGATATTAGCATTGTACTTAGTTTCCCTTGTCTCATAGCATCAATCCCTAGATAAAATCTAGTTACTTCCTTGTCAATATCTTTACACGGAATTTCAATGAATTTTAGAGCATCCATAGCCCTGGATCGTTTTATCATGACGTCTTCTACTTTCTTGATTCCTTCTCGATTTAGGTCTTGCAATTGCTTAAGGTAGTCCTCGGTTCTTAGTATAACTTTTTTGTTTATTTTTGAAGTCGCGCATCGTATGATTGATAGCAGTAACGTATTCTTAACTACTGTTAATTGGTCTTTCTCTAGCTGGTATACGCGATGTTGATTACTGTCAAGCGTGCTTATTTTTTCGTTAAAGTATTCAGCATCGTCGGTATCCATAGTCCCGAACAACGTTTTTAATCCAAATCCAACTGTATTAAAGATTCCCCGTTTAGACCGTGCGATGTCGCTAGCTCCAACAATATCGTATAACTGCTTGACTCTCTTAGTTGTCCGTTGATAGCGTTCCATGATTTTTCAATGTATGGTCCAGCCCAAATCGTTAAGTTACTGGCGTTGCGCAGAATTGCGGTTTCCTCCCATATTAAATCAATCTGTCTGAGTTTAGCCTCGAGTTCCCTTAGGTCAGTGTCTATAGCGATAACCCAGTGCTCTGAGTTGAGTAAAAACTAGTACTGCTCGGCAAAGTGTAATCCTGGTTTATCCTCGAGGAGTTGTACGTCGTACCGTCGGCCTTGCGCTCCTGACAATAGTATCATCACGAAGGTGAGTATCATCATTATCTGGAACGAGACGTTGAAATTTTAGTTTCTTTTTCTGAAAGGTTTAATTTTATTTACATGTACATTTTGAGTACATTTACCACGCTTTATAGTAACACTTAAACTATATGCAACATTTTAAAACTTTTGGTACGATGTTTTAAGACTGTAAGGTGATTTTAAAAGTATTTTCCATGCCGATTTCAAATCTGGTTTTAGTTTTTCTGTATCACGTAAGGTTTTTATACAATTCAATTTCGAAGTTTTAAAAAATCGAATATTGTGAACAGGGAAAATTATTATTATTTGATTGTGATTTCAAAACTGTTTATGTTTTAATCCTGCATAAAATCACAAAACATAGCGGTGCAGTAGACAATGGTATACACTCACTTAAAAATGTTATAATTATTACGAAAACACAACACATATATGACAATTTAATTCCTCTTCTTCGCTGAATTCACTGCTTCAAGATCTTTCTGACGTGGGTTGAAACTTCTCTTCCGTGATTGTCTCCCTTCACCAGTGCCGTCTCTTTTTAGCACAAAACAGTAGTCGGCCATCATGTTGGCATTCCACCTTCCCTGGTATCTCTTTTCCATGTCCTTGATATCCTGGTGGAAACGTTCGCCTTGTTCTTCACTGACATCGCCGAGGTTCGCAGGGAAAAAGTCAACATGTGAGTGTAGGAAGTGAAGCTTTACACTCATGTTAGATCATAATTTCATGAAACTCTGCAACATTCTTTTAACCATGGTTTTGTACTCTGGATGTTTGTGGTTGCCCAAAAAGTTGACAACAACTTCTTTAAACGAAACCCAGGCCCTTTTTTTCCACTGGATTCATTGTACTTTCAAACAAATTGTCTTTCATTAACTTTCTTATCTGCGGTCCCACGAAGATCCCTTCTTTAAGTTTCTCATAAGATACTTTCGGAAATCTTGTTACCAAGTACTGGAAACAGTTACCATCTTTTGGAAGAGCTTTAGTGAACTGTTTCATTAATCCGAGTTTGATGTGCAGAGGAGGTAATAGTATCTTGCTTCGTTGAACAAGTGGTAAATGTATTATGTTCTGTGAACCGGGTTGGAGGGTTTTTCTTTTGGGCCAGTCTGTCTTCTTCCAATGTTTGTCTCTGGCTCGACTATCCCATTCACAAATGAAACAAGGCATTTTTGTGTAGCCGGATTGTTGACCAAGTAACATACCTACTACTTTTAAATCCCCACAAATTGTCCAAGAATGTTTTTCATAATTCACGTATTTTAGCAGAGCTTTGAGATTTACATACGTCTCCTTGAGATGAACTGAATGTGCAATGGGTACTGAACCAAACAAATTCCCATTGTGTAAAAGTACACCTTTGAGGCTAGTTTTGGACGAGTCTATAAATAACCTCCACTCACTTGGATTGTAAGTGACGTTAAAGAAATTCAATAAACCCTCAATATCACAACAATAAACCAGAGAGTCTTCTTCTTTAAAGAATTTCATTAATTACTTCTCTCTGGACCTATACCAAGAGAACGTAACTCCGGGTAGTAGAAGATTTTTTGCATTCAATCTTGACCCAAGCAAATGGGCGGCATCTTTTGTCAGGTTCAAGTCACAATTAATATCATTAAGTTCATTTTGACTGAATAATTTTGGTGCAGAATCTTCTTCCGGGTTGTAATCATCAGCATTATCGCTTTCATTTTCTGAGCTGCTCGCCAGTGGCACATCTTCAAGAACGGGAGGTGGAACTGGGATAGGGAGAGAATTACAATGCGTAACTGGTCGTAAGGCCGAAGGAATGTTCAGATATTGTATATCCGTCTTACTTTTTGCGTTATGACCTTGAATTTTAACCATACAAACATAGCAATCGTTAACATGATTTTGTGGCTCCCTCCAAACCATTGGGATTGCAAAAGGCATTGATTTTTTTGCACCATTTTTCCACAGTCTCAGTCCCTCAACACATGTACGACATACCTTGTGTGGTGCCCAGCTTTTGTCTTCATCACCAAGCCTTATGCCGAAGTACGCGTAATGCACGTTTCTCACAAAACTATTAATGTCCTGTCTTTGCTTACCAATTACGTAGCTACCACAAATATAACAGAACACGTTTGGGTTATTCAAACACTTCCGGGAACTCATTTCTACAGAAAGTTCACAAACTATATATGACAGCACAAATATAACCTCACAGCACTATAGCATGTAAACAATGAACTACTGTTTTCCGCCTAACAGCCAGCTGGGTGTAACAAGTGTGGCCAACTAATCCCTCTTACCGAAATAAACTTTCCCTCCCCCACAATAAAATTTCCCCTTGTGAAACTTACGTGTAAATAAAAGATGAGTTCATTTGATTTGCAAAAAAACTGCACGTGATAGAAAGAAACGGATTGCAGATCTGGAATCAGCGCAAAAAAATGCTTTAGGAACACCTAAGACTACAGAAACATAGAAAATCATGTTGCATAGTGTTATTATTTATTTCAATAATGGTATAAGGTCCTACCCACGGTTTAGCTAGTTTCTTGCTTTGGCCTCGTCTAAATAACGGTTGGTGTAATAGAACTTTGTCACCAACGTCGTATTTTTTCTCCCTAGCCTTTATATCATATTGCATCTTGCTGTTATCTTTTCTGCGTTGAGGTGCATCTATCACTCGTTGATTAGCTATCTGCATCCTTCGTTTGATTTCTTGGACTAAGTCGTCTCCACTTAAATCCTGTTGAACTTCTTTTCTCATCCAGTCAGTAGGTAATCGCATCTATCTCCCGTGCAGCAAATAATACGGAGAGTATTTCGTCGTACTATGCGGAGTGCATCTGTACGTCATCATGACATACGGTAACCACACGTCCCAATCCTTTTGGCCATTACTAATGAATTGACTCAGACCCGTCATTATTGTTTGGTAGCTTCGCTCAACTATACCGTTTGTCTGCGGATGGTATGCAGTAGTCTGTAGTTTTTCTATATCTAAAAGTTTGCATATCTCTTGGAATAGCTCACTGGTGAAATTTGTTCCTTGATCTGTGAGTAATTTCTCTGGTGTTCCATGTCTGCACACTATCTCTTCTGCAAATATTCTTGCTATGGTTGTGGCCCTTTGGTCTGGTAGAGGGAAAGCCTCTGGATACTTAGAAAAGTGGTCTTGAAAGGTGAGGATGTATTGATTCCCAGCATGAGTTTTTGGTAATGGCCCCACTATATCCATCGCAACTTTCTGAAATGGCTTGGTTACAGGCGTATTGGTGCTACTGCTCTATCATTAGCTGAAGTTTTTCTCTCGTTACAATTTTTACATGTGAGCACAAAATTCTCTATATCGCGACTCATATTTTTCCAATAATATCGTTCCTTGATTACCTCTGTAGTTCGGTCAATGCCTTGATGGCCCCCGAAAGGTGTGTCGTGATACGCTTTCATTATTTTTTCTGTGTTGTCTTTTAGTACTACTAACCTCATACGGTTTCTTTTGTCTACGTAATATATATATATCCTTGATCATCTTTCTCACATTTACTCAGAGTTCCGTTGATTTCTTTTATCTCATCTTCCGATTGCTGGTTGGCTAATATTCCTTGTGGCGATATATCTACTTTCGCTATTATTACACGACTAAGTGCGTCAGCATTTCGTTTACTTTTATCTGGTCTGTGTATTATTTCAAAGTCGTATTCACTCAGTTCTATTGTCCATTTGGTTAATCGGCTACCTGGATTCTTCAGACTAATTAACCATTTTAGCGGTCGATGATCTGTGATTACGGTGATGTGCCGGCCCAATAGGTAAGGACGGAACTGTCTTCTTGCCCATACTATTGCCAATAGTTCTTGTTCGATTGTTGAGTAATTTTGTTCTGCTTTATTTAAAGTTCTACTGGCATACGCTATAGGTTTATCGCTTCCTATCGGTCCTTGTGATAGAATGCCCCCTACAGCTTCTTTCGATGCATCTGTAGTTAGGATGAACTCTTTTTCAAAATTAAGGTATTGCAAAAGAGGTTTACTAGTTAGTATAGTTTTTAGAGTTTCGAAAGCTTCGTTTTGCTCTTGTCCCCACTTAAATTCAATATTATCTTTAAACAGATAGTTTAATGGTCTTGCTATTTTAGCGAAGTTCTTTATGAATTTCCTATAGTAACCAGCTAAACCTAACAAAACTTTTCAAATCCTTATCGTTTTTTTTAGAATCGGAAATATTGTAACAGCTTTTATTTTTGAAGGGTCTGGAGATACACCCTCTCTACTTATTACGTGCCCTAAGTAAGTTACGCTATCGCGCAGTAGTGAACACTTTTCTGGGTTAACTAAAAATTTGTGTTCCCTCAGACTCTGGAATACAGTCTCTAAATTCTGTATACTTTCTTCGAGGTTTTTTCCGTAACAAACAATGTCGTCTATATATACAAAAGCGATTGATCCGATTAATTCTCGTAAAACTTCGTTCATGAGACGCTGAAATGTGGCTGGCGCACCGTTTAGCCAAAAAGGCATTCGTTCATACTCAAAATGTCCTTGTGGAGTACTAAAAGCGGTTTTCTCTTTATCGGTGTCTTTTATTTCAATCCGGTGGAAACCTGACGATAAGTCTAGAATGGAAAATTATCGCATTCTCCCCAATTGATCTAATATTTCTGTAATGTTCGGCAATGGGTGAGCGTCGCCCTTGGTGACCTCATTTAATATTCTATAGTCAGTACAGGATCTGGTCTTAGGTGTTCCATCAGTACTTTTCTTAGAAACAATTACGATAGGTGCATTCCACGGCGATAGACTTTCTCTTATAATACCGTTAGACTTTAATTCGGCTATATGTTCAGCTACCACCTGTTTCTGTGATTCGGGCAATCGATAAGGTCTCTGGTTAATGGGTGTTTGACCTGAGTCTACCGGAATTTCGTGTTTTACAGTATTTCTATATGATAAGAACTGCCCCGGTTTCCTAAATATATCCTTATATATCATAAGCTTATCTGTTTCTTCTGTATTCAGGTGATTCGTTTTAAGGTTAATTGGATCGTAAGGTTCAGTTTTTACAGAAAAAATATCTACTGTTCCCCTCGCACAATCAATAGTCGCCCCTAGCTTATTTAATAGATCCATTCCTATTATACCATCGGTTTGTGATTCAAAGGTCATCGGTACTATGTGAACCGTATGTGTTATAATTGAATTGTTTATTTTGATATGGCAGTCCGCTTCCCCATAGGTTGTTATTTTCCCGCATATTCCAGTTAGTTCTAGTTTACATCTTGTTCGTCGCTGTATATATCTACGTTATCGTGTAAGCTTTCAATTTTTAAGATAGTGATATCCGAGCCCATCCCAATTAACATTCTACAGGTTTTGTTCTCGGCTTCTTCGATTTCTAAACTTACGTATGCTTTGTTATTTTGTAATCCCTCGACTTCGTAGGTTCCGACCCACCGTTGCGAGAGGTATACGGCAAGGAGTAAATCGTTTCCCGATGTCTTATTTTAAAATCTGCGGTTAGTATTTTGATAATTATTATTGACTGATTTATTTTGCTTTGCACTATGACAATCTCGAGCGATATGACCTATTTTGCCACAATTGTAACAGGTTACGCGTTTGCTATCTGCTGCGTTTACTTCTTTACCGCCTCTACAAGCGACGGCTTTGTGTCCTACTCCACCGCATTTATAACACTTAACGGAATCAACTATTTTACGTCTATCAAGGATTTATCTTCCTCTAATTCTAGTTCTAAGATTAAGGGGGTCTTTAACTGCATCATTAAATGAATTCGTTTTTCGATTCAGAAAATATTTTTGAACGGTTCTAACACGCCTTTCGTAAAACTATTGTGCATGCGCCTTTCAGTACTTAATTCGACCATTTTACTGTCTATGCCGGTTTTACATAATGCTATTATTAACTTATGTCCTATTTTCTCTATTCTATCCGCGAAGTGCTGAATATTTTCGTATGGTTTTTGTCTAATGCTAATTAACTGATCTTCTAAAAATTACTCGCTCTGTTGTTTGTCGGTTCTGTTACGTAAAAATTCTTTTAATTCATTCCACGTTTCTATATCTGAGCGGCGTACGGCGGCTCGTATTTCGCCCCTAAGTCTGATTTTATCGATCTGCAAATAATTATTATGTTCTTCCGGTTTTACATTTTGTAAAACAAAACTAACGCCATCGATGTATCATTGCAAGTCTATATTCTTTTCATCACCATACATAGGTATCAAATGTAGAGCGGCATCTAGCTTCATGAGAGACATTAATTTAACTTGTACTTAGTACTTTATGTTAATCTATTTCATCAAGTGTTCCACACTAGCTATATAATGGTTACTTACGTATTTTCTCCTTGCTTCTTTCTTCTTTCTTGGGTCTTCTGCCTGGGATCTTCGAGGTCTCTTTTGGCGAACCTCACGCCACACAAGTACACTATCTTCTTTAGGGTATCTTTAGGCGTACCCCACACCTGACACCATGTTTGTTACCAACTGTATGAAGGTAATGACAGTTTACTATTTGCTCGAGTGGCTAAGCAAATTTTAGTAGGAGTACGTTGCCTGATTAAGAATTAAGAAATTCAAAAGATACCAAAAGAATGATTTATTCTAACATCAGACAATTACTTGATACAATGCAATGCTACTAGTTGTTTCTATTATTATTCTATTTCACAATAAGTACAATTAATTTCCTTTAACATAAACTCTTCTGACATTCTATTCTTTGTTACATTATAGTACTGACTCTTCATTAACACTTTAACAACTTCTTTACGTACAATTATAAATTAATTCTCTACTTTACCTAGTTTACATCTAGTCAACTATTCGACGAGCCTGTCACTGACAATCTGTCGTACTGCAACCCTCTGGGATTGATGATCGTTTGGATATTTCATTCCATTTATATACTGTTCAGTTGTTTACTAAGTGAAACTTATTTACAATTTCTAAGGGTGACGAGTTTAGCCAAAACTCATTTTCACTAGTGAAAGGGAGCCCCAAGGTGTTTTCTCTTTCAGTGGAAACTTTGAAACAGAACAACTATTTCCGTAACTAGCAGCGATACAAAAACAAAAGTAAATGATAATACTTAAAATATACAACACATCCAACTCTTGTACTAAACTATATTCGTTACACTGCTACTATGCTTTAACTGCTACTATGCTTTAGTACTATGTTATTAACTTTGGGGAATGTATGTTATAAACTTTAAATGTAAATCAAATATCTGTGCGTGGTTGAACGTGTGTCTCGAGAATCACACACACACACACACACACACACACACACACACACACACACACACACACACACACACACACACACACACACACACACACACACACACACACACACACACACACACACACACACACACACACACACACACACACACACACACACACACACACACACACACACACACACACACACACACACACACACACACACACACACACACACACACACACACACACACACACACACACACACACACACACACACACACACACACACACACACACACACACACACACACACACACACACACACACACACACACACACACACACACACACACATGTAAAAATTAACGCTATAGGCTATTAAGTAGTATCAAGATGTTATCCTTACTCGAAACACGTATAGAGCATTAAACAGTAGGCTCATCTCTTGTAGATGGAATAAGTACACATCAAGAAATCTCAGATATCAGTAACGTGTGAGACTAATAAAACATATACCAGACAAAGGCATTATAATGAACATTCGGGAAACCTATCGCTGAATGGACGTAAAACATAGAAAAAAAAACACCTGACAAAATACAAATCAGTACAAAACATGGCACATTTTTTAAAACAGTAAACATTGTAAATAATCACAGTAGAAGTTTATACGTACACCAAATCCAGTCAGAATAACACCAAAAAACCGCATTCAACAAAACTCAACCAGAAGTCAACAGAAGCAACTCACAGATACTTCACCAGATAGAAAATAAATATGGCTGATGATTACTATACTGCCTAACTTTCGAAACGAGTTTCAAGTAAGAAAAGACATAATAATAGACTAATGTGGTGTAGTACTAAGCTAATCACATATTAACTAAAGAAACTTAACAAAAAATATCCTTACACACGCGCGCGCGTATATGTCTGTATGTGCTAAACGAGGAAAAATTTCTAGAAAACCTTGGTTAGTCTCAGTAAAACATGAGAACCTTCATGTGGCAGTTGTCAATTGTATATATTTGTGGAAAGCATTAGATATGTATGGAAATAGGTATAGGTAAACGCTAGGAGTAAATTATTTATCGCTTAGGCATGTGGTTGTAAATTTACCTAAACAACTAATACAGTGTTCGGGATTTTAGCTGTTCTGTTTTTCAAGTTTATGTCTAGGTCACAAGTGTTGTATTCTTCAGACGCCTGTTAGTACAATGCCACCGCAACCTGACCACCCGCACAGAGCGTGTAGATATGTCATGTATTCAGACACACATTTCGCGATAGTCTTTCTTCAACGAACTAAGGCTGCGTTATTAATAAAAATTTTAAATAAACTAGGTGCTATCCAACCCCCTTGCCTCAAACGTTTTGTTACTTCAAACTCTGGGGATATCTTATTCCCAACTTTAACAGCACTGACACATCCTTGCAACAGTCGTCTAGTGCTGTAATAATAATAGGCAAGCTGGCGTTAGCTTTTTCCATGACTGGCCAGAGTTTCGATAATGGAAAGCAATCACATGCTTTACGCATATCAGTAAGTGTTAAATACACAACCATTTCAAGGCTGGCAGGCAACTCACTAACTGTTTCAGACAAGAAACGTTGTCATTATATGATCTTAACGCACAGAAGAAACCCCTTTGTTCCTGTGCACCATGTGTCGAAGCTTCTGTTTGATTTTTAGAAATTCGCTCATGTAATCGTTCAGTAGAACTCGTCACACTAAGTCCACGATAATTCCTGCATTTTTGTGTTGAGGTTTATTTTAGTCATACGGAACGGCAGCTTTAGGACACATTGGAAAATTTCCTACGAGTATTTTAAATTCATACGCTGGGGTATTCTTTATTAGCACTTTAGTAGCCTTCAAAGCTCAGGAACTTTGCCGTCATTCAAAGACTTTAATGTTAAAACACTTTTCCATCAGATGTTATATCCTGAACTTCTTTATTTTTGTCATGTGCGTCCCAATTTCCTTGTGTCGTTATTAATTCTACCCTGTCTTCTGTAAACATTTTGCATAATACTTTCCATTTTTTTAAAGTAAGTAACGTGTGTCTGTTAGTTTCTTTAAAAGTTTCCAAGCTATGTTTAAAAGTTTCCAACCTTACAATTCCCAATTTATGTCGAGACATCTTTGCTGACATGTATGTTCTTTTATTTTTTGTCTTCTTATTTACTTTTCTTCTAAACTAGACGTAAGCAATTTTGTCAACTCTGTCCTCTCTACAAGCCATTTCCTATAAGTTTCCTTCTTCTTTTAATCAATTCCTTAATTTGTGTGTTTCTCTATAGTGGTTTGTGTCTTTTGTTTCACTTCATAATCCATTGATTTGAAAGCTGCTTCTTAAAGGTCTCTTTTTGCATTTCTATGAACGAAAGTATTAAGTTTGTTGCCGGTTTTGTAAGAATATGATGGAATCATTAGGAAACTCTCTAAGGTTAAATATTTTTACCTGTGTCGTGGCTCGACATTCATAAATATTACCAGGATTTGGAGACTTGTGATATGGAAGAATGACTGTAACTCTGACCAGATGGTAATTCGAAACATATTGTAGACATCCATTTAGTCTGGCATCAAACCATTTAAAATGTTTAGAACGACTGTTTCATTATAATGTAGTTTTATTAAAGTTATGTTTAGTCCATGTATACCGGTTTTATGTTGGTAATATTTTACTTCATATTGGGTGCAAAGCTCTATTAATTTCTCCCAATTTCCATTCACCACTTCTTCATTGAGCTAGTCAGTCATCTTATAATTCTTTTCCTATCCTGTTCTGACACTGAGTTGCCCAATACCAATAAAATGATTATTGAGCGTTGATTTTATCTAGTGTGTCTGAAAGTTCCTGAAAAATCCCTTATTCGTTGATCCAGTGACATCTTCGTTTGGGGTATACGAAACTACTGCACTCACATGATATCCTTTAATCCTTTCATTTTCATGTTGACCTCTGTGCTTCTTTTATTTATATATTTATTTTCCTTTATCCCTTTATATAGATTTTTAGTTGCAACAGAAACACTCAATTGTGCTGTCCTTATTAACCCTACTGTATACGCGAATCTCATTTTTTGTTTCTTCACTACCTGAACAGGACCATTTTCTTTTTGTTTCATTAAAGGCAACAGTGTCTATCCATCTCTCTATTTATTCTCCAGTTTTTGTACTATTTCCCTGTGTGTTCTACGATCCAATTTTTATTGTTCTTTTTTACACCCAAGTTACTTCATCAGTTTTCCGATTCGAATTCTGAGCCATTAGTACAGAAACTTTAGCATGTAGATTTTTCACAGGAAATTGGATGCTGGCTTATTATCCCCCCTCCCGACCTGGAGGAGCACGATCCCCTAGGTAGTTTTTTTTTACTATAATTTTGGAGCCCTACCTACTCTAAGAATTTTAAAACTGCAAATAATCCACTAGCCCTCGGAAACGTAATAGTACGGGGTTGAAGAACGAAGAGGTGGCTAAAAACGGCCGACAAGACAGCAAACACAGCAAACAGAGTACACGTTAATAGAATTAATTCTAGAGGCAGGAGAAAGCTACTAAATTTGGTTCACCCCAGCGTAAGCTAGTGGAACTTAGCCCATGAGGAGCCACTACTCTGCCATTCACCACCAGCGGAGGAGCTCGATGGAGGTCCAGCAAGCCCACACCCCAGCCTAAGCTAGTGGAACTTAGCCCATGAGGAGTCACTACTCCGCCATTCACCACCAGCGGAGGAGCTCGATGGAGGTCCAGCAACCCCTCCTTCCATTTAGAAGCAAACCGACAAGAGGCTACCCTAAGCTGGCGTAACTGAAAGAGATTACCATAAACGGGAATAATAATAATAATTATTATTATATACATTTTTTAGTGGCAGTCGGCTCCCATTTATCAGCCTGACAAAGAAGGGGAAGGAATAAAATGTGCCAATGAGTGCATATGGAGAAATATTTTAATGCCAATGGCATCAAAGGACTGCTCAACGAGTGACTTCAATGTGGTCGATGTAAAATGGAATGTTTCCTTTTCCTACCAGAGGTCGCATAAGTGTGCGGGAAAGAAAGCTATAGTGCTCGTTAATTTCATAGTCGTTATGTACTTGAGTCATAATTTTTAAGATCGCGATGTCTATTTTATATATAGCGATAACAATGATGTACACATAGTTTTAGATTATGAGAATGGAGAAACCTTTGTTTTAAGAATTGTATTATAGAAACAGATTATAGTGAAGTATATGCTTTTTCTAGTGTGATTGTGCTGCTCCGGGTTTTAACAAAATCTTATGTGCTATTGTGAAGAGATGTATTCCTGTAAAGAAGTTTTTATCGAATAAGGAAGTTTGTCTAGCATTGTTTTTGTAGAGCTTATCACATGCCTGAAACACATTATAGAGCACGTAAAATTTAAGAAAACCTATTATACTTGGAAAGCTGAAGGCTTGGCTCAATTTTTGTCTGAAACTTGCACGTCCGGTGTCAATATATTCAAAATTACGACTAAAAACTGAGCTGTTAGGCCGTGGTCGGTTCCTATTAAACGTCATTACGTCGGCAACGTTTTGATTCCGGTTCGGGAATCTTCCTCAGGCCACCCAAAAGCGACAGAGAGTAAAAACACAATAGGGGCAGATGTGCGCCGAACAACACGCAGAAGCAACCTACCTGATACTATATTATTATATGCATATAATACTCAATGTTATTAGTCATTTTTCACACTAGGAGTGAAAAAGTACTTCTGCAGGAAGATAAGTTACAAAGCGTTGTATAAAAAAAGAGAGTTACAAAGCAAATGAATCATTTAAATGTGTAACATTCCGAAGAATTCAAATGGAGGAAGCGAATTTTTGAAATTATGGGAAAATTAGAAACAAAGTGTTGTGAATGAAGATGTAAATATCTGTAAAAAACAAACATCTGTGAGAAATTTAGTAAATATTTTCTCCTGTTTATCAGCGGAGAAATGCGTAAATAGTAACGTAAATCGTACTGAAATGCATTGCAGTGTTGAGAATTTAGGGGCAGTTGCGATAACAGAAAATAAAGGCTCTAAGAAGTATTGCAGCATTTAAAGCACGTTCTGAGAATTTATCATTTTACAAGCTATCTGTTTTATTGAGCGGGATGCAGTCAAGCCACAGATGTCTCATCGTAGAATGGACGAAAATTTGGTGTCGATAAGACTTGTAGTAACACAGAAATGGTGTATTTTTTAATAATAAAGTACACAAACGCTTACAGTGACATTTCTAATGTTGTTCGCTTACTTTATTTTAACGTATTCTTTTATAAATTTTAACAGGATTTTGTACTCTACATTAATGAAACAAGTGTTATTAACACTTTCAAATGTTAACAAGTGTCTATTAAAAATTATGTTTTATGGCACTATAAGGATTTCATATTCCTACATAGGCTTAAACATACTTTTGCTGTGGTTGATCGGTGTGTCATAACGCAGTTTTGCATCCTTCCCTTGCTTATAGGGAATAAGGGATATTTGTTTTTTATCATTCCAATTATAGTTAGTTTTATAATTTTAGTTTAATATATCTTGTTTTACAAAAAGAATGACGGAAAGATTCTTGCAACAGAGATGGAATATTGGAGGAGGTGCTGTGGAATAACGAGAGCAGACCGAATAACAAACGAGGAGATCAGAAGAAGAATGGAAGCGGAAAGAAGTGTAATTGACTACATCGAAGAAAAAAGATTGGTGTGGTACGGTCATGTCCGGAGAGCCCAAAATAGGTGGATCAACAAAGTGATGGAATGGAGTCCATTAGGAAGTAGAAAAAGGGAAAGACCGAGTGAAAGACCGCCCAACATCTTGGAGGGACGAAGTGGATGAATCTATGCAACGTATAGGACTTGAGGAATTACAATGGGAACATCGGGAGAATTGGAAAGCCAGGTTGAAGGAAGGGAGACGGGACTAGCTGTAGCAACCCTATTATATATATATATATATATATATATATATATATATATATATATAGTAACATGACAGATAATCCACATTGTTCTGAATGAAAAAATGATCATAAATTTAATTAATTTAATTTAATTTAATTTAATGATCGTTAAAAAATTAATTAAGAACCACCGTAAAGTGCCATTCATAGTCTGAAGAAAGAATCTCAATTAAAACCAACTTAGCAATATATGATGAGTGATAAAAAATAATACAAAAAGCTAAGATAAAGTAAGAAAATACCCAGGGAGGATAGGAGTAAGTAAGGAAATACCCAGAAGAAATCGACATCCAGAATAAAATAACTTCTATTGGAAGAAACCAAGTAGTAGGATAAGACAAATTAAGGAAATACCCTTAAAAGGAAACCAAGAAACAAAAATTAAGAACCCCAAAAGAAATTAAAAGTCCCTAAAAAAATTATAACACATAGAATAAATACTAATGTAAGGTACATATAAGGAAAAGTGTCTAGAAGTATAAACAAAAAAGTACCAGTGCAAGTTATTTTATTATGTTAAATAAACTTCATGTGTCAGTGGTTAAATACTTAAACTAAGTACATTTGTGTCTTTACACAACTTTAAAGTTTAATGGATTGAATTCAGAAGTAATATTGTGTAGAATATTATTATGAAAATAGACTAAAAATGTTTCTAAGTGAGTGTCACTCTTTATCTAACAACATTTATTAAAATGACTAAAGATAAACTAAGAGCAGGCAATAAACAAGTGAAGTGACCAAAAATACATCCAAAGTAAAACAAAAAACAGCCAAGACTGCACAAAAATTAGTTTTAAGAAATAATTTAAATAATGAAAGGACAGAGGTGTTTTGTTTATATTAAGTTCAATGAACTCAAGGCTGAAATGTCTTGAGTTTGAGTACAATTCTTTTGTTATAAAATATCTGTTATGTGTTAATAATATTTAATCAATGCTAAATGTTAAATAAGTTAAGTAAGGGAATTTTAATTAAGATGGTATAAGAATAGAGTGTCAGAAGGGGTATAAGCAAGCTGTAATAGTCATAAAACATTATATGTGAACAAAAGTAAAATCTGGACAAATGGTAAATCTCAACAACCTTATAATTGGTAAAAAAGTTAGTTAAGTTAAGTAAATTGATGAAATTTATATAATGTAAATCAATCACAGTGTATTCTAACTGTACCAATACTTTATAAAGTTATTGGAGAAATGTACAAAAGATTATTGGAAAAAATGCAAGTGTCACAGTGACACTGGAACCTAAGGGGGAAGATTTAAATTAAAGATATAATTTAAATTAGTTAACCAAATAATAATATTACAAGGAATTAAGGAAAAATAAACATTTTATTTCCATCAGGGATCTTGATCAATAATAATTATAACTTCATAAAGATGGTAAACCATTTAAAGTGACAGGAAGTAAAATTTAAGGCCTACATCCAGAAATACTGTAAATAGGGCATTTTGAGATGGAAAACATTGTAAAAGTATCATATTTGATATTAAATCACGCAGAATTAACTAAAGAAAGAGATTATGTATTAGGTATTTAATAAAATTAAATAATAATAAAAATGTATTCAGTCATATAATGTAAAAATCAATTATGTAAGCGGAAATGCCAGAGATTTAAAACAATGTCATTTTAATATTAGTTTGGCCAGGACGTTTCGGATGAAGAAGAAAGAAAAACAGTTGATTGTTATACGTTGAATAGGACACATCAGAGATAGCTCCTGCAATTAATTCACATATAACGAGAGCAGAAAAAGATGGTTGACAGAAACCAAGCCTATAAAATCTAAACTCGCGAATTTTGAAAAAACTTAAATAAACAATAGATTCAGTGAAACAAACCAGTTTAACTATTAATGAAAACTACTACTGAACAATAAAAAGTGTAATAACGACTTTAAAACATTAAACGCTAAATCCGAGTTTATCGAGGCGAAATTTGCCATTATCGACCTTATGGATAAAGTGAAATAAAAACACTATTCAACACAGATTATTGAAACGAATCACTGACCACTGATCCAAGACAACTACAATATCACCAGAGGAATTAACCACTACTGCTGGGACGAAGAAACCTTGGAAAAACAACATTTATTTGAAGAGGATTCCGTTTAGCCGGCAGCCAACAACATATGCAGTACGAAGCGGCCATTTTGACTTCCCATGATTCTCTGTAGCTACGGCCAGAATTCGACATTCGCTTGGGTTCGCAATAATTTATATTACTAACCATTATATAGTAAATAATATCTTTGTATTTTTAGATCATTAAGCTTTTAATTGTAAGTGTTATACTTTCCAGACTTTGGCCTTTCTCTGACTATTCTAAAATAATAGCTCAAAGAACCTGTGAATTAATATTAATAATTTGTATAATAAATTCACTTGCCCTGAGAACGAGTCGATAATATTGTCGATTAATTAGTCGATTCAAAATCGATTATTTTATATTTTTGTCAATAAAAATCATTGAATGTTATAATTGTTGCTTCTGTTTATTTGAATTAATATAAATAGAAGAATCTTAAATAATATTTGATAAATAAACTACAAAGAAAGCAGAATTTAACAACTTTAAAGGAGAATACGCTGAGTATAAAGAAAGATCGCTAATTGATTGTGACAGGAGACAATCTATTTAACGCAGAGACATAATTCTGTTTATACTCAGTGATCAAGGTAATAAAACAATAATTAAAAGAATTAAAAACACACACATATAATTAAAATAATTAATTAAAAATTTATAAAATAAATAAATAAATAAAATAAAATTTACAAAATAAACAAAATTATTATTTTGTTATTATATATAGTCTATATATGTGTCCTGTTTTCTGGAATGTTGGAAAATACCTTAAGAAAGATGCCTTAGAGATTTACAAACGCTTATATAAATGTCTTCTTTTTCTATCAGGGACTAGGGGAATCACGTATTCCGGTCTCAAAGGAATACATCCACTTCACCAACGCTTCCTAGGCCTTCCTATACTTCGCTGTTCAACAGACTTGTATTCCCAAACTTCCTTAGGCAACCTGCCATCTGGCATCCTGTTCAGATGAGCAATCCACCTCTGTTTGTTCTTTGCAGTACGATCTGTGATATTAAAAATGTTAAACTCTTTACGAATTCTTCAGATATTTTTACTTTCCTTTTTTTCTTGTTACAGAAATGTGTCCGTCTTAAATATAGGAACAAAGCGTTTCGATAAGGTCATTCATAAATATTTGTGTATTTGAGCTACGGCAAACATGGATTTACGATGGAAAGTTCCGCGCTCAAACGGGGAACCGTGTGACGTCTTTTATAATCTGTAAGATCGGGAATAGGAAGTATGGAGACAGTTTTAAGAAGGCGTTTATATGATGCCAACATTCTTTGGACTTTCGCATTGTGGAACCGTAGGAGCTACTGTTAATATAGACCAAATCTTATATTACGGATATACCAATCCATCGAAGAAATTTAAAGCAGAAAAGATTAACTTTAGTTGTCCGAATAGCTTCTAACTTGGGTCCATTACTTTTCATTTAGCTTAATAATGATATCGATAAAAGTATTCGACATAATTCTTTCTGTTTGCAGTTGATCTTAACTTTGCTCTGAAACTATCATTATTATTTTAACTGCAAAAAGATAAAGACAGATTTTATGCATTTAACGTTTCGTTTTATGTTGCCTTTAAACTAGAGAATACTGACCTACTCTCAGTAGTCAGCAATAACATATTGCTGTTAAAGCCGCTTTATGGTCACTGGAATGCATATAGGCCTACATAAGGGTACATTTCGGGAATAGGGGTATCGTTCCTGTTCATTTTTCTACTTTGTGATATTATTTTATTTTTTCTGTTTGTATCGGCCATCTGAGGACCACATGCCAATTTACTTCTTTATTCCTTTTCTTTTTCTCCAATATTCTTTAATCTTTTTACTATGTCTCTTCTTCCTGCCTTCACTCCACTTTGAACCTGCGTTTTTCTCTCTTCTAGCCTGGGCTCCTTCTATTTTTAACATTTTGACCGAAAAACTTCTCTTTCAATTGATTATTATTCTGCGTTTATATTATTTTTTTCTAAATCCTTTTTGACTTCATTAATCCAACTTAATGTTGACTTCTTTCCCCACAGATATTTGAAGATCTGTTTTGTTTACCTATTGTCGTCCATTCTATATAAATGTCCAAAAAATACTAGTCTTCATTTTCTCACTGTTTTGCTATATTTTCTATACTTTGATATATTTAATCATTACTTCTTAATTTCTAACCTTTTGAAGTTTTTTCCTTCTGAGCCTAATATTTTCTTAATAATTCGTCTTTTCAATATTTCTAGTTTGTCTAAATTATAATTCAGTGCTAGACATTCACTTGCATATAGGCATTCTGGCCTCACTACTGTAGTGTAATGCCTTATTTTCGCATTTTTAGATATGCACTTTTTATTGTCAATATCTTTAGTTAGGCCATTTGCTCTTTCCATTTTATGAATCTTTTCTTCTGTAGCAGATTTTTCTAAACCATCCTCTTAAATTATTTCCCCTAGATACTTGAATTTTCTAACCCTCTCTATTCGACCAATATCTGTTAGCAGGAATTTTGGCGCATTTTTAATATTCGTGAAAAATTTGTTTGTTTTCTGCAGAAATTCTTAATGGTGTTCTACTGGCTATGTCCTCTAAAACATTAACTTGTGTTACTGCAGATGTCAGATGTTCAGAAAGTATAGCAAAGTCATCTGCGCGTGCCAAACAGTTTATTTCAATATGTTTGTTCCTTCTTCCCAACATGATTGGTGATATTTGGTATTCCTTTAATTTTTCATTCCAAATTCTCACTACTTTCTTCAGGACACAGTTGAAAATAATTGGGGATAAACCATCACCCTGTCTTACACCTGATTACTTTATTTTTTTTTATCCGTCTTTTAATCTAGATGGCAAATCTTTTAGCACTTGTTTATTGGTTTTTGCGATCGTGATTAAGATTAATGTTCCCGAAATAGGTGTAGAAGAAAACGATTATACTTGAAGATTGAAGATTGAAGAAAGGTGACATTTGCTGTGAAAAGACTGGAGAGGTATCACTTGCATTTTAAGTGTTGTCGATAAAATGTATTTTTGATTGTATTAACCAGATTTAGTACTTTAAAGGATAAAAGAACAACACTGAAATACAGTGGGAAGTTATAAACCGCCAATCGTTTCACATGGAACTCTTCCGCCATAAGGGAATCCTCAGACTCTGCTCCAGGCGGGAACCATATGAAGAATCTTGAAGTGGGAAAGAGGCATAAAATTAATGAAAGGATACAAATACTGCTGTAATACGTACTACAACCTGCAAAATCTAAGGAATAAATGACATTACATTACGAAAGCAAAACCATGACATTAATAAGTGTCCGTCAAAAATTAGTATTAGCTTGCAAAATCAATTTACAACTTAATATCACCGTCTAAAATCTTTTTCCAATAAACTCTCGGTAAACAAAATCCCATGTTATCCTTAGAATAGAGTGGTGAATAATCCTTCAACAATGTAGGAACGTTAATAGCAGTGTCGAGCCTATTCCTTCTGCTGACAACCATTTGCAACGTTGCCGTTTCAGGTAAAATTTCAAGTGAAAGATATTCTAAGAGTTTACTTATTATAAAATAATCTTTAATAGTAACGCCACTCCTAAGATAAGTTGACACATTTATATTAATATAATAATGACGTTTACACATTTATACTAATGACGTGATTATATTTAGTAATGCTTTGCTTTGATACAAGAAAACAATTTCATCTGGGGAATATATCAACTGACGCTTCACCATGTGTATTGAATGTAGACCCGTGAAAAGAGAAGCATGTCATTTACTTACGGTTCTTTTACAATTAAAATGGCAGTTGATTACTTAAACACTTGTTTCGGGAATTAGATTTAGCTGCTGGCCTGGCGATTTGTGAAAAGCTGTTACTAAATGACCTACTTTTCGTACACTGGCTGTACAAAGTTACGTATACCTCTGTCCGGTATAATTGTTGTTGCTACCTCGTTATGAACGTGCTGACAGTATACGTAAATAAAAAAAAATAAAAATAAAAAATAAAAGTTTTTACTAAAAAGGTATAACCCATATTCTTATGCATATTTTTCTTAATTAATTATAAGCTGTTTGTAAAAAGACCTCCCTGACAGTTTGTAATTAAAAGTAGAAAGTAGCCAGATTAACATGAATGTGATATTTAAATTTTGTAAATTTAAATTACAAAATTGGTAATTTTTTAACATATAATTTGTGTGTATTCATTGTTTACTGGAATGGTTTTACAATGGGAGGTGTGTGATTGTAGTCTTGATTAGAAAACCTAATGTATTTTATTTCTCAGTCAGTATAAGTCTATTAATACCTAGACTACTTTAAATTTAGGCCTAAGCCTACTGCTGTAAAAATACAGGTTGTCTTTATTGTTGTCCGTCTGTGGTCGTTTGGTAAACTACTTGTTTACTTGTAAATATTGGATTTGATTCATATTTTATTAGTTTTATTATGTATTCAATTTTAATTCTTATATTTTGATATCTAATAGTTAACATCAGTTATTGAAATCTTTGTACGTTATGTATACTTTCAAACAGACATTTTTTAATTTTTATTTTAACAGAACTATTTTTTTTCAGAAAAAGGACCAGTATCGAAGTCTGACAAGAATGGAAAAATTGTGTAAGTAATGGATTAAAAGTTATTTCAAGATCAGCGTAGTTTATGTGAATTAATTTTTTTTAAATTTGTGTTCGTGTTCGTATGCACATATGCATGTATATGCTAAGAAACGTTATTTCCCATTAAGCCTAGACTCTAGGAAGACTTACATGTTAATAATATTCCAAACATATTCTATGCCTAACAGTGTGCATATTATAATTTTTGTAAGACTTACAGTTTATGTAACTGTATTCTAGTGTGAGCAAAGAAATAGTTTAGGTTTGTTGTTTTTTGCGTGTTTTCTGGTTCTGTTTAATTTTTTATTGTTCCAAACGCATGATGAATCATTTTGTACATACTTTGTATTAGATTTGTCATTTACATTTACTGTTAATACACTTGTCCATATCCTCTTTGTGTGTACATGAGTCTGTGTATACATAGTTTTCTTACGTGGTTATGAGTTCTGTAATTTACTGTTAATTTTGGACGAATTAAGTGGAGTGATATTAGCAGAACCTAGGCAGGGGCACAATCATCGATGTACCATCGCGTTTCGAGAGGCGAGTAAATGTCTTAAATGAAATAAAAGAGTGTTAAATTACCATTAATTAACACTCGCGGTAACTACATAGCCCCACTAACGTATTTACTGTCATATACCGGCAATTATTTGGTTAGTAAGGATGTAACCATTTTTAGCACTAATAAATTGAGCAGATACGAAAATTACTTGGAGGCAATTTTTTGTAAGCATTGAATTACCTATTTAAAAAATAGCATAAAATAAAAAAGTAAAAATAAAGTTAATTAAATTTTAGCTACTGTGTTAACGTGTCATACTTTAAAACGTTAAATTTGAACACTGTGGTCCACAAATTGTATAAAAGTAGTTACAGGAAGAGAAACCGTGAAGAGTGGAAGTTTGATGTAGTCATCAGTTTGTTTAAGTACAGAAAAATTATTTTATCTTAAACGTTTATGCCAAGTAAATTAATGGAAGTAGTGAAAAATTGTGCATAAGGTAAGCATCTCAGTTACAGAATCTCAATTATAGAATTACGTCTTTAGTGAAAAACAGTTTGTGCATCTTATTAACTACTATTCTTGCTTGTCCATTTCTTGATTTGATCTCCTCAGCGTAGTCGTTTTTATCGTTGACAACTGCTATCAAGTGCTCATGCTTATTTACATTTTTCTATAGATTCTCCATTAACTCTCAAATTTCCTTAGAGCTGTTGTGTCTTTAAAACTGTCATAAATTTTGTTTTTAACATTCAATGTCAATCCGTTTCCTTCACTTGTTGTCGCAACCTTGCGAACCAACGTCTGAAGATCCTCTAGACATCCGGCAATCAGTACAGTAGTCTATTATCTGCAAACCGTAAACTGTTGATAGGTCTTCCGTTAACTTTGATGCTTATTGTCTTTCCAGCTAATGCTTCCTTTAATGTTTCTCCTGAATACAGATTAAAGAACATGAGCGAAAGCACACGACTCTGTCTAACCCCTCGTCGTATTTATATTTCCTTAGAAGTCTCGGTTTCCTCTTCTATAACTGCCTTTTTGTTAGAGTAAAGAGCGATTCTAATATCGTTCATATCCAAGTTTTTATTGTTGATGAGTTGGTTAGGTCGATTATGCCGAACTCTGTTAATGGCTTCATTGTAGTCTAGGAAACGTACACATATATTTTAATTTAATGTCTTCTAAAGCTTACACGCCCGGAGTCAATGTTGTTACAATTTCCTGATTCCAGGATGTTTGGCCGTAGACCAGTGCTGTTCACATCAGCAGACGTTTCGACAGTGCCATTGATGGCCACCACCAGTGCAAATTGAGCTTCGACTAACGAAGATGTCACCATTACCACAGTACTCTGGTCACCTAGCGATCGAAACGTTTGCTGATGTGGACAGCACTGGACCACGGCCAAGCAGCCCGGAATCAGAAAATTTGAACAATGTTTTTATTTACATCTATACGTCTCAGCAATAGCACGTTGTAAGCGAAAAAAAGCTCTCTGGTCTCTTGAGAGTTGCTAAATCCAAAACGAGTTTCGTCAATATCAAGGTCCAACTTTCTGCAGATACGTTGCCGTATAATGTTTAAGAATATTTTCAGGACGTGGCACATTAAACTAACTGTTTACACTACTTTACATTAGCTTTGTTAGCCTTGTTGAAAATGTTGACAGAGGCCACTCTTTTGGAATGGTTCCTGTGTTGTACTAATAGTTACATGAATGAAATGAATGACGAATAACTTACCGGTAGAACGACTAATCTCCTGAATGAAATAGGAGCTGATTGAACACACACACACACATTTTTAATTTTTGGTTTATGTCTAATTGTTCTCATTTCCCATGAGCTTAATAACAGCCATCAATTTCCACTGGTAACAGACTGGCTGTCATTACTAGTAAAGTTATGCGTTGCTTAAGTGCTAACCAAGGCAGAGCAATTCACGATTTCAAATTTATAATTTTCGGATTGTTGGTGTTCTGTTATAATTGATATTATTAATACTTAATGTCTTGTTTTGTTTTTTAGCCCAAAGACAAAATTTCACCTTCTGTGTTAACCAAATTTAAGTTAATTGTTGTCCTGATGAAACTTTAAAGCACACAGGACACTATTCTGCAAAACGACAGGTGCCTTAGTAATTTACAAGTGTTTCGGCAGACAGAAAAAACAAATCTGATATTAGGGATTTATGTGCATACAATCTTTGTAATTATTTCACTGGTTTAACACTATACGTATACTTTAAGAGCTGAGGAAAATTTTATAAATTAAGGTAGGTGTTAATTATTTATTCTCTTTATTGGGATTGTAACGCACTTTTACCCTTTGCCTCTAGCTAAGAAAAATTTACAGTTTCTTGCTGCAGTCTCTTAACTGGGTTTAAGCTAGCCTTTGAAGTTACTAACGTAGGGATGTATTAACACAGTTACAGAGCAGGATGTAATATGACGACAATCAACAGACTGAAAGGTTGCATGCTTACGTCACAAAGTCATCTTAAAACCTACAATAATGAATAGCAATTATATTCATAATACAGTTGTTAAACAATGGACTTGTACATTCAATAAACAAATTTGTAGGTACGTTAGCAGATGTAAACATTAGTTAGTCTGGTATAAATATAAAACAAAAGAATTATAAAACTTTTTAACAACACGGATTAATTTTACACTACGTCTTGCGTAGTGGTAACTTAGTAGATTTTATTTATATATTCAGAATGAGTTAAAGTAGTGATAAATTATAACTGAATAATATTTTCCATTCTTCACCTTACCGTTTATTCTCTGCTAATGGAAAGAATTCAGTTCATTAACAGTAAGCAGAACGGAGTGACTAAGTCTACTTAAGTTTAAAGTTTCCTGAACAAGTCACTGAAAGAAAGAAAAAACATAATAGCTTGATTCCGTTGGAAGTTGTAGTGAGATCTGTGCTAGTACTATACATCTTCCATTTGTTGCCACCGAGCTTTTGTTAAATAAAGAAGTGGGTGTAACACACCAGACTGTCGAAAGAAACATTTTGTAAGTCCCTTGTATATGGTTTTGTATCGACATAAATTCTTTTTGTTAAATCTTATTCAAAATAATTTTATTAAGAAACTAGGTGTTTAGACTTTGTTAATAATCTGAATATCCTCCATTCATGTTTGTAATATTTATGTCTTGTGATATGCTCTTCGAGCATGGTTTCCATGTGTTTATAATGACAGCGATGAAATGTTTATACTTGTTTTGTATTAAAGGGTTTTATATATCGTTTTTTTTACATGGTTATGTTTCTTATTTATGTCCCAGTCGCTCTGTAGTGGACCAGTGGGCCATCAGAAACCCTGCAGCACCAATATGAAGTAACGCTATAAAATGTTTAATTAGTATATTAATTTAATGTTTAATGTACATGTACATTATTTGCTGATATCATCCCATCATCTATTCTTACTTAATTATTTCTTTAACATAAAATGTGGAGTACCGAGAATTTGTATATATATATATCTATATGGAACTGAGGTAAATAGAGGTGCTATGTGGCATTTAAAGATATTGTTACGACGGTCTACTTAATCGTCGTAGGTACAGTAGAAAACAAAATACAAGACACCAATTAGGTCACTAATCACCAGCTTAATTTCACAGTTAAACAGTTAGTAGTTAACAACAGTCTCTTAAAACAAATCAAATAAAAATTGTTCATACGCAATAAAATGTGAACTAATATTAAAACACAATTGTATTACAATATACCGCCCGATTATAAAACACAGCGCTTCACTAGTAACCACTTGAACGCACACAGTAATATCGCCCGATAATAACTCTCGAACCGCACTGTAATTTATCGCGACTATAACTGAAAACTAAGGCCGCTGACGCCTTGTATTTATACAAGACTCACAGACCAGAGTATTCCAAAATGCGTGTTAGCGCCAGTGTGTACGACGTAATTAATTGCGGCCTTGACACAGTCCGCGCGTCTGGCGGCTTCCAGAAATTCTCGCGAATGTGTCGAGAGTCACGTACACCGCACGCATTACATGCTGGATCCCTCTGAAATGTTCGATAAACACGTAGATTGTTCTGTGATGTCGTAACAATATTAATTGTAACTGTAACTCACCCTGTATCTTGTGCAATACTACTTAATTTGTGTAAACACGAAATACATCACTACTCGACTGTAACTAAGATATTTTAATATAACAAAAGTTGTACATTCTAATAATATAAATTATTGTGCTCAGTAGTAGAAGTCAGTTTATAACGTAAACCCACATTCCTCGTTGGGCTCACTATGATTAACAGCGTTTTATACAGGGTGGTCCACGGGAATCTGACGATTTTAAAAACAAAATAAGTAATATAAAATAAATTTCATTTCTTTTGTTTAAAATGTAATTACAGAGAATTTTTTGCTATTTACAGGTGGAAGTTCAATTTTTTGTCAAATGTCCTCATCATTTTGTCTGCAGTTTGTCCTCTCTGCAGTCGGTCCCGTAGATTTTGCGCACTGCTTACACCGTGTTTTTGGTATGGCCGTGATTTCTTGCTGTATGGAGGCCTTGAGTTCGCTATTTTTGTTAGGTTTATTAAGAAACACTTTAGACGTGAGGTATCCTCAGCAAAAATAGCCGCATACTGACAGATGAGGAAATCATGCCTCTCATGCAACATCTCTCCCTCCGGAAATAACTTGGCATGGAAACATCTCTTGAAGTATCGCCATGGTTGGTCTGGGAGTGTGGGCTGTTGCTCCATCCTGCTGGAAGACAGCATTCACGTCGATCCCACGACGACGCAGTTCGGGAGCAAGGAATTGCTATAACATCACTGTGGATCAAGCAGAAGTGACTATCACTGTTTGCCCTTCCTCTTCAAATAGATTAGGACCTATGATCTCAAAATATACCACATTACACCTGACAGCTACACGTGGACTTGTGAAGAGGACGCATATGTAGCTGCTGAGGATCTGTACCGGACTAGTAACAAAAATTTTATTTCTACACTGTACACTGATAAAAGAAAAAGTGCTTCGTCGCTCATTAGCGGGTCCATTTCATCAGTTAATGAGTTCAAAAAATTTGCACAAAATACTGCTCGATTTGCTTTGTTACGGTTGTTTAACCCTTGCACCACTAACATTTTGTATGGATGAAAGTTGATATCGTTGTGTAGAATTCTTACAACACTGATGCTGGATAAACGTAGGGGTGATGCGTGCTTTTCGTTGAGCGTTGAGGACTCGTTAACATCGCCTGCCTGACTCTGTCAGTGTTGGAGGGGTTCTCACTGTGTGCACTAGACATGGTGGTTTGTTTTCCGTTGCAGAAGCAGTAGTTAGGAAATAGTTTATCCACAACTTTATCGTTTTGCGAGTAGGAGCAGCACCATGTGACGTGGAACGTTAAAGTGACGGAGCCGTGTAATCGCTGCATAATTACAACAGAATCACAATTGTAAAAATAAATTGCCACTACCAACAAACGGGGTATAGCAGTCCAAATGGCACCAGGTTACAGCCAGTCCGATTCCCGCTCGAACGCCAGGGTTGCCAATCTATGTCGCTTTAAAAATCGTCAGACGACTTTGTGCTTTAAAAGATTTTAGATTCAACGTTTGACTAAAAAAACATTTTAAAACTGCATTTGATAATGCAATTTAGTGCTCACATGTTAGGATAGAAAATAACAATTTTGTTAAATCCAGTATTCGTAACACTGGCGCACTTGCAGTTACTTGATGCATACTTGTCATTTTTATTGGAGCAAATCCTTCGATTTAGCTCAGCATGAGTGTACTTTTTAAAATAACAACTTTCCACCTTAAGAAACAAATAAAATTTAATAGATTCAAGTAGCTTATGAATAGCTTATGAAATTTTATGATATATAATAGAATAGCAAAAATTGTTCAACACACAATACGTATATTTTATAGCCTACAGACATTGGATACCAACGAAAACTAATGTTCGGAAAATGAGATGAACGGAATAGGCTATATACACATCCCTTGTTATTTTATGAGCTACAAAATTATCATTGAAATAAGATAACAGATAAAAAAAACTGTCAAAGATCTTGAAAGTTAATTTTTTAAGTTTGTAAGAGTTTACATATTTATGATTTCAAATATTTACTTATCACTAATTATGAGGTGGTTACAAGAGTTTCACTTAGCTCTCTGGAACAGTTAACAAGTCTTGGTCCCGCATGCTTTTACTGTAATTTTTGTCTGCTGTCGCATTTTCCATTCTTTGTAAAAGTGATGTTGTTGTAATTATATTTAAAAATTATTAGGTAATAAACATTTAAACCAACTGTTAGAATAAAAGTTTCTTCCATATATATATAATATTAACCATAAAATATTACACTATTCTCTTAACAAATGTTATGGTTCTGTAAGTACTGTGTTGCAATTTTTTATTTCACTTTACTGTACACTTGCATCAAATGCAGATGTAATTAACTGTTTAAAACGTAAGCGAGCTTTTCAAATGGAAAGTTAAATACACTAAGGAACGCTACTAATATCAAAATTAGCGGGCGTTGACTGAACAAGAAATGATTCACCGTAAACTCTGGGTTTTTCTTACCCGGTTCGTCCGACCGGTGAGTCGCGAGTCAATTGTAAATACATTTAATATGAAGTGAATGGGACAGAAAGTTAGACTTATAATGAACTTTGATTTCTGAAGCCAAAACAAACGTTTAAACTTAGTAAATAATATTAGATGAGAGGTTAAGAAGCTCGTTACTTTTATAGCATTAAATCTATTATAAACTTATTACTTGTTTCTAATGAAAAATATGTTTCAATGAGTTCTGTTATTTCTAATGATAGAGAAATGATAATAGTTTTCAAAACACCGTATACAAGTAGTCAACAAAAATAAAATTTATAAAAAACTTATAACTTCTAAGATTAGTAATTTTTTAACAGTAAGAATGAAGAAACACCCAAATTTCAGAAAAAATTTAGTTAAATTTTGTTTGTTACAGGAATGCTGGAGAGATTGAAAAACAGATTATTGTGAACATAGAAAACCACTTGATGCCACAATTTAAGATTAATCTTGGAAGCGATATGCTAAGGAGTATTGTATGCAACAATCATAGTGTTACGTGTGAACCGCAATGTAAGCCGCCTACTACACAGTGTGTGCCACCCCCGAAGGCTCGGAATCCAACAAAACCAACAAGACGCCCGCCGAGGCCACCGAAGACTACCACGGAAGAAACTTATACAGAAACTGAAATAGTGACAGAATCGGAGGGAATGGAGGAGACTACTGAAACCAGTGAGCCAGCGACAAAACCTCCGAAGCCGAAAAGGACAACGCCCTTTTTACTTACAATATCAGTGCCCCATGACGACGACGATGATTCCAGTGAATCAGATGAGTCGGATGAAGATAATAGTGAGTCATCTGAAGAAATAATTGAAATAATATCAAAAAGAACTGTGATTGCAAACTTTGACGAAACAACTGAACCACCTAAGCGAACAACAAGGAGAAAACCTACCACAACCAGAAAACCAACCACAAAAAGAAAACCTACCACAACCAGAAAACCTACCACAACCAGAAAACTTACCACAAAAAGAAAACCTATCACGACCAGAAAAACGACCAGGAAACCAAAAACAACTGCGGTAACTGAGTACATATCGTTTGGCCGTGAGACAACTGAACGACAGACAAGAAGAACAACCAAGAGACCAACAACGAAGAGGACTAAACCAACTCAAGTTATAACTGAGAAACTGCGAATGAAAACTACAAAGTGCATTTGGCCGAAGAAAAAGCGAACAACACCTCCACCGGTTGAACTGACTGTAGATTTCTCATCGGACTTAGATGACGAGACAGAACTGACCACAGAGAGAAGGAAACCTACTCAACGCAGACGGATCACAAAAATGATAGAGGAGGTGAGTATCTCAGAAGTCTTTGAAGGGTCTACTTCGGAATCTACTACAGAACCGCTCGAGACGACAGAAAGTACATCGGAATCGGTTAGCACGTGCTCGTCAACCGAAACGGCCGAAACAACGGAACCTTATTCAGAAGAAACAACCACAGAATTTGCAGAAACTACTGAACCAGAAGAGCCCGATTATAATGACTCGGAAGACGAATCGGAAGACGAACAGCCTAAAACAAAAATGCCTGCAAAACTTAAAGGAGGAAAAATAATCACTAAACTGAACTGCACAGATTTGTTTCCACCCAAAGGGTACCGAAAATCCAAGAGAATCAGTAAACGAGATTTGTCTTTAACAGAAGGGAATGGGTTTATATGTTCTGATTCAAAACAGTGCGACCAATGTGAAAAATGCAAAATTAATATAAACAAAAGTAGTAACAAAACCACTCAAGATGAAAAATCAAAATTTTCATATCAGGAGAATAAAGATGGTAACGCTAGGAAAATAAATGACGAACCGATACCATTCATCAGAGCAAAAGCAAGTGGAAAAGCAAATGATGCCAACGAGAAGCTGAAATTTCCAAATAATGTTAATGCATCTAGAAAGGTGGAAACCCTGCAAAGAACAATACGTAATGTCAATTTGACTGTCTCTGTATTGTCAAACTGAAATTATAAAATCGCGGTTCTTAAAGAGAATAGACTAATTCAAAAGTTAATTTTTCTTGTTTTCAACGTAAATGTAAAAGCTTTTTAAAAGAATTTTAGTGGTCACTTGGTTATTTTGATGGTTCATAGCACTTGAACAATTAAAACTGGATAATAACATGAAAGGCTTATAAGTTAAAAAACACAAAGATTATCTATCATTTAATAATTATGTTTTTAGAAAATTCTTAAACTAACATAGTGACACGAACACACACACACACACACACACACACACACACACACACACACACACAGAAATATAGACACTTATACAATTCATAAAACCTCATTGGAATTTACAAGTGAACAATTTTGAGTTTCATATTTTAAAATTATAACTAAAGTGAATCAAAATATTATAATATGCGTTATGTTGGCTTATATATTGTTATGTACCATAATAATTTTATATTAGAAAGAGGTGTGTATATCAACTATTGTTTGTACCGTTGCTTTGACTAAATAAAAAGCTAAGAAATAAAAACTGTGCAATTTGTGTAAAACATTTTAAATTATTTCGTATTTCCTTTACCTTTCATTAAACCTTTCTCACATTTTCTTTTGGTCTTTATTCTTTTTTCCTTGCTTGCTGCACAGAAGTACTTGTACATTTCAGATGTTACCAGAATTGATTAAACAAGTATTGTAGCCTACATCTTTATAGAATAGATACAATTGAACAACAAAACATCAAAATATTTATCGAGGGATTCCGTTTTTGTCATTTAACTCGTTTAAAACTTTTATATACAAATATGCTTATTTATTTGCTGTAACTTTAGTAATACGGATAATTTTTGAGTAATTGGTTGTTGTACTGGTGTCAGAGAATTGACTGAAATGTGAATAGAACCAGTAATTTAAGAACATTTATGTTTGTCTTATTTACACATAATTTCTCTGTTGACAAATAAATTTCGTTAAACTATAGATTTCTGCTCAGGTAATGACTAATGTCATTGTTGAAAGCAGGTAATGGTTTTGCCGTAAAAGAGAGTACCGAAAATTTGTTAGATTCAAAACTGACACCTATAGAAACAGTGGAAATTGTATAGGTCCTCCAGTATTTCTTCACAATACAGATATTATACACCAATGCTTTAACAAATATGCAAGCTACAAAATGTGTATAATGTTGCAAACTTATCAATCTGAGTTGATTGCACGGTCTATAGTTGATATATGCTTATAACCAAATTTCATTCAAGTTAGTTCAAGGATCTTATAGATAATATGCACAGTGAGTTACAGTGAATTTTCAGTGGTTTGTTTGTATCCATCTTACAGTGAACAATATAACTGTAGTTAATTAAAAAAATGCATACATTTCACTGGTCTTTCTTTAAAAATTCAAAGCTTTCACTTAGCTTTCTTTTCCTCCATTGTGATAACTTTCTTGAAAGTATGTTGTGAAAAGTTTCAAGTATAACAGCAGCTGTAGACTATTATGCAAAAAGAAATATTGCCATCAGCATTCCCAAAACATGCTTTACTTATTAAAAAAATAATTATTAGTTTTGTGTTTTATGTACACCTTTGAACACCTAAACGCATATAGAAAACCAGAAATATATAAATCTAATTTGGCCACACACGCAATAAACACTGGACATGAATTCCCAGACATAACCAACATGACACTAATACAACACATACTACACAAAGGCACCGTAATGAACATTTGGGAAAATATACAAATATACAAACATAAAACACAAAACAAACTAATACCTGAACAAATACAAATCAATACAAAACATGACACAATTTTCAAAGCACTCAACATCGAGTATACTCAAAATACGAATATATACACCATAAACACACAATAATACCAATGTAAAGTATCAGAGGGCAACAGAAAACAACAACATCCAACCAACACTCAAGTACTTCACAAGACTCAAAATAAGGAAGGCTGAAGATGGGAACACAAAGCTTCCCAAAACGTGTTCCAAATACGGAGAAAACATCTTGAAGTAAAGTCATTTTAAATATTAAATATAATAAATTGAATTATACTTATGTTTAATTAGACTTTTGTTTACGTAACTGAACTATGTTTGTCAACTGATATTTCATTAAATATTGATCACCATAGATTTAGAAGATTTTTCTTAAAATAACCTATTTATTAAATTACGAATAGAACCATACATGATGATACAAGTACATGGTTGGTATAAAAAAGTCACCTCACTACAACTCGTATTCTCCTACATGGCAGAGGCCAAGTGTGAGCCAAAAGCCTATCCATTATTCTAAAGTGCTACTAGTGCTACTACGAGATCTGTTGCAGCTAGACTGTGCTGCAGACTGTTCTACTGTGCTGTATCGTATTTATAATTTCATGAAAGTAAACTAGCCTGTGTATTTTAATGTGTTTTACACTGTACCCCGTCAGTGTTTTGAGACGTAAAACCTTTGACACATGGTGGTAATGTTATTCGTTTATGTACTCTTACCTCCCTTGGTTTACGTATTAAAAAAATTAGATAACATTAGCATTTACAGTATATATGTTGACAATAGACATAGGCGACAAGTGTGATAGAACCTTGAAAAAGTATATCGCACTTGAAAAAGACTTAAATCTGAGAGGTTTATTGTGTAACGTAAGAAGACGTTTGTGACAAGAAAAAATATAAGACATAATAAATTATAAGTACTACGCCTCTAACAAATGAATGTGGCAGATCAAACACTTAGTCAGAAAATCCCATCCCTTACTCCCCTTGAAACTTCTTTTCGTCACTAAAGAAGTGGAGGACGTCAACATAAATGTTGGCAACTTCAATGTATCTCACAACTGAACTACAGGTCCTGCATGTCCATCAACAAACTTCGAATTTACACGAAGTGTGTAGGTAGGGTCCTTCAAACCAATGGCCATGGACAAAACACTAAAACCAAGGAGAACTTGATGAAAAAATAGCAGGATTGTACCAATTATTCTAGTCAAGAATTAAGAAAGACCAAGGTATTTCGTGACCTCCACGTCACGACCCAGTAAGTTGAAGTGCAAGAAGCTTCTCTGAACTCTCTCGATGGAGTTAGCAGTGTACTCACGATTCCTGTTTCATATAACTGAAGCATATTCTAGGCGATCACGTGGTCACAGATTTATAAAGAGTCACATAGGAATCATCACACTCCTAAAGTGTCTCCCAATCCATTTAACATGGCCTAAATTTCTGTAGGCTTTGGAGATAACACTTTCAACGTGCTGCGGGAAGAGAAGTTTTGAATCCTTAACACAAAGATCAGATATTAAATTCTTTCTTTCTACAGCCACACCGTCTATCTTGTAAATATAGTGTTGGTTCTACGACTATACGTGACTATTAAAGTTTTTAATGATTTAGTGGCATGCAATTCCTCCCGCCTACTCTACAGCATTACAGCATTGTATGTACATTGTTGAAGTGTAAGATGATCCTTTTTGACACTGATGGGAAGTGGGATTTTGGTCATCACAATTTATAATAATAATATTAATAATAATAATAATAATAATAATAATAAAAATAACCATTTCTTGTTGAATGAACATATTTAGATATCTCGAAGAGGTATATATTAGGAAGTATGGAGCGAATATGTAAGGCATCAGTTGTGAATGGAAAGTTGAAATAAAGGCGGTGTGATGTGAAGCATTAGCCCCTTTTTCAGAAATTGACGCACCATCGTTTAAAGTAGAAATAGACCTTTTCCTACAAAGATAAAAGGTGACATGTTTACAAGATGCGAGGATAGCCGTCATCTCTGTGACTAAAGAGGTCTGAGATCTTTTGAGAAATGTAGAAAGTTTTGTTCGTCTTCTGCTTGTGTGCCCTGCATTTAGTTGTGAGGCAGAGAGAAGCTTCAGTGGTTTCAAAAACTAAAGACTTAACTTAGGTCCGACTATGGCCCAGACAAGGCTCAACCATGTAACCATATGCTATGTCTAGAAAAAGATATTGGAGAATATCGGCAATAAGAAGGTAGCCAAAGTATTTTTCATAATGTTGATGTTAGGAGAAATGTGTTTGGAGATTTCTATAATTACTCAAATAATAAGAATATTTTTGAATTGTCGAACAGATTAATATTTTTATTGTAGGTAACAGTAAAAATTGCAAAAGTAATGTTCAATACATTACATTTACATTCAGTAATGTAAATAAATATTGGATTTCTTTGAAATACTTCACATTAAACACATTGTGTCTTAATGTGTTAACGACCTCCAACGAGTGAAACGCACCTGATGATGGAACATAAGTTCTGAAACGCGTTATTTTTACATCTTTAAATTTTATGTAAGGAAGCCACAAGCCACAGGACGGACTAAGAAGGTAATACTTATTCATTTGGTTTATTAGATTTATTTATTTGGGTCATCTTAATTTCTACACCTGATCTTAATCTAGTGAATTATTGCAGTCTTAAAATTACCTGACGATGTAAAAAAATTATATATTTTATAATATTATATCAATTAGATTAGTAAAATTAAAAAATTAAAACTTATAAAAATAGAAAAGAATGCCCATAGTCTTTCAGACATTTGACCATACACCAAGTATTCAATATTACCATAATCTTCTGTCCCCTCCATCAATAAATAGGCACTGGTGACACCCATGGTTGTAGTTACATAATAAATGTAACACAAACAATTATTTTCGTTTCGCAGCGTATAGGTGAAGCACGAGTACACAGCATATAGATCAGAATGTGAGTGAAATGATTATGAATTGCTTCATCTGGATACGTGATCATAATAATTAAACGAACAGTTCGCGTTATTAATTGGATCAAAAAATTGTGAAACGTTAGTATTTAATTATTCAGTAAAGGGAAATGGCAAAATGAAATGTATGTGATCACGGCATATGATGAAATACAAAACAAAATAAAAATAATAATGGGCTATCGTTTGTTGTACGTTATCCCGAAAGTAGTTTATCGTACTCTTGGGAAATCACGGTGCCCATTAAACCGTTGCATGTTAAATGTATGTAGTAGGAAAAGGACAAAAAAGTTTCCTGCATTCACTTATTTTAACAGCCGCTTTATTCTTGTTTTTGGTGTTATAGAAAACGCAGTACCTTCCTTTATTACAAATAAAGCAGTAAGAAATAATTATCATTTTATGATTGGCCACTCTGCGATTGACATTTTGTTGTTTGCGGACGATCAGGCTATTGTGTCGGACTCGCAAAACAGGTTGCAGATGGTTATACATTTGTTAAATTGAATCTGCAAAGACTCTGGACTACAAATATCCATATTTAATACTTAAGACTAAGGTAATGGCTTGGAACTGATCGCGTACGGCAAAAATTGTTATAGATAGTACTGCCCTGGAACAAGTCAGCAATTTTGAATAGGCTACCTGCTGTACAGTGTGTCTTATAATACAAGCAACGACGTTGTGAATAAGTTGCATAAGTTCGACCTTATGTGCGGGACCATCAGGCGAACCCTTAAGTCAGCAAGCAAAGAAACACGTCTAAAATTCTACAAGGTGATACCCTTTTCCAGACTTCTTTATAGGTCTGAGAATTGGACTTTAACGAAAGGCCAGGCCAGTCGTATCCAAGCGGCTGAAATGAGATTTCTCAGGCACGTGGCAGATTATATTCACCATGATCATAGAAAAAACACAGATATACGGCAGGAACTGAATATTATAAGTATACTCTAGACGACTGCCCAGTATCGTGTGAATCGGTAGAAACATCTTTGCCGAAGGAATGACCGCCGCATCCCCAAACAACTATGGAACTACAAGCAGAAAGGACGGAGAGATGGGTGATAATGATGTTGGAAATAATTATTCCCAAGACATTCTGGATGACAATTAGCGTACCGTCTGTAGCATACATTTCTATCATATATTGGAACACACAATACTATTCTGTAAAGTAGATAAAATGGGTTTTTTATTAATTTACTATCATTACTTTTAAACGTCAGAAACGTCAATTATCAACTTTTGCAAGTTGATGTTCTCCGTTGCAAGTATGGCCCTAATTAATTATGTGCCATGATGAATGTCGATCATTTTGAAAATAATAGAAGTAGATAATTTTATAATTTTATATACTTTTTTATAGAACTGATGGCTTATAGAAGCAGCAGACTTCAAGGCAAAGCTTAGTGGGTTTGAATCTGTCTTAGAGTGAATTATTTATTCGGACATTGAGTCATCCATCTCAAGTAGGTATACGGCCTTGTCAGCTGAGGAAGATGAAGTTACTCTAAACATAGAGGTATTATTATTTTTCCTTATTATATTCTTCTACTTTTATATCGTATGCACCACGATCTCTCAAGAATATTAAAGAGGTAACTTTAAATTTTAACTTCACTTAGAGTAATAAATTTCTTAACGCTTAAAATTAATATTAAGTTACAGTCGAACATACTTTGACGAATTACGTATATTTCCTTTTGATATTTGTTAACATAAATTATATTAAAACACTGCATGCTGACTTGGGTTTATTGTTTAAAAAATATGAACGAACCATCGGCTCATATGACTCACACTAATACATATGAGTACTGTAGATAATATGGCTCACGCTAACAGTTACGGCTATCTATCAGAATGTGTCAGTGTGTTGCTATGATTTTCTATAATTTGTACAAAACTAACGAGCAGGGATCAGAAACGTGACCAATGTGACAGTGAAATTAGTTATTTTTTTCGGTCTGTGAAACTACTCTTTACAATAGTCCAGGGGTCGTAAATTAGGCCAGTTTCTCATTTCCGCCCACACTGGTAGAAAGAATTACTGTATAATTTTTCTGTATTGTTATTTTCATTTTTTTTTTAACTAAGAAAATTTGGAACTGCACCTTTATCCGTTCCTGCAGTACATTTTCGATGTTTTTAATAATATGCGATTATCGATATATTATAAAGTGGAAAAGGAGGAGTGTACTAATTGTGAATTGTCCTATTTCTTAATGGAAAGCGAAAATACGTGTTGTTTTCATTTGTGAGGTTAGGTGACAATGGTTTTTGGTTTTTAGCTTACTGCTGAAATAAATGAAAGCCATGGTTGTGAAAGACATAATGTTCAATGTGTATATACAATGCTTATAACACAATAATACTTAAAATAAAGAACCTAACGTTTTTGAGTTGACAAATTAACAAAACTACAACAGCAAATGTAAACTGGAAAATACAAATATTTATGGTTAATGAAAAACACAAAAAACAATGTATTAAGGAATGACAATATACGCTTAAAAAAATTAATTAAGCGTATTATGTATATTGTACATAGTGGGTTTTTGGTTAGCCACAAAACGAGTACTTGTCGGAAAACGAATATTACCGAAAAAAAACGGAGTTCTGCCCAAAAAAAGTGACATGTATAGTAATATGCAGGAGGTGGCCCTTGGGCCACTCCGCTTTGCTTTCGAGTTGGATTTTTTCGTAGTTTCCGCAAAAACGAGTTTTACATTACACACGTATCGCTTTCCATGTGTAATTTCAGTTCTCATGTTAAAACCTTCGGGGTTACAGGTTCGCAGCTGTGATATTCTACCGCTACAATCATGTTTCATTAAAAAAAGGACTAAGGACACCAATTGTCTGCCAACTATTTTGCAACATACGAAATTAAAATTTGTATAATTCTTTCACCTACATAAAATTATGTGCGATTTTCACTAAAGATCGAAGCCAAACAATCGCATAATTGAAATATTGAAAATGACTGCAGGAACGGATAAAGGTACAGTAGGCCTACTAACAATTTTAAAGCACAGAGTCCTAACAGTGCAGGATGGCCAAGTTTAATAAAAATTATTTAAAATATCAAATATTTCATTTTATTTTTCATGATGGTTGTATACAAGCAATAACATTGAATTCAATAGCTTATGTACTCAAAGTGCCCTTTTCCGTTTATAATTCACAGATTCACAGGCATCGTCTGTATTTATAGAACAGAACCACATATGAAATTATTGCTGTTTTAGAAGTGTAGGACACTAAATTCCTTCATATTCTCCAGGCCCGAATTTTCTTTGAATAAACTCAGTGATTCATTATTATTTACACTGTAAAGTCTATTAGAATAAGATATGGTGAACGACAACGAGCAGGCTAGTCAATGGTACCATGTCTGTCAGTCTATTCTCGGAGATAACCCGAAGTGAGAAGTGCCATCGCCAATTCAATTGTGGGTGGACATGAGTGAGTGTCGCCATTTCAGTTTCTCCCGAAGTTGTTGAAGATGCAGTAGGTACAAGTTGTCAATATTTATTTAGTAGAGAAAGAAATAAAGTGAGGGAAACGTTACACAAATAAATCAATAATATTGTCATTCACCAGTCACTTTTGAAGGAACAACGCTCTTGCGTTCATCACTTTGCACCAATGTTAAAAATAATTAACAAATAACACTAAATGGTCTGGAAAAGCGCTTTAAAATGTCTGTCACTAGTAAACAGAATTCAACACATTTACTGGTGTAGTCAAGCACGACGAGTCATTGAAGAGCCCGATAACTATTTTTATTTACATACAAGTACCTTAAAAATTCGTGGAGGAGTACAAAGTAGACTTCTTTTTAAACAGAATTTTGTATCATAATCTTTTTCAAAAAAATTAAAGACTTTTTACGCTGTTAGTAGTAACATTTAAAGTTTTTATTCTAAATAAATTTAGTTTATAAGTGACTTTTAGTTTTCTCAACATTTGGTTTGATGCGAGTATTGAATTTTTCTGAGGAATGAATATACTGATATATAAAATAAACTAAACTGTGGTAACTTACACGAACATTGTAAACACATTCTCTTACATTTCACGTTTTCAAGATTCACACCCACAACCGCTGTGTTCTTCCTCGGAGTGAGACGATTTGTTGTCGTGAGAAAGTTTGTCTACGTCAGAAATCTTAACTGGCGCCTTCACTGCAACAGGCAGTTTTACCTCTGGGAACGGTTTTGTTGTGACAGTATTGTACGGCTTCTTCACTGGGTAAGGAACATGTTTGCTGACAGTAATGTGAACTGGATACGGTCTGCCCAAAGGAAACTTAATTGGATGGGAAACGTATTTCTCTAGTGGATGAGAAATCTTTTTCTCGAGGTAGACTTGGTAAGGTTTAGGAACGTATACGGGCGCTGGTACGGGTTTGTCTACAGTATACGGTAACGGTACGGGAACTTTGACAGCGTACGGAACAGGTTTAGGAACACTTACCGGAAACGGTTTTGGTACAAACACCTGGTATGGACGGTCTACAAATACGTAAACTGGATAAGGCACTTTCTTTTCCACTTCGACTGGATATGCAATCGGTACCTGTTTGGTTATAGTCACGGCGTCTACGAGTTCTGTCTTGGCGTCTGGTGGTAATCCACTGTACGCGAAATCCTGTAACAATTGTTCGTATACATTGTGGTCACCGAATGTTGACAAAACGTCGCACTTCACCAGAGAGACAGTTGATGACATAAGGACAAGATCGATGAGCGTTCGAACGTCCATCGTCTTGCCGGAGAACTGTGGACTGTGACACGATGTTCAGAGCGGTCAATTTTATAGCCCCGTCCGCATATAATGTGTACCGATTTCACCGGTCGTATTGCTTCAGGTTTACACATTCTTGTTACGGTCGTGATTTTGCCCAGACAATCGCCTCAGACATCATATGCAGAATAGCAGCATACTTTAACAACCGTGCCAGTGCGCGTTACCCGTATAACCTGTTGTGTTAATTGGAAATTCATGTTACGGTAATTTACGAAACAATATGTACTTATTTAGTGTTCTTAACCAGTTTGATATTATGATTACTTAATATACTTATTTTAATATTTAATATTTCAGCCTCAGCTTCTCCTCCTCCGTCTCCAGCCGTTGGAGTAATAACGTCGTCACTGAATTACCGTTATCTTGATTGTATTCTCTTTTAGGGCTTCCAAATATCTTGTTTTTATCTAGTTTTAATAGTTAATGCTTAAACGTTTAGCTAGCCATTAATCATTTTGTTAATTATTGTCTTATCATATCTTACATAAAAATTAGACACACACACAGACACACATACACACACACACACACACATTGTAGCGTGGTGTTGATGTGTACGTTGACGATTCAGTACAGTCATATTTGTGTCTGTACATTATTCGTTTTGTAATGCTCTTTGCCGTCGTTGTGGTTCAGTAATTGGTTCCAATCCACTTTCCGTAGCATCTTGTAAGAACTGAACAAAAATAAAACGCATTTATTTACGACTTATCCGTAGATAAATTGCTGTATTGTTTCCTACGCAGAGCAACTTATCTCAGCGTCAGTACTCTACAGAATTTATGCAGAAACAATATTTTCAAAATTGAATGTTTGATTAGCCTAATAATTGTATAGTCCGATTATTTCATTAACTTATTGTTGACTGGCGAGTTCAATAAATTCTTTCAAAATATACTATTACACTGCTATTTCTGAAAATAAACTTTAGAAAAAGAGAATGTCTCACAGTGATCTTGATGAACTGTATATTAGTGGGAAAAAATCAAGAAGGTGGTGGAGAATTTTTGATTATGTTGGAATAAATTTTGGACAGGGACGGGACATGAAACATAGAAATTGCAAAGAAGATAAGTAGTGGCAGGTAAACAGTAGGAATTTTGAACTTATTGTTATATTGCAGAAACATTATTAACAGAACAAAGCACCTTATATAAAAATCGGTATGGAGAACCATACATGACTTCCATATTCTAAGATTTATATTTAAAATCATTTTCGAAATGAAATATTACCATAGAAACTACTTCTTTCTACTTACTGCTTCAGCCTTAACCACAGTACTGTGGTCACTAACGTATACCACCTCACGTTATCGCACTCGATTTTCACTGATGATGGAAGTCGATGGCATTGCCGAAATGTCTGGTTTTGTAGAAAACATTGGACTACGGCCAAATATCCCGGGAAGGAATTTTAACAAAAACTACTTCTTTGTTGCCGATAACGTTGTACACATATATATCAGTGGCGAAGTTACATGGAGGCAATTGAGACAATGCCTACCCTAAAAAATTCTGTAGAATAAAAATTATAAATACGTATGAACTACATAACGTAAAGATTATACATTGTTACTGCGACTGTCAAATTTATTAAACCGAAACGTGCTTTATTGAGCGACCGCTAGATGGTGACAGGTGAGATTCGGCATAGTTCGTTTAAAGCGAATGAGGCAACCTGAACTTGCCTCAGCGTTTTTTGTATACATCGTATGTAAGCAATGTAGTGGTGTGATAGGGAAGTGTAGGGAGGGGGGATTGTCCCGCGCTGTACACATAGAGCGTTGAGGCATGCCTCACTTCTGTGGTCCAAACAGTTAAGTTAAAGCGCCTGTGTTATTTCTAAGTGTTTATTTTATGCGGTTATTAAAAGTGTCACTGTTATTCCGCTGAACTAACAGATGATCAAGATTGTTATTTGAATTATTTGTAACATTAAACATATATATAGAAACTAAGCAAGTTTAAAAATTTGAAGTTCAATCAGTTGTATTATTGTGTATGACTAATACAAGGATTGTTCAATAGACACACGTATAGAGCTGTAAAGCATTTTTTATTCAACGATTTTAAAAGAAGTCTCCAATAACATTAAGACATGAGTTCCACTGTTGCACTAACCTGTAGATTCCCTGCTAGTAAAATTCTTACGGCTGTTTGTGGAACCATTCGGTTACAGCAAACTCTACCTCAGCGTCCGATTTGACCCACCGTCCTTTTAGTGATTTCTTAAAAAAAATTTAAGATAAGATTTTTGCCTACCCATTAACTACTAGCTTCGCCAGTAAGCAAATTGATGTCCATTTTTTTGGCTTGCACGCGTTATGTTGGTGTGGGTTTCGGCACTTTCCATTTAAAAAGCGTGCAAACGTAAGAAAATAAACATGAGTGAGGCCAGAAATAACGTGAATTGTGTGTGTGTGTGTGTTTGTGTCTTACCTGCCTTTTTATTGCCGTATTAAATGAAAAATATTATATTACATTAAAATGAAAAAATTTTAATTTTATTGCCTGGCAACAAAATTATTTTATTTTTAACAATTACCATTGTTTCAAAAAGTTTAAATAAATTTTCAAGTACTTTACTCTTGTTAAAACGTAAAAGGTTGCAGGTAAACTACCCCTTCCCCTTAACCGATCTTCACCAAAAACAATAGGTCTTGAGAACTCTACAAATCAGTGCTGTATGCAGAAAATTATTTGATTCTGTTTGAATTTGCGGCTGTTATCGTTTGCCATAGAAAATATCCTTGTTAAAAAAACGTTGTAGGTAAACTACCCCTTTCCCTTAAACGATCTTCACCAAAAACAATAGGTCTTGAGAACTCTACAATTTAGGGCTGTATGCAAATAATCTTTTGATTCTGTTTGAATTTGCGGCTGTTATCGTTTGCCATAGGAAATACCCTTGTTAAAACATAAAACGTTACCGGTAAACTACCCCTTTCCCTTAACCGATCTTCACCAAAAACAATAGGTCTTGAGAACTCTACAATTCAGGGCTGTATGCGAAACATTATTTGATTCTGTTTGACTTTGCGGCTGTTATCGTTTGCCAAAAAAAAAAATTTCCCTTGATAAAAAAAACCGTTGCAGGTAAACTACCCCTTTCCCTCAACCGATTTTCACCAAAAACAATAGTTCGTGAATACTCTACAAATCAGGGCTGTATGCAAAAAATTATTTGATTCTGTTTGAATTTGCGGCAGTTATCGTTTGCCATAGAAAAACATCTACAGACACACAGACAGACACACAGACACACAGACACACAGACAGACACACAGACACACACACAGACACTTTTCGGAAAACGACTTTTTTTCATGTTTTGAGTGTAGTACAATCAGAATCTGCAATAATCTCGAACACGATTTTTTTTGCCATCACCATACTTCCATTCCTTAAGGAATATGGAAGTAAAATATCGGTATGGAGAACCATACATGACTTCCATATTCTAAGATTTATATTTAAAATCATTTTCAGCCAAACAGCCAGGCTGTGTCTTACCTGCCTTTTTATTGCTGTATTAAATGAAAAATATTATATTACACTAAAATGAAAAAATTATAATTTTATTGCCTGGCAACAAAATTATTTCATTTTTAACAATTACCATTGTTTCAAAAAGTTTAAATAAATTTTCAAGTACTTTACTCTTGTTAAAACGTAAAAGGTTGCAGGTAAACTACCCCTTCCCCTTAACCGATCTTCACCAAAATCGAAAGTCATTGAGACCTCTACAATTCAGGGACGTATGCAAAAAATTATTTGATTCTGTTTGAATTTGCGGCTGTTATCGTTTGCCATAGAAAATACGCTTGATAAAAAAACGTTGCAGGTAAACTACCCCTTCCCCTTAACCGATCTTCACCAAAAACAATAGGTCTTGAGTACTCTACAAATCAGGGCTGTATGCAAAACATTATTTGATTCTGTTTGAATTTGCGGCTGTTATCGTTTGCCATAGAAAATAAAACGTAAAAGGTTGCAGGTAAACTACCCCTTCCCCTTAACCGATCTTCACCAAAAACAATAGGTCTTGAGTACTCTACAAATCAGGACTGTATGCAAAACATTATTTGATTCTGTTTGAATTTGCGGCTGTTATCGTTTGCCATATAAAATACCCTTGTTAAAAAAACGTTGCAGGTAAACTACCCCTTTCCCTCAACCGATCTTCACCAAAAACAATAGGTCTTGAGAAATCTACAATTCAGGGCTGTATGCGAAACATTATTTGATTCTGTTTGAATTTGCGGCTGTTATCGTTTGCCAAAAAAAAAAAAAATTTCCCTTGATAAAAAAAACCGTTGCAGGTAAACTACCCCTTCCCCTCAACCGATCTTCACCAAAAACAATAGGTCGCGAGTACTCTACAAATCAGGGCTGTATGCAAAAAATTATTTGATTCTGTTTGAATTTGCGGCAGTTGTCGTTTGCCATAGAAAATACGCATGATAAAAAACGTTGCTGGTAAACTACCCCTTCCCCTCAACCGATCTTCACCAAAAACAATAGGTCTTGAGTACTCTACAAATCAGGGCTGTATGCAGAAAATTATTTGATTCTGTTTGAATTTGCGGCTGTTATCGTTTGCCATAGAAAATACCCTTGAGAAAAAAACGTTGTAGGTAAACTACCCCTTTCCCTTAACCGATCTTCACCAAAAACAAAAGGTGTTGAGAACTCTAGAATTTAGGGCTGTATGCAAATAATCTTTTCATTCTGTTTGAATTTGCGGCTGTTATCGTTTGCCATAGGAAATACCCTTGTTAAAACATAAAACGTTACAGGTAAACTACCCCTTTCCCTTAACCGATCTTCACCAAAAACAATAGGTCTTGAGAACTCTACAATTCAGGGCTGTATGCGAAACATTATTTGATTCTGTTTGAATTTGCGGCTGTTATCGTTTGCCAAACAAACAAAATTTCCCTTGCTAAAAAAAAACCGTTGCAGGTAAACTACCCCTTTCCCTCAACCGATCTTCACCAAAAACAATAGGTCGCGAGAACTCTGCAAAACCGGGCTGTATGCAAAAAATTATTTGATTCTGTTTGAATTTGCGGCAGTTATCGTTTGCCATAGAAAAAAAATCTACAGACAGACACACAGACAGACAGACACACAGACACACAGACAGACACACAGACACTTTTCGGAAAACGACTTTTTTTCATGTTTTGAGTGTAGTAGAATCAGAATCTGCAATAATCTCGAACACGATTTTTTTTGCCATCACCATACTTCCATTCCTTAAGGAATATGGAAGTAAAATATCGGTATGGAGAACCATACATGACTTCCATATTCTAAGATATATATTTAAAATCATTTTCAGCCAAACAGCCAGGCTGTGTCTTACCTGCCTTTTTATTGCTGTATTAAATGAAAAATATTATATTACATTAAAATGAAAAAAATTATAATTTTATTGCCTGGCAACAAAATTATTTTATTTTTAACAATTACCATTGTTTCAAAAAGTTTAAATAAATTTTCAAGTACTTTACTCTTGTTAAAACGTAAAAGGTTGCAGGTAAACTACCCCTTCCCCTTAACCGATCTTCACCAAAATCGAAAGTCATTGAGACCTCTACAATTCAGGGACGTATGCAAAAAATTATTTGATTCTGTTTGAATTTGCGGCTGTTATCGTTTGCCATAGAAAATACGCTTGATAAAAAAACGTTGCAGGTAAACTACCCCTTCCCCTTAACCGATCTTCACCAAAAACAATAGGTCTTGAGTACTCTACAAATCAGGGCTGTATGCAAAACATTATTTGATTCTGTTTGAATTTGCGGCTGTTATCGTTTGCCATAGAAAATAAAACGTAAAAGGTGGCAGGTAAACTACCCCTTCCCCTTAACCGATCTTCACCAAAAACAACAGGTCTTGAGTACTCTACAAATCAGGACTGTATGCAAAACATTATTTGATTCTGTTTGAATTTGCGGCTGTTATCGTTTGCCATATAAAATACCCTTGTTAAAAAAACGTTGCAGGTAAACTACCCCTTTCCCTCAACCGATCTTCACCAAAAACAATAGGTCTTGAGAAATCTACAATTCAGGGCTGTATGCGAAACATTATTTGATTCTGTTTGAATTTGCGGCTGTTATCGTTTGCAAAAAAAAAAAAAAATTTCCCTTGATAAAAAAAACCGTTGCAGGTAAACTACCCCTTCCCCTCAACCGATCTTCACCAAAAACAATAGGTCGCGAGTACTCTACAAATCAGGGCTGTATGCAAAAAATTATTTGATTCTGTTTGAATTTGCGGCAGTTGTCGTTTGCCATAGAAAATACGCATGATAAAAAACGTTGCTGGTAAACTACCCCTTCCCCTCAACCGATCTTCACCAAAAACAATAGGTCTTGAGTACTCTACAAATCAGGGCTGTATGCAGAAAATTATTTGATTCTGTTTGAATTTGCGGCTGTTATCGTTTGCCATAGAAAATACCCTTGTTAAAAAAACGTTGTAGGTAAACTACCCCTTTCCCTTAACCGATCTTCACCAAAAACAAAAGGTATTGAGAACTCTACAATTTAGGGCTGTATGCAAATAATCTTTTCATTCTGTTTGAATTTGCGGCTGTTATCGTGTGCCATAGGAAATACCCTTGTTAAAACATAAAACGTTACAGGTAAACTACCCCTTTCCCTTAACCGATCTTCCCCAAAAACAATAGGTCTTGAGAACTCTACAATTCAGGGCTGTATGCGAAACATTATTTGATTCTGTTTGAATTTGCGGCTGTTATCGTTTGCCAAACAAACAAAATTTCCCTTGCTAAAAAAAAACCGTTGCAGGTAAACTACCCCTTTCCCTCAACCGATCTTCACCAAAAACAATAGGTCGCGAGAACTCTGCAAAACCGGGCTGTATGCAAAAAATTATTTGATTCTGTTTGAATTTGCGGCAGTTATCGTTTGCCATAGAAAAAAAATCTACAGATAGACAGACAGACAGACAGACAGACAGACACACAGACACACAGACACTTTTCGGAAAACGACTTTTTTCATGTTTTGAGTGTAGTAGAATCAGAATCTGCAATAATCTCGAACACGATTTTTTTTGCCATCACCATACTTCCATTCCTTAAGGAATATGGAAGTAAAATCAATCGTGGAAAGTATAGTGCTGTATGGGGCAGAGATGTGGGCAATGACCAGGCAACATAGGGATAGATTAACTGCAGGCAATAGAAATGGATTTTTGAAGAAGAGCAGGCGGTAGATTCATCGAGCAAGGATTATAAATATCAAGATAGAAAGACTGATGCGGGTTGAAAAAAACATAATGAGCGAGATTAAAGAAAGATGACTATGATGGTATGGCTAAGTAAGACGATTTGAGGATGGAAGAATGCCTAAAGCAGCTCAGAACTGGGAGATTGCAGGAGGGAATAAAAGTGGACGACGTTTGACTACACGGGATCATAATGGAGAACAGACGATGGAGGAATTAAAAATAACAGATGATTATGTGTTGGACAAAGACATATGGAGTTCTCAGGTCAGCGGTTTCTGACCTGATTACATCACTGAGTTCTAAAGTGGGATTGTGTATCTGTGTTAAATATAAAGTTTTGTGTACCGTTAAAGTTGTGTAAATCTTTATGTGCTGTTGAATTATTGTCTACCTATGTACGGTAGATCATTGATATAATATTGGGCTGGAGAGAAACCTCATGATTGAGGATTATTCTCAAATAAAAAATATACCATTCAAACAAAATAATGGATATACTTTTTATTTTGTTAACTTAAAACTTCCTTCAAGACTAGACGCTGGTGCCTGTTTCAGGACTCGATTGCTTTCCAGTAGATTTAATATTCACGTTTTCCTCACTATTATGTTGGGAGTTGTAGGCATTACATGTCTTTCTATAGCCTATTTATTGTGTTGATTATTTTATTTATTTAGTGTGTTATTGGTTATTTGGTTTGTCATTTAAGGATTTTAAAATATTTAATTTGCTGATTTCGATGTGATCATTGAAGGACCCAAGTGCAAAAGGTAAACTAAGAAGGTTGAAGACTAATCAGGAAGTGCATAAAATCATCATAAAATTAAATGGAATTTTTAAATTTAAAAGTTTTAAAAAAGATATAATAATAATAATAACAACAACAACAACAACAACAATAATAATAATAATAATAATAATAATAATAATAATAATAATAATAATAATAATGTGTTCAATGATAAGTAAAGTAATCGTCGCATAGTGTAAATTACTAAACACTAATGGAAAGAGAATACTAAAACCCAAAACTTATCATTTTACTCAACTATTACGTACGTTTTTCGAATCACTTAGGCATATCTTCCCTTGGTCAAAGTCTGGGTCGATCGACTATACAGTTTTTTTTTAATTACCTTCTTACTCAAAGTAGGTAATAATAATTATTGCTTTTTTTTGAAAAATTACAGTACCTTATTCACAGCTCTGCAACTTTTATTATAATCAAGTATTAAATTATAATATTAGGTCATGTATTAAAAATAATGAACGGCTTTTTATGGCCTAGCAGTTTAGGAGCTATTCAGGGAAGGCCGCCTTACGTGAACCTTTCCACAAACAGGTAGCAGTAGGTTTAATTATCATCTCTGGATGATATCTAGGTACTGACTTTCACAAGCTAAACCGCTCAAAAAGTTGAAAAATGGCACCTTGATTTTATGTTGCCCGGCAAAAGGAATCAAGACCTCTACGGTAGGAGCCATTGGTTTACTAAGCTCCAAGAGTTGGAATAGCTGAATAATGTAAGGCGCGATCTGACGACGGCCGGGAGTGGTAGACATGACCACTCTAACTCCTGGAGGCTATCATCTGAGGATTTTGTTGACCCTCTCTTATCTACTTGAGTAATCTCAAGTAGTTAATCTTGCAGACAGTTTTAGCACGGTGAAATGTAAGCGTATGCACAATGCACTAAGAAATCTTTAGTGTTTAACTTATGAATACGTCAGTGTATTTACATGTTACAATAACGAACATAGAGCTCAGAACTTTCATTAGTTATTAGAGCTTTATAGTCGCTGTCAGAATTTATTAATTGACTTTTTACTTTAGTTGTCGAATATGAAAATGCATAAGCATAAACGCCCGCGCGGATGCCCCCCCCCACACACACACACTCTAAATCATAGCGTTCGTATTATTGTTTGTACTTGGTACGTAGTATGCACATTTGTAAACAAAAATAAACAAACTGCAATACTTCACAATAAGTTTTAATAATTAAAACTGAATTGATGATGTTATTAATTTGATAGCTTCATACTTTCGTTATCAGGGCGTGACGACTAATTCATTTCAAACTGCCAACGTTACAGAAATACATTATGAAATACTAAATTTAAGGCAAAACTCATTTTCATTGTTAAAGTAGCTACTCACAAAATTGTTAAAAATGTTATGATAAAAGTTTTGAAAGGCTGCGTGGTAGTAAAAGCACAGGCGTACAATTAAGCGTCGTACCTAGCGATATTTTTAGTAATGATCTTCACCGAATAGTGACATGAATTATTGGACTGGAATTGTCTTAATATTGGTCTTAATATTTTAAGATCTAAGCCTGTCAACAAAGAAGACCATGTTGTGACGAAGACGAATCAGAACAAAATCAAGAAATGAGAAATTACGAACACAAAATTTGGATCCAGCTTTGTGATTGGTATTATTATGGAAGGCAAACTGCATGATGGAAGAAAAGGAAGAGCAGTACCGACTCCTTTGTTACACATTATTGGAAGACAGCATGGAGTTCTTTTATCAAAGTCCTTTGGTGACCAAGAGTAAGTTTCCATTCTTTAGGGTTCACGTAGAGTAACTGGTGGAGGGTTTGTGTGACGATACGTTAGATCAGGAAAGACAGGTAGATTACTTTCCTGGTAGAGATGAAAATAGTGCTCTTTATAAAATGTTAGACCACTGGGGAACAACTCTACAAGAAAAACTTAATTTGCCTGGAGGTTACATTTATCTGGAAGCGAAACCTCGACCTGAAGATCTTCACAATTTTCAAAAAAAAAAAAAAATGAAAGCAAGGAGCCAACTACCAGTGTTACAACCGTTATGATTAAATAACAACGAAACAACGACGACCACTACTACTACTACTACTACTACTACTACTACTACTACTACTACTACTACTACTACTACTACTACTACTACTACTACTACTACTACTACTACTACTACTACTGCTGCTGCTGCTGCTGCTGAATTATTATTGAATTTGGCAATCAAATTGTCGATGTGTTACTTAAGACTATATGGATGCATATTTCAAGTATCGTTCCCTACCTCCGTCCAAAGGTAGTAGAACTATTGAACGTAAGGAAGCACTGAACGTACGTTAGAATGTGTGCTAAGTAGGCCTATTCTTCAACAGATACTACACATAATAGTTTTAGCTTAGTGTTACCCGATTTTAATTAAATTATTTTATGTCACCGGCTGTCTGACTGTCTTCTATTGATCTCTATCTCTCTTTTTCAAGCAATGACTTACAGAAATTTTGTTGTGTGAAAGCTCGGTAGTTATGCAGTTACATTCGCATAACTAGTTACTAGGTAGCTGACGAAACACGTACTAAACTTTCGGTGGAAATTTACCCATTTTTTTTTATAGTTACAGACCTTTAAATGTGTCATATCCCGGCTTGTTTGAAACTTTCATGTATAATTCAACGGTCGTCATGTTTTTACGGTAAGTCGTGGATATTTACTCTTCAGACTAAATACTAAACCCTGTATTTCAGAAGTTATACAGACATAGACATCTGCTATTTACACAGGTAGCCTAGCCTGCCTAATTTGTAAACTACTACTGTAGTACTAAAGGAGTCATTTATGTATTTTGTTTGCCCAGTTATTAACTGACACAAATAATAAATAAGCTAACAAAATATGTCCAGTTGGGCGTGAAGATATAGGCTATACTTACGAGTATTGTGGACTCTCGCTAGCTCAAAACGTCATTAGAAACGTGAAAAAGGACCTTTCCTAACGACAGAGGATACCAGAACTACCAGAGAATTTAAAACAGGCGTGTATTCTTTGAATCAGTTAGTTTAAGACGTATGCATTCAACCCGCGAAGAAAAAGGGAATGTACAAGAGTAGACTGGAATTACTGCTAAGGTAAGGGATGATTAATTGCATGAAGTATTGTATGCTGTCAGGTATGTGTTTGGAACAGTGAATTGATGTGGAGATAAAGTTTTGTATTTGCAGAGGAAAGTAAAACATCACTTACATTGAGAAATAAAAATAACATTTCAGTGTGTTTGAAAGAAAAATATTTAATATTATGTAAAACAGGAAATAATGGCTTCATCTTCCAACGCCCAAAGAAGTAGATTTTCATGTTACTTTGTTTTCACAATAGCTTTTTACTTATCGAAAGCGAAAGTAAGAGAATAATTCAGTTTTATGATAGCAAACGCTAATCTTGACAATTTCTGTAGAACATGAAATTATATTTTAAAATTTATAATTACATAAATTTTTTCTCGATTGTAACTTTAATTCTATCGATGCCTTATAAGCTCTGCTGTGATCTGTTGGTTAAATTCTCATTATTTCTAGATGTTTCTAGACCACACCTCGGGAGGCCACCTCGATCACTTCGTTTGTCCTTAACAGTGAGGTGCGTTCGGCTTGTGATCTTTCGAACGTTTTTCCTAATGGAGATGACCTCCGGATGTGTGGTCGAAACTTCTAGTAATAATGAGGGCTTAAGCAATCGACCGCGGCGCAACAACCCGATATACAATGTTTTTAATAATATTGATTCCGGCCGCGTAAGCCTACGCAATAACTGCTACAGTTTTATTTAATTCACGTTACGCATAAATTTACGTTAATAAATGCCAAAAGGCAAGTAAATCGCAATAATCCGTTTTTGTAAGCAGTCAGATTGCCTGTTTTTACCAAACAAACTGTTGTTTGGTTTCTGGGAAAGCCATTACCTTCGTTTTGCTTGTGAAAATTGTTAAGGTATACTAAATCAAACACCATTGTAAATTATGTAGCGCTCTTTGCAAACACTTTCGGTGGTATCAATAAGCAGCAGGTCGTCAGCAAACAACAGCGTATTAACAAATTCGCTCCCATGAAACTTATGAGTATTGTAAATTTTACATAGATGGGATACCAATCCATCGTATAACTCCCAACCTGGAGGACCGGGATTTTAATTTCAGGATCTCCTTCCTTTAGGCTGGTTACCATGGCTTATGAGGCCTGTCTACTCACGCAGTAAGCCTTCTAACCGAGCTTTGTATGCGCCACCGTACTCCGCTGCCACATTGGCTGTCTATCCTGCTGTCAACAGACATCATCCTGGTAGATGCAAATCTGCCAGGACCGCCATCTCTCGTTTGCTCGTCGACGCATTCGGCCAAAGGGATTGGTTACCACAATCTTGGAATGGGTTATTCGACTTACGGGTCTATTGTATAAGAACAATAGAGACATAGACAAATGATGTGCGGCACTATAAGAAGAACACTAAAAAACAAGGCACGGAAAGATACTCAGCTCAAGTTTTACAAGTGCCTAAGCTTCTGTATGGAAGTGAGTCATGGATAATGACAAAGAGAGATAAAAGCCACATACAAGCAGCGGAGATCAAATTTATAAGATCGTTCTAAGTTTGTTCTAAACAAGATCGATTTAGAAATGAAGAAGTTAGGGAAGGGTTGGAAATATATAATTTAAATGAGAAAAGAGAGTTGCACAGAAGAAATTGAAAGGACCATCTGGAGCGTACGGTTGATCGAAGTCTACTAACAGTGGCAAGTAGATACAAACCAGCCGGAAGAAGAAGCGCAGGGAGACCAAAGGAAAAATGGGATAAATCCTCAGAAGCCGGAACAGGTTACCAAGGGTAAATCCTTGTTAGGTAAAAATAAGAACTGTTGTTTGGGTAAATATTTCAACCAATTCTTCAGGTTTAACTGAAAAATGTTGTGTACGTCAGGTATTTGTAACTATACGAGCTTCGTTCGATCTTCAATATTTGTTTATTCGATCTCCCTGATTTGGATTTCTATTTCAAAAACGTTTCACACTCCTCCTTCTGATACGTGTAAATGCGACACTTTCTCAAAATAACAACGTTAAGTTAAGCAAACCGGATGTACTAGGTAATATGATGACTAGGGTTAGGATTTATATAACCTAAGAAATCTAAATTACGATTGGATGTATGTCTTGTAACATTATAGTTCTAAACAAATTCAAGGTATAACTGGTTAGCCAGCATTATAAATAATTTTTAATATGTGAATACACCGCACTCATTTTTAATAAATTGATACAGATAAAAGTTTTTGTCGTTCATTTGTCCGTATTTTGTTAAAGGCAGGATTAATGAGACACATTTGAAATTTTGAGATATGAAGTAAGAACCTCTGACGTCTTCCAGTAGATTTTTGTATTTAGATAATTACTTTCTACATCGTATAACGTAACTGAAGCAGACATGAAAAAGGTTAAATGAATGTTAAGTGATCCAGAATTTTGTTAAAGTTCTGGATCACTTCCGGACAATTCAGTATTTTTACTCGTTAATAATATCAGAAATTTTTTGTATTGTTGAATACCCCAGATTTCGTTCAAGTACGTTTCCGAATTTTACTTTAACTTTATCAACCACTTTACGCTGTACTTGTGATAATTCACATTCAGTATTTTTCAGAATACTTGCCGCATTTACAGTTGCATTATTACAGACTTAAACAAAACAATAGCTTTAATAAGACACACGGATTCGTTTTAATATATGCTAAATTTGTTGACTGCATGGTTGAAAGCAATTCTTGAACAATTTTTATTGAAGTTGATCAATCCCATCACATCTATAAATATACTACAATAATTCTTTGCAGCATCTAGCCAACTCTCCATAATGTGGCAAGCGGGTTGTGGGGGAAGGGTAAGGTAAATAGAGTGCACCGTTTTAGACTACAACGTGTTCTTTTTCCCACCCTTACAATATAAGGCGCAGAATCCGTCAACAAATAGGAGCAGCCACGTTCCACTTTATCTTGTATCACAAGAATAATGCCGCCAATCGTAAAATGTATAATGTTTGTGGCCCTTAAAAGGGCCAGTGGGAGAGGACGCTAGTTGGTGGTGCGGCTACGACGAGCCACGGTGTGATGTTTGGCGGCTGCTCTCGCTGTTGGTTCTGCGATGCAGTCCTCTTCACTCGGCAGAGGGATGTAGAGCCCGCACCTGTCTCAGTCGATGGGCTTTGCTTTTTTATCCTTTATTTTCTGCTCTTTCTCTTCTTCCTTCTCCGATCTTGCTTCCTTCTCGTCGTCCAACAAAATGAATTTTGCTGACTGACTGACTCTGGGCTGCGTGGTCGTTCGTGCAGAGACAAACCACTCGGAACTCTGAGTTCTGACCTACATTCTGGAGCTCCTGCCTCATGGCCCTGTCCCAGTAGGGCGATCTTGTTCTATAGGGCGATCTGTCCTTTGATCGGCTGTTTGTGCTAGCCCACACTAGCGCAGTACTCACCGAGATCGATTCTACTCATCACCTGGGCGTATACGGTACTAGCCTAGCTTGGCTATAGGGGGGTTGTCTGAGTTCCTTGCCGCATGTACATAAAGAGTTCAAGAAGCCGCACAGTGTCGTTTAAGGAGCGAACGCCAAGTCCGCTTCTCAGAAGGCGAGAAGAAAATCGACGGTGGACTTTGGCTGCTAGCTGAAGACCCCTGTCCAGGACGCTTTATAATTTCTTTTTATGCTTGCGACAAGGTATCCCCAGGCCGGTGCTGAGTAAGTAGTGACCGTCAGCAGATACACTTTGTCGAATTTCCGTGTCGTAACCGGGCTAACCGGCAGTGGAAACAGTACGTTCAGACGAGCGGACACTCGTTTGTGAACTGTCTGAACGTAGGTACGCCACATGAGCCACGAACTAGGTATACGCCGAGATACTTCATTTCTTCATTTCGTTGGACTGTTCTGCCGATGCGAGGTTGCCTCCGCTGATATTTCATGCGCTCAGAGAATTGGACGGTTATACTGTTGGTCAAAGTCACCTTCCAGGTATCAGTCCAGTCCCCGAGCGAATCGATCTGGGGCTGTAATCGTTTGTTGTTTGACGATCGGCGGTAAATACAGACGTGTCGTTAGGAAATGCGGTTATCTGGTCTCCAGACTGTCTTGGTACGTCGTTAACGTAGACTGAGAACAGTAGGGGATGAGAACACTTCCTTGAGAAACGCCGGCAGCAATTTGTCTTTTGGAAGAGGCAGAATCATCTACTCTCACGTAGAAGGTCCTCTCCGTTAGAAAGCTAGAAATCAGCTGCAGGTAGTAGTCTGGGAGCTGGGCTTCTCGGAGTTTGTATAAAAGCTCGTCGTGACATACACTGTCAAATGCTTTCTCTATATCCAAGAAACAGCCTACGGTCTGTTCTTTCCGACACCCGGCGTCCGTGATGTATTCCACCAGTCTCACCAACCGACGAGTAGTGGAATATCTCACACAGAAGCCGAACTGTTTGGGGACTAGACCGTAAACGTTTTTTAAATGATCTTGTACACGACGCCAAAAGAGCCGTTCGCACCTCTGATATAGCGGATAGAAGACTGATGGGCCGGAGGTTGTTGGCGTGGAAGGGTATTTTCCTTGCTTTGGGATCACTACGACAGTTGCTTTTTGCCATTTCTTGGGAAAGTAAGCCAGTCTGAGACAATGTTGAACAAGTCAACCAAGAAGGATAGCCTAGATTGTAAGCCTAGTATTATTTTAACCTTAGACTATAATAAATGTTTGTTATTATTACAATTGGGAAAAGAAGATAAAAATCCTGTCCGATATCGGCACAATATTATTTGTTGTAGCATAAAGCAATGCCATCCAGTAAAACTTCAAAACACAATTTATCATGATCTCAATACATGAGTATGCTCGTACCGAACATATAGTCTCACACAAGTTTTGAATAAAAATGACATAAACGTAAAGTAGTTGAAATATACATTTATATGATTTTGTATAACACGGCATACAAATCCAAAACCTAATGATTATACTGGTTTACTAGTCTATTCCATTTAGGCTAGGAAATCTATATATCTCCAGTTTTCATTCGATACAACACATCACATACTTTTTCTTAAAGACAAATTAATCTTTCATTTATTTTATAGAAACGAAACTTTCAACTTTAGCAGGACTTAATATTGTTTTCTTAGTAGCCTGTACATTTAACTAAAAAATCGGCGGGGCCACGGCCGCAAATCTTCAGAGCGTAGAATACGTCTGTGTGCTTTAGGGTTGCTAATGTGTTATGAATAAAATGAACAAACATATTTAGTTTTACAAAGTACAAAATTTTATTTAACTAATGATAATGTGATGTATTTGTAATATACACACACTTATTGTTTAATAATGGTACCTCTAATCTCAATTTTCTATTTTATTGTATTTATTGTTCATAGCCTAAAGGCTAAAGGTACCATACATACGATTTGCAATAAAATTTTTTATTACTCACATTATTAAAAACGATCGATTTCGGTCACAGACCATCGTCAGGTCATACACAGCACATTTGCGGTCTCAATATATTAAATATTCACTATTTACAAAAACGAATTCAAAAATTTTATTGCAAATCGTATGTATGGTACCTTTAGGCTATGAACAATAAATACAATACAATAGAAAATTGAAAATTTTTATTTGCAAAATCATCACACAAGTTAATTAGTTGGTTCAAGCAAGACTTTATTTATAATGGGCCTATGATAGGAGACGTAGCTGATATAAGGTAAGATATCAACGCTGATATTTCTGGTGAAAGTTAAATCGATGGTGGTGTTACCCAGCGTAGTCGGTGACATCATCATAAATACGGATAAACATACATTTTATACTCGCTTAAGACAATTACAAAATATATAGACGTATCTGTATAAAAAATTACAAAATATATCAATACAATCGCTTAGTAAAAACATTAAAAACTGCAGGAACGGATAAAGGTATAGTTTCGATGCCGCTAAATATCATTTGTTTATTTACTTGTTACTATGGTAATTAATTCTGGTCTCCATGGTGTTGACTCGACTTCAGTATTTATTTCCTTGTCTTTTAAGCGTTGTCGGTAAATCCTCTGACGTTCGGCATTCGTCATTTTGTGTTTTTTGAATTCCCCATGATTTTCTCTACTCTCCTGTATGCGTTTACGATACTTTTGAGCACGTTTAGCATCCATATACCGCGACATTTTGTCCGAACACACGATTTTTACAACTTGAATTACGATTATTCAAACCTCTTAATAACATCATCGCTATTACGGTACGCTATGTAGATAGTACTCGATGAGACAATTTTAACGACACCTCACTCAACGTTCTATCGAATCGGAAACCGGAGAAATACTAATTTTAATGCGCGCCGAGCGGCGCAAAACATTTCTATTTCTCCCCCTCTCACCTCGCGCTGAATGATGCAATAACCCGCTTATATTGTGCTATTTATTATCTTTGTTCCTTTATCTGTCGAATGGTACCTCATACAAGCGTGAATCTTTTGTCGTTTAGATAATATTTCAATTTGAAACGTGACGTGAAAACGTAACGCTCGATTTTCTGGTTGGGGGTGCCTATTCCTGACCTGAAAGGTAAGACGTATTCTACGTCAAAAATTAACTGAATCTTTTTGAAAGATGATATAGTAGGAAACAACCTGGCTCACCACAATTATCGCTGTTGTCATTAAAAGGAAAGTGAACTCAACGCTTGTGAGTGTGTATGATAATCGTGCGTAAAATAAAACGTAAGGTTGAAGTAGGATATTGTATCTACTATAGACAAAAGTATAAGAGTAGAGTTTAAGTAATAAGAGATTTTATGCAGAGTTAGTTATACTGTAGCTCGCGCGCAGAGATCGTTTACATGGGGATCTCACTGATGTGACAATGTGTTCTTAAAACAATGATACTATTTGCCAGTTAGATTGTCCCGTTAGTAAACTGACAAGAAGATGTCTCGTTCACTTGTACTCAGCGTTGCCACAAGTACCATTCAGCAACTGCAGCTTATCATCATGAATAAAGCCGACCCGTCGTGTTGTCATCATTCTACTGTCAGTGTAGGTCTTTGTTTAAGTGATACAGAATGTGTTCACAATGCGACTATATGGGAGGAGCTAAAAACATAATTACGAATGGCTAAATTTGTTAAATTTAGAAGAACACAGTTATTGATTAAAAATGGCATAATTACTGTTGTTTGAAACAGTTTTACTTGTTATAAAAGTGATTCTATATTTCATTTAGAAAAATTTAGAGTTTAATTACCTTCTTCTTCCTCTGGGTCTAGATTCCATTAGATGAGATTTGGCCTCTTCAACAACCCTACACCATTTCCTTCTGTTCTCAGCAACAATCTTCCATCCTCTGATCCCCATGGTTCGCAGGTCCTCCTCAACACACGCCACCCACCTCTTTCTCGGCCATCCTCTGGGCCTAGACTCCAAGGTTTCCATTCTGTGATAGCTCTCGTATTCTGGTCTTCTCAATTCTTTAAATATGTTCTAGCCATCTAATTCTCTGTGATTTAATAAAGTTTACTATGTTTTCGCTTTCTATTAATGTATCAAGTTCAAGATTCATGCGGATCCGCCAAGTGCCATCTTGTTGCACTTGTTGCCATCTTGTTTGAGTATTTTTTTCTCAAATCGCTTAAGATCTTCTTCATCTTCCTTCCGCATGGTCTATGTCTCACAGGCGTAAGTCACTACTGGTCTTATAATGCTTGTGAGGTTAATTATAATAAAATTAAAATACAGATTGGTAAATTTACCGTAGGGTTATAAAATAATGGAGAATAACAGTTAAAATGTTCCACCAAACGCATTATGAAATCAATATGTTGAAAGTTCAATTATCAGAGAGCCTAACTGCTTGTAGTACAACTCGTAATTTAATTTTGTTGCAGTAGTTGCTGAAGTTAATGAGGCTATTCTCTGATGTCCAAATTTTTATTTTCAAAACTGTTTGGTTGCGATAGTCATTATCAAAGATTTATATGGATGAGCGTTGGCAAGCAATTAAAGTGTATCTGTAAAATTGCGCAATTAAACAGTTTGTGCTTGACACAAACTACTCGATTACGCAACTATTAAGTTGGACGATGCTACTAAATATAACTGTCTACTTTACGTGAGTAATGATGTAGTTACGCATGTGAGCGTGGTTTTGGGAGTTACAATGAAACCGTTGAGCAACTGTTTCCACGATCAGTGGTGTATCTAGAATTTGTCCTGTGAGGGGAGGGACCGGTCGACTCGGCTTCATAAAAAAGGAAAATTAAGTTAAGAATAATTAACATTACTATGTTTAAAGAAGTTGAAAGTTTGAAAAACGTGTGATAACGTCCTGAAATCAATCCCATTAAAGTAAACGGTAATAGCAAAATAAAAATACGCGTTATTGAAACGTTGTTTACAGGACACTAACTGACTGATTTGATTTTCCTATATTTAATATTTCAAACGCAAATCCTGTGTAATAAACCTATTTGTATATTTAAAAAAGAGTTACTCCAATATTAACATTCACAGCTTAAAAAAACTAATAAAATAGCCAAAAAATTAGGAGATTAACGAAATTCGTCAACTTTTTTCGAACATCTGGGTGGAGGGTCCGGTTCCTTTCACCCCCCCCGTAAATACGCCCTGTCCACGATTGATTAATTACATGTTAGCACATAGCCTAATGATATGTCACAATAGCCTAATGCATAAGTTATATTCACAAATACAAACATGTGTAATATACACACCTGAAATATTTAGGCATGTGTGTGTGTGTGTATACAAGGGTGTATTAACAATTACTTTACAGTGAAAGTATTTTTGTAATACTTGCATTAGAAAATATTTGTTTTATAATTATAGTACAGCGACCTAAGAAGCTCACAAACTCTAGTTTGACCATCATATTCAGTATATATACAATACTGTATATGATTACACGAACTGTCTTTGTCGCGTCTGTTTTTTATTTTAAGATTAGATTAATACGTAAACTAAAAATGAACACATCTATAAAATAGGTATTTTATCAAAATTTATGTAAATCTAGTAGCCTGCATACATGGCGATATAGACATATATTACTATGCTCTGTACCTGAATTGATACTTGGCTCTTATTGTCAACATAAAATGAACCCACTCATTCTAATATGACTTCCGTATTTTTAATGTTTCATACTACATCCCCCCCACACACACAGACACAAATTTTACTGTTATTACTGAAGAAGTAATATCAAGATTACTAAGTGATGTGTAATATTTAAAATATTACACTTCGAAGGAAAAAATATGAGGGGGCAACATTTTGGAAAATATGCACAAACCCATGTAGGGTATCAAAAAATTAAAGAGAATATTAACCAGTGTATAAATGTAGTTTTCAAGTTTAAAAATTTTAAATTTTTAGGAACCAAGACTTAAAAAAGCGATTAAAATTATGAAATATGTGAAAATCCGAGCCATGGCCAACGAGAATTTGAACCCAAATCCAAATGTCGTGTTTACTTTGAAAATGTATAACTTTTTTGGACACCACAAGTTAAAAATAAAAGCCAAAAGTTTGAAAAAATATAAAAGTTTTTGTGAAGCATCAAATTGTGAGGAATTTTATTCAAAATACGAAATAAATATCTTCAATAATTTGTCAGAATCAAGTTTTGTTATCACCTCCTTATAAATTCTGGGCCGCCATCAAAGAGTTTGTAAGCTATGTTTATACAAAATTTTGTATAATGCTGTATACTGCATGGTAGACTATACTATATAGTCTACTATATATTATACTATTATACTATACTATTAATTATACTACACTGTATAAATAATACTGTATAGTATTAGCAGGTATTTATAGTTGTAAAAGATATTAGACTTAGGACTATACACAAAGACATAAACTAAAAGGTAGTACAAAATTATTTGTCACTTATACATTATGATTATAAATTCAACTAAAAATCAGTGCAGTATTCACATCACATCTTTAAAAATTAAAATGTTTGATATGATTTTATCTAATAGTAAAGTATTTCGTTCAAAATAGTCAACAAGTTCTCCAGCTCAGAAAACTTGCTAGTACATTATCTATATTTACCTCTTCTTCAGTACTGTTGTCCAAACGATAATTGTTGATGTCCGCCATTAGTATCACCGGTCTGAAACAATGACGCAAATCGAAAATGAAAACTACGATGAGATATCTGAATGCATTGAAATAAAACGTTTTGTTTCGATCGAACGTTAAAAACTTCAACGCAGTTAAAAATACTAATAAAAATTTAAACAAGAGTTTTGGCAAATCAAATTTTATAAAACTACAAATAAAATAACTCACGTGCTCAGAAACATAGTAACGGGAATTTCAGATTTTGAATGTACATGACAAACGTTATTAACGGATGGTGCCGTTAAACATGTAAAAGTAAGGAGAACGCCAATAGTGTGTAAATACCTTTTGATTTTCTACGTGTATAAGAAATTAACTAGGTATAAATATAATTTTTGATTTTTGAACTTAAATTGTCGGTCAAAAAATTATCCATAACTTCTGTTACGCATGTTTCTGAAAGTACACGTTTTGCGGATTTGAAGACATTGAAATAAAATTTTAGTGTAGTTCGAAGACCGATAACTTTAAAATTGTTAAAACCAAATTTTATAAAAGTATTGTATAAAGAAAACGAGAAAAACAAATCGTACTTGCACTAATATCTTAGGAAATATTTTGTATACAAATTTTCAGATGCGAAAAATGTTTTTAACTTGATCACGTTTCCAAACGAATATCAAGAATGTAATCAACCTTGTTTATTGTTTATTCGTAGCAAAGTTTCTACCTTACATAAACAATAATACCAGGAGACAACAATATACACCAAAGGTAACAAGAATATAATAAACTGTAACCGACTGGCTTTGAACACGATTACAATTTGTCACCAATATCATTTAAAAATTTAATTAAAGAAAGTTGTGTTAGTGGTTATAATCACAAACAGAATTATCACTGTTGGACATCACTAGAGAAAAATTATTCCGATTAGGGCTTTCAAGCTTCACAGCTCATCGTCACATCGGAATGAGATATAAATAAAGAATTTATAAGGGGGTGATAACAAAACTTGATTCTGACAAATTATTGAAGACATTTATTTCGTATTTTGAATAAAATTCCTCACAATTTGATGCTTCACAAAAACTTTTATATTTTTTCAAACTTTTGGCTTTTATTTTTAACTTGTGGTGTCCAAAAAAGTTATACATTTTCAAAGTAAACACGACATTTGGATTTGGGTTCAAATTCTCGTTGGCCATGGCTCGGATTTTTACATATTTCATAATTTTAATCGCTTTTTTAAGTCTTGGTTCCTAAAATTTAAAACTTTTTAAGCTTGAACACTACATTTATACACTGGTTAATATTCTCTTTAAATTTTTGATACCCTACATGGGTTTGTGCATATTTTCCAAAATGTTGCCCCCTCACATTTTCGACTTCGACAAAATATTACACTTCACTTAGTAATCTTGATATTACTTCTTCAGTAATAACAGTAAAATTTGTGTGTGTGTATGTGTGTGGGGGGGATGTAGTATGAAACATTAAAAATACGGAAGTCATATTATAATGAGTGGGTTTATTTTATGTTGACAATAAGAGCCAAGTATCAATTCAGGTACAGAGCATTCTTACAACCACATGGCTGAGATGTGTAGGTACAAGAGCAGCTTGGGAGAGGATTGGAAATTATTTGCTGAAACCAAGCGGGAAATGGAAGCAATACTCTATTAAGTTTCAGACAGTGTAAATTAGTATATAAATGTAGTATACAAATTGCTACATTTTTATAATTAGTATATAAATATAGTACATAAATTATTAGATTATATAATTTATATAAAATGCATAGCCAATTTTCTAAGATCATGAATCGCAAGTGCGCACCTAGGCCACTGGAGGCTTTAGGCGGATTTCTTTCTAAAGCCCCTCCTACAATAAGACGAGTGTTTATAATCCAATTAATCTATAAGTAACATATAGCAAAAACACTTTACTGTTATATATTTATTGCCTAATTACAGTATTGATACATCTAGTTAGAAAAGTTTATAAGAAGCTGTAGTATTGTTTAAATTAAAAATCCACTATTCGAATACGAGTACTGTACAAAGTTTAAAGAAATAATAGGAGTAGTATTATTTATAGACTGCATTAAATTTATTACAATACTTTATAATATACAATAAACTTATATACTGCAACACAAATGTATCACTGCTGCAAAAAATACTTGGCAATTTTTGTTAAGTCAGTTAGCAGTTTCAGCGCAAATAAGAACTTTCTAAAATCACCGTCTTCTTTTTTTCGGGTTCAATTTGCGACTTTTGTCTGGGTGGTGAGGCACTGACACCAGGTACAACTTTTTTTAATCTGAATATATTTCTAATAATAAACTTACTTGTACAAGTTATTTTTAATATCTGTAGACACTTTATGAAGTAGGGTTGTAACGTAGATTAACAAAAAATATTTGGAATCGATCCCTTATATCCTGGACCTCTCCTAGTGTTGCGTTTCAGGACGTGACAATAGAAAATTTGCAAATAAATTAAAACATTTATCAAAAAACATAATTTTCCAAATCTAGAGGCCCCCTACTAAATGAGACCCAGGGGCGGTCCGCCTCTTCCCCTTTTGCCCGCTACTGATGAATCGTCCTTCATATGATTGCGCTAGAATGCTTCGTCTTCCGAGTTAATCTCTTCAAGAAACGTACTGCTCTTCAAGCAAGGCTGAAATGTATTACAACAGAATGTTTTAACTTGTCTTATAGATAAAACTTTATTTGCTGCGTAAAACATATGTAGCAATTCTTACATTTAACTAGTACAAATTTCTATTGTATTGTATTTATTGTTCATAGCCTAAAGGTACCATACATACAATGTGCAATAAAATTATTATTATTATTATTTTTTTTTTATTATTACTCACATTCTTACAAACGATTGATTTCGGTCACAGACCATCGTCAGGTCATATACAGCACACTTGCGGTCACAATATCGTAAAACAGCCACTATTTACAAAAACGAATTCGTAGACATTGATTAATGAACGTGATACGTACGTCGTTGTCCAAAGTTTCCCGAGAACTGATTTTGTTACAGAGTGTTTATGTTTAAATTCCGTTCTATATATTATATCAGCTGATTACTGAATGTTGATTTTCATTTTGCCGCAATATTTCAAATGTGATACGATTTTTGAAGTCCGTCATGATGTTCAATAGATTTTCATGGCCCTCTTCTTTTACATGTTTGTATATTCGGTATTGTTCATATATATTCGTTCTTATTTCATCACAGCATGTTTTCAATACGGTTAAATGTTTCTGTATTGGACCATATTTACAAGACTGTTGTTTTATGTGTTTGGCTACCGTTGAGTTCGGATTTGAGTGTTGAGAATGTATGGTATGTTCAAAATATCTGTGTTTAAACGATCTTGAAGTGAATCTATGTATTTTTTGTTGCACCGTACATTACATTCTGTCGAATTTGCAGGCTGACATTGATGTTGGTAGACTCCAGCTTTTTCATAAATGCTTTTCGTTTTTGTACTGCTTATTTTCAGATTGTTGTAGATGTCATTGCTTGTTCTGAACGCTAATTGATAGTCGTATTTTGCAAATGTTCTAGGTAATTTTTGAGAGTTGTCGTCAATGTAATGTGCAGGTATATAGGTTTTCTTCCTTTTGATTGATATGTTATTTGTTTTTGATTTATTTCTTTTTTGTTTTTCAATGAGTTTATCGATCATTTGAGGCTGATATCCATTGCTTTGGATGTATATATTTGCTTTACTATGTGTATCTCTTTTTCATACTGTTTCTTACATAGAGGATATGTGAGGGCTTGATATACCATGCTGTTGTATGCAGAAATTTTGTATGAGTAGGGATAGTTGCTCTCTGCGTGAATGGTAATATCTATTTGAGTATCTTTTCTGTATATAGAGAAATGATGTTTGGTTGCATGGCGTTTTATGGTAAGGTATAGGAAGTTTATTTCGTCTTTATTCTCTATTTTTTTTGTAAATTTAATGTCAGAATTGATGGAGTTGATGTATGCTAGAAGTTGGCCGATTTGTCTAGCAGTACCTACAAATAAACAGATGACGTCATCCACATACTTGTACCAATATTTGATGTGTTGTATAAATGGATTTTTGGTTGTGAGTATAACATTTTCTTTTAGGTGCTGTAGCTATATTTCACTCAAGATTGATGAAAGTGGAGCCCCCATTGCAAGATCATTTTTGTTCTCATTGTGGTGATTTTCATATACGAAATAATTTTGGTTAATTATTATTTTTACTAATTTGACCAAATTTTCAATTTCATTTTTCTGCAATTTATTGGTTTTTTCTAAATACTTTTTTAATACTAACAATAAGTCATCCCTCGGTATATTGGTGTACATATCAGAAACATCAAAGGATATGAATTTACTATTGCTAGGTACATTTAAATCTTTCACTTTACTAGAAAATTCAAAACTACTCTTGATTTGAGACTTCGATGATAACGTGATATTATCTTGGATTAGATGTTGTAGAAATTTGGCCACTCTGTATGAAGTTGCTGTTCTACTATCAATTAAAGGACGCACTGGTTTTTCAGCTTTATGTGTCTTCAGAATTGGGTTGAATTTAGGTGCAGATATTTTGTGTTTTGTTAACCATTTTTTCTATTTTGGGTTTATTATGTTGGAATTTTCAATGGCTTCCCTTATTTCTTTTCTGTATTGGGGCGTAGGATCCTTATTTAGTTTTTCTACTTTATTCTTTTCTAAAAAGGTGTTGACTTTTTGATCGACTTCATTCTTCTGTATAATTACAACAGCCCTTGATTTATCTGCAGGTATAATGACACAGTTGTTTTTAATTAATTTGTTCTTAAGAGATTTTAACGTTTTTTTTTGTGTTTTTTATGTATTCTGTGCCTCTTTTTGTATTTCCGGTTGTTACATGTTTTCAGAATGGACTCAATATTATTAGCGAGTTTATGTCGCACTCTCTCTTGAACATTTGAGTTTACTTTTAGCAAGTTTATTTCAGAGTCAATTACTAAATCTTCGGAATATTTAATGGATGTAGTGTCTGGTAATAAATTAAACTTAGTGCCTTTATCTAAAAGTTTTTCTTCTGTCTTTGATAATTTCATTGCTGTTTCTTTAATAATTCGAGGATAGAATGTATGAATTGGTTTAACTTCCTTCTTGTAATCTTCTTTCTTATTGTTTATTAAATCGTTCAGTTTTTGTACATAACTTTTTTTTGTGGAAATAATGGTAGAGATATCACTTCGCATTTTCTCTATTATATCATAATACTCTACGGACTCAAAATTTTGTTTAATTTTGTCTAAGTTCTTAAGAATTATGTTTTTCCGTTTATATTGATATCTTATTTCACTATTAAGCCAGTAGCGTTCAGCATAAGCTTTGGTTTTGATAGCAACCTCAGTCTTGTTTATTATTGGTACATGTATATATCTAGGTATAACTCTGTGTATCGTACATAATCTATTATACTCGATATTTAGATTAGTTTTGATGAGTTTTATTTTCTCGAACTTCAACTTGTTTATCATATTATCTATGCTGTGTGTATTGTTAGTGGCTCGGCTTGCCATTGTAACTAATGATAATGTGATGTATTTATTATATACACACACTTATTGTTTACTAATGGTACCTATTTTTTTTTTTACTCACATTCTTAAAAACGATTGATTTCGGTCACAGACCATCGTCAGGTCATATACAGCACACTTGCGGTCACAATATCGTAAAACAGCCACTATTTACAAAAACGAATTCGTAGACATTGATTAAAGAACGTGATACGTACGTCGTTGTCCAAAGTCCCCCTAGAACTGATTTTGTTACAGTGTTTATGTTTTCATTCCGTTCTATATATTATATCAGCCGATTACTGAATGTTGTCGGATTTGAGTGTACCGTTGCGAACTCGACAGAATGTAATGTATGGTGCAACAAAAAATACATAGGATTCACTTCAAGATCGTTTAGACACAGATATATTGAACATACCAAACATTCTCAACACTCAAATCCGAACTCAACGGTAGCCAAACACATAAAACAACAGTCTTGTGAATATGGTCCAATAAAGCAACATTTAACCGTATTGAAAACATGCAGTGATGAAATAAGATCGAATATATTGTAGCATAACAGAATTATCACCTTAAAATTTAACTTAATACAACGTTAATAAAGAAGAAACTATCAATAGTGAGTGAGAAAGATGAATGGTTAAAAAATAAATTAAAGAAGCTGATCATTAAGTCGATAAAATGTTAATAAAATTAAACTGAATAACAAAGAAAACTCTTGATCCATATATAAATAACCAACTATATAAAACCCCAGTACAACAGCAGTATACCCAGTAGATTGAGGAACAGTAAATGAGAAGACAAAAGTAAAAAGTAAACAAGAAAGGAAATAAAAAATAAATAAGGGGAAAATCTATTAAATTAAGAAGCAGAAAACCCCAAGAACACAAAACCAATAACAAATTAATAAGGAGTTGCAAATGAAAAAATAAATGAAACCAAATAATCAAATAAGATTCATTGAATTAATAAGATAAGGACATGAAACCACAAGATAAGGAAATACTTATATAATAAGAAAGAAGAGACAAAATATGTCAAGGTTCCTAAAAGAAATACAGAAACAAGAAAGGCTATTTACTAAAACTTTATGAAGAATGAATATACCAATTGAAACTAAATTAAACCAATAATAAATGTCAGTCCAGATAACTCAAGTTACAGGATACAATGCAATTAAAATAAATTGTAAACTAAATGTAAGCCTAATTTAAGAACAGAGTAAAAACAAACCAAAAGACTACCAATAGTGTAGAAACAAATCAAAAACTACCATAGTGTAAAAACCAAAGACTACCATTAGTGTAGAAATTATAAGGTGAAAAACCATAATAAAATATAATAAAGTTAGAGACTACAGGGAGTGTAGAGAATAACAAGTGACATACTATAAGAAATAAATAGTGAAATAAAATAAAATTATTTAAAAGGGACTACCATTAGTGTAGAGAGATACCATATAAAATTAGCATAAGAACAAAAGACAGTTTACTAACTGAGAATATTATTAGTGATAAGAATGTTTTAAAGATTATATATAAATGAAAAATCGTAGATATAAGATGTTTTATTATAGTTAAGTGTTACAAAAAAGCAACCTAAATACAAAAGACAGTTTAATAACTGAAAGTATTATTAGTGATAAGATGTTTATAGTTTAATCAAATTATGTATAGTAAATACAAAAGACAGTGAAAAACTGAAAGTATTATTATTAATAAAATGTTTTATTTTAACCAAATTATACATATAAAAAATAATAAATATAAGATATTTTTGTTATGATTAAGTGATATAAAAATTAATAGATATAAGATAATATGTTGTATATTGTTGTATATGTTGTATATAATATGTTGAGCATAGATTAATGTTCAATGATTTCAAAGTTTTTTAAGGCAGAGAAGGAAAGTAGGTAATATAAATATTGTATTATTAAACTGTAAACCGTATAAAGAATAATAGGGCAAAATAACTAACAAACCCCAATAGAAAAACAAAACAGCATTTGAGACCAAAATCAACTACTATCATAGAGTCAAACCCAAATAAATAAATTCAATAGAATTGTATATAATTAATAGAAACTAGTCCATGTAAAACAAAGATATGAAAATGTAATCAGCACAGAACCAAATATTAGCAAATGTAATGACAAAAGAATAAAATTAACTTTATTTAGAAATATGTAATACTAGGCCTAGAAGGGTACGGTATTCAGACAAAATGTAAATTAATCAATATTGGAGTATTATAACAACAAATTATTAACAACAAGCAATAATCATGAAGTGAGTAAAATTATTTAAAAGAAATATTAACATAAAATCACTTGTAAACCATTTAATTACTAAAATTGTAAAAAATACAAGGCCTATAATAAATATCAAAAATTGTAAATTTTAGGCTTATCTGAACTTAAAACAAACCCAGTTATATTTTGAATTATGTAAAATTAGCTTAAGAATATTGCTAGATAGTTAAATTTTCATAAAATTAATAAATAATTAAGTTACAGCAATAAATAGGAAAACTTGTAATGTATTTTTATGAGTTGAAACCAAATCCAAGACATATAAATGTGAACAGACAATGGTAAGAGGAATAAGACATTTTTTTGAATTACCACCGAAAACGACGACTTTAAGTCATCAGTCTATTGTTAATCGTGAATGTGTGCAGATCAAATTTTACGGACGGAAGATCTGAAAAATATAAATGGTTGTAAAAAATTGAAGTGCAACCCAAAAATGTACTACAGAGGTTAACTACTGAAATTTAACAACATAATAACGTAACCGATAACAAACTGAACCAGAACAACAGGAATACTAATATCCAGTACGAGCACAAGAAACTAATCGCCATTTTGAGAAAAAATTTAATTCAACTACAATATTATCTGGACAACGAACTCAACAGATTTTGAACAAGGAACACAGCACCATTAATCCAACACAGAACAACATCGCCGAGAAGAAGAAAACACTTCACATAATTATCCAGAGGTACTACAACATCGCAGAGGAAGGAATCCACATTTATATTTGAGGGAGAAGACCGAACATAGCGTCAGCCTTGTATAGCAGAAAATCGAGGTGAACGGCAGCCATACTGGATTTGCAGAGCGAACGGGGCACAGCCTTCACGAGCCAGTGACGTCATTCTACGAATTGGTTCGAATTTTTCACTTATTAATTGACAATATTTCCAGAATCCTGTTATTTTTAGCAATAATAATTTATATTAAAGTAATTGTAAGTATTGTATCTTGTTCCTTGACCTCTCTGACCATTTCGACAGTTAAAAGAACTCGAAATAATTAATTTTGTAATGTTATATTTTGTCATTTTATCACGACCGACCTGAGTGAATCTCAGCCAATGCTGAAATAGCGTCGATGCGCGTAAGATTGGCGCAAAAATTCAAATTTTGAAAAATAAACTACTCAAATTACTCAAATACTTTGTGTTCATGATTATTTGTTTAATAAATATTAGCTTTTTATTTCTTCTAAACATAAAGTAGAATATTAGAAAATTATATCAAGAAGAAGAAGAAGAAGAGAAGCTAAGTCAGAAGAGAGAATCCTTGATCCAACGGACATAACAAGATTATCTCTAGAGAACAAATATTTTGTCACACATTAACTAATTTACACCTTTGAAAGTAATTAAAAAATGTATAATTAATTAATTAATTAATTAAGATAAAATAAAGAACAAATAAAACATTATTAAAAAATTTTTTTTATTCAATTAATAAACAATAAAATAATTTTTATTATAAAATTATTATATATTTCTATTTATTACAAATTGGCGTCCAACCTTAGGGGATTGAAATAGGAAGAGACAAGTCTATAAAATAAGGACAATTCGTCCAGTTTCTATTTTTTAGCTTGGCAGCTGTTAACAGGTCAAGAGAAGAAACAAGATGCACAGGAGGGCAACATCGAAGAAAAGGGCGGTGGAGGCCGAACAGGAAATAGATATGGAAGATAAGGAGGCGACACCCGTGGAAGATGTGGAACTGATATTACCTCCAGCAGAACCAACCGAACCAGTATCCCAAGGGAAACAGCCCGACAAGCCGACACGAACAGAGAATGTGGAATGAAAGAAATGTTTAGGTTAATGATGGAGAGGATGGATGAGCACAGTAAGAAGGCGGATGAAACCAGTAAGAAGTCAAGGAAAGAATTAGTCCAGCAACTGAAGGAAGAGTTAAGAGAAAATAGTAAGAAGCCGGAAGAAAACAGTAAGGATATGAAGGAAGAATTGGGTAATAAAATTGGAAATACCTACAAGAAAATTGAAGAAAATAAAATAAGGAAATGAAAAGTGATAACCAACGATTGAAGGAAGAATTAAGGGAGAACCGTAAGAAGATGGAGGAGAAGATGGACGAAATAAAAAACGAAAATAAATTATTAATGGAGGAAAATATTAAGAAGATAGAGGAGAAAATGGAAGAAAATATTCAGTAAATAGAGGAGAAAATGGAGGAAATAAAGACTGACTATTAATCGTCGAAGGAGGAATTAACCCAGATAAGCCAAAAATTGGAAGAAACCAATAAGAGGATGGAAGAATCAAGTAAGAAAATGGAAAGCAATAATCAACAACTAAGAGAAGAATTGAGGGAGACTAACCAAGAGAATATGAACCGGTTAGATGGGAAGATGGAAGCCTTGAAGGAAGAATTGAGTCAGAAGATAGCTGAAAACAAAGAAACAGTCAGCAAGAAAGTAGAAGAGGAAATAACGATGATCGAACAAAAGATTACAAGGGCTGACGAAAGATGGAGTCAGACGGAACGAGAAGTACAGAGTATCAAGACTGAAATAAATACTAAGGTTACCAACATCGAAGAAACGAATAGGAAGAATTTAGAGGAAAAATTAAAGGAAACACGTGAAGACTGGGAGAGAGTGCAGGACCGATTCACAGAAAAATGTGACGGCATTGAAGCTGCCGTGACCAGTATCAACAGTCAGGTGCGACAGAATCAAACAGATATAGACCTTTTCCATAGTCGACCAACCAGCATTACCAGTTGTCCGAATAACGAAAATCGAGAAGGGATTAACTTCAGCTTTTACAAAAATAAACCTATGGAGTTCCTGGCCAGAATCGAAGAGTACTTCACTAAACACAGAGGCAACCGCTGGAGAGAGAATAAAGAGTATTGGTCGAATCCTTCAAGGAGATAGGCGATAATTGGTGGATGGCGATCAGAGATGAAGTGACAGACTACCAACAATTCAAAAGGCTATTCAAGGCCAAATATTGGTCTGAGTCGACACAAAATATCGCCAGAGACTGGATCTGTCACGGGAAGTATAATCCATACGGAAACCAAACTTTCACAGCGTATTTCTTGGGAAAGGTGTGTGTGGCCAAACATTTAGAGCCTCGAATACCGGAAGAATGCTTGGTCAGCAAGCTGTCTTACCACTATGAGGAAGACATTATCAGAGCTAGACGAAACAGTCAAATAAAAACTGTACAAGCAATGACCGAACTTTTAGAGATGTATGAGCACGAGGACTACTACCGCCAAAGTCGAAGGAGATACGAAAGACCCCAGCCAAGAAATAACACGAGTAATACGAATAATAATAATAGGCAGAACGGCAACAACAACAATAATTGTAGCTCCGCAAACCGGAATAATGCCGGATACAATAACAACCATAGCAATAATAATAATAATGCTCCTAGATATAATAATAATAATAATAATAATGATAATAATAATAATAATAATAATAATAATAATGTTCCCAGAAATAATAATAGTGAGGGTAACAATAGTAATAATGTTTTAGTGGATGGTTAGTGAGGATCGGTCAATAATACAACTTTTAGTTATTTTGCGTCGACGTTTCGACAATATTTATTGTCATCTTCAGGACCTGTGTATGAAATACAATAGAAATATCAAACATAACGAAACAATTAAATATTTGGATGAACGTGTTGGTGATGTGAGTGTGTGCGTGCGTATGTATGTATCATTTTTTATGTGAAGACTTATGATAGTTTGTTTACATCTTCAAATTATCTTTAAGAAAGCGAGCAAATTATAGTATGAGAGAACTTAATTTATACAGTATTACAATTTAAATTACTAAATATAATGTTATTTTAATTAATTAAACAAACAGTAACCAACAATTGGATATTAGATTGGTACATAAATTGTTTATACCTACAACAGTCAACATATAGCAAAGTAATATATTACCTATAACTAAAAGAGATTAGGGGATGTTCACTACGTAATTATTAAAAGTTATTTTTACCATGTTTCACTCCCTACTGGTGTTAGCAAACAATCATAATTTAGAAACATACAATTTACACAATATTGTAAAACATTACGACTTAAATCAGATAGTTGACAAAGGTTGCAAACAAAAGTTTCTGGTAAATTTTACTAACAGGTAAACTTGGATAATACGGTAATTGTAATCATATTGTAAAATATAGTCAGAGTACTATAGAATATGTAATTTATGTATGTGCCCACAATCACCCTTCTCTTTCACCCATGCTCCCCCCGCCAGTCTTCACAGCCTCTCACTCTAACCTGAAATCGATCTATCACTCACTATCACCCCACTCACTCACTATCTCTCTCACTCCCTCTCTCTCTCTCTTCTACATCTCACTCACTGTCTCCCTTCTTCCCTCTCTCACTCTTCCACCCTTCGCTCTCACACTCTCTCTCTCTCCCTCTCATTATCTCTCTTGATTCACTCTCTCTCTTTCACTCACTCTCTCTCTCTCTCTCATTATTCTCTTCATTCACTCTCTCTCCTCCTCTCTCACTCACTCACTCTCTCTCTCTCTCTCTCTCTCTCTCTCTCTCTCTCTCTCTCTCTCTCTCTCTCTCTCTCTCTCTCTCTCTCTCTCTCTCTCTCTCTCTCTGTCTCCCTCTCTCTCCCTCTCATTTGTCATTGTCCACGATTGGCACTCTAAAACACTCACCATTTTTATTACACTATCATATAAATAGATTTATATCTATATCATTTATAGATTCTCAAATGTGTAGTTGACTTGTGAGGTTGTTTTGTTGTGTGTGTGTGTGTGTGTGTGCGTATGTAGTTCTAGCGTGTGTGTATGTACACGTCTACGTGTTAGATTTGTGGTATATATCTGTTTAGAATAGAGTGAGAGAGATAGATAGAGAGAGAGGGAGAGAGAGAGAGAGAGAGAGAGATTGAGGGAGCATGTGAGAGAGATTATGACCGACATATATTTGAACTACATTGACTATGGTACTCTGTATAGACCAAGTTCCAGGTAAATAACATTGACCAAAATGCAAATATTAAGTAATAACCATTTTCATATAATAGATCTGTTATCTATAATGTTGTGTTATAAAGTCTGTAACCCTTTAATACAAGTTGGTAAATCATTTCTGTTATCGTGTGCATAATTCTCTATTTATATGAGGATGATAGTGTAATAAAAATGGTGAGTGTTTTAGAGTGCCAATCGTGGACAATGACAAATGAGAGGGAGAGAGAGAGAGACAGAGAGACAGAGAGAGAGAGACAGAGAGAGAGAGAGAGAGAGAGAGAGAGAGAGAGAGAGAGAGGGGGAGAGAGAGTGAATGAAGAGAATAATGAGAGAGAGAGAGAGAGAGAGAGAGAGAGAGAGTGAGTGAAAGAGAGAGAGTGAATCAAGAGAGATAATGAGAGGGAGAAAGAGAGAGTGTGAGAGCGAAGGGTGGAAGAGTGAGAGAGGGAAGAAGGGAGACAGTGAGTGAGATGTAGAAGAGAGAGAGAGAGGGAGTGAGAGAGAGAGAGAGTGAGTGAGTGGGGTGATAGTGAGTGATAGATCGATTTCAGGTTAGAGTGAGAGGCTGTGAAGACTGGCGGCGGGAGCATGGGTGAAAGAGAAGGGTGATTGTGGACACATACATAAATTACATTATTCTATAGTACTCTGACTATATTTTACAATATGATTACAATTACCGTATTATCCAAGTTTACCTGTTAGTAAAATTTACCAGAAACTTTTGTTTGCAACCTTTGTCAACTATCTGATTTAAGTCGTAATGTTTTACAATATTGTGTAAATTGTATGTTTCTAAATTATGATTGTTTGCTAACACCAGTAGGGAGTGAAACATGGTAAAAATAACTTTTAATAATTACGTAGTGAACATCCCCTAATCTCTTTTAGTTATAGGTAATATATTACTTTGCTATATGTTGACTGTTGTAGGTATAAACAATTTATGTACCAATCTAATATCCAATTGTTGGTTACTGTTTGTTTAATTAATTAAAATAACATTATATTTAGTAATTTAAATTGTAATACTGTATAAATTAAGTTCTCTCATACTATAATTTGCTCGCTTTCTTAAAGATAATTTGAAGATGTAAACAAACTATCATAAGTCTTCACATAAAAAATGATACATACATACGCACGCACACACTCACATCACCAACACGTTCACCCAAATATTTAATTGTTTCGTTATGTTTGATATTTCTATTGTATTTCATACACAGGTCCTGAAGATGACAATAAATATTGTCGAAACGTCGACACAAAATAACTAAAAGTTGTATTATTGACCGATCCTCACTAACCATCCACTAAAACATTCACTGATTGACGGTCACTAAAAATTTAAGGATTTAATAGTAATAATAATAATAACCGCCAGCCTAATAACAACGGTTATTATAATAACCGAAATTATGTTCCAAATGGTCAGAGAAACCCCAACCCACCTAATAACAATTATTATGGTAACTATCATAGAAATTACCCGAATGGAGGTAATAATAATAATTACAGAACATATCGACCCCATATCATTACATCAGAGCGGAAGGCAGTGGACAGCGGAGATACCAGCCTCAACGAAGGAGCCGATACTACGAATATGAAACCTTTCAAGGGAATCAGGGAGGTAATCGTTACAGAGAGTATGAACCCAGACGCAGTTCAAGCCTAGACAACCAAAGAAGACTGCCTGTAACGGAGGCCCAACAAGACGATCGCGCTGAACCAAACGAAGCAGTTCCAGGACTCCAAGTTGATGCTGCTAACAGCCAAATCCGTAATGATGCGGAGCATTTAAACGAACGGAGGCAGTAATAAACCAATATAACCCTTTACTGCTCCAATCTGCTGGGTATGGGCAAGAGATAAAATCGCGTGAGGAAAAGAAAAATTTTACTATAATATATAACAATTATTTAAAAGATATCCGAAAGGACTTATTGGAAGAGAACGAGGTAACATTAATAATAATGACAACGAGATCATTTACAGAATTGCAGAAATTGAGAGTATTTCTGTTCCCATCATGATAGACACTGGAGCAAATGTCTCTATAATTAACCATAATGAATTGGACCGGATACAGCAGGAATACCACAAAAACTTACCAGTACTACCTATTAATAATATCGTGCTTGTAGGAGCTACCGGCCGACAGAACAAAACGATACGGAAACAGGTGTGCCGGTTCGATGCCGGCGGTTACAAAATTCTAGAAAGTTTTCGTAATTGTAACATAACGTGAGTCGAGGCAGCGGGCGAACTTTGGTCCGCGGTATGAGGGGAGCGGCACTGTGTGCGGTTGCGCGCGCAACTCGGCTATGTGCAATGAATATTGTGTGCCGCGGTGGCCAGTCCACGCTTGGCCTCGCTCAGAGAATTGTCCCCCGTCTCCGCTCTCCGTATTGTTCGACGAAGTCTGCTGTTTCTACATGCTTGGCTAGAAGTAAATTTGACTCCCGGTAAGTTTGTCTTGTATTTATTTGTCTTATAAATTATGATACATGTATGGATAATTAATAACTATATGCAAATGCATAAAATACGTAATGATGTGTGTGTGCGACCCGACAAAGTTATGTAAGAGAAACTCATTCTTTACTGTTGTACGTAACGCCCTGTATATAGTCCATGCTTTATTATTTTCTGTAATAGTGCGAGTAGTTTTTCAAGAGTCATTGTCATGGTAAAGTGCTCTACAAAAAAAATTAATGACTAAAAACTTGGTGCGCTGTCAGGTCGTGAACGGTGTCTGTGCATGTTGTAAGCGGCCACAGAGTTTGTTAATTAACTTCACAAATAGAGAATGAAGTGTGAGAGCTTCTATGTATGAAACTTAATTGAATGTAAAACATTCTCAATGCTGTGAGTGACTTGCTGTTAAATTTTTTTTTGGTCAAATAATGATTACTGCTCTCCACGTGGCCGCTTTAACCTGCAAATTTTTGTCGAAGCATGTTGTCTGAGCACAGTGCACTTTATATTAAGCCACGATTTAATAAGTTCTGTTCATGATGCAAATTTACTTATTCCATGGCTGATTTTTAGACTCTTTAAGCTGGTTGTAAAAACTTTTATTAATGAATATTGTGCTTTTATTGAGAGTTAGCTGGCGGCCCGTTAAGAGGTTATTACCTTAACTCGGGTGTACATTTTTATAGACTGTTCTCTAATTTTCTTGAATTCATAGGGTTCTCGCACTAAGCCGGGTTCCTGGCTTGCTGATGGCTGAACATCCGCCTAAGCTGTGAACCATGTCAAGATCGCATACGAAGAGGGAGATGGAGACTGAATTCCTATGTTGCACTCGCCAGCACTTATGAGGTGACATTTATGCTTTATTTCATTTTTTGGGGCCGGGCCGGCAGTGTGCCCGTTTATTGAAAATTGCCTAGAAGCCATGGGACCACGTGTCCAGACTGTTTACCGGGAAGTTGAGCTGTGATCATGACTCTGAACACTATAACTTAAATTTCATAAACTTTTTATATAACTCAATTATATAACACTAAATGCTATGCCTGTAAGTGCGTGCTGCACTGCGGGAGCGCGCCAGAGAGATTTTAATCTTGTACCATTTTTCTGTTGCATCTCTTTTTCATTTCACTTTTTACAAAATTTTAGTATTGCTCAGTAGCTCTGTTCCGGCTGGAACAGCTGTGTATAAAATTTAATTTGACTATGGGTTTCACATTTAAGGGCTGGGGCTTTCCTGGGGTTTGTTTTGGGGACTTTTCTGGGATTATAAAATGGGGCTTAGTTTTTCTGACACGCGGGTGCAACTTCAGACAGGTTGCATGCCTGTCAACTTTTGTCAACTACATGTGGGCGCGCTCCCACAGATGCCAGAGCACAACCACCTTATTGTAATCTTTTCTTTTAATTATTTTATATAGTCATTTGAGGCTAATAGAAATAATTTACGAATGTTATGGAAATATTTTAGCTGATTTTGCCCCTTGCACAAGGGCTAAACTGATTGTTTTCTTAACTGGCAAACACATGTGGGTTGACTTCCCACTTATAGCATTTGCTGTTTAATTTTTGACTATAAAACATGTATTCATCATTTTCTTTTTGAGTAAATTATATATTGTCAAAATCTTCCGGAATAGTAGTGCCTCAAGCAATTAATTTCTGTTTATTAAAGTACATAAAGATTTGATTCCTTTTGGAATTTTTTTTTTTGAAGTCAAATAACTGTATAGAGTTTTATAAACACTGTCTGAAAGTAGGTGACGTAGTTTGTCAGTTTCAATTAATGATGTGAAAGGAACTTAAGGTTCACACGCTCAACATGGGTCATTGAGCAATGGAATGCTAGATAAAGGGGTGGTCCGGTTATTTATGCCTCATGAATTATTATCATTCTTTCTGGGGTTTTGACTTTACGTTATTCTGCTGAATGGGTTGCCGAAGGGCGTATATTTTATCACTGCCGAGCTATAAGATTGTAGTTACTCTACCTGGTAGGTGGGTGCATTCCAGGGGCATGCGTGTTAAAAATTTATGTAATTGTGAGTTGGTGTACCTTGTGTTCTGTGTGTGTTGTTATGTGTCTAGCTAGCCACGAGATGGGAGAAGATTTTATAATTATATATATATGGGTGTTCATTGATTTATATACATATATTTGTTGTGCTTAATATTATACATATTGTTATACTGAAGATTTGAAGATTTATACACACTTGTGATCGTTTATATTTGCACACATTTGTTATGACCAAGATGTTACACACTTGTTATCTTTTGCCATATTCATACTTGTGATTGGGCATACAAGCAGGGCATGAAATAAAATAAATTGTTATCGTTCTGTTACAGCTGAGTTTTATTGCAAGTCCCGTCATACTGGACCCAGCATAATTTTTGCTTCTCTAGGCTTCGGCCTAGTCCTAAATAACTTGTAACCTCTCTTTCAAAACCAACAAGCAAGGAGATAGAAATTTAAAAAGAACTAAAATAAATACTAAAAGCATAGAGAGGTTACACAGGTATCCCTAAGTGTAAACCGTCAGGGCGTAAGTTTGGATATAATATTTCTTGTTACAGCCGGATTACCCTTCAAAACCATGATGGGTGTGACATATTACGAAGGAACTCAGCAGTTATCGACTTATGCCGAAAGAAGGTATCACTCTTTTCGGAAGGTTCGACCTGGGTAGCCAATTTAATCAACAACAAAATAATAGACTCCAGACGGCTTCTCAACCACAAAAGTAAAGTGACTTATCGACTTATCGAACTACTCGCCAGACAACAAGCCAGTAAATCAGTGTACTGAAGATGACCTATGGTCACAAAAGATTCAGGAGATACGTGACTTACAGTGCCACAATACCACCGAGCGATTAAATGAAAACCAGTTGAAACAGTTAGTTAACATATACGAAAAATATCGAACTGTATTTTCAGACGAACCTGGAAAGATCAGAAACTACCAATGTTCAATACGATTCAGAGAACCGGTGGAATTCAATCGAAAATCATACCCCATAGCACAATCTTTGAAAGAAGCCGTACGCGCAGAGATCCAGAATATGATTAGTAAGGATATTATCGAAAGCAGTCAGTCGCCATACACTAGTCCGATTGTGGCTATACAAAAGAAGAATGGTAAGGTGAGACTTTGCCTTGACGCACGTGAGATAAATAAAATGATTATTAACGATCGTACCTCGCCTGGCGAAATTGATGAAATATTGAAGAGATTCCATGGAACCAAGTTTATTACTACATGGGATACAGTGTGTGGGTATTGGCAGGTGGAGTTGCACCCAGAAAGCCGTCAATACATGGCGTTCATCTTCGAAGGACGCAACTATCAGTTTAAGAGATTGCCCTTCGGGTTAGTGAACTCAGTAGCTGTTTTTGTCGCCTGTATGGACCAAATACTCGGACCAGAAGCGCTCCAATTCACGACTGTCTATGTCGATGATCTCTTAATAACATCCACCAATTGGGAAGAACATTGTTACCGTGTGGAGCATGTCTTGAAGAAGCTGGCTGAGAATAACGTCACTCTCAAGCTGGACAAGTCCAAACTAATAGCTAAAGAAGTCCAATTTTTGGGTTTCCAGTTGAACAGTCAAGGAATAACACCGTCGACAGAAAAGGTAGACGCCATACAGCGATTCCCTATACCGAAAAACAGAAGGCAACTACAGTCATTTTTAGGCCTGTGTAACTACTACAGGAAGTTCCAAAATAGTTATTCCGAGCTGACGGCCCGATTTCAGTATCAGTTATCGTCCAAGAATAAATGGCGATGGGGTCAAGAACAAGACGAAACATTCAAATCAATTAAAGAGAAGTTCTTAGAAGCAGTAATGCTTAACCATCCAGATTTTAACCGACCGTTCTTCCTAAACTGTGACGCTAGTAATATTAGCTTGGGATCAACATTGTACCAAGAAGACGAAAGTGGAAACCACCTAGTAGTGAGCTTTGCTAGCAGAACCCTTAACCAGTGTGAAAAGAACTACAACGTGACGGAAACGGAGCTGCTATGTGTAGTCTTTGCCTGTGGGAAGTTTCGAACGTATATTCTAGGATATCCAGTGACAGTTCGCACAGATCACAAATCTATATCATTTCTAAGAAGATGCAAGTTAAGCCACGGTAGATTGACCAGGTGGGTACTTGCCCTGCAAGAATATGATATACAGTGGGAGTATGTTCCTGGGAGTAAGAATGTAGTAGCAGACGTATTGTCACGAGTAAATTTGGAAGAACAGACGTTCGAAGGCGAGAATGAGAGCATCCTGAAGATCTATAATATTATTAAGGACAGATCCGTTTTAGAAAAAATAGTGCTTGACATCAGCAAACACCAGCAGTCCGACCCGAAGCTAAACAATATTAAACTTCGTCTCTCCAACCAAGATGATAACATAACCAAGTTCTATTGCATACATAATGATATATTATTCATCAAAACATTCCTTGATGAAGAGATATGGAAGGTCGTAATCCCTACTACAGTCGAGAAGGATATCATCCTGGATTATCATCTCCGATATGGTCACATGGGGGCCATGAAAGTGATCAAGCCGATAGAAGAGAATTGCCATATAAAAAATATAAATCGAAAGACGAGAAACTACCTCAAGACCTGTCTTATATGTCAATTGGTAAAAACCAACAATGAAAGAAAAGAGGGTATGATGATACCAATTACATCACAAGCAAAACTGGAAAAGATCTTTCTGGACATCTGTGGTCCATTTTCCCACAGTGGCGGACGCCATTGTTACAAATATAGTATTATAATGATGGATCACTTCACCAAATTTATAAAACTATACCCGGTGAACAGAGCCACCACTTTGAAGATTTTAGGAGTGATAATAAATTATTACATTCCAGAGATAGGAAACCCAGCATCCATAATCACAGACCATGGAACGCAATTTAATGGTAAGAGGTGGAAAAACACTCTAATTACATTGGGCATTAAGACGTACAAGACATCTGTTTACCACCCCAATAGTAATCCAGCGGAGAGGGTACTGCGAGAAGTCGGAAGGATATTACGGACTTATTGTCATAATCAACAAAGGAAGTGGCAAGAATACTTATCAGCTACCGAGGAATTCCTTAATTTAGCATATCACCCAGCTATAGGGACCACACCATATACGGCAATGTATGAAAAACAACCTCCTAGAGAAATCATAGACATCATAGAATTTCCCATGAGTCAAGAATACAAATTTAATCGACTAAGGTTCTACAATAAATTGGCAGAAGACCAGGAAAGGCGCCAGAACAAGTATCAAAAGGCGATTAAGAAGGTAATAAACTATGAATCGGAGAAAAGGTGCTATTGAAAAACAGGGGACTACCCAGTACTTTGGAAGGCATTACCAAAAAGTTGTTACTGCTGTATACCGGCCCATATCTGATTATTAAAAATAACAACAACAATACTTATGTATTAAAAGATATTAATTCAAATAAAGTAAAAGGAACTTATAATCAGTTATCAATCAAAAAATATATAGAGGAGAGATAAATAAAAAGAATTTTGATGAAAAAACAACCAAATTCAAAAAATAGTAAGACCAACTTACATGAATTATTTGAAAAAACTATTATGAATAAAACGAATTTTGATGGAAAAAACACCTAAATTCAAAAAATAGTAAGACCAACTTACATGAATCATTTGAAAAAACTATTATAAATAAAAAGAATTTTGATGGAAAAAACAACCAAATTCAAAAAATAGTAAGACCAAGTTACATGAGTTATTGGAGAGAAGCTATTGAAAACAATTATACATAAAAAGAAATTTGGAGAAAACTTCTAAATTCAAAAAATAGTAAGACCAACTTACATGAGTTATTGGAGAGAAACTATTGAAAACAATTATATATAAAAAGAAATTTGGAGAAAACTTCTAAATTCAAAAAATAGTAAGACCAACTTACAAGAATTATTTGAAAAAATTATTATGAATAAAACGAATTTTGATGAAAAAACAACCAAATTCAAAAAATAGTAAGACCAACTTACATGAATTATTTGAAAAAACTATTATGAATAAAACGAATTTTGATGGAAAAAACACCTAAATTCAAAAAATAGTAAGACCAACTTACATGAATCATTTGAAAAAACAATTATATATAAAAGGAAATTTGGAAAAAACATCTAAATTCAAAAAATAGTAAGACCAACTTACATGAATCATTTGAAAAAACTATTATGAATAAAAAGAATTTTGATGGAAAAAACAACCAAACTCAAAAAATAGTAAGACCAACTTACATGAAATAGTTGTCTTGATTATTCATCTCTTCTTTCACAGCACTAACACTTATCTAAAAATGAACTTTTTCTTGTGAAACTTACTGTTTTTCGTTGAACGCGTTTCGGCGTACGTATTCGCCTTCTTCAGCTTTGATACAGACTGCCATCATTTAGTAACGGTTGTTGTGTGGAAGGTGTGGTGGGGGTGGTGTGTGGAGGAAGGGGATTGGCGCGGGGATTCAACTTAATGTTTGTTTTTTGTATAATTGTGTCAAAAAGTGTGTGTGATTTATATTGTAATTACATAATAACATACTTAACGATCAATGAAAAGAACAAATCTATTTAGAAACAGCCCCCGACTGCATTGAAAATTAAAATTGAAGAGCAAAATTTTATCAGCAATATTTTTTATAATTGTAGTCTTCATATGATGCATTGATATATATTCAACATCGAAAAGTAATTTAAATCTAATAAAATTACTATGCGTTTAATCATTCATAACATTTTCGTTAAATCTGATCAGAGCTGAATTTAAATACCTTGTTTTTGGCTTTTTAAATCGACTTTATTTAGATTTTGTGATTTTTACTAAATATTATTTTTATTTAGTGTTTTTATCAATTTATTTTTTATTTATTCATTTATTTTTTTGGCAGTCGTGTTTTTTAATTTTTTAAATTATTTTTTTTATTTTATTCCTTTTTGTGTTTAAAAAGAGTATAATGGGAATGTGCAGTGTGTGCGTGCGTACGTGTGAAGTGCAAAAAAATTTCAATTTTTACATAGTTTTATTTAGAAACTTTATTATGTACATAGTATAATTAGCGTATGAACTTATAAACTAATAAATATAGTATAACTTTATTTTATATACTATTATATAACTAGTATAATACAAACATTTCGATAAATTGTTTTATAAATTATATAATTAACTAAATAATTTCATTTATAAAAATGATAAGGAAAAAGCTTTGGTCTACAGATTTCTGAGTCGATTTAATTCCTCAAGTGAGTTTTTATCGTGGGGTTCATGCAACAATTTTCGTGGATCCAGACAACTTATTGCTAATCCCTCTAATGTTTTCACACGACTTAGTGCGACGTATGCCTGACCCTTGGCAAAAATATTACTACTCAAATCAATGACTGCTTTGTCTAAAGTAGTGCCTTGGAGTTTATGTACTGTTATACAGCCCAACACAATATTAATGGCAGCATACGTCGTTCTACTTTGCCCTGGCCTTGCAAAGCATCATATTCAACAGTGGTGGGCTCTATCTTTACTCCAATACCAGCAGTATTTCCCCTAATTGATCTGTCATCAAATTCTGCAAATACTGCTTGTGGAAGCTCACCAGGTTGAAGCTGATCTCGACGTAGTGCAGGCCACTCAATTTTTCTAATGATTTCTATTGCTCCGTTGACCAGACCATGATTAACATTAATGTTTTTTCGCAACATTACCCTAGTTCCGACTCCGATTACTAAAGAGTTTGGAATACCTCCAGTTTTGTTTGGATCCGTTGGTATGAAGTCTTTCTTTAACTTTTGTCCGTAATTCTTAGCTTCGACAGACACATCCACCGCTGCAATATCGTAAACTTTAGATGATGTTTTCAACTTTTCAGTCATCATAGCATTATATTCTTCTACCTGTTTAGTGGTTGGGAAAATACGCAGACACTCACCATCAGCAAATTCATCTGTCAAAGGAACTCTTCGACGATCTAAAATTTCTAGCTGCTGCATGGTGAGTTGGCCGACTCGTATATTATTTAGAATGTCTATAAAAGTAGTGTTGTTAGCTTGCCGCATATTTTGAGGTAATTCACAGAAACTAAACAGTGTCCACAAATTAATTTCAGCTGATAAGTAATGAGGCTGCTTGAAGCAGTAGGTACCACCAACTGGTTTTGATACAGGTGGCAACTGCATTAGATCGCCAAACAAAATAATGTTGATACCCCCGAAGAGAGCATCATTCATTTTAAGCTGTTGCAACCTTAAGTGAATATTTCTTAGGGTAGTATAGGGTACCATTGAGATTTTGTCAATGATTAGCCAATTAATATGCTTCCACCTTAGCCGTTCCCTTTGAAGACGCTCATCAGTAAGAGGGCGAAGAGCTGTCACCTTGCCTTTTTCGATAGGAAGGGCAAAAGTAGAGTGCAAAGTGCTACCTCCAATCAATCTTGCAGCGACACCTGTGGGTGCTGCTACCGTAACAGCTCTGCTTGCAGGTAAATGAGAAAGACGGCGAATCTGTTGTACAATAATTTTCAGAGTAAAGGTTTTGCTGGTGCCTGCTCCTCCAGTAACGAACACACGTAATGGCTCAGTATTATTTTCACTTGGAAGCAATCTGTCTGAAATCATTTTGAACAATTGGGGCTGCTGAAAATTCATTAAGTTTACTGCTGCGGCATGTTGTTGATCCGTCATTTCATGTATTTCAGGTTCACCATATTTCGCAGAGAGAAATATATATAGCAAACCAATATATATATATATATATATATATATATATATATACTTTCAGATCAGCTGTTCTCTGTTTCTCACAGATTGCACATATATACTCTCACACAATAGCGCGCTAACATAGTATTAGTGAGCGTGGTCTTAAATCGCGAGCACTATCTGGAGTGAACTTTACAGAATACCTTCCACTAGGGCCACCTGATGGACCAATAAACGAACAAAAAAAATCCTTAGAACCGATCACTTGTATTCACTTCCGGTCAACTTCCGGTCAAACCGGAAGTCAACTCATAGTGATATATAGCCTATGACACTTCTGGTGAAGTAAGGAATCCATCGAGCCATCGAACATCAAAATCGGTAAAGCTGTTAAAAAGTTATAGTGGAACAAACATACATACATACCCTACCACTGAAAACATAACACTCCTTTTTAGCAGTCGTGTAATAAAAATAAATAATTTAAAAAATTAAAAAACACGACTGCCAAAAAAAATGAATGAATAAATAAAAAAAAAACAATTACATATAAAAGGAAATTTGGAAAGAACAACCAAATTCAAAAATGAGTAAGACCAACTTACATGAATTATTTGAAAAAAACAATTATGAATAAAACGAATTTTGATGAATAAAAAACAACCAAATTCAAAAAATTAGTAAGGACAACTTACATGAACTATTTGAGAGAAACTATTAAAAACAATTATATATAAAAAGAATTTTGGAGAAAATATCTAAAGTCAAAAAATAGTAAGTACAACTCACACGAATGATGAGATATAACTATTAAATATAAAAAGAATTTTTGTAAGAAAAAGCTACAAACTTCTAAAAGCGTAAGAACAAATTACACTCATAATTCGAGTGAACTCTTACATAAAAGAATTTGAGAGTAAATGGAGTACAAATGTGTATATTTTCTCAAACTCTCCAGAGACAAAGCAAAAAGAACATGTTCCAGTAAATAAAGAGAACAACCTATATTAAACAATTGAATAAGTTAATAGTAGAGGGAAATTGAGAGTTCAAACCCACAAAGGAATGCCGCCTTTCTTAAAAACAATAAAAAACACTAAAAAACCTTATCTAAGAGATGACGCCGCCACCGCTGGACCCGCAGCATCCCAATGGACCACAGCATCCGCGAATGTCCGCGAATAAATTTTTTTATTTTTTTTATTTGATTTTTTATTTTTTTAATTTAATTGATTTGCATATCAAGGGGGTGGGATGAGGTTCAATGGACCACCAGCATCCGTGAATATACTTTTTTATTTTTTTAAGAAAGCTGATTTGCATATCAAGGGGTGGTGTTGGGTGGGTGGTTTTATTATTTCATATCAGTAGGTAGGGGGTGGTTCCAACTCGATGCATTATAGTGTATATTAAAATATATGATCAGGTGTACCAACCTTGCATGATTTCAAATTTGTCGTGTATTATTATTATAGTGTATAGATATTTTATATGAGCAGGGTTGTCAACATTTTCTGCGGCGGGGTAGGGAAATTCAAATATGTGTTATATAGTGTATATATTAAAATATATGATCAGAGTTACCAATCTTACATTATTGTGTGTGTGTATAGAGCAGATCTGCCAACATTTTTTTCTCTTCTGTAGTGGGAAATTCAAACTATATGATCATAATTGTTACTCTCTCTCTCTCTCTCTCTCTCTCTCTCTCTCTCTCACACATTTGAATGTAAGTAAAAACTATCTCTCTCTCTTGTTGTCAAACGTTATGTTCAAACCGTTTTCTCCTCTCTCTCTCTCTCACTCTCACTTGTTTCAACTGTGTCAACAAATAGTAACGTCCTCTCTCTTCTCTCTCTCTCTCTCTCTCTCTCTCTCTCTCTCTCTCTCTCTCTCTCTCTCTCTCTCTCTCTCTCTCTCTCTCTCTCTCTCTCTCACTCTCACGCGTTTCAACTGTGCAAGCTCTCTCTCTTACCGTGTACATGGAGTAGTCGAGGTGATGAATAAATAATTTTAGCTCTCTCTCTCTCATTGTCAAAACGCCGTCTTCATTTTTCATGTATTAAATAATTAATAGTTTATAATGCAGTCAGTGTGATTGATCCTTGTTAGAAATATATATATTTAGCAAATATTAACTATGTATGTGTGTTGTTGTCAATGAACTACTTACCTGTGTGCTGTTACAGATGACAAATCCATACGTTAACGGCTTAGCAATCTGGTACAATACTTCTGTTTTATGATTGCAGTTTACACACACATAGGTTCAGTGGTGTATAGCGAAATAAAATAAAGTCATAATTTGTTTAAATGATTAAATATATTTTAACATTCACAATATAAAATTCACAATTCATAATTAAATAAGATACATTATAAAATTGATATTTTTTCGAAAGTTTATATATAATTGTGTCGTACTTGTAGGAGAAGCAACCTGCAACATAACAATACAACAACATTAAAATCACGTTAAATATCACACACACACACACACACACACACACACACACACACACACACACACACACACACACACACACACACACACACACACAGACGCATACGCAACGTAATCACACACACATACATGCAACGTGCACACGTTTGGGTTGAATCATGTACATGTAGGTCCAATAAAACAGATAACAGATGTAAATATGCTATAGTCATTGTAAGACGTTACAATCCTTGAAGTGTTTAATAAGTAAATTGTATGTATGTATATATCACTCAATAATAATAATATAATCATTCTAGTGTTATCGTTTGCTGCAACAGGTAACGCAGTTTACAAATAATTACATATAGGTTCAGAGGCGTATAGTGAAATAAATTAAAAATAGAAATTAATTTCCTCATAAGTTAATGTCCTTTCATCAAACTTTGTAAATTAGAATCTGCACTACATTCAAACACACGCACACACAGTGATAAAACAATTGTTTATTAAAAGTAGTTTGTCACCTTAACGAGGTACTATTTCCACATGCACTGTTTGATTCCTCATCCCTCGAAACACGAGATGTAGGTCGCTGGGACTTATATGACGGAGTTCTTCATCTGTAAAGACGTCAGCATACCTCTTAGGTAGATATACACGATAGCGGCGCTCACAATCTTCCAACGTTACAAGCACAGACTTCCCATATCTCGTGTCCACATGCAACATGTTAACGATCGAATACTGCTTGTCCACTGTTAATTCTGCACACCGTTTGTACTCAATAGCAGAAACTGCGTTGAATTTTGTGATAAACGACATTATTAGAAGTGAAGACGTCTGTATCAAACGAGGTGGAACCAAACAATGACTACAAAGAAGACTAGTGAAAGTAATGGTGGTGGTGTGGTCATCAGGAAAGTTCACTTTCAGCGCATGAAGCTTTGCATGTACATACACACAAGCAGAATTAGCGTTGTTACAAAATATATATATATTAGGGAAGTCAAGCCCACAGACTACTAGAAATAGTTATCGTCTGAAAAAAAGAAACCGCACATTACGAACTAATATGTATAAACACAAATATCGTTACAATAATAATAATAATAATACATAAACTTACGTTTACTGTCGTCCGAACTGAAGTATGGAGAGGCAATAACTATAGATATCACAGTAAGAATTTTTGTTGTTGTTGTTGTTGTTGTTTTTAACAGGTGATGTTTTTCATCCCCTGAAGCTTTGCATGTACATACATGCAGAATTATGGCTGTTACATAATATATATATTAGGAAAGCCCACAGAAATTGTTATCGCCTGCAGCAAGAATTTTTGTTGTTGTTGTTGTTTTTAACAGGTGATGTTTTTCATCCCCTAAAGCTTTGCATGTACATACATGCAGAATTATGACTGTTACATAATATATATATTAGGAAAGTCCATAGAAATAGTTATCGCCTGCAGGCATATACAAGTTTACTAACGAAATTAACAATGCTATGAGACACTCACATTAAAAATGTTTGTATAACAGAAAAATCATTAATTATCCACTCTCTAAGTGCGTGCACATTATGATTTGTACATAGTGTAGAAGAAGAAGAATTGCAATGTGTAAGACATACCGTACCGGGAAATAGATATGGTATGTCTTTTGGGCAACCAATGTCATCAAGATTTATTATAAGATGATGAATTATTTTCGATTCTAAAAAACGTTTTTTCTCAAGACCCTTCACAAACACATATTTATATATGTTCGTATACGTTGTTAACACTGAAACAAGATTGTCGTACGGTGTCTGTCCTTCACCCCATCTCAGCCCATGATAGTTTGTCGTTAACCAACAGTTGGTTCTAGTGTATTTCGAATTCGTAACGACTGTAGCAGGCGGGGCGAAAATCCAATGTCTGCATGCAAAACGTGTTACGTCCATAACCGACAACTCCTTTACTATATAATTGCCGTCGTCATCATAAACGCAGTGAAAGTCAATTATTACAGCAGCGTTTTCCATTATACTATAAAAAAAAAAGAAACCACACATTACAAACTAATATTTATAAACACAAAGATCGTTATAATAATGATAATAATACACAAACTTACGTTTACTGCCGACCGAACTGAAGCGTGGAGAGAGAATAACTAACGATATCACAGTGAGAATTCTTTTGTTTTTAACAGATGGAATTTTAGCAGGAGGGGGAGCAGAGTCGCCGTCGGCAATTAATTTGGCACGTACGCGAGATTTTAATAAAATAATTATCAGTTTTAAATAATAATTTTCGGAAACAACACACGACTTAAAAAATATAGTTTACCTTGTGGTATAAAATTCATACTATTAAATTGTCTCTCTCTCACACACATTTCTGATTACTATACAACTAATTGCATGTATGTTCAGAGGGTTATACCGAAATAAACCATTGTGTGTGTATTCGCTAAATCCTCCTTTCACTTTCTAATATGACACATGACACTCATTAGTTGCACCACCGGAAATAATTATGGATTAGAAAGTATTCACTTCCAAAAACAAATACCGGCTTTCCCCTACCACCAGAGACCAATATATACTCAACAAATTTAACGATAATTTCTCATTGACCTGCTTGCGTGCACTGATAAATCTATCACGACATTTTTAATAGTTGGAAGACTGTTTGTGCATCTCAGTATACGCAAGTTCCTGTGTGAGTCAACATACGCTAGTTTTGGTGAGTGAGTATAATTTATTGTATGTACAGATTTTATTTAAACGTAAAAAGTATTTGCATTAAAACATTATTTAATACATGTATGTGTATGTTCAAATCACAATTTGTGAAATATATTCTTACCGTATTTTTTATATTACACTTCTAATTGAAGATATATATTTGAATTTAATACATGTGTGTGTAAGCGTGTGCGTATGATCAAATTACAATTTTCTGAATATATTCTTAACGTACTTTTATTCTTAACGCACTTCTAATTGAAGATATATATTTGAATTTAATACATGTGTGTGTGATCAAATTACAATTTTCTGAAATATATTCTTACTGTACCTTTTATATTACACTTCTAATTGAAGATATATATTTTTAGGTATAACTGAATTTTATCGGTTTCACACTGACTGCTTGCGTGCGTTGATAAATCTATCTCAGCAGTTTTTTTAATAGTTGAAAGACTGCTTGAATTATTGTGCGTCTCAGTATACACAAGTTTCTGTGTGTGTATTCAACATACGCTAGTTTGGTGAGCATAATTTATTGTATGTACAGATTTTATTTAAACGTAAAAGTTATTTGCATTAAAACATTATTTATTGAATTTAATACATGTATGTGTACGATCAAATTACAATTACTGTATTTGTTATATTACACTTCTAATTGATGATATATAGTTGAATTTAATACATGTGTGTGTGTGTGTGTGTGATCAAATTACAATTTTCTGAAATATATTCTTACTGTACATTTTATATTACACTTCTAATAGAAGATATATATTTTTAGGTATAACTGAATTTTATCGGTTTCACACTGACTGCTTGCGTGCGTTGATAAATCTATCTCAGCAGTTTTTTTAATAGTTGAAAGACTGCTTGAATTATTGTGCGTCTCAGTATACACAAGTTCCTGTGTGTGTAGTCAACATACGCTAGTTTGGTGAGCATAATTTATTGATTTAATACATGTATGTGTATGTGTGTGTGTGTGTGTGTGATCAAATTATTATTATCTGAAACAGAACACTATATATAGATTCGAGTGGTATTTAAGACGCTGTTATATGTTACTAAAATCATAGCAAATATTTACTGTTTAATAATAATTACAACCCAACGAATGATATATATATATATATATATATAGTTTGATGCTTTATAAGTGTGTGTACATTGTAAGCATGAAAGTATTATTTAAATCTGTTAACTGCTTCTGTATGAAAGTCATCTATAAATATCAGGTCAGTGCGACACAACGTAATTGGACCTAACATGATTCATGCCAACGTGTGCGCGTGTGCGTCTGTGTGTGTGTTCGTGTGTGCGCATGTTGCGTATGCGTATGTGTGTGTGTGTGTGCACGTCGGATGTGTGATTACGTGTGCGTCTGTGTGTTCGTGTGTGCGTGCAAAAATAAACTTAATTTTCTTGATCTATCAAATAGTTGGTCTAAGCGTACATGTATTATGTAAATCATCTCTTTTTCAGTCATCTACGTAAGTGCATTTGAATTATTTGCGCATGCGCATAACAGCTTTTTAGTACAGTTGCATACACACATCGACACTCACTTACAACAACGTCTTACTTATCACACGTTCATGCGCTACAAATTGATATATAAAACGTTTAAGATACACTAACATAATACCAGCGTTATAACAGTACCTTTTGTTTTTCAGTATTCATTCATTCTCACTATCTCTTGAAGATCATGGCTAACCTTCAGCAGGAACGTGGGGAGGAGCAGACTGAACAAGGTAAAAAAGTTCAATACCAATTGTCACAGTTAAGAAATTATTTTTGTAATTATGTAGCGTGCAAACTTGCTGATGCGAATTAACGTTTGAGTCATACTATGTCTATTGGTGTGTGTATGAAAAGTCTCACTCTTAACATCGTTTAGAAATTGACATGTAGATGAAAATTTTTCATGTTCCTTCATAGGTTTGTCACCTTCTTTCCAATCAACTAATTCAATTCCACAACAAAAGCATTTAACTCTATCGTCTACGAATGACATACTATGCCCACAAACATCGAAATTTCTAGGGTAGAAGTAGAACCCCGCAAACGCTAACTCGTCGGGGCTGATAAACGTCACTTCCCAATACTTGAATGATTTTATTCTTTCACTTTCAATACTAAAATCAGGAGTAGCCGACATCTTTACGGTTTGTAATAAACTGACATATTACCCCGACGAGTGTTATTTATTTACTACAAACATGAATTTGTGTACACGTTATTTATCATTCCTATTGGTTAATAATACTCATGTTTCTATTGTTTCAGTTGTGACTCGGTTTTATATCGAGAGGAACAGTAGTGTCCGAGGGTGCATCACAACTTTCGACTACATTCCAGTGAACGTCAACGAGTCGGATCATGACATAGTATTCGTAATGACTGAGGCACGTCCTTTATTGCTTGAGGATATTCAGGCAGAGCAGGCACGTTTACGCAATATCAAGTGGCATATTGCGTGCAGGATACGTTTTACCAAAACCGTGGTAGATGGTGACAGTGGTGAGGAGAAAGAGGTAACGAAAGACGCCGTCTTCCACGGACGTTGTCGCACGTTGCTCGCGGACGACAGCGACGAGTTGAATTGTCTACTCGATGAATCCTACGATAAAATCTTCAATAGCATATCTAATTTTACCCGTGACGGGAGCGGATGGTCGGTGGATGCTGTACTGAAGCTGGAACTGGTTGTTGGACGGTACCAGCCTCTAGCAGCGTCCTCCTACCTTCCAACCCCGCGAAAACTCTCACACACCAGGGCAGTAGTCAACATCAAGAACCCCCATGATGAAATGTGTTTTCTGTGGTCTGTTCTAGCCCACATACACCCTCAAGAACGTAAGAGAGACCGTGCTTCAAACTACATCCCATTCATAAACACATTAAATATGTCCGGTATCGAATACCCTGTTTCGTTAAAGTCCATTTCCAAATTTGAAGCACAGAATCCTAACATTTCTATAAACGTTTTCGGCTATGATATAGAAGACAAGTAGAGGGAAAGTGAGCGTATGAGAACACTTCCGGGTTCCAGTTGAAAACACTACCGGGTTCCAGTTCATGACGTCATAGAGGCACTGGCAGCTGGTGTCCGAGCTGTCCATGTGACGTCACTGTTTTGTGTGTGTGTGTGTGTGTGTGTGTGTGTGTGTGTGTGTGTGTATGTGTGACTGAAACACTTCCGTGTTCCAGTTCATGACATCACACAGAGGCTCAAGTCGCTGGCGTCCGTATGGCTAAAACCTGTTTCAAGACGTCACGGAGGCCGCGGTTTCTGCATGTCCAAAATTTGGTAGCCGAAAACAATGTGTAGCGGATGGGGGTACCCGGAATTCGGCGGTTGCCCGGAGAGGCGATGTCATCGGGTACCGTTACTCGAAATTTTGGGGGTATCGGTTACCGTTACCCGAAATGTTTAAATCAACGGATGGGGGTACCCGAAATTTGCATGACAGAGGCCCTGGCAGCTGGTGTCCGAATGTTAAAACACTTCCGCGTTCTGGTTTATTTTGATGTAACAAAATAATCGTTCTCTCTCGAAATTTTTTTAATGTCAGAATTTTGGTACCCTAAATGATTAAAACAACGGATGGGGGTACCCGAAATTTGTGGGTACGCCCACATGACGACGACGTAGAGGGCGTGATGTCTGAAATGTTTAAATCAACGGATGGGGGTACCCGAAATTTTCGGTGTCTGAAATTTAGTACCCGAAATGTTTAAATCAACGGATGGGGTTACCCGAAATTTTTGGTGTCCGAATTTTGACACCCGAAATGTTTAAATCAACGGATGGGGGTACCCGACATGACGCATGTGTTCGACTGCGAGGCGAAACAGTTGGTTTCCGCAAAAAATAAATTATGGCCCCTCCGGGATTTGAACCCGGGACCTCCGGTACTCCAAACCGGCATGCATCCACTACACCAAGGGGCCGTTGTCGTTTAACTGTAATTATTTTTGTACTTATACTTCTCGTCTCTTACTTGCAACTATGAGGTGGACGAGTGATATCTACTGTTGTCCTATGTGTAAAACCATAAAAGCACAATATAAGTTTATTTATTATTAAAAATAAATAAACATTTTTTATACTTTTATTTTTTACCTCTCATCCTCTTCCTAGCGGCCAGAGGCGAATGAGAGACCGCTACGCTTTTTTTAACGTGGTTTCCCCAACTTTACAGATTCGTAAAGCAGGCCTACTCCACGTTATCTATCGCTGTACTATTAACTAATACAGTGGTAGATAATGATAAGATACACTATGCAATGCTAAGTCAATGTATAAAAGCAGTACATATATTTTTTATTTATTTACTTTATTTTTATTTTTTTATTTTTTTATCGGGTGTATATGTTGTTCATACATGATGCGTATTCACATTTGCTGTACCGTAATGAGTAATTTTCACACCCATGCTGGTCCTTGACGAGTTTACAGGTATATCTACCGTGCCAGTGACCCGTCTCGAACTACCAGGACTACGTTTATGAGTATGTCTACCGCGACAGTGACGTAGTCAAGGTTAACACTCACGCACACACTACGGTACCTAATTCTACGTTTATGGACATTTCTGTCACGTAGCATTCACACTAACACCATGATGAAAACATGTTCACAACCGACTATATTTTATTTCGTTGCCGCAACCATTCTGCATAAAACAAAGCTTTGCGCAATGCACAGTGTAAGGGGGGAGTGGTAACGGGTTGACGATGAGGAACAGGACATTGTATGATGGGTACAAAGGATCTAGGAACTACAGGTGCTTGAATATCGTTTAAGTCAATCACCTCACCATGGTGATACAACTGTCGTAAGAAATTTGCCTTCTCAAACCCTTTTGTATAGACAACAGAACTGTCTGAAAAAAAGTCTGCAACGATGCGTACCATATTGTTGTACGGCACATTACCATCGTTCCACCGAATTCTGTGATAATGTGTTTCCAACCAGTCATTGATTTTTTGAAATTTCAGGTGCAGTCGTGCACGTTCGTACGGTGGAGCGAACAACACGATAACAAAACGTCCGGTTGTTATATCAACTGCAACGAACTCTTTGATTACATATTCATTTTTGTCACCACGAAACGCTTCAACCTCGGCAATAACCGTCCTATTCAAGTTCATTTTTCCGAGTGACACTTGTTCGCATCGAATACGTTAATTTTTTCATATTCCCCCTCTACTTTTCCTTCCAATACCAGTTCATCGTAAAGACGATCAAATGTTAGCTGTTGGTCATGACGACTGCTTTCCAATCGAAAAAACGAGGGGAAAAAGAAGGATGGTGGTACATAACACCCCTTGGCTACTACCTGATTAATGTACGACTTGAAGTGATCTTGATCATAAAACAAGCGAACAAGATATTTCTTTAGTACTGTTAATAAACAACCAAAACGGATCCACTCGGGTTCTGTGAAAACAAATTTTTCGGTCTTACTACCTTTAATCCGAACAAACGTTTTCCCAAAGTTACGACTGATCATCACACTCTTCTTCCTTTCACGGTTTTCACCTTCTTCGTGCAATAACATACTGGATAGTAGCTGTTCACGAAAGATCAACAAGTAATTCCACTCAGAAAAGTCAAGTAATATACGTTTCTTTTTTCCGTTTGTAAACAAAACACCCGGTTCATAGTTGAGTTCGTTAAACAGTCCGACGGTAACGAACTTAGTGTAAGAGTTAATAGGATATGCAAGAGATAAGTAAACGTTACACTCACAATGCCTGCTGCTGCTGCTGCCGCCGCTACCACAGTCACCTTCCATCGTTGAGACGGACTGATCTTGTTACAAGCTAGAGATCGCTAATACCTATCTTTATAAACTGGTAGAGGGGAGAACAAGTTTTTTATGACAAACGATGAACAGTATTCGACAACGCTGTGTACTGTACTATCCTATCGTGAATAATCAAAGCGTAAGCGGTGGTTTTATCTGGAAAATTGTTACTGGATTCAAATTCTAAACGCACATCAACGGCAGACGACTTGATTGGTTCTTCTTGTCTGGAACAATCGATGACAAACAACGGTGCTTTCGTTATAAATTCATTAGGTGTCAAAAGAGGCGTTCTGTTGCGACGGTCGTAGTATGATGTTTGAAAACGTGTATACATGTCGTAGAACAGTGCGTAACGTTTTTTTTCGATATCCTGGTTCAGGTTATCGTACGGATAGTATTTATCGTTCAGAAATAGCTTGAGATTCGTTAAATTGCAGTGATCAAATTCCGACGCGTTTTTCGCTATATTGTTCTTTCTGTCCGTCTGAAATATCAGTATCACATTCCGTGGTTTTTCCAACTGTGACGATGTCTTCAAGGTCCACGAATGTCGATTTGTCGTCGGTAGAACGGGATACTCGTGCAATTCCCAACTGCGGAACGGCATCACCAGTTCATGATCCTCCTCGATATGCTCCAATAGCGGTATTCGGTACTTGTTTGACACGCGCACATAGGGCATCTTCCAGTGTACTTTGTTTATTACGAGATTACCGTTTGCAGTTGCACCTGATTCTTTTAGCACCATTGCGTTCTGATCGGTAGAGGTACGCAACAGAATCAATTCTTGCTTAACGTTCAGCATGATGCGTGTATAGTCTTCGTTGAAACCGAGTAGCATTTTTAACGGAAGACAAAACGTAAAATCACCGGTACTCTCGTGTACTGTCAACGACTCATCGGTTGTCGTCACCCATCCTGCATTGATTAGATGCTTTCTTTCATGCTCATTGCTCGATAGTAACAATTTCACAGTGCTCGTAATTCCAACGTTTTTCGTACGATCTACTTCCACACCGCACACTTCGTAACGGATCTCCTCAAACAAGAAAGCCATTGCATTGTTGATTAATTTCACGTTCAACGCTGTGTCGGTAGCGTTAACCTTGGTCAATGTTCCTTCGATGTACAGAAAACTCTCCGCCGGTAAAGTGAAAACATCCTGTTGTTGGATGGGTATACGTATTTCATCGTTGTTACCGTATCGGGTGGAAGCATACGGTGTGTGCGTACAATATTCGAACTCAACGATTCTGTTATCGAAAGCCGCTCCTCGTTCGATAGCTAGAATTTCACCCGACATTATTTTAATCGTATAATTTGAATCCAAGTGAAAGTAAGAAACGCTTGTTCCTTGATGTCAATCGCTTCAACGTTGAACACCGACTACCATGTTTCTTTCGTACACACTCCCTTTTTACAGGTGACGTTTGTCCGAAATACAATCCCATATTTTCAGATGCAGTCGTATCGTGATAACTTCACCGCGAAAATCGACTAAATCCCCGTCCTGATCAACGAGAGACAAAATTATGTTGTCAACGCGTTGTACGTTTACCGGTAAGTATATTACGTTTGTCGGTGTTTCAACTATTTTGAAACCTGGTGCCACGGTCGGATAAAACGAATGCAACGTGTGCTGGTCCTGGCCGTCCTTGTACGCACCCTGTACGATATTACTCCGTACGTGAACGGTGTTAACTTTGATTATGTCGACGGGTACGTTCGACTCGTGTGTTATATACGCTTCCAGCTGCTGATTCTCCTTGAATCCTAACATACTTGCAATGGTATTCGGTGTATGCGAAAAGTCGATGACATGCTTACAGTAAATTTCACACTTTAATGTGTTGTTGTTTGGACGTAAACTGATTGTTCTCTCGCCTAACTGTTTCTGCAGATACGTTTCGATATCACTGATTTCGTAGGTGCCGGTAGGAAACTTGATGACGGACCACTGATCCTTGGAAATTTTTACTGGAAATGCATTATTTTTTCCTTCAGTAACGTTTGGTATTGAATTATACGATGTAAAATCCAATAGTCCAACGTACCATTCACCGTATAACTCGAGAGGTGGGAAAAAGTTACACACGAGATTCGCAGCGTCGGTACCCGTCACGGTAACCGTTAACGACGACATGCTGAAGTTTACTGATCAGAAGACGATAAAAAGTCTAAACATAAATGACCGCAGATGACCGTGTTAGGAGGTTGCTTCCGTTCATAGTTGTAACGAACGTCGGTTGTATCACCAAAATATTGCATCAGCTCGAGAGGTGGACGTAAATTACTGAACCCGTCAAAATAGTGTACTCGATTTCCACGCTTCTTGTAACATACCCAGTGGGTTCCCGGTCCGCTCTCGTCGTCCAAATTTACGATGACGCTTTCGTTCTTCCACGGCGCTGTATCCGGTAATGCGTTACGCATGTAAACACCTCTAAAATACGGTATGTTTAGCTTTTTTGCGTATACACGTAATTCATCTTCGGACAACGGGCGGAGCGGTATGTGAATTAGTTTTTTCGGTACGGACGTAGATACAATCCGGACGCAGTTCTCTTCTTTTTCCTAGCGGTTCGGACAGTTCTCTTCCTCCTCTTCTTCATCCCACCACCAGCACCACGACCACGACTACTCACATTCTTCTTATTTTTACGACGTCGACCGCTTCCTATTGCTGATTTTGCTTTCATAGTCGCTGCAACTGCTGTCGCATAAGCTCGTTCGCTAATACCCGAATCCAACGCCTTTACCCGTTCCCACGCTTTTTCCGCGAGTTTACGATCTGCAATACGTCTACTTTCGTTGTCTTTATATTGAGCGTAAGCGATGTCGTGTTCGCGACAGGCTTCGTCTAATTGGTTGATTCCGCGATCACCACGCGCTAATCTTTCTTCAAGTTTCGTGCCCGGTCCACAGAATCTGTAACCCGGCAGATGTAATTCGACAGGTAGTGCGTCCACCGCTCGATTGATAACTGACGAAACAACGGACGGTACAACGTTTTTAAGCACGTTTCCGACGCCCCACCCCTTTTTCCTCTTAACGTTGTTGTTCATCGTAAACCGATCTCCAGCCTTTCTCTTCTGTGTTTTTATCGTATTCATCTATTAACCTTTTTATTTCCTTCGTGTCGAGTGTCCACTCGTCTTCTGAACTACGTGGCTTAGACAATTTCAATAAGTAGTAATCCAGTTGATACTGAAATGTTTTAACGACCTTATACATCTCGCTCTTTACGTATCGTCTCACGTCATTTAATTGTTGTAAGTTAACAGCATCGTTCTCCGCAAAACCATCCGCTACGTCTGTTATTCTCTTTTCCGCTGCTTTGAAAACACCATCTTCGCCCAAGCTAACGGTGTTCTGCAACATGTATTTTACGTTAACCGCGTCATCAGCAAAAATCGGTGAACTCACTCCTGACAACCAGCTCTGCCCAAACAAATAGCTGTTCGATACTTTTTTAATGACGTTCGAGTCTACGTAGTTTTTGTTGACTGCATCGGTCGCTAGTTCCGGACTTCGAACGTTGATTACCCATCGATCTCGTGCATCGATGACCTCACCTCTCTCTTGACTCGAGTGTTGTATACAGTTGTCATCAACGTAATATTTGTTGACTACGTCTTTAACGTCTACAGGAGTATCAACATTTTTCAATCTACACCCTTTAACGTCCACGCTTTTACGTTCATCATCGAGTAGCAGACAATGTGTTTGCATATAAGTCAGGGATACAGCATCCTTTCCTGCATCCGGTTCGTTCAGATTGCGGATCTTTTTGTTTTCAACATCTATATGCCCATCATTCGTAATCTTAAATCCTACAGTATCGCGTAATTGTCTTTTTGTTTCACGTCGCACGCTCACGGCGCTTTGATGTCTACCGAACTTGTCCACAACCATTGTACGACTGCACGCTACAAATGATGTGCTAACCGTTTTAAGTAACGACACTGTGGTGACCATCGCGTGTGTAACACAATCGGATCGTCACCCTCTTTCCAACGAAAGATTTCTATACCGCAAAATGAACATCGAACCCTGTCAATTTCATTTGTGTAATGAAAGCCTGCGGCAACCATAGCGGTCGGACTGATGAAATACACAGGCCATGATGTAAAGGTTTTCAGTCTCTCGTTTTCGACTTCAAAGTCAGGTGTCAAATCTAATCCGCACATGTCGACAGTGTTGACAACAATGAGTTGTTACACCGACGTTCATAAAATTTATACGATAATGTTGGCTTCACGTAATTCCTCTACTACTGAGATGATTTCGTTGTCGTGTCCGGTGTGACCGGTGCGTTTTGAACTTACCAGCAGTCTCAACCGTTCAACCAGTTCGTTGGGATCGTTCCAATGTACGTAATCGATACCACGTCCGCTGCGTGGTGGGAACAATCGAGCGATTATCTCTCTGTACTTTAAACCTTTGTTTGTATTTACTTTAGCACCGGGTAAATAATAACGTTTATAAGCGTTAGTGTCCGACAATATAGACCTGTACGCTGCTAAATCGTTTTCATCGTAGACGCTCTTGTCGGGTTCTTTCATAAACATAAGTTCGTAGAGGCCCGGTGTGCCTCTGTATCGTTTTCCAGCTATGTAGAAGCTATCGTCTTGATTGATCTCTAACACCGAATTGCCTACCATCCATTTATCTTCAACGTTACGAACACCGTATGTATGATCCATCTTCTTATCTCGATCATCAGACAACGCGAGCAGTAAGTATTTCCTCGCGAGCGGACCTTCGACAGACTGTTCAACGTATTCTTGTGCTTCGTGTCGACCTTCGGGTGTTGATAAAAACTCTTCAAGAGTTACGTTCGGTGTTTCGACATCAGGCGTTTGTGCCAACACTTCCGTTCTGAGGAAACGAGGTTGTGATGGTGTTTTCGTCTCAACAGCTGCCTTCGTATCTTCATCTTCAACTTTTATTTTTTTTTTTATTTTATCACTGGAGTCATTCAACTTTTCCGAAATCTGGGTTAACGGTTCCAAAAGAGGTTTGTACTTTCTCGTTAACGCTTCATCGCTCTCTCTGATGTCATGTTTCAACGCGCGATACTTTTGTCTTATGTTATCGCTAATTGCATCGATTTCATGTGTCAGTTGCTTGTCATCCATCTTGACACTGATGACTTTCTTGCACAAACTATTCTATTTATGTATAAAACGATCGAAACCCACTCTGTATCTACCTGCGTTTATCGGTGAGTCCTTGTTGATGACTATGAATCCGTAACGATCCTTCCACGCTTCGGCGCACATCGCTTTGAACTCTTCGTATTTCATATCTGTGTTAACGTGATCGTTATAAACGTGACGTAAATTGAGATCATCTTGTCTGAACAAAACCAAGAAATTGGCATTATCACGCACCAGTTGCTTTGGCACCAGACTATACGTTTGGCAAAGGTACAAAGTGTCCACACCGCTATGCCGTCCCATAGCGAAATATTTTCGTATGTTATTCTGCCGTTCACATACCACATCATCGAACAACATGATTGAATTAGGTACAGTTTCGTGCGGAGGTGGTACTTTATCGTTTTCACTGTATGTGAAGTACGTCATTCCTTCGTCAGCGAGAGTATTAAAAATGTCTTCCAACATACGATATTTTGGTTGAAATAACGATTTGGAGAACACGTACAGGTTCTGAAATCGGAGTCCGTTTGAATCGAATAACATGTTAAAGGCAACGTTTGACTTCCCGCTACATGATCCGCCGCACACGATACATCGAACTGTGTTTGGAAACAGTGGACTGTGTTTATTATATGCAACTTCACCGTTGTACTTAGCAGAGTCTACGTTCTTAACATTTAACTTTAACGATTGTTGTTCAATCTTCATCTTAACTCATTTACGTTCGGTTAAATACTGTGGTAATGTTATTATATCAGATCATTTTTATGTATCCACGAATCGTGTTTACCATCAAAGCCGAGCCAGCGCACTCGCACGCGATCACCTTTACGTTGTAATATTTTCTCAACGAGATACACATCACCAACGCTGGTTTTACTCAATTCTTGTTCATAAAACCCACCTTTTACAACGTCACCCGTGTGATCTTTCAACAAGTACGTAACCGGTACGGTTGGCTGAACTCTGTGCACTGTATATATCTCGTTCGTCCAGTTTGGTGTATAGCCTTTAGCGAATGTGATTTTGTATTTACTGATACGCACTCGATCGCCTATTTTAAACTTATGTTTCTTGCTCACTTTCCGCGGTACGGTATTTTTTCTTATTCGTTCCAACACAATTTGCTCGTTGCTCTTGTCGACTTGTCGCGGCTTCACCTCTATAGTTCTATGCACTCTGTCGTTGTAGTCCATCACCAATTTAGGCAAAAGCGACAACCACCGATAATGGCCTTGCTCGCTGAACGCGCGGTACATGTTCGTTTTCAACGTACGATTAAATCGCTCTACGATGGACGCTTTCTTCTCGCTATACGTTGAATAGTGTTTGACATTGTATCTCTTTAGTAAAGCTTGTACGGTAGTGTTAAAGTACTCTTTCCCCTTATCCGTTTGCAGGTATTTCATTTTATTTTTTACAATTATTGGTTCGAGAGCATGTGCTACTTCAACACCCGATTTAGTTTTTAAGGGAATCGCATATGCATACTTGCTAAATGCGTTTATTACCGTCATTAGATATTTGTACCCCTTGTTCAACTTGGCATGCGGTATCATTTCCACCAAATCCGCTTGGTAGAGATCGTGTAACCCCTTCACCTCCACCGCACGTCTGGGAAAGTTCCTTCTCACCGGTCTGTGCAATTCTTTTGCAATAGTTTTGCGTACGTTTTCCATATCGCCACCCGAAACGCGAATCGCAAAATTTTGGTACGAGATATACCGTTACGTTTTCATTGAACCTCACCGACTTCATCGTCGTTACTGACAGTGTGTTGCTCCTGCAAGCGAGTCTTATATCAACGTATATCGAACGCATAATTTATAACGGATTTTCTCGCTTGCTGAATTATCTCGCGTCTGGGTTGACAGAGTTTATAATGACCGTACGCCAGTGTTGTTTCACCGTCATCCAAGACATATCGTTTGTCATCGTATGGTGACAGCGATAATTTTGTAAGCTTTCTTGTGTATATGTTATGTTTTTCGCTTTGGATAGTCTGCGCCGTAGTATAAGTTTGAGAAGTGGTCTTTACACATTGCTTATAAAGTTGATGTTTCAACTGTGTAGCTATCGCGGAACGTGGCACACCTTTCGCTACCTTTTTCTCTTTATCGTTTGCCGTAACGAATGAATAACATTTTGCGCGCAACCCGACAAATTCAAGTATCGGTATTCCATTTGTTTCGTCTTTAAAAGTACCCAACTTTTTCTTGTTTGTTTCACTATAGCACGGATGTGCCTTAGGGTACTCCGACGTGTCAAAGAGTTCGAGATGCTCCTCCATGTCTTTGTACACATCGTCGGTGCGAATGTCGTACAACAGAGAGTCAGTGTCCGTCATACATAGACGTGCACGTGACCCGTACGTATTCATCGTGAATCCGTAATGGAACCGATACATAATCAGCTTACTAATATCCAATACACTGAACCCAACGTACAAAGGTCGGTTCAGTGTAATGGATATTTTTTTCATCGTGAGACCTACCAGGTCCTCGTTATAGATGAAAAAATGTTGTAGCCTGGGGTTAGCGGTTAGTTTGTGAAGTTTCTACCTAGTTCGAGGTAGAGTTTCAATGTTCTGTAATGAACAATGTATTTTGTCTTGTCCTCGAGGGACGTTATCAGTTTCTCTACCTTACCGTTACTACACACAAAGTCTTTTAACAGCTTCATGCGATAGCAGTACGGTGAAAGCATACTGTCCGTAATAGTACACTTTTCGGGTGCTAAAGGGTAGTCACTGTGTAAGTCGTGTAGGTAATGTGGATACCCCAGATCGACTTCCAGGATATAACCGGTGTCATCATCGTCACGTAACGTGTGGACGTTCAACGTATCGATCTCTGTACGTTCCAACCATCGAAAACCTGACAGTGGTAAAGGCTGTGTCATAGCCGTTCCGTACAGGTTGGTACAATCGAGGTAGAGTAAATAGTTATGCGGCCTGCTTGCGTCATAATCGGGAATGTACGGGTTGTTGGCCTTGGAGTACCGATTAGAAATTGCTGCTAAGCCGCCACGGATACCTCTTTCGATGTACAGGTGTACGTCTATATCGCGGAGTAACTCTAACCTAACTCCTGTCATTTTCAGCATCGCGTTCCACGCTAAACCGGCGGTGGTAAAAACGTTACACGGATCGAGTTCGTAGTACTGCAGGCTCATGTTTCGAAAGTTTTCAAATACATCTGCAAGCAGTAGTACATCCGTTTTTAAATAAAGGTCATGATAATCACCGAACGATTGCATGTCGAAAGCCGACCAAACCGCTCGAGCGTGCGCGTAATCTTCTTCGTTTATATCCGACTCTGTCAACCCGTTGTAAAAATGTTCGCGGTCCGGTAACTGCCTCTCGTCAAATTTTGAATCGTCCGTAACGTATTCGTAAGGGTACACGCCTTTACGCAACAGTAAATTAACATTACGCGTGTAAAATTGATTAAGGATTTTAAATTTATCCGCGGATAAGTTGGAGACGAGTTTTTCAAGTGACGCGTTCATGAACCGCAGAGAATCGAGAAACCGGAGCTGACCGAGTGTAACGGAGATGTAACGTTCGCTTGTAGTAGCGATACACGTTATTTCATCTTCCTTGTACTTTCCGAAACCTTGCATAAAATAATGCGAGTCATAGCCACTTAAATTATGGAAAAAAACCGGAACGTGTGTTGGTATTTTGTAATTTATATTACACGCATTGTGAGCAGCGCCTAAATAGTTTCCCGTTATGTGACAATGGTTTCGAACCGTGTCATCCGTTAACGCCTTCTTGCACAGATGACAGTGCGTAGCGTTTCGGAATGACCGTTCATCGGCCGCTGTCATTTGGATCGGTTTATTAAACTTTCTATCGAGTCGTTGAACGTCGACTAAAAGCACACGAAGGAACGTGTCCACCACGTCTTTACCGCGGTATATTACAGGTTCCTTGACGGCGTTTCCCATCCAGTCAACTATCACATAGCAGAAACTGGCTGGTATATGATGTGCCACGTTTTTACCGGTGGTCGGAACAATAAACGATTCGAAGTCAGCGTATACCGTATAAGGTACGCGGTGACAAAGTGAAAAGTTTTTAAAATACATCCACTTTTCGTTCTCGTCAGGAAGTTTTACTTTCTGTACTGCATGCTGAGAACAGTTGCGTTCGTGTTCTTCAACTCGTTTTCGCGCCGCGTTAGTATCTTTATTGTCCGAAAATCGGTGTAGACAGTAGTTGCAGTAAAACGAAGCGCCGTTTCGTTTTGACAACGACGAAAGCATACGCGAAAGGTTCCGTATGAGGCAGTAGTGAGTAGTGTTCGCGTCGGACAGTAGCAGTAGGTTTACGTGGTACTTTCGACCGCGGTGTTCAGTAATACGTAAAGGATATACCTCGCCTTCGTAGCCAAAAACGTTAACGGATATGTTTTCGTTTAATTTTTCAAAACGTTTTATCTTATTGACTGCGACGGGATAAGGTATGTCCTTCATGTTTATTTCTTCTTCGTACGGAAGGTAATGGCTAACGCGATGTGGGTTACACGCGATCGGGTGTATACAGGCGAGCACAGACCACAAGAAACACTTTTCATCTTCTAAATTTTTCACATTAATAATTCCTTTCCTACTGTGCGACAATTTCGATGGTGTAGGTAGAAAGCTCGACCCCACAAGAGGATTGTATTTTGTAATATTTATTTCCACCGACTCGACACCATTTTCGACCCACCCGCTTCCGTCACGCGTGAATTTGTCAACGGATTCCATTATTTTCTCGCTAGCTATCGAATACTGTTCATCGATATCGTCATACTGTGACTTAAGTTCTGTACGCGATCTGAATACCGCATTACAATAAATATTTTCGGTGTTTATTAATTTTTTAAAAGATACACGAACTGCTAAATACCATTTTATATAATTATTTAATGCTACGGCTTCGCTACAAATCTTATCAACAATCGTGTGTTTGTAATCTAATAATACTGTTTGTGTGTTTAGTGTATTGTCAAGTATCATAAATTTTATAGTAATTACATTACCATTGATAGCACGGTGTTCGCTGCTGCTGCCGCTGCCGCTGCTGCTGCTGTTGTCGGTCATTGCGAAAGGAGTGAGGCCGGCTTCGCGTCGTCGGTTCCCTATATAGACAGTCCGGTAACCGGTGACTCTGTCGCCGCGCGCCCTTGACCGATCGGCCTCGCGAGGAGCAGCGGTGCGGGGTAGGTAGTCGTCCGGTCGTGACCGACGACGCGCGTTGCGGTGGGTGGGGTGGGGTGGGGAGTGCGGTGTAGGAAGCCGACGTCCGTGACCGATGCGGTGCGGGGTGCGGGGTAAAGGTGTGGGATGGCGGTGCGGGGTAGGGAGCTAGGTTGCAGCCGGTGTCCGTGACCGAGAGGTAGGCGAGGTGCGGAGTACAGGATGCCGGCGACCTTGGCCGAAGCGCGCTCGTTGAGTCGCCTCGCGCGGGATGTAGGGTGCGGGGTACGGGGGGCTGGGTTGTACGACCGGTCGTGACCGAAAGCAGATGGTGGCCCGAGACGACGCAGGGTGGGGTGCGGGGTGACCGTGACCGACGGACTCGAGTGGGGTGGGGGGTGGGGGGTGGGGTGGGGTAAACCCGGTCGTTTCGGAGCGACAGACAAAGTAATTGAACAAAATATGTAGGCGAGGTGCGGGGTGGTGGCGAGGCTCTGGGTGCGGTGTGGGGGTGCGGGGTATAATGTCATCGTCCGGTCGTGACCGAAAGCAGATGGTGGCCCGTGACGACGCGGGGTGGGGTAGGAAGCAAAATTATAGCCGTTACCGTTGCGGTGGAGGTGCGGGGTAGGGTGTCGTGACCGAAGGAGATGACGCTTTAGAAGGAAGGAACGTGGTCGGGGGAAACAGAATAAATACGCCAGTGTTTCCCTGTGCAGTCATCAGTACTCGCCATGGAAGGAATCGTTGCGAACGCGAAGACAGTTGAAAATTTTTTACCAAAAAGAGACTTGTCAAGTCTTTCTTTAGGAGTAAAGTATCATATAATTCACATGAAATTTGTGAAAACGAAATTCGGGGAGTCAGTTGTGGTAGATTTGGAAGATACCGGAGCCTGTCCTCAGCCGGAGGATAAACTTTTCTATGTATACCTACCTAAAAGATGGTGTGACGTATTTACAGAGGAGCAATTGAAAGCTGTGAAGCCTTGTGTCCTATCACTATGCGTAACCTCACACACTCCGCTGGCGAACGAGAAAGTGAGCGTGCAGTTGGATATTGATTATGTGAGTATGATATTTCAGTACCACTAATAATTACTTATACAGAAGTGGTTATGTATTAATTTTTTCTCTTTTTTTCCAGACCAAATAAACGAGAACAGGATTGATTTATTATAATAATAATAGTAATAATAACATTAATAGTAAAATGTTTTTAAATGATGAAGTAGACTTCTCTATTTTTTTTGTCGTTTTTTAATGTTAACTATTCATTTTCAGAGAAAGAACAAGGTGTTGCTTGGATCTAATATTGTAGAAAAACTTTTAAACAGAGAAATAAATGGTAATAATAGATTATATTGTCAATGCAACATGATTAAATTCGATTATAATTTTAGAAATAATCGTAAGACACTGAGTAGATGGATATCAATACGAAACGAAAAGAATATTTACAAAATAAAAGTATTTATTCGTAATGAGTTTTTCAAACTCTTCAAAACATCAATTAGTTATTGTAACAACCATAATATTGAATATCTTCAAATAAAAGATTTGCTAATTGCTAAAACAAAGCTGGTTAATCAGATATACTATATGATGTATAATTTTACTGGTACAGCGTATACCTCGCTAGTAAAAAAATATGAGTGGTCAAGGCATGACTCTAGCGGATGTCCGCTTCGTAACCGTTGTCGCGTCTGTTGTTATCTAAGATATCAAAATGACTTTAATTCAGAATACATGTTTTTTTAATACCACACTAACTATCATTTGATGTGTCTACATTCTTTTGTATTTGATCAAGTATTATTAATTGTAGGAAATTATATTCTGTTTTTAATTATTAAAAAACGTATGTGGTTTATAACATAAAAAGTTGAGATAAACAATCATTAAAGTGTTAATTAAATTTTTATGTGTAATTAAATTTTTTAAAAGATTTCTCTCATAGTTACAGAAACCTTGTTTCGATGTTATGTGTTTGTGCGAATGCGAGGGAGATGTATGTCGTTCACCACCATATGGTGACCACTGTAACATTCTGAGTGCTTGTGAGTGGAGAGAATTTACACTCTGAAGAACAATTGTTTTAAAAAATTATTTTGACGAAAAAATGTAATTGGTTAAGGCATAATTCCACTGGATGTGCGCTTTATAAGCGTTGTTACCACTGTTATTATCTAAAATACTAAAAAGAGTTGAATTCAAGGTTTTGGTGTACCATTTTACACATGTAGTTAACACCATATTAATTATCATTTGATGTGTGTCTACATTCAGTATGTTATTATTAATATATTACACATCAACATTGTAATATTGTATGTTATTAATTATTATTATTATTGTTAGACATATAAGGCTTGTTTTGGTTGTAGTAAATGTAATTATTATTTTGTTAATTATATGTGTGTGTGTGTATGTGTGTATATATACATATATATATATATATATGTATATATATATAGAGAGAGAGAGAGAGAGAACCTTCAAGGCTGCAAAAGAGAGAGAAAGCGAGAGAGAAAAAAGATTATTTTGTATAATTATGTAAATATATATATATATATATATAGATAAAGTGTCTATTTTGTTTAGTTATGTATATAGAGAGAGGGCGTATGTTTTGCTCAATTATAATTGTCTTGTGAATATAGAACATGTGTGTGTAGAGAGAGAAAAAACTTATAGCTTATGATTTGATTGTAAAAGCTTTTGATATTATTAAAAATTATATATACATATAAACCATAACCTATGTTATTTTTATTATTATACCCCTTATACAAAACAATTATTCCTATCATACTTGAATAATCGCAAAAGCAGTAGAGATGTACGTCTCTCACATGGAATGTAACAGCAAAGAAACCTGTTTTTATAGTAGAGAAAGAGCGCTGCAAGTTACAACAGCTTGCCTGTGTCGGCTCTACGTCAACCTCACACACACACACACACACACACACACACACACACACACACACACACACACACACACACACACACACACACACACACACACACACACACACACACACACACACACACACACACACACACACACACACACACACACACACACACACACACAGAGCTTTATAAAACACGGACGCCAGCTATCAGTTCCTCTTTGAATACATTAACGGAACGTGGTAGTGTTTCACACACACACCGCTTGTACCAGCTTAGATGCTGTTTGACTGGTTTACAGGAGAATCGTCACAGGAGTAAATATATTTATTCAGTTAACAATTTTAGTAACGCATGATAAGAATATATGTTTTCTAAACAGTATTCAAATCGATGCATCTGTTTTATATTAACACAATATAAACATTATAATAATACAATATCCGGTTTTGAGTACCGGAGGAACCGCGTCGGGATGTCATTAATCACCAAATTTCGGAACCCGTCAGGTACCTATTGTCCCAAATTTTAACCGATCAATTTCGCGTAACGGTTTCTCCTCCCCGTCCAGAGTTTAGACATACAGGACTTGTTTTAGGGTGTACCCCCCCCCATCCGTTGATTTAAACATTTCGGGTGTCAAAATTCGGACACCAAAAATTTCGGGTAACCCCATCCGTTGATTTAAACATTTCGGGTACTAAATTTCAGACACCGAAAATTTCGGGTACCCCCATCCGTTGATTTAAACATTTCAGACATCACGCCCTCTACGTCGTCGTCATGTGGGCGTACCCACAAATTTCGGGTACCCCCATCCGTTGTTTTAATCATTTAGGGTACCAAAATTCTGACATTAAAAAAATTTCGAGAGAGAACGATTATTTTGTTACATCAAAATAAACCAGAACGCGGAAGTGTTTTAACATTCGGACACCAGCTGCCAGGGCCTCTGTCATGCAAATTTCGGGTACCCCCATCCGTTGATTTAAACATTTCGGGTAACGGTAACCGATACCCCCAAAATTTCGAGTAACGGTACCCGATGACATCGCCTCTCCGGGCAACCGCCGAATTCCGGGTACCCCCATCCGCTACACATTGTTTTCGGCTACCAAATTTTGGACATGCAGAAACCGCGGCCTCCGTGACGTCTTGAAACAGGTTTTAGCCATACGGACGCCAGCGACTTGAGCCTCTGTGTGATGTCATGAACTGGAACACGGAAGTGTTTCAGTCACACATACACACACATACACACACACACACACACACACACACACACACACACACAAAACAGTGACGTCACATGGACAGCTCGGACACCAGCTGCCAGTGCCTCTATGACGTCATGAACTGGAACCCGGTAGTGTTTTCAACTGGAACCCGGAAGTGTTCTCATACGCTCACTTTCCCTCTACTAAGACAATATCAAAAATGAATCAAAAAATGAGGTTTACCCTCTGAGAATTACCCCGAATAAGGACAGGTCGCATCAAGTTAATCTTTTGCTTCTGACCGATACAAATAGCCGAAAACATTACTGTCTTATCAGTAACATGAGTAGATTGTTAGTTATCATCCCTAATAAAACACAACGGTCAATCATTTTACTGCGACTACTGCCTGCATCGTTTCACCACAGAACATGATCTGTCCGATCATCTCCCCTACTACACACCTTACGGCGAGCAGAAAACCAAAATGCCCACGGAGGAGGAGACGTTTATGTCCTTTAAAAATTACGCGCACTGTCTTAAAGTACCCTTCACCGTCTACGCCGACTTCGAGTCCCTCATCACTCCGCTTCAATCGTGTTCACCTGGTAACAACGTCCCGACGACAGTGCACGAGTTAGGTGAATTCTACTCCGTCGATAGCAGCGGTGCCCGTCAGAAAATAACTTCTCCTCCTGTATCGTCCACATCATACGAAGCGATGCATATTCCGTCAGGTTTCTCCTATGCTATCGTCGATCACACGCACAGCCTTTGGAGAGAGGCTAAAGTTTATCGAGGTGAAAACGTTGTAGACACGTTCTTCTCGTGGTTGATGAAAGACGTCGAGGATATGATGAAGGTAGTACGACATAACGTACAATTAATTATGTCCGATGATGACAATGTTGCATTCACTAACGCCACCGTTTGTCATTTGTGTGAGCGCCCTTTGACAGACGATGACAAGGTACGCAATCATTGCCATCTTACGGGGAAATTCTTGGGAGCAGCCCATAATAGCTGTAATCTGAGCTACAAGATGCCTCGTCATATCCCCGTCTTCTTTCACAACCTTCGTGGCTACGACTGTCACCATTTAATGCAGGGTTTAGGGAAATATAAGGACGAACGCGTATCCTGTATCGCGACATCCAGTGAGCGTTACGTGTCGTTCTCCCTGGGTCCCTTGCGTTTCGTAGACTCCTTTCAATTTCTTAATCGCTCTCTGGACACACTCGTTACCAATCTGTCCGCGTCCGGGAGCCAATTTCCTTTGCTTAGAGAGGAAATGCTTAGACGGGGTTTCGATGAACAGACCAATCTGCTCGTACGCAAGGGGGTATACCCATACGAGTACGTTGACAGTATTGATCGGTTCAACGAAACAAGTCTACCCGCTCGTGAACACTTTGATAACCGGTTGATGGAATCATCTATTTCGGACGCAGATTACGAGCACGCACAAAACGTGTGGAGTGCATTCAATCTGCGTACGTTTGGAGATTACCATGATTTGTATTTGTTGACAGACGTAATGCTGCTGGCTGATGTCTTTGAAAGTTTTCGAGACATGGCCTTACGCGATTACTGATTGGACCCATGTCATTTTTACTCGCTTCCCGGACTCGCTTGGAACGCGATGCTAAAAATGACCGGGGTCGAATTAGAACTGTTGACAGAAATAAATCTGCAACTGTTCCTCGAGTCTGGGATTCGCGGAGGCTGCGCGATGATATCCAACCGTGATGCAGTCGCTAACAATCCTTTGATTCCAGATCAGTACGATGTTTCGAAACAGACCTCCTTCATTCTGTATACGGACTGTAACAATTTATACGGTGCAGCCATGTCGCAACCACTCCCTTACGCAGACTTCCGATGGCTCGATCGTAACGAAATCGAGTCCTTGGACGTACGTAATGTGAGTGATGATGCTGACATCGGGTACATCCTCGAAGTCGACCTACACTATCCTAATACCTTACACGACCTGCATTCCGACTACCCGCTTGCACCTGTGCGCCAGCGCATAACACACGATATCCTTTCTCCCTTTTCCAAACGTTTACACGAGAGTATATACAGATCATCGTATAACGAATCAGGGTCATCCGTAGAGAAGTTGTTAACAACTTTGGAGCACAAACAAAATTACGTTCTCCATTATCGAAATTTGAAATTGTATTTAAGTCTTGGTTTAGAGCTGAAAGCGACTCATAGGGTGTTGTGTTTTAAGCAACGCGCTTGGTTGAAACCGTTTATGGATTTCAACACCCGCAAGAGGCAAGCAGCCGTCAACAGCTTTGAAAAAGACCTTTTCAAACTGATGAACAACGCCGTATACGGTAAGTCGCTGGAGAACGTACGGAAACATATAGACTTTGAACTAGTCTCGGATGAACGACGGCTTCAAAAACTAGTTTCCACACCTAGGCTAAAACGTATGATTCGTTATACGAACGATCTGGTGGGGCTCTCACTCCGTAAAAAATCCATTGTTCTTTCTCGTCCCGTGTATGTCGGCTTCACGGTGCTTGACGTTAGCAAAACAATAATGTACGACTTTCATTATCGTTATGCTGTCGCCAAGTACGGTCGCAACGTTAAATTGTTAATGACTGATACAGACAGTCTGATGTATAGTATTCAAACATCAGACTTGTATGCAGATATGAAGAAGGACTTGCACGTTTTTGACACCTCGGATTACCCTACGTCTCATCCTTGTTATAGCCTTAAGAACAAAAAGGTTGTCGGACTGTTCAAGGATGAAACGTGTGGTCGTCCTATTAGAGAATTCGTAGGTCTCAGAGCGAAATGTTATTCGTTCCTTGTAGCCCACGAAGATTCTAGCAATGCGGGTCAAAAACGTGTGTGTAAAGGTGTGCCTCGAGTTGCTATTAAGAGGAGTCTGCGACACGATATGTATCGCAAGTGTCTCACCGATCATTGTCGGTTTTCTGTCAGTGCGCTGTGTTTACGTAGCGATCATCATACGTTGTACACGATGCGTGTAAATAAGCAAGCGTTGTCACCGTATGATGATAAGCGCTATATATTAGACAATGGTCGTGATACCCTTGCGTACGGTCATTATCGGATACGTGCCGACGACGATGACGACTCTGCTCCTCCACCTGCTAAAATTCCCCGTTACACCACCTGTTAACAACAAAAAAACAACAACAAAAATTCTCACTGTGATATCTATAGTTATTGCCTCCTCACACTTCAGTTCGGACGGCAGTAAACGTAAGTTTATGTATTATTATTATTATTATTATTGTAACGATATTTGTGTTTATACATATTAGTTCGTAATGTGTGGTTTCTTTTTTTTAGGCGATAACTATTTCTAGTAGTCTGTGGGCTTTCCTACTATATATATATATATATATATATATATATATATATTTTGTAACAGCACTAGTTCTGCATGTATCTCGTTAAGGTAACAAACTACTTTTAATAAACAATTTTTTTTATCATTGTGTGTGCGTGTGTTTGAATGTAGTGCAGATTCTAATTTACAAAGTTTTGATGAATGGACATTAATTTATGAGTGAGAGAGAGAGAATGACACATAATTTAAGAAGTTACTCGCGTAAAGCGTTGATTCTGCCAACTATATCTGTGTGTGTGTGTGTGTGTGTGTGTGTGTGTGTGTGTGTGTGTGATATTTAACATGATTTTAATGTTGTTGTATTGTTATGTTGCAGGTTGCTTCTCCTACAAGTACGACACAATTATATATAAACTTTCGAAAAAATACCAATTTTATAATGTATTTATTTAAGTATGAATTGTGAATTTTATAATGTATTTATTTAATTATGAATTGTGAATTTTATATTATGAATTTTAAAATATATTTAATCATTTAAACAAATTATGAATTTATTTTATTTCACTCTACACCTCTGAACATGTGTACAATTAATTTATTTTTGTGAACTGTTACATCAGAAGATTTGTATGAATTTCAACCACCGTTTTCATGTGTGTGTGTTGTAGCGTGACAGATAATCCACACAAATACATTACTCAATGATCATTGATAAAGCTCTAATATATGGAATATCCAGATGAGAATCAATTAAAAGGCACTATTAATTAATATACTTACAAAAAAAGTTAAAATAAAGAAAAAATCTGCAAATAATATAATATACTACAAATTTAAAAACCCAGAAAACTAAAAATGTGAATAACAAAATTACCCAGGTAAGATAGAAGCAGGCAATTAATATACCCCGACAAAGAAACCAGACCAGAAGAAACAAAGGCATACACAGCGAAAAGCTACTGAAGAAAGAAGAAAGAAGAATAATCAAAACTAAAGAAGAAAGAAGAATAACCAAAACTACTGAAGAAAGAAGAAAGAAGAATAACCAAAACTACTGAAGAAAGAAGAAAGGAGAATAACCAAAACTAAAGAAGAAAGAAGAATAACCAAAACTACTGAAGAAAGAAGAATAACCAAAACTAAAGAAGAAAGAAGAATAACCAAAACTACTGAAGAAAGAAGAATAACCAAAACTAAAGAAGAAAGAAGAATCACCAAAACTACTGAAGAAAGAAGAAAGAAGTGAGACGACCCATATAAGATAAAAACCCCATAGAGAGAGAACCCCAAAAACCCCAAAATAAATTAATGTCCAAAGAGAAAGTATAACACCCCAAAAAATCATATCACAATGTAAAACTGACAAAAAACTAAAAGTGTTAGTAGTATTAAATAACAGTGCAACCAAAAAGTTATTGTTTAGTTTGTATGAACAAATCTTCACAGTCCCCCCATGGTTGAATATTTCATGTTAAAAACTAGAAAAGGACTAGTAATAATATTAATAAATCACCATGGACAAGTGTAAGTTATCAAATTATAACTGATAAACTTTAAAAAGGTGCATGAGTTGCAGAACAAAGTAATAAACTTTAAGTGTTTAGTGAACAGTATCTATTTTGATAATGAAATAGTAATATTACTAATAAAAGGCTACTGAAGCTATATGAACATTCCATAGAATGGAATATGAAACAGATAGCCAGTGTTATACTTTAAGAGGGGGAATAAATCCTGTAAAATGGGGAATTACAGAACAGACTGTTAATGATTCATTCTATAAAGTGTTAACCATTATATGGAACCAGGATGTTATGTTCCTATTCCATATAATAATTAGATAAATAAGAGTTATTCATAAGAAATATTATTGTTATAATTTGTTATTTTGTTGTCATTTTGAATTTGGAATACCCTATCTAAAAATGGATATCATTCCCAATGTTATAGAATATTTTTAATTATGTTATTAGGTAATCAATGCACCTAAAAGGTGTTATTCAGGGTACCAGTTTTGATATAGATAGGTGTTATATTTTAATTATACAATAAATAATTTCTGTTATACCAGTCAAAAAACTAGTTCTCAATAAAGTATATAAGTATAAGAAGTCAGAGAAGGATATAAAATAAATACATTGGTAAAAAGTTTGCAAATAGCAACACATCAAATCTAGGCCATATAATGAATTTAAACTGCAAAATAATTAATAAATCTAGTCTTATAAGCCAGTTAAACTGACAATATTTATGCAAAATAAACTCAACATATAGTATACTATGTAAATGAGGCTTTCTAAAGATATGGTCACTATATAAGTAAAAGTATTTATTTATCTAATAAAAATACCATTAAAACTGAAATGGTCTAACTGACATTATCATAGGAGGAGTCATATACAAGTGAATTGTATTTAAAAACCATCAATAATAAACTAAATTGCAATAAAATAGGTGAGAATAGACAATTATATCAATTTCAGATTTAATAGAATAATAATTATATTAGGGAAAATGGCTATTATTTACTTAGAAGACAGGAAGTATAATTTTAGGCCTACCTCCCAAAAAATGTAAGAAATACAATTTTCTGATGAAACTTTGTAACAATAACTTAATTACTATCAAAATAAGTAGAATAGAATAGTGAAACTGAATATGTATTTAATATTTCGAACAGTTAACTAATAACGAAATTACTTTCTGAGCATAATGTACAAAATAAAAGTGTGTCGGAAGTTAAGATAATTTGAAACAATGTATGAGATATATTATATAGGCTAAGATTTTCATGAGACGAAGGAAATCCGAACAGTTCATTATTATACGTTGAAGAGTGCACTTAATGTGAATATTTGATAGAATTAACCTGTAATGGCGGTTACGTTATAACCGAGTTCGGAATAATTTTGTATAAAATTATTTTTTAACTATTTTATTTATTGTGAAGTGATGAAGTTGACCTATGAACTACATAACATCAATAAACTGAACCACATATAACTAAATAAACCGAATAACACTGATATTACACCATATACAGACTGAATTTTCGAGGTTAAACCTACACACATAAACACAAGGAGATATATCCCAAAACGACATTTTACACCAAGTGAACTATTCCATCATACACCAGTGACATTAAACTATACCCAAGACGATCATATACAATTGCGAAGAACATTTACACGAAGAAAGGACATCTGTATTCCAACAAGTACTTCATCAATGTTAGAGGCTATCATCGCGCATGCGTCAGGCGGCCATTTTGATCCAATCTCATCACTGCTGTAAGAAAACGACCGTTGGCTGAACATTGGTTTGAATAAAATTATATATAAACTTTTATTATTTCTAACTATCATTGTATTGTTTAAATTTAAGACATTTTAGAATTGTAAGTGTTATACTTTCCTGCCCCTGACCTTCTCTGGCTTTATATTAATAACCGTTTAAAGAACCTATTTTTATAATACGAATGTAAAATTCTTATATCGACCGGCCCTGAGCGAGTCGATACGGCATTGTAACATCGATATTTAATCGACCAAATTTATTATTTTTGTTTAATAAACGTTTTGTTTTTGGTAATTTGAAGTTGATTTCTATTATAAAAGGACATAACAGTTAATTAATCAAGAAAACTAAATAACCTTTAAAGGCAGTATATGCGAAACTACAACCTTTCAAGAGTAAGAAGAAGAGAGCCGTTTTCATCTAAACTTGGAGTTAACTGGATTGTCTTTTTAACAAATTTACAGAAAGGAAAATTATTACCAGAATAAACACAATACCATCATAATTTTAATTACAACCAAGAAACTCGATTTGTTCCTAAATTTTAAGAACATAAATACACCGAAAACAATTTTTCAGAATTTATTTTTTTTTATAAATATAAATTTTAAATTTATATTTTATTTTCAAATAGTTACAACAGAAATTCACACAGATTTTATTTTATAACCCAGAAGACCAGGAACGTTACCAAATCGACGTTTCCCAGAGCGGAACGTCGCTACACTCATACACACTTACAAACCTAATTTAAATATTTTGTTTTATTACAAAATTGGCTAGCCCAAACAGTGGGACTTACAGGAGAGCACAATTCTCATACATCTACCTTTATTTATTTATTTTTATATTTGTAATAATTAGTTCTATTACAGTGTGTATAATTTTAATTTATTTCGCTATACACTACTGAACCTATGTGCGTGTGGAAACTGTATCCATTAAACAGAAGTATTGTACTACATGAAGAAGAGCGTATTGACGATTGCTAAGCCGTTAACGTATGGATTTTGTCATCTGTAACAGCACCCAGGTAAGTAGTTCATTGACAACAACACACATACATAGTTAATATTTGCTAAATATATATATTTCTAACAAGGATCAATCACACTGACTGCATTATAAAACTATTAATTAATTATTTAATACATGAAAAATGAAGACGGCGTTTTGACAACGAGAGAGAGAGCTAAAATTATTTACTCATCACACCGACTACTCAATGTACGGGAGAGAGACAGGAGAAAGGGTATGAAACCTTGCATAGTTGAAACGCGTGAGAGTGAGAGAGAGAGAGAGAGAGAGAGAGAGAGAGAGGACGTTAATATTTGTCGAATAAATATAAACTTTCTAATTTCATATACATGCGCACGGTACTGACCACAGAGAGAGAGAGAGAGAGAGAGAGAGAGACATAACGTGTGTGAGAGAGAGAGAGAGCTAAAATTATGATCATATAGTTTGAATTTCCCACTACAGAAGAGAAAAAAATGTTGGCAGATCTGCTCTTACACACACAATAATGTAAGATTGGTAACCCTGATCATATATTTTAATATATACACTATATAACAAATATTTGAATTTCCCTCCCCCCGCCACAGAAAATGTTGACAACCCTGCTCATATAAAATATCTATACACTATAATAATAATACAGAGGTTGGTACACCTGATCATATAGATTTAATATACATTATAACACACGACAAATTTGAACTCATGCAAAGGTTGGTACACCTGATCATATATTTTCATATACACTATAATGCATCGAGTTGGAACCACCCCACCCACCACCACCCACTGATATGAAATAAAAAAACAACCTCCCACCCAACACCACCCACTGATATGCAAATCAGCTTTCTTAAAAAAATAAAAAATTATATTCACGGATGCTGGTGGTCCATTGAACCTCATCCCACCCCCTTGATATGCAAATCAATTTAATTAAAAAAATAAAAAAATCAAATTAAAAAATTAAAAAAATTTATTCGCGGACATTCGCGGATGCTGTGGTCCATTGGGATGCTGCGGGTCCAGCGGTGGCGGCGTCATCTCTTAGATCATGTTTTTTAGTGTTTTTTATTGTTTTTTTAAGAAAGGCGGCATTCCTTTGTGGGTTTGAACTCTCAATTTCCCTCTACTCTGTTAATATTACCAGAAAAATATATTAATGAATGTTAGAAGTGTCATAAGAAGGAAACGTAGCAGATCTTCATAAAAACCAGTGTTGATAAAGAGAAAAAACCCTTAATAAACTATCACAGCTATAAAAACTATACTACAGTTTATATTGTGATAGTGACTATGATAACTATAACAACTATTATAAATTATATAAATGAGACAATTTAAGACAAAAATTATACAGAATTTTAAATGAAGAAGAAAGAAAGAAGAAACCAGTATATTTTATAATTTAATCAAAATAACTTAACCAAACTCACAAAGAAAATAATTTGATAAAGATGAAACAATGAAGAAGGACCAACTAAGTAAAAACCAAGTATTAAGACCAGAAACCAAAAACCCTGGTATCATGATGATAATATTGTTGTAATAACCACTATTATAGTGATAATTGATAAAGAAGAAATTAATGTTATGTGCCGATTGAATAAAATCGGCGCTAATACGCTAAAGAAAAATAGGTTTCTGTATTTAGCGGTGGGCGTTCTGCCGTACTGTGTTTACGGTTAGCGCAAAATCTACATGAGGTAACGAAGCGGCGCTTGATTGGTGCTGCTCCCTTGCGGACGCCTTGCAGCGCGAGTTGAAAAATGAGTAGAATAAACGGTTCTAGCTTGTCTGATTTCGCTGCTTCAACTAACCACCTCGCCTGCTCTCCGACAGAGAAGTTTTTTTTTTTAATTGTTCCATCTGCCACCTATGGCAGGCTAAATTAAAACAGATCTGCGGTAAGTGAGTGCAGTATACTTATATATGTTTAATTTAAAATAACGTAAAAGGGGTTTTGTTTAATATACGTACAAGAATGAATGAAAATTGTTAACCTGTTACACGCACGCCACGTGGCGAATTAGAGTATGCAAAATGAGTTAATTGTATAATAGTAATTGAAGTCTTAACTAAGGCCCCGTAATTGACCAATGTTAACCCAAAATAATATGTACTTTAGCCAACTTAATGTTTTCAAAGATAGGGCCACATGCCCGTATAACCTGTTGTAGAGTGTGTCAAACTTTCATTTCAAGTAGGCCTAAAGCAGTGTTTAAAATTATAAATGGATTTTGGTGCGTGTGAGAGTAACCTGGGGGAATAAGTGTTGGAGCATCTCGCTGATAATATTTGTATGCTTAGGGTCCCTCGCTTCACGTCGAGGACCAGCCCCAAATCATGACCTGAACAACCTAACATCCAAGGCTCTCTTGGAAAACACATTGTTTTCTGAATGTGTTGGCGATTTTGTGTGTGTAGGAGTTGTGGTATGTGAGTGTGATGTATTTATTGTGCTGTGTGTTGATGGTATTTTGTGTTTTGTTGTTTTTGTTTTTGATGCGTTTGTGTAGTGTGTTGATTAAATTAGGGTTGTAACCGTTTTTGATTGCTATGTATTTTATTGTGTTGAGTTCGTCGGTGTAATCTTGTTTATTTAAGGGTATTTTAGTTAGTCTATGGAGCATATGGTTGAAGGCCGCATGTTTATGTTGTGTTGGGTGGTTTGATGTGTTGTGTATAACCATGTCAGTTGTGGTTGGTTTCCTGTATATTTTGTACGTGTGTGTATTGTTAGTTTTGTTAATTGTTGGGTCTAGAAAATTTATACTATTGTTTTGTTCAATTTCCAGTGTAAATTTTAATTTGTGGTTTATAGTGTTTATGTATTTGTGGAAGTTTTCAACTTGTCTTGTGTTGCCTTTGAATAAAAGTAATATATCATCTACATACCTGTGCCAGTATATAATTTTGTTAGTGTATTTGTTGTTGTTTATTATGTGGTTCTGTTCTATGTTGTGTATATATATTTCTGCTAGTATTCCTGATATGGGGGATCCCATCGGGAGACCTTCTGTTTGTGTGTATATCTTGTTATTGTATGTAAAGTAATTTGTAAAGTATTTAAAATGTTTAAAAGCTTAATGGACATTATGTATTTATACCAAGTGCGATTTCAGCAACCCCGAATCTGAACTATATGATGAGGGGATGCAAAATACTCGTCATGAAAAAATAGAAACGATAGGGATAATAAAAATAACGTCAGTGTAGTTATAAATAAGATATTTGACTTATAAAAATAATTGAGAAATGCTGAGCCCTTGCGCTTGGGTCTGTGAACCACGGATTCATAATCTCAAAACCAGCCTATTGATGCGACTCTAAGCGTCTATTTTAACGAAGCCCGCCGAGGTTAGACGAATTAAAAAGTATTAACCACTCAGAGCCTATAAAAAATACGAAGTGCAGGATTCCGACAGAGGAACCAGAGACAGTTTTTTACCAGCAACGAGAGCGACTACACGCTCGCCGATCGTCCAGAAAAACGTGCTTTTGACAGCGAACAGCTGTAAACACACTCACTAACCTCAAATTTTGAGTGGAGGTTATGACAACAGAAGAAGACAGTGGAGTATATTTTCAAGTGAACTAATACGGAGTATATGCGTATAGGAGTGAGTGCAGTGCAGTTATTAAAATTAATTAAGTAATTAAAGAATTTTAATAAATTACAAACGTTGTGAAAAAGTGTAAATTCTTCGAACGACCAGTTACGCAAGTATCAATACCAATAACAATTATACTATGCTTGTCAAGTAATAAATAAGTAAAAGAACGCTAGTAGCGAATCGAATTAATTTGAATTAATCGATAAATTGCCCGAATTCCAAAAGGAAGGGAACTTAGAAAATTTAGATAAACAATGATAAAATTGAACGATTTCAGTAACGACAATTTTAACTATTTATATGATTCAAATGTATTAGCATAAGAAAGAGACATTGAATGATCAATGAAGGGAAACTGAACCCTGACCATTAGGAAGTTAAGAATGTTTTATATTTTATTTTAGTAATTGAACTTAGAGTTACACAAGAGGGTAACCTAAATGTATCAAATGAATCTAATTTACCTGTGTTATGTACATCCAATCTAGGAGATGATTCAGAACCATGACACTGAATTTAAATAATTACTATCACATATTAAATAACTAATGCATCAAGAAAAAATAATTAATAAATTTTAAACAAACCAGGTTACATGAACCTGTATTAACTTCAATGACTAACAATGAACAGTTGTTCATATTTTATATTATTTCAAATTAAACATCAATGATTTTATGTTTTGTCTACTTATTATTACAGTAATACATTTTATTATATATGTGTATTTTGCAGACTCAAAGAACCTACTACTACTACAAATTTTATAAAACATAATAACCTATTTGTTTACTAATGAAAAATATTCGACTAGCCAAATGCAGTCATACCATCCTCAGATTCTTAAATGTTTTAGAGTCCATGTTCTAATTTAATTGTTAAACAAAAGGAAGATAAACTATTTTATTGTATCAAATATTAATTGTTCTCGAGTTGAATAAACAACTATTGTTTTATGAATCTTTAAAAGAGTTGACTTTTATTGCAAACGATAGAAATACAGCTTAGTGGAAAACCTGAGACGGTTGGTACCAGACTTCAAAAGCGGACATTCAAATGGAATGATGTTTACCAACCGCACCATCCAATACATTGCTACACATTATAAATCATAGTAAATATCATGTCTATGTTATGTTTATGTTAGTATATAGGCAAGACAGTACTGATCCACTCACCACAGCTGATAACAGAAGAGTCAAGGGAACTTCCAGAGGATCAAACTCAAGAAAGTGAATTAAAAAACATATTAAACCATATAAACTGAAACAATTAAACGACGATAAACAGAGTAAGTGAACCGATTTATTCACTACCGGATTCAATAATAGATTGGATTGGGTGGAATAAATCACTAATCCAAAACTTAATAATAAAAACAAGCTAATAATAAAAACAAGCTCAACAATAATAATAAAACGAACAACCAGACCCTATTATAAATATAAAACAGACGACAAACGTCCTATTATAAATTGGCGACCAACGTTCGAGGCGAATTAGGTGAAAAAATATTTAACCTAATTAATAAAAATAATCATTAACCTAATTTTCGAGGCAGCTGCAATACACAGAACCAAAAATGCAACGGAGAGCAACCTCTAAGAAACGTGCGGCGGAAATGGAGAAAGAAATAAACACGGATGATAAGGAGGCGACGCCAGTCGAGGATCTAGAAGAATTATTACCTCCTACAGAACCTAACCGACCCGTACAACAAGAGGAACAACTCGAGAGACCCATACAGACAGGGGAAGCGAACCTCATGGAAATGATCCAGAATTTGATGGAAAACAGCCGGAAAATGATGGAAGATAATAAGGAATTCAAAGGAGAATTAAATAAAAATAACGAGTCATTAAATAAAAATATTGAATCGATTTATAAGAAGATGGAAGATAGCCAGAAGAAGACGGAAGAATCGTTAAATAAAAATATAGAATCATTAAAGGAAAATTTTAATGATAAATTAAATAAAAATAACGAAACTAACCAAGAATATTGAATCGTTAAAGGAAGATTTCAAAGGTGAATTAAACAAGAAAACAGAAGAGACAAATAAAATCATAGCTTCATTGAAGGAAGATACCCAAAAATTGAGTAAGAAAATAGATGACAGCATCGAAGATAGTAACAAGAAGATGGAAATTCTCAGTCAGAGGATCGAGGAAAATAAAGAGAAAATAGATACGAAAATAGAAGAGGAAATAACCGGAGTAAGGCGGGAAATTTCCGAAGTTAATGAGAGATGCGAGATAAACCAACAAGAAATACAGAAAACGAAAGAGAACCTTCAAACCCGAATTAATAACGTTGAAGAATCTCACTTAAATAAATTTGAATCCATTACGAAGAAACAAGAAGACTTGACGCAAGCACAAGTACATTTGGGAACGAGGTGTGAGGAAATCACCGCCACAGTGAACGATGTTCGGGAACAAGTACACACCGATAAAGAAAAGATGGCCGAGGTACAACGGCGAGAGCTTAATAATTTTAGAGAAGAAATCAATTTATTCCGAAGTCAGCCGATACAGATGACAGGAATACCGAACGTGGATAACCGAGAAGCAATAAACTTAAAAAATTATAAGAAAAATCCCATGGAGTTCATAGAAAGAGTGTAAGAAAATATCGCCCGTACGCGTGAAACAAGATGGACAACTATAAGAAGTATGTTAGACGAGTACTTTAAAGACGTCTACGATAATTGGTGGACGGCTACCAGACACGAGGTACAAAATTATGCCGACTTCAAGACACTATTTAAAACAAAGTACTGGTCCGAATCAACACAGAATATAGTACGCGACGACATTTGTAACGGAAAGTACGACCGTAACAGGGGAACCACACTCACAGCGTATTTCCTGGGCAAAGTGTGCATGGCCAGGAACCTTGAACCGAAAATACCTGATGAATGCCTTGTTACTAAATTGGCGTACCACTTTGAAGAGGGCGTGGCTAGAGCGAGACTGAACGGACAGATACGCACAATCCAAACTATGTCTGCGTTATTGGAAAATTACGAACAAGAGAAATATTATCGAAGGAGTCGACAGAGACAAGACAGAAACGGTCAGACCGGTTACAGGAGTAATTATCGGGGAAATTATAATAACACGAACAGAGATAGTGCCGACCAGAATCCGAGACCGAATAGTAATGGAAATAATTATCCACCAAATAGAAACAACCCGAATTACAAGCCGAATTAGAATAATAATTATAATCACAATCATCCCAACAACAATCATTGTCCTAATTACAACGGCGGAAATCAGTACCGGCCAACGAATGGTAACACTCCATATCGGCCAAATAATAATAATCACCAGTACCGACCAAATAACGGAAGCAACCAAAACCAAGGAAATTTTCGGAGAGCAAATTATGTTCGTGCTGACGACGAAAATGGAGGAAGACGCTTCTATCAGGGACGACGAAGTTTTAATGAACATAGTAATCAGTATAGCCAGGACGTAAGAAGTAGAGAGTCCGGGTATGACTCACGAAGGAGCCGCAGTAGCGAAGATATACATAGAAACCATAATAGTGGACATCAGTATAACAATGCGAATAGACCCGAAGGAAGAGAGAATCGAACGCCTAGCACAACTGAAAGGAGCGGTGAAGAGAGTGCTATCTCTTTAAACGGAGAGCGGCAGTGAAAACTTACTTGAAACCCTCACTGATCCGATCTATTGGGTACGACGAACGACGACAACAGACGAAGAATCGAGACACATTTACTATTATACGTAATCACTACCTAAAGGATATCAGGGGAGATCTGATGGAAGAAGAAGTAACAAAAATTAATAACAATAACAACGACATCACTTATATTTCTGCCGAAGTGAATGGCATTTCTACAAAAATCATGATCGACACAGGAGCCAATGTATCAGTAATCGATCAATTAGAGATGAATAAAATACAAAGTAGAAGTAAGGAGACAATACCGACCTTACCAATAAATAATATCACATTAATCGGAGCGACCGGACGACAAAATAAGACCATAAGAAAGCAGGTCCAACTAGAAGTCACTAGTCAAGGGAAAACACTTTCTATAATCTTTTTAGTAGCCAGTGGGTTACCATTTAATTTATTGACAGGCTGTGACGTATTAAGAAAATACGCAGCTATAATAGATATGAGCAGAGCCAAAGTATCTCTGAGCTCAAATTGTGTGCAATGGACGGCGGAGTTAATTGGAAGGGAAGAAGCCCCTCACGACCGGATCATTTGTTATGTTAGAGAGAATAATAATTATAGGAATGCAATACCCCGAGAAGAAATAAATTGTGACAACGAAAGTGATGACTTGTGGGAGGAAAAATTAGAAGAAATCCGAAGGTTCCAAACAGCCAAATGTGATAGAAGAATAACCGATAACCAAACAGAAGAATTAATTACGATTTATAAGCGATATCGACATGTATTTTCCGATACACCCGGGAAAATAAAGAACTTCCAATGTGAGATTAAATTTAAGGAAACAGCCGATTTTAAAAAGAAATCTTACCCCATCGCCTATTCTCAGAAAGAAGCAGTCCGAACTGAAATAAACCGACTCATTGAAGAAGATATTATCGAGTATAGTTATTCCCCATATACAAATCCTATAGTGGCAGTGCCGAAGAAAAATGGCAAAGTGAGAATATGTTTGGATGCCAGAGAGATCAACAAAATTATAATCAATGATAGAACATCACCAGGGGAGATCGAAGAGATATTAAAGAAATTTTACGGCACCCGTTTCATCAGTACCTGGGACACCGTATGCGGGTATTGGCAAGTGGAATTGCACCCCAATAGCCGAAAATATATGGCATTTATATTCGAAGGGCGCAATTACCAATTTAAGAGGCTACCCTTTGGTCTTGTAAATTCAGTGGCCGTATTCGTAAAGTGTATGGACAAGATTCTAGGACAAGAGGCCCTACAATTCACTACGGTATATGTTGACGACCTGTTAATTACATCTGATAACTGGGAAGATCATTGTAGTAGAATTGACAAAGTACTATCGAAACTAGAAGAAAATAATGTGACGCTGAAGCTAGAGAAATCGAAGTTCATCGCCGATGAAGTACAATTCCTGGGATTCAACTTATCCGAAAATGGCATCACCCCATCACATGAAAAAATAGAAGCAATACAATTATTCCCAACACCCAAGAACAAAAAGCAGTTACAATCAATTTTAGGTATCTGCAACTATTATAGAAAATTCCAAAGCAATTACTCAAAATTATCAGCCGAATTTTCACACCAACTATCCTCTAAAGACAAGTGGAAGTGGGGAGCAGAACAGGATACCACCTTTCAACTAATAAAGGACAAATTTTTGGAGTCAGTAATGTTACACCACCCAGATTTTAAAAAAGCATTTTATATGAATTGCGACGCAAGCGACGTGAGTCTAGGATCCGTCCTATATCAAGAAGGCGACCAAGGAAATCACCTTGTGGTTAGTTTCGCAAGCCGAGTACTAAATAAAAGTGAGCGTAACTACCATACTACAGAGAAGAAATTACTCAGCATTGTATTTGCGTGTAACAAATTCCGAACCTACATTTTGGGCTACTCATTAACGGTCAGGACAGACCACAAATCAATATCCTTTCTGAAGAACTGCAAATTGAGTCATGGGAGACTTACAAGATGGACACTAGCGTTGCAGGAATACAACATTAATTGGGAGTACGTACCAGGAAAGTGCAACATAGCAGCAGATGTGCTATCGAGAGTTAATATACAAAACCAAACTTTCGAGGGAGAAAGGGAGACGGTAGCAAAAGTATACCATATTATAAAAGACAGAACAGAACTAGCCGAGATAATAAATAAAATCAAGCACCAGCAAGAAAGTGACGAGAAATTAAGAAACATTTGCAAGAGATTAATTGAACCAGACGATAGAATCACCCCATACTACTGCATGTACAGAGACATTTTATTTATAAAGGACAGGCACCAATGTAACCAGTGGAAATTAGTAATACCCAAAACCATCGAGAAGGAGATCACCATGGATTACCACATTAGATATGGGCACATGGGAGCCGTGAAGGTAATCAAAGCATTAGAGGAAAATGTATACTTCAAAGATATTAACAGAAGAGTACGTAACTACATTAGACATTGCCACCTATGCCAGTTGGTAAAGTGCAACAACGAAAGGAAAGAAGGTTTAATGATACCAATCACCTCATCTAAGAAACTAGAAAAAGTGTTTGTAGACATTTGCGGTCCATTACCTAGAAGTGGGGGAAGACGACAGTACAAGTTCATTGTAATTATCTTCGACCAATACACTAAATTTACTAAGCTCTATCCAATCAACAGAACCACAACCCAGAAACTGTTGGAAATAATTCTATACAAATACATGACAGAAGTAGGAGCACCGAGGTCAATAATCACGACCGTGGGACCCAATTTAAGGGGAAAAGATGGAGAGAAACACTGCTAAATAATGGAGTGAAAACCTTCAAAACCTCAGTATACCACCCTAGCAGCAACCCCGCTGAACGAGTCCTCCGAGAAGTAGGGAGAATCCTAAGAACATACTGTCACCAATAACAAAGGAAATGGGAAGAGTATTTACAAGCTACAGAAGATTTTATTAACTTGGCATACCACCAAGCAATAGATACATCCCCATTTACAGCCATGTTTGAGAGAAGACCACCTAGAGAAATTACTGAATTGATAGAATTTCCCCCATGCGACGATTACACATTTGATCAAGTAAAATTTTATAACAAGACTGTCGAACGAGCAGACAAGATACGAGAAAAATATAAGAAACTACAACCCAAAGTAATCAAGTATAAGCTAAGAGAACAAGTACTACTAAAAAATCGAGAACTCCCCAGTACCACTGAAGGAATTGCAAAAAAGTTCCTACTACTATAAACTGGACCCTATACAATCATAAAAGATAATCAAAACAACACATATGAAGTTATGGACCCTATTACCAATAGAACTAAGGGAGTCTATAATCAAGCTTCATTGAAAAAATATATTCCAGAATAAGTGTGAGTATCAAACACTTGAAGGAGTAGAGGGGAAGACCAACAAAGAGAGTAATACAAGAGAAGGCTATTATAAAAAGAAGGAAGAAAAAACCCGATTATCTAATAAATAAACAATGATAAAACAAGCAACTAGTGAACGCACTTAAGATACTTTAAACAATGATTACTATCACCATGAGAAAAAATATTATCCAGAATAAAATGTTAAAAATTATGACATTTAATAGAAAAGAGAAGAAGACCACAAAAGAGAGTATTATGTAGAGAAGATTATGAGAAGGAGAATTGATCAAGAAGAAGAAGAAAGAAAAAATCAATATGAAGAACATTTGTCACAACAAGAAGAGAAGAAAAATGAAGAATATTTACACATGCTATTTGTCAACAACATTAACTAATAAAGATCTACAGAAGAGAAGAAGGAATCCTAAAGAAAGTGTATAATCAAATATAAAAGGCAAAAGAGTGAATAACCCCAAGAGTGATTTTTATTAGTCGAAAGCGACTACTTATAAGTATTGTTATTTATTGAATTGACTGAAGAAATATTCCAGCAATCATTTTTATGAGCAGAGAAGAAATTCCTCTGAACTCAATGAAGTTGTAGTATGGCCAGCAGAGAATGTAGCCACAAGTGCCACTCTGGACTAGCCCAGCTCACATGTTAGGGAAAAAATGTTAGGGAAACTAAATATTTAAGGGAAAACACGACAGCCAAGAATATAGTTAAACAAGATTCCAGAATTATGAAGAAAGATGAAATGTAGAAAATATAATGAACTGAAGACAAGTGTAAAAGTAAATAAAAATATGAAAACATCATATGTGACTTAAAAGTGAAACGAAAAAGAAAAATTGATAATTTCTTCAATCATAAATAAGAATATCAGAAATAATAAATTCTAATAAGGAGGCAATATGTAATGGTACATATGACACTACCTACACCAACTTACCAAAAATAATTTGAAAGCCACTACTATTAAGAATACCTACAAGGTCAAGCATACCACCATGGATAAAAAGAGAAAGTATCATAAGTTAAACCAAGTGAATTATAATAAAGAAGGAATTACTAGTAAATGTACTAATAAAGAAGAAAAAGAAGACTAACAACGAGACGACTTACATACCTTACCCAATAGATCAGTGAGAAGGACACAATGGAAACAAAAGAAGAAAGAAGAATCAGTGAGAAGGACACAACGATGACTATTTCAAGAAGAAAGAAGAAACAGTGAGAAGGACCAGACAATAACAATACAATAAACAAGAAGAATCAGTGAGAAGAAAAACAACAATAACTACTTCCAGGAAGAAAAAGAAGAAACAATTAGAAGGAAACCCATAGAAGACAACACGGAGAAGAAACTTATCAAACAATAGGAAGGAAACAAGTGAAAACAACTTCATGTATAAACTAACTAAGAGTGAGAAAGAGATCAGTGAAGAAAAGAAGAAAGATATCCAGACCAGACACAAAAAGGGAAATAAAATGAAATATAATGAACTAACATAAACCTATGAAGGAATAATTTGTTTAAAAGAAGAAAGAAGAAATGGAATTAATGACATGATATAAATCCCTAAGCTATATATTTTTTATAATATTAATATCTAAGAAATATAATTTTTTTATTAGTTTAATATTCTATAGGAAATTTAATATTTTTATGGAGATTATTATTTAAACTAAAAATTTGACTAATGTTATTACCATTATTTTGAGATATGTAGAGTGTATCGTCTACATATCTGTAATAATGATCTTAAGAAACGTGTAGAAAGACACTCTCAAATCTTCAAGACCGTTACGTAATTGTCCTTCATCTCTACGAACGTAGCAAAACATTGAGGTAAAAGTGGACACCATTGTCCCACTTCTTGAAAGCAAAATTGATAATTAATACAAAAAATGATAATATTTTTAAAATTACTAATTTAATAAATATTTATATAATGAATATTTATACTATATTTTACAATTAATTATATAACATATTTTATATACACATATATAAGCTATAATTTAGTCTACATATAAAACAGCTGTTTTGAATAATTTATTTAAAAAGTTTGAATTTATTAATTATATCTGATGATGATAGTTATATTACTATCGAAAAATTTGTAATTTACAAAATAAAAAAAAATATATTCTTGTTAAAAGCTTTATATTATTAACAATAATTAAAATATATACAGGTGATTACTTAACAATAATTTATTTGGAGAGTATGGTTTGTGCAGCATGTGCTGTTACCAAACCAGAATGCGCGACGTAACAGTGGAGCTGACGATAAAGGTACACAGCATTTAGAAACCATTAAAATTATAATATTTTCTGCTAACAATCATTTGTGTACTTACTTTTTGTAACCGTTGGCAAGGAAACACATGTTTTAAATTAAAATTTATTTTTGTTTTGGGGTTTGGGGCAGATATTAAATTAATGCTGAAAATTATTTTGTAAGATATACTTTACTTGAGGAAACTGTAAGTTAAATTCTGAACAAAATAATACGTTATTGAACTTAATTTTTTAAAACAGTTTATTATGTAGTGTAAGAAACGTTGACTACATATTGCCCTGCTGTATATTCAAATTAAATCTTTTAATTAGTTTTATTTTAGACACAACTCTTAACGCTATTTATAAATTTTCATTACCATTTTATTGAATAAAAATGTAAATTTTATAACTTTATAACTATGTGCGGCATGAAAACTATTTCAGGACAAGTAGCGAACAATAGTATATATTACAAAACTATTTTTATTTACAAACATCAAATAAAAACTAAAATTAACCTTTGAAATGTTAATTGTAATTACTAAGACAATAAAAAGGAAAACAAACCTACGCACTACACTACACAAAACAAAACAAACGTACAAATAAATGGTGACGGACAGACCGTGCTTATTCATAGAATATTAGAAGCTATATTCTATTAGACGCCAATCGTGTGGTACAATCGATAAGGTACAGAATGACGGTTTTTAAATTTTTGATGGGAAGTATTTTATGTACATCAACGCAAGCAAGTGTTTATGTATTTGTGTCCTATATGCTACTAAAGACTGATGAAACAAATATTTTCAAATGATTATGTTTATTTATGTTTTTTAAGCTGCATATTTCACTTCAGGGACAGTACTCTTTTGTGTTTACAAACATCTATGACCTTAAAACCTGCATAAAAAGTAAAAATACATTTTGTTACTTTCAGAACCATTTTGAGTCCTAAAAAATAAATGTAACGGTGCTTGAACTAATAGATATTGCAGTACGATCAGTATGTTACGATGTTCCAGCTGATAGACATTGCATTACGATTCTGTATGTTTAGGTCTTTGCAGAATTATTTGCATTAGTCTAGAATGGATATAACTTTGAATTAATCTCCACGCTGCTTAGACTACATCATGTTTGTTTCACCTATTGGCGAAATAAAATAGAAGATTACTTTCACTGCCGCTTTACAATTTTCATTTCCAAAATCAATAATACGAGAAAAGTGTAGATAGGATAAGTTTAATTTTATTACGTTTGGAACCGATTCTGAATAATGTACAGTCTAAACAGTGGCGAAGCGTGACAAAATAATTTTGGTAGACATAAAATACCAGCCAAAATCAACCTCTTACTAAGATTGGTGACGTTTTTAATGAACCAGTAAAACTATGGTAAATAGCGTTAATGGTACCTTTATTAGATAATAGCTAAGTGACTGACTGAAACACACGCATTTCTTTACATAATTTGGCCTAAATATCAAGAAAAAGCTATCGTATTGTTATTGGTTTTCTTTATGAATCTTAATTAGAAAATATTGCTAGAAAAATATAAATTTTATTCACATTTTGTAATGGTGACAAATCCGGATTACTGCAGGCATTACACGAACTTTCATATTTTCTTGTGAATGAGTTTTGTACGCCGTGTCTCATGTTTTCTTAGTTTTAGCTATGGAATCAGCTCCCGAGAGATTGCCGTGCAATTCTGAATCACTCTGTGTATGTTCTTTCATGAAAGACTCTTCCGCTGTCAACAAATTTTAAGTTTCTGAATGACTACCCTTATTAAGAGATTGCTCATTTTCCTTTTCATTTAGCTTATTTTGAAAGCTAACTCTTTCCTCCCTAAATAACAAACATCTATCAAACAGCCTACTATCATTCGATTTGGTGCCACATTTTCATTGTGCTGTACTGCTTAAATTCTAGGTGCTTTGAACGAACAATGTTCAAGTTTACGTCCTAGCATGTGAAACATCTCAGAATTTTTTATATTAGTCTTGCTACCAGCATGTTTAACGGCTTTAGCTTCAACATTTTTTATAGTGCCTACTTCAACTTTGCTCCCATGGTTCCTCATCATTAAATATCAAACAATAATAGCAGTGCAGAGTTTTGTTTTGCTTACAACCGGAGAGCCACCTATACAAAACGTTCTGTATTTTTCTGACAAATTTTCCATCCTTCTGCGACAAATCTAAAAACTCCCGAGATATTTTTAACTTTAGCAATAAGCCTACCTTTAACTCTAAACATAACGTACTGCTTTTGTATTTTAACAAAAATTGTAGTAAAACAAAGTTGTCAGAGTTTATATGAAATACTTCTCAGGTAGAACTGGTACAGACTGTATTCATTTTGTTCATTTAAACCAAGTAAACAGTATGTTTAAAGCACTCAAAAGGATGGCACATAAAACAATGTATTATTAAATAGTTAGTGCGTAAATGGTTACACACTTCTTAGTCTATAAAACTAGTTTCAAATGTGCCGAAGTGTTCGGCATATTTTAAAAAATCGCGCCGAGGCTAACCGAGGCAGTGGTTGTCGGCGCCAATCACGTTTGATAAGTGAGCGGCGATACAATAATGCAGGCTGCCGGTCAGCTGATAAACAGTCCGTTGCACGTTAAACCGAGGCCTCGTGGCAAGTTGAAAAACGCGAGTCTGCCTCATTTCCAATTTCGCTTTCCTCGGTACGGGTGTCTGACGGCCTTGGAAGGAATTTCTGCCACCGCTACATTCTTTCTATATTATGTGTCGCTGATCGACAGTATCTCAGGTAAAAATCATTACTTATTCTTTTCATTTGATTAAGACTTACGTATGTGTTAAATAAATAAATGAGAATTATGGGGGTTAATTATTAATTGTGTGAGAACGAGTACATGTGTGTGTGTGCATTCAGCAGGCTACTTCCGGTATGCATATATGTATGTTGGCACGTTGTGATTTTACACTCGACTATTTTAGAACTCAAATGTAAAAGTAATACAAAATAAGTAACACCAAAAGTGAAAGTGGTTGTAATGGCATGTTAGTTGAGATTTTTTTTTGAAAATACAAACGTGAACTTTTAATTTCACTAATATAATTGTATGAAACCATGTTGCTGGTGTACAATATTGGGGGTGTGTAAAATTGTGAGAGTGTGTGTGTGTGTGGTCTTGGTAACCGATACTGAGCCAGTTATATGTCATGACGACTACTATATACCTAAACGTTACAGGGTCCTTGATCCGCCAGGAGGAAGGGAGAGGCTGAAATGGTGACCTGACCATCTATCACCATCGGCAGGGACGTTGACCGAGAGCTCCCCAACGCCGTCGGACACACATACACAAGCTCTAGGAGATCAGGAGGACAGTCGCCTTAAAGAAAGTGAACCACAGTTTCCAGCTCACCAACAACCCTGTTAGTCATAATCATCACAGGCGGTGACATCAACCAGTGTTAAAATACAGGTGGGAAATTTCCAATTATACAGTTTCAACAATTACTACACTTTTGGTGCTCGAAGCAAACATGGACATGCTTATTCAATATATGGACTATATTTTTAATTTATAAATTGTGTGAGAACAAGCCTAATCAATGCATAATTTTGTTTCACTTAGCCTGTGTTAAAAAGGGCATTCACTTTTATGTACTCTGCTTATTTACAGTGTTAAAATGACTTTCATTTCTGTTGTCACAGTACATTGAATATATATACATATATTTTCTAGAAAATTAAAAAAGATGAATGTTATAGGTATTAAGCAATGAAACAGATCAAACTTGTTAGAACTAGTCCTGTAAAAATATATGTTACAACGACACAATGTATTCATTAAATGTAATCTAAATTGTGTAGTGGTATAGCTCATACAACTTTACTGCTAACGTGTATGATAATTGGAGTTCTGGTGTAATCATAATAAAAGTAGTCCTTTTATGAATTGTAACATGTTTTCATTTCTATATTCCAACAAAAAATAAAAAATAAATTATAATAATAATATTTACTTCGCCATAAATTATTCATTATCAATTGTTTCAATGTTTCTTTGTTGCCGTACATTCATCATAAAATAAATCTTGTATCCTATATCTTATATTAGCAAAACTCTATGTTAAACATTTCTTCGTTAAACTATAAATTCTCGACTACCCAGTCTGAATGTGTGCTTTATAAATTTGTTTTTATTTACATTATTATTCTATGCTTGGCATACATCTTAAGGCTTTATAACATTTTAAATAAACTAATCGAATCGTTAGTCTTCTTCTATATTTCCAACTACTTTACTTTATACGCTTTCAATGATAAATTAAAATCATTAAATCAATTGTTAATCCTCCAAGCAAGGATTTAAATTATCTTTAAATTGATTGGTCATCATTAAAAGAAATTCCTACTATAGTTAAATTAGATTCTCTTATCTCTATCTACATAATTTTTCTTTAATTTAAAATTTTTTAACTAATGTCTTTTCAATGTCTCTATTCTTTTATAATTATAAATTGGTTTTTCGTCACATCAATTCTGGAGATTGTACCCATGTCCTCCGGTGATCTGTCGGTCCTCTCCTACTGCATGTCCTCTTGCGTTTTCCGGTTCCACTGGTCGTCCTCCAGTCACTCGTCCTTCATGGTCCCATCTGCTGGCTGTAGAATGGAATGATGTGTTGCTCTGAATCAGCTGCTGTTGTTCTATTAACCGCCGATATTGCTTTGCATATCGTTCCTCTGCTTGATGTCCTCTCGCCATTTATCTAGAGTGTTGATGTTTGTAGTTGTAGACTGTTTGTAGACGTCCGATAATTGTAGTTACTGTTTTTTTTATTACTTTAACTAACGTATTGTCCGTTAGACTTTACAGTTTATAAACAAAAGATCTTGTCGATATTGGACATAGCGTCCAGCTATGTCTGAAGTAATTAAAATTCGCGTCTCTGACGGACAGAGCTTACCGCTGCAATTGAAAAATGATTTAAGAGTAAATTTGGCTCTCCTGGGCTCGTATTTATATTCACCAAAAAAACCACACCTGTTGTCACAGGATTCTGCAGGTCAGAAGCTGTCAGTGGCGTCAGTTCCCCACCATCGTCCGATTCCACATATTCGCACATTTTTGCCAATAGCAATGTCTAATGCGGATTTCAAAATGATCTAACATTGTCTGATTCAATTACACATATCATAGGTAATTATCATAATGATCGCATCATTAGTGCTTTAAAAATCGCACAGAATTCGCACTGAACGTCATAATTACATAGAATTCGCACTGCACATGTGTCTGATTTTTATGCATTTTTAGAAGGCTTTACAATCTTTCTAATATTTACGGTTTGCTTATAATTAAATAAAACTTTAATTTAGTATCTATTTGGGGTGAGATTGCAAACTTTCAGGCTTGAACAGGCCTCACACACACACAGTGTTTACTCGTGTACACGCTCTCAGCGGGAATCGCATGATCTTTCCTGTTGATTACACTCTCTCAGCAATAATCGCGTGATCATGCATATTCATTCCTGCGTCTAATTCAGCTTTCAATTTTACACCTGCTTGTCTATTACATATTACTAAAATTAATTTAAATATTTATTGTATTTAATACATGCACATTACAGCATATGCTTGTATTGTCGCAATATATATGTTGATTTGTATTGTTAACTGTATGGGAGCCCATGTTTGTCAGGCTGTTGATTAATTTTCTTAATTACATTCATGAGTTTTAGTAGAAAAGTTTTGGTATAATCAGTATTTTCTCTTTTTTAAATGATCAGGTTTTTGTCCGAACATGTCCGCTCATTACTTACTATCATGTATTACTATATTAATTAAGAGTATCCACTCGTGATCCTGGGGATTGAATCTTATGGTTGCTGGTGGTGATTACCATGCATGTGCATTCAATGTATATATATATTTCTATTTAAAACTAAAGATATAACAAAAGACAACTGCAAGAATTACTCCTGTACAACCTCATTATTACAGTTTTGCATTCTTAAAATATTACATGCTTTTATATATATATATATATATATATATATATATATATATATATATATATATATTGCAAGGTAACAGGTTATAGCCCAGACCAGATTTGGAGAAAAGAATGCACAATTAGTGAAATTTAATACATTTATTGTTCTTTCTTGTACACACTTTGTATTAAAATGTTCTTTTGTTATGTGACATAAATTAATTCCTTGTAGTTAAAAAAAACTGCCTTGAAATATCTTTAAATAAATGCTTTCTTGCTTTAACAGTTCTGTAATTTTTTTAAGTGTGCAAAGTCTTCTTTTTAAACAAAATTATTTTAAATTAATGTTCTTTGACGTTATACTTGAAAGTTTTATAATTTTGATAACAATTTTAAATTTGGCTTCCGTGTTTGGTCGTATTCTCTATCCTCCCGGTCGACGATCTCGATCCGGCCTCCAGCGATCCGTCGTCTCGGTTCACGTTCCAGCAACCGCCTCCAGGTACTGCCTTGCTCCAGGTCTCCGTATTCCAGCCGCCACGATCAGCAAACGATGCTCAGGAACGGTAGTCGAATATCTCGCACTCCGTGATGGTTTCCTGCTGACATTCGCTGCTAACACGACTCTACGGGCCCAAGCACTGTCTGGAATTGATGTTGCCTGGAATCGATGCCCACTGCGACCGCCTTCGCTGAGTACAATATGACGTACTTTCAGAGAGAGAACTTTCAGAGAGAGATGAGAGAAGACTGGCTACTCCTTTTATAATCAGCTGAATGTATGCCGCTGCGCTGCCGAGTAACGTCACCGCCGATATGCGCGTAGGCGTCGTTTCTATTTACGCTATTATATTCAGGAGCGCCAACGTGCACGCCGACTTCCTTGTTCTTGAATCTTCTAAAACACATCTTGATGAATAACTTCCCTAACCTTCTATTTGCTGCCCACATTACACAACACTTCACTCACATATTAAATTCTATCTTCATAGTTTTTATATTGTCTTATTTTCTAATTTATCCTATTAATTCTAATTATTTTATTAATACTATTTATTTCCACACATTCTTTTATCGTTTGGGACATTTATAATAGCTGATAATCATTATTCTCCATAGTCACCTATACTGAGACAGCTTGTCACGTTCCAATATACTACAAGAATCATTGTCATAAACGTAATATAAATTGATAATTATGAAACACTAATAAAAGGAATTGTTACTGTTGAAGCAAGCGTATTATTGCAAGTCCTGTCACTATGGGCTCCAGCCATTTTATGCTTCCGTCTAGACCATGTGTCTAGTTTTAACAAAACGGCCGTAGCGGTTACAAATGGTAGCAGAGCGTGGTTTTTAAGATCTATGTGCTGACCAGGTGGCAGAACTTGCAATGTGATTTAGTGGTAAAAAAAAAAAAAAAATTGGGGAGCTGGGGTGCTGGCAATTCTAGCTCTCTATATATACATACATATATATATATATATATATATGTACTTGTCATAATTTCGGAATTGGAATGTGCTTAAAGAAAAATTTTTTTATTAGTGTTTGTGTCTTTGTTGCTTAACGTGTTTAGGTGTTATAAAAATTTATAAATGTTAATTGAATATTTGTTAAATGTAAACCGGAAGTGACACTTGAAATTTTAAGGGGCACACACACACACATTTAGGAGTTATGTGACATGATATGTTATATGTTATATTTGTCCAAGGACACTATGGGATATTTAAGGTTTTATGTACGTCGGTGTACACTTATAATTTTGGCATATCCAAGTTCCGCCAGACCTTGTTGGTGTTTTTCGTAACCTGTCCGACCCTGTTTGGAATTGATCCCAAACCTTGAATCTTATTGTGGCATTTCGTTGATATGACTGTACCGGAGTTTCTTGTCCTTTAATCGTGGATTATGGAGGCGTAGGAGAGATAACCGGCTTTATATGGGTATTTTAAAAACGTTTTTTTGAATGCGGTATTGTCGGACCAGACACTCTTTGTTAGTGACCTTAAACTATATCATCTTTGAGTTTAAAATTATTGAAGTTGAATTATCATAATGAAGTGTTTAGTGAGTAATAAACATGAGTGACGAATTAATTAATTGAATTTAAGGATTTTATGAATCATTTATTGGGTGTTATGGTTATGTTGTTCGAATGTTATATTGTATTTATTTACGTGTTATATGGTATTGTGTGTTGTAATTTTGTATCTTTGTGCTTGTGTATTGTTGTTTGTTATGGGAGCTCGCTCTGTCTTCTCGGCTACTCTTTTCTCTTGCACCGTTAACGGACCGTGAGATGCTACTTGAATGAAATCAAGTTTTTCTGTTTGTCGTGATGTGTTGGGTTGGACCGTTGTTGTTGAATGTTTGTTACTTTTGATCGTGTAATTCTAGCGGGAGCTTGTACCGGGTATGATTCAACAAAGCAAAATAAATTAAAGTAGAGATGAGTATTTATGGCCCTGTTTTTTTATGGCCCTGTTTTTGAGAGAGGAATGCGAATGATAACTGTGCACGGAAGAAATATTTTATAATTGAACATACATAGAGTTATTAAATTACAATCAACACAATAGTTTTGGGAAGTGATGTATTCCGATCCGAGATAACCTTTGACCAACTAATAGCCTCATGGGTAATGGAATGTCTATACTTATCTGATATACCGTTGTATGATTCCTTGTCATTTTTGTGCGTTCGGCATTATGAGTTCAAGGGCAACTTAACCCGTTCTCCTTCAATCAGCTGTTCTATTATTGTTCAATGTTGCTCAGTTATTATGTTGAGTTATTGTTGGGTCTGATGCAAGCCGCATTCGGGGTTGATGTCTCCAGTTTTGTTTGAGTATCTCGCGTCATTGTGAGGGTTGGCCGCACTGTGGAGAAGTTACCCCCTCTTTTTCTGTATTACGATTAACTGCTAGATAAGGCGATGTAGAAAATGATGTTCGCGTGCCCTCGGTGCGGTCTTTCTCTGCCTTGTTAGTCGGGGCCGTCCTCCCTAGTGTAGGGGTGTGGATTGCTCATATGCCAAGGTTTGTAGTTGCCTTGTTTTGTTGTATATGAGTGGTTGGTCCACGAGGTGGACAGTAGTGGAACATGTGCTCACATATCAAGGTCAGAGCACCTTGTTGGCCTTCGGGGATGAATATCTGAGTGACAGTTGGAGGTGTCACCAGCGAGTGTGACGTGTGGGGCGACCCCCTGGGCATTGGCAGGCCGGATGGATCGCGTGGGGATGATCGTTGGTGAGAGGTGTTGTTCAGTCTTGGGGAAGGGGGGATAGAAGAAGCTCCTGAGTAGATATTGATTGGGTTCTCAGTTTGTGGGTTTGGAGGCCTTTGGAGGTCAGAGCTCTAGGGTCCGAATTCTCGTCTTTATTCTTTTCTCCTTCTGTCTCTTGTTGCTGTGTGCTGACCCTGATCAAGTCAGCATGCAGTCCCGCATACTCACACACAAACACATTCAGGCACACAAGCACACACACACTCCACTTCTTCCTTCCTCTAGTTTCGTTTTCTCTCTGAGCCTCTGCCTTCCTGAGAGCGAGTATTTTCTGAGATTCCCCAGGGCAGCCCAGTGATGTTATGCTCATGAAGTCATAGTCGTATATTTCGTGTATTCTGTCCTCCTGAGTGCGATATGTTCACTTAGAGTTTCCCGAGCAGCCGAGACTCAGGTGACGGTTATTGTAATGCAGCCAAGTGGATACGATTGATTTGAATTTGGGGCAACCATGTTGCCTTTTTGGGGTGAGGGTGTGCCGAAGTGTTCGGCATATTTTAAAAAATCGCGCCGAGGCTAACCTAGGCAGTGGTTGTCGGCGCCAATCACGTTTGATAAGTGAGCGGCGATACAATAATGCAGGCTGCCGGTCAGCTGATAAACAGTCCGTTGCACGTTAAACCGAGGCCTCGTGGCAAGTTGAAAAACGCGAGTCTGCCTCATTTCCAATTTCGCTTTCCTCGGTACGGGTGTCTGACGGCCTTGGAAGGAATTTCTGCCACTGCTACATTCTTTCTATATTATGTGTCGCTGATCGACAGTATCTCAGGTAAAAATCATTACTTATTCTTTTCATTTGATTAAGACTTACGTATGTGTTAAATAAATAAATGAGAATTATGGGGGTTAATTATTAATTGTGTGAGAACGAGTACATGTGTGTGTGTGCATTCAGCAGGCTACTTCCGGTATGCATATATGTATGTTGGCACGTTGTGATTTTACACTCGACTATTTTAGAACTCAAATGTAAAAGTAATACAAAATAAGTAACACCAAAAGTGAAAGTGGTTGTAATGGCATGTTAGTTGAGATTTTTTTTGGAGATATTTTTTTGAAAATACAAACGTGAACTTTTAATTTCACTAATATAATTGTATGAAACCATGTTGCTGGTGTACAATATTGGGGGTGTGTAAAATTGTGAGAGTGTGTGTGTGTGGTCTTGGTAACCGATACTGAGCCAGTTATATGTCATGACGACTACTGTATACCTAAACGTTACAGGGTCCTTGATCCGCCAGGAGGAAGGGAGAGGCTGAAATGGTGACCTGACCATCTATCACCATCGGCAGGGACGTCGACCGAGAGCTGCCCAACGCCGTCGGACACACATACACAAGCTCTAGGAGATCAGGACAGTCGCCTTAAAGAAAGTGAACCACAGTTTCCAGCTCACCAAAAACCCTGTTAGTCATAATCATCACAGGCGGTGACATCAACCAGTGTTAAAATACAGGTGGGAAATTTCCAATTATACAGTTTCAACAATTACTACACTTTTGGTGCTCGAAGCAAACATGGACATACTTATTCAATATATGGACTATATTTTCAATTTATAATTGCCAGAATTGTGTGAGAACAAGCCTAATCAATGCATAATTTTGTTTCACTTAGCCTGTGTTAAAAAGGGAATTTTTTTAGGTTTTTTAGGTTTGAACGTTTTTTTAGGTTAGAAGTACAATAACTTTGTTAAATGACTAATAAATGCATAAAAGTTAAAAACAAAACTTGTAAAGAATTTAATTCTGAGAAATAGTGTAAATAAAGTCAATAAAAATCAACAAAAAATTCCAATTGGTTCCAATTTTTCAAACGTGTTTTTAGGCAAAGATTTGTCTGTTTTACGTCGGATATCATGAAACGTGTGGGAGATACAGTTCTGGGACCTGTTTTATTCGATTTTTCAGGTCAATAACCATAAGAAACAACAGAATTCGCCCCTTAATTTACCTTCCCAGTATTTCAGAAAGTCTTCATTTACCCGGGGGAACCGAAACCCGGGCGAAATCTTTCGCTAGCCGTAACTCGCTTTCAAAGCGTTTCCGGACATATGTGTATATATGAACTTTTTTTCTTCTTTTACACTATAGAACCATTTCTCAAATTATTTCCCTCTCCTCCTGGGACACCCAGTATATATTACAAGAATCGTTGTCATAAACGTAATGTAAATTGATAATTATGAAACACTAATAAAAGGAATTGTTACTGTTGAAGTAAGCGTATTATTTGCCCAGGGCGGTATGTTTTATATTGTAATTAGCGTAAGTAGAATAAGGAACAGTTTTATACAATTTTATGCAAAAAATGCAGGCTGGAGCATGTCGAAAGTGCACCTGCTGCGATAGTTAAAAATACGGCGTGTGTGTATTTGTGTGCGTGAAGCCAGCTGCGATAAGAATGTGGGAATGTGGGGTGAGTGTACGAATTGTTTGTTCCAATTAATCAGGTCTTAACAGGATTATAATAAACTAATTACTTGTGTTAAACCTGTAATCAAAGACTTACGCCAATTGTAAAGACACCATTACATTAAGGGATTTTAAACTAGTATGGTGATGTAAAATTTATTTCCAGAGATGCAATATTAAAGATGCTAACTTATTAATATTAATTACTAGTGTAATTGAAGAGTAATTAATATGTGTGGTATATGTTAGTGACCAGAGAAAAATTACGCAAACAATGATATTGCTCAGGTGACGAGTATGTTCATGAGTTCGCGATAATTAACCAAAAAGTGAGTGTAATAAAAAGGACGCTCTGGCGCGAACGGCCATCTCTAGCTTGTCGAAAACAGGCCTGTATCTGTCAAATCGCCACCAGTATAAATACCACTGGCAATTTTGGGCGATCACACACTCAGACTCAAGAAATCTACAGACGACGTTACGCTGCTCGTTTGCAGATCACATGGACACACACACACACACACACTACCACACTCACACCAAGACTTAAGGAGGAATTCTGGAGCATCAACAAAAACAACACTTAGAGACAACGACCACAGCAGCAGAATCATCATCATCATCATCAGCATACTCTCAGGATTCTGGACGCGCGCGCGCGCGCGCGCACACACACACACACACACGCAACGGTAACGGCAGATATATGCAGGTGATACAAAAACAATTATATTTTATTGTGAAGAGAGCTCTCGAAAAAGGACTTAAATATGAACAGATAATATTTAGAGTTTTAAAGTAAAATAGTAGTTAGATAAGAGAGTGTAATTTAACAACAACTTGTAGAAAAGAAATACTACCTTTTGTTGTATTTTTTGGGTGTGTCAGTATAAATCAATAATAGATTGGAAGTGAATTTAATATCATTTTATTTGTGTATAGCAATAATAAATTAATTCTTGAATCTTAATATTATTTTGTTTGGAAATGAGTTGCTAGTAGTATTTTAAAATTTGAGTTAATTTCAGACACACAAAAAATAAAAGGAATTTAAATAAATTGTTTAACATGTTTGTTTAGTTAGTAATACTATATGGGTGTTTATTTTTGTTGTATGTTGTGAATAGCATAGCAGGTTACAGATTTGTAAAGCTTATAAAGGTGAATATTTATTTGTATAATGTTTGAAAGTTCAATAGTTAAATATTTTTCTATCAAGTAATAAATCTTAGAATGATTATTTTGAAACGGGTTTAACTGATTATTTCATGTCAACAGCATCTCACTCCTCTTAAAAAAATTATTTAATTATTGTGCAACCACAATAATGACGCAACGAGAAACAAAATCCTGCGACCTGGCCGGTGTAATACATATTATAGTTGCGTTGAGAATGTGATAATATATTTGTATAATTGTTGTAACGTTGCAATATATATTCAATTTGCATTAATAATAATTACTAATAGAAATTAATCAAACAGTATAACAGTTGGATGCCTTTAACACAGTTCATAATACAAATCAGAAATGTACATTGTAGATGATCCTTTATGGGGTGTTATAATTCTTTATGATCTTGTATTAAAAGCCACACGTTGTTTGCGTCAATTTATAGAAGAACTGATACGTGGTCCTTTTTTTAATTACGTTTTATTTAATTTAGAACTGATACTTGGTCTTTTTTTAATTATTACGTTTTATTTAATTTAGTTTGAAGGTAATTTATTTATTTTTGTTTTGAATTTAATCGAATTTAATTGTTTAATTAAATTAATTAATGTTGGCTTAATTCCATTAATTAATTCGGTTAATGCCTCTTGACGCTGTTTAAAAAAATATTTAAAGTGTTAATAATATAGTTTAATTACTTTTCTTAGAAGTTTGTTTATGGTGTGACGTTCTTCTGTCGACTAGGTGAATCTGTGAAGTTGATCTCTCACTGAAAGTACATTTAGTTTTGTATGAAATAACTACTTACTTGAAGTGATTCTGGCTGACTTCGCAGTGTTAATGTGACAACCTAATTTTAGATTTACTTATCACTATTCAAATTGCCGCTGTCTGTCGTGCCATCCATTGAGAGACGTTCACCTATCCTGTAATGACCTAGTCTATTGAAATAAACCGTCTGACTCTAATTTGCTGTATGAAAATTGTAATTTATTTCATGTTAACATCTCTTTAATTATTCAAAATATCATAAATCGTTCTAGGTTCAAATTTGTTTTACATTGGAATTTACTTTTATAAAATGTTGTCTCAGGGTTGGTAGTTCTGATCTACAAAATTCAGACTAGATTAACATATTTTTTGGTTAACTATTTTATTAAAGTGTAGGTTCTTTTAGCCTGCAGAATACAAATAAAGTAACTAGAAAACTTATTCTACCATCATTAGGTAGTCGGAGAGTGGTTACAAGTCAATTACATCTTAATGTATAATAGATAAAATAATGACCATGCCTGATTCCGGCATTATAGGTTAACTTGTTTAATTGTCAATCGACAATGGATGTTAAATGACTTAATGAACTTTAATAAACGTTGATAGAACTCTTTACAATAAATAAAATGTGAACGCAATAAAATAATAACTCAATTCAGTGTTCCTTAAAGAATCATCTGAATCGTTATACTGGATTCCTTGAAAGAGGTAATCGTTTAATTATTAGTATATTATGTCGCTTGGTAACATACTTTTATTAATAATATAAAGAAATATTTCAAATAGTAGTAGACTCTTCCGAAATTAATAAACTTAAATTATATTTGCATTGGTTAACTGTTGTTCATTAATTTCGTCAGCTGACAATTCTCAAATTTCTTGCGAACTATCGTTAGTTTAATCTTGGTTTAACGTTAATGACTTCATTTAGTTGTGTGATTGTAACACACTCAGGGTTTATATATATAACAAACTATTATTGTCTTCAGAACTCTTATTTATTAATTATATAAAATGAATTTGAGGATTCTCTCTATAAATAATTGCTGAATGAAATTAATAGGGTGTTATGCCCTTTATACTTTAGTCTATACACATCGCATTAATGTTGTTCGATAAAGATAACGTCATTTCTCAACTTCCTTAATTAATATAAAAAATCACTTTACTCCCTGTAAATCGCGGAATTGCTAGGGATTATACACTTAGCAATTCATGTATTCGCACTGTTTATTCTTCATTCAGCTTCAATTGTAATGTTGTTATGATATCGCACAAATTGAGGTTAGGTTTGCTTTTGTTTACATCGATGACGCGCACAAACTAGGTGAAACAGCTGTTTTCTGGCGAAGCCGAGCTGCCGTCTGTACTCATCAAAGTTTATTCAAAAAGTGCCTCGAGGTGGCGTGTGTTGCTGCCGTTCTCGTCTGCGATCCTTGTAAAATTTGTCGATTTCTCTTATTTGATTGGCTAACGATCTTTACTTTAGCGCACATACCCTCTTCGCGAAATTATTCAATTGTTGTAATAAGCGTGGGTGGCTGGGTTCGAGATTACGAACTGACGCTAGACATTTTTCCAAACAAACTCAAATATTTTTAAAATTGAGATAACTTTCTTATCACTCCTTAGATTGTGAATCTAAGCTTACCACTGCATGGCGAACATTTGGCTCTTAATTTAGAGTCCACACATGATATGTTTTCGTCCATGATTAAGGAAGATATTGTTTGAGATGAACACTTTCCACTATTTATGACTAACTTTATATATTCTTGGATTATAACTAGCTAATGACAATCATATCTCTTCGAGATTATGCCTTTCAAGTCCTTTTACACTCCTTACTTATAATTTACTTATGATTATGAACAAAATACATCTCTTATGCTAACATTGTCTTAGGCCTATGAGTCTACTAACTATTGATTAATTATATATGAGAAATAGTTTCTGGACAATTTCTATGTTGTCCCAATTATATATATATTGTCATTACAACTGCTGGTTGACTCAGTTACTGGGAATATATTGTTATTCCCTGGTTTTTTAGTCTATTTAGTGGCCTTCTGTATAGTACTACCAGGTATTCCCTTACTTTATTTTTTTTTAATTAAGTAGTGTCTTTTTAGGGCACTGTCTGGTTCAGAGTAGTTCACGAAAGTTATTACATTGATTTCTAATCTGGTGTTTTTAATACATTTGTTTGTTCTTTTGCATAGAGAATTGAATAACAGTATTTACATTTAGTGTCACATGACAAATGTGCTTAATTATGATTATTATACTTTACATTACTGATAATAATTCTCTTACTCTATCATATTAGTGACATAACATCTTATTTATTATACAGGTATCCCCCTGTTTATTCCTGTTTAACTTTACAATAGGTTTTGTCTGAGTTTTACTTGGTGATTCTCATTTTGTCTGTTTTTGTTCATTTGGTTTACATTAATTCTCATATAAATACTACTCTAGGTAGCTGATCTTGTTACTGGTAGAAACCTTATCACCTCTACTTGATTTTGTGTACAAGAGATTTTAGTTTAAACATGTTTTAGTTATTAATAAGTATGAATCTAGGTGGAAAGTACCTGTATTTAGGTTATGTGTCTTCCCCCTTTATAGTAACAATGAGTGAATTGAGTTGATTAAAATTTACCTTTTTAATCATGTTTTTACTAGTATTATGTTATTAATTATCACCTGTAATTTATTAATTAGTTCTCTTTTCTTTCTATTATTATTTTTCCATGACTTAGTTAACAATTATTACTGTTATTTGACAATTTTGATTCTCTTTTTATTTACATTAATGCTGTTCATATTATGCTATTATGCTGTTGTTTACAGCTTCTTATTGTACTAATATTATCATTACTCTCACTCTTTTGTCTAATATTGGATGCCCTACTCATTTACTAGACTAGTGGTCATATACAGGTCATCTAAGTTAGTCAGTTAGTGTTTTGTCTACAATTGGTAAGTCTCTCAATTAGTACTTTACTGGTGTTGGCTATTTACTTCACATTAGGCCTCCTTATCTCAATGTTATTGTAGTTTTGTGGTTCTTCTTAGGTCACCATTCTGATTGATATTATCAGTATTATTATTTCTTCCTTATAATATGTTTCTTTCTTGGTTTATTGGCTTCTTACTGACCGGATCTATTGGGTTATTGTTTCTGTTATATAATCACTATTTAACGCATTTTCTTTCTTCTTATTAATTATTATTACCATTACTATATTAACTCTTGCGTTGTGAGTTCATTCTTCTTTAACTGTGTGTTTATGTAGTTTCATGCTTGGCATTCTCATTGCAAATACTTGATGGGTCTTGTCCCCCTCAATTATTGTGACATGATACTTATATTTTGATACTTAAAATATTGTGGTTATATGTCTTGTTACAACATCCATAGGACATGTTCTAACAAAATTTTAATCGTTATAAATATGAAAATACTATTTATATGAATGCTTTTTATATCAACCAATATATATATATATATATATATATATATATATATATTATAAGTAAACTAATTATTGGGGTTCTTTTTAAATGTTAAAGCCCCGCGTTGTATATGTCAATTTATAACGTAACGTTATTTGGGGTTACTTTAAATTTATTATGTTTACTTGTTTATAGTAATTATATTAAAATAATGTTTAAATTCCGTTTAAAGGCCACACGGTTGGTCTAACCTATTTGTAATAAAATGAAAACGTGTGTGTTTACAATTAACTTGAAGTAAAATAAAAGGGTTGTTATTTTTAAACTTATATTCGTGGTTAAAATATTAAAAGTCTCGTTAAAACAAAGTTCAACTAGGTGTGAAGTGTTCTTTTGAGATAACTCAATGTTGAGAATGATTGTTTCTAATTGAAGGTTACTAATGTAGTAAAGTAATTTAAAATAAAACATTCAAAGTCACTCACAGTGTTTACAATGGTTTAATTATACTTGTTTAAAAAAAATCCCCTTGTATTAAATAAATAAAATAGTGAAGTTGATTATACTTAAATGCTAGGTTAACTTAAGTTAAAACATGAAGTATAGCAGTTGGTTGCTTGGTAATAGTTCTCGTCTGGTTGAAACTGGTAGTAAAACTTCTTCTCCAGATTGCAGGTAGTCTGAGTATGTCACGTCCCGTAAAGTCTGGACAATATCATAAACAAATATATGCTTTTACGTACCTGATTGTGTTTACTAGAAGTTCACTAAACTGTCAACTCAGCTTACAATCACCAACTCCCTTTGGTCGCAAGGTTAGGTTACCTTGTTTATTAATTAGTGGGCGCCACACGGATTTATTCAGGGAAAATCCCGTGTAAAACCCACACATAAAAATTACTGGATGATTAGAAAATTTAAAATGGTTGAGTACCACCTTTTGGCAATGCTATCCCAATATGTTAAACACAACAGAAGGTTGTTTACGCTTGTTAAAAGAAAATATTCAATTATCCTATAGAAATAAATCAAAATCAGGTGATGCTGTTAATAATGGGTTTATTTACACCCTTATAGTGAATTAAAAAAACAAATATAATGCAAACATACAAAGTTGTACAAGTAAAGGTCGGTTATTATATGCCTTACACGGCTTGCTCAGAACATGAATTATAAATCTGGTTAAGTCCAGATGCTATTTATTTTTAATATTAAAATTATTATAATCTCAGTAGTGCAAAGTTGTACAATTAAAAGTCAGTTATTATATGCCTTATACGGCTTGCTCAGAACATGAATTATAAATCTGGTTAAGTCCAGATGCTATTTATTTTTAATATTAAAATTATTATAATCTCAGTTGTACGAAGTTGTACAATTAAAAGTCAGTTATTATATGCCTTATACGGCTTGCTCAGAACATGAATTATAAATCTGGTTAAGTCCAGATGCTATTTATTTTTAATATTAAAATTATTATAATCTCAGTTGTACAAAGTTGTACAATTAAAAGTCAGTTATTATATGCCTTATACGGCTTGCTCAGAACATGAATTATAAATCTGGTTAAGTCCAGATGCTATTTATTTTTAATATTAAAATTATGATTATCTCAGTTGTGAATTCTTTGAGACACGAAAGAAAACAATTATGCCTACACAATATCCAATAATCCTTTTGATATAAAATTGATCAACAAAGTTTTAGGTTACTTTCGCAAAGTAATTAAAGAAAAACGATCTGTTGAAAGATCGCGCGTTTCATCAACGCTTGCTTTTTTAGTGACAATATTTATCAAGTGAGAACCCTTACAACTAACATATAGCTTAATTACTAATAACAAATTTGTATAATAATTTGAGACGTGGTGTAATCAAAAAAATGTTTTTGTGTTTGCGTCAGTACAGGTTATTGTAAAAAAAATACAGGTTATGGCGCTCAGATCAAGATTAGTAATGATTGCACTTTTACCTTCTGAGTTTTAATTATTTAATTAAAACTTATTAATCACTTAAGTAATCGGATTATAATGATTACTGGGTTTCGGCACTAAAGACGCACAAGAACAGAATAATGCGATCCTCTTCTGATTAAAATGGATCGTGAATAATAGCCATAAATTAGTTTCTGTTCGTTATTCCCGCACAAAATTAAAATGAAACTGCACTTAATCACTGTTGTTGGTTGTGGATGAACTCGAAGTAGTCGCTTCTTGTTGTTGAACTATTGGTTCCAATGTACTATGTAAATGACGCTAAGTGTTATTAAAAAATGTAAAGATGACGGGCACACGTCTGTGCTGCACGCTAGTCAGTAAAGGTCTGTCTCAAAATTCGCTGTTTCGTCTTTATATACCCTCTTCTTTGAACGGCCTTAGGTAAAAATGTTAATTACTAACTAATTTTCTGATTGGCTTTGGTAGGTGTGTCGGTGTGACGTGTCACTTTTTGGCAGTTGATAACGGCTTTTTCTAACCGTCGAATGTTGCGGTGACAGCTCGTTGCCGTTTTTGTTATTATTCTTAAACAGTTTCCCGATGTACATTTTTAGAATGATGCTAAAACCTCTCCCGCACTAAGTACAGTTGCGATTGGGTTAATATTACTATCAAATTAAAGATTGTTCTTTTTCCTTTAATTTGATATCACTCGTTCTCGAATTACTTTCACTTTGACCGACATTGTTATAAAACCAACGTTCGGGTACATTACTCTTACTGTCGTCTGCTATTTATGAGTCGCCGATTTTACACTTTTGGTTAACATTGCTTGTATTCACATAACATTTTATTAATCAAATGTTTATGTGCGAACACCATTAATGCTGTACTGACGTTTTTTGCTGAACATTACTTGTACACTTAAACTCTATACATTGTAATAAATGATCCTACTGACTATGACATTTCGTTTTCTGCTAATTCATTTAAACTACTACTTAACAATGAAAATTATGATTAAACCTATTGTTTTAATAACATTTTTTTTTGTTATGTCAAGGCATAACCATAGTTCTGTGCATTTTAGTCTACACTTGTGCTAATCCTCAATAGCCAATTTTACTGACTAATGTTTGGTCTAAGCTTGCTAGGACATATCGCCTACATTGAAATTTGGCCTTAATAATGCCTATTGGTTCTCAATTCGGTAAATCGTGGAGACATCTTATTTGTATAAGATTCTCTCTTATAAATAGTTCTCTTTTCTAACAAGTATATTTGATGCTGAAATACATCTTAGTTCTCACTATGTAGCCATTGTTAACATTAGTTTTGGCATTCATAATTTACTGGTCATTGTCACATCTATTATCAGCAAAATGCTAATTCTGCTTTCACAGTATTTAACTGCTCATTAGTTCATTTTTTGTTTACAAATGACATTTGGTTTACATCAACTATTTACTGAATTGACAGCTGAATGTAAATTTATTCTGTCCATCAGTTCGTTTTAGTCTCAGTCTAGTTGTAGTGTCAAACAGCCCTTGGGTTACTGTTTCATGTGGCACTTCTGCTTCATTCTTCTTTCTTGGTTTCTTCTTTCTTGGTTATTTCTACTATTATATACCTATTTACATGGTTGTTTCGTTTTTATAGAATCTGATAACCTACACTTAGGTTAGGTGACATCTTGTGATGTTACATATACACCCTCTTTAAAATTGATCATTTGAAAAAATTTATTTTTTTTGTAAAATTATCAATTCATGTCAGTTTCTTAGTATACTTCAATAAAAAAATTTTTCTCTTGTACTCTTTGATTTTTTAAACATACTATTGGTGTATTACTCTAGGTTGGCTTTTTATCTAATGGTACAATTCTTAATTTACTAGTATTTTCAAGTTGCTTACTCTCTAAGTCATTTAACTACAATTGATCTTGTTTCTCAAGTTAACTATTCCCTGTCTTATTCACATTCTACTTTCTCATCACATATCTTTGCATTCGTGATTATCTTAATGGTTATTATAATTCATACCTCACAGATTCTTTCATAATATTCCTTGATACAATAAAACAATATAATTCCCTAACTGTTGTAGAGGTTTCGGAATCAGGGTGGCTCACTATGGCTAACATCCTCTGCCGTTCCTCACTACACATTCTCAGATTCAGAGGCATTACTCTTCTCTGTCTGAGAAAAAAATAAACATTGCACCTGGCAATAGTTGCACTATCACAACTCAAAAAAATATCACATATCATTCATATTCAATAATATAATATATTCACTATAATATTCAAGGTATCAGAGGTTTTCATTTAGATCACATTTCCATCTTTATACTTGCTAACATACTTTCTTTCTTACAGGTAATTACTTCTTTCAGACTTGATGTTTTTCAGCTATGCTTTTATCAGCTATATAGTTACTTATGTACTAGTTAACAATTTGTTTTGTTTCGTTTAAATATTCTTAAGATCATACACTTGTTTTGATGTTTACAGTACTTATGCATTTGGTTTGTTCTATCTAGAGTCTACAATATTTTTGTTTTCACAATAGTCTAATAAATCCTTCTTAACGAGTTATATTCATCCTGAATTATCAGGGCTTACATTGTTTGTATACTAAATGGTTTTTTTTTTTTTGTTTTTTTGTTTGATGTTCTCTGACATATTCTGATGATGTATAATATTTGATAATTGACAAACATTTTTCTTTCCTTTCATTCCATTATAACAATAGTTATTCTTACAATTAACACTCTTTGTTATTTTTCTTCTCTACTCCTTCAAGTGATGGTGGTTTTCACTTATTCTGGATGATTTTATATACTATATACTATGCTGTAATTACAATTTCATTTGACAATATAATAACATACTAATATCTAATCTCATAGACATTTTTGGGGTTTACATGGTTTGTTTCACAAATATTATTTTTTCTTTCCTTACATTCCATAATAATGTCCTTCTTTTATTTTACACACTTTGTTATACTGCCTCTCTACTCCTTCAAAGGTTAGTTGGGTGAATCTTTATTCTGGACGATTTAATTTAACATTTGAGTTTTATGAGAGGTATACAATAATCATTTTATAAACATTAAGTTACATAGAATATCCATCTGGATACATATTTTTCTCTAGGTATAGTACAGTAGTTGTATTTATAAGTCACTACTGGCTCTTTGTGACATAATAGATGTCTTTTCTTATTAAATCATTTGATTGACATTATATAATTTTCTATCCCTTGGCGTGATAGGTCTGGTAAATTTTCATCAGTAATAAATGGTTTGGCTTACATCTTAAATCTACACACTTTTGTAACTTGATAAGGCAAATTGACTAGTTATAGTTAATTAGTTACCTTCAACATTTTGTAGTTTAACAACAAATGAGTTTGTTTATAGTAGTGGTTTTTTAAATATATATATTTTATCTTTTATACCCTAAACGTTCGGGTGAGAAATGTTGCTTACCATTACATATTATCCATCCTTAATATTAATAATTTTTTACTAGTTCATATTCATGGGGTTATTTGTGCTCTTCCACTCTATTGGGTCTATAATTGGGGATGATTACGTTTTACAGGTGTCCTTTCTCATAGCAGTTTTTTAGTATTACATTTTTGGAACATTTGGTATTTTGTAACCACTTATCCTCCTTAATTTCCTTTAACTATAGTACTTTTTTAACGATGTTTGATTGTATGTCCCTCTAACTTTTTTACTTACTGTGTCAGTGAGTTCGTAGGTATTGTTTTCATTGTCCTTGGTAATCACATAGGGACCTACATATAACAACAATAATTTCTTTCTTATGCCCTCCATTGTGCTGGGCAGTTCTCTATTTCTTAATAGTACTTGTTCTCCTACTTTATATTTAATTATTCGGGCTGGTGCTTGCCGTTTATACTTTTTCCTACGTTGTTCTAACTTTTCTATGATCTTATTATGGTATTGGACTTTATCAAATTGATATTCGGGTCTTGGTGGGAATTTAATAAGGTCACTGATCTCTCTGGGTGGAGGCTTTTCAAACATGGCATTGTATGGGGTTGTATCAATTGATTGGTGATATGCTAGATTGATAAAATCCTCTGCAGCTGAGACATACTCACTCCACTGTCTTTGTTGAGTTGCACAATAAGTTCTAAGTATTCGTCCCACTTCTCTTAATACTCTTTCCGAAGGGTTACTACTGGGATGGTACACTGCAGTTTTGTATGTTTTTATTCCCCATTCCATCAGTGTGTCCTTCCACCTCCGTCCTTTAAATTGTGTACCGTGGTCGGTGATCAAGGTTTTCGGACAACCTACCTCGGGTAAATAATTATGTATTATTAAGTTGAGTATCTTTTGGGTAGTTGCTCGATTCATAGGGTATAGTTTTATATACTTAGTGTAATGGTCTAAGATAATCAATAAGTATTTGTACTGGTGGCGACCTCCGCTCCTAGGAAATGGGCCGCAGATGTCTACAAAAACTTTTTCTAGTTTCCCCGAAGATGTTATGGGTATCATCTGTCCCTCCTTCCTTTCATTCGTGCATTTTACCATCTGACAAACTTGACAGGTTCTGATGCACTGCCTCACTCTTCTATTCATATCTTTTATATACATATGTTCTTCCAACGCCTTGTTTACCTTGACAGCACCCATGTGCCCATAGCGGATGTGGTAATCTATGATTATTTCCTTCTCTAAGGTTTTAGGTACACATAATTTCCAACCGTGATCGTGATACTTAGTTTTAATGAATAATATATTATCAATTACACAGTAATACGGAGTTATCCTTACATCTTTATCATCCAACCTCTGGAATATTTGTGCCAGTTTACCGTCTTGTCTTTGATGTGACTTTATTTCTTTGATAATGCTTTCCAATTCTGTCCGGCTTTTTAATATGCTATACACTTTAGCTAGTGTCTCCTTTTCGCCTTCATAAGTCTGATTTGTAAGGTTGACCCGCGATAGTACGTCGGCGGCTATATTCTTTCTGCCAGGGACATATTCCCAATTAATGTTATATTCTTGTAGGAGCAAAGTCCACCTTGCTAACCGTCCATGACTTAATTTGCAGCTCTTCAAAAAGGATATGGACTTGTGATCTGTTCTAACAGTAACCGAGTATCCTAATATGTATGTGCGGAATTTATTACATGCGAATACTACACTCAGGAGTTCTTTTTCAGTGACATTGTAGTTTCTTTCACATTTGTTTAAGGTACGGCTTGCGAAGCTTATTACCAGGTGGTTTCCTTCGTCGTCTTCTTGGTATAATGTGGAGCCTAAACTGATGTCACTGGCATCACAATTCAAATAAAAAGGTTTATCAAAATCTGGATGGTGCAAGATTACTGTTTCTAGAAATTTCGTTTTGATCCTTTGAAATATACCTTCCTGTGTTGGACCCCATGTCCATCTATCCTTCGAGGACAATTGCGGAGACAATTTGGTAGTTAGTTCCGAACAATTCCTTTGAAATTTTCGATAGTAGTTGCACAATCCTAAGAAAGATTGTAATTGTTTTTTGTTCTTGGGGGTGGGGAACTTTTGAATAGCTTCGATCTTTTCTGTCGAAGGAGTTATCCCTAATTCGGTGAGCTGAAAACCTAAAAACTGTACTTCTCTTGCAATAAGTTGGGATTTTTCCAATTTTAGAGTAATATGATTCTCTGATAGTTTGTTCAAGACGTGTTCTACTCTCTGACAATGTTCTTCCCAATTGGTGGACGTTATGAGCAGGTCGTCCACATAGACGGTCGTGAATTTCAGTGCTTCCTGACCTAACACCTGATCCATACATTGTATAAAAATGGCTACTGAATTTATTAGCCCGAACGGCAACCTCTTAAAATGATAGTTGCGTCCCTCAAATATAAAAGCGACATATTTTCGACTGTTGGGATGCAGCTCGACCTGCCAATACCCGCAGACCGTATCCCACGAGCTTATGTATTGTACACCATGGAACTTCTTTAGAATCTCTTCAATTTCGCCTGGAGATGTTCGGTTATTGACTAGGTGTTTGTTTATTTCTCGTGCGTCTAAACAAAGTCTTACCTTGCCGTTCTTTTTCTTAATAGCCACTATAGGGCTGGTATAAGGGGACTGACTGGGTTCTATTATGTCATCCTCTATTAACTGATTGATTTCGGACCGAACAGCCTCCTTAAGGGAATACGCAATGGGGTAAGATTTGCGATTAAAGTTTACTGGTTCCTTGAAATGCAATACACATTGATAATTTTTAACTTTTCCTGGTAGGTCTGAGAATACGTGTCTAAATTTATTATATATTGTTATTAATTTATTGAGTTGGCCTGAACTTGGCGATTTATTCCTATCAGTTGACTGGAATTGTCTTATTTCTCTGATTTTTTCTGCCCATAGATCATTGTTATCATCATTGTACTCCCGCTCGTGCCTAAATACTTGGTTTCTAGGGTTGGTCGTTCGCTGTATATGGAATATCGTTCTTTCTAGGAGAACTTCTCGGTTTCCTACAATGTCTGCAATCCAATCTGCGTCAGTCGTTTTCAGAGTTAATTTGTCTGAACTTAAATCGATTATGGCGGAGTGTTTACGTAGAAGGTCGCAGCCGATCAAGCTACGGATTGGTAGACCTGTTGCTACTAGAAAAATCATTGGAATGGTTACACCTTGGCTGGTTACTTCCAACCTAACTTGCTTTTTTACTGATTTATTTTGTCGTCCTGTAGCCCCTATCAGGATGATGTTCGTAACAGGTAGCGTCGGTATGCTGACTCTGCTCTCCTCCTGAATACGATTGAGCTCGGTGCTATCCATTAGGGAAACATTGGCCCCGGTGTCGACCATTAACATGACAGTTACTTCGTTAATGGTGGCCGTCACGTATACTATATCGTGGGTGTGTTGCTGGTGATCGGTTATTACTTCCTCTAGCAATTCCTGTCGTATATTTTTCAAGTAATGGTTAAATAAGATAGTGATTTTATTCGTATTGTTGCCGTAATCAAACCCAATAGAGTGGTTCAGCGAAGGGTTTATGTTACCATAATTTTTCACTGCCGCGAGGAGTTTAAAGAGCTTGTACTCTCCTCGTTGCGTCGGTCTTGATCATTCCCACTACTCCTATCATCCATCATGGTACGTCCTCCTTGCTGGACGGGTTCCTGGTCTGGAACAAAATGTACATGCGGTCGGTAGTCGCTATTGCGGTCGTCACCCTCAATGCTACTACTCCTCCATCGTCCTCCTCTCATGCTTCCTCTGTCTCCACTGTAGTTGTCTCTACGTTGGTATCGTCGCCTTCTATCGGAGTCGTAATTGGCTTGTACATAATTTGCTCGTCGATATTGCGACGGTTGGTTATTCCCGCCTTGGTTTGGTGGTCGATTGGTGTTGTTATTAAAATTGGGTCGCCGGTTATTGTTATTATTATTGTTATTCGGGTTGCCATTATTATTACTGTTATTATTATTATTATTCGGGTTATTCGGCCTATTATTATTGTGATTAGCGTTATTATAATTTTGGTTTGTCTGACCATTATTATTAAAATTATTCCGAGAATTTCGAGGGTAGTTATTATTATTATTGTTCGTATTGCCGCCCATGGTATTAACCTGGTCATTTCGTCTACGACTCCTACGGTAATATCCCTCGTGCTCCTGATCTTCGAGCAGCGCTGACATAGCTGCTATTGTCTTAATCTGTCCCCACTGACGTGCTTTTGCAACACCCTCTTCAAAGTGATAAGACAATTTTGTGACAAGACATTCCTCCGGTATCTTTGTTTCTAGGTTTCTTGCGAGACATACTTGACCTAAGAAGTATGAAGTCATGGTCCCTCCTCGGTTCGCATCGTATCTTCCGTGACATATATGGTCTCGTACGATGTTTTGCGTCGCCTCGGACCAGTATTTTGCGCGGAATTGAGTTTTAAATTCATCGTAGCTGTGAACCTCGTGGCGTGTTGCGGTCCACCAGTTGTCGTAGATTTCTTTGAAGTATTTGTCGATTAAACTTTTTATGTTATTCCACCTAGTTTCTCTAATCCGCGCCAAGTGTTCTTCCACACGCGCTAAAAATTCGATGGGATTACGTCGATAATTTCTAAAATTGATAGCGTCGCGGTTATCATTCGGTAGTAAGTACTGACCTGGTATTGGACGGTTGCGGATAATCTCAATCTCCTCCCGCATTTGCACTATTTCCTGCTGTCTAAGTTCTTCAATCCTCTCTCGATTTGCGACCGTTAAATTCCTCACTGCATCTACAGAGGTACTCACTTTTTCGCAGCGCTCACCTACGTCTAACCTTACCCTTTTAATTTCATCTTGATTTGTCCTTTTTAAAGACTCTATCCTGGCTTCGGTCACCTCCTCCATGGTATTGAATCTCCCGTCGACCTCTTCTCTGGTTCGCTGCAAGTCCTGGTCGTGTTGTTCGCACCTTTTATTGTTTTCGACGATTTCCTCCCTTACAACGGCAATCTCCACGTCTATTCTTGTGTTTATTTTATCACTGCCTTCTTCCATCCTCCTGCTAATTTCAATTAAGGTGGTGTTCAATTCTTCTCTAATGGCTTGACGGTTATCGTCAATTTTACTGTTCAGCGCGTCCATAGATTTATGAGTATTGTCGATCCTTTTATTTAGGTCCTCCTTCAGCGATTCCACATTTTTACTAAGCGATTCCAGGTTTCTATTTAAGTCCCGATGGTCCTCCCTTATCGACTCAATATTTCTATTTAACACCTCGACATTCCTTTGATTTTCTTCCCGGGATTTCTTACCATCTTCTTTTAATGTTTCCATATTTTTATTCATCTAGTCATTCAGTTTTTTATGAGATTTCTTACCGTCTTCCTTTAATTCCATCATTATCTTCATCATCGCTTCCCATCTCATCTCTTCAGTCGGTTTGTTTGGCTGTGGGGTTTCTTCAGGCCGTCTGGGTTGGTTGTCTACTGTCACTTCTATCTCTGGTTCTACACGAGGCCTTTCGTCGGTACTAGTTTCGACATTATTGATTGTAATAACTTCCATCTCGTCTGTGGGTTGCTCTTCGTATGTATCTACATCCCGTTGCATTTCTCCTACCCTACTGTCCTTATATCTTGTATCGTATTGGTGGGTGTGCGGCATGTTAATTTTTTCGTGTCTACCGGGCTAATATAAAATATAAAAAATATATTTATTTAATATTTTTTAAGCCACACTAGTTGGTGCGCCAATTTATAAGTAAACTAATTATTGGGGTTCTTTTTAAATGTTAAAGCCCCGCGTTGTATATGTCAATTTATAACGTAACGTTATTTGGGGTTACTTTAAATTTATTATGTTTACTTGTTTATAGTAATTATATTAAAATAATGTTTAAATTCCGTTTAAAGGCCACACGGTTGGTCTAACCTATTTGTAATAAAATGAAAACGTGTGTGTTTACAATTAACTTGAAGTAAAATAAAAGAGTTGTTATTTTTAAACTTATATTCGTGGTTAAAATATTAAAAGTCTCGTTAAAACAAAGTTCAACTAGGTGTGAAGTGTTCTTTTGAGATAACTCAATGTTGAGAATGATTGTTTCTAATTGAAGGTTACTAATGTAGTAAAGTAATTTAAAATAAAACATTCAAAGTTACTCACAGTGTTTACAATGGTTTAATTATACTTGTTTAAAAAAAATCCCCTTGTATTAAATAAATAAAATAGTGAAGTTGATTATACTTAAATGCTAGGTTAACTTAAGTTAAAACATGAAGTATAGCAGTTGGTTGCTTGGTAATAGTTCTCGTCTGGTTGAAACTGGTAGTAAAACTTCTTCTCCAGATTGCAGGTAGTCTGAGTATGTCACGTCCCGTAAAGTCTGGACAATATCATAAACAAATATATGCTTTTACGTACCTGATTGTGTTTACTAGAAGTTCACTAAACTGTCAACTCAGCTTACAATCACCAACTCCCTTTGGTCGCAAGGTTAGGTTACCTTGTTTATTAATTAGTGGGCGCCACACGGATTTATTCAGGGAAAATCCCGTGTAAAACCCACACATAAAAATTACTGGATGATTAGAAAATTTAAAATGGTTGAGTACCACCTTTTGGCAATGCTATCCCAATATGTTAAACACAACAGAAGGTTGTTTACGCTTGTTAAAAGAAAATATTCAATTATCCTATAGAAATAAATCAAAATCAGGTGATGCTGTTAATAATGGGTTTATTTACACCCTTATAGTGAATTAAAAAACAAATATAATGCAAACATACAAAGTTGTACAAGTAAAGGTCGGTTATTATATGCCTTACACGGCTTGCTCAGAACATGAATTATAAATCTGGTTAAGTCCAGATGCTATTTATTTTTAATATTAAAATTATTATAATCTCAGTAGTGCAAAGTTGTACAATTAAAAGTCAGTTATTATGTGCCTTATACGGCTTGCTCAGAACATGAATTTTAAATCTGGTTAAGTCCAGATGCTATTTATTTTTAATATTAAAATTATTATAATCTCAGTTGTACGAAGTTGTACAATTAAAAGTCAGTTATTATATGCCTTATACGGCTTGCTCAGAACATGAATTATAAATCTGGTTAAGTCCAGATGCTATTTATTTTTAATATTAAAATTATTATAATCTCAGTTGTACAAAGTTGTACAATTAAAAGTCAGTTATTATATGCCTTATACGGCTTGCTCAGAACATGAATTATAAATCTGGTTAAGTCCAGATGCTATTTATTTTTAATATTAAAATTATGATTATCTCAGTTGTGAATTCTTTGAGACACGAAAGAAAACAATTATGCCTACACAATATCCAATAATCCTTTTGATATAAAATTGATCAACAAAGTTTTAGGTTACTTTCGCAAAGTAATTAAAGAAAAACGATCTGTTGAAAGATCGCGCGTTTCATCAACGCTTGCTTTTTTAGTGACAATATTTATCAAGTGAGAACCCTTACAACTAACATATAGCTTAATTACTAATAACAAATTTGTATAATAATTTGAGACGTGGTGTAATCAAAAAAATGTTTTTGTGTTTGCGTCAGTACAGGTTATTGTAAAAAAAATACAGGTTATGGCGCTCAGATCAAGATTAGTAATGATTGCACTTTTACCTTCTAAGTTTTAATTATTTAATTAAAACTTATTAATCACTTAAGTAATCGGATTATAATGATTACTGGGTTTCGGCACTAAAGACGCACAAGAACAGAATAATGCGATCCTCTTCTGATTAAAATGGATCGTGAATAATAGCCATAAATTAGTTTCTGTTCGTTATTCCCGCACAAAATTAAAATGAAACTGCACTTAATCACTGTTGTTGGTTGTGGATGAACTCGAAGTAGTCGCTTCTTGTTGTTGAACTATTGGTTCCAATGTACTATGTAAATGACGCTAAGTGTTATTAAAAAATGTAAAGATGACGGGCACACGTCTGTGCTGCACGCTAGTCAGTAAAGGTCTGTCTCAAAATTCGCTGTTTCGTCTTTATATACCCTCTTCTTTGAACGGCCTTAGGTAAAAATGTTAATTACTAACTAATTTTCTGATTGGCTTTGGTAGGTGTGTCGGTGTGACGTGTCACTTTTTGGCAGTTGATAACGGCTTTTTCTAACCGTCGAATGTTGCGGTGACAGCTCGTTGCCGTTTTTGTTATTATTCTTAAACAGTTTCCCGATGTACATTTTTAGAATGATGCTAAAACCTCTCCCGCACTAAGTACAGTTGCGATTGGGTTAATATTACTATCAAATTAAAGATTGTTCTTTTTCCTTTAATTTGATATCACTCGTTCTCGAATTACTTTCACTTTGACCGACATTGTTATAAAACCAACGTTCGGGTACATTACTCTTACTGTCGTCTGCTATTTATGAGTCGCCGATTTTACACTTTTGGTTAACATTGCTTGTATTCACATAACATTTTATTAATCAAATGTTTATGTGCGAACACCATTAATGCTGTACTGACGTTTTTTGCTGAACATTACTTGTACACTTAAACTCTATACATTGTAATAAATGATCCTACTGACTATGACATTTCGTTTTCTGCTAATTCATTTAAACTACTACTTAACAATGAAAATTATGATTAAACCTATTGTTTTAATAACATTTTTTTTTGTTATGTCAAGGCATAACCATAGTTCTGTGCATTTTAGTCTACACTTGTGCTAATCCTCAATAGCCAATTTTACTGACTAATGTTTGGTCTAAGCTTGCTAGGACATATCGCCTACATTGAAATTTGGCCTTAATAATGCCTATTGGTTCTCAATTCGGTAAATCGTGGAGACATCTTATTTGTATAAGATTCTCTCTTATAAATAGTTCTCTTTTCTAACAAGTATATTTGATGCTGAAATACATCTTAGTTCTCACTATGTAGCCATTGTTAACATTAGTTTTGGCATTCATAATTTACTGGTCATTGTCACATCTATTATCAGCAAAATGCTAATTCTGCTTTCACAGTATTTAACTGCTCATTAGTTCATTTTTTGTTTACAAATGACATTCGGTTTACATCAACTATTTACTGAATTGACAGCTGAATGTAAATTTATTCTGTCCATCAGTTCGTTTTAGTCTCAGTCTAGTTGTAGTGTCAAACAGCCCTTGGGTTACTGTTTCATGTGGCACTTCTGCTTCATTCTTCTTTCTTGGTTTCTTCTTTCTAAGCTATACGGTGTTACACACATTTAAAACACTCTTACATCTAGACATGTTAATAATCTTAATCTAGACATTTATTCAATTTGATTTACTAAAACAAATGCAAATTTAAATGTAATTTAATTGAATTCATTTACTCAGATCTGACCTCAGCTTGCTCAGTCTATACCAATGTTTTTAAAATTTAAATTCAAAAATTATATTATTTACTCTTAGACTGGCATTTGTTTGATATTAAAAATTTAAATTATTCTTTTCTACAAAATGCAAATATCAAATCATTTCAATTATTTTACTTTGATAAAAAAAATATACTATCTCAAAATTAAACTCTCTTTTTTTATATTTCTTTATATGCGATCGCTCTTTCTTACGACTAAAACATTTACCTAAGACTCTATTACATTATTTCTAATTATAAACCTTTTTTTGTTTTAATTCATTGTCTCTTTATATAGTCTTTATGAGCTCTTTTAAAAGAATTAATTATTAATGCATTATGCATGTCACCTCGGGTTTTGATGACCTTACGACTTATTGACGGGGTCCAGCGTTGTCCAGAGTTGGGTTTCCGTTACTCCTGGCTTGGCGTGGTCCTGGATATGTCCAGAGTCCAGCGCCGTTCTCCAGTAGTGTGTGGTCCGTTCCAGAGAATTACTATCTGCTGCGAGGTGGATCTCGTACGGCTGTTAGGCGTTTCAAAAGCATCTCCTAACGTCTAGCATCTCGTGTCGCTCTTGTAAATTCTCTGTTGATACTCTTGCTGACTTAAACGGTCCCGGTACTCTACATTTCCCGTAATATTGTAAACAATTACTGTGACCGTTTTTATTCGTTCATAGATGAGACTTATAAAAAAAAAAAAACCTTCTGCCGACAGACAGCGTGTCCGACTGCAACTGTGTTTTGAAATGAAGAGAAGGGCTTCCAGTCAAACCCTTAAATTTATGCCCTCTCGAGATTCCGCACCTGTTGGCTCCGAAATTATCCTGTCGAGACCTGCAGATCACATGCTAGCCCCCACTCCCGAACCTTTTCATATATTTGCAATTTTTTGGAAATGGCAATGTTTTGTACGGAATTGAGATACCACAAATCATAGCTAATTTGATTAAGCACTCACTGTATTAATTTGAGCGTCTTAGTGTAATTTGCGTATTTTTGGCACATTTGTTTCTCACTGACTTCGCGTAGTGTGTCCTATTAACGTCATTTTCTTACTGTGGATAACTATAAAATTTACACACACTTTGGTGCCTTTTGTTTGTTTGTACACTAATTAGTTTTCACACAGTGCATTAAAATAATTATTTCAGTAATTAATTGGGGATTGTAGCTGAGATTCCTGTCTGTACATGCATCACTAACACACACAAGATACACGCGTAACACACATACAATCGAGCAGGTGTCCTTTGCCTGTTGAAACAGGTTAATTTCTCCCCAAGTATAACAATGAAACATTTTTACAATCCCAGACCTGTCCATTTACCCAAACTTGTAATAATTTTACAAATTTTATATTTATTTAAAACAATGCTTGATACAGCATATGGCTGTATCGTTGCAATATATATATTTGTGATGTTATTCAATTTTTTTCTTCTGCAAGTAGTATAATTCGTATAGACTTTTTAACAGGTGTATAATTTATATAATTACTGCAATAAACGTCGAGTTACTTATATAAAACAATGACATATATATATATATATATATATATTTCAATCACTTTCTGCTACAGTCCGTTTCTTGATGTATATAATACTATAATACTTATAACTATTTTACCTCAAGATGTATTTTTTCCTTTAGGGACATGTTTCGGGAGATCCTGTTCTCCCATCTTCAACCTTCGCCATCTTGCTTCTGGTGCAGTATTTGTGTGTTGGCTTCTGGATGTTATTATGGTGGTTTGTTGGTCTTTGGTCCTTCAATGTTGCATTATTGTGTGTGGTTGTGGTATCTGTTTTTGTATTTTGTGTATTTTCGATGTTGAGTGCTTTGAATATTGTGTCATGTTTTGTATTGATTTGTATTTGTTCTGGTATTAATTTGTTTTGTGTTTTATGTTTGTAAATCTGTAAATTTTCCCAAATGTTCATTATGGTGCCTTTGTGTGGTATATGTTTTATTAGTGTTACATTGGTTATGTCTGGGAATTCATGTCCTGTGTTTATTGCATGTGTGGCTAAATTGGATTTATATATGTTTGGTTTTTTGTATGCATTTAGATGTTCAAAATAACGTTTTTTCAGCTGTTTTTTTGTTTGTCCTATATAACATTTATTGCAATCTTGGCATTCAATTTTGTATATACCGTTGGTTGTTGTATTATCTTTGTTGTGTGAGTTATTTAGATTTTGTAATTTATTTTTATTAGTTTTGTATGCTATTTTTATATCTGTGTTTTTAAATAGTTTTGTTAGTTTTGACATTTTATTATTTATATATGTGAATGTGGCCCATTTTTTGTTGTTGTTATTATTTATGTGTTGTTCAGTTTGATTAATTCTTAATTGTTCAGTTTTTATTTTGTATTTGATTTTATTTTCTATTTTGATCATAGTATTTTTATTGTATCCATTTGCATAACCAATTTGGTATATTATATTTCTTTCTTTGTCAGTTTCTTGTTTGTTTAGGGGTATTTTGTACATTCTGTTAAATAACGAATAAAATGCTGCCATTTTATGTTGTGGTGGGTGGTCAGAATGGTTAGGTATAATGATGTTAGTGGAAGTTGGTTTTCTATATATTGCATATTGTATGTGTTTGTTGTATCTTGTGATGGTTATGTCTAAATAGTTGATTTTGTTATGTTTTTCTTTTTCTTCTGTGAATTGTATTTTGGGATGTATGTTATTGATTTGTTTCAGTATGTTCTCTGCATTTGTGTTTTTGTTATTTGATACATATAGTCCATCATCTACATATCTTATCCATATGCCATCTGGGTCATGTGTTTTTATGATATTTTGTATTTTGGTGTGATGCAGAGAACATACTGAAACAAATCAATAACATACATCCCAAAATACAATTCACAGAAGAAAAAGAAAAACATAACAAAATCAACTATTTAGACATAACCATCACAAGATACAACAAACACATACAATATGCAATATATAGAAAACCAACTTCCACTAACATCATTATACCTAACCATTCTGACCACCCACCACAACATAAAATGGCAGCATTTTATTCGTTATTTAACAGAATGTACAAAATACCCCTAAACAAACAAGAAACTGACAAAGAAAGAAATATAATATACCAAATTGGTTATGCAAATGGATACAATAAAAATACTATGATCAAAATAGAAAATAAAATCAAATACAAAATAAAAACTGAACAATTAAGAATTAATCAAACTGAACAACACATAAATAATAACAACAACAAAAAATGGGCCACATTCACATATATAAATAATAAAATGTCAAAACTAACAAAACTATTTAAAAACACAGATATAAAAATAGCATACAAAACTAATAAAAATAAATTACAAAATCTAAATAACTCACACAACAAAGATAATACAACAACCAACGGTATATACAAAATTGAATGCCAAGATTGCAATAAATGTTATATAGGACAAACAAAAAAACAGCTGAAAAACGTTATTTTGAACACCTAAATGCATACAAAAAACCAAACATATATAAATCCAATTTAGCCACACATGCAATAAACACAGGACATGAATTCCCAGACATAACCAATGTAACACTAATAAAACATATACCACACAAAGGCACCATAATGAACATTTGGGAAAATTTACAGATTTACAAACATAAAACACAAAACAAATTAATACCAGAACAAATACAAATCAATACAAAACATGACACAATATTCAAAGCACTCAACATCGAAAATACACAAAATACAAAAACAGATACCACAACCACACACAATAATGCAACATTGAAGGACCAAAGACCAACAAACCACCATAATAACATCCAGAAGCCAACACACAAATACTGCACCAGAAGCAAGATGGCGAAGGTTGAAGATGGGAGAACAGGATCTCCCGAAACATGTCCCTAAAGGAAAAAATACATCTTGAGGTAAAATAGTTATAAGTATTATAGTAATATATATATATATATATATATATTCAATCTGTATCCATCACAATTACTAATGTTATGAACAACGAAAACTAATCAAGCCGTACATAAGTGCATGCATTTTAACACAGTTACGAATATAATTTTAATACGCAGTTCTAACAAAATTTTAATCATTACAAATATGAAAATACGGTTTATGTGTAAGCTTTTATATATCAACAAATATACGTATATTAAATCTGTATTAATCACAATTACTAATATTATCAACAATGAAAATTAATCAAGCAGTACACAAATGCATGCATTTTAACACAGTTAAGAATATAGATCACGGATGTATATCCAGAGGACTTGTTCTAACAAATTTTTAATCATCACAGATATGAAATATTGTTTATATGTGTATGCTCTCTTTTTATGCTTTGAAATCCGGTGGAGTGTTGTTGTAGAAGTTTAATAAATGGAATGGTCCCACCTGTGCCTTTGAAGAATGGTAATACCTGTGAGGAGGAGTGTGGTGATGTGCTGGCGAATTCCGAACTCCTGTTTGTCTCTTTCCAGGGAGGTGTCGTTTTGTGTGGTGGAGCATCATTAGGTCTGACGGCGGTGGGAGAGCGTTGTAGAGTACAGCTCTGCCGATGGTGACGGATGTTATTGTCATCATCTCTGCAATCCCTTTCTCTCGGCTGGTCGAGGAGCCTGTAACAATTTTTTATTTTAGTGGACCGTCAGGAAATACAATCAGCACAATTCTCTCTCGCCTCGTAACACCGACACCACACACACACTGTCACAATTTTTTATCCACACTACAACTCTGTTATTAGCTACACTGCTCAGTGGAATAAGCAAGCTTCGCAATTTACATTTACATTTTCATTAACATATACAACATTCAAAACATTTACATCAAATTACCGTTACAATTACTTTCACTTTTGCTTTTACTTTTACTTGAATATGTTTGTAGTAGGTTATCACCTTTACTTTTAAATTTATCAAATAGTCAAGTGCAAAAATCGCCACGTGCTCGCATGTATACCGGAAGTAACGTGTGAGACACACACATACACAATTAACACATTAATAATGCATTCTCATTCTTAAATTAAACCCCTTATTAAATTAACAGTGAATAAAGTAATGATCCTCACCTGGGGCACCTTATGAAATTACGAACTCATAGTAGTTGAAGAAATTATCTGCCACGCCGTCAGACCTTGAAACGTACAGTCGAAATGATGGAGATCAAATAAGAACGAACTGCTTATTATTCTAACTGCTCATGCCACCAAAAACTAACTTGTTGAGGATTGAGAAATTTCAACCTAACAGCTGATGCGGGTTGCTGTATTAATTCGCTGTAGCGCTGCGCGGCCTCACTGAATTACGTCGCCGCAGCGCGGCAACCTTGATCAAGTCGGACTTGTCTCCCTACAGCCACACAGGGGCGGTAATTCAAGTTTAAATCAAGCCGGGAAAATTTAAAGTCCCGGCACAGCATCTGTACTGTCACAGAGATGTAAGATGCTATATACGAATTGCAAGTTGAGAGATGCGACAACATATGTATCTATAACTGTTGTGGATTGTTCATTAAGCTGAATATAAGTTTACAATGTTATATTTTCCGTTAATTGCGGTAGGTTTGTAACAGTCTACCCAGTTCCTAAACAATCCTTTCACTAAATTGCTTGGGGTGTCCTAATCGAGGTTACAACTGGATGGACCAAGTATCGGATAAGGGTATCACCTATATCTTATTGTAACTTTAAAGCGAACAGTCAGTATTCGTATTACCTGATCATTTTCTGGGACAGAGTTTTACTGTATAACGTTTAAAATTGCTGTAGTAAGAGATAGGACATAACGTTTTGCTTTTTGTATACAAACAGGTACTTAAGCCTACGAGGAGCTCGTGATTACGGAACTAAGACGTTTGTACAATATATTGTTACGACGGTCTCACTGATAGTCGTATGGTATAGTGGAAAACAAAATACAATACCACCAATGAAGTCACTAAAAACCAGCTTTAATTATCACAAATAACAGTTTTTAATCAACTCGTACAATAATTCCAGTTAGATTTGTCTACACGCAATAATAATGTCAAGTATAAAGAATTCCGCACTATAATCACTTTTCACTAATACACCACTTGCGACGCACTGTGTAAATCGCCCGACATAACACTAAACTCTAAGCGGCAGGTATGGGCTATTTATAGTCTCCAGGGTTCCATAATATGCGTCTTTAACAAACACGTGAAAATTCTAGAGAATACTTCAGCGCGGCCATGGTAGAAACACATACCGTTTGGCTAGTGAAGAAGGTTCTAGAACCACACCATCGAACGTAAGAGACGTTTCGCATTACGTAATACGAATATAATATAATATTATTATTATTATTATTATTAAACCTAATTCAGCATATATACACCTATGTACTAAACACCAAACAAATAACACAATAAGAATTAATCATTGTAAACAATTTTTTAAAAACTGAATTATTCAATTCCAATACAAGAATTGAAGATTTTTGTTAACCGTGGTTAACCTCAAAAATCGTAAAGGTCAGACGAACGAATATTTTGTTAATAAGTCTGAATTTCTGAAGGTGTTTGACATACTAAACTAAATATTTGTGAAGCATCGTAACTCGAGGCATATTAGTTTTATTCTGTAGCTCGAAAGGATTCACCCTTGAGATATAAGAAATTTGAAGAAAAATAAATATTTAATTGGAGTCAACATTGCCAACCTGCTGGGTTACCAGAGAAATAAGCCAGGTCAATTGTAATTACTAAATCATTGTTTAGTTGTATGTATATAATTAAAAAAGCACTCAGTGAGAAATAAAACTATAATATCTCAATTAGCAAACTTTGTACTAACTTATTGAAGTAATTTTTAGTAAATTTGTCTTATTTAAAAGAGCTGTAAATTCAAGCCATTCAAACAGTTAAGTTGGCAACATGGCCGTGTGAAGCGCCAACCATTCAAATTTATAAACAATAACAAGAAAATAATTATTGAATTAAATTAATTTCATAGTACAGTCAAGTGAATAATTTAACGATATTAATTAAAATTATTTCGTTTATTCATCTAATAAATTTTTTTATGGAATAACAACCTAGATTCCATATGGCGCCGAAATAACCCAAACTTAGCTCACTTACTTTTAAACAGTGCTAATCGACTGTTTTGACTGATCAGTTGTTTTATAACATACCAAGACAATTTGGACAACCAGTTCAGACAGACACAAGCTACCAGTTCTACACCAAAGGTACGTGCAAGTTGTAATTGTATTATAAACTAGTCAAAACAACATTATTACAGTACAACTACAATTTAGGTCAACGGAATTGCGACGGAACGTCAAGACGATTCCACAGTGAACCAGATTAATTGAAACAGATTACAATAATTAAACAATTATATAAAGATAATTAAAACAAGATTTAAATAAATCGATAATTAAAAATAATTATAAAATAAATTAATATAACAGGATATTAATAATAAAAACAGAACAACGTGTTGTAATAATATTAAACACAATTGTATTACAATTATACCGCCCGATTATAAAACGCAGCACTTCACTAATAACCACTTGAACTTACACAGTAATCTCGCCCGATAATAACTCGAACCGCTCTGAAAATATATCGCTGCTATACTGAACTGAGCATCCCGGAGTAATTGTATTTATAGCCGTCGAAAATCTAGACGATTCCACATACTATGTATTACCTTTAAACTACGATGTAATTGCTTGCGGCCGTGACACAGTGAGAGCGGCCGCGTGAATTCTCGTACCGTCTAGTAAATGCGTCAACAAGCACGTACGACACACGGTTACATTCTGGATCTCTCTCGAACGTTCGATAAACACGTAGATTGTTCTGTGATGTCGTAACAATATTTAAATAATAATCCCCTACCGGGTTTTATTATATGATCCCTACTGCACAGTGTCTGCGATTATCTATCAATTTGTCGATACAGCTATGCACCTCTGTTTCCTAAACGTACAATAATTGTACACATAATTATATGTGAAATTATTATGGCAGACTGTACATATAATGGATAGTGGCAAATCAAAACTTAACAGAGTTATTAATGTACTACTCAGTTTTTTAATTCTATGTTTTACAATAGTCTTCTTCTTTTTATCTGGCGTTACAGCCTTTGGTGGGTTTTAGCCTTCTCAACAATACTCCTCCATACTCCCCTTTTCTCCGCCTTTCCTCTCCACCCTCTAATTCCTATGCTAGCAAGATCTTCTGTTACGCCATCCAACCATCTCATCCTTGGTCTGCCTCTACGTCTAGTAGTCAGTACAATTATTTAGTTGTTTCCAGTTTTAAATTTACGATGATTGTTTATGACGGCAAAACTATAACAAAGGTCAAGTGAATTATAAGAGTAAGTAGATGAGAAAAATAGAATAGAATTAAAAAATTCCGTACATTATAGTGGGCTCCAGAACTGTCAGGGAAAAGAGAGAAAAATTTTTCAACGACAAGCTTCTTCATTGATGATACTCGAGTTACTTGTCGTCTGTAGACTTGCGGTATCGGGACATTATAATAAAGTAACTTATGCCCATACTGAGGTAGTAGCTAGTGGCCTGTCAACAGAATATTTTATGTGTATTAATATTTCAGCGTTTTTTTTCTTAAATAAATTGTTGAAAACTATTGCTATTACCACTAATCAGTAAAAGGATTTCACTCTATCACAGGGCTGTTGAACTTACCGCAGTAACTAGCTCACGGTTCACAGTAAAGAAGGAAGACGCCGAGAACTGAACTCGTCTGCTACTAACATACAATGTGAAGTTTTCAACCTGAAACGATGCAGAAAATTAGTACAGTAAATTTATTTTACGTGAAAGGAAAATACTTAGCAAAATGTAAGTACCCATTATGGAAGGTGGAGAGTGGAGTATAAGGTACAACAGACAGCTCTATGAGTTATATAAATCGCCTGATATTATAACATCAATTATGATAGCTAGTGGGAGATGGACAGGACATGTACAGAGAATGGATGAGGAGGATTTTTGTAAGAGAATTATGAAATGCACACCAGTAGAAAAGGGGGGCGTGGAAGACCTAGAATACGATTGATCGATGAATTGATAGAATCTTAGGATTTCTTGGAATGAAAAATTGGTGGACATTGGCTAAGGATAGGGAAGTCTAGAAGAAAATCTTGAGAGAAGCTGATGCCCTCAGCGGGCTGTGGAACTACTGATGAAATTTATTTTAGGAATAACTCTGTGTTCCAGCCTAGGGGTTGTTTTCTGGCGAGTTCATAATAGTAAATGTTAAAAATTTTCAATCGAAGTAAGAAAACGCCGATATTTCAATGTACACATCGACAGTATACATTGAATAGTTGGTAATAGAAGACTGAAATAAACATGTACTCTTCCACGTATGTAGTTTAAAATATATGTAGACGATCTGACGAATGTAAACGAAAGTTACTGTTAAGAGCCTTATTCGATATCTGATACGTTATCATCAGTTAAGAATTTGGAATTGAGGATGGATTTATAAAGAATGTGCTTTATGTGCTTTGAAAAAGTAGTAAAAAACTCAACGATGATAAAATTTAGATCCTACATTTTGTTCTTTTCCCAAAATCATTTCATCTTTTTAAAGGGAAAATAATTTAGTAATTTTGGGGAGAAACGTTGTATTTACGAGATATGATTTATTATAATGTGCATGTTTTGCGGAGTGAGCTTGAATCTACGAGAAGTATAAATTAGATTCTTCAGAATCTGAAATCATCACATGCCATGAAAACTCATTTCGCCGTTGATGACCATAGACCATGCACATAGAAATTGGTATCTTTAGAAGATTTATGTTACCTTACATCTAAGATGATACTATTATTACATTAAAATTACCTTTTCTTTGGTACTAATGTCCAAACGATGACTGTTGATGTCTGCCAGTAGTATTTTCGTAACCTTAGACTGAAACAGTTACGTAAATACCTAAATTAGAAACATGATTTAGAAAAGTTTACAATAAAAATAAAAAACTAAGAAAATAAATTTTTTTTCTATAAGATTATTATACTGTTGACCAGAACATGGGTAAAGACACTCACACTAAGCGTCCTTTACACTAAATGATGTAAAGGCACATCCATTACTATACATTTCAGCAGTGAAGTTTGGTTTTGAATAAAAAGAAAACAAGATTTAAAGGAGTTAAGGCGATGTAACAAAACTTTTATTATTTACCAAAAGTCGGGTACTTAATCGTTTTATAAAACAATTTTTATAAAAATTTAGTTAAATAAAATTTTATAAGCCTATTAATAAACAAACATTGCAAAGAGAATTTTTGTATTATCACTGATTAGGCGATCGAGATGGAAAGTTTTGACTGGATGGCTATAAACACACAAAAATAACGAAATTGTTAAGAATATAGGAGTAACATGACTTAATACTTACGATCTGTTTAATGTAAACTTTATCATAATGTAGGAGTCCTATAGTAGTAATAAGGAATAGAGAAAAGCGTCTAGTTTTGGCCATATATTGCGTAGAAATTGCCTGCAGCTAAGGATTATAGAGGAAAAGGAGTAAGGAAAGAAAGGACGGAGAAGAATAATGGTTGGAATGCTTGATGAGGTCAGAATGGAAGGAGCTGTAAGTTGAAGACAGATGTAGAGGAGGGCCGAGAACAACGGCCCAGGTATCCAGTTGAAACCTGTCCTACGGGAGTTTTACTACATAACGAGCAACGTATCGATGTCTATGCGAGTTTTAACAGAAACTTACGGCAGCACAGTGTTTTACATTTTCTTGTAGTCATGTTGCTCAAATGGCTAGGTACAGTTTTGGAAAGAGAAAGTAGAATAGACACTGTCTACTGAAATTGAAACGGAACCCTACCAAAGTTTAGAAGAAAAAATATTTGCCGACACCATAACCATATAGTTAATTCTATAAAAAGTACATAACGATTTACTTTTATTCTTTCTGGACATCTTATTTTTCCGTCAAACTTGTTTAATATCTTCAATAAATATTCGTGTTAACTGAAATGTAGTTGAATGACCGTCTAGTGGTTCCAAACGTTGGATCCGCGAAACACCTGGGGTACGCAATATTATTTCGTGGGGTCCGTAACGCTTAAAAAAGTAAAATATGCTCCTTTTTTACGATTTAATCTTAAATCTAATTTTGTATACCTACTATTAGTAGTACTGCATACTATAATTTAGTTTTATACCGACTGGTAATTAATATTAGTACCTTCTTGTATAATAATGAGTAGAGATAACATATTATTTTGGTGTCCAAATAATTATAATTGTTTAAGTAATTTCAATCTAATAAGGATAACATCTTTAAATTTTAAAATAATTTTATTAGTTATCTAAAGGATATAACACAATTATTAGTAACGTTTTACCTGCGGCTCAAGGAGACGTATAATGTTGAGCGTGACAAAGGTGCCCATTATAGATGTTACGACGCTACACCTCTCTGCGTTAATGAATTGAGAAGCACATACTTGACGGTCGCCAATTGTTAATAAAGCGGATGAAAACATTATCACTGTAAAACTGATGGACATGATCAGTAGCGCTTGCAGTTGATAAAAGGAATGTAATTGGCCAAACGCTTTGTAGATGTTGGAGAAGGCTGTACTTAGGTCACATATTTTCTTGGAAAAGTTTATCCTTAAATCACTAGATTTTAGAGTTTTGTTATGCTTACTAAAGGCTTTTGTTTTCTCTATGTTTATCGTCTTTCCTAACTCATTTTCTTTAAATTTCTGTGTCTTTAAAGTAAAATGTTTTGATTTTGCCTCTTTGAGTTTAGGTTTCAAATCTATGTCCACAACTTTATCAATGGATGCCAATATATTTTCAAGTTTTACATTTACAGTTTTGAACCTAACAAACAATTGGAAACACAACTGCAGCATCTGACCGTCGGCAACAATTACCGATAAGTCTTGGATCATATGGAAAACAAAATATTTAGAAATATTTATACTGTTGACCTGACAGTTAAAATGATATTGTTCCCACACTAAGAGTATGCGAGCGATTATCAGGACTAACATAACTACATCAGCGCTAATCATAAAGCATCGCACCTTTTTCCGCAACCTTTTTGACACTAGAGTCAAACTGTCGAAAATTTCAATGTATTTGATACATGACAAAATGTCTGAGTTCAAATTTTTTAAGTATACAACTCTGACGCAACAATTGATAATTGATGTCAGCGCTACCAAATACAAATAATGTTTTTGTTCCCATAGTTTTGTACTTTTATTGTCATTTACCACCATCATTGGTAAAATATCGTGGAAAATTAAACCCATCGTCTGTGAAAATGACAGTATCAGAAGGAATACTGAATACACAGTACTCAATTGTCTGAATTTCCCTGCTTTCTTCCAAAACGTGATACCAAGTAACAGTGAAACGATTACCACCAGTGGAGAAAATACATGTCTATGTGTTGTTGTCATGTTCTGTTCACCACGAGCTGACTGCTTAGCTGTTTGTGTTTTACGTTTGTAACACGCTCATTATGTGGTCTCCATCGCGACGAAATGTGTATACACAAACCCAAGCTGGTGCTGGCTAATGACACACAAAAGCTGGATCTGTCATTAAAATAAACAAGCATATTTGTAAATTCTGTACTTTTATAAGTCGTACAAATATGAAAAAGTAATAAGTAATGATAATGATATGATGATTTAAGTTATGATAAAAAAAATTGTAAGCAGACTAATGTAGCAGACGCATATTGAATAAGGCGACATTATCAGAAATAATAATTATTACAGGTTACTTGTACAAATTATAAATATGTCATGAAGAAAAAGAAGTAGTTTTCAGGAACCATATTTGGGAATTTACAAAAAATTGCCATATTAATTATAATTGAAAAGAGACTAAAATAATTACCATTATCTGCCTCTCAAATTACAACGTTAACTATAATAGTGTAATAACAAATTCAGAGAAAAAAACACAATTAGTAGGTACTGGTATATTGAAATAAGGAAAATATAACCATTAACTCTGACCGGCTGTTTTCAGGAGGCCGATATTTGAATGTGAGTTTGTTTCTGACGACTTGCTTGTAATTCAAAATCAAGAATCTTCTTTACAAGAAACCGGTTTTAAGCTTTATCAAATTTAAAAACAATACAACATGAAAATCTCCGCTACAAAAACAATAGTAATGATATTTCAAGGCAAGAAATCAATTATGGCCAGGGAGTCTATATTTTAAATATTTGGGGATGATAAGATTTATGATATTAGTTTCAGATAATCTGTGGGACAATTAATCAAATTTTTAGAAACAAGGTATGTTGAGAAAAAAATTAAAGCCCTACGAAATTATGTAGGCCGTCCCTGTAGTGTCCTATGGGTGTGACAACCATGAAACATGAAAGTAAAATACAGCTCTCAGAAATGAAGTTCTTAAGAGGAGTTAAACTTGGTCAGAGGGTGTTTCAAACTTGATCATATGAAGAATGAACTTATCAGAGAAGCATTACAAGTTTTCAACTTGAGTGACAGATTAAAAGATTATAAACAAGTCTGAAAATATACGCTAAGTGTATAGGACATAAGTATGTGGATAAACCCAGGAAGTGATGGTTGGACATCTCTGAAAGCAGAACACATCTTGTTTATGCCGTGGTGAGAAGATGATGGCGAAAATATAACCAGAACTAGCTACAAACCGTAAACAAAAAAATATAAAAAACTAGCAAAGTAGTGAATAAAGAAAAACTACTATCTTATAGTTCTCTGTCTGTCTGTCTCTCTATGATATGAAGACTCTGGCGCTTCCACGTCGATAATCAGAGTGAAATAATTACACAATCGTTAATACCAGAATCTCTCTGGCCTGCTAAAAATTGTCCTTGTCACTTATAGTGTGGTGTAAATTGATAGGTTTGTTTTTGCTGGATACCATTCCAGACTTGTCAAATTTTGTTTCGTCCTGCATAACGCGTCGGCTTTAACAAATCACTTTTACGTTTATTTTAGCGTTAATAAACTGACTTTATGTGCAAATAAGTAATTATATGTAATTCGTAATTTTACAGTACATGTAATTGTTCAGAATTTATTAATGAACAAAGTTGTTAATATATTTTTAAATAGTTTAGTTGTTATGACGTAATTTGCAGTAATTTTTTGTCTATATACGCGTTCTTCCGTGCGTTTCTAATGGGCCTATTTGGTTTAAAAAGGTATTTTAAATGTACTATTTTAAAACAAATAATCACTGAGGAGCGTGCCACCTGCAGTCACGTCATGTGGAGTGAAATCTCTCTGTACTGTGCATTAGACTGGTACGAACATAAATTTAAACACGCCCACAACTATACGTCTTCGCGAAATTTGCGAAAACCTTTTTCAACATGCGAAAACAGTGTGTATCAGCGGGTTGTGTGGAACGTTACACGCTTGAGGCTCGCGGTGGTGCAAATTAGGGTGCATATAAGGCAACATACAGGGTGGCGCAGGGAAACGGGAAAATTTGAAGATGATGTTGGCAGCCCTGTAGATGTAGCAGAAGTGAACCTGTCTGTCTAGCAGTAACAGACATTTAGTTGCTATGATGGAGCAGTGGAGCGGTGCAGAGCGTGAGGTCGCCGTAAGGGCGTTTTACCGACATGGTGACAGTTTGACAGCTGCACAACGAGAGTTTCGGCGCCACTTGTAACGTTTTTTGCCACGTTACAAATCCAGGGAACCCATCCTAATTGACACCAGCCAATTATATGGGCTGCCTACGTTGTAACGAACTGTTATTAAACTCAACACAATTAACAAAATTAATTAAGCTAATTATTAGGAAACAAGGGAAGGTATTTCACTGATATATGCACTCATTTACATGTGTAATAAGATGACTTCTCTTTATTAACAAATGATATGAAAAGATCCCATAACATAATTAATTAGATTAAAACATTTAAATGGTTTTCTGAAAAACTAGGGATCATAATGATCATGTACTTTTTACCTCGGATCCGAGTTTACTTTAAATATATAGCAAAGACGTCTGAGTATTACTATGTTCATCTAGGTGCTTGCAAGACTTCTTTTACCATTTGAAGAATGGTATTATTTACTAAAGAGATTATAATTTACATTTACATATTTACGTTACAACGTATGATATTCAATATTACAGTATACTCTTAGTTGGTCTCATTTATAGTTTATAGAAAATTATAGTCTTTGAAAAGTCTCTTTCATCTGTAAGTTATGTCTCAAATATAATTAACTCTCGATAGGCAAGCTATCGAGTCACCTTTACAATAAGTCGTGGTGACCTCGTCCTGGGGTGTCACTCTCGGGAATTCTGGAAGTCGGCGTCGTCATCTGAGTCGTGTCTTCGGCGAGTACTAGATAGCTGGTTCACTGAGGAGATTGAAGTTCTTCTGGTTAAAGTTGGTGTAGATCCACGTAGGTCCTAGTCAGCGTCGTATGGCTCGTATACGTCCACATGTGAAGTTTATGCAGGTCACATCTTCATATGTAAAGTTGTACTGGAATTTACCTCTTGAGGGGAGACGTCATCTTGCTTACTACTTGTTAGTTTTTTTTTTGTTTAACTTATTACATTTCTTAACACAACTATCTACATTTTATATATTAAAATTTGCTCGCCACGTTTAGTAGTGGTAGCTAACAGTTAAGATTAAAATTAACCAATGCATTTTTGAAGAGCTCTCGCTCGTAGGTGTGTACGGTCTGACGGCTGCATTGTCACTCTTTTCTCGATTCGACTGGCACATTACAACGGAGCGGGGCAAGTACTCCGCGATAATATAGTTCCTATTTTTATTTAAAGTGACATTATTATTACAAGAAACAATACATTAATTATATATATATAATTTAAGTAAATTATTTTAACTACTACTCGTGCCTTCAAATTACTAATTACAAACATTATGATTTTTATATTTTCCTAAGTTACAGACGACTCGCTAAACACGTTGAGTCCGGAATTAAACAGGTCAACTCATGATGACTAGCAAAAGGGTTAACTGTGATATTAATAGCTTTTTACAATTCGATTTATTTATTTATTAATTGTTTAGTTAGATTTCCCTTTTACATCTCATACTTATTCTGAGTTAGTACAGGGGGTTTAGGTTTAATAGTGCGATTTAAAAATACTTAATTGCTAGTAAATTAATTATTTATTTATTAAAGATTTTATTATCAATTAAATCGTCACACACTATCAGATCCCGCCCCGCGGTCAAGTTCCTTCGTTACGCGCAATCGAAACGTGGGTTCATAATTTTGAAGAGACTGGTTCAGCTTTGAAGAAAAAGCCTAGTGGGGGTGTACGGTCTGTACGTACCCCAGAAAACATTGATGCCGTGCGAACTGCCATCTTAAGGAGTCCTCGTCGTTTGGTGCAAAAAATTGCCTCGTCATTGCAGCTCGGACGTCGAAGCGTTCAAAGAATACTCCATGAACTTCAATTTCATCCGTACAAACTTCAGATTGTGCAACAACTGAATCCTAATGATTGTGTATTGCGCCTGCAAATTTGTGAACAATTGTTGGCTAAAATTCAATGAGGATGCTAACTTCATTCAAAATCTTTGGATGTTCGATGAAGCCCATTTTCACTTAAGTGGATACGGGAATAAGCAGAACTTCCGTTACTGGGCTCAAGGAAACCCTGCTCAGCTTCACCAGCATCCATTACACAGTACCGAAGTTACCGTATGGTATGCAGTGTCGTGTCATGGGGTGATAGGCCCTTACTTTTTTGAAGATGAACAAGGCACTGCTGTCACTGTGACGTCTGAACATTATGTCAACATGCTAGAGACATTTTTGGCTCCAAGACTCCATACTTTTCCAAATCTTGACATTCACCACACCTGGTTTCAAACATGATGGAGCCACCTTACACACTGCCAGACAGTCTGTGGCAGCAGTGAAACGTTTGTTTGGGGATCGCATAATTTCAAGAATGCTATCATCGCTTGGCAGCCCCGATCTCCAGACCTTTCAGTCTGTGACTTCTTTTTATGGGGACATCTGAAGAGCATCGTGTACCAGACTAGACCAAGAACCCTTGCTCAGCTCAAGACACAGATTGAAGAGGAAATCGCCAAAATCCCAGGTGACACACTGCGCCGCGCTATGCAAAAAACCTACAGAAACGACTTACTGAATGTGTACGGCAAAATGGGCAGCATTTAACTGATGTAATTTTTAAAAAGTGATGCCTAATGTAATTTCCAGTCTTGTAGAACATATTTTGAGCCTCAAATAAAGTTTTGTAACGTTCCTTCATTTTGTCTAATTATTTCAAATTTTCCCGTTTCCCTGCGCCACCCTGTAGTAGTAATTTTCATAGTCTTTCGTTAAAAAATAAGTTTTGAGTAAAAAAAACACTAGGATAAAGTGAAAAAATCTTGTGAATCAAGATTAACTGTTATATTTGACAAGAATAATCTATAGGAAAATTGCCAAAAGAGGAAAATATATTCATATTACTGAAAGTGACGACAAGCCTGTTGTGACAATCTGGGACAGGATTGAAACCGTTTAATCAATCTTGAACAGCAATGGAATGCCGTACTCTACACATACCTAAGTCTGGTAGACCATTTTCTTTTCTTTGAAATCAGATCGTCACTGGTGAACGTCATTTGTTTCGCGGGTCGTTAGCAAGTGTTATCAAGGCGTGTAGCAAGGCAGTAACACACACACACACACACACACACACACACACACACACACACACACACACACACACACACACACACACACACACACACACACACACACACACACACACACACACACACACACACACACACACACACACACACACACACACACACACACACACACACACACACACACACACACACACACACACACACACACACACACACACACACACACACACACACACACACACACACACACACACACACACACACACACACACACACACACACACACACTTACGCGTGTAGGCACCTTTGCTTGTACTCACCGCGACCTACTTCCAGTTGAACGGCGGCTTCTATGAGCAGATCGACGGAGTTGCGATGGGTAGTCCACTCAACCCTGTGGTCGGGAATTTTGTGTGTGGAGAAATTCAAAGAGTTGGCAATAATATCTGCACTGCTCAAGCCGAAGTGTTGGTTTCGTTATGTCGGACGACACTTTGCTTGTATAACGCCACGCGGTAGAGGATCTCGGGCGCTTCCTGACGCATTTCAACGATATTTACACGCGAATTTCACTACAGAAAGGGAGAAGACGAGGAGCCAGCGTTTCTTGACATGCTGGTCCTTCGCATGATTGACGGTAGTCTGGGTGACAAGGTGTATAGGAAGTCGACACACATCGATAGATGTAAGAATAAGTTGTCCAACTACCACCCGAGACAGTAGCGGGCAATATTGAAGACGCTGGAGGACCGGACGAAGGTAATCTGTGATCCCCACTTTCTCGATGCTGAGTTGCGACATCTAGAGGAAGCGCTGCAGGCCAACGGGTGTACTGTTGCTGAGGTGAGGACAGGAGTCCGGCCGAGAAGATTCGGTAGGTTTGGTGAGTGGATGTCGCAGGAGTTTGTCGGTTCGGCCATTTTGCCCTATATTCGCGGGTTGACGAACCGTATTGGCAGACTGCTACCGAGACGAGGCGTGATAACCATCTTAAACCGACCAAGAAGATCCAACAGTTTCTGAGCCGACAAAAGACGCCAGAGGTGTACTGCGTGCCTTGCTCGTGTGGCTAGGTGTACATTGGCACTACGAAGCGTAGTAGCTGGACACGCATTGGTGAACACAGCCGCTGTTGTCGTTTTGGGCCAGCCGGAGAAGTCCGCAATCGCCGAGCATTCTCTTGCCAACGCCACCATTGAGTTCTCTTCGAGGAGACCAAGATCATGTCCTCGGTGGTGGATTACTTAGATTGTCTGCATGTGGAGTCCTTTCAGATCCAGAAACAAGCCTTGACTGCAATAGGATAAGTGGCAATCGTAATATTACCAAATTAGCAGAAACAATGAAAACAAAGATAACAAGCATAATAAAAGTAAAAACCTATATGTATATTGCAACGAAACAAAATAATGCATAGACAGGTAATCGTAATAATAATAAGCAACAGAGTCTATTATCTGGAGGTAGGAAAATTTATTAAATTAAAAACAATTTTAAAAATTGTCTGTTATTTACTCTTTAAAACACAAAATTGTTTTACTGAAATATTATGACTTTTAAGTAGTAATTAAATGGTCATATTGAACAACCTGTTTACTGTTACTTGTGTGAAGAATTCCTTCTCCAGTTGACGGTTGCTACGCTAATACGTTGACCGCTGGCCTCGACGATGCGTTGTCACCCTCGATACACACGCGCACGCCGTTTATCTGCCCGTTATTGTTTATATTGATAATCTCAGGTTTAGAACAGTGGGTTAATTTATGAAAAGATATGGTGTATTGAACTAACACCTTCCAGCTATCTTAAAGTGTTCACGCGTTATTACAGGAGTATTCTGTCCAATACTACTGGCCTATGCAGAAATCTTGTACTAACGCGGGCTACCACTGATCAATGATCTCTGAAAATTTAGTTAATTGCTTTTATTAACCTTGATACAGCGTACGGGGAACTCGTAGCTAATATCTCGGTCTGGCGTCACCTTATAGAAGAACTTGTTCTGACAGAAAAAACTCGCGCAGGGAGTACGTCTTCACGGGACGAGTTTTAGAAGCGGACTGTCTTATGTTCATTAAACCAGAGACTTAGTGCACTAAATATGACGCATAAGCTGTCCAAATTTCATTCCGACATGTTAAATAATATAGGAGTTATTTAGGAAAATACAAATAGCACGCGCACTCGCGGACAAAAATTGCACTATACATGAGAGAGAATAAATTTATGGGCATGTTGATGTATAGCACGCAACCGATCTCTTATTTTACAACTTACAGTTAATTTACAAAAAATGAACAAAAACAATTTTAAACTTGTCTATTAACGTCACAAAACCCGTAACACTCATTTATTATGGCTTTTTACTGCATGTTTTGTTGCAATATATATTGCGACAATAAAAGCATATGCTGTAATGTGCAATTATTAAATACAATAAATATTTAAATTAATTTTAGTAATATGTAATAGACAAACAGGTGTGAAGTTGAAAGCTGAATTAGACGCAGGAATGAATATGCATGATCACGCGATTATTGCTGAGAGAGTGTACAGTAGTAAATAGTGTGTGTGCGTGGAGCCTGTTTAAGCCTGAAAGTTTGAAATCTCACCCCAAATAGATACTAAATTATAGTTTTATTTAATTATAAGCAAACCGTAATGTTAGAAAGATTGCAAAGACTTCTAAATATGCATAAAAATCATGCACATGTGCAGTGCGAAAACGGTGTGATTATGACGTTCAGTGCGAATTCTGTGCGATTTTTAGAGCATAGTAATTAGACTAATTATGGGATCAGTATTGTAATTACGTATAATATGTGTAATTAAATCAGACAATGTTAGATCACTTTGAAATCCGCATTAGACATTGCAATTGGCAGAAATGTACGAATATGTGAAATTGGACGATAGTGGGGGGAACTGACGAAACGGACAGTTTCTGACATGCAGAATCCTGAGCCGACAGGTGTGTTTTTTTGTTGAATATAAATACGGGCCCAGGAGAGCCAAATTTTATTCTCAATCAGTCTTCAGAAGTAGCGGGAAGCTATGTCCGTTAGCGACGCGATTTTTTAAAAATAAACTGTAAAGTCGGATGGACAATACGTTCACCCGAGTATCAAACAGTAACTCTTAGTTTGATTATTTTAAATACAATTATCGAACATACACCACCAGTCTACAACCACAAATGTTCAGCACTCTAGACAACTGGCGAGGTCACATCAAGGGGAGGAACGATATGCAGAGCATTCGAGGCGTCTGCTAGGATAACAGCAGCTGATGCAGAGCGACATATCATTCTACAGCAACCAGAGAGGACCAGAAGGAACGAGTACTTGAAGGACGACAAATTGAACCGGAGAACGTGCAGGGAAATCCATTAGAAGAGGACCTGCTGATCACCGGTGGACAGGGGTACAATCTACAGAATTGAGGTGACAAATAACCAATTTATAATTAATAAATGAAAGAATAAAGACATTGAAAAGTCATTTTAAAATTTATAAATAAAGAAAATTTGTGTCAAATGTAGATAGAGATAATAGAATTAATTTAAATTTAGTAAGAATTTTCTGTGATGATGAACAATTAATTTATAGTTAATTTAAATCATTGCTTGGATGATTGACGATTAATGTAATAAATGTATATTTTCATTTAAAGCGTGTAAAGTAATCAGTGAGTAATATTACACGCAATGTTTAAAGTAACGTAGTTGGAAGTATAGAAGAAGACTAACAATTCTATTAGCCAATTTAAAATTTTATATTCCAATTTTGCGTATTTAAATTGTTAAAGATAATTTTACAGATTTATACAATATGTCTATAATATGTGCTAACACTTCAAAATATGCCCTAAAAGTATGTAAGTAGAATCAGGGATATAGTTTGATAAGAGTATATTTGTTGCAAGAAAGACGGTTACATAAGTAATAAAGTAAGATGTACCTTGAGATTCACTGTTACCTTGAGATTCAAGTACTAGAGTAAAGCAAAAGGCTTTTTTTCCCCTGTATATGTTGCTTCATTTCAAATTTTTACTTGCTTGAGGTTTCTCGCACGGCCGACAACACTGTACTTTACCACTGAACAAAAACCGGTAAGCTTGTGTATTACTGCTATACTGGGTTTATTTCTAGATTTCGGTCACAGTGTTTTTTTGAAAAAAGTAAGATACGCGTCTAAACTTGTACATTAAACTATAGATAAATCTGCAAGCTTGAGTAAAAATCGTGCAGAACTGTAACAGTAAAATTTCATAAACAGGTGCGTTTAAAGTCTTTTAGTCAAATTATGTAATTTTGAGTTGTAATGTAAAACTGTTATATAGAAATGTATATTTTGATAGAAGTCCTAGCCTAGGTAATAACACTACTAGAATGAATAACAAACTACCGTATAAGAGTATACGAAATAGTGGCCAGTTTTATATGTGATTGTAAGAGGTCTCTTGAAAATAGTTCGTATAAAAGAATAGAAGTAGCTAAAGTGTAATTGTGACGATTTAAATGGTAAATAAATAAAAAAAAAATTAATAATAAAAATATAAAAAAACCGAAAGTAAGTAAGTACTTTAAATCGCACGATTAAACCAAATACCCCTGAACTAACTCATAATAGTAATGAAAATTAAATTAAGAAAATCTAACTAAGTAAGTAATTAAAATCTGAATGTAAAAGTTAAGAATAATACAGTTAACCCTTTAGTAAATTTATCATGCGTTGACCTGCCTATTCCGGACAGAACGTGCATACCGAACCGGCAGTAAATTAGAAATATCTGTAAATCGTAATGTAAATAATTAATAATTTAAAGTCACAAGTAATAGTTATAATAATCCCTGTAAACAAGATAAGTCCAGATAGTTTATTTTGTCTTACTATAAGAATGTATTATTAATAAAGAGTTGGAACTATATTATGGCGGAGTACTCACTCCGCGTCGTTGCAATCTACCTGTTGTAAAAATGCAAGAGTAACGATGCGGCTTTCAGACTGTAGACACCTCCAAGCGAGGGCTCTTCATAAAATGTTTTGTTATTTTTTTTTATTTTTAATTGAGTGTTAGCTTCCACTAAAAGCGTGGAGAGCTAGATATATATTGAAGATGTAGTGAGGAATTTGTTAGAAAGTGTGATAATGTAAAAGAATTCGTATATAAGGTGATGTCTCAAGTTAATTAAAAAACGAACTCTCGAATATTGTTCGAGTAATGTAATTCAGATATTAATGTAGAAAGAAGATGCAAACTCCAGTACTACGCTGCCAGTAAATATGTGACGTGCACAAATGCAGATACGGACGACTACCACCTAAACAACACTTACCAGAACCGCCGAGGATCAGCCCGACTTCACGCAGCTTAACATCCATCTCCTCATTAATACACCCAGAGGACTTTCACCGGAAACACTACCCAGATGACTACCCCGACTAACAGAGTACCGAAGATTCACGCCCCAGGACATGGACAGAAAAAGCGTATCTAAGAGGTGGCTCGGTAGCTCGTCTACCGAGAATTATGTACATTTAAAATATAAGTTTTCATACATGTCAAAGACCTTTAAAAAGACAATCTCTAAGCATTAAGTTTTAGAAAAATGTAACCAGTAATTTCTAAAATCATATGTTGTAACATTACTCTTGAGATATAAGTTTTAATCCCTTAACTAAATAATACCATTCTTCAAATGGTGTTCATGTAACAATGCAACCTTCTTGATAAGTAAAGTAAATTTCAGACGTCTTTGCTAGATTTAAAGAGACTCGGATCCGAGGTAAAATACATGATCTGTTTGATCGTTTGTTTGACAGAAAACCCCTTTTAACTATTTCAGTATGAGAAAATTTTTATGTAATGGGATCTATATTGTAACCAGACCTGTATACTGTAGTTACAAATAAAGATAAAGAAAGAAAAAATTTTATTTAATAAAAAAAAATTTTCCGAAAAAAAATTTTATGTTTGTTTATAGTGTATATAATTTGTAATTAATTCTGTTTATTGTTTTTAAACAAATTTCTAAAATTCTGAAAAGTAATCTTGTTTAATTCGCATTTCTGGAAGATATTAACAAAATCTGGTGTTAAACAGATTAACTCCTGTCAGCAATCGATTAACGACCTTCCGTGTTGCTCCAGTATCTCACCTTTTGTTAATATTTTCTTCTTTCAGGAAGTCTTGTTGCTTAATTAAAACCTTAAATTACCATGTGAAATAATTTATTAAACCATACAATTGAAAGGAATTGATTTATTAACATTTTTAAATAATAGTCGATATTAAATCGATTTCGAGCAATGGTCGACTCCGGCTCAGATATAAATCGATATGTTAATACAGGCTAAAAAATTCATATAAATATTGTAAAAGGGTTCTTGGAGCGATTAATTAATAATAGTCAGAGAAGGGCAGGACAAGAAAGTATGACATTTACAATAAATTATTTTAAATAATTAGTATTTAACAAATGTGAATAATCTATATAAAATGTTTAATATAGTTGAGTATCAGACCAATTGTAGACTACGAAGTCAGTCGATGTTGGTGGCACTGCCTCGCATTTCCATGATGGCCGCTCCCAAAAATGAATAGGTTAACTGCAATATTCGTCGCGAGAAAATCTCACAGTGTGACGATTTTATTAATAAAAATATGTTAATTAATTAAGTTGATAATGTATAGGCTGAGAAATTTTAAATTTTTAATAAAATCTCACATTTTAAACTAAATCTTATTGCAATCATTAAATAATAATAATATTTAATATAAAGTCTAATAATAAATTAAAAGGGAATACAATTGTACAGAAAGGGTAAAGCTTGTTAATTAATCCTGCAGAAACAGGCGCTAACCAGAATTAACTTGTTTTCTGACCCCTAAATAAACTAAGTATTATTGTAAATTTGTTATTATTTAAATAATTAAATAAGACCACTGTTACGTATTTTGATAACCTCTGTAACTAAGAATATCTCTAGTTAATAATTTAATCAAACTTTAGTCCTTTAATTAAATTAGAAACACGGAACTACTTTATGTTGCCTAGTATTTGTCTTGAGATTACTACTCTCCCCCTTAACTATTTCTGCCACTTGCAATGGAGCGCTCACGCCGTAAGCAGCGTAAAGCGTTGTTTCGCTACGTATATATAAAAATGTGAAAGGCTTGATTCAATGACTATTTAAATAAGTAAATTTGTGCGGTGATGACATCTCTCTCTTTTATCAAATAACAAACTATGTAATTTGTACAGTACTACAAACAAGAAGGTGATATTCAACTAATCTATAATCATGTGAAGTGTATAACAGTGAAACAAACTTTCTATTTATTTATTCTAACTACAAGAATTACTAAGAATTACTACAGTCGCCTGAGATGAGTGTACCGCCCTCGGAATGATTTGACATACTTCAGGAACTTCATCGTCACAGGATGGTAAGGTAACGACAGACCTTCAGGAAACACCGGAGGACCGAAGAACCTATTCTGCAGCAACTTCAGGAAACACACAGGTGACATGGAGGCTTGTCTCCCATGGTTAGGAGTTACAAAAATTATAATCCACAAAAGACAATTTAACTTATCATATTAAAGACTTTAAAACTTCTGTTTTAAATGTAATAACATTAAAGACTTTAAAAGACAGACATTATATGTAACATGTAGTCTGAAATCTAATAACACTGGTTATAGCAAAAGAGTAAATGTTTAAACTAAAAGTTTTGTTGTTTTAAAAGCTTAATAAAAACCATTCTTCAAATGGTTAAATTTTCAATATTGTATATGGCAAGGTGACCATTATTCTGTTAATATCTTCTATCCCGGATCCGTGGAATAAATAAAATAGATGTACATCATATTTTGAGGGCCCTTTGTAAAAGAGTAATATCTATATATAATCATATAGTAAAGTATATTGTTTGAGAACTTTCAATAGAGAACTTAATCACCAAATGTAATAAAGAGATGTCATCTGAGTACCGAGTAAACTGAGAGCATAAATCAACAGTCTCCCCTTCCTAATATCCTGCTATTAGAATTGTTTTATTTGTTGTGATTATTTTCAGCTCGTCACAACTAAGGCAGCCTGTATAATTGGCAGATCCAATTATTGCGGGTTCCCTAATTTATAACACAAGAGAAGATGTTATAACAGCAAAATCAACTTTATAATTGTTTTAAATATCCCCGAACTTGTGTAAACTGTCTAGGATGTTGTTTGGGGTAGTCTGGATGAGTGTTCAGTGTCCACTGGTGTTAATTATTTTATATTAGATGTGTTCACTTATATATGTTCGTTAGGCTAAAATGGTTATTCTGTTGTAGCTTGAATTATTACTAATATATAGTTTTAATGTTTTAATGCACTGGTATTATGTAGTGTGGTGTTCGTTTTCACTGTTGTCGGTGAAGTTTTTATTATACGTTTTGACGGGAAAAGTGTTTATTTGAGTAACTCTCGTTGCTCACAGAATTTTTCTCTGTAAGGTTAGCACTTCATTATACGGTTTTAAGGAACGCAATTTCACATAAACTGTTCCGTTTGAATGTTAACAAAGAACTAACTAACTTCCTCCACTTTAGTAAAAATCTTGCCAAGTTAATATTGGAAAAGTATTGTTAAAATAATTGGTACTTCCCATATACATGATTACAAATTACATTATATATGGAATAATTTTAGTTTATTATTCGCTTTCATGAACTATTAACCATATAATTGGTTTATTTATCTCCTTCTGTTTAATTTGATATGTCATAGTCCATATTTGTTGAGAGTTTTGTTAAAATTACCAAATTTCTTTCTTTTTGGAAATCTAGGCACAAAAACTTGGTTTCCGCCTTCCTATACTTTTACTGCCATTTTAAGTGTTATTAATACCATTATAATAAATTTCAAATCCCTTCCTTTTCTTAATTACATATAAGTTTAACATTTGAACTGGTTTTTAGTGATAATTTCTGAATTTAACATTCCTCTTTAAAAATAGTTAATTTATACATTTCAAAATTTTCAATAATTTGAGGTATTTTTCTATATCACCCTTTTAAATCATAGGTTCCTTTACAGTAGTTGTTAATTGACCTACCTTACCTAAATCTTGCCAGTTTACATGATTCATAGGTGAATTAACTGGTTTATATTGAGTTTCTGTGAATTCATTATTTGGCCTAGAGTTTAGTATTTTACATGTATGGTTTTTTCAAATAAATTTACTTCTACTCCTCCTGTGACTCTTAATAGATATCATGACATAAAATAAAATCGTTTACAAACTTACTGAGATGTGTAGCATCTAATTCATGCTAGTGTTATAAAAATAACAATTAACATCACTCAGCATTCTGTAAAGTTGGACATGTTTGCTGAAATTGTTTTTAACATACATTTAACTCCTTTTGTTAATTAATACAGCATACATACTGAAACATTTTAATTGGTATGTATGCTGTTATTTAACTAATATAATTTATTCTAAACATATAAATCTTATTGTATAAGAACGCTTTCAAAAATATGGAGTTCATGGCTTTGAACAATATTAGCCATTTTAAAATTTCTTAATTCTATTAACACTTAAACTAATTCCAGTCCTTTCTGTTTTTATTACTATTATTTAACATCCCCTTATATAGTAAACATTTCCACCCATACTTTAGTTATTGTCATTCCTACAAATGTCTTGTAATAACAAAGTGATATAAAATAATGAAATATTGGAAATGCCTTCCATTTCATTATTTCATGAATTGCTAATTATCAAATATAAAAGTTGTTTTACAGCATATAGTTTAAGTTATAGTAACACTAAACTTTAAGTTTATTATATTTCAAAACACTTACACTAGTACACTTTCACTGGTGGTTCTGACTTATATTGAGTCTTATTATCTCAGACCAGACCTTTAGTCATCATGGACTGTAAAGATTTGTTTATTTTTTTATCACACAATAAGTTTAGTTGTTGCACCTCTTATCATACTATACAACACTTTTGTTTATTAATAATTACAATTTTATAGGGTTTCGGGATGTTATACTTTCTTTAATTGTATCTATTGGTTTGGGGTCAATGGTAGTTAATAATAGGTTTTTTATGGTGTTTCTTCCATCCTATTTCTTCCTTTCTTCTCGTCTTCCTTCTTGTGTTCACTCTTGGGTAAACCAAGGTACTCAGTGTTATCTCGACTGATGGTTGGTTCGGAGTATCTTCTTTATTTTTTGATACTGACTTTACTCTTCTTTCTTGGTTTCAGGGTATTTTGTTTATTTCCTGATAATAAACCTTATTCTTCTTTCTTCTTGTGGCGGGTATTTTGTTCATCACCACTCCTAATCTGATTCTTTTTTCCTGATTTTGGGGTATCTAGTTTATTTACTGCTCCTAATCTCCTGGGTAATCTCCTGGTTGTTTAATATGAGTTTTCCTTAATTCTTTCTTTGACTTTTAATAGTGGTATTTTTTATAATTTAATGATTGTTTTTCTTTTATTGTGGTTTTTTCCTTTGAAGTAATTGAATTTCATTCGATATTCTTTTAGTATATGTAATTTAATTAATTTTTATGATCTTAAATGAATTAATTATTGGTGGAGTATCTGTCATGCTACAATATATATATCATTTGTTAATAAAGGAATGTCATCTTGTTACATATTGAAGTGAGTGCATAAATCAGTTAAAATACCTTCCCTGGTGTCCTATAATTAGAGTAATTATTGTTGTTCTAAGTGTTGTGCTGATTTTCAGTTTGTTACAACGTAGGCAGCCTGTATAATTGGCTAGCGTCAATTATCACGGGTTCCCTGGATTTATAATGTAGCCCGGAACGTTATATAATTTGTACACATTCTGTGTTACAGTAGGGCGAACTCATACATAGACACACAAGAACACACACACACCACAAGCAGTGTCGTAAGTGGGAGCTGCTCCTGGAGGGGTGGGACTAGCTTCTAAAGGGGATGAAGCTAAACACTAGACTATCTTGAAGGTTGACTTCCCATTTCCTTAGAACAACTGAGATATTCAAGATGCTTCCCATACAATTATTTATAAGCCTTATTTTAACTCACGCAGCTGGCTTAGGAATAGGCCTACGTTAAGTGATTATGGAGTTTCATTGAAATTTTTAATAGCTCTGGGGGGATTGATCCCTTCCCCCCCGGTGCCCCCCCGCAGTTACGCCACTACTCACAAGATTATTTTATTTACCTGGCCCTAGGACCACTAGTGGTTGATGCACGACTCTTCAGGTTATTACCTACATGTGTTCATGTCATCATTTATAAACGAAATTGAATGAGTAATATAAAACAAAACTTGAAACAATTCGTAGTAGACAAGACGGTCGTGTGTACAGTTACCTCAATGTGCTACCCCTCAATGCTACAAATAATTTAAAATGTAAGAATAATGTACAGAAATTTGCGGGTTATAATCACAAACAGAATTAACACTGTTACACACCACTATAGAAAAATTATTCCGTTTAGCGCTTTTAAGCTTCACAGCTCATCATCAGATTGGAAAGATTTTTCTATTTTGGTGTGCAAAATTTTTCTATAGCGGTGTGCAACAGTGTCAATTCTCTTTTTAAAACTAATTCGTCAGTTTATTTGTTATTGTACATTGTGCAGTTTATTAGCAGCAGTGAGAGGACCAGCGGTGTGTTTGGGCATTACTGTCTACTGTATCATACAACCGCCGGTCACACATGCCCGCTGACGTGTTAATCTACTTACGTACAACCCGGACGTTCAATCGACGGTAAGCAACGTAAATCATTTATCTCCTCACGTTGCAAACTCTTGGATACGATACACGACCATACAAGGTTAGTTTGAGGATTAAACGTTTTGAAGGTACTGTAAGCTTAATGTCAAATCTGCATAACATGAATTCACTGTATTATAACTTCAGATAAGAGAAATTCTCTCAAGTAAATGAAACGATTACGAAGAATTTTAAAATAATTTTAAATAAAAAAAAGTTAATTATAAGTATTATACTATTGACTCGGAACACTAAGATTTTTATGAACATTAAGTTTTATATGAAAAAGGCTTCAAAGACAAACTAAACACAATAAAATATCTAGCAGAAACCAACGGATACAACAGAACAATAGTCATTAAACTCCTACACAAAACACAAAACAAACAACAGACAAAGACAGAAAACAACAAGTTCATAACACTAACATACATCAATAACCACACTGAAAAATAGCCCACAAATTAAAAAAAGCCGGATACAGAATGGCATACAAAACTACAAACCAAACAGAACACACACTATCAAAGAACACACACAAAGAACGAAACAAATTTGATTTACCTGGTGTTTACAAACTAAACTGCTCAGGATGTAACAAAATCTACATAGGCCTGACAGGACGTTGCTTCAAACAGCGATACATTGAGCACACAAAGGGACTACACTCCACTACCGAATCCACCTTTGCAAACCACCTCATTGAAGCAAACCACACATACAAAAACATCGACAATAACATAAACATTCTACACGTACACACAAAAGGCCGAATACTAGACACTCTTGAACAACTGGAAATATACAAACACACAAAAACACATAAAAACGACATTCTAAACGAACAGACACAGTTCAAATCACACATAGCTATTATTCGAGCATATCACACCTCACACACACAACATCGATCTTTCGAACGACGGTGCCGTCACCAAGAACAAGACGGACAGCGCTCCTAGTGGCAGCCTCTGACAAAGCTTGTAATAAGCAAAAACTAGTTCAGGCTGAAAGATAAAAATTTTACATTTTTACCAATAAAAAACTTAGTGTTTCGAGTCAGTAGTATTATACTTATACTGTAATTAGTTAATAAACGGATACGTCATGGACAACAAAATCCACGAATTTAATAAAACATATAACTAATTTTGAAGACGCTTATTATTAATAGACTTTGAGCCACTCATCATTGTCATCCCAACATATCAACCCTACTTCAGAAATTAACTTTCAAAAAAAGTGTAAGTAAATTATACAGCTTACCTGGATGACCGGCTCACTTGTTCAAAACCAGGAGGAGGCCTCCTAGTGGAAGAAAAGCTTCGTGCTGGGGAACTATTAGGCAATCGAATTAATGAGGTGACCTCAATTTCCAAACTCAACAACAACAACAAATTTATTGGTGCTCTAATTCCTTTTCAAAAACATTACAATCTTATATACAATGTGTTTACTTCATAGTACCCAGAATATAGAAGTGTTGACTTGAAATAACAATAATCAGCCAACAAAACCTCTCCGGAAAATTTTAAAACCTTTGCAAAAAATATAGTTTCGATATATCTTGGCAATAAATTATGATTAACATTAATAAATAAAAAGAAATAAATCCAGAGGTTCTCAAAATCTAATACGTCTAATAACAATAGTTTATTAATAATTGAATACTGTTTGATTTATTATTAACATTCATAAATAATAAAAAAAATAAATCGAGAGGTTTTTTAAAAATTTAATACATCTAATAACAATAACCTTTTTTTTTTTTTTTTTTTTTTTTTTTTTTTTTTTGTGACAGGACACCTCTGGGTTGTACTATTTTAATTAATTTTCACTAACGACATGCACCATCTAACATCTCCATAAACAAAAATTAAAAACAACAACAACAACATAATTAGTGAAGGTATAATGTTAAAATATAATCTGGTAATCATGTTCTTGAGTAAGAAATTCACCATGTGTGCTCAAATTAATTTTTTTTTTTCTTAAACTTTAATATTAAATATATTCAATATTACCCAACAATACCGAACAATATAATATTATTCAATATATTTAACAAAATAACAATTTAACATTTAAGTTAATATAAAAAAAATATTAAATAACCAGGTCTCAAAAATGCTTTATACATGTAAAATGTTTTATACCTACACTGTAATATAAATAACATTACAAATAAAAATAAAAATAAAAATTAAATTGAATTTGATATGTGTTGATACGTATTGATATTTTGTTTATCACTGGATCAGTCTGACTCCTTAAAGCCCCACTAGTTGGGCAAGTCAAATTGTAATATAATTTCAAATGTAATAATAAATAAAATATAGAAATATTGATGATAAGAATATGTTATAACTAGGTGTGTTTGATTGATAAATACCAAATACATCAAACTTTAAAAATTGTGCAAATATTTTTTCTTGTTCTTGTATCGAGTTTGAGTGAATGATTTAATTTAATTAATTAATAATTAATTAATTAGTTGAGTTTGTGATTTCCTTCTATACCTATTCTCTCAATGTGAATTATGTTTTTGCTTAATAAAAAATAATAATAACATTAATGGTAGAAATAAAAACAATCCTGGTAACTGAATAATGATTTGCGTTTATTCATTCAAAATTGTGCGCCAGTCAAACTGCGCATGTCCCAGGCACTGGCGAATATTCGCCACAGTCGGCAGTGAGAAAAATCAACAAATATATTTTTTACAAGTTTAAATTTATGGTTCTTTTAACGAGTCGAAATGGTCAGAGGGCAAGGAACAAGATACATTTAACAGGTATTCTTAAACTAAATGCTAATCTCTGAAATAGAACAGAATTATTATTACAATTGTCAATTAGAAAGAAATTATTTAAATTTCGAACCAAGTCGAAGAAATGACGTCACTCCTCTCCAGGAAGCACTGGCTGATCGTCTTTATAGAAATTCAGCAATGGCCGCCGTCTGCTCGATTTCAACTGCTATGATGCCGTTGGAATTGAAGATCTTCTCCCACAGAAATAAAACGATGTTCCCTTTTCTGCAAAGTGGTGTTGGTCCAAAATATAGTGTTGAATGTCCCCTCGTCGTCTGCGATGTCGAATTCTGGATGGATCTCTTGTGTAGTGTGGTGTTCAAATATGTGTGTTGGTTTTCCGTGAATTCGTTCCAAAAATTGTTCAAAATGGCTGTCGATTTCTGGTGTTGAGTTTTATAGTGTTATACTGTGTTTTTGGAAATTTGTGAAGTGTTAGACATAGATAGATAAGGTTATTTCACTTGTTAGTTCATCTCCGTTACACGCCACATAACCACACTTGGTTTTAATACAAATTATTTGGTTTTCAATACTCCACTAACACATTTTTCAACTGTTCAGCTTTGCGATTAACAATAGACTAATAGACGCAACGTCGTCGTTTTAAGGCAATTTGTGGTATGTCTTTTTCCTCTTCATATTGTTTAATTATAAAATATCTGTCTAAGACTTGTTTCACTATCTAACTATACATAACAAGTTTTCTTATTTTTTACTGTATTTCAAATATTTCTTAATTTTACATGAATCTAACTATTCAGTAATATTGATTATTTAATTTTACATCTTTTGATATATAGCTGGGTTTGTTTCAAACTCATTTAAGCCCAAAAATTACAATTTTACATAATGATTGTATGCCCCATATTTTGTACAAATTCAGTGTTTTAAAGGTTTTTATTTGTTTTTTCGGTATAATATTTCCCTGGAATACACCTAATAACTCCGTAATTACTTTGTTGTTAATAATTTGGTTATTAAAACATTTCAATATTGATTAATTTGCTGTTTAGTCTGATTTGATTACTATCATAAGCCTATTTTTGACTGTTTTCAAAAGAAGTTAATTTTCTTTCTTTTGTCATTCTATTTGCTATTAACTGTATCTGTATTAATTATATTTTCAATTTCTGTATTGTATGTGTTGAATTCTATTCCTATTACATAGATTAATTCTTTGATAGATAATTTTTTGTTTATAGGCCATTCTGTGTTTACAAAAATGGTGTCTTGGCTGGTCTGTTTGTACAATTATACATGGTTTACTGATTTGAATAAAATTATTACATTTTTATGCCCTACTTGCCTCTCTGACTTACACAATGGAAAATTAAATGACATGATTTTAAATACAATAGAATATCTTGTATCTACTAAACTTTCTTTATACTAATAACATCATTGAACCATAACATGAACATCTTATGCCTAATTTTAACAAAAACATCTTATTATCAACTATTTTCCATACATCACCTAATTTTAACAAAAATATCTGATTCCTATTATTTTTTACTGTATCATCAAATGATAACAACATAGCTTATCCTAGACATAATTTAATTAGAAAAAATAAAAAACTCCTATTACTAGTAACACTGTCAGTCACTAACTGTCTTGTGTATTTATGATTCTTTTGAAAACACTTTAACTGTGATTAAAAAACATCGTGTATCTATTTACACCTTACATCTAAAATATTATCTAATTAATAATAAATAACAAACATCTTAATATTAGTCATACCTTCAGTTATGAACTGTCCTTTGGTATTTTTGTCCTTCTCACCATTTACTTAGCTATAATTAAAGAAAACATTTTATATGTAATAGTTTTTCTTATATCTAATTTAAAAACTCTTATTACTGGTAATGTTGTCAGTCCTTAGACTGTCTTTCATCCAATGGTTGTATTATTATTATTCTACACTCATGGTAGTCTTTTTATAATACTTAAACTTCATTGAAGATTTTTTCATAGATTTTTTAACTATGTTTCTCACTATACACTCTGTAGTTTCTTAATTTTGTTATCTCACTTCACTTTATTGGATTCTACACTCTGGTAGTCTTTTTAGTGAGTTCTACACTATGGTAGTCTCTTTTGACATATTTTTTAACATATTACACTTACAACTAATATACAATTTGTGTTTTATAGTATTGTATCTTGTAACTTGTTTGGGGTTTACCTATATCGGTTTCAATTTTGTCTCATGGTATTTATTATATGACTAATATTTTGTTTTGGCATATCTCTTCCTGTTTCTGGTCTCTTTGTGGGAATCTTGATATGTTTTGTCCCTTCTTCAAATATCACATTAGTAGTTTCCTTATAAAAATGGTTTCATGACAGATTATTTCCTTTTTTATGGTCCTTCCCTTTTTGTACTGCTTCCCCAATCTACTGGGTATACTGCTGGTTTAACTGGTTTTTACATAGTAGGTTATTTTAATTAATGGTTTTCTTTATTATCTTCCATTTTTATTAACATTTTATAGACTTAATTATACAGTTTCTAGTGTAATCCTTAAACAATTTATTCTTCTCACTCACTATGGAACTTTTTCTTTTATTTATGTAACATTAATTCAAATGTTTAGTGTGATAATTTTGTTATGTTACATATGCTCTCCTGTAAAAGTGATTAGTTCAGATCATACTCTGTATGGATGAAATAATTACTACTAATTCTTTTGTATTTACATTTTCTCCGTGATTACATGTTTTCACTTTATATACCTTCTTTTTCCACCATTGCTTCCTCTCAGCTGATGTGTATCTCCTTCATTAGTTTCTTTTTTTTTTCATTGATAAGTGGTCTTCAATCTTGTGTATAACATTATCATTTTATATTCCTTCTTATTTGGTGCTTCCTCACCAGTATGTTTACTCCCTAACATTCCCTAACAAATTAATTGGAACAGTTCAGAGTGGCACTTTTGGCTTCAATCCCTGCTGTCCAATACTTCAATTGAGTCCAGAGGTATTATCATCTCTGCTCAACACATAAGACTGATGGCATTTTCTACATCCAGTCATAAAAATAAATAAACAGTAAAAGTAGTCATTTTTGACTAAAATAAACATCTTTAGATTCTTCACTTCATAATACGTTATATTAATTAATACTTTTATACACTTGACTCTTCTTCTCTCTTAAAGCTTATTCCATATTAGGTGGTTTAGGTATGTGATATAATACACATTTCATCATGTTTACATAGTAAGTAGTATTTATATTTACTCTTTCTACCATCTGGTATCCATTGAGTTACTTTTATTGCTCATGGTATAACATGAATTAATTCTTTATCACTTTCACTATAACAGTGGTTGTCGTAACAGCATTATCATTATTAGTATCAGGTTTTTTTGTTTTTTGGTCTCACTATTTGGTCCTTAGTGAGTTGGTCCTTCTTCATTGTTCCATTTTTATTAAATTATTTTCTGTGTGAGTTTGGTTAATTTGTTCGATTAAGTCATATGACATTCTGGTTTCCTTTCTCCTTTAGAATTTTGTATCTCTTTCTTACAAAATCTTTTTTCATATTTCAGAGTTATTTCTCATCATTTGTATGAGTAATGATGTGAGTTTAATGTTTTTTATTAATTTTTGACATTTTTATTCAACTACATTCTTTCTTGTTCATAGTTGTTTTTCAAATATTTTGGTATAAGTTGTACTTATTATTGTTTTGAATTTTGAAATTATTATTTCTCAAAATTCTTTTTTCATTCATAATAGTCTTTGAATGTTTGTGTAAGTGGTACTTACTAATTATTTTGAATTTGGACAATTATTATCTCCATCCAAATTCTTTTTACTTGCATAATAGTCTTTGAATATTTGTGTAGCTTGTACCTACTATTGCTTTTGAATTTTGAAGCTTATTATGTTCAAAATTCTTTTTATTTATTCACAATAATCCTTCAAATGTTTTGTGTAAGTTGTACTTACTGATTTTTGAATTTTGAAATTTTATTCTTATCAAAATTCTTATTTCATTCACAATATTCTTTCTGATACTTGGTGTAAGTTGTGCTTACTGATTTTTGGAATTTGGTAATTATCTACTTATCAAAATTCTTATTTCGTTCACAATATTCTTTCTGATATTTGGTGTAAGTTGTACTTACTAATTTTTGAATTTTGTAATTTTTTATTCTTATCAAAATTCTTATGTCGTTCACAATATTCTTTCAGATACTTGGTGTAAGTTGTGCTTACTGATTTTTGGAATTTGGTAATTATCTACTTAGCAAAATTCTTTTTTCATTCACAATATTCTTTCTGATATTTGGTGTAAGTTGTACTTACTCATTTTTGAATTTTGAAATTATCTACTTATCAAAATTCTTATTTCGTTCACAGTATTCTTTCAGATACTTGGTGTAAGTTGTACTTACTAACTTTTGGAATTTGGTAATTTTATTCTTATCAAAACTCACAATTTCTTCATAATAGTTTTAACTCATAATTCAAATATTTTTTAATGGATAACTGATTATAGGTTCCTTTTACTTTATTCGAAATGATATCCTTTAGTACATATGTATTATTATTATTGTTTTTAATAATCAGGTATGGGCCGGTATACAGCAGTAATAACTTTTTGGTAATGCCTTCCAAAGTACTGGGTAATTCCATGTTTTTTAGCAGTACCTTTTCTCCGAGTTCATAGCTTATTATTTTCTTAACAGCCTTTTGATATTTGTTCTTGCGCCTTTCCTGGTCTTCTGCCAATTTATTGTAGAATCTAATTCGATTGAATTTGTATTCTTGACTCCTGGGGAACTCTATTATGTCTTGTATTTCTCTCGGAGGCGGTTTTTCATACATTGCCGTGTATGGCGTGGTACCAATAGCGGTGTGATATGACAAATTAAGGAATTCTTCCGTAGCTAATAAATATTCTTGCCACTTCTTTTGTTGGTTATAGCAATAAGTCCGTAATATTCTTCCGACCTCTCGCAGTACCCTCTCCGCTGGATTGCTGCTGGGGTGGTAGACAGACGTCTTGTATGTCTTAATGCCCAATGTATTCAGAGTGTTTCTCCACCGCCAACCCTTAAATTGCGTTCCATGGTCGGTGATTATGGATATCGGGCTTCCTACCTCTGGAATGTAATGATTTGTTATTATTCCTAGAGTCTTCAGAGTGGTGGCTCTGTTCACAGGGTATAGTTTTGTAAATTTTGTAAAATGATCCATCATAATAACAATATACTTGTATCGATGGCGTCCGCCACTGCGGGGAAATGGACCACATATGTCCAGAAAGACCTTTTCCAGTTTGGCTTGTGAGGTAATTGGTATCATCATACCTTCCTTTCTCTCATTGTTGGTTTTCACCAATTGACATATCATACAGGTTTTAAGGTAGTTTCTCGTTTTTCTATTGATACTTTTTATGTGACAATTCTCTTCTATTGCCTTGATCACCTTCATGGCTCCCATGTGACCGTATCGTAGGTGATAGTCCAGGATGATATCCTTTTCGATTGTAGTAGGGATCATGACCTTCCATATTTCTTCATCAAGGGATGTCTTGATGAATAAAATCCCATTATGTATACAATAAAATTTGTTTATTGTGTCATCTTGGTTGGAGAGACGAAGTTTAATAGAGTTTAACTTCGGATCGGACTGCTGGTGTTTGCTGATGTCCCGCACTATCTTCTCTAAATCGGATCTGTCCTTAATAATGTTATAGATTTTCAAAATGCTCTCCTTTTCGCCTTCGAATGTTTGTTCTTCCAGATTCACTCTTGACAATACGTCGGCTACTACATTTTTCCTTCCAGGAACATACTCCCACTGTATATCGTATTCCTGTAGGGCGAGTACCCATCTGGTCAATCTACCATGGCTTAATTTGCATCTTCTTAGAAATGATATTGACTTGTGATCTGTTCGGACGGTCACTGGATATCCGAGGATATACGTCCGAAACTTCCCGCAGGCAAAGACTACACTTAGCAGTTCTTTTTCCGTCACATTATAGTTCTTTTCACACTGGTTAAGGGTTCTGCTAGCAAAGCTCACTACTAGATGGTTTACACTTTCATCTTCTTGGTACAGTGTTGATCCCAAGCTAATGTTACTAGCGTCACAGTTTAGAAAGAAGGGTCGGTTAAAATCTGGATGGTTGAGCATTACTGCATCTAAGAATTTCTCTTTAATTGATTTGAAGGTCTCGTCTTGTTCTTGACCCCATCGCCATTTATTCTTGGACGACAACTGGTACTGAAACTGGGCTGTTAGTTCGGAATAATTATTCTGGAACTTCCTATAATAGTTACACAGGCCCAAAAATGATTGTAGTTGCCTTCTGTTTTTTGGTGTAGGGAATCGTTGTATGGCGTCTACCTTTTCTGTTGATGGTGTTATTCCTTGACTGTTTAGTTGGAAACCCAGGAATTGTACTTCTTTAGCTATAAGCTTGGACTTGTCCAGTTTAAGGGTGACATTATTTTCAGCAAGCTTCTTCAAGACATACTCCACACGATAACAGTGTTCCTCCCAGTTGGTTGATGTTATTAGGAGATCATCAACATAGACAGTCGTGAATTGGAGCGCTTCAGGTCCTAGTATATGATCCATACAGGCGACAAAAACAGCTACTGAATTCACCAACCCGAAGGGCAACCTCTTAAACTGATAATTGCGCCCTTCGAAGATGAACGCCATATATTGCCGGCTTGCTGGGTGCAACTCCACTTGCCAATAGCCGCATACCGTATCCCAGGTGGTAATGAATCGTGTTCCGTGGAACCTCTTCAAAATTTCATCAATTTCGCCAGGTGAGGTACGATCGTTTATTATCATCTTATTTATCTCACGAGCGTCAAGGCAAAGTCTTACCTTCCCATTTTTCTTTTATATGGCCACAATTGGGCTAGTGTATGGCGATTGACTGCTCTCGATGATATCTCTACGGATCATATTCTGGATCTCTGTGCGTACGGCTTCTTTCAAAGATTGTGCTATTGGGTACGACTTTCGGTTAAATTCTACCGGTTCTCTGAATCGTATGGAACGTTGGTAGTTCCGGATCTTTCCAGGTTCGTCAGAAAATACAGCCCGATATTTCTCATATATTTCTACCAATTGATTCAGCTGGTTTTCCGTTAGTTGCTCGTTAGTATTGTGGCACTGGAAGTTACGTATCTCTTGGATCTTTTGTTGCCATAGGTCTTCCTCCGAGTCCTGATGTACTGGCTCGTTGTTTGTTGAGTAGTTGGATAAGTAATTCACCTTATTTTGGTGGTCAAGAAGTTGTCTGGAGTCTAAAGTCTTGTTATCAGTTAAATTGGCTATCCAGGTTGAACCTTCAGCAAAGAGTGATACCTTTCCTCGGCACAAGTCGAAAATTGCTGAGTTTCGGCGCAATATATCACATCCTATCATGATGTTGAAAGGTAATCCGGCTGCAACAAGAAATATCATATCCACACTAATGCCCTGGCTTTTGACATTGAGGGATACCTGCTTTCTTATGGTCTTGTTCTGTCGGCCGGTAGCTCCTACAAGTACAATATTATTAATAGGTAGTACTGGTAAGTTTTTGTGGCATTCCTGCTGTATCCGGTCCAACTCATTTCGATTTATTATGGAGACATTGGCTCCAGTGTCTATCATTATAGGAACAGAAATACCTTCAATTTCTGCGATTATGTATATTATTTCATTATCATTATTGTTAATATTAAGCTCACTTTCTTCTAATAGGTCCTTACGGATATCCTTTAAATAATTGCTGTATATTATGGTAAAATTTTTTCTGTTTTTCTTCAAATTCATACCTACTTGGTTAAACCCAGCAGATTGGAGCAGTAAAGGGTTATTGGATTTTATTACTGCCTCCGTTCGTTTAAACGTTCCGCTTCATTACGGATTAGGCCGTTGGAAGCGTCAGCTTGAAGTCCTGAGACGGCTTCGATTGGTTCTGCTCGATCGTCTGGTTGGGCTTCTGTTACAGGTAGTCTTCGCTGATTATCCAGGCTGGAACTACGTCTGGGCTCGTACTCTCTGTACCTATTACTTCCCTGACTTCCTTGGAAGGTCTCGTACTCGTAGTATCGGCTCCTTCGTTGAGGCTGGTACCTCCTGTGTCCACTGCCTTCTGCTCGGATGTAGTTAACATTGGGTCGATATGTCCTGTAATTGTGGTTATTACCTCCACTTGGGTAATTTCGGTTATAATTACCATGATATTTATTATTATTAGAAAGGTTGGGGTTCCTCTGACCATTTGGAACATAGTTACTATTATTATTATAATAACCGTTGTTATTTTGTGGACGGCTATTATTATTATTGTTGTGGTTGTTGTTATTATTATTTATGCGAGGAATATTACTATTATTATTATTGTTGTTAAAACGGGGCAAATTATTGTTATTTCTGGGGTTATAATTGTACTCGGCATTATTCCGATTTGCGGGATTATAATTATTATTATTACCCACATTTTGCCGATTGTTATTATTCAAATTATTGTTGTTCCCTCTTGGTTCCTGCTTTTCATATCTCCTGCGACTTTGACGGTAATAGTCTTCGTGCTCGTACATTTCTAAAAGCTCGGTCATGGCTTGCACCGTCTTTATTTGACTGTTTCGTCTGGCTCTGATAATATCCTCCTCGTAGTGGTATGAGAGTTTGCTGACCAGGCATTCTTCCGGTATTTGGGGCTCTAGATGTTTGGCCACGCACACCTTTCCCAAAAAGTACGCCGTTAAAGTTTGGTTTCCATACGGGTTGTACTTCCCATGACATATCCCGTCTCTGGCGATATTTTGCGTTGATTCAGACCAATATTTGGCTTTGAATAGCCTTCTGAATTGTTGATAGTCGGTCACCTCGTCTCTTATCGCCATCCACCAATTGTCTGCTATTTCCTTGAACGATTCGTCAAGCACCTCTTTGTTCTCCCTCCAGCGATTACCTCTGTGTTTGGCGAAGTATTCCTCGATTCTTGCTAGGAACTCCATGGGTTTATTTTTATAAAACCTGAAGTTAATCCCTTCACGATTCTCATTGTTGGGACAACTGGTAATGGTTGTCGGCCGACTATGGAATAGGTCTATATCTGTCTGGTTCTGTCGCACCTGACTGTTGATATTGGTCACAGCAGCTTCAATGCCGTCGCATTTTTCTGTGAATCGGTCCTGCACTCGCTCCCAGTCTTCCCGTGTTTCCTTTAGTTTTTCCTCCAATGTCTTCCTGGTCGTTTCTTCAATGTTGTTAACCTTCGTATTTATTTCGGTCTTGATAATCTGTACTTCTCGTTCGGTTTGACTCCATTTTTCGTCAGCTCTGGTAACCCTTTGTTCGATTACCGTTATTTCTTCTTCTATCTTCTTGCTGATTGTCTCATTGTTTTCAGCTATCTTCTGGCTCAATTCTTCCTTCAATATTTCCATTCTTCCGTCCAACCGGTTCATGTTCTCTTGGTTCGTCTCCTTCAATTCTTCTCTCAATTGCTGACTATTGCTTTCTATTTTCTGATTTGTTTCTTCCATCCTCTTGTTGGTTTCTTCCAGTTTTTGGCTTATCTGGGTTAATTCCTCTTTCGACTGTTTATTGTCAGTCTTTATTTCCTCCATTTTCTCCTCAATTTTCTGAATATTTTCTTCCATCTTCTCTTCTATCTTCTTACTGTTTGCTTCCATCTTCTCCTCCATCTTCTTGCTAGTATCTCCAATTTTATTGCCCAATTCTTCCTTCAATCGTTGGTTATCATTCTTCATTTCCTCCTCCATCTTCTTACTATTCTCCTCCATTTTTTCCTCCATCTTCTTACTGTTTTCTCTTAATTCCTCCTTCAATCGTAGGTATCGTTCTTCATTTCTTTACTATTTTCTTCCATCTTCTCCTCCATCTTCTTACTATTTTCTTCCATTTTATTACCCAACTCTTCCTTTGTCGTTTTAAATTCTTTGAGTAACATCTCCATCATTCGATCAAATTTTGTATCTTCCTTTGCGGTGGATTTCTCCGGCTGTTCCTCCGGTGGTGCAGGCTTATTTGGTTCTGCTGGCGGTAACATTAACTCCACATCTTCCACTGGTGTCGCTTCTTTATCCTCCATGTTTATCTCCTGCTCGGCCTCCATAGCCCTTTTTCTTGATGTAGCTCTCCTGTGCATCTCGCTCCCTCTTCTGACCTGTTGACCGTTGCCAAGCTAAAAATAGGAAATTGGACAATCGTCCTTATTTTACAACTCTATTACCTCCTATTTAAAGCCCCTTAAGTTGGACGCCAATTTGTAATATAAATAACATTACAAATAAAAATAAAAATAAAAATTAAATTGAATTTGATATGTGTTGATACGTATTGATATTTTGTTTATCACTGGATCAGTCTGACTCCTTAAAGCCCCACTAGTTGGGCAAGTCAAATTGTAATATAATTTCAAATGTAATAATAAATAAAATATAGAAATATTGATGATAAGAATATGTTATAACTAGGTGTGTTTGATTGATAAATACCAAATACATCAAACTTTAAAAATTGTGCAAATATTTTTTCTTGTTCTTGTATCGAGTTTGAGTGAATGATTTAATTTAATTAATTAATAATTAATTAATTAGTTGAGTTTGTGATTTCCTTCTATACCTATTCTCTCAATGTGAATTATGTTTTTGCTTAATAAAAAATAATAATAACATTAATGGTAGAAATAAAAACAATCCTGGTAACTGAATAATGATTTGCGTTTATTCATTCAAAATTGTGCGCCAGTCAAACTGCGCATGTCCCAGGCACTGGCGAATATTCGCCACAGTCGGCAGTGAGAAAAATCAACAAATATATTTTTTACAAGTTTAAATTTATGGTTCTTTTAACGAGTCGAAATGGTCAGAGGGCAAGGAACAAGATACATTTAACAGGTATTCTTAAACTAAATGCTAATCTCTGAAATAGAACAGAATTATTATTACAATTGTCAATTAGAAAGAAATTATTTAAATTTCGAACCAAGTCGAAGAAATGACGTCACTCCTCTCCAGGAAGCACTGGCTGATCGTCTTTATAGAAATTCAGCAATGGCCGCCGTCTGCTCGATTTCAACTGCTATGATGCCGTTGGAATTGAAGATCTTCTCCCACAGAAATAAAACGATGTTCCCTTTTCTGCAAAGTGGTGTTGGTCCAAAATATAGTGTTGAATGTCCCCTCGTCGTCTGCGATGTCGAATTCTGGATGGATCTCTTGTGTAGTGTGGTGTTCAAATATGTGTGTTGGTTTTCCGTGAATTCGTTCCAAAAATTGTTCAAAATGGCTGTCGATTTCTGGTGTTGAGTTTTATAGTGTTATACTGTGTTTTTGGAAATTTGTGAAGTGTTAGACATAGATAGATAAGGTTATTTCACTTGTTAGTTCATCTCCGTTACACGCCACATAACCACACTTGGTTTTAATACAAATTATTTGGTTTTCAATACTCCACTAACACATTTTTCAACTGTTCAGCTTTGCGATTAACAATAGACTAATAGACGCAACGTCGTCGTTTTAAGGCAATTTGTGGTATGTCTTTTTCCTCTTCATATTGTTTAATTATAAAATATCTGTCTAAGACTTGTTTCACTATCTAACTATACATAACAAGTTTTCTTATTTTTTACTGTATTTCAAATATTTCTTAATTTTACATGAATCTAACTATTCAGTAATATTGATTATTTAATTTTACATCTTTTGATATATAGCTGGGTTTGTTTCAAACTCATTTAAGCCCAAAAATTACAATTTTACATAATGATTGTATGCCCCATATTTTGTACAAATTCAGTGTTTTAAAGGTTTTTATTTGTTTTTTCGGTATAATATTTCCCTGGAATACACCTAATAACTCCGTAATTACTTTGTTGTTAATAATTTGGTTATTAAAACATTTCAATATTGATTAATTTGCTGTTTAGTCTGATTTGATTACTATCATAAGCCTATTTTTGACTGTTTTCAAAAGAAGTTAATTTTCTTTCTTTTGTCATTCTATTTGCTATTAACTGTATCTGTATTAATTATATTTTCAATTTCTGTATTGTATGTGTTGAATTCTATTCCTATTACATAGATTAATTCTTTGATAGATAATTTTTTGTTTATAGGCCATTCTGTGTTTACAAAAATGGTGTCTTGGCTGGTCTGTTTGTACAATTATACATGGTTTACTGATTTGAATAAAATTATTACATTTTTATGCCCTACTTGCCTCTCTGACTTACACAATGGAAAATTAAATGACATGATTTTAAATACAATAGAATATCTTGTATCTACTAAACTTTCTTTATACTAATAACATCATTGAACCATAACATGAACATCTTATGCCTAATTTTAACAAAAACATCTTATTATCAACTATTTTCCATACATCACCTAATTTTAACAAAAATATCTGATTCCTATTATTTTTTACTGTATCATCAAATGATAACAACATAGCTTATCCTAGACATAATTTAATTAGAAAAAATAAAAAACTCCTATTACTAGTAACACTGTCAGTCACTAACTGTCTTGTGTATTTATGATTCTTTTGAAAACACTTTAACTGTGATTAAAAAACATCGTGTATCTATTTACACCTTACATCTAAAATATTATCTAATTAATAATAAATAACAAACATCTTAATATTAGTCATACCTTCAGTTATGAACTGTCCTTTGGTATTTTTGTCCTTCTCACCATTTACTTAGCTATAATTAAAGAAAACATTTTATATGTAATAGTTTTTCTTATATCTAATTTAAAAACTCTTATTACTGGTAATGTTGTCAGTCCTTAGACTGTCTTTCATCCAATGGTTGTATTATTATTATTCTACACTCATGGTAGTCTTTTTATAATACTTAAACTTCATTGAAGATTTTTTCATAGATTTTTTAACTATGTTTCTCACTATACACTCTGTAGTTTCTTAATTTTGTTATCTCACTTCACTTTATTGGATTCTACACTCTGGTAGTCTTTTTAGTGAGTTCTACACTATGGTAGTCTCTTTTGACATATTTTTTAACATATTACACTTACAACTAATATACAATTTGTGTTTTATAGTATTGTATCTTGTAACTTGTTTGGGGTTTACCTATATCGGTTTCAATTTTGTCTCATGGTATTTATTATATGACTAATATTTTGTTTTGGCATATCTCTTCCTGTTTCTGGTCTCTTTGTGGGAATCTTGATATGTTTTGTCCCTTCTTCAAATATCACATTAGTAGTTTCCTTATAAAAATGGTTTCATGACAGATTATTTCCTTTTTTATGGTCCTTCCCTTTTTGTACTGCTTCCCCAATCTACTGGGTATACTGCTGGTTTAACTGGTTTTTACATAGTAGGTTATTTTAATTAATGGTTTTCTTTATTATCTTCCATTTTTATTAACATTTTATAGACTTAATTATACAGTTTCTAGTGTAATCCTTAAACAATTAATCTTCTCACTCACTATGGAACTTTTTCTTTTATTTATGTAACATTAATTCAAATGTTTAGTGTGATAATTTTGTTATGTTACAACACATGTGGGGATACAAATGACTAGATCTAAGACACTATTTATATAGGCTCATCACTCAACAACTAATTAATATTTAATTAATTCAACATGTTTTAAACTGAGCCAACATTATAAGGTTCCATTAGATTTATGAAGATAGAAATATACAAAAAATTTTAACGTTTAATTTGAAACTCAAAGAGAATTAAAATAACTTCTAAGTCCCAACACGTGTATGGATACAACCTAGTCTGATCCAATGTGATGGACAATTCACAACCTGTTATGCCAAGGCGTGCACACAATACATATGATTTGATCATTTTCTTTTACTTACATTCACTAAACAATTTTCACACAAACAGTTACATAGTTACATAGAGAACACAGAAAAATATTGGGTGCCTATCTCTGAGAAAATAAAGGAACCAGACCTTCTTCTCCTCTAGAAGCGCTGGAAAGGGCCGTCCCACTGTTTTTTTTTACAGTTTTTTTTTTTTTTGTTTTTTAAATCTTAAAAGCTTTGCAGAGAAGGTATTACTATAACTTCACTAACAGCACAAGAAGCTGTCCTCACTATTAAAAGAAAATTAAGATGCCAGTCCAGTTCACAGAATTTTGAAAGAAAACTTGAGTTGAGAAATGAATTAGCAATCATTAAAAAGCCGGGGTATACCAGAGATTAAGCAAGTAAAAGAAACCATCAAGAATTAAAGCAAAGTTTTCATCTTTTTTTTTGTGTGTTAAGATAACTCACTTGACGAGAAACTCAATTAGTGCCACATGCACACATGGGAAATAGTTAATAATCTTCTGTGCAAAAATACACTTCCACTGCACAAGAGAAACATTGTTCAGCAGACATACCTGTAGAGATTGGCATAGCATATTAGCCCCGTATACGTTCTTTGATTTTCCCACATCTAATCCTGGTCTGACGCTCGGGAAACGGATGAACAGGCCGCAGACACCCCGGAGCACATCTTTTTTCTCAGCCGGCCATAATAAAATAAAAATCGCCCGGTATTTAAAAAAAATTCAAACTTTATTCAGGAGATGAGCTAGCAACATCTCGCCGCTTCGAAGGCTGAAACATGAGAGGGCGAAAAATGTGTACAAGGCAACTATCCGCACCGACCCCTGACGGCGAAGCAGAGAAACACAAGACGCAACGAACCGCAACTAGATAGCGCGCGTGTGTCCATATATCACGTAACTACAGCCACCACTGCAAACGAAAACTTCTATTACCATAAATTTGACTTTAACAAGTTCGTAAGTTGCCGTAACGAAATTTCATAGTTACGGCACAACTTAAACAGAATAATTGTCAGTTACAATATGTAAGAAATAAAATAATGGCTACATGAAATACCTGAAAACTTTTATTGAACCATGAAGTGTCGGTAGGTCGTGATCTAGACAGAATCTGTAAGAACGTTACCCGGCTATTCACGCGCTGACAGTGATATAAATAGGAACACTAGTTTCTCCTGCTTCCGGTTTTAGTGACAACAGGGCACATGTCGGAAAACGACACAATGAATGACGGATTGATTGAAATGTGGATTTTAAATAGCGTAGGCTAGCGCAAGACCACACTCACAACGATTACCATCTAATACGTCGCTCCGTGTTTTGTTGCCGTAATGTTATCCAATAGAGGGACCGGTAATAACACGTCCTGAAGTTCTGTCTTGTCTTCGTCAAAATCTAAGTGCGGCAAAGTCTTCATTTTATGGTTATCGATTTTCCGCTTTTTGGATTTTACAGACATGTTATATAATAAAATTGTATTTAATATTTTATACTATTTTACATTCAAGATGTATTTTTTCTTACAAAAAACTTAACTAAGATTGCTGAGGATGGGCACACTATCTGATGCCTGAAACATGTTTCAAGTGAGAAAAAATACATTTTAAATGTAAAATAGTATTAAATATTAAACAATTTACATTTAAGGGAAAAGACTGAAACAACAAATATTTGAACAAAATTTTAATATAATATTTTACAAAAACTGGCTGTTTCTTATCTATAGTGATAAGGTTTGAGGACGGTTTGAGGTGTGAAGCAGGGTAAAGATAAGGCCCCAACACAAAACCAAAAACATTTTGATCGCGCAAGAAGCTTTGGACATTACAACAGATACTCTGAGTGTCGCGCCAGATGAGGAGATACGCGAATACTATTGCCACATTAGAAGGCCGAAGAAAGTTGTCATACGGAGGCAACTCAGAAATATTTTCAATTACAGATGGACCAGTTTTTTCAGCCAAGACATTTCAGTTAACAAACTTTAATACTATATATTTAATTGAGAGTGACAGAGAGTAGACTTATTAAAAATTTGTACAGTTTAATGTAATGTGAAATATACGTTATCATCAGTGTTTGATGTATGTTACTCTGTGATATGTCATTTTGTGATATTAAACAATTTTCTTTATGAGTTTACATTACAAATATTAATAATATTTAGCATATTTATACTGTTGTTATTTTCTCCTAGGTTTACATATTTTATTATACAATTAAATTGCGAATAAATATAATTAAATATCAATTGCTGGAGAGTCGTTTCACATTAACCAACCCTATTAACCAGCTTTTGTGCCTCTGATTTACAGACAATTGGATTGTATGAACTGGACTCACCCACTGTAGTCGGTAAAATAGGAGCGTTTCAATATATCGTCTAAAGCAAACATAATAAAATGAAATATATTTACTCATATAATGCCTGGAGTTAAAAATACTTTTGTATAGACAAAATAAAATACATTAAAACATTTTGGATTTGCATTGTTGCACTAACGGAAACTATGTTTCTAGGAAACTTTACTTTAAAAAGTTCTAAAAGCTTTTAACGCTACTTTTAAAACACTTCATCGCATGGTCTAATTCGTTTACTCTGTTTGATAAAACATGTTTGTACTACAGACGGTACTTAAGTAGATAGAAAAAGACTTGTTAAAGAATCATATTTCCTTAGAGTGTTGTTTTGTTTAAGTAGAAAACGTTAAAATTTTCCTAACATAATATTGTTGAAATTTTCATTTGAATTACTACATATACATATAAAAGTACAATGAAACCTATGCGACTTTAGTGAGTTCGGAGCAGAAGCAAGACTAAAATCTGGAACAACCACAATACAAATACAAGTCGATGAAATGAAGAAGTTGATAGGAATAACAAGCAAAACATGGCCAGACATAAGAAACTTGTAAAGTAAGAGCTATAGTAAAAGAAAGGCAACAACCGTGGAGTGGCCATGTTGACAAGATACATGATAAATGGTAGGCAGGTATTATTTTCAATATAATAATAAACTATACCACCATTCAGAAGGTTTTGCTATGGGAGCCCCAACCAACGCTATCATATCCGAAATATTTTTACAAAAACTTGAAGAAATAATTAAATTCAACGGCCCATCAGGATGCTACTTTACATTCGGTGACGACACTATATATATCCCTAAATAAGATCATTAACTTTTCTAATATATTAATTTCAATTATTAACTTTTATAACAAAATAAAATTTACGCTAGAAGAAGATTCAATATTAAATTAAATGTCTTAATCTTAACCTATACAGAAAACCATCTCAAACTACTTTAATATATCCAAATAAATCTAACCATCCTCCCCACCATAAAATGGGAGCATTCATTTCATTACTATACCGTATATATATATATATAGAATTTTATTAATTTAAAAAGAAAGAAGCAAACAAAGAGATATTATCAAACGAATAGCAACAGATAATGGATACAAAGTCAAAACTATCAATAAATTAGAAAATAGAATGAAACATAAACTCACTAAACAAACACCTTATAAATCTACATATAAAAATCCATCTATTAATGATAAAGTAAAATATACGAAACTTATAACACAGATAATATTGTTTTTAATTAAATAAAATGTAAAACTAAATCCAATATTCATGAAAAAATGGAATATACAAAATAGAATGTCCGGATTGCAATAAATCTAACATAGGCCAGACAAAGAAAAAACTATTCGATAGATTCGTTCAGCACCGCCATGCATTTTTAAAACCAAATATTTACAAATCTAATTTAGCCACGCATTGTAAATAACGAACATCAACAATTTTCCCGACATTCAAAATATAATGTTAAATAAAAAACGTACAAAAAGTAAAAAATGAATATTTAGGAAAATCTTAATATTTACAAACACAATAACAATAATTTTCTAATGTTATTATTGTTATTAATAATAATAACTTTAACAACAAAAATAATAACTTTAATACTTTAAAAATGTATTATTTCAATACCTAAATGAAGAAATTCATTTCAGTAGGTATTGAAACGACAAAAACGCAATACACTACTTTAAGAAGAAACTATATTAAATAATATCACAATATTATCTACCTATCTAACTATCTATCTACACATATATAATTTATCAAACAAATAAAGGAAATGGATACAATAAAAACACCATAAGCAAAATTGAAAATAAAATAAAATAAAAAATAGTACATCACGTATAGGAATCAACCTAGAAACAATCATATATATATATATATATATATAATAATAATAATAATAATAATAGCAACAAACTAAAATAGGCTATCTTCACTTTCATAACATTATAAAAAAAAAAAATATAAAAGTATCCAAGAATAAATATCCACTCAAGGTATCATATAAAATAAGCAAAACAAATATAAAATATCGGTATGGAGAACCATACATGACTTCCATATTCTAAGATTTATATTTAAAATCATTTTCGAAATGAAATATTACCATAGAAACTACTTCTTTCTACTTACTGTTTCAGCCTTAACCACAGTACTGTGGTCACTAAAGTATACCACCTCACGTTATCGCACTCGATTTTCACTGATGATGGAAGTCGATGGCATTGCCGAAATGTCTGGTTTTGTAGAAAACATTGGACTACGGCCAAATATCCCGGGAAGGAATTTTAACAAAAACTACTTCTTTGTTGCCGATAACGTTGTACACATATATATCAGTGGCGAAGTTACATGGAGGCAATTGAGGCAATGCCTACCCTAAAAAATTCTGTAGAATAAAAATTATAAATACGTATGAACTACATAACGTAAAGATTATACATTGTTACTGCGACTGTCAAATTTATTAAACCGAAACGTGCTTTATTGAGCGACCGCTAGATGGTGACAGGTGAGATTCGGCATAGTTCGTTTAAAGCGAATGAGGCAACCTGAACTTGCCTCAGCGTTTTTTGTATACATCGTATGTAAGCAATGTAGTGGTGTGAAAGGGAAGTGTAGGGAGGGGGATTGTCCCGCGCTGTACACATAGAGCGTTGAGGCATGCCTCACTTCTGTGGTCCAAACAGTTAAGTTAAAGCGCCTGTGTTGTTTCTAAGTGTTTATTTTATGCGGTTATTAAAAGTGTCACTGTTATTCCGCTGAACTAACAGATGATCAAGATTGTTATTTGAATTATTTGTAACATTAAACATATATATAGGAACTAATCAAGTTTAAAAATTTGAAGTTCAATCAGTTGTATTATTGTGTATGACTAATACAAGGATTGTTCAATAGACACACGTATAGAGCTGTAAAGCATTTTTTATTCAGCGATTTTAAAAGAAGTCTCCAATAACATTAAGACATGAGTTCCACTGTTGCGCTAACCTGTAGATTCCCTGCTAGTAAAATTCTTACGGCTGTTTGTGGAACCATTCGGTTACAGCAAACTCTACCTCAGCGTCCGATTTGACCCACCGTCCTTTTAGTGATTCCTTAAAAAAAATTTAAGATAAGATTTTTGCCTACCCATTCATTAACTACTAGCTTCGCCAGTAAGCAAATTGATGTCCATTTTTTCGGCTTGCACGCGTTATGTTGGTGTGGGTTTCGGCACTTTCCATTTAAAAAGCGTGCAAACGTAAGAAAATAAACATGAGTGAGGCCAGAAATAACGTGAATTGTGTGTGTGTGTGTGTGTGTGTGTGTGTGTTTGTGTCTTACCTGCCTTTTTATTGCCGTATTAAATGAAAAATATTATATTACATTAAAATGAAAAAATTTTAATTTTATTGCCTGGCAACAAAATTATTTTATTTTTAACAATTACCATTGTTTCAAAAAGTTTAAAAAAATTTTCAAGTACTTTACTCTTGTTAAAACGTAAAAGGTTGCCGGTAAACTACCCCTTCCCCTTAACCGATCTTCACCAAAATCGGAAATCCTTGAGACCTCTACAATTCAGGGACGTATGCAAAAAATTATTTGATTCTGTTTGAATTTGCGGCTGTTATCGTTTGCCATAGAAAATACGCTTGATAAAAAACGTTACTGGTAAACTACCCCTTCCCCTCAGTCGATCTTCACCAAAAACAATAGATCTTGAGTACTCTACAAATAAGGGCTGTATGCAGAAAATTATTTGATTCTGTTTGAATTTGCGGCTGTTATCGTTTGCCATAGAAAATACCCTTGTTAAAAAAATGTTGTAGGTAAACTACCTCTTTCCCTTAACCGATCTTCACCAAAAACAATAGGTCTTGAGAACTCTACAATTTAGGGCTGTATGCAAATAATCTTTTGATTCTGTTTGAATTTGCGGCTGTTATCGTTTGCCATAGGAAATACCCTTGTTAAAACATAAAACGTTACAGGTAAACTACCCCTTTCCCTTAACCGATCTTCACCAAAAACAATAGATCTTGAGAACTCTACTATTCAGGGCTGTATGCGAAACATTATTTGATTCTGTTTGAATTTGCGGCTGTTATCGTTTGCCAAAAAAAAAATTTCTTTGATAAAAAAAACCGTTGCCGGTAAACTACCCCTTTCCCTCAACCGATCTTCACCAAAAACAATAGGTCGTGAGTACTCTACAAATCAGGACTGTATGCAAAAAAATATTTGATTCTGTTTGAATTTGCGGCAGTTATCGTTTGCCAAAAAACAAAATCCACACACACACACACACACACACACACACACACACACACACACACACACACACACACACACACACACACACACACACACACACACACACACACACACACACACACACACACACACACACACACACACACACACACACACACACACACACACACACACACACACACACACACACACACACACACACACACACACACACACACACACACACAGAGAGAGACAGACACACACACAGACACTTTTCGGAAAACGACTTTTTTTCATGTTTTGAGTGTAGTAGAATCAGAATCTGCAATAATCTCGAACACGATTTTTTTGCCATCACCATACTTCCATTCCTTAAGGAATATGGAAGTAAAATATCGGTATGGAGAACCATACATGACTTTCATATTCTAAGATTTATATTTAAAATCATTTTCAGCCAAACAGCCAGGGAAGGAATTTTAACAAAAAAATACTTCTTTGTTGCCAATAACGTAGAACACATATAAAAAAAAATTATCCCCTCCCCCTTCAACTATAATTTTGATTTATAGAAAATTACCCCCAGCCCGTTCAACTAGCCTCTTCATTTATAGATATTTCATCTACGTTTCTACAGTGGATTATTAAGATCTTATCAGGATACTTTATCAAAATTAAGTACTTTACTCATGTTACAACAAAAAATGTTTCTGGTAAACTGCCCTTTCCCCGTAACCGATCTTCACCCAAATCAACAGACATTGAGATCTCTATAGCTCAGGCACATATGTAAAAAATTATTTGATTCTGTTTGAATTTACGGCAGTTATGGTTCGTCATATAAAAAATTACCCATGTAAAACATAAAACATGAGATTTATAAAACATATATAAGATTTATATTTAAAATCATTTTTGAAATAAAATATTTTCATAGAACCTACTAACGTTGGGGAAATCTGAGGAGCCAATCAGAGTTGGGCCTACCTGTCACTCTGCTGAATTTGGTGGAAAGCCCTGTCACTGTCGTCAAAGTATCAGCCTTGACAGGGTCCTCTTTTTCTGCAAAATGGGAGAGGCTTGAGATGGAGTGAGTGACATGGTCCCCACCTCAATGAAGAACCCATTGTTTTATAAAAATATATTTAAATTTTGAAAACTGAAAATTCTTTTCTTGTTGTAAATATTTATATTTTATAATCAAAATGACTTTATTTTTGTTACCTGGCAACAAAATTATTTTATTTTCAACAATTACCATTGTTTCAAAAAGTTTAAATAAATTTTCAAGTACTTTACTCTTGTTAAAACGTAAAAGGTTGCAGGTAAACTACCCCTTCCCCTTAACCGATCTTCACCAAAATCTAAAGGCCTTGAGTCCTCTACAATTCACTGACGTATGCAAAAAATTGTTTGATTCTGTTTGAATTTGCGGCTGTTATCGTTTGCCATAGAAAATACGCTTGATAAAAAACGTTGCAGGTAAACTACCCCTTCCCCTCAACCGATCTTCACCAAAAACAATAGGTCTTGAGTACTCTACAAATCAGGGCTGTATGCAGAAAATTATTTGAGTCTGTTTGAATTTGCGGCTGTTATCGTTTGCCATAGAAAATACCCTTGTTAAAAAAACGTTGTTGGTAAACTACCCCTTTACCTTAACCGATCTTCACCAAAAACAATAGGTCTTGAGAACTCTACAATTTAGGGCTGTATGCAAATAATCATTGATTCTGTTTGAATTTGCGGCTGTTATCGTTTGCCATAGGAAATACCCTTGTTAAAACATAAAACGTTACAGGTAAACTACCCCTTTCCCTTAACCGATCTTCAGCAAAAACAATAGGTCTTGAGAACTCTACAATTCAGGGCTGTATGCGAAACATTATTTGATTCTGTTTGAATTTGCGGCTGTTATCGTTTGCCAAAAAAAAAATTTCCCTTGATAAAAAAAAAACCGTTGCCGGTAAACTACCCCTTTCCCTCAACCGATCTTCACCAAAAACAATAGGTCGGGAGTACTCTACAAATCAGGGCTGTATGCAAAAAATTATTTGATTCTGTTTGAATTTACGGCAGTTATCGTTTGCCATAGAAAAAAATTCTACAGACAGACACACAGACAGACAGATAGACAGACAGACAGACACACACACAGACACTTTTCGGAAAACGACTTTTTTTCATGTTTTGAGTGTAGTAGAATCAGAATCTGCAATAATCTCGAAGACGATTTTTTTTGCCATCACCATACTTCCATTCCTTAAGGAATATGGAAGTAAAAAACAAATCACTCACACAGATAAAATAATATTCTAAACAATGTAATATTCAAATATTTAAAAATTTAAAATAAAATATATTTTTTTGACTGTTACTCGTTCCTAAAATCGAAGCAAAAGTACATGATTGTTTTACTGCATTGCGTAGTATGTATTGTAAGTCAATAATTTTAAGAAAATTGAAACGTAATTATATATTAATGTACTGTTCTAATTATGATTTAATTTCAGACAATAACACAATTTAATTCAATACACATGATTTAAGAAAATATCTTTAAATCTGAAATGAATTAAAAAATATATAGCCTACGTGCATTGTGTGTATCGCAATTATGAGTTCAAATATACGGCACGTCGATTACAGTCTTTTTTACCGTTTGGAAAGCTGTACAATATAAAAAGGCCGCTGTGGTTCCCTCGTTAAAATGTATAATGAATACTACTCTTCGTGGGTGAATATGATCATTAGCTCTTTTCATAACAGCTGTGTTCTCTAGTTTCATCATTAAAATTACCTTCTCCAATTAAAATTAATGAACCGAGAGAACCGATCCAAATCTTTTCAATGTAAACATAAAATAGTCACGTGTACGCTCGTTAAAGGGTGCACGCGTACGAATATACAACTATACTCAGCAGAGAAAATTATGTTAAGTGGACTGCATTTTATAACTTTATAAACACGTGAACCTACGAGTGACAATAACTGAGAAATAAATATTGTAATTTCTCTTACCCTTCTGCTGAAACGAATCTCAGTAATTTCATTTGTTTAGGATGAAATATAGTAAAATAACACATGACTACAGTTGAGGCGTTGGAACAGAAATATAATAACATAAGAACGACATGACGTAAACATAGCATGCCATAATGCATAACACAGTATATCATAAAGTAACGTAGCAAGCAAATTTAATTACACAACAAATAGCAGGGATCTAAAACTATAAAGAACTGTATATCGTGACGGCTAACGTTTGGCCTAAAGGTGAAGTTGTACTGGGGCTAAAGGTCGAAATTGGGGATACGTCAATTAGATTTAGACTTTTAACTGCGTTTGCAACATCTCTTAATAAGGAAGTATTCTAACAATAACATTAACCAGTAGTGGTTAATTGGGGTCTAGGGTTGTGTTTAGTTAGAGGGTTGAGGATGAAAACCATTTTTTGTCCCTAAAAAGTCTTTGATTTCACTTACTTATATATGCCCTTTCCATTATAATTATAGACGACTTTTATTTACTACAGGAAGAAATATGATTAATTATCGGATTCCAGTTCTGTTTGCAAATAAAACACAATGTGTGCGTGAATGTTGTGAATGTCATACTTTTCTGTTACACAATCACAATTCTATTATGTATTATAAGCTTTTTCGTCATGGTCACACAGATTCGTTACTCGGATAGTCTTCTTTATTTACAGGTCAGGTCTTGTCTTCAAAACTACCACGAACTCTACTCCATATAAAATAAATAAAGTAAAATATACTTTCCCAGGACTAAAATAAATAAATAAATAAACAAATAAATAAATAAATAAATAATAATCTTCAAATATCTGTGGGGGAAGAAGTCAACATCAAGTTGGATTAAAGAAGTCCAAAAGGATTTAGAAAAAAATAATATACCCGCAGAAGAAGCAATTAAAGGAGAAGTTTTTCGGGCAAAAGTGTTAAAAATGGAGGAAGTCCAGGGTAGGAGAGAGAAAAACCCAGGTTCAAAATGGACTGAGGACAGGAAGAAGAGACACAGTGAGAAGATGAAAGAGTATTGGGAAAAAAGGAAAGAACAAAGAGTTAAGAATTGAAATTGGCATGTGGTCTCTAGATGGCCAAATGGCAAAATATGCCACCTATTAGCAAACGCTTTAATCTTAGTGGAGTCATGGATATTTTTGAAATAAGGGTGTGACCGCGCCCAAAAGTGTGAATGTGAAAGATTGACTAAAACTGAAGAAACTTAAAACGCTTTCCCAGAAAACGTACGCACGTATTATGAATCACATTTTTAGCAGATGTAATGAAGCTTAGTTGTAGTAAACTGGACATGTGTGCAGAACATATTTTGGCTGCACATTAAACACTGATATAAGCCGATTCTACGTTCAAAATAATTGAAAAGTATGTAAAAAAAATTAATAACGTTAATAATGAGTTTATGTAAACTCTAAAGACATTTTAAGAATAGCAACAGACGTATCAACTATTTTCAATGCCGCAAAAGGTTTGATTGAATTACAGTTTTACAACAGAACATAATTTAAAGAGCTTAGCTACAAACAAAATATAGTCTATCTTTACACTTATAGTTTTATTGTTATTTATGTGTATATTGGATATAAAAAAGTAATGTATTCGTAACAACAGGTTGTTTTATACTCTCTTTGTATATTTCCTTGCCAATGTTTGTAGGTATCCATTCTTTCTCTTCTACAAAATTCAGATCAACAATTTTTGGCATGATAGTCTTTCTTAGTAGCCAGAATTAACGCCATTTCAGTTGTTACGTTATTATTTCGTCTACTTTGCGTAATAAACCTGAAATTTTGCTAATTTTGTTTGTTTGTATTCTTCCTCTTGGAGATCAGTTTCAGAAAGTCCTTTTTTGTTTTGTTAAATCTTTTGTTCTGTACCGTATTGATTCAATGTACTGTACCGTGTGCAAAAACCAATAACAATGTTACTTTATATTAGTTTTATAGCCTATATTATATTTTTCAAAGTTTTTATTATATGTTGAGTCCAGAGCATTTCGTTTTACAGTGAAATTCTTTTCCACTTAGTGTTGTTTTCTTCGTCTGGGTTGTACAAAATACCATTCTGTATATCACAAAGTTACATTTGCTTCCTCATTACTGAAGTCTTGCAGTTTTTCACCAATAGCGGCCTACATATATTTCATTTTATATATTCGTTTTTTAGCCTCTATATTAATGATGTTCTTCATTTTATTTAGATGTAAAATATTGTAAATAGTCATAGTTTTGTGTCAGCATTTCTAATCAAAATAAAACAAAATGTTTATAAAGTGTTAGAGGTAATGATGTTAAGTATTTAAATATTAATATAAATATTAACTCCTAATGCTTACGTATTGAAATGTGCCTTTCCTGAACTTCAATGTTTCTTCTAAATTCACATAAAAAGTGGCGTAAACTAGTGCTATAGTTTACACGCCCCTACACACATATATAATTTTCGATGATATACTCAGTAAAAAATTGAAGGATTAATATTTTTATTTATAACATAATTATGTATTAGGTTTGCGAGCGTGTGAGAAGTTCACATTTAATATGGTTTGTATGTGATTCAATAATATTTCAATAATATTACAATTATTGTTATGTATTTAATTATGTATGTTACAGGTGGTTCTCCAATTACGAACATACTGCATTCGGATTTCGGACATTTTATTCTTTTGCATATTAAAAAAAAAGATCCCTTGTAATCAAGTATTGTACTGTAGCTTTGGACTTTTGTACATTCTACACTGACGTAGATGTGAGGAATTCAATAAGCATGTAGGCGTCTACATATTAGTTACTGCTCGTACTACTACCGGAACTTTTAATTATAAAAACGTTTTAATAATTAATTTATGCATAAGGATATTAGGGATTTAAAGCGTTAAATTGTTTATTTTTTTGCTATAAATTAACATGTTATTACGTTACAAGTTTTGTAATATAATAGTGATTACGCAAATTAAAAATGCAGTGCTAATGATATCCAATTTCAGTGCAGTTTAGTACAGTACAATTTATACAATGATCATACATTTTTACATGTGCGGCAAATGTAAATTACGTATGTACGATTTTCTGACAATTCAAGCATTATGTACGCATGTGAAAACCTCCTATTTAGTGGGCTTAAGTAAAATATTTCGCTGTCAATTACAGAACAATCGCATTCTATGATCATTAATTTTTTCAAAAACTGAAGGTTAGGAGTGTTACCGTCTTTCAGTCACTATAACATTACTACGTCATGGATAAGGCGACGTAATTCATTCTGTTATTTGTTGTAAAGCTTGTAAGTTATGTTCACGAAGCGCAGATATTTTAGTAAAAATTGTTATATAAAGGTTGTGGTGAGCGTTGTGTCTTTTTATTCTGACTTACATTTGGAAACTTGTCAACGTTAGCTAAATAATTTATTACTCTTTATAATATTGCATAATAAGGAAATGCTGTGACAGTACTCTTAATATGAAGTGACTTGCTATTCTCAGGGGTTGCATTTAGTTACAGAGGGGGGGGGGAGTGGAAACCATCTATCCTCCCAAAACAGTCATTGATTTCAGTTACTTGTTTACCCCATTTCTATTATAATTTTCTTTTATGGTCTCTTTGGGAGGCTTTGATTTCTCTAACTGGAAAGTCTATTATTGTTACAATTATAATAGTGTTTAGAATTTGTGCTGTTCCAAGGTTAGTACACTTTAATTTTATCTCGTAAACAATAAAAAATTCAAAATTTCATTATATATATTTAACAGGTAGAATTTGCATATGAAATAGTAATTTAACTCTAAGCGTATGATAGCATGTTGGAAAGAAAATTTGTCTAAGTAAAGACTGCATTTTTAGACATTCTATAAGAGACAATAAGATACATGTTAATTTTTTAGGCTAAGTTAATTTTTGACAGTAAAAAAACAAGTAGTGTTGTGAAGTATAGATACAAATCTATATCCACAGGACTTGTTCTAACAAAATTTTAATCATTATAAATATGAAAATACTGTTTATATGTATACTTTCTTTTATGCTTTGAAAACCGGTGGAGTGTTGTTGTCGAGGTTTAATAAATGGAATCCTTTCACCTGTACTTCTGAAGAATTAATGATACCAAGTAGAGCCTGTGATGATGAGTGTTGGTACTGGTACTGGTGAGTTCCGAAGCTCCTGCTTGTCTCCTTCTGGGCAGCTGTCTTTTTGGTGTTCTGGAGTATTTCTAAGTCTGACGGCGATAGGAAGCGTTCTAGTGCACAGCTCTACCGATGGTGACGGATGTTGGTGTCATCATCTCTTTATTTTCTCTTCTCCCGACTGTGCGGGGACCCTGTAACATTTTTATATTTGTAGTGGGCCGTCAGGAAATGCAACTACCCCAATTCTCTCTCGCCTCGGAGCACAGACACCACACACACACACACACACACACACACACACACACTGTCACAATTTTATCCACACTACTACTTTGTTATAAGCAAGCTTGACAATTCACGTTTACATTTTCATTAACATTTACAACATTCAAAACATATACACTAAATTACTTTTAAATTTCTCCAGCAGTTAAGTGCAAAGTCGCCACGTGCTCGCAGATACCGGAAGTAACGTGTGAGTCATACACATACACAAATTAACACGCATTCTCATTATTAAATTAACATACCTAACCCCTTTTTAAATTAACAGTGAATAATGTAATGATTCTCACCTGAGGCACTTTATAAATTTACGAACTCATAGTAAGTTGAACAAGTAGTTTGCCACGCCGTCAGACTACGAATCGCCCAGTCGGAAGGCTAAAGATGAAATGAGGCAGCTTGTAGACTTCTAACAAACCATGCCACAAAAAAAAAGAAACTTGTTACGGATTGTGAAGCTTTAACCGAACAGCTGATGCGGGTAGCTGAATTACATCGCCGTAGCGCGGCACGGCATCACTGATCCAGCTAGCCGGGCTGCCCCACCGCCACACATTGGCGGCCTTTTACGTTTGAATCATGCCGGGAAAGTTTTCACAACTTAACACAGCAGAACAATATGAAATATACAAACACCACACAACATTACCAAACAACATACTTAACGACGAATTACAGTATAAATCACACACACTTTTTGACACAATTATACATAAAACTAACAATAATTTGGATCCCCGCGCCAATCCCCTTCCACCACACACCACCCCCACTATACCTTTAAAAATAAAAACCGTTACAAGTTAATGGCAGTCTGTCTCAAAGCTGACGAAGGCACACATCACGCCGAAACGCGTACGGGAAGAAAAGACAAATAAGTTTCACAAGTTAAAAGTTTCAATATTCTATATTAGTTTAGGCTGTGAAAAAAGAAGATGAACAATCAAAACAACTATAGCGTACAATTCTTTGACTTGTAAATTGCCTTTGAACGACATGACGACTAAAGTGTCATACTGAAACTATGATAGTGTACACACGTTTAGAATGAGTTGATTAGCTACTCATCTAGATTCTAGATAAATTAAGCTTTATTGCAGAATAAATGAAAGTAAATATTGTTAACACATATCAATATAGAAAATGTTTGTTGATGTTGAAAAATGTACAAAAATGTGCGTTGCAAACGTTACTTTCGCACATGACCCACGTACAAACACAAGAATTCGATTCGACAATGATACAAGTACAGGAAGCCTTGGAAATACAAACACAACAAATATAATACACAACAAAAGAATCCGGAGTATGGGATGGGACAGTATTTGTCTAAGACGTTCATAAAATATGGGTGTCTCGTGGTTATCACCGATTGTTTTGTTTACGCATTTGAAAAGTTGCCCGGAAAATTGGAAAATTCCGGAAAAAATGAAAGTGCTTTTTTCTATGGGATTTTTGTATGACCTCAAGACCATAATAACTCACGATTCGAACTATGATATGCGTAATTCTTTTTTTGTTTTGTTCGTTATGGTCCTGGAAAAGTTTTCAGGAAAAAAAAATCGGGACAATTACAAAGGAAAGTCGGAAAATTCGGACAAACTCCAAAAATCATAATTTTTGTATGCACTCTCGATCATAACTGACGATAGGAACGACATATTTGGTTGATTCTTTTTTTGTTTTGTTCGTTATGTTCCCGGGATAGAAATAACTCAATTGAATGTTTTCAATTGAAAAAAAAATCTGGAAGATCTGGAGAAAAATGTAGTTATTTTATTTCTATTCCAATTTATTTCGCTACTAGCTGACCCGACAGACGCTGTCCTGTCCAAATTTCAATAAATTTGTTTGTGATCGTTTTATTTACATTTCGATTTCGATTGCAAGATGTTCAAGGAAACAATCAAAACAAAGAAATGCTTTGTTTCCATTGGTTTGCTGTGACATCACCATTTCGTTGATTGAAATGCTTTATGATACACCACATTTTTTGTTTTGTTGTCTGGCGCGTAAACAAACAAAGCTGATGGTTTTCCGACATTTCCGACATATTTCGCTATACGTGCGCAAATGTCGTTTGACAGCTGATTGTCACATTGTGAATCAAGCCAATCGGTTACATAGTGACGAAAAATTGATTCAGTTGTTTATTTTCAGTTGAATTGTGATTCTGTTGTAAGTTCATCGCAATTGTTTCATGAAATGAATTAAGTTTCGTCGTTTTATCTCAAACAAATTTATAGATTTACCTACGAAATACGGTGAGTTTTGAAGTGACAAACGGTTATACAGTAACAACAAAGTGAATCAATTGTCCATTTTCAGTTGAATTGTCATTCTTCGCATCGCACATTGTGTCGCAATCGACACAATTGAATTGAATTGACACAATTTAATCGCATTGCAATGCCGCCAATAAGACGGAGCAATTTAGGTCGCAGAACTCGCAATGATACAAACCAAACGAATTTTCGATCTAATCGAACTGCAGAGCAACGCGAAGAGCGAAATGAAATTGAACGGAATCGATTATCACAAACACGTTCAGCACGTACACAAGAAGAAAGAGAAAATGCAAACGAAGATGATATGGATCGAATGAGACATCATCGATCAGTAGAAACCAATCGCGCGATAATGAATTTGAATAATCGTGCAAGAAGACAAACAAATGTTGCGTTGAATACTCATCGAGATGCATTCCGTTACAACCTGACAATTGATTACAGTGCAGACCAATCCGTTGCTATTGGATCGATGAGCATTGTGTGCCCACATTGTAAGGCATTGAAATACAGAAATGAAACCCATGGATTGTGTTCCGCAAGTGGCAAAGTCAAATTGGCGCCATTGGTCCCGCCACCAGAGCCATTGCACTCATTGGTTTCTGGAACAGGAACAGATTCCACACATTTCCTGACACAAATCCAGAAATACAACAGTTGCTTCCAAATGACTTCATTTGGCGCAACAAATGTGGTTCGGGACAATTTCATGCCCACTTTCAAGGTAATTGCAACACAATCATCTTTCACACCATTCGACACTTCCACACAACATGATTATTCGACAACAACATTATTATCATTATTATATTATCTTCTATATAAATAAAAATTAAATTCGTGCTGTATATAATATATAGCAGCCTATATCTCGCTTCTTTAACCTTTACAGATTCAAGGTCAAATATATCATCGAGCAGGTTCGCTATTGCCACCGCCGGATGCAGACTATAAATTTCTGCAGATTTATTTCATGGGCAATTCACCACAAGAAGTAGATAAGCGTTGTGCAGACAACAGTTCGGTGAAAAGACCAATTGTGGAACAACTGCAAATTTTTTTTCATCAATACAATGAATTGATTGTATTGTTCAAAACCGCACTGGACCGCATGCCATCTGATAATCACAAAATTGTAATCAGAGCCGATAAGACGCCTGCGGGAGAACACGCAAGACGTTTCAATGCGCCAACAATTGATGAAGTCACCATTGTCGTCGTTGGTGAAAATTTGAAATCCCGTGATATCGTTCTACATCGGCGGAACAATCAGCTGCAGCGTGTGTACGAAACGCACCGATCATATGATGCGTTGCCCATTATATTTTGGCAAGGTGAAGACGGTTATCATTTCTCGATCAAGATGATAAATCCGCTTACAGGTGAATAGCAAATCTATATTTTTTCTAATAAGATTAATTAATTTCATTGACACAAAAATTCATTTACAGGCGCTGAAACGAACAAAAAGTCAGTTCAATGAACTATTATTCATACCGACTGATGGTTCGTGAAAATGAGGACAATCACATCTTGAAATGTCGGCGTCTATCTCACCAATATGCTGTCGATATGTACGTCAAAGTTGAAACTGAGCGATTGACATTCATCAGATTGAACCAGACAAAACTCCGTCCGAAGAGTATATACACCTTCGAGATGCCATCAATGCTGACGGAAACGCACAGAATGTCGGACGAATGACGATTCTCCCAGCAACGTACGTCGGAAGTCCGCGACATATGCATGAATAGGCTCAAGATGCCATGTCGTATGTTCGCCATTAAGGCACACCAGATTTGTTCATCACGTTCACGTGCAATCCGCAGTGGATAGAAATTCGGCAAGAGTTATTCCCTGGCCAATCATCCATCGATCGCCATGACATCACTGCGAGAGTCTTCAAACAGAAATTGAAATCCCTGATGGATTTCATTGTGAAGCATCGCGTGTTCGGCGAGACGCGCTGCTGGATGTATTCAGTGGAGTGGCAGAAACGCGGATTGCCACACACACGTATTCTCATTTGGTTGATTGAGAAGATAAGACCGAATGAAATCGATGATGTGATATCAGCGGAAATTCCCGATGAAGAAGAAGATCCAGGCTTGCATGAGGTTGTAACTAAGAACATGATTGATGGCCCCTGTGGAACATTATATAACAATTCTCCGTGTATGGTCAACGGAAAATGTTCGAAGCGTTATCCACGGGCATTAGTAGCAGAAAAAATTACCGGAAATGACGGTTATCCACTGTATCGTCGCCGATCGACTGCGGAGAATGGAAGATCAACAATTGTCAAAGTGAATCAACAGGACATTGAAGTTGATACTCGTTGGATTGTTCCGTATTCGCCATTACTCTCGAAGACATTCAAAGCGCACATCAACGTCGAATCTTGCCATTCCGTAAAATCCATCAAATACATCTGCAAGTATGTGACCAAAGGAAGTGACATGGCTGTGATTGGAGTTGGTGAGGAGAATTCCAACGATGAAGTCACTCAATATCAAATGGGCCGCTATGTTAGCAGTAACGAAGCAATTTGGCTGGCGCATTTTTTCATTCGCCATTCATGAAAGACATCCCACTGTTGTTCACTTGGCCGTACATCTGGAAAACGGTCAAAGAGTATACTTCACTGCGGAGAACGCATTACAACGAGCTGATCGACCGCCATCTACAACATTGACCAGTTTTTTTGAAATGTGCCAGAATGATGACTTCGCCCGAACGCTGCTATACTCCGAAATGCCAAGATATACTTGGAATCAATCGTCAAAGAAATTTCAACGACGGAAACAAGGAAATCCAGTTCCAAGTTACCCACATGTATTTTCCACCGATGCATTAGGTCGCATTTACACAGTCCATCCAAGCAACGACGAGTGTTTCTATTTGCGTTTGCTATTAGTCAACGTTCGTGGTCCAACATCATTCCAACATCTACGAACTGTTAATGGTGAGTTGTGTGGCACATATAGAGAAGCCTGTCAACGTTTGCGATTGCTAGAGAATGACACTCATTGGGATTACACCCTCGGAGATGCTGTGATTTCGTCAAATGCTCATCAAATACGAACATTGTTTTCGATAATTATCTCAACATGCTTCCCATCGAAACCGATTGATTTGTGGACCAAATACAAAGATGGTATATTTTGCATCAGATGCGTACTAGAACATCAAATCCAGATTTGCAACTGAGCGAGGAAATTCACAACGAGGGATTGATATTAATTGAGGACATGTGCTTGATGATATCGAACAAGGTATTAACTCAATTAGGCATGACAACGCCCAATCGTCCGACGCACGACGCATTTAATCAAGAGTTGAAACGCGAAAAACAATATGATTGCGATGCATTGAGAGAATCAGTTCGAACGAACGTTCCGCTGTTGAATCGGCAACAAAAATATGCGTACGACACTTTCATGAAAGTTGTGAACGATGGAACTGGAGGGATTTTCTTCTTGGACGCTCCCGGTGGAACTGGGAAAACTTTTCTGATCGCATTGATTTTAGCAACGATTCGCTCGCAGAATGAAATTGCACTTGCACTTGCTTCATCAGGAATTGCAGCTACGTTGTTGGAAGGCGGTGGAACAGCTCATTCAGCACTCAAGTTGCCGTTGAATATGCAAATCAATGAAATTTCAACGTGCAACCTTTCGAAGAACTGTGCGATGGCCAAAGTTTTTCAGAAATGCAAATTGATCGTTTGGGATGAATGTACGATGGCGCATAAAAAGTCTTTGGAGGCATTAGACCGAACGATGCAAGATCTACGAAACAATCAAAACCGGTTTGATGGTGCGATGATTCTGTTGGCAGGTGATTTTCGCCAAACATTGCCAGTGATTCCACGGTCAACGCCAGCCGATGAACTTAATGCATGTTTGAAGTCGTCCGTTTTGTGGAAACACGTCAAGACACTTAAATTAAGTATGAACATGGGTGTCGAGTTGCAGAACGACCAATCTGGAGAAGTATTTTCAAAACAATTGCTGGACATTGGCAATGGCAAAATCCCCGTTGACATTTTCCCGTTACATTCCCTGTCGATTTTTGCCAGTTCACCGAATCAAAGACCGAACTCATTCGAAAGGTGTTCCCAAACATTGCTCAAAATTACAAAAATCATGTTTGGTTGAGCGAACGTGCTATATTGGCTGCGAAAAACATTGATGTCGACGAATTGAATTTCAACATTCGAAGTGAAATTGCTGGCGAATTGATGACGTACAAATCGGTGGATTCCGTTACTAGCCAAGATGATGTCGTCAACTATCCAACCGAATTTTTAAACTCGCTGGAATTGCCCGGATTGCCGCCTCACAATCTCAAATTGAAAGTCGGATCGGTAATCATAATGTTGCGAAATATCAACCAACCAATTCTTTGTAATGGCACCCGGCTTGTGGTGAAGAAACTGATAAGCAACGTCATCGAAGCAACAATTCTTAAAGGAAAGTGCAAAGGAGAAGACGTTTTGATACCACGCATCCCAATGATTCCGACCGACATGCCATTCGACTTTAAACGCTTGCAGTTTCCGGTGCGGCTTGCATTCGCAATGACAATAAACAAATCACAAGGGCAGTCATTGAGTGTTTGCGGCATTAACCTTGAAAATCCATGCTTCTCGCATGGTCAATTGTATGTCGCCTGTTCCCATGTCGGAAAACCATCAGCTTTGTTTGTTTACGCTCCAGACAACAAAACAAAAAATGTCGTGTATCATAAAGCATTGCAATGAACGAAATGGTGATGTCACAGCAAACCAATCGAAACAAAGCATTTCTTTGTTTTGATTGTTTACTTGAACATCGATCTTGCAATCGAAATCGAAATGTAAATAAAACACCTTGAGATTCATTGTGATTTCAAATTTAATGGAAGAAAATAAATCATTTGGTTGACATGAATTTCTGACTTAAATCAATTGAGTCTTAAATTTTGGAACAAAACCGCAAGGTTCCAAGTCGATCACATTCCAGGCACATCACACATTTCCAGCATTTCAGCGGTGTACTGCTGATAGAATTCATCTCGCATGTAAAATTTCCCATTGGCGTACTTCTGAATGTACTCCTCCTCAAATTGAATATCCATGGCCACAATCGTTAATAGATACAATGAACACTCAGAAATACGTTTTATTTTAATTTTTACTTTGTTTACACATTTCCAATAGCTTTTCACAAATTCACAAAACGATCACAAACAAATTTATTGAAATTTGGACAGAACAACGTCTGTCGGGTCATCTAGTGATTAAATGTTTATATAGTGACCTTATTCAATTTTAAGTAATGTGTCTCTAAATTAAAATCCCAAGGGTCATGAGATATTTAATTCATGATAATTACTAACGATGACCAAAGCCAAGCGACGTGTAAAAATATTGATTAAAGAGCTTAGAGAGAAAAATTTGGAAACTTAATTCTAAAAATAGACAATCTGGTTTTAAATATTATATTAGGTTAGTATACAAGGAAATTAAGGTGCGTTTTTGAATAAGGTGATTAAGGTTAAATCAAGGTGCGTTTTTCAGACTGTTGAAAAGATCAACTCAGCCTGTTGAAAATGAGTACCTGGGATAACATCCTGGGCATAAATCCTGGGGATAATGGGCGGCTGAAGAGTAGCCACACTGCCTTCCTTGTATGCCGTACGTCTCGCATAAGGCAGCCCACCCTGCCTGAGTCCTAAGGTGCTTCGGTGGTACACATGGGAACCATTATTATTATTATTATTATTATTAGTATTATTATTATTATTATTATACAAGTAAATTATTAGAAGTAGCACCACAAACTCATCTGTATTAACAAATTAAAAAAATATATATGAGTTTAGTAATACGGACGATATGTTAATCTTAAGTGAATACACATCTAAACATTAACATAAAAATAAAATAGACAGTAGTTAAAGGACGAATAAATCTAATGGGTATGTTACAATAGTATTTACAAGTGAATAAGAATAACACAATAAAACACAATAGTTGTATTTAAAATTAAGGGGATCCGCCACCTCTAAAATGGCAAATTTTTAAAATTTTTTACTTTTTCGAAATTTAGTATTTTTTTATTGCACATATTGTTCTGAATACGTGTCCAAAGTTTTAGGTCATTTCGAGAAATTTTTCACAGTTTTTTTACATATAATTAAAATGCTGCATTTAGCGATTTTCGTCGTTTCCACGGAATCCTTGGGTTTTTGCCATAATTAGATTTAATGTGAGGTATTTATTCATGTTTGTTTATTCTAAGTTACAAACAGAGCTAATTTAGTCAACTTGGTTATAGTATACTCTAGCGTTTGGTTTCACCTGATTTTTAGATACCGGTACCTCAGGCGTAAGCGATGAGAATCCTTTTTTTAGTATATGCCCTAAAACCATTTCACAGCAAAAAGAAGATTTGAAGCTGCAGTTGGTGAAGGCATCTGTGTGTTTAACGAAGGGTATTTATTTACAATTACACAGTTGCAGTCAAACGTTGGAGTATACAGGCAACAACACTGCACATCATGCTGAAAAAAGGATTCTCATCGCGTACGCCTAATAAAAGCAAAGCTCTACAGAAAAATACAAGATGTATGGAAAGCTACTAAAATCAACTCAACTCAGAGAAGAAGAGTTAAAGAGGCCATAGAAGGCACCCTGTATGGTGCAGGAGAGTTTTAATGTAATATTACCAGTTATAAAAGAAACGTTAACTTCTCGGGCCGAAAATGAACTTTTTCATGTTTTGTCATTACAGAATGTTGAATAAAATTTAAACTATTTGAGATGAACTTTTGAATTTTTCACCACACCTTTCCGATGATATTTACATTATTTCTTTGTATGCAGAACCATGTATGTAAAAAATTTTCTAATTTAAAAAAGTTTGTTGTTTTTAATTCATAAAAATGTTGAAATTTTAAATAAAATGTCCTAGTTTAGTTTCTATTAAGGTTATACCATGGTTTGCATGCACAGAAAGTTTTCTTACATTATAAGGAGTAAAATGGCACAAGAACTTCTAAATTGTTTGATAAACCAAAAAGTTCTTCAAATTTTTGGAAATTACAAAAAAAATAAAAAATTCAAAAAATACAGTAAATGGGTGGAAAAAATTTCTTCTGAAAGGATATTTACTGTACTTAGACATACTGAAAGGATTGTCCATAGTAATAAGGAAGTTTATATAAAAATTAAAAATTATAGTTTTAGAGGTGGCGGATCCCCTTAATGTGCAAGCAGATGTAATATTTTAAATTTGAATCCAAATAAGTTTCATTTATATCTGTCCTACAGTGGTGGGATTCAATTCTTTGTAAAGAATTAATATGATCTCACACCTTATCTTTTCTTCTACTGAAAAGCTTCTATTGTTTTTACGTTCTTTTGTCGCCAATCTATTTTTTGTACATTGTCTCTACATCGTTGTTTTTGTGTATATTGTAAATTGATTTTTAAGAAATTTGAAGAGTTCCTAAATACAAGTTTTTACAATCTTATGTTTTGTTTGGGCTTACAAAAAGTAAAATTTAAAAGAAAATTGTTTGTATAAATTTGTATTTTTATCTTTAGGTCTTTCAGTCTGACTTATTATAGTAGTATTTAATAAAAAGTGATATTTTTTATTTTGAGTCATTTTATAAAAATGGTTTGAAATCGACTTCTCTTTTTATTTTGGCTGATTGAGAGTACATATTTGTATTTACAATTGTTTTCACAATTGGAAACAAATTCTGTTACCCGGTGGCGCTATTGTTTTGTCAAGTGAACATGTCTGAAGACGAAATGATGATAAAGGGTCCAGCCTTGTTCAGCTAAATTTTTAACAATTCTTCTGAAGAAGTTTTGTACTTTTTGGCAAGAAACTGATTAAACGGTAAGATGAAATGTCAGTAACATTTTTTCGAATTTTATTATCAATATTTTTTAAGCAATTTAAAGTGAAAGGTAATTTTAGGCCAGTATGAAAGTTATGACATGGAGTTGAATATACTCATGAACTTTATGAGCCCCGTTTTTGGTAATTCTTTCAATATCCTTGCAGTAAGAAGACGGTACCTGATGCAAGTTGGGTATTTACGTATTGGGGGTGGAGACGATCCGTGTTTGTTGCTGTTTTTATGGGTTTGCACATGGAGATTTTCCATCTGGTCTGACTATAGTTCTATTGTTTAAAAGAATTGTTCGATTTTCTCTGAGTATTTATTTGTTGGTAGTCTGAGCTAATTCTCTGCACCTACTGGTTATGGCGCGGAAACCTCATGAGGTTTATTTACTGTTACAATCTCTGCATGCTGTAAATTTTAGTTTCAAGGGTCGGACGAATACCACAAATTGTTTTTATTTTTATTTGAGTGGAGAGGGGACAGCTGTACCAGTTAACTTATTTAGAAAGGTTTTTAACTTTTATTGACGTTGTGCATAAATGATTTTCTTTGTATTTTAGTAGACAGAAGTTGACGACTTTTTTCTTGTAAGTACTTTGGAGCTTCCATGAGACGTGCTATCCGGGTAAGGTGGTTTGTGTATTACATTTTGTATGGTAGAATTTAAAAATAGTTTCTGTTGGTGAATTGCAATTTACTGGTAAAGAGAATATAAATTAAATTTAGATCCAGAAGCAATTTTACTTCTGCTTTGTTGTTGAAAAGATCATTTTTGTTCCATAGAGCAACCATTAGAATCTTAACCATTGAGTTTATTAAGTAAAATTTTAAGTATCTTAAGTACCATAATATTTGCTCTAGTAATTAATTAAATAGTCTATGAATTCTGAAAAGATCACTAAAGTTTTAGATAAAGATAAATTTACTTTTCCACTAAGCCAGCTTTCGCTCATTTCGAACTTTGTCAGAGGTCTCAGACAAATTTGAAAACAAACAAATGCTGACAAAGGAAAAAATTAACAATTTTTAAAAAATTTCTATATGTCAGGAAAGGGTTAGGTTATTATTGTTGTTACTCGCACATGTTATGGACCAACAGAATCCAAGATTTTTTTACTACATATAAAAGTATCATTAGTCTCGTGGTTGCGACTTCGACTTTAGTGCGTCCGTGATGATGGCGTTTTAAAAAATTTGTGAGTCATTCTGTTTACGCATCTAGTATTTCCTCGTTATTTCTACGTCACAGAAGAAATACGATAAAGTTGAGGCATAGAAATTTAAATCAAGTGTTTCTGCAGTGAAAATGAATCAAGTGATTCCCGTCTTATAGTGAGACCTGAGCGAACACTGAGAAAGTGGGCAGGGAATAAGAGTCCTAAGCTCTCACAGTACATATTAAATTGAAGCTGTGGTCAGCAGACAGTACACTGATGAACTGCTGCAGGTCATTGTAGTGTATTACGCTGTGTGCACTAGTAACGCACATTACGTAATAGCTGAACTGTACTGGCTACAGCATGCGGCCGTGATTAATGGCTTATCTACAGCTTCCGATCACTATCGTTTTCAATTCCGTACTATCATCGTTTATTATTAAAAGTTTTGAATAATACATTTTAAAAATAAAAATTCAGATAGGCGTACTTTAAATCATGTGAAAACTAATAAAACTCCATTATTAACGTTTCAAAATTTAGAAAATAAATTACTTTTAGTATTTACATAAATCCGGTGACTATAGTCATTAAAATCATATACCTATAATTATTTGATTTAATAGATTGTCCAGAAAATGAAGGAAAATGTTGAGTGTAAATATATTGTATAAACGTAAACTTTTTGTTAACTTTACGAATTTGGCGTTTCCAGCGGAGAGATGAAATAAAAACGGTGAGTTGAGCCTACATTTCATGCTTGGTATTGTTTTCGTAAGAATTGTACTAATTGTATTTATATTTAAATAGACTTATACTACCCTTTATGACGGATATAAAGAGTATGTTCCCTTATCTTATGAGGCACGTAGACAAACTAGTTTAAAAAATAATGTACATGTATTTGTCTTTACATATATTTTATTACGTTTAAATTTAAAAGTCTACACAACAGTTCATGGAATAATCAATGGAATTAAACTTTCCTAAAGTATAAGAAAGATCTATTATGAAAATAGATACAGGCAATCAGCTTATAGCTTATAGATACCACCGAAAATGGTTTGCAAAGACCGCTACATAATTTGCAACGGTGTTCGATTCAGTATAACTTAAGAATTTCCACAAGCAAAACAAAGGGGATGGCTTTCCTGGAAACCAATCCCGTAAGAGCCAAAATAATGATTAACAACCAACTAATTGAACAAGTCCCTTACTTTAGCTACGTAGGATATGATATATCACATGAGAGCAATAGAGCCATAAAAACTACATAAGTTTCAAACGATGTGCGGCAACATAAGAAAAACACTAAAAAACAAGGCGCGTAAAGATACTCGACTCAAGCTTTACAAGCTGTCCTTAAATTTGGTTAATAAGGCATACAAAATAAAAGGCACATACAAGCAGCGGAGATGAAATTTCAAGATTGATCAAAGGTTGTTCGAAACAACACCGATTTAGAAATGAAGAGAATAGAAAAGAGTTGGAAATATACAACTTAGGTGAGAAAATAGAGTCGCATAGAAGAAATTGGAATGACCATCTGGAGCGTATGGATGTTCAAAGACTACCAAAAGCAACAAGTAGATAAAAACCAGCTATAAGAAGAAGCGCAGGGAGACCAAAAAAAGATGGGAATAAATCCTATGAAGCTGGAACAGGTCACCAAGGCCTAATCCTTGTTGGGGAAGAAGAAGAAGAAGACACAGGCAATTTGCGCTACACCAGTTTTTTCGTAATTGTAAGCAGATGGAGTGCGAAGTAAATATACAGAGTAAACTGCTTTCCACTAATTAAAATCGTATTGCCGAAATCTGTCTTTATTACATGACTATCGTGATTTAGTTACGATATCTAGTCTAGTTTAAAGCGACTGCTTTAAAAATATATATTCTGGAATTCTATATTTTCAGCTTCCATTCCGATGCTGTTGGAGAAATTTCTAGTCAGGATTGTTTTACGCTCACGAATAGAGCTCAGTCTTTAGACCCCTAAATTGAAGGGGCAGCAAAACTGTTTAAGTTAGTGTTTCGTTGTACAAACTTAAAAGACGCCGAATTGTTGGACTTAGTGTGATTCGTTGGTGAAGTCTAAACCAAAGACTTGTGCCGCACAGGATATCACGATTAGTTTCTCTTTCCAAAAAAAAATTAAACGTCGAATATAAAACAGTGCTGTTGTTTACTAAGACAATACCAAATAATTCAATTCAAATCTTGTACGAAAGCTTTGTAGCTTTGCAAAATACTTCTTTCTTTCTTATTCTAATCCCCTCCTACCGTAAGGTGTAGAGGTTGAGCAAAGGTCTCGCTACTCGCCACCTGGCCTTGGCTTCATTCCACTGCACTCCCAGCCACTGCAGAGAAGACCTCACATTGTCATCCCAAGACACTGTTTTCCTGCCCCTGGGTCTTCTCCCAGCAATTCTTGCCTCATACAGTTGTTCTGGAAGTCTATCCCCGTCCGTCCTCTGAACGTTTCCAAACCAGTGCAAAGGTACTGTCTTAAGACTCACTCTTATAGCATTGTTTCTGACTCGATCTCTTCTTGTCGTTCCTTCAACCTTCCTGAGATATCTCATCTCTATAGTTTGGAGAATCCAAACTACCAAAAAACCGTTTAATACAGAGATTTTTAAGTTGCCGTGGAGTAAATTGCGACACTATAAGTATTGTATAAAGATTTCGATGTACTGCGGGCTGAGTAAATATTTGAAGGTCACCTCTTTCGTCTTTCCTACTCACTAAGAGGATGTAACGTCAAAAATTAGAATAAAAATTGGAACCATCCTTCATCCAATAGGAAACGAGCAATGCTTACACTAAGCGATTCTGTAATCGAATGACAGCTCTAGACTGCCGCAGTTGATCGTACTTACATAAACTATTAGCCTAAATTTTAATTCGACTTACATTACTAAATTTTTAACGGCACAGTTTTTTAGTTTTTCACATTTCATTCTTTTTTATTTCTCTGGATCGGTTTAACAACTCCCCCCACCTCCTTTTACTACGCCACTGGTCTAAAAGAAAATAGGTTATGTAAATTAACATTTTTGAAAACAACATTATATACAGAGCCAAATTTACACTCGGTCTGATTATAGTACAAAATTTAGTTATTTTAATTTATATCCTTTGATACTAGATTAATTTTTGTTTAAAGCACTCAGCATTTAATACATTTTGGCGTAAATTATCACAATAAAATAGGCCTATAGCTCCTCCAGGATGGGGGTTGAGTCGTTAGGGTAGCAACCTATACTTGTAAAAGCCATAAGATGCTAACAAACCCAACAAAAACCAGCCTCGGATGGTGGACAGGGATTTTGGTAGACGAACACAGCAACGGAAATGGACTTTGAGTTTGGCTATATGGAATATTCAAGGAATCAGAAATAAACAGCAAGAAATACTACAAGAATGCCTGAAACGGAAAATAGATATTATTGTCCTCTCGGAAACGATGAATATTGACAGGACAATAATAGATGAAATAGAAAGGAGACAATTAACTTGGTTTGGGCATGTGAAGAGATAGGAAGATGACAGATGGCCCCGCAAAATACTGGAATAGATACCACCGGTGAGGAGGAAAAGAGGACGTCCACGGAGGAGTTGGCGAGATGACGTAGCGGAAGCAATGGTTGCAAGAAATTTAGAAGAACTTACATGCTAGGATAGGTTACAATGGAAGTTGGGGACGGAGAAACGGCGACAGCTGTAAAGATCCGTTATATATATATATATATATATATATATATATATATATATATATATTTTTCAATCACTTTCTGCTACAGTCCGTTTCTTGATGTATATAATACTATAATACTTATAACTATTTTACCTCAAGATGTATTTTTTTTTTCCTTTAGGGATATGTTTCGGGAGATGCTGTTCTCCCATCTTCAACCTGGTACAGTGCACCAGAAGCAAGATGGCGAAGGTTGAAGATGGGAGAACAGGATCTCCCGAAACATGTCCCTAAAGGAAAAAAAAAATACATCTTGAGGTAAAATAGTTATAAGTATTATAGTAATATATATATATATATATATATATTGCAACAGAACACAGGATGATAAGCTATGTTGTTTATATCAGAGCACATGGATGACGAGCATTTTCTTGTTTAAATTGGTTTTATGTAATATTATGTCTTTTAGTTGTAAGTTTTGTATTTAGAAATGGATAAGCATGTAGGGTATACCAAACTCTTCATAAAAAGGTGTTCTATATTGTCATGTATTTTTTGAGTGAATTTGTGCGCGTGTGCGGGTGTGATAATGTGCGATCGCTATAGCTTCAGTGAGTGGTAGTTAACCGATTGACGTGAAACTTTGACAAGGAATTATTTACGTAAATAGCTTCAATTTGTGTATACTCTGAGGTTCATAACTATTTTAGAAATATGGGTTTTTAAGTGAAGAAAAACTCAATTGTAACTCTTATCAATGATAGGGTAATAAAGTATTGGAGATAATTTCCATGCAGGACTTTGCTAAATTATACAAAGTTTTTCATGAAATTCGTATATCTGTTTGTTCGATCAATCATGTGACTTGGGCTTAGCCTATCAGAATACACTAAATTCAGTGAGATTCATACGTTGCAGAGTTAGGATGGACACAGTCTGTCTGTAGAAGTTGCAAGGGGAAGTTGTGGCCGGTGAAGAGAGTTGTTCTCTTACGAACGTCGAAATATCATGTATAAAATAAACCGTGGTAATTCTTAAGGACGTTTTGCGTTAAGAACCGACTGGGTAAAATATTTAGGTAAAATTTAAATTTAATACAGTGCTGTGTTCGTGTAAGTTAAGATATACGCTTAGGGAATTTAAAGACACTTCAAGATATCGTGAAAGGTGTACATTAAACGCACCGCATTAAGTAACACCCATATAAATCCTGAGATTAAGAAAATAGAAAGTATAAATTAAAAATAAACTGTACGAGTGAAATTTATAATCATTGTGAGTGAACAATTTATGAAGAAACTAATTAATGTTAGCAGTCAAACATAACAACGAGACTCATTGAAATATCGCCGCTGGAGCCGCCTGAGGTAGAAGAGGACGACAAGACGAAGAGGACGCCAGGACGAAGAGGACGCCAGGAAGGAGTGACGCTGAAGAAGAGGACGCCAGGACGGGAGCGACGAGAGGAGAGGAGGACGTTGCAATATATATATAGGCCTATAGCTACGTGAGCGCAAAAAATGTAATTTTACTTATTAAGTCATTAGAGAATATAAATTGCCATGTTATTAACATTTTCTGATTCCGGGCTGTTTGTTCGTGGTCCGGTGTTGCAGTACATATTATCAGCAGTCGTTTCGAACGTGCCATTGAAGGCCATCATCAGTGCAAAAACGAGCTTCGACTAACGTAGATGTCACTGTTAGTGACCACAGTACTGTGGTACGGTCGAAATGTCTGCTGATGTGTACTGTACTGAACCACGACCAAACAGCCCGGAATCAGAAAATATTAACAACATTGACTTCGGCCGTGTAACCTTAAGAGACATTTATTGCCATAGCTCATTTAAACCTCTAAGCGCTGCCTGATTTCTTACGGGTAAATCCTCTATTAAGACTGCTTCCAACATTAAAAACCTATTTGTATTCTTATGTTTTTAAAACTTATATTGTTATGAAAATTTATGAATCGTAGATACGTATATTTGGCTAATATTTTGTTTTATAATGTTTTATTGTAAGTTGTTTTGTGTTGTTTAACCTCTGATGTGGATCCCAGATTCTAAGGATCGAAACGTCAAGCAAGAAAAACATTAAGATGTAAGCAGTCCGCATAGAGGATTTACTCGTGACAAGAGTAATTAATAAAAGCAAATAAAGAAAATAATCTAATCTTAAATACGTCACATAATACTGCATATAGGCCTTTTTATTAACTCCTAAAGGCAATGCCTTGTCGCTGTAGCCACGACACTCTATCCCTTGCGAGATTCTTCATTTCTTCATAGGACTCACTATTCACGACACTCATTGTGCTGCGGAAGTATGCAGTTCTTGGTCTTCCTTTGGGCTTCTTTCCCACTACTTTGCCCTCAAAGATGTTAGTTAAAAAAGCACTATGTCTGATCACATGCCCTATCAACTTAATCTTCCTCACCTCTATACTCCTAAGTAGTCTTCTATTCTCATTTATTTCCTCTAAGATCTGTTCATTCGTCTTCCTATCTGTCCAACTAGTTTTTGTCATTCTCCGCCAAATCCACATCTCCATATAGGCCTACTACAGTAAAATAGGACATCAACTTTATAAATTTTAAATAACACATCAATCAGCTATAGTAGATTGAAGAGCACTAAGTAAGTAAATTATATTTGAGACAATTTAACTTAGTTTAAGGTAATACAGACAACAATATAAGAAAAACACGGTTATGACAGACGATACTAAAAATGCATATTATTCAGTGCAACAGGATGTAAATTCTTCAGTATAAAACAAAACTTCAAATCTACAGTTTTAAAATAACAAACGTCAGCTGTTGTTGATTGAAAAGGAGAGAATGATTAAATCATATCGATACTTTGAAGTATTTAAACATAATACGGAGATAAATATGACAGCTAATACCTGAAATGCGTATTATTAAGCTTAACAGAACATAAGTGATTTCGAATTCAACAGATAAGTTAGTTTTCTTATAGTGTCTTGCAATTCAAAGTAATGGAATATCCACTGTAAATCATTTAAGTTAATTTCTTGGAAGAAATACAAATTCAACATGTAAATAAATATTAAATAAAAATAAACACCAAGATAAACGATCAAACAGTAAAGATAAACTATGAAAGATGTTGTCATTCATATGTCTAACTCGCCAATCATCAGTCCTTGATGTTAACGTTTTAATGTAGTACTCATAAATAAAATTATTAATTCATATTTTTATCTAATGAAACTATAATTAATTTTGATATTAATACCATGTTTAGTTTGACATTTTGCATAGCGCAACGTCAAATTATTTTTGTTTTAAGCTTAATCTTTATATGCTAACGTCTTGTGTCAGGCTTGCAAAGAGAAGAAAGTACATGAAGTGTCAAATACTGACTGCTTTCTACAAGAATTAACCGATTTATTTGCTGTTTTCAAATTCTATATACTACAGTATGGATTTGTACAGACAAATTATAAATCTTGTAAAACGTAAGAAACTATAAAGAAATTAGATTTAAATTTAAATTTTATGAAAAACAGTTTAAAATTTACAGTATTTATTACACGTGCACAGTGAAAGCCATAAGCAATTAGATTAAGCACAAGTAAATGATTTTTGTGAAAAAATTATAATGACATTCACGGACGTAACTAAGTTGAACGAGCAAAGCGAGTACACAGTTTTAATTCGACCTTTTGGCATTTATCTGTTTGTATCTGTCTCTTTCTTTGGGATATATCACACAATAACGTTTGAATATATCATCCGATTTTTTCATGACCATGTTTTTACCCTACAGAGCTCTATTGTTTTCTAGATTGATCTCCAAAATGTAAGATGGCGACGGGTAAGTAAGACTAAAATATGAGGGGCCCGTATTTAAAAAATTGCAAACGTTTATGTATGCGTACTAAATCAAATGAAATTTTAATCAAAACATGAGTATAATGTTTAATTTTGAAAATTTCAAATCTTTTGAAATCTGGGGGTAAAAGTGTGTGCAAAGTTTAATAAAATCGCAAGAATTCATATACATATCAAATTAAAAGGGATTAAATCAAAATCTGTATAATGTACAGTTTTTAAAATTCCACAAATTTTGGACTCCAGGGCCCAAAAATGATATCGAAAATTTAAAAAAATTTCATTTAGCCGGTTGTCAGACTAAATGAAAATTATCGCAAATCCGACTTTTAGAATTTTTAGCGTTTGTTGTATAATTTCTCTACAATTGTTACTTTACTGAACAAAAAATAATAGGGCAATAAGGATTTTTGTAGGCCCTATTTGTTCTGATAACTGAAAACTTATCAATATCAAAATTTAACCAAAAAAAAATTCATTATTGTACTTTTTACAAAATAATGAGCGGGTTCTGCAGCTCAGGGAGCATACTAATACATATAAATATGCGTAATGTCAAAGCAAGAAATTTGTAGCTATAAATGAATGTAATACTTAGGCCTACCTGTCAAAACATATTGACTTTAAAAATGTTTTCATGTGCTTCAATATACGTTCTGTGCGTGAAGGCTGTTAACAAACTATGAAGTGTAAAGGCTTTGTAAAATGTGCAACGATTAGGAAACTAAGAATAAACGATAATAATAAAAATGAAATCTGTATAATTTTTTTTAGTTACTTATATTTTAAGCATCTAGTACTTCAGAAAAGATTCAATTCAATACTTTTTTACCCTGACGATGTATGTTACCTACTATGTTAGCTTTACAGAAATTGTAATTGATAATATTTAGTTATCCCAATCCACTATTAATTTCTAATATCTTACAATATATTGTTTCGAATGTAACGTGATTTGTTATCTTCGAAGAATGAAATAATCATTGAACGCTAATGAAATTCATATACATTTTTGATTACATCATATTGGAAATTAATTATAATTGTATTAATCGATTCAGCTACGCTATCCAATTTATGTAATTGAAAATAATTAGTTTGTTAATTACAATAGGCAATTAAATACAATTACGCAACAAAACTAACCAATTACAAAACTTAAAAATTTAACACTTGAACTGATGGCGGAATCTAATATTCGTAAAATAATTCGGATAACTGACTGTCTACGCTACAGTCGGATTATATTTATGAGGATTTCGGTATTGTAAGACAATGCTTTCATAGCTGATGAAGGACTCAGTAGTTGCGGGACTGCTGTATTACGCATCGGCATAACAATATATGAAATGTCGTGTCGCTAATGGTTCGTATATGGCAATTATCCAACGCCATTTACAGTCTTACTGAGGATCGAGGGATTATATTGTTGAGAATAATGTTGAAGAAAAAAGTCAATTTGAAATAGTTATATTGCAATACTTTACTAGAAATGTATGTGCTAAGCGTTTCTAAGGAAAACGTTTCTTTTCCCCTTTGTACTGCAGTGCACTTTATAGTAAAAAGCTTTACCTCTGAAGTCAGTTGCACTAGATAACATCTCAGTTTATGTAAAATAACTTTTGAAGAGAAGTATTTGTTTTACGAAGGCAAAATTAAAAAAGCGTTCTTGCGTTTTTGTGACATTCTTCGATCTTAGTAACCAACTGTAAAAATAACTTGAACATCGCATATTACAAACACCAAGGAGCATGATAATGGCATATGGTATCTTACAGTGAGGTAGTGCATTGAAATATGTCTAGCGACAAAGACTATTACGCCCACCTCTCCAACTCTTCTTCGACTACCCCTGACAAGTGTTTAAATCGAATAGTTTTATTATATTTCAGTAATTCTTTCTTAATAAGCTGAAACAGTTGCGAGAATGCGTTAATAAAAATTGTGTGAAACTACCACGTGTTTTGAATTTCTTATTAAATAAATAATGTTACTTCAATTAATGTTTTAATTCTATTATACCTTGTATACAAATAAAAAAAATTAAAAATATGACAAACATTATTTTGTTAATGCCTTATTAATAAGCAAAGGTCTCCTTATAATTATGTCAGATCTTTAATTTATAAATATTTTTCTTGTGCGTTCTTAATAAAGTACTGTTTTAATAAACGTGTATGGTTCTTTAGTTATATGCAGGGTATCTTATACACAGTAAAAGTGAGTCCGGATTTGAAGCACTTGATACAGTATCTACAAAGTTAGTGTACATTTAAACTTTTGTACTTTGTAATTGTTTCCTACTGCAAGATGAAAAAGACCAAAGGAGAAATAGAAATAGGTAAAGAATTAATAATATAATGACGCAGTTTGACGTTATTTCAGAAATTGTCAACACACTTTTACAAAGTCTAGGTCAAGCGATTGTTTATTTTATTGTCTCTTTACTGCCACCGCAAACTTTACAGACTCATTCAATATCTATAGCAATTTTTCAGAAACATTTATAAAAAAGTGGCTCAGTTTAAGATCCATTGCTCCTGTAGTCCTTCATTATGGCATTAGTCTTATTGGGTTACCTCCAAAACGATTTATGACCTGTTGCATTTTACGGGCGCTGAAACGTCCGCATCAAAGCTCTCAACAAAAGACGTAGTAGATATTTTCCAAGAGAAGTGCTTGTTTTTCATTGGTTGAACGATGATTGATTTAAATTTACTTACTTATACTTCTAACATTAAGGAAAGTAATAATTTCATTTTTGTTAAAAAACATTTTTTGAGTTCTGTATTACAGCGATACAAAAATAGATAGGTTATTACGACTTTCGATTTTCCCAGTAAACGTGGCCTGAAACATCCGTTATTTTGTCTTTCTAAAATTTCATATGCTAATTTATAGTCTCAGATCAAGACGAGTGATTTTACACCTCATTTGTCATTTACGTAATCATTCTGAGGTATAAAGTAACAAAGAAACATGCCCGTAACCACAGTATCGGCCTGTTCGCGTAGTCGGGTAATCAGCAGTAAAACTGTGTAGAGAACGCAAAGGTTTTGCACTGGTGACCTGTCTGTCTACTATTGAAAAGTGACTGTCATCTGCGTAGAACGTTGGTTATTCGGACTGACCTTAAAAAAATAAATAAACTGTCAATGGAATATAATGTTACGACGGTCTTACTATGGTACAGCGGAAAGCAAAATACAGACACCAATGAAATCACTAATTACCAGCTTTAATTAATCACAAATAACAGTTTGTAATCAACAAGGCACTCTTGTACAATAATTTAAGTTAAATTTGTTCACGTGCGATACTAATGTCAAGTAATGGAGTTCCACACTAATTATACTACAGTAAACACTTTCCGTTAATATTCCACCACCACTCGATCCGGACTAAGAAAATCGCTCAACATAAACTGACTGACGAAGCCAAACGCTCTTGGATTTATAGGTAGCACAGGTGTTGGAGAATAACTTTCTATCCTTACTGCGATGCGCCAGCTTAATGTGTATTTCAAGTCCTCTTGCTGGAAGGTACTCGAATGCTACGTGATTGGACGGCTTTGAAACAAAAGAGGCACGCTGTGCTAGTCGAGAAGCGCGTAAAACGATACTCTCGCCTTTTCGAGACCGTTCTGTAACAGTCGCTACAATAATTTTAAGTGAATATTTAAATTTTATTGTAATAGGTATAATTGTTTTACCTACCTGCCCCGATAATTGGACATCCGGATAATAGGCATCTACTGCATTTTGTTTACAAGAGATATCCTATAAGCGAGACTCAAAGGGAGCATTAGGCTTAGAACGAGTAAAATAAAGAAAGATTAGGTTACTAAATTTTCGTAAAGACTTTAGTCCGTTACAGCTTGTTCAAACACAGATATAGTCGCATTTTTAACTACAGATATAGTTATTTTCATTTTCTTGGAATTTAACATTAAAATGTGACTGATGATTGAATTCAATTGTTTAAACTTTAATTCCACTTACGTAGACCATTAGAAAAGATGAATCACATACATCAATAGGGCAGTATGTACGTTTGAGATCGGTAGTTAGTCTGATCTCTGAATATGGCAGTGAAAAACAAACCGTAAAATAAATGCAGCGTCTTTAATTATAATAATTTTGTTTAAGAAAGTTTCTTTAGTTAGATTTATTTGCTTTTGTTGCACTGTTTTATTTTAGATGCTTATTATTTTGACAGCATTTCCTGATTTTATACTACTGCAATCAAAATGGAGGAAGTATAAGCAGCACGCAGAATGGATAACGTGTCGTCTGCATGATTAAGTGCACGCGCAGTGTTTGTTCTGTTGTCAGGTATTCCCCACTCTGCAATGACACTGTGTACCTCTGTGACATGACGAGCTGGCGCACTGTCGACACAGCATTTATGGTCCACCAGGGACCGCGGCCCTCTAGCCACGTACTGCCTGTGTTTGCGTCACATCCATTGGAGAACTCCCTTTACAAGTCATTGTACCAGTGACGTTGTAATTTTGATTACGGTACAGTAAGCGTCTTCAAGAAATCTACGAAAGATTCAATGGTTTCTAAAGATTATGTTGGAAATAACGTTTGAGATCACACAAACCGCTCATATTTGGTTTAGTGTTATTAATAGAAAAAACGAAATCAGTAACAAACCCGGGTATTAACCCTCAAACTTTTAGGGTTTAGTCGTAAATTTAAAAACTTAAGATTATACACTTAATTCTGTGTTATGCAATTTTATTAGCGCCTAATGAAAATAAACTGCACGTTTTCATTTTAAATTTGCTCTCATTGAAAAGTATCTAATTTAGGTAGAGGGACGCTTTCACCATTCAGTATTAATTTTACGCATTTATTTAGTTAATATTTCTGAATCAGTTTTACAATTTTCTGAAACAATTTATACCGACACATAAAGCTTTAATGTCTTGTTTTGTTACGTAAACAAAAATATATTAGTCAAGTGAAATATACTAAAAGTGGTAAAGCTGAATTTTACTTTGATCGGAGATTCGAGCCGAAAGTGTATAGAAAAAACAAAAGTAAATAATAGAGAGTAATTACTTTTACGCCCAAAACTTTGCAAAATTACATGATAACAGTTACTGATAAGCTGCTACAAAAAATTTTAAACATACTGCAAAACACAATAATTTTTTGATTAACGTTTAAACTTCTACAGAATATTACTTTAGTTTTGTTTGACTCAGATAGATGTATTTGAAACTTAGTTTAATAAAATAATTAACGGGTATAAAATACAGTATACAAAAGGAGTTATTCTTTGCGTAAACGGATTTCATTCAGAAAAACACTCAATCTTATATATTTTAGCAGAAAGCGTATATATTCTTGCTAAAACGTTTGTACAATATGGATTTGATCAGCCCTGTTTTCCACGACGCGTTTATTAAAATATTTTATTTAAATGTTTTAAACAATTTGTTCAGCAACTTTATTTTATTACAGTATATCTCTGGCACATTTTTTCCACAACGTAACAACGTAACATTAATCAATTAATTTTTGTTTAAATGCAGAAAATAAATTTTAAAATTTTAGTTCAAAAATTTGAATTGCTTTATGTGTACGAGTTAGTAAAAACGAACAAAATAAAAAATAAATTATCAGGTTAACAATTAGTACCTATTTAAGAGGGCGAATGTGACGTATTAGTAAGCCAAAATGCAGGTTGACACAAGTCTGTTTAAAGTAATAATGATGACAATTCGCTTTAATACCTAATTACAGGACGTCTCTTATAATACTTATAATTAATGATTAACAACATAATTGTATGAGATTCTATCATAAATCTAAATAGTAGACAGATTTTAAAATGATTACAGGGAAACAAAATTTTGCTAGCGTTCTATTAACAATCAGCTTCTCGATGAACAGATACAGCACTTTCTGGTACGTATCTAGTATATTTTTATCTAAAGTTATTAAAAAATTATGTTTACACCTATACATTTTTTTATAAAGAAAACAAATTATTTAATAGCGCTAAAGAAATGTATACCTTTACATTAACTTTTGCTTAAACATCAAAAACAAATTGTAGTAAGTAAGCAGCATTTTATAGTAAATATTTTAATTATTGCGTTCTTTCAATATACGAATTGGATGAAACCTGTAAAAATTAACAAATCTAACAGATTGACTACTGATACAATTGATAGAAATGAGTGTAAACTTTCAATGAAACCAATGCTACACTATTTAAACTTACATGAATCTCTTAAAAGTAATAGGACTGAACATTCATCTTAAGACCTGATTAAACGAGGGCATTGATAAACTTAAAAAATGATTACTAGTGGTATTTTATGTTATTCTATGAAACCTATGTACGCAATCTGTCAGTTAGATAAATTTTGAAGCGACAATAGAAGAGCAGTTTTCCGTACTGTAATGATCGGTGACATTTCATTTTCACTAGCCCCTAGGTAAGGAGATACTACTCCTTCCGGTAACTCCAGTGTTTGGGATTAGAATTTTGAATTGTCCTTGTTAACACAAGTAATTTTGTGTAAAAATGTCTCTTTGCCCTATACTTTTAAAATTAGAGTTGATCTTTGTTGATTCGAGGAAAATTTGTAGAATTTACACTTTGAAAAGTGCTCTGTGTAGACTTACAGGGCACATTTTTTAAAAGGCTTATACTTTTTGTTAAAAGACTTATACACATTTGTTTGTACTGTGTGTAACTTTAATTGGTTTTTATTTTTACCATTTCCTTTTACACTGTTATTTCTAATCAATTTAAGAAAGCTAAGAAGCATCACATACTACCATGAAAACCCAATAAAGTGTTAAGTAAAACATCACAACATTCACTTCCGTATGAAATCATTTTGTATAGAATAAGTTTTGTATTGAATCTACAATTTCGTCGACATTACATAATGAGAATCTCTAATTATAGAATGCTGTAATCGTATATCAGCAGTACAAAAGCTTACAAATAATTTGCAGTCGGGTGTTTCTAGATTTAACGACATTATTCATCAACTACGAAAATCTCCAGTGCTTACGATAATTTTTATTTTCTGTAGTCCCTGTCTCCTTAAATTTTGAAAATAGGCAAAAGGTTTTATTAGGAAAATTATTAAATTCTGCTAGGACAAATGAAGTTACCTGAATATTAGTTTTGTTTATCTAAAAACAATTTGTAGTAAATAAACAGCATTTTATAATAAATATTTTAATTATTCTGTTCTTTCAATATACGAATTGGCTTTTTATATGCAAAGACCAATAACCTATTTCAGTTACCTTCAACTTATCACTAAACTTTTACATGGAGTAACAGTGTTATCTAAGCTCTCTCAGATTTTAAAACCCTTACAACCACTTCGCATAGAAAATAATGACAACAACAATGAAGTTAACTTGAAAGCTTTTACATACATACATACATCCTCGGCGCTACAGCCCAGTCCGGGCCCTGGCCTCCAAAAGAAATCTTCCCCACTGGTCTCTACTCCCAGCCAATGTCCACCAGTTTGCTGCACCCAGCCTCACTGCCTCCTTACCAACCTGGTCCAGCCATCTTGTACGCGGTCTTCCCCTCCTTCTCCTTCCCATCGGCAAATAATTCATCACTCTTTTTGGGATTCTATCCTCCGCCATTCTCTGCACATGACCAGCCCAACGCAATCTGTTAATTTGTATGAGTTGCACGATCGGAAGATCTTTAAACCTTTCGTACAACTCTCGATTATGCAGTCGCCTCCAAATGTTGTTTTCCCTCACAGGGCCATAGATTCTCCTCAGTACCCTCCTCTCAAAAACGGATAGTCTCTGCTCATCTAGTTTTTTTAACACCCAGCATTCCGAGCCGTACATCAGGACTGGTCTAATCAAGGTCTTGTATAGGGAGGCTTTTGTATCTTTAGTTATTAATTTTGATTTAAAATGTTTCACCAGTCCGTAGTAACACCTATTAGCAGATAATATTCGTCTTTCAATATCTCTAGAGGAGTCATTTCCAGAGTCCACATATGACCCGAGATATGGAAAACCCTGAACCTTTTCAAATTCATAATCGTTAATGCGCAGGGACAGGGTACGAGTATTGGCACCTACAACCATATATTTGGTTTTGCTTTGGTTTATAACCAAGCCCATAGCCTTAGCGGACAACTCCAGTTCCTGAAAGGCTTCCTTTAAGCCAGATTCAGACCTACTTATGACGTCAATGTCATCGGCATAGGCCAGAAGCTGTACCTCCTTGTGAAATATGTGTCCGCTAGTTTGAATTCCTGAATCCCTGATGACCTTTTCTAGAGCTATGTTGAACAACAGACATGCTAAGGCATCTCCTTGTTTCAACCCATTCAATGTTTTTAAGGAGTTAGATAGATTTGATTGTATTCTGATTTGGCACTTAGAATTGGACATAACTACTCCAACCATACGCACCAACTTAGATGGTATATGCAACTCCTTCATAGCTCTATATAGCATTTTCCGGTTGATTGAATCATATGCCGACTGGAAATCCACAAAGAGATGGTGAGTGGGCACTCCATATTCCAACGTTTTTTCCAGGATTTGCCTTAGTGTAAATATTTGGTCTGTTGTTGACCTATTCCTAGTGAATCCACACTGATATTCTTTTATGTTTTCCTCAGCGTAGGGAAGCAGCCTAGAAAATATGATGTTGGACAATACCTTATATGCTGTATTAAGTAGAGAGATGCCCCTATAATTTTTACATATAAGCGGATCACCCTTTTTATGTATTAAACACACCACCCCATTGTTCCACTCATCAGGCATTACCTCCTCCAGCCATATTCGCTCTATAAGATGGGCAAATTCCTTTATGAAATCTCCTCCTGCGCTCTTTAATAGTTCCCCTGGTAAACCATCGGAACCTGCTGCCTTGTTATTTTTAAGCTTTTCTAGAGCTTCATACACCTCGTCATAGGATGGCACCAACTCCTCTCTATCATCCTCGAATTCTCCTACCTCCTCTTCATTCTCAGATGCCTCCATCGAAGCCTCCCCAACTGAGCCTAGCAACTCTTCGAAGTGTTCTGTCCATCTCCTGATCACGCCAGCATTATCACTCACAAGGCCACCATTATTATCCCTACAGGCATTTGTTCTAGGCTGAAATTCCTGTCTCATATCATTCACCTTCCTGTACATATCTCGGCTCAGCCTTTTACTCTTATATTCCTCTATCTTTTCCATCTGTCTCATCATATACTCCCTCTTTTTTCCTCTATGAATCTTCTTTTCCCTCCGCCTGGCCTTCCTGTATTCCTCTATGTCTTCCTGAAAGCTTTTACTATCTTTAAGTATTATAAATGATGTCACAACAGATTTATTTAATGCGTTTCTTGTTGTAGAGGTAGAGCAAAGTACGAAGCCGTGTGCACTCTGATATCAAGTTAATGTACTATGACTTGCGTACGAGCAGAAAACTTCTTACTTACCAAGTACAGAGGCAACGGTGCTTACAAACATATTCTCAGTATCCCCCGTATATGTTCGGACGCACGTATATGAATCTGTAAGACTGAAGCAGCTGGTGTCTCGCAAAAACTGTGTGTTGCAAACTAGAATCTTGACGCTTTTCCCTCCCTTAAATTGGTTTGATTAAAATTCACTGTCGTGTAGTTATATTATCATCGGAGCAGAGGAACCGACCTTTCTTGACCTTTTTTGTGAACGACTATGTCATGTCATTAAACATAAGTAAAATGAAGTTTCCATATCATACGGTAGCAAAGATGTACTATTATAAATGACAGTGACTTAATACCGAGAACAGGAAAGACAATTTTCACTTATACCCTGCCGGTGTGTTACAGTACTCTCGTAAGGCCACGCAAGCATCGAGGGAGACTGTCAAGAGTAACCGTGTTAGTGAGATGTCACTGCATGAACATCAGAATAATCATACCGCAAGCCTTAGGCAGATAATATGACACAATGTTTTCCTCAATGCAAAAGTTTCTATGCGCTAATGTGAAAAATAAAATCCATTGAAAGTAATCAGATTACAATAACTGACAAGAAAATTACCATGAACTTGTTATAGTAAGTTCAACTTTAGCGTCATATTTTTACATGCGGACATTTCTTGAAAAAAGTTTTTTTATTATTTTGCATATTTGTTTATAATTATATACGTCGTAAGAGTCGCAGAATTGTTGTGAAACTGATTTTTCTCACACAAATATAGGATGTGTAAACAGGCGGAAACGCCCAGCGGTATTCGTCTTTACGGATTAACAGAGCTGTAGGAAGATCGAGTGTGGCGACCACCCTGTTGTTTAAATTGCCGGCATTTTTAATACACAGAGAGCGGCTGGAGTTCTGTCAGTGTGTAATAAGGAAAAAATTATTTAATTTTTATTATTACATTTAAAAAGGAAAAATATTTACGAAGTAATATACGTGGCTATATTTTTAATCTAAAAATCCAATAGAATATTTGAGCTACGCAGCCATCCCTTTACGACATAGGCTACGTCGGTTTCTAATTTTAAACATAAAAAGGTTTTTAAATTTAAATAAACTTTAGGTTCACGTTTATTATATGAGGGGACATTTAATGTACTTAGCCATATATGTTGAAAGAAAAGTGACTCTGTTAACGAAAACAATGGAAGCAAAACTTTTGATTTGTTATTGATTCTTTTGGAACAACGTGAGTGCGACTGGTTTCAAGTGTAGGTTTAAGTGTTACATTTTCTGCAGAATAGTTAATTATTAGTTTATTGACTGTTATGTATTGTTGGATATTAGTACTTATTAGGTATAGGAATACAAGTAATACAAATGCGCGCGCGCGCGAATATTCTCTTGACTAATTAGATTACACGTATGTCTAATGAAACTAACATATGACAAAACTCAGAAACAAGAATTTAATTGTGAATCGTTAAGTACTATGGTTTGCAGGTAACCATAGGTTTCGAAGTTGATCGAAATGAACTATGTAACACCAGGATGATTTTTAAAGAATATCAATTAAGAATTTCCTTTTACAGGAAATGATTTTTGATTCAAAGCCGATAATTTTTAAAAGTTACAATAGAATTGTTGTGCAGGTTATCCAATTTTACTACTAATTGTAAAATACGTTGTTGAAATTAATGTTTTTAGAACAACTAAATTTGTGCTAGTAGGTAACAAATAGGCCTAATTCATGCTTACCTTACCGATGAGATCCGTGAACATTTATAACAGTTTAAAAAGTGTGTAGCAACGGTGTGCGTTAATCGAACGGCCGAACAAACATGCGTTCTTATATGTTATCAAAATCCAAGAATTTCTTTGTACAATATACTGAATCTAATAATGTCACATACAACTAGGAGTAATAATTAGCTCTAGTACGAAAACTTACCTAATATTACCTACTTAAACTATGGGATTTAAAAAACATTTGTGTTTTCACAATCAAATTCAGAATCAAAAACTGGTGTTTAGGTTTTAAAAAGGTACGATTACTGAATAGTTGGAGGTCAAACTAAAGAAAGAGAACATTCTTGAATAATAATTGTTACTACAAAAAAGTATCCAAGTTTTTCCGTTAAATAATTTTAGATCCATGCTTTTTGGTTTCCAGGCCACTTATATGTATATAAATAGTAAAACAGTTTTACCTTTTTCTTTCCCGTCTGGTGTCCTTCATCCTTTACGAAACTCTCCGCGTTTCGGGACATATGTCCTATCATCAGGAATATCCCTTGGTGAAGTTCGTCAATAGTTTTTAATATTTAACTATTGACGAACTTCACCAAGGGATATTCCTGATGATGGGACATATGTTCCGAAACGCGTAGAGTTTCGTAAAGGATAAAGGACACCAGACGGAAAAGAAAAAGGTAAAACTGTTAAATAATTTTTACAATTACACCACTTTCGACGTATTGTACGTAGGCCTACACAAAAACGCAAAAAATTATTATTTATTTCTGTTTTATAGGTATGTTATGCTATGTTGGCGGTTGTAGAAAGAACTGACTTACTTATGAGATACGAAGTAACGAGGAACGTATACATGACATCCAGCACTTGGCTCTACTGTCACCTAACCGAAACATAAACACATTATGACATACAATCGTACGCTGTGAAATTCGTCACGTATTTAGCCGCAAGTAACAATTAAACCATACTGGGTACTAGGTCATGTTGGATATAGGTACTGTACTATATGTGTAGCAAGTAACTCAGTGGGCATTTATCACTCTATAATTTTAGAGAATATCCAGTTATGTAAAACTACTATGTAAAGTTTTAACCAGAACTCTATATCGGTGTTCATTATGCGAGAGTGAGTTTCTCTTTAGAAGCTTATTACATGCATAAAATGTTGTATTCTGTGCAACATTGTACTTTCATAACAGCATTAAGGAAGCAATCCAATTATTTTCTATGGCATCTACAGCTAACAGTGTCACACACCTGCGACTCCTTTGCTAACGTTGAACATTTCTGTTTTAAGATTGCAAACCTGAAAGAACTCGTTGCAAAAGTTTGTAAAACTTGAAAATCAAATACATATTAACATACCAATTTGAAATTAGTAAATTTATTAAAATCATTAGTTTTAAAATAAACAATTTATTAGGCGTTATTCAAATTTGTGAAAGTTATTTTACCAATAACTTACATTTTCTTATAGGCCTATGTGCACTGCGAATTACTTCTACAAAAATTAAAAGGGTATAAACTTTGTTTTTACTTCCCGACAACTGCAGACGAGTGGCTATGACACTCAAAATACAACGGTTGCGATTCGGTCATAATATTTGATTACAGTTGTCTGGAAAATAACAAAAACATATCGAAACGTCATCAAGAGGCCTTTTAAAAATGTGTTCGGTTAAGTGATCAAACCTCGCTGCAACTAGCATTATCATTTCATGGTCACTTCTAAAAAGAGAGAAGATTAAAAACTCATATGTGCAAGGTTTGTACACAATTGTGCATATTCATATTAGGCCTATGACATCTTGAATATTACGGAACAGGTTTCTACAAAACGATTACATTATATCTGATTCATTATCTGTAAAAGAAGGAGCGATTTGTTTACAAATATTTCACACTTTAAAAAATAATATAGATTTGTAAGTTAAAAAGCTTAAAGTTACATAAAAACAAACATTTTTAGTATTTTTTCAACATATTTAGCAGTTAAAGTAAATGATAAGCTTTAATTAATCAGAAATTAGCAAGTAAATAAGAAATAATTTTATTTATCAATACTTTTTGATTTTACGTTAGCTAAAATTGTTGTCAATAATTACAAATATTTGAATTAAAACAGTACACAATTCATACAATTCAAAACAAACACGCTAACTTAAAATGTGGAACTTTTAACCTCACACGACAGCAGCAATTTCTAACCTGTTTCTACTTGTGTATTAACTAAAAAGTATAAATCAAGATATAGAAACTGAAAAGAAATTTAGAAAACAACAAAGTGAAAATGTAACCATACGTTGCGTTTATTTTATACTGAACGCTTTAATTAATAGTATGACCTTATACCTTACCTTATGACCTTATAGTTTACAAATATAAGTTCAAACATACTTAAACGTCTCCAGTTAGGTTTAGAACACTCGACTACGTTATGTATCCGACATTATTTTTTCTGAAGTACTTCGGGATAATCAAAAGCTTATAATGCCAAGGGTATGTGGTTTTCAGTCTGGAACCGTCGCATCAAACCTAACAAATTTTTATAAAGATTTTGAATTGTTCAACAGCTTTGCTTAATCACAAAAAACATTTTTCGTATGCTGTTGTATTGAAGTAACTGAAACTCCGTAAGGCCAAATAAAAGTGGTTTCTAAGTCAATAAGAACTCCTTTCATATTATTTAAAGGAATTAGATTACTGAATAACGTTTGTTTAAGTTGAATTTTACCGAGATACAGTACCAAAATATCACAAACGTTTATTAAGTTATGTACGCCTACTCAACTAAATACTGTTAACAACGTCAAAACATTATTAACCAGGAACAGAGTTATGGAAGAAAATTGCAATGAGAAATTGCAGTCCTCATTTACTAAAATGTATTGATACTGATGTCAATTATAGCCCAGTTTTTATGACGTAGAATAGTTCTATGTAACATGTGTAAAGCGAAATAAAATATAAAAATATATTTGCAGACGTAAATCGTTACTATTATGTCACTTTAATATAGTATTACAACAAGAAACTCCAAGAATTACCTATAAAGGATTGTATGTGCGCGAATGTACACACACACACACACACACACACACACACACTTAATCAATTAATACCTGAACAAATTCCAAAAGTCAGGACAAAACGCCTCACAGATTTCAAGACATTAAACACTGGAACAAGCAGAAAACAAAATATCACCAAGCCTGTTCACACCATTGCAATCAAAGAACAATATTCATCCCTGTAGTTACCTTCCAACCATACCAACTCAGGCACAACACGGTTGATGATGGATGTTAAAATTAGTGTCATGTGAATCGAATAAATCTTGACTTTCTTTTTTTTTTAATTTTATTTTATAGCATGCTCCATTACAATTGTGTAATAATACATGCTAAGATTTTCCTTATTTGAATAACAATGTTTTTATGTGCTTACATCAAGTAATTACAAATACGTATCACGTAACATATTTCACAATGCTCTTTGTGTGAATATTTGATTATATTTACAATAAAATAACTTTTTAGATTTCAATTGCACTAATAAATGTTTTGAGTGTTTTCAGATGTTTCTTTATATCGTCTTTTGTAGGTGGCCAAGTTTCTAATTTTTTTACACTATTGATAAAATTTTGTCTTTTTTGACATCTCACACTCATATATGATGTGATCCGCTGTTTGTTCTCCTGCACTGCACTGGAACGTTGTGTTGTTTATTATCTTGAACCGGTGAAGGTAAGATTTTGTTTTTCCGTGGCCAGTCACTATTTCCGTGAAGTTGGGAGTCATTTTAAGTTTTGTTTGTAATCTGTCTTTGATATTAGGGAAGAACATTTTAGTTACTGTACCTTTCGTTGCTTCCTTCCATTCGTTTTCCCACTTATTTGTAGTTTCTTCGGTTAATTCTTGAATCACTGCACTTTAAAGAGATTGGCACTTCATTAATGACTTGTACATTGTCCTTCCACCTTGCAAGGGGCTGCAGTTGTCTCATAGTCTACAATTTAGCCAGGATTTGTCTAATTAAAATCCTGTTCACTTTTACTTGATTTTGTTAATTCTGTAAATAATATAATTTGTTCCAATTTGACAAAATTGGACGGGTTTTATGCACTGCAGTTTGGACATGTATCTTCTGTTAGGGTTGCTTGTGTTTCCAGTGCTTTCCTATGTTACCCTTAGCAATGTCCTTTCCATATTCCGTATGCAAACTATAGTTTTTGTTCACTGTCCTAGTTTTTTGACCTTTGTGTCATTGCAAGAGGCACATGCTAATTATTCCTTTTTAAACACGGTGGCAGTTTGATAAGATTCACAACAAATATCAACTAATGCTGCCAAAGGCAGTTCACATTGATCTTAATCGACTGACAATTCTGATATTTTACACTTTTTTTAATTATTATTTTGATCAAAAATATTAAAAAGGACACAGCATTTATATTTGCATTTATGTTAGAAATGGTAAATTATATTCACAATTTTCTATAACCGTTCACATCAATATACCCAACACTCATCAAATTATACGCAATATTGTTCACAAATAGGATTAGAAAGATTTGATAAGCATGTCATTGTTTACTTAAAAATAAGGTTAATAATCTTAGAATTTCAATAACAGGACGTTTTTTAATTCTATCTATACGTTTTAATACATTTTAGACAGACGCGATGTTATAACGATTAACCTTTGTTACTTTAAGTAATGAATATTACAACATTATTACTGTCAAATACAACAAACTTTGTCAGCAAAAAACGCAAATTTATAGATTATTCTTTTATCTAAGTTATTACTTTCTATGACACTGTGAAATAAATTAAATTATGCTGCCTCTGTGGTATAACAGGGAACCCTAAAATTAAAATGAATGAGTGCCACAGGGGTTCTTTCACATAAACATAACTTAAACAACATTAACTAACTAAAGCTGAAAAGATGGAAAAAGGTAAAATTCAGATTTACGACATTACAACAGAGTTTGTAATTTTTTAAAAGAAACAGAGCATCAACATTAAGATCTAGATAGTGTAATGTTGTTGAACAATACAAAAACGCACGTCATGCACATGTAACTTAAATGATATTACTACATAAGCGAATTAACACTTAAAAAGAGCGTGATAGCGTGATATGTTTTAGTTGCGAACTATTTTCTATTTTCTATTTGTGAACTATTTTAGCTGCGGACTTAAGAACACACAGCTTTTCTAATAGCTGAACAGTCTGACTTAAATAGAAATTCACGATAACAATTGTTTAATGAGGTGAATGCATTACGCATCTTCAGAAAGACAGGTTCTCAAATGCGTGGGACTCGCACCGACTAAAATGAACACCTCCTCATCACGATGATCACGTCAGGACCGCTTTTGCATTTATGAAGTTTGAGAGTTTACTCGGTCCCTTCTTACAGTTTCCTCAGCAGCAGATAATCAAGATGTATGTTTTTTTCTGCGCAGCACGCATTCATCTCTTGGTCCGATTAGATTAAACTAGGTTACACCATATACAGTGGATGTATACGGTATATTTATATTTACTGTAACATAAAACGCTCTCGAGTGTGTATAGAACTACTGTCCATGCGTAGGCCTACATGTATAGGGCAACACAGAATAATATTAGTGGTGTTGTGGTTTAATTCGTTCACTATTATGTTATTGTGTGTGTGTGTGTATATGTGTATGGCCGCGCGCGTGCGTACGCATTCATGTTATCCGTGAATTGTAAGCTATTGATTTGTAGCGGTTCAATATTAAAACCGATTCTTTCAACGATGACTCTGAGACAGATGTCAGGTATAGGCCTACAAGGGGTTTGAAAGTATCTTTCTTTGGTTTACGTTTGTTGCACATTAATTGCTCACTGGAGAATTTCTTTCTCCCCCTACTCGTATCACTTTATACCTCAATTCCTTTACTATTCTTTTTAAATACAGTCCTTTAAGTTTTCTTTCTCTGGCTCACCTAAATTTTACTGCAACCTTATGGCCAGCATTGTCCTTATGATCAAAAATTGTATTTCCTTAATGAGGTGAGTTACTGTTTTTTGAATATTAATTTCTACACTTTCACATGTGAAACTTACTTTGTTTATTTTCCTCGTAAGCGTTTCGGCGTGATGTTCGCCTTCCTCAGCGAGGTGTGATACAGAATCATTAAGTGGCGTGAATGAAGAGGATGAACATTCAAAATAACATTACTGTTTTTTTGTTCTCAAAATAAAAAAACGTCTCATTTTCACTTCACTTCCTCTTCTACTCGAAAACTATTATCTACGTTTTTCCAGACCGAGTCGCCTTTTTTTTTTTACTAAGTATGGCATTCCGGTAATACCGCCAACTCTAAATCAGGCTGAGGCGCAGATAAACCCTCTAATTGCTATTGTGGTTCAATAAAGATAAAGATGAGGTCACCTCATCAATGCACGTTTTATTCTTTAGATGAATATTGAAGAATGGCAAAAGTTCAGATATACATGTTAAGTACAAAAATAATGCAACTTCAACCTACAGACTACACAGCCGTAAAACGTTAATAAGTACTGAAATAAACAAGAACAGAATTGCTCGTAACGAACACATAAGTCTTACACATAAAAAGGTTGCGGTGAGGTACACAAAAATTAAAAAAGAAGAAGAAAAGATAGAGTTACTTTTAATTACTTACAGGTATTCATTTGTAGCTACCACTGCTACCACTAAATATTTTAGTACAAGAAAATCCACGCGGTACCTCTAGTCTAGCGACACGAAATTCTTTACTACCTTTTTTAGATACGTGCATTGAATTAGACTGTAACTATTAAGTTATTTCTATTGCATATAAACTACTGCTTTGAAAACGGGTCCGGATCAGCGTAGTATACATGTAAAATAAAAGTGTGTTATACTTCATTCTCAGTTTATATTATAGAAGCCAGTGTATGCGATACACGAATAGGAGAAGTAATTACGTAGAGAATGTGCTGACTCAAAAAGTTTTAATTATTTCTTTCATATATATTTTCTTTTGCTTCTAGTTGTGCTGGTGATTACAGTAAAGACACATAAAGACATATAAAAAGAAGTATATTGCAAAAATGATGGTATGAAGAAAATAGCAAATATAAAGTAGTGCTTATGGTTCACTTAACGTGGAACGACAGTTTCACACTCTTGAACGTTTCTCTACTGTGGTACAAAAGGTATTACGCTTGGTGGCGACTGTGTGAAGTTGTAAACACTGCACTGTATGGTGCACTACAATATACAATGACACAATGAGAACCCATGTTGTCCCGCGGGGTGGAAGGTGCTGAGCACTCTACCTAAAGAAATCTATGACAGCTTTTTCATGTCTCAAAGATCTCTAAGTGTTGAAGCAGAAAAGGGAAAGGCACAGCTATATTTTCCACATATTCATATACAGTGCATCTCAAAAGCAGATTTAAGGTTTTTAGGTAGGTTTTTTATTTACCTGCTTACTTGATTGAACGTTTGTATATGTTTCGAAACTTAGTCAAAGGAGTATCCGCACTGTTGTTAAAAAAACAACATGGGGAACATTTGCACAAAAACCAACTCTTCTGCAAAAGATGCAAATACTGTGCAGAAAAAATTGTAAAAAGACTTAAAATTATTTTAACAGAAGTCGGGCTATGTAGTTTTTTTTTGTAGATGATCCTAGTGGACCAAATGAATATTCCTGCCGAATTGTTTAGCTTCTTAAAGCTCAAAGCTCATCCTCAAGCTGATCGTGCTAAATTTCGGACGGGTCCACTTTTTACCATAACGGTACGGTAATCACACGCAATTACAATTACGATATTATTAAAAGCCACCACGCAATTGAGAAGAAATACTTTAAATAAAACTACGTAGGGACCTTAAGCAGTTGTTGTTTGTTCCATGACATGTCAGCCACCACTTTGAGCGATACCTCAAAAACAGATGTTTGAACCGAACTGATTGCTTCATTTCAATGATAGATATACCACACGCACATTTTACTGCAAAATGTAGAACTACTTTTGAAATAATGTTTACTTAATGTTTACCATTAGCGCGGTTCATAAATTTTAATAATGTTTCCCCAAATAATGTTTTACTTGAAGTAAAACTTGAATATTTAGTCACGGTACTAAATATTTAGATGGGTTACCAACATTATCAGAGTTGGCTGTTTGTAACAATCTGTTGGGTTATGAAAAGTACCAAGTATACCCTGAAAGTTAATACCGATGAAGCCTTGAAGAGGATTATCACACTACAAAGTAATCAAATCCCAGGATAGCTCTCATATGTATGATATGTGTAAAAAAATGTTTATACTATAATATTTAAAAAATTTAATTAGATTGTGTCCCAGGTATCCATAAAATCGTTTAAAAAAGTAAATACATATAACCTAGCGTAATTAATATTTAATTCCAAGTGGGGAAATACAACAACATCGCGCTGCGAGTTGAATGGGATATACTGTAGGCCTAGCGATTTATCCCTATGGGGGGTACTCCACTCAAAGACATCCTTAGAAAGCCTCCTTAAGCTGTACACACAACTCAAAAATGTCTCTAGAGGTAACATCAAGTAAAACACCATGTGCGCGTACACGCACACACACACACACACACACACACAACATGACGACAATAGTGTCAATATATTCACACTATTTTGTAGCAAACGTTAAACTAACAAAACGTTTAAGTATGACTGTTCGATATGAAGACCTATCCGCTCATATGTTACTGCACTGAGCTAAGCAGTACATAAAAATAAAAGCATAAGATTCTTCACGAAGCACACTGAGAACATTGTTGTCGAGGAGAGTCACTGTAATGCTGAATGATAGAAAGTTTTCGCACAGAAGTAAGTATGCATTTCCCGTTGGTGATGAATGTATGTATGTGTAAGAACACAAAACACATAGGCCTACACGCAAGCGCAAGTATGGTTTGTGTGTGTGCGTGTGTTATAATACAGCCATCATAAACAAAATTCGTTTTTTTTAATCATAAAAAAGAATATGCAGTGTTTTGTTATTAATTGACACCCTCTTCCTTTATTATTTCCAACATGTCTTGTTTATTGTCATAAATATGCAACGCAGACCTGTATATTTAATATAGGTCTATTTATTTCATTCATCGTATTCAGTTTTCATCAATTTATTCTGGTTCCCATGTGTTTCGGCTGTTTGCAACCATTTTGGTTGTGTTGCCTCTCTGATGAAATTTTCTTTCAATATCTCCGTTCTTGACTCGAAGGTTTAATTTTTCAGACTTCATAACGAGGAGATTCTTCTCTTACCAAAACTTCTACTTTAGGGTATCTTTTCCTCTAGAATAGACAGCATTAGGTGATTCCTCATAGTACTAGAGTTTTCTTATTTTTACAACCATCAAAAATTCCTTGTTCTTTTTCATCCTCTGAAGGGTCTCTGTATTTATGACACGTCTGTGTAAGATACCCTAACACAGAAGGTTTAATGGAATTCAGTAATTGTTTCTCTAATAATATATTCAGAGGTATGAGTTTGAAAATAGAAGTCATTCATGAAAATACTTGAATAGATGGTAATACTTGAAACAACTGAGACCAAATAACAGCTAATACAATGAAAAACTTGGGGCGCACTCCAGTAATTATTTCTCTAATAGTATATTAAGAGGTATGCGCCCCACGTTTTTCATATGATATGATATGAGTAACGATCGTATTTTCTGAAATTCGCGCCACGTTTTTCATTGTAGCTGATAGTTGGTCTCAGGTGTTTTAAGTATTTCCAAAATATAAATATTTTGATATTTTTAGTCCATTAGAAAAAGGTTTTTTAAAATTTTTTTTAACTATATATTATTTTATATATTTTGTTATTGTGTAGTAGAAAATATAATCGAAAGCAATAAGATCTCGCTAGCATTTACAAAAAACGGATTTAACAATTTAAAATTTTGTTAATTTCGTATATTGGTAAGATAAATTGTTCCTGCTTCAGCAAGCATGGGACGCTGGTATAACGAGGATAGAGATTCACTGGTGAATCTTCGAGAGCAAATAGAAAAGATGCCATTGTATACGTCTTTTTTCATCCGTTAGTGTGAAAATAAAAATTTATTATATTATATATGTAGTAATTGCTTGACTGAGATAAACTATTACTTAGAAAGTTTTGATGTCAGCAAGTTTGATCCAACGGGTTTAAGCCAGATTTACTGTAGGCCTATGTCTTTTGTTATATGCATTAAAATGTACAAGATGCTTTAAAACTAAATGTCGGCTATAATTAAATACAAATGTATTAACAGTTATGTGTTAAGATAATCTGAATCCAACTAACTTGTACTTTATGTGCATTCATTAACAGAAGAAATCGAAATCTATTATTATTGTATTTATATAAACAAATATAATAAATACAAGGAATTTAAGTGTTACTATAAAGAGTGTAGTAATTCTACTCGTGTGCAGAAATGTACGCCACATAAGAAATGCCAAAATCCATGTATTGTTTACAGACCTTTCCTTTCAATACGGATTGTACTTTAACATCATACAGAATACTTGGCGACTGGCAAGTGTAGATGTGCAGTCGTCAACTCCACACTTCTTCCAAACACAGTTTGCGCAATCAACCCGCCCGCCACCTCTGACCAAAATAACTCTTCGTTGTCATATTTCTTGTAATTTTTAGTTGAGGAAACAAATACTTTGTCGAATTTATTTAATAAAGGAAATTAACAATTCAACTTGTTTCCGTGGTAACAAATAAGATTTAATTTTTTTCAAACCGATATTTTAATCTTTTTAAACCATCCAGGTAAGTAGGACGTTTCTTCTACTCGATAAATAAATAATGCACTTTATACATTATTTTAGGTATTTCTTTACTCATAATATGTAGTATATTTTATCTTCAGTAGGTAGTGATTTTATTTATGTAATTTTAGCACTACATTATTAATATTCAATATAAATTAGCGGATATGTCTTATATGGGCTTACATGATGTTCAAACTATTAAAGAGCAGTGATAATTTATCAGAAATAATAGTAAAATATATATGGTCCCATTAAAACTTATTTACTAAAGTTACGACTAACATAATGTATTTTTAATTTTGCATGTATGTAAGTAAAACTAATATATTACTTGTAAGTACTATGCTGATATTTTGTTTGTTACCCATAAAAGTTTATTCGTTTTTCTTTCGCTGAAAGTTTGTCTCAAACATCTTAAGTTATATTTTAATGACAGGGGTGGTTATATCTTTATTAGGTAAAACATTTTTAACCTATTATAGTTTTTATAATTTCAGAAACAATTTTTTCAGTTCAAGTTAACTATACGTATATTCTTTAATAACTACTACCTGACTTTTCTTATTCTGATTAAAGAAAATAGGTTTCAAAAGCCAATATAGAAAATTTTATTGTTCTTGTGCTCTACATACAAAAAGTTGAACTAGTTTATTCAAATCGATGTCCACAATACATTATATACACTTTATGCTTTTTAATATTTGCTAGCCAATAAATAAAGATAAGGTTAATAAGATTGTCTATTTGATTTAATTTAATCGTGTTTCAAGTCAGCGTTTCTCAATTTTCTGTGTCTTTATTGAAATGTTGGGTTATTTGTTTTTTAAAGGCCATTATTTCACATTTTCAAGGTTTTTTTTATTGTTTCAATTTAATACTAATTTAAAAATTTCTGTTATTACACAGAGTGTGTTATTAGAATTTTAATAACTTCTCTTACAAACTAAAATTAATCATTCTGTTTTAACGTCAAGGTGAAATAATTTAATTTTTAAAATATAATCAATATATTAATCTTTTAACTTGAAAGGGGTTGTATATTAACTAAATCACAATGCAAGTTATTAACGTCTTATATCAAACAGTGTTCCTTACCATATTTAGTGTTCGTTGGTAAATTACGCTTAGTGCTGGCTGTTGGTAAAACGAAACATAGTTTATTCGTGTAAATAAACGTTTTTCAAAGTAATTATAATTGCATTAAGATTATAAATTATTTATGTCGACTGAAGTCTATTACAGTATATGGTACATAATCTTTGGGATTCGATAAACACAACTGGTCTCCTAATTGGTAGGCTTTATTAATGCGTACTAATGCATAGGGTAACTCGTTTTCATATACTTCTGAACTGCTGACATCATAAGTATTACAGTTACTTCTCTTTTCTGTAGAAATAATTTGTTGTCTTGCCTATATAGTCATTGACACTAATCCCTAAATGATTTCAATAACAACTTAGATTTATGGTTTAACTCAAGTTTTATTTTTCCTAGATTACACTCAGTCCAGCCGCTGAGGATGCTTCAACCTTTCAGGGGCAAAACTTTGCTACTAGAAAAATAAAGTACTCGTACTAAACCGTTAAGCTGATTTGTTATTAATAGTAAACACCACGAAAGCTTTCGATCGAGACTAATTCTGTTTGATTCAAATTTATTGGTGATTTTGTAGCTGTCGAAACTGTCTGCTGTTTTAGTGAACGCACAGGCTATGTTAACGAAGACTACTTTAGTATTAGCCACACTTTTTGCTTTGTTTTAATAGCGTATTTTTGTTCTGTTTCCTATATAGCTATTGATCCAGTACGATGGGTTTTATTAAGAAGGTTTGCCAGTGTAAGTGATTGTAATTTCTACTACATATTTACGTCAATTAAGTTGCTAAGCGTGCAGTACCTTAAATTATAATTAGTATATATAAATAATTATGGCTTGAATTTGTCTGTACTATTTTGATTTATGCACGTAAATTTATTGATAAAACATACACAGATCTCTCATAAATCTATTTGCGCGCGCGCGCGCGCACACACACACGTAACCGTACATTTATAATTCAATATATATTGTTCTATATTTTCTCGATACTAGAGTTTAACAAAACTTATGTTTACAATAATACAACATACATGTTTCACAATAACGATATACTGTATAGGCCTACTTGTTTTACAAGCTTTGATTCTTACAAGAACTCCAAACATCTGTGGAAATATCTATAAAAGTCAGGGATTAGAAAACGAAAGGATATCCTCCTGGAGTACTACAAAACAATAGCTATTACCACATCATACATGCAACTAAAATGTTGACCTTTTTGCGAAAACGAACGAAGACAAAACATTCAATTTGTTGAAATGAAAGACGTGTGCTACTGTACGTGTTTCCTAGATTGGAAACAAGTGAAAACACTTATATTTCTTAGTTAGAAAAGAATTAAAGTTGTATCTTTGCAGAAGAAGTTTAAACATAATACGAAAAGGAGATACGGACCCTTGGATCGCATAACAGATAGGAGACTATGAGTAATCATCTTGAGACGGAAACAGAAATGTTAGAGAGCAAGCAGGATGTTGGCTGTGGAACAGGTTAACTAAGGTTTGATCATTGGAGTTGAAACGATGATGATAAAGACGACGATGTTAATGTTGATAGAGACTATGAAGATTAAATATTAAAATGTCTCTAAGCATTATATTTTTGCCTTCAGACAAACAAGTGAACTCATGGAATGTGTTTGCGTGACTGCGTGCGTGTGTGTTTGTGTGATGTTTTGTACCTCAAAGTCTAATTAATTAATTAAATGTGTTTATGTGTTTATTAAATATGTTTTCATATTTTTATTGTTTTTAGACATACTTTGCTGCACTTGCCTAAAAGGCAAGCAGAAAAAGAAGAAGGAAAAGGGTAGGTGTCTTTAACACATTACCGTATATATTTTAATTTATGTTACAAGTTATAACAAAATTGAAGTTAGTTGACATAAAAATTTACCTAATGTACCTTGTACGTTTTCATTATTGTGTACATAGCAATAGGGATTTGGTATTCACATTTAGGAATAAAAGGAAAATTTTCTGTATATACTTCAAAGAATGTTTTCTTATTCTTTACATGTTATGTTTCCCATGACAGGACCATGTATGTTTTTTTTTGTTTTTTTTGGAGTAAGACAAGAACTGAAGTAATCAGTGCTTATACTCTTGACTTAAACATATTACCTGCCCATGCCAAGGGTGTATATGGGAATTCACACTTCTGCTACCCAAGAAGCTGCTACTTTTAGGGGATCTGTGAACCATGAATTTTTACTCCTGTCTTCGTACAGATTGCTTATAGTTATCATATCTACCTGTTTTCCTATCTTAATGTGCAAATGAACTAGTTGGCTAGTTTACTACTGCTCATGTTTACCTGTACAACTTTAACCATTTCAAGTGCCCTCTGAAACACAGAATGCTCCCCTGTGCTTATGCTTTACTTTTAATACCACGGTCCATAAATAGAATTCAATGTGAGGCAGCATGGTATACTTTTGTTCTGTGCCTGCTTAAAGTAAGCCCCTTTCTTGTCTTTTCCTTTGCATATTTCCTCGAAAGCTCCAAAGTTAAGATACCTAAAGTAAAGTCGTACTTTCATTTTCTTTCGACCTCCACACTTTGTACACACTATTTATATTCTCGCTGTGTATAGAGCACTGTGCGCCTTGTTTTTGCTGAGGACAACTACTGCAGTCTTCTGTCTTGCGTTTCTGTGGGTAACAAAGACTTTGCTAGTTTCTTTCCCGTTTGTTTTTTTATAGCTTCACAAAATTCCTCTGCATGTGCAGTGTTCTTTACTATGTTCAAGAAAACGTCACCTTTTTTAATTATTTAATGAATCAGAAGGCCACATTTGAATTTCTGTCCTGATGTTCTGTCGCAGTTCCTGTACTATGTATCCATAATCTTGCTTACTTTCATAATCATGATCTCAGACATAGGTTGTATATTCACGTTAACCTATTCCGTCTGTAGTCCACATAGAGGTCCTTCTATTCCTGATGGCAAAGCTTTCCCTTCGATTCCCTTTTTCTTTTAATTTTTCCAGTCATCAGAGTATTTTCTTGTATTCTCTAGAATTCTCCTACAACTCTAGGCTTGTTTTTTGTTGGTTTTGTAGTGCACGAGGTATACTAGTCGTGTGTACTCCGGGTTGTATCTCAATTCGTTTTAGGCTACTTAGATTTTTCCAACTCTTCCTACTATAGTGTATTTAATTATTATAAAGTAGTTACACTTAAAAACGGTTTCTCTAATTTGCATTAATGTAGGGTTATATAAAGGCAATTATTTTAATCCGTTTTAATATAGAATTTTAGTTTATGTGGAAAGTTATAGCAGGTTGTTTTAACCTTAATTTGGAACCGTAAACAGTTGTTTGTAGTTCTAAATGTTAAGTGATTACCATCTCACCATTTGGAATCTCTTTTAATTCTTTAAATTAAAAGACCACTCTGTTTTACAATAACGACTTGTGCGTATATATAATGCCTTTGTTAATTTTAGCAGATACCGTGGATAGGACTCGATATCCCGTCGAAGCCGCCTTGGTACCACTGGCGTACAGACCAGTACATCTGAACACCGAGGTATGTACATTAATGAATATTTCACGGTTTCTAATCTAGTGTTTCTAAATACACTGTTCCCCTTACTCTATAACTGATTGAATTTTCTGTATTTTCTGTCTTCTTTATCGATTTCTTACAAGTTTTTTGCTTTCTTCTTGTCTATGTATCTGTCAATTAACGGATACCTGTGTCAATATTTAATCTGTTAATATCACTTCTGAAGTATAAGCTATACTTTTAACTTGCAATTCACTTTATTTATTCATTAAAACGTGTTTTTAATCCAAATTTTACTCACTTAATATTCTGTAATTTTAAAGGATCACCATAACACCTTTTTCAGTATTTAGGATACTGCTTTATTTTTCCATGTTTTTGTCTGTAAGGTTTTATTTTTTAATTTTGAGTTGCATAAAGCTTTGCGTTTACGTATCTTGCATAGCGCAGTACTGAACGATATCGGCTTATTTCAAGCTGTTTCATATTCTAAAACCTACCTTCTAAAAATCCTAATTTAATTAATGTTCATAATGTCTGATAATGAATTATTATCACAATTGTAAGTCTCCACTATTAAATTATCTGCCGTCCAGTTTTCTGTTGTGCCTTTAATCACAATCTTGAGAACATCGACATCAATTTTAACTCTTTAAATTGCAACAATATAACACAGTTTTATTTCTGACACAGTAAGATCTCAGTATACATTTTCGTTTAATTTGTATGTCTTAACTATCTAGAAACGAATTTATTAAGCTACTGTGCTATGTGAAAATTCAGTATCAGTACGAACTCTGGAGGATACAATTTATAGAATATCTTTTGTTAAAATTGATAAAATCACATTTTCTAAAGTCGCAAGAACAGAACAATTTGCGTTAAAATTTAATATATTCCAGTTGTTTGCAACCTACAGTCATTCAGTAACTGCTTCTGCATAATCTTTTGGGCTGTTTTTTGATTTGATTAGGCGTAAATTATATTAAGTATACAATTCTTAGTAAGGTACATACATCAGCTTATAAAAGTTTTGTTTGTGAAGGTTCTGTACAACGTTGTGTACAATTCCAGTTTGTTTTGAAACAGAAGTGTAATTCAACCCTGTACGCTATTATTATAAAGACTAGAGTTATTGGGTAAGCCCACTAAACTCGGCAGCATCACCTTTTATATATATTATTAACACTAATTTAGTTTACAGTATTTTAACTGCTATTGTTTTAATATTAGTACAATATTATGTTGTAATACTGAGACATCTCATTAATGCATCTGCATTAGCAAATTTACCGAGTTTTAAGAAAAGCAAACAGTCCTATTGTTTATATAATATAATGTAATATAATTAAATATTATGACATTATATATTCAAACACTTTTTATATTATATAATATATTATAATATAACAATGTAATATATAATGTAATATAATATTATATAATACAATATAGCTTAAATTATATTTCTCAGTTGTTACCTATGTTAAAATTTTAGTTTATTATGATCAGTTCTTCTTTAGTAACATAATTTTACACTAGTTGTTATTTTTATAAAAGGATTAATTTCATATTTCATTCTTATTTCAGTTGTGAAAAGGTGAAATTTTAATTACTGTAAAACTTTATGCCCGTTAAAACATTTGTGATTGTACATAAAACTTTACGTTAAATTAAAATATTAATTACTGAATGTTACTGCGGTTTAAACTTTAATATAACTTAAAATGGAACGTGAAATTACATTATTTGGCAGTAGCATACGTTAGATATGTGCGTGGGTGTGTGTGTGTGTGTGTGTGTGTGTGTTTCGTATAAACAATAACACATTTATTTATGTGTGTATGTGTCCTGTAGTTTTCGTGTTTTGGTAATTAACTGTCTCTGCAGAATTAAGTTGCATGTGTGTAGTAATAACAATTATTTAACAGCATTATTACGACTGTTATTATTACCTTATTGTTTCAGATAAGAACTGAAATACGGTTCGACAGCACCGAAACTTTGGTAAGTTGTGTTTTTGAGTGTTAATAGAAACATGTTTTAGCCTATTTTAGACAAGAACCTACAGTAGTTCCTAAAATAATAACTCTTTTAACTCTAACAACCTCTTTAAAAGTTCTTAAAATATATTAATAATATAACATAAGAAATAAGGAGTAAAAGATGTTAGTAATAGAAGTAAGGAGTTGAGCTTAATGTTGACTCTTGTACTGGTTATTGGTGGCCAACAAGACAGCTCTGCAGGACTGTTTAAAAAGCTAGCCATTATTTTTAACAATAATGGTGCAACCAATTGAATGGAACCAATTCAACGAACTTTTACAAAGAAGCAAATATTTGCTATAAAGGACTAGAACTGAACTACTTGTTAATTTTGGTTCTTTCTTATATTACGGTATCAAAACTTAGAAAGTCAGAATATTTTTATAGCGAACGTGGGACTTTCACTAAAAACCACACAAATGATTTAGCCCTGTTATTTAAAATGTCCCAGACAGCTTAAATTTTGATTATGTGGGAGACGACCATGATCTTTGATATGTCATGGACCTTGATGATTTGTCAACAGGCCTTTGTTCAACTTTTATCTCTCCTCAATAAGAATTACTAAAGCCTTCAGTTGTTACGATACTGCTTGAAAATGCGAAACAAAACTGACAAATTAGAAGCAGTTTGCCTTTGACAATATAATCGTTACTCTTTAGAAATCTATACCAACTTTTAACAATAGTTAAATTTTGATCTCAATAGTACCGACTATTTTATTTGTTAATCCGATAGGCAAAATTTCAAATTTCAAATCGTAATCTAATTAAAATATTACGTAGAGATCTTTATGTTTTATCATCACATAATTTACTTTAACTGTTTATTACCATAAATATTGAAATCTCACTGAAAGACTTTTATTAATTAAACAGGAGAGCGGCTGTATTTTGCTTTGTGTGTGTGTGTGTGTGTGTGTGTGTGTGTGTGTGTGTGAGGGGGTTAGTGTTTAAGATAATAAATTGATACTCAGTAGTTAACAGTAGACGCTCATTCCTAATTGATAAATAAATATTTGAATGTGGTTTAGTGATGTATTATGGAGACAGAAAAATACTGGCACTTTCATTATATACAAACATAATTCGTAAGTTATTAAGAAATGTATTAAAATTATGTAACATTTTGTGTATGCTCTAAAAATACTGTTAAAATCATAAATAAAACATTGAAAGTTATTATTTCATAACTTTGCTCGCTCATGTGTAAAAGACAATCCTATATTTTTAGATTATTTTTGCCGTTATTTACTACTGTTTCATATTACAAACAATGTTCCTCTCAACACAAAGCAAATAATTATTAAAAAAATAAAAGGATTGGTCCACATTAACACACCACATAGGGCCACTTGTATGCATACTTTTGCTAGCTAACGCTATCGTGTTGTTATTGATATTTATGTACAAAAGATCTGTTCCAGCCATTACATTGGCTTGTCCTTAGAACAGCAACCGTATAAGCAGTAGTCTACAGATTGCTAGTTGCTAGTTGTATCTCCAGTTAAATAAAATTATAACAAATATCAATACAATTTGTTTACTCAAATTTAATAACGCTACACTGTAATCCCTTATTTGAACATTCCTCTTCAAAGTAGACTGCAAATAATATGTATTTGTTTTTGCGTGCTTGAAGGGAATTCTAGGTATGCAAAATTAGTCATTGTGTATACATTCATAGAATTTTGGTTCAGCTCCTGAAGTTCCAATTTCTACAAAGAGACACTGTTCCTGTATATGTTTCTACATATTTTGTATGCAGAATTCTGAAGTGATATACTTCGCATTTTACTACTAAATTGAATGTAGTAATAGCAAAATAAATAGGCTCTCTGTTTATTTTTCAGTTCTGTACGGATGTTTGGAAGGTGGAGTACTGCATCCACCAAGGAGAACTGCAGATCGTCAGACGGCATGAGAAAACCTACATGACTGCCGTCTACACAGCAGATGTAAGTTGACAACGTAATACAGAATTCATTAAAAAACTTAATAAGATACAAAATTGTTTACTAGAGTTTTGTTACTTAAATGCTAGGTGTTACGTTAGCAATGCAGTATTAGATTTTACTTTTGTTTAGAACCAATTTCACTGTTTCTTACTTAACTGAATCTGGTGACATTAAGAAGAATAGGATGACACTTATTCAGTTTGTAGCATTTGAAGTACACACATAATAAAACAGATTTCTTTATATTATAATACATTTTGTAAATATTTTGTGACTAGAATTTCCAAAAACGCTTTAAAAAAACCTTATTTTCTTCAGGTTCCTGTATTTTAATCTAATAATATATAATTTATTTAAACATTATTATTAACATAACCGTAAGTGCTTTTGATGAAACGGACGTTACACACTATACCTATTTCATTGGTTTGGCTATCAGATTCATAAGTAATGATCTGAGAAATTTAAAATGTTGTACAAACATTAGACTAAATGTATATTACAAATTACTCTCATTCAGAAAGTTAGATTCTTATTGAAAAAGTAATCGCCTGTTTAGCTACTGTAACGTGTAGAATTTAGAGGTAAATTTAAAAGTAGGCTCGCAGATGAACGGATACATGCAGCGGGTGCGCACGCGCATACAATTTGTGTCATGGTTTAAAATAATATTTTTGATTACGTACTTGGTTTAGTAATTTAAATATGTATTTAAATTTTATAATTTTTTTTAAATTTCACGGGTATATTCAGTAGTAATAAAAATTCTTTTGGGGAATTTAAAATAAAATTAATCTCTACTTATGAAATTAAATCTTTTAATACTTAAAACTAACAAATTGTATGTGTTTTAATAAGCACAAAATCTACTACAATATGTAATCTATCCTGCATCTGTCAAAATGTTTTGGTGTAATTTATAATCTTTAAATGTTGTGCCTTCTCTCATAAATATCGATCCATACACTGTTAATTTATAATTTCTTTTTCAGCTCTTCCCTGGATGCACACCAGAACAAGGTGTAGTCGTTGGCGGCATTTTCTAAGCATCTTCTGTATTACAGGGGAGCCCAAATTCCACCTCAGGGCTCCCGCCCCTGCCGATGTGGTCCCACCTTGCCGGGGTGGCAGGGCTTACGGTAAAAAGTTAACCAACCAAGAAGACCACATCGATTAAATCAAATTACCCCACCCACCTAGTCAGCTGATGCATTTTTCAAAACGACTCGCCACAGTATTAACAAGACGGAACAGTACATAAAGTATGTGGATGTCAAACTGACAACTGTGAGATTTCTTTAAGAACACTCAGAAAATTTGTGCTCCGACTAAACATTTGTGTAATCTGCTCCATAAATAAGTGCTGTCAATTTTCTAACGGTACCACATGATAAGACAATCAAAGATTTGAAGCTTCACACGGAAATTCAACACAACAACAATTCTAAGGAAAAAGATTAGAAGATTTGAGAGTTAGAACAACCAGTGGACTAAGTGACTAGTACCGCAATTATTGCACTGCAGCTTCTTTAAGGTGCAAAATATAAAGAAGACTCACAAATTGGAAAGATTCCCATATAAAGTTCAAAGCTTGAGAACTTTATAAAGAATGTATGTACCAGAGAACTTCTTGAGATGAAGAAAGTGCGACCGTCAGCAAGTCCCTGAATTGTACCGAAAATGTATGTATTTAGTTTTGACGATATGAAATAAACGGAGCTCAAAAATTTTGAAACTTTGTGTCTCTGTTGTGTTAGTTGTTCAAGATTAGTTTACCAGTAATATAATTCAAGTTACGTATAGTTTACGTGCGAAACTAAATATAAAAGCATATTTGTAAATTAACTTCTGATTGGCAATTAAAAGCAAACAAAAATAGGCAAGAAGATTTTATTAGGTAAAAAATTAAGTAAATATTTGTGTAACATTTGCAGATAATCTCCATCTACATTCTCCATCTACATCTTCTTCTGCACTATAAGGATTAGGCATTTGCCTGTTCCGTATCTCCATCTACATACAGGTACTGATTATACCGTTGCACAGCTTTTTCAGACTTTGTCACAAAACGCTGTCAAAAGTTATATCTAATAATGAGTTTCTCATTGGTGTCAAAGCGGTAGTTACCCAACCATACTCATCTACGTTAGGTTGCATTACATTATCTTATCGTCTAGTTGACACGATGGCAACTCTTTCCGGATTAAGTTTGGCGGTGTGCCGTTCTCGATTTTCCCATTAACAGGTCAAATGACTGCAAAAACACGCTTGATCATCCGCTTTTTGAGTCTGTGAACTTTCCTCAAGTTGAAGCTTTTCAAGTACGCAGAGTCTGCGCTCTTGCCTGTACCGACGAGTCACCGGCAAACGGAGTCGACCCCCTGATCAATGAATGGGCGCCAACTTTCATTGACCGGGACGACCTCCATCTACATCGGGTCACTTGAAGGATAGTTCTGTATGACGCAAGCAGCTCCGGACAGTTCCTCTACCTTCTTTTCATCATCCGATGACGCCGTCGTCTGACGCCGTCCACCAGTTTGAGGCACAGTCTCAAATGTGTCCAGGACACGATGGTACGTTTCAACGAATACTAGTACGCACCTTTCAGTTGGCTGGAGAGACTTTGACAGGATTTATGTTTCGTCGGCTATAACTCGACCGTCGGTTATAAACGGAGAATTTCTACGACAGTAATCATATTATTTTGTCGTACGTATATTTTGAAGACTACTTTTTATCCCCATTGAATAAGAAACATGTTATCAATTGATAGTTATGTGGGCCTACTAGAATGCGCTCGCGCGTGTGTCTGTCTATCTGTAGAGTTCGTGCGCCAATATTACAGTCACTAGAATTTGAATCCCTGTAATATAAAACACACAGAAAAACAAATATACAACGATTATACTTACAGAACACCAATCTATAGTCCAAGGTGACATCACACTATAAGTAAAACACTAATAAAATTGTCCAATAACTTGTAGCCCTTCAGTTAAAAATGTTCACTCCGTGTAGCAGTAAATCGACATCGTTTTTGGTAACATAGGTATACTTTAAACGCTTTCAAAGCGCTGAATGCACTATCGCCACGCACGAAATCTGGCACAGTGTAGCGCATTTAACCAGTGCTGAAAATTAAATCTGGGATGGCCATTAAAAGTATACTTTGCAAAATGGGGTGTAGTGGTTAACTACAAGACTATAAACAAAAGAAAGGCCGTTACAAAATTGGATGGAAGTTATTCTTTAGGTAATGAATATAAGGAGTTACGGGGAAACAAGGAGATCGGTAAAATATTGTTTTAGAATCGAAGATATTCAAAATTGGGTAAACTATACCCTCTTCAATACAATAACACATGCAGGTAGGATCAATTAATTAGGGTGGCCTGTGACAGATTTCGATAGAATGTGTACTTATTCGTTACACAGTAAAAAACGTTTTGGATTGTCACGGAACAGGTGGAAAAAAAGGGACAAACTTTTCGACTAAACTTAGAATAAAGTAATGAAGGATGAGAAATGACAAGAACTAACGGTTCTCGAACTTAGGAGACTCCACACCGGACACACACATAGGCTACACACACACAAACTGTGAAGTATTCATTGCATTAGAGTTGGTGATTAGACGCGTTGTGTTACTTGCAAACGTGTAAATTATGGAAGCATCCGTACTTTCTTTTAAATAGAAAGCATACTCGTTCCTTAAGTTCTATGAATTCATTGCTCTATGGTGAAATCCAATTAGCAGAAGGCTTACTCATGCGTATGTGGTCACAGTATAATGACGGTGAAACAATAGTCGTAAACTCCACCCTCAGTTTACGTTTGCTAAGCACGCTATACCGTGCTAAGCTACAACTAACTGAACTAAAATTATTTTTAGATCAGTCCTTGGGGAACACGTTGAAGATCATATTATTAAGTAGACTGTTGGCTCTAGGACAGAGAGCGATGTGGGTAGTGTATTTATTATAAAGGCTACTTCGCACACATGGACATTTCAAAAGGCGGCGATTGTATGCAGTGTAGCAAGCTCTTCGATCCTGTGAACACTGAGGTGAGAGAAAAATCTAATCTGTATAGATTCACTGAGTTTTTTAATTGCCTTGAATAATCCGGGCACAGTGAATCCGTTATTGGACGACTTTCATTTAGCTTTACTTTTCTCTGACGTCCGAGTCACATAGGTATTGAATAAAATTAAGAAACTAACATTGCAACGAGAAACGCTGCATATTTCCCAAAAGTCGGTAGAATTGCCTTACAACCTCAGCAACAATGTAGTTAATAAACTACCAGTATCACTTCCAGTACGTCGTTGGGCTAAGGCTTTAGATTGCCTAAACATAAAAAGAATAAACATATTAAATAGTAGTAGTATAGAATATTAATAGTAAAAATAACGGTGATGATGTTTGAACATTGTGATCTGGAATTAGTTCACAATAACAAAAAACATTTTGTTTTGCTACAAATTTGGTTAATATTTTGTTGTCAACCTGTGATACGTTAATAATTTGCACAACGCGTTATCTGTAAGACAAGCATAGTATATACATGTTTTGCGTAGTATATACATGGTAATACTTGAAACAACTGAGACCAAATAACAGCTAATACAATGAAAAACGTGGGGCGCACTCCAGTAATTGCTTCTCTAATAATATATTAAGAGGTATGTATATAATATATTATATATATAATTCCTCTGAATATATTATTAGAGAAACAATTACTGAATTCCATTAAACCTTATGATATGAGTAACGATCGTATTTTCTGAAATGCGCGCCACGTTTTTCATTGTTGCTGATATTTGGTCTCAGGTGTTTTAAGTATTTCCAAAATACAATTATTTTGATAATTTTAGTCCATTAGAAAAACTTTTTTTTTTAGTTTTTTTAACTATATATTATTTTATCATTTTTAGTCTCTGAGTCCTGCAAATGTGCTCGACAAATGTGTTCTAGAGTGCTGGAACGAGAGATAGATAGATAGATAGATAGACTATATATTTACCCGTGGGGATTTACCCCATAGGGCTAATGCATAAGTATACAAAATTTAACATAATTACATGGAATGAGTAGCGCAATAGTACATCAGTTATAAACAAAAGCAAAATTAAAGAGCAGAGTAATTATAATTTAAACAATCTCTCGAAATTACTTCCGAGTACAATTCCTTCAACTTGGTTGAGGATCATTTGGAGGATTATATTTTCGCAGTCTCTCCATCTCCTCAATGGCTTTTTCGTTGCAGGGTATCTTTCCCGAGAGCTTACTGCACTCCATATCCACGATTCGCACTCCATCCAGCGATCTCACTCTACTTAAAGCGACGTATGCTTGTTCCTTTTGGAATAAGCATTTTCCAAGGTACACGACTGCATAATCGACGGTGCAGCCTTGCATCTTATGAACTGTGCAAGCCCACACAAGACAATGGGTAGCATTCGTCTCTCGATCGTTCCATAGTTGAATTTAGCAGGAAACTGAATAGATTGAGGTTCAATCAGATGAATGCCATCACTACCAAAGTCTATGCGAACAGAGGGAACATCTGTGTCGTATATCTGGTCGCGACGGAAATACGGCCAAATTATCTCGGTGATATTGCCAATTGCGCCATTCACAAGACCCTTCTCGACATTGATGTTGGATCGTAACATTACTTTTGCACCGATAAATATCTCCAATTCCTTGGGCAAGCCCCCAGTCTTGTTGATGTCGGCTGGGATGATATTGTCCAAGTTGACATTTTCGACATTGCGCGTAGCATCGGCTACATGATCTTGCGCCTTTATTTTGTATATTCTCTCTCCCTGTGATCGGTAGTACTCAAGAACAGCATTATTGCGGGCATCTACTTGCGCTCTCAATCGATAGATGCGAATTGCCTTGTTCAAGGCGAATTCGCCTGTTGCATCCACCAACGTCTTAGACAGCAGCAAGTCAAAGTGGGGACCCTTGAGCTCACCAATTCGAAGAGCATTGAGCAGATCGGCAAAACACGTGTCGCCCTGCTGGCGCATATTCTCGGTAAGCTCAACCAATCTGAAGTAGCGCCAGAGGTGTGGTGCTGGCAAGAATCGTACTGGTTGTTCAAAAACCTGAGCTACTTTAACGGGTGGAATTTGCATCAAGTCACCAAACAGCATGATGTTGAGACCTCCAAATGCTTCATCATACTTATTCTTGAGCTGTCTTAATCGCGAGTCGATCATGCAAAGCATCTCGTAAGCGACCATCTAAATTTCATCAATGAAGATGTATTCAATATCATTCCACTGCTTTCGCATAATCTTTAAATAATTTCCCGTCAACATCGGCATGTTGGAGACAATGAAGCCATCCTTTTGAACCGGTAACTTGAGCATAGTATGTAGAGTTGATCCACCGACTAGTCTCGCAGCTACACCAGTTAAAGCTGCAACTTTCACTGCATTTTTGCCGAAGCAGCGATTGACTTGATTTTTCAGTGCATTAAAAGTGAAGGTCTTGCCGACTCCAGCTCCGCCAGTCACGAACAGCCTGAGGCGTTGTTTGCTTCCGCTCAGCTGCTCCTGAATGCTGCGAGAGACTGCAGAGAAGAGCTCTCGCTGCTTGATGTTCATCGCAGCACAAGCCGATTGGAATTGTTCATCAGTCATACCTTGGTCGGGAATTTCTTCCTCGAGCTCTTCTTCAGCAAACGCTTGGGATAGCTGCAGAATATCGAATGCATGAGCTTGGTTGAAAGCGATCTCAAGTTGGCGATCTATTTTGCGGAAAGCCTCCATGTGTTTGCTCTTCTCCTTCAATTCTTGTTCACGGGCAAGGAATGCATCTCGCGCATTATAAAACTCTCCGAGCAGATCACTCTCAGATTCGTAAGGCTGATATTGAAGAAGAAGGCTATAGAAGTAGTTCTCGGGATCCGTGTGCATCATGAAAAATGGCACTCGTACGACCGCTGGGAAATTTCGTACAATCATTTTTGATTTGTCTGTGAGAGTAATGAGCTTTCGCCTTTGTTGTGACTGTTCCGCATCGTCTTCATCAAGGCTTTCTTCAGTGTCGCCTTTGTTGGTGTAGTATGGCTCAAATTGCATTGCAAACTCAACCAAACTCATATCCTTGAAGTTGTATTCTGAATGATTTGTAGGGCGCTTCTCGTATCGCTCAAAGATGTTAGAGCACACTCCCGTTGCCTGATTGCCATCAAACTTCAGGACGTGATATCTTTGTTCAGGCTTACGCGTGTTCAAGAATACGCACTTTCTCGAACTTCCGCGGAATGGAAGGTGACACAACCGGAATACACATTCGCATGCAGAAATTTGACGCTCCTTCATAATTCTCATGCATATTTTAAACAACTTGCGAGCAACATTTGAATCTTCTTGACGAATTCGTCTGATCGCCTCTGCAATACCCTGATTCAAGTTTACGGGCTCAGACTTTGCGATATATTTCGCAACGTAATGGGCGATTGCCTCGTTCGTTCCACATGGCTGAATGTCAATGTTGCCATCCCACAATTGAAGGATCGCGGAGCAGTAGTTATTTATCAATTTTTCCAAAGTTCGTCGCTTCAGAATGCAGAACCGTCCGCCATTTCTTATGAACTCGTCTGAAGTTTGAGCAACAATGCGAGTGTGCTGACACGGCTTACGCGGAAAGGCGAAGCGACATGTTTGAGAGTTGTTTTTGTAACATGTATGAGTGTGGTGATGCGTTTGATTGCGCTTAACCAAATTGTGCATATCAGGATCTTCAGATTCAGATGGGAGTCGGCATGAGATTACTGCATCGATTAGTTTAATTCCTTCTTCGGTCTCGAATGAAGGTGCATTCTCAATCCAAACAACCATGTGGATGTGCGGACTGCCTCGATTTTGAAATTCCACACGCCACCAGTAATCTCTAACTTTGCCACCTAAAATCTTCGCGTTGTTATTAATATATTTCATGAAGGCATTAAATTTCCTCATGAAATGACGGCTGACTACACAGGGAATTGTTCAATAAGACGCTGCTATTCGTCAACACTGATATTTGTTGGGTCCTCATTCGATCGTTTGTCAGCAATCAAGAGAGCACTTCGCATGTCTGGCCAGTTGATGTCATTGCAGCTCAATGTTAAGAACCAAGTTGGTGGTCCAAGGCAACGAATTTGCGCTATCAATTCGTTATGCGCCATTCGCCAGTATGCTGCAGACCCACGTAAGTTTCGCATGTAGAGGTGAAGAACTTCGACAGATCCTTCTTGTCCTCTTACCTTCTTGCAGCAAGCAGAAATAGTGGACTGAATTTTGAAATATTCGTTCATCGAAAGCGCATAGAAGAGATAGTCATTGCGCTGGAACCGTGTATCGCGACCAAGGATTCTCGATTGAAAGTAATCTAATGGCGTAATAATCACTTCACGGTTCTCCTTCAAACCATTGTTTCCATACGGAAAAAGCATCCACCACGAATACTCTTCTGCTCTTAATTCGTGATTTATGTTAACAATATTGTCCTTCGCCTTACGTTTAATTTCGTTTAAATTTTCGCCATCAACAAATGCATCATCTAATACTTCGTCAACATCTGGCTGAGCGACATCGATAGGAGCCATGACTGATGTCTGAACATGAATGTGCTTTTCGGGTGTGGGATGTGTATCAACCATAGGATGCACATCAACCACGGGATCATCATGAGTTGCTTGTGGTATATCATGCTGATGTTGTCGCAAACATTCATCCATCTGAACGACAACGCCCTTCACACGCACGTCGATGAAGTAAATCACAAAAGGTTCATTTTTGAGTGAACGGTGCGTCGACAAATGCGAACAAATTCCTCAATCGTGTCGCATTCAATGATGCATGCTTTACCGTCACCACATCGTGCGCTTGCACCTTTGATGCGGCAAGCATGCGAGTCGGTAAAGTAATACTTGTCATTGAAGTGCATGAGGCCTAATGACTTTGACGCAACAACAAGAACGCCAGCTTGATGTTCTGCAAACAAATGACTAATAGCATTTTGCAAAGTTCGGCCGATGATTCCATCATTCATGCGATCCATCAAGCTGCCCTGGCATAGCCAGTTGTCATCATAAACGAGCTCGAACGGATTGTCAAACATTAGAATATCGTTCTTGACTACGTCCAGATTGCGTAGTTGCAGGTAGCCATCAGGAGGTATTGGAAACGCCTCCCCACCTCTTGTTTCAGTCTCAAAGTGAATTAGCGCACAAAACCATCCGCTTCAATCATATTCTGGTTCAAGGTATTAGTGGTCCAACGACCAGGAGGAAGAATGGTGGCCCTAATAATATTTGCTGTGACCATAGCAAAGCACTGCGAACCAGCGTAACTGGAATTGAAAATGTCACTCCGACCCTGATGCCAGGAAGCGCGAACAATCCTTGAAGCGTCACAAATTGGCATATATGCACTTTGCAACTGATCATCATTGGCAAAATTATCGTTGCTATGAGCCTCATTGCAATAAGCTTGCTTCTGTTGTGGCTCAGCTGGAACAACGTGAATCATGTCTTGTCGGTCGAGCCTTGCAAATTCGTTGATTGTCACGTCCTTATAAAGCGGATTGTTTGCCAAGAGCCAGCTAAGCGCAGCATACAACCGTTCGCGTGAAATTGTGTATTCACGAGAGATATTTAAATTTTCGAGAGTCTCTGTGACTACAACCATTCCCGCATTATCACTGTCGCGAGGCAACATAGAAGGCAGCTTCTCGCTTACCTCGAAAATGTCAAGTGCAAACAGCGTGGCCTGGCCATTGAATCCGTATTGGCCATATCTGCCGTCGAATTTGACTACGTAAGGTATCATGCGAGACAAGAGTTTTCGCTCAAACTGAGTGAGAACTTTAATTTCACTTGGAATGTCACCGGGCTCCATATTATTCCAGTACGACTTTGATGGATGTTTAGTCTTGCGATTGTTTTTCAAATGACAATGACATCGATTCCAAACTTCCAATACATTTTTGTTCGTGAGTTCCGGAGGTAGATATGATTTGGCAGCAATCATATGATATTTTACCACTTGATTAGCGTAACACTGCTTTGTGCAGATATCACATGTCCTATCGCAGAAGTTGTTGATTTCCTTATGGAACTCTTGCGCATCAGCAGCACGCTGAGCACGAGCATCGCGGCGACATTGCTGTATATCCTTACGCTTTTGTTCTGTCTCATAGAGTCGTGCTTGAGAGGTGTATACTCTATCTCTTTCGCGTCGAGAAAAGCGTTGATCGTCATTTTCCATCGCACGAGCTTGAGAAGTGTATTCTCGATCTTTAGCAAGGCGATAAGCGTGTTGGTCGTCGGTTTCACTAGCACGAGCTTGTGACACGCGTTTTTTACGATTTACAAGTCGCTTTGATTTAACTTCAGCCGTTTCTTGCGAACGCTTGAGCCGATAGTGTTGTCGCTTCTTCTCCAATCGTCGCTTCTTTTGAGTCGCCGTCTCCTTCATCATTACAAAGAAGCGGCTCTTACAAAGAAGTACTTAAAGCACAACTGTCCTTTGTAACCACACAAGTGCACGAACACGCGAGTTAGGCATCTTTCAGAATACGTTAATATTACACTAGCATACACTTTTGTTTCAGTTAACAAACATTAGCATACCCTTTTGTTTCACTTAAGGGGAGTCGGAACCGAAAAAATGGAAAAAAAATAAAAATTGCGTTTTTATTTGTATATTTTCCTTTACACTTTTCTGAATAAAATGGTATAAAAATCATGAAAATCGGATAACTATAAGTATTTTTAATATTTTTACTTCCATATTCCTTAAGGAAATGGAAGTATGGTGATGGCAAAAAAAATCGTGTTCGAGATTATTGCAGATTCTGATTGTACTACACTCAAAACATGAAAAAAAGTCGTTTTTCGAAAAGTGTCTGTGTGTGTGTCTGTCTGTGTGTCTATCAGTAGATTTTTTCTATGGCAAACGATGACTGCCGCAAATTCAAACAGAATCAAATAATTTTTTACATACAGCCCTGATTTGTAGAGTACTCACGACCTATTGTTTTTGGTGAAGATCAGTTGAGGGGAAGGGGTAGTTTACCTGCTGAAACCCCTACTTCATTTTGAGTAGTTAAAACAAAAAGAATATTTCCTTTTGTAAAGAGGGGTTACAAGTTAATTAAAACTAGGCTAAGGCCTAGAGAAGCTAAAAATTGCGCTGGATCCAGTAAGACGGGACTTGCAATAAAAACTCAAGAATTAAATAATTAACAATCCCATTATATTATTCTATCTCATACTAAAAATAACAAAAACAACAGTGATTTATAATTCCCCTTCTAAATGGTTAACTAAAGAAGTATACCCTCTCAACAAGGCCACCTGAAAAATATTAACTGAATCCACGAAAATAATTGCTATGTCACCATCAATGAATTGAAAATTTAAAATAATCATTAACCTCAAAATAAAACTCCCATTAAACTATTTATTAAAATATAAAATTTATATCATATGTTCCTTTTAAAATGCAGTATATAAATTGATGAAGGTAAATGATTTCATTCACAGTTACTATTAATAATTAAAATAATTACTCATCTAATTTAAATGAACTTTAAAGGTGACACTTACTATACTTGTTAAATAAAATAATTAATTTAAAGAAATGATCAGCCACGATTATTGAGATAGAATACTCGTCTACTGGTGTATATAAATTCTAATAATAAATCCCTATATCCCACCAAAAGTACAGCAATGCATAATATTTATATATATATATATATATATATATATATATATCCCCCAAAATGTACACAGAAATATACAGACATAACATGTTCCACAAGACAAATTACATATACAATAGTATACAAATACATAAAGGTCTCTTGCCACGCCCTTTTTTTATATTACCCCTCTGGTGTATATAAATTCTAAACTTCTTCTTTATAGGAATCCCAATTAGGATTAAAGATTTATTTCTATAAATGTACCCCCATGGTGTGGGTTAATTGCACGTCATGTGTATCATAAAGTATTGCATACAAATGTCCCCAGGACATTAAAAATTTAAAAGAAGTGCCTAAGTGGCTAAGTGCTAAAATACTTAATTAAGGTGAGAAATAAAATTGTTTAAAATAATTAACGCCCCCCAGTTACCATGATTAATATAAAGAATTTATATAGACTAAAATAGGGCCAATTAATGAAAAGAGAAAAATTGCACCATATTAGCACCTTATATAAAAAAATACATTGTGTGTCAGAGACGGACATGTTTCTTCAACTTATAACCAGTCTCAACAAATTTTGTCTCAACAATCTTGTTTCGACAAACAAGTTGAAAAGTGTTTCGACAGGCACAGCTTGGTTGAAACTAATTTAAAATAACACCTACCTCCCCAGTAATCTTTTTATACAAATGACCTACCCTGATTTTAAAAATAAGAGAAAATGTATGTTTTATGCCTGGTAAATTAAACTTGAGAAAATTATAATAACAAAACTGACTTTAAATCTGTAGCGAAAGCTCTATAAAGAAATGAGTGTAAATCTAAGTTGGATGCTGTGTTGTAGACATGTCAGTCTCTGAACTGACAATTTACTATACATGTATTGAAATTTTACAATTAATACTTAGTGTTCACACTAAACTGACCCATTAATTGGGGATCCAAATGAATGTATACTTGAACGGTAAAACTGATGATTATGTATAACTGGTGCCATGTTGATTCTACGTGTGAATATAAATGGATATTTTTCACCTGCTTATATGTGCCCAGAAGGATGATCTCTTATTTATAGCGTGGCGATCTCATGATTGGCATGTTGTTGCGGTCGTTGTTCTCTTCGGTGTCGAGTGTGGAGCTTTTAAGATGTCATTTCGTTCAGTGGCAGCAGGACTTGTCTCTGTTCAGTGAACCCTGTTCACACATTACATTTTTAGTGAGAGACCACACACAAATGCCCCCACTGTTTGGACACCCTCCAAAATACATAAATAAAAACAACACCTAGTTGTGTTGTACATAATAAAACTTGGTAACATTATTTTGACCAACATGCCTTACTTAAAAAGTTCTCTAACAATGATTCTTTATAACGCTTTATAACTTGAACCTCACTGAATGTGAGTTGCTTTTGCAATACAATAATCTATCTTGGCTCTGTAACATCTTATGAACTTATTACTTTGAGTGAAATTGAGGTTACCACGTGGCGCAGAATTTATTTAAAACACATAGTTTTTTACTCCATAGAATCTGAGAATACTATTACTTAGAATGAGACATGATTTACGTTTAAAACGTGCCTGAGTAAGTTCCCAATTATATATGTATAAAGTTTTACTGTCATTGTAGCAAAACTTTATACCACTTAATGACGACACATTGTGTAATAGGTTAAGTGAACAACCCAATCTCGTTACATCAGTTTTAATGAAAGTTCAATATTAATTACATTGTGGTTATTGTACTTTAGGTATTAAAGCCGAGATTCTGACACTCCAATAATCAAGTTTTATTGGTTTATAAAAACTTTACGAACAATTACGTCTTTCACCATGCATGATTCAACAAGTGGGCACGCTTACTCAAGCTTACTAAAAAAACGTTTTCTCCTTTAAAAATTTAGTATATAATTAATATAATGAAATCAAAACTCACCGCAGTCGTTAAGAAACTTATCTCATAGTTTTAAGAAGTAGATGCTAGATTTTCACACTTCTCTCCACCGAAGAGATTTTCTACGAGGCCATCAGCTAGGCTTCCATGTTGAGACAAAAAAAAACGGAACGCCTCCCTCGTTTGGGTAACGAAAATCTCACCAGGCTGCAGCACTGTTGTTTAAAACTGCTGGAAAAACTCAGCAGATGGAAACACCGATCAAACGGTGAAAACTCGAAAACGGTAGCCTCTCCTATCCGCGGGTAGAGAGCAGCACTCCTTATTACATTAACTTTTGTACTGTCTTTACCGTAAAAAAAAAATGCCAATAAAATTATTGAACTCGCGCTGAATCTTTTGACTCAGCACACCCTCACCCCAAAAGGGCAACATAGTTGCCCCAACGTTAAAGGCCAGGAGGGTACCCTGCAGTGTACCTCTCCCCAAAAGATACCAGTGGACGTCGTGGTTGGGTTGGCTCAGCTGAGCTTGCTCTCAGGAGAACAGAAATCAAAAAGGGAAAATGAAAGAGACGAAAGAAGATATGTATTATGTAAGTGTGCGGGTGCTGCATGCTGACCTGATCAGAGTCCGCATACAGCACAAGAGAGAGACAGCAAAAGACAAAAGAAAGATTCCTACCTAGGTCTTCTGACCTCCTGAGGCTCGCCCACCGACTGAGACCCAACTTGATACCTACTTAGGACAACAACAAACCCCCCCCTCTTCTTACTGGATTGGAAATCTCAACGTCAATGCAACCATCCTCATGCGACCCTCTCCGCCCGACCAACCCCACAGGACCGCCCCAATACGTCACACTCTCTGGTGACCACCACCTACTCCTCCTGCTGCCACTCACACACGCGTCCGAAGACCAAAACAAGGTAACTAATACCTTGGTATGTGAGCGCCCATAACTTTATTGTCCACATATGGACTGACCAGCCATATGCTAAAACAAGGCATCACATATCCTTGACATATCTAACTGGTTGTTAAAAAAAAACATCCCTATACTAGGGCGGACGGCCCCTATTAGCCGGACTGAGAAAACCGCATAGAGGGCACGCGAACATCAATCCCTTTACTTGGTCTTCATTACTGCAGAACTAACGAGGGGGTATACTTCAGTACAGCAACTTCGAACAACCTACACTTAATCAAAAATAACTACCACGGAAAGCAACTAGGGAATGCGGCATGGCCAGGACTCTACAAAATCAACGACAACCTACAACAAGGAAAAATGAAAACGACACTAAACTTACTATCCACGTAGTCACCACTCTTCCAACTAACTTCTCTCTGACTCCTCTCGGATATTTTTTTTTTCTTTTTCCTTTTCTAATTTTTTTTGCTTTTTCCTTTCTAATTTTTATTTGTTTTTTGGTTTTTACTTTGTTTTCTGAGGGGAGGGGTAGGAAAATTGGGAAGATGATAAGGGCAAGGATCATTGAAAGTTCAACCGCTAGGACTAAGGTAAAGGACATGGTTCCCTCCGAAAATGAGGATGGGTGGAGAAAACCAAGGCTCGCGGAGGCAGGGGCGCAACCCTGAAGTAGATGAACACCACTGGGAGTGTGGGGAACATCCACCCGCTACCCATTAACCGCTTTGTCTCACCCTTTTATGACGAACTTTAGGAACCCGTTCTTTATGACGAACTTTAGGACGCCGTTCCTTGTGGACATCACTCTCTGAGAAACTATCTTGTGTAGAGCAATACTGATTTGTTTCCTCTAAATTATAATCAAGGTAACTTACCTTTCTACGTTTACCCCGATTTGGATTATCCTCAACCTCTAACTCCTCTGCTTCTATCTTCTTCTCTTCTACAATTGCTTCTGGTTCTATTTCTTCCACCTCTTCCTTTTCTTCCTCTACATAATCCAAATCATCATCACGACACTGCACATCTTCATCTTCTAGTTGCTCACCTGGTCCCCCTGGAACTTCTTTCCACTCCTCGGAATCCTCAACAATACTTACAGAAAGCGTCTGCACATCTTCACACACTACATCATTCTCACCCACAAACTCTACAACGCTGCCACCCAGTTTCTCCCCAACTTCTACCTCATCTACTTCTACCACACTTGCAGACTGGACATCCCCTAGTCCATCCGCGACCTCAGAAACACTTGCAGCCTCCCTAACACTTACACTTATACTCCCCTGCGTAGCATGTGCAGACCACTCTTCTGCCTCCTCCTTCGATTCCTCTTCTTCACCACTCTCAGCAACTACAACTTCCTCAACAGTACTCAACCTGGAATCCAGCTGTCCAGGTCCATGTGCAATGTCTAAATTAACTTCTACTGACGATGGTAAAGCTCCACCATCAAGTGACTTATCATCTTCCGGCGTAGGCGATGATGATGTTATCGGGTCTGGATCCACCTTGGGCAGAAATGGATTTACCGGAACAATTACTGCGACCTTTGGTCGGACCGTATTTGTAGCAACACAACACCGGGCCATCTCCGCGAAATTATTTGGACGATGCCCAAACCTTCCCAAACGGTAACCGTCTTGGGAATTCAGTCCTCCTATAATTATATCTAGGACTTCGGTGTCGGTCAACCCTAATCTTAATACCCGGGCAGCTTTTCGTATGTCCTGCACGTAGTCCCCCAACGGCTCTCCGTCGGCCTGATAACGATAGAACCAATCCAGCCTAAGCTGGGCTCGTCGTGGAGGATACATGAAGTAATCCAACACTTCCGCATGAAAAGTATCGACCGTGCCGCCCCGACGCCAAGTGTTGGTGACCTTCTGTTGCAACGTACCCTGGCAATACGGGTATATAAGGCACAAGACCTCCCCATCGGATATACCCGGATAGGCGGCCAACTGCAGGACTAGGTCCAAGAAAACCAGCAGCTGGTCCTCCTTAAATCCATCTATCACCGAAAATTTCTGGAGAACTGGGGTGAGAGGGTGGGGCAATTTCTGTTCCTCCCGGTGGTCGGGGGAAGACAATTTCTGAAAGCATAGCGCCGCCAGAATTACACAATTCGCAAAACACTATCAACAAAACACAACACCCTACAAATACCTAACACCTACAAACATATTGACAATAATAAGATTGGAATAAGAAAAACTCACGTACTATACTTCCAAAGAGTAGACTGCGGGTCCACCTAACGATGCGAGAACTAGCCCACTACCTGAACAGCTCACACTCGATTACACCAGACAAAAGGAACGCGACACACACACAACACACACAACACGAAAAACAAAATACCGACCAACGAAAATTTATTTCAACCTTTCTTAGGTTACCTCCGGCTACCATTTATCGGCAGAAACCGACTGCCGATCGGGCCATACCGCCTAATCACAAAAAAAACCGCAACACCTCCCCAAACATGGGTAAGGTAAACTCAAACTAACTAAGCGCCGACTGCGATAAGTCTTGCCCAGGGATTTCCCCTTCTAAAATTTCCTACCACGTGGCACTATTCACTATGCGAGGCGGGCAAGTACATATACATATGTTTCAAACCTTAAAACTAACAAAATATTTTCAACCTTGGGATATAGGGCCTTTAAAATTTTTCTAAGTTCAATTTGAACTTAACATTGTGAAAATTCCAAAACATTTCCTAAGTTTGCAAGCCCCGTCACACCCACAGGACCCTTATCGTAACCGCGCTCTGCTACCAAATGTAACCACGCTCTGCTACCAAATGAAACCCCTACTTCATTTTGAGTAGTTAATACAAAAACAATATTTCCTTTTGTAAAGAGGGGTTACAAGTTAATTAAAACTAGGCTAAGGCCTAGAGAAGCTAAAAATTGCGCTGGATCCAGTAAGACGGGACTTGCAATAAAAACTCAAGAATTAAATAATTAACAATCCCATTTTATTATTCTATCTCATACTAAAAATAACAAAAACAACAGTGATTTATAATTCCCCTTCTAAATGGTTAACTAAAGAAGTATACCCTCTCAACAAGGCCACCTGAAAAATATTAACTGAATCCACGAAAATAATTGCTATGTCACCATCAATGAATTGAAAATTTAAAATAATCATTAACCTCAAAATAAAACCCCATTAAACTATTTATTAAAATATAAAATTTATATCATATGTTCCTTTTAAAATGCAGTATATAAATTGATGAAGGTAAATGATTTCATTCACAGTTACTATTAATAATTAAAATAATTACTCATCTAATTTAAATGAACTTTAAAGGTGACACTTACTATACTTGTTAAATAAAATAATTAATTTAAAGAAATGATCAGCCACGATTATTGAGATAGAATACTCGTCTACTGGTGTATATAAATTCTAATAATAAATCCCTATATCCCACCAAAAGTACAGCAATGCATAATATTTATATATATATATATATATATATATCCCCCAAAATGTACACAGAAATATACAGACATAACATGTTCCACAAGACAAATTACATATACAATAGTATACAAATACATAAAGGTCTCTTGCCACGCCCTTTTTTTTATATTACCCCTCTGGTGTATATAAATTCTAAACTTCTTCTTTATAGGAATCCCAATTAGGATTAAAGATTTATTTCTATAAATGTACCCCCATGGTGTGGGTTAATTGCACGTCATGTGTATCATAAAGTATTGCATACAAATGTCCCCAGGACATTAAAAATTTAAAAGAAGTGCCTAAGTGGCTAAGTGCTAAAATACTTAATTAAGGTGAGAAATAAAATTGTTTAAAATAATTAACGCCCCCCAGTTACCATGATTAATATAAAGAATTTATATAGACTAAAATAGGGCCAATTAATGAAAAGAGAAAAATTGCACCATATTAGCACCTTATATAAAAAAATACATTGTGTGTCAGAGACGGACATGTTTCTTCAACTTATAACCAGTCTCAACAAATTTTGTCTCAACAATCTTGTTTCGACAAACAAGTTGAAAAGTGTTTCGACAGGCACAGCTTGGTTGAAACTAATTTAAAATAACACCTACCTCCCCAGTAATCTTTTTATACAAATGACCTACCCTGATTTTAAAAATAAGAGAAAATGTATGTTTTATGCCTGGTAAATTAAACTTGAGAAAATTATAATAACAAAACTGACTTTAAATCTGTAGCGAAAGCTCTATAAAGAAATGAGTGTAAATCTAAGTTGGATGCTGTGTTGTAGACATGTCAGTCTCTGAACTGACAATTTACTATACATGTATTGAAATTTTACAATTAATACTTAGTGTTCACACTAAACTGTCCCATCAATTGGGGATCCAAATGAATGTATACTTGAACGGTAAAACTGATGATTATGTATAACTGGTGCCATGTTGATTCTACGTGTGAATATAAATGGATATTTTTCACCTGCTTATATGTGCCCAGAAGGATGATCTCTTATTTATAGCGTGGCGATCTCATGATTGGCATGTTGTTGCGGTCGTTGTTCTCTTCGGTGTCGAGTGTGGAGCTTTTAAGATGTCATTTCGTTCAGTGGCAGCAGGACTTGTCTCTGTTCAGTGAACCCTGTTCACACATTACATTTTTAGTGAGAGACCACACACAAATGCCCCCACTGTTTGGACACCCTCCAAAATACATAAATAAAAACAACACCTAGTTGTGTTGTACATAATAAAACTTGGTAACATTATTTTGACCAACATGCCTTACTTAAAAAGTTCTCTAACAATGATTCTTTATAACACTTTATAACTTGAACCTCACTGAATGTGAGTTGCTTTTGCAATACAATAATCTATCTTGGCTCTGTAACATCTTATGAACTTATTACTTTGAGTGAAATTGAGGTTACCACGTGGCGCAGAATTTATTTAAAACACATAGTTTTTTACTCCATAGAATCTGAGAATACTATTACTTAGAATGAGACATGATTTACGTTTAAAACGTGCCTGAGTAAGTTCCCAATTATATATGTATAAAGTTTTACTGTCATTGTAGCAAAACTTTATACCACTTAATGACGACACATTGTGTAATAGGTTAAGGGAACAACCCAATCTCGTTACATCAGTTTTAATGAAAGTTCAATATTAATTACATTGTGGTTATTGTACTTTAGGTATTAAAGCCGAGATTCTGACACTCCAATAATCAAGTTTTATTGGTTTATAAAAACTTTACGAACAATTACGTCTTTCACCATGCATGATTCAACAAGTGGGCACGCTTACTCAAGCTTACTAAAAAAACGTTTTCTCCTTTAAAAATTTAGTATATAATTAATATAATGAAATCAAAACTCACCGCAGTCGTTAAGAAACTTATCTCATAGTTTTAAGAAGTAGATGCTAGATTTTCACACTTCTCTCCACCGAAGAGATTTTCTACGAGGCCATCAGCTAGGCTTCCATGTTGAGACAAAAAAAAACGGAACGCCTCCCTCGTTTGGGTAACGAAAATCTCACCAGGCTGCAGCACTGTTGTTTAAAACTGCTGGAAAAACTCAGCAGATGGAAACACCGATCAAACGGTGAAAACTCGAAAACGGTAGCCTCTCCTATCCGCGGGTAGAGAGCAGCACTCCTTATTACATTAACTTTTGTACTGTCTTTACCGTCAAAAAAAATGCCAATAAAATTATTGAACTCGCGCTGAATCTTTTGACTCAGCACACTGCAACGTTTTTTTTTTAACAATGGTAATTTTTTTTTTGGCAAACGATAACAGCCGCAAATTCAAACAGAATCAAATAATGTTTCGCATACAGCTCTAAATTATGGAGTTATCAAGACCTATTGTTTTTGGTGAAGATCGGTTAAGGGAAAGGGGTAGTTTACCATCAACGTTATATGTTTTAACAAGGGTATGTATTATGGCAAACGATAACAGCAGTAAATTCAAACAGAATCAAAAGATTATTTGCATACACCCCTAAATTGTAGAGTTCTCAAGACCCATTGTTTTCGGTGAAGATCGGTTAAGGGAAGGGGGTAGTTTACCTGCAAAGTTTTTTTAACAAGGGTATTTTCTATGGCAAACGATAACAGCAGCAAATTCAAACAGAATCAAATAATTTTTTGCATGCAGCCCTGACTTGTACAGTACTCAAGACCTGTTGTTTTTGGTGAAGATCGGTTAAGGGGAAGGGGTAGTTTACCTGCAACATTTTTTTATAAAGGGTAATTTTCTATGGCAAACGATAACAGCTGCAAATTCAAACAGAATCAAATAATTTTCTGCATACTTCCCTGAATTGTAGAGATCTCAAGGACTTTTGATTTTGGTGAAGATCGGTTAAGGAGAAGGGGTAGTTTACCAACAACCTTTTACGTTTTAACAACAGTAAAGTACTTGGAAATTCATTTAAACTTTTTGAAACAATGGTAATTGTTAAAAATAAAATAATTTTGTTGCCAGGCAAATAAAATTATAATTTTTCATTTTAATGTAAATCATGTATGAGTTAATAGTATAATGGATTAATTTACACTCAAAATGTACAAACAGAAAATTTTGTTACAAACATCAATATCATTCGTGGCAGGCAAGCATATCTCAGTTATGTAATGTTTACGTTTCCATTTTATTATTATGACTACCGCAATAAAAAGGCAGGGAACACACACACACACACACACACACACACACACACACACACACACACACACACACACACACACACACACACACACACACACACACACACACACACAATTCGCGTTATTTCTGGCCTCACTCATGTTTATTTTCTTACAGTTGCACTTTTAAATGGTAAGTGCCGAAACCCATACCAACATAACGCGTGCAAGCCGAAAAAGTGTCCAGCGTGGATAGCGATTTGCTTCCTGTGGATCGCTGGGCAGTGTAACTGCACGTGTTTACAGAGGAACGATTCATAGACAGACTTTTCGTCTTTAGGGAATGAACCCTCTGCAAGATGCTGAGGGTCCATGAGTGACTTCGGAGTGGTCCTTCTTTTTCGCGTGTTTGTTCTGTGAAACGTACACTGTAGATTCGCAGCTTTACTCTAAGCAACGCTCAATAGGAAATGTTGAAAATTTTTGTCCACGGTGTACCCTCATACACACTATACCTGCTCTGATGTTTTAATTACGGACATCATAATATTAAAACTTTGGAAACTTGAGCACTACTTAATGGAGATCAATCATTAACTTATACAAGCCATTAATTTTATGCATATTTTTTATATATATCGGTGGCGAAGCTATTAGTTAATGAATGGGTAGGCAAAAATCTTAACGTAAATTTTTTTAAGGAATCACTAAAAGGACGGTGGTTCAAATCGGACGCTGAGGTAGAGTTTGCTGTAACCGAATGGTTCCACGAACAGCCGTAAGAATTTTACTAGCAGGGAATCTACAGGTTAGCGCAACAGTGGAACTCATGTCTTAATGTTATTGGAGACTTCTTTTAAAATCATTGAATAAAAAATGCTTTACAGCTCTATACGTGTTTCTATTGAACAATCCTTGTATTAGTCATACATAATAATACAACTGATTGAACTTCAAATTTTTAAACTTGATTAGTTTCTATATATACAGTATGTTTAATGTTACAAATAATTCAAATAACAATCTTGATCATCTGTTAGTTCAGCGGAATAACAGTGACACTTTTAATAACCGCATAAAATAAACACACTTAGAAACAACACAGGCGCTTTAACTTAACTGTTTGGACCACAGAAGTGAGGCATGCCTCAACGCTCTATGTGTACAGCGCGGGACAATCCCCCTCCCTTCACTTCCCTATCTCACCACTACATTGCTTACATACGATGTATACAAAAAACGCTGAGGCAAGTTCAGGTTGCCTCATTCGCTTTAAACGAGCTATGCCGAATCTCACCTGTCACCATCTAGCGGTCGCTCAATAAAGCACGTTTCGGTTTAATAAATTTGACAGTCGCAGTAACAATGTATAATCTTTACGTTATGTAGTTCATACGTATTTATAAGTTTTATTCTACAGAATTTTTTAGGGTAGGCATTGCCTCAATTGCCTCCATGTAACTTCGCCACTGATTTATATATGTGTACAACGTTATCGGCAACAAAGAAGTAGTTTTGTTAGAATTCCTTCCCGGGATATTTGGCCGTATTCCAATGTTTTCTACAAAACCAGACGTTTCGGCAATGCCATCGACTTCCATCATCAGTGAAAATCGAGTGCGATAACGTGAGGTCGTATACGTTAGTGACCACAGTACTGTGGTTAAGGCTGAAGCAGTAAGTAGAAAGAAGTAGTTTCTATGGTAATATTTCATTTTGAAAATAATTTTAAATATAAATCTTAGAATATGGAAGTCATGTATGGTTCTCCATACCGATTTTTTTGTTTGGCTCAATACAGCGTTGATTTTTGTTTCCATAGTAACGCAAAATGTAAATAGTGTCTTTTATACATTCACGCTTATTTATACCTCTATAATGTTTCTTTCCAATGTTGGTACACTTGTTAAACAGCTGATCACAATTTTTTCAATGAATTATTGTATTGTCGTCGGAGGTACATAAGTGTGCCAAATTTCAAAGCTCTAGCTAGTCTGGAAGGAAGTTAAAAATCAATCGCAAGATTCCACCCGGACAGACAGACACCACAGCGAGTGGAGAAAAACGTTTTAAAAACGCACGTCATGCACATGTAACTTAAATGATATTACTACATAAGCGAATTAACACTTAAAAGAGCGTGATAGCGTGATATGTTTTAGCTGCGAACTATTATCAAAAAATTAGAAGAAAACACGCATTTTAATATAGGTACGAACATATTTACTCGTATCAAAGTAGAACTGCAGTTTTAACAAAAAATTCCTAAACTTAGGATGTTTTATACCGTTATGTAAACTGCAGAAGAGTAATTTTATTGTCAAACTTTCAGACAGTAGTTAATATGCCTAATACACTAAATAAATGAATAGTATGAATGTCGAAAGTTTAAACAAGAATAAAATGTATCTTTAATATTGGTATTAATAAATGACGTCTTGCTATACAAGCATTTTTTTAAAATCATAAAACATTCTTCTTTTGACTTCCTTAGACAGCTGTATTAGTAAGGTAATATGATCTAAATTTAGGGGACATTATATTTACAAGCTCAGCCAGAGATTCTTTGACTTATGATTTCAGAGTAGATATTTAGGGTGAAAGCCTTAATATTTTCAGAGATAGAAGTGGATGCGAAATGACTACACACACGTCCGCCTTTTCTACAAATATAACGTTATATTGTTGCCTCTTGCTTACTGTATCAGTTACGCCGATAAATTCTTTAATGCTTCCGTTTATTGTTACCGTTATTGTTATAATGCTTGCTACCTGATAATAATAAATTAATTGGTATTGTTCATATTATTTTTTAAAATTTAATTTTAGATATTATCATTCATATATCAGATTTTAGAGTTTATCAGTGATCATGGCCGTAATAAGTTTGTGTGTCTGTGATTTTAACTTGATGGTTTAACCTGATAAGGGATGGGACTAGACTAATGTAATCGTGTTCTACAATGAAAACAGAGTAACTTACACGAAATGAAGTTGTTGATGACAACTTTAATTACAGTTACAAATAAACAAAGACACTCATATAAATTCTTTAAGCTAAAGAGTTTTTAACACAGCAATGTAACAAACAATAAGTGTCACTCTATTAACTGTGTCCGCACTAAGTAATACACAACAGTCACTTTATTTAAGACAAAGGTCACAACAACTCCGATAACGCACATTAATATTGTAAGTAAAGAAAAAAAATGTTGGCCGTTCGTTGGCCCTTACCGCCGAGATTCAAGAATAATCTGCCATATTCCAGGCTGCGCGTCAAGAAGAGGCTTAATTACAGGCCGCTGGTGGAACACACTGGAAACTGTGTCAGTGCTCGACAGAGATTGTACACACCCCACAGACCGAATGCACCATGTTACGCAGTTAACTTCCTCAGGGCGTAATATTTATGGCTGTAAAACAGTCTGATTATGACTGTCAGCGTGACATAACCGCAACTCTGATTTATAATACACAGACCAGCTAGTACTGTTGGCTAACATATAACTTATTGTATAAAATACATTTACAACTTTTACCAAGTGGAAATCTTTTTCAGACGGAAACTACAAACGTTATACGTTTTATTTTATATCTGCCAGATTCATTTTGTCAGTGGTATCCCAGACAATCGTGACATATCTCCAAATAACATGGTTCTCGGTTTTGTACGCAACTCTTGGGTATCTGATAACCATTATCATTACATCGGCGTGTACGCGTTTCTTATGCATCCCATACTGAAGGGCCAGTCATTATAAATTTTAAGAGAAATTTTGTCCTGAGATTAATAGGGTACCTTAACCTGTTGATCATTTTGGTGTATCTAATTACGTACAGTTGTTATGGAGAAAATCTGAGAAACAAATCAACAGATATTAGAAGAAATCGGATGCAGAAACGACAACGAGGCATTATGGATTATGAACTGAGAAATATTAACAAAGCCATCCTTTAACTTTCGATTTTTACCATCTACACTTCTCCGAATCTAATACCAAGTAGGAGATAACAGACGGGGTATCGGGTTTAGACTCAGGACATGTCGTTTGGATAGTTCTACCGTTTTGTTATAGCGGTAATTCTTAAATGTAAATTAAACAGTATATGGTAATTCAGTGTAGTTAAAAAGCAAAAACATATCTCAAATAAAGTATAGGTTAATTCAGATTTGGTCTACTTATAGCGTTTGCAGATAATTTTTTCGAGCACCAAGTTTGGTTTAGGTGCATTGTTTCGATGTACTCATAAAAAAGTTCCTGTAAATTGTCCGCACCAGAGTGAATTATATACAGCATAGCCAAACGTTTTGATAAGAAAATGTTTTGTAGCAGCAACAAATCATATACCAATATTTATATTACTCGAAGTCGGTAAGCAGTACTAGAATGGACAAACATTTAAGATGTAAACGAACTTTATATTTCACAAGTAAACACACACAAAAACACACACATTCACATACACATAGAACGGAGTCTGCTTTTTTGCATATTACGTTGAAGTGTATTTTAACTACTTGTTAATTTTCAATTTAGGTTTAATCAAATTTAAAAGCTTTAACTTTTGATAACAAGTCCGGAGGCAATGTATAACAATGTCTAAGCACAAAATATTTTATAGAAATGAACAGAAATAAACTATTTAAAAGTAATTCAAATACTGTAGTTTGTAGTAGTGCAGTTCAAAACAAAAACTTGATGTTACTCCCAAGTGGACAAAGTCAGTATAATGCCAACCCAGGTTAAACCGGTAAACCTCCAAGGAAAATAATTGTTTATTCTTGTCTTCTAGTAGTTTCGTCATTTCCATGACAAAAACCAAGTTCATCCTGTCTTTAACCACGACAGTTCCAAAACGAACGACACTGAATTTCCATCACGTAAACATCTAATGATTCTCCGAACGTCATGAATGGTAACTCGTTTATGTACGATTGGATAATCTCAAATGTGATGATCGTAAGATGAGCCAGTAGAAGACAGGAAAGAAGTCATGTGACCTAAAAGGCGGGATATTGGTGGTACATTAAATAAAACTACTTACCTTTGAAGAAGGGGTAAGAAGTCTCACTTTAGATTTCGACTATAAAATGTCACCACTGTGACTGTCACTAAAACATTTCGGTTAGCCTAAGTAGAATTGTTCTAAATGTTGTTTTGTTGCAATACCCATTATGGAAATATGTAAGTTAACTTTATATTGTTTGTTTGTCTTAATATATATTGCAGCGTAACAAATAATTATTGTATAAATAGGTATAATGAAAATAGGCCTATAAACACATAGTCAATTTCTGGAGGTAGGAAAATTTATTAACTAACACTATTATTATTTCTGTCTCCTTAAGTTTTTAAACATAAAATATTTATTTGGTAATTCGTCTTTCACTAAACATTTTATTGAGTTCTTATTTTTACAACAGATTGTTACTTCTACGTCGAATTCCACAACCACCGTCCTTGTCCGGCAATCCGCTGCTGTAGACGATTCGTTGCCCGTTCACTTCTACGTTTCACACACACACACACACACACACACGCACACACACACACACACACACACACACACACACACACACACACACACGTTGCGGTTATCAACCTGTTATTGTTTATAAAATTATCTCAGGGGTTTTTGAAATGGGTGATTAAATATATCTTTTTATTGGGCTTAAACACTCCCGACTTTTGAAGTGCCCTCGCGTCAATCAGTAACACCGCGATTGGTATTACTGCGGCTAGGCGTAAAATCTTGCACTAGCGCGAAAAGCGCTAATACTGATCTATTAAAAATTTGTATTTGAGTTCTTCGAAGAGATAACATATACGAAAAACTTGTAACGTACACCTAAGTCCTACGTTACATATAGAATAGACCTGTTCTGACACGAAAACCTCCCGACAGTCAGTACGACCTTCTATGACGAGATCTTAAAGCAAACTGTGTGCCGTGTTTTGGGAAAAACGCGGCGGTGTTCTTTTTATATAGCGGAATTAGTAAATTACGTATTTAACTACGCAAGTGTTTACGTAAGAATTTACGTACGTCGTAATAAGTTATGTTCGCTGCGTTATCTTACTACCGGGCCGGATCCGCGCGCTCTCTGTGTCCAGTCCTTCTTACTATTTTTTCTGCCGCAGGAAAGTTCAGTTCAATTGTAGCGTTCAGCGTAGCAGCGTCTATATCCGGCTGACAGCGTCAATGTAAAAGTTTTGTCTACTATCTGCTACTATGTATAAGTAGAAGTCTACGCGACCTCCCGGTAAGTGTGTTAAGATATATAACTTAATAATTCATAAAAATAATTTGTAATTACTTAATATTAACGCCGATGCAGTGCGTTAGGTATTGCAGTAATTTATCAGCACGTGGCAGGCAACAGTTTAATTGTTTTATGTATGTTTCAATCTTAACGCTGGCTAACAGATATTAATCCATTATCTCATTAATAAGGTAATAATAATAATACTCAATTCATTAAATTAGAATGGGGCGTAAGTTAGTTATTTTTTTGAAATGATTGTACATCACGAACTTGTTAAAGTTTGCTAGTTCCTGTCAATGGGGGTTAAGTGCTTCACGAAAACTTGTGGATAACTATTTATTTGAAATGATTATTATGTTGAAGGACTATATTTGGATATATTATAGATTATAATATTTAAAGGTGTTATTTTGAAGTGATTTATTTGATTCAATGGAGTTCAATACATAAGTGAATTTTCGGGGATTGTAAACTGGGCATGTCACGAAATGTCAGCTGGTAAATGAGGTAGTGTGGTTTATTAAACCTGTAAGTAATCACAGATATAATTTTGCAGGGTTTCCGATGTAGACGATAATCTGTCTCGCTCCAGAGGATGGCCGAATACCTGCCTTCCATGATATAGATTCCGACTTCCGTCAGCTGTCAGCCCGGATGGACGGACCCATCTACCCATATGCTGCTAACCAGGTGACATTTAAGCTTTTTGAACAAAATGTTTGTGGCCGATAAACTCTTTTTGAGACACTTGTGGAGACGCTCCAGTTTCGGGACTTAGTTCCGGGCAATTGGGTTTACATGTTACTTTGTCATTGTTTTTTTTATTAAGGCTTACGCCTCATTAATATATCAATGTCTATCTCATTCTGAGAATTGTAAACTCGGCCAGGGTCATGCAGCACCCGGGTTGAGGGGAGTTTTCTGTAAAAAGGGTCGGCACTAAATTGTTTCTGTGTTAAGCATGCATGTACGGATGTATCTGTCCCCGTTGGGAAATATTACGGTTAATTATTTTTTCAGTTAATTGGGTTGTGTATTGGTTTATTAATCTAAAGGTCGGGGAGGTGTTTTAACATGTGGACGACACCTGGAGGTGCCGTTCTCTACAGGACTGTATCATGTCATATTTTGCTGGATCTCGTCCGGACGCATGACCGTGCCTGAGGCCAAGTTTTTTTATGAACACTTTAAGCATGTTTCAGTACATTCATTACATAGATTCTGCTTTTCGAAATTCAGTTTTTCTGTTCAGATAATTTTGTAACCATTAAATTTTGCCATAGCCAGTTTAAATATTACCATAGTTTATATTTTGCCATAGTTTAAATTTTGTAATTGTTAAACTTTTATTGCTCATAATACCAATTAATTAATAAATGTTAAAGAATACAAGACTAATCAGTACCGGTATAAGTATTTATGGGTGGTCACGTTCCACTGTTTTTGCAAATTTTGTCAGGAAAATAAAAGAAATGAGAAATGCAGTTATGCAACCGGGCATCCATGTTGACCTCGTGATGGCACTTATTATCATTATCATTATTGAGATCCGAAATTGTTAATTAACTTTTTGCGTGGTATTTGTGCGCCGTTCGGGCTATTTAGCCAAATTGACCTTGGCTGTTCATATACTTAGAATTTTGGGGCATGTCTACTCTTTTGGGATGTATTAATTGGGGTTTTGGGTTTAGTTATTTATTAATTGAAAATTGAAGGTGGGACGGATACTCGATCCGAACAAGAGGGTTGAGGGTGTATGATGACAAAATATACGCTGTTAACTAGGTGAACATGTGGTGTGCCATTTATATGTAAAGGTGTAAGGTGTATTTATGTTAATTATATGTTGTGTGTTATGCCTTATATGATTGTTAGATTGTTATACTTGATTATGCATATATAGATATATATCATGTTATGATTTGTGTAATTTACTGGGAGGGTCGAGACTATGCGCCATTTCACATTATTATTATTATTTATGCGACATTATTATTCAAGCTCAACTATTTGGCGATGCCTATGTTTAATGGACTTATAATAACGATTGGGGGGGTTTTGGAAGTGAGCTATTCTTGATTATAAAACACTTGTAATATGATCTTACTTTTTTCAAGGGCGCATATATTGTACAAAAGCAGAATACAATAAATCCTGTTATTGTTATCCTAGAGCAGAGTTTCATTTGCAAGTCCCATCATACTGGACCCAGCACATTTTTGGCTTCTCTAGGCTCTTGCCTATTTCTAAATAACTAGTGGCCTCTATTTCAAAAAAAAATTAAATAAATATAAAAATAAAAGGAAATAAAAAGATGTTTGTGTTCTATATATAAAAGGCATAAAAGGAAAGAGGGGTTACAACTGTACAAATTGTTCTCCGCAAAGGACTGACTCGAATAATTTTTAGACCTTCTGATTGGTTAAAATCCTTGCAATGTCAAAGATTCAAAGATTTTCACCATGATAGACTGACTTCAATTTAAAACTCTGTCCACTTCTGCAAAGGCCTGTCTAGATTTAATCTACAGATTGTATTACCCTCTTGCAGATAACGAGTTAAAAGAAGAATTAATTTCATAAAAAAACCATATTAAAATTATAGTTCTGGAGTACTGAATATATGAAAAACGTAGCCTTCATACTGTGAATACTCTGCCTAAGTTTCATAAAGAAATGTTAATTATTAATGAAGGTATTAAATAAAATGTAAATCACACGCAAGAACCCGCACACTCACGCACTAACATTGCACTAGACATGATAGAGTATAACATTATAGGTATTTTGATATAACTCATTTTTTTACCCATATCGTAATTCAAAACTTACATCTAATTTACAAAAAAGGAACAGAATCAATTTATAACTTTTCTATGATAGTCAGAGAATGTGTTATATCACTAATATCCCTATTTGATGACTTCCTTAGCACATGTTTCGTTTCAATATATGTACTTTAACTACACATCTTGTGGCAAGTATTAATGTATCTCTCACCATCGCCAATTGGTACGCATGAAAAAAGGCTCGATCACGGCATATCATCACGTTTATCGCTTGTAAGTAAAACACAACTTCAAAATTACTAACTACAGGTACTGTGTGTGTGTGTGTGTGTGTGTGTGTGTGTGTGTGTGTGTGTGTGTGTGTGTGTGTGTGTAAGAAAACGATGTTAGGAAATTAAAAACTGCTGCTTGTTTTGTAATAAAAACAGGGAATTATAGGGTTGGTTTGTCACATAAGTTTCTTTAATGGATTTGTTGAAGTATTGATTCTACTGTCACGTGTTATAAAATACTGAGAGTACTGTGAATGTATTTAGATAAACCAGTAAGATACAATCAAATGTTGACAATTAAATAACTTGTTAAGTTTTAAATTTTAAAAACAAGTTTGAATTTATAGGCCTACTAGTAATCTATTTTCGTTTTCTCTGTTAGCAAAAGCTCCATTTTGACATATAAACATATATTTTTCTTCTCTTAGGACCGACGTTCGCTTAGTCTAGGTGAGACACTATATCGATAGAGATTCATCAGAGAATGTGTGAAACGTTTGTTTAAGGCTGGAGCATCTGTTGATATCACATAACTACAGAAGTACAGCTACTTATGAAAAGTTGTGTAAAGTTGTAATAAATATTGTTAATGTTAAAAACATTGTATCTTTGACAACACCAAAAACAATCGAATATAATGTGATATGTTTCTACGTAATTGTAATTTTTTGTTTTCGAAACAAATTAATAACTGTAATAATGACGCAATTTTTCGAAAGTACAGTACATTTGTTTGTTTTAAACGCTAATTACTACATATTACGAGTACTTAGGTTTTGCGCTTACACACTCTATCTAAAACATATTTCTACTAGTAATTTTATACAAACTACTATGTTGTCTTTGGTATTGACGAGCGCTTTCGGCAGTATACTAATCGTTGGTAAATGACCTGAAGATGGCTTGACTGCCGAAAGCGCTCGTCAATACCAAAGACAACATAGTGGTTTGTATAAAATTACTAGTAGAAATATTTGAGACCACTAACACTCCAATACAACAATAAAACATATTGTTACGACAATTACGGAACGCTCGCAAAAAGGCGAGAGTGTTTTTCTACACCCTTCTCGACTAGCTCAGCGTGCCTTGGCTGTGTCAACCCCTCCCACTCATGTAGCACTCGAGTAGTTTAAGACTGTTCGAGAGCACTTATAACTAATTATGCTGGCACGCCGCTAAAACGATGAAACGTTATTCTGGAACCTCTGCGGGACCTATATGTAAACAACAGCGGCCGGCTTTGTTAGTTATTTAAATTTGGCGATTGATTCAGTGCAGATCGAGTGGTTGTTGTGGAAAGCGATTACTGTGTTATATTAATGCGAAACTATTAGTAGTTGACATTGTACTGCGTGTGAACAAATTGAACTTGGATTACTGTATGAGAGTATCTTGTCGATTTCAAATTGTTATTTGTGAGTCATTAAAGTTGGTAATTAGTGATTTCATTGGTGTCTGTATTTTGTTTCCACTGTACCATACGACGATCCACGAGACCGTCGTAACAATATTTTGAATGCATGTTTTAAATAAATAATAACAATAATTTTCGCCATAAACAAAAGGAGACTATTTTTAACATACATGTGTTACAGAATCTTCTTAATAACACAAAACTTGATAAAGACTTATGACAACACACGTTGGTATTAAGCTACGCATATGTTAATTTCATAGTATGAGCTACACGGTAATGGTGAGACAGTTAAAGTGCACGACCAAGACGGCGTAATTTGCAACGGATAAACGGCGCTGTTAATTTTACTATTCTTATCGCAGTCATTAGCAAACTACTCTCACGTGTAAGACGACGTACGTGGTAGCACTGAATCCGATACGTGACTGTGGTTATAAGTGATTGGAGTTTGCTCAGGTTCCCTGGTTAACGATCACGTGGCTTGTCAGAGATGTCGACGAACGCGCAACAACAGATTCAGGTCATTTATCTATAAAAAGACGAACAGTTGGGTATTCTACAAAGTTTTAATTTAAGTTGTTTTATGAAGACTTTACAATAATAAGCATAATAAAATATACAGTGCGGTTGTTTAATTTTAAAACTGTGATACCAAATATTTGAGTTGTAGTCTTCACGTCTTGGAATACTGCATTTACTTTTTAAAATAACTACAGAGCACAGAGTAAAGTAACTACAGTAAGTAACTACATTTTAACAGTTTCTATTACGAGATTTAATTAGAAAATCTGTAGGAATCAAATAACATTCCTAATTTTTTTAAATCATCTATCTTATTTATTCTCTTAACTTCTAACTTCATAAACAGTGTTAGAGAACAAATTGTTTATAAATTTTGTGTAACGTTTTGAAAATAAAAAAATGCACATTTCTGTCAATAAAGAACCTAAGTACAAGAAACTAGCTTTAATTAGACAATTGAGGGCCTAGTGATTGTCAAGTATACGAAAATTCCGGTTTCTCTATAATACATAAGTTAAGCACTGTTTAATAAAACAAGATAAAAAAATGATACTAAACGTGTTTATAAAGTTATGTGCTTTTATTTATAATAATTAAAATTTAATTAGTAATAATAATTTGTATTAAAAAATAATAATTATATTTTTCATATACGATGATTTTTCAATAGAAACAGGGTTGATCTGCGCAGCCGTGACTTCGTCGCCATGGCAACGGAATTCATTTGTTTATGTTGTCTGTTTAAATACTAGTGACGCGTCTGTCAAAAAGATTTGCAGTTTACTCTTTTCTAAGCGTTGTGACTGGCTTGAAAAATGGCATCTATGATAGAAAATCCGTCTAAAGATAATCTGCGTGCCGTTACTCAGTTTTTGGCTGCTGAGGGCCGTCAGCCAATGGAAATTTATCAAAAATAAAAGCTGTATATGGTGACTATAGTTATTCTCATACGGCAGGGGTTGAATGGTGCAATAAATTTCGACAAGGAAGAGAATCCACTAAAGATTTGGCCCGTCCCGGACCTGCACGTGTTGCAGCATTAGAAGAAAATGTGAGACAGCTGGAAACTGCTTTATACGCAAATAGGCTCATCAAAGTTATAGAACTTTCTCAAATGTTGTGCATCAGCGTGGGAACTGTTCATTCCATCATTCATAGTTTTGGCTATCACAAAGTTGCTGCTCAGTGGATTCCACGACTCCTTACTGATGAGCAGAAAAATTTGCGTTTGACCTTATCATTACAGCATTTGATACTCTATCAGCTATCAACAACAAGGTAATGCCTTTCTACACCAAATTGTTGCCGCTGATGAGTCTTGGTGTTATCACTACGAACCAGAATCCAAACGTCAGAGTATGCAGTGGAAGCATGCACAATCTCCGAAGGCGAAAAAAGTCGGTCCCAAACTTCGGCAGGAAATGTAATGGTGACCATATTTTTTTATTATGAGGGTGTGCTGCTCTTGGATTTTTAAGAATATGGTGTCAACATTAACGCTGATGAATATGCAGACAGCTTAAAACGTTTACGGGTCAGCATCAAGAATAAACGTCCCGGGAAGCTCACGAATGGTGTTATTTTCTGCAATGATAATGCTCGACCCCATGTAGCCCAGACGATTCAAGATCTGCTTGGTCGTATGAAATGGGAAGTCTTACAACATCAACCTTACAGTCCCGACTTGTCCCCGTGCGATTATCATGTTTTTGGCCCATTAAAGAAATCACTAAAAAGAGACGGCGGTTTAAATCGGACGCTGAGGTAGAGTTTGCTGTTAGCAAATGGTTTCGCAAACGCCCGCAAGAATTTTACCAGCAGGGAATCTACAGATTAATGCAACCGTAGGACTCATGCCTTAATGTTAATGGAGACTTATTTTAAAATTGTTGAATAAAAAATGCTTTACAGCCTCTAAACGTGTTTCAATTGATCACTGTTTAATAAGTGGAGATGAAAAAATAATAAAAAGGTGTTTAAAAAATAATGTGCTTTTATTTATAATAATTAAAATATAAAGTCAGTACATGAGTGTGCATTTTAACAGTTTCCTATATAAGATGTGTTTGGAAAATCTGTAGGGAATAAAAGATAAGTCTAAACTATTAAAGACATCTGTCTTATTTATTCTCTTTACTCTAAGCTTTCACGATCAGTAAGGTAAGTATCTGATTCTTCTTTGTGTAGTCAGATTTCATATTATTGTAATTTTAAACGAAATAAAAGCTATTAAGGTCTAAAATTATTGATATTAATATTATTATAGTTCAGCAAGTGAACACGACAACGTTGGTAATATCATGAACTTTGATGTTGTAATATTTGTATTTAGAACGCAGTATGCAAAAGAAGGTAACATAAAACTAATTGTAAACATAAAAATTATTTTAGAATGAACATAAACTGCGCACACTATGTGGACCTACGAACAATCAAGAAGCTTCTAATTCGTTCGGGAAAAACTTGTGAAGGTAAGAGGAGACGGTTCAGCACCTTTTATTATAGATACAATCGTAGAGATAAGCAATTACATTGATACGATTGTGATGTTAGAGTTTTCGTGTAGAAACAAAGAAGGTGCAACTCACTTTTTCGATTGAAGTTCACAATGTGCAAACATTTATCTAAGGCCACTTCAAGTTTTTATTTCTATAAGCGTATACTTTGCAATCTCTAAATAACAATGAGTACTATACCTTATTTAGTAGGATAACATAAAGATTTATTATCAGAAATCAGAAACGAATCTGCAACATTCACGCAATAAAGATTATAAGACGATAAATGTAATTGGCAAGCGTACAGAAAACTTACGCCTTCTCCTGTGCATTTTATGACTTGTACAATTATATTTATGGAAGTAAGTTGTTATTAAGACAACGTCTAACATTTAAGGGTCTAAGAAACGCTAATATTTAAACTTTAAATACGTCTGCACTCTTGCAGATGATGATGCGTTTGCTATTGTTGAATGTAAATTACGTAATATGTATGCGTAAATGAACATTTTAAAGTACAAAATACATGGAGAATAAACAAAAAATGAAATATATACATTAAATTACGAAATATATTGAAATAAACCTGGAATTATAATTATATTTTTATTTATTGTAATATAAAACCTAAATACTGTATGCCTTAATATCTAAATATTTTAGTTCCTCAATTTTTGTGAGTTTATTTAAATTTATTGACTACACACTCTCCAGTGAGGCCGGTGTGTCCTTAAACTTGAAGATTTTTAACTAAAAGTTAAGTCCTACGACTGCTTTTATATTTGCCAACTACATAGTACATAAACGCGAATAAACTTTATAAGGACATTTACAAGGTTGGTAAACTAACCTATAATAAAGTACACTAATAACGTGTAATTTTATTAATGCACTTTGTGTTTGTGTATATTTTGCTGTATGTAAATTAAACAAAGACTGCAAGTAAGTGTTTCTTGAAGAACAAATTACTTACTCTGATTATACGTATAAAATGAACCACTACATCGAAAAATGTAGCTTTAAATTTTAAAGACAACATATTCTAAGCTGTTAACTGTATTTAATTTATATAACCAAAATTAAGCAATTTATGAAAGGAAGGAAGGAAAAAATGTAACACAAGAAGGAAAATGTCTCAGTGTAAGTTACCGCAGAAAAATAATACTACAGATCTTAACAATTTTTAAGTATTGCTGTGTGTAAGAAAGAATTATCAGCAGGATTTAGCGTTCTCTTGTTCTTACATGGTCTTCAAGCTGCTTTAGTATGGGGACAAGAAGTTCGTTATGTAAATTATAAGTTTCAAACGTAGTGACAAATAAGTTTGCTAACCGTCATATGATCAAACAGGATCATGTTATAAACATAATAACACATGTATATATACAAAGTAATTATTGAAAGTTACTACTTAGAAAGTTATAGAAAGCTACAGAAGCTATAGAAAGTTATACATGTACCATACAAATGAGTTAATACGTAAACAATTCAAGTAATTACATATCACGACGTAGTTTTAAAGACTTATAAAAAGTAGCCAAATTTTCCGTCAAAAAAACAAAACCGAAGATAGCCACCGCAACCAAGTGAGCCCCATAAATATTAACGAATAACAATATTCTGTCGAAGCACAATGCTTCACACGAAAGTGGTTCAGCGTGGCTAACGATTAGCGTACTGCGTAATGCTCGAAACAAGTCTAATCACGTAGGAAAATGTAATTTGATAATAAAGTTATTAAGTAAAAATTAATAAAAATTATTTAGTGTATACATAATTTATTAGTACATCAAGAAAAGTAATGGTACGAAATAAAAATCACATTTAACACATAGTGTACAGAAGAGACTTTCTTGCCCCAGAAACCAATAAGCAAGAAAGCAATGGTCTGGATTATTAAGTCAAAGAAAGCAGCTCGCTACCACAGTAAAATCTAATTATTTAAAATTTATTCTATAAAAATAGAAAAATAAAAAGTTTGTGTTACTACTATAGGAAACACTTAGAAGAAGTTATATGTTAAAGAGAAATAAGACACACTATATAGGAACACTCTGATGTAAACATAAAATGTAACATCTGGAGTTTCGACGGTTGTGTAATGTTATGTATCAAAACTATTTCACTTTTCAACAGTGCAATATATTTTTTTTCAGTAATTGGGAACATTTTACTCAATTCAAGTTATTGATTAGGTTGTAGGCCTACATGATAATTTGATACACTGCCTTAATGCAATATTGAAATCCAGATTCAGTCTTCATAGCGTAAGGGTTTATGTACTTGTAAATAACCTTTTTGTTAACAATTTAAAAAAAAGAACAAAAGGTGCCAACACAGACATATAACATTACCCTTCAGTCCCTTTTCCCTTACAGTTTACTACAGATCTGTGTAAGGATAAAAGAATATGCTATTCTAAAAGGCTGAAAATACCACTAAAGTTTAACTCTGATTTCAACTTGTAAAATTTTTAAAACGTTTGATAAAAATAAAAAAATAATTTTGGTATGCAATAAAAAATTATTAAAATTTATTTTAAAAATAATTTTACTTTTAATGCAAGATTCCGATAATTTTTCTTTACTTAATATTTTCAGTCTTTGTACATGAAAGCAATTATCCATCTATTATAGATTTAATGTTATTAATTAATTAATTATGAACTTATATGTTTCATTTGCTAATGTATGTGTATAAATAAAATTAAGAAATTGGGATACATGGAATTAAATGGAGAAGATGAAAATCAGACGCAAACAGAAAAATCAGTAACGTAAAGAAAACACTGAATCGGGAAAATTTACTGAACATTACTATACAAAAGTTCCTTTCACATAATTTCGAACGACATTACGTTACATTACCTTGTATCTAGTACACAAGATCTTTCATGACAGTTGTTGTCTAAGTATCAGTATTTGAATACGGAATATTTGTTTCTAACTAAAGGTTTTGAATAATAATTAATTTCATAATAGGGGTAGTATATGTGATAATAACGAAATAGTTTTTAATAAAAAAAACGTGTAAGTTGCACGTAATAATTAAAAGACTATTAGTTTTACACTATGTAACAAATGTATATTCCATACACGTAGATATCTGTACACATATACTAGTACACGTTCTTTGTTTGCTCACTTATTCATCGCGTAACAATAACGTGTTCGACGCCAGCTGTCACCGTGATAACGATGATTTGATGGTTTCGGCTATGACAGGTTGTATCTGCAGGAACATATTGCAGACATCTAAAACAATAGGGTTAACAGGTTGTATCTGCAGGAACGTATTGCAGACATCTAAAACAATAGGGTTAACAGGTTGCATCTGCAGGAACGTATTACAGACATCTAAAACAATAGGGTTAACAGGTTGTATCTGCAGCAACATATTGCAGACATCTAAAACAATAGGGTTAACATGTTTGCTTTAGGTATTATTTCGTATAAAGCAGAATTAGCAAAAAGGTGTTGCTTAATTAGCGGTTGCTAAAAAGGGTTCTGCACAATAAGCAGAATTATTTTCCACTGTTGTTTTTAACAAAACTTGTGTGTTTTTTTATTATTTGGAACAGATTTTACATTTGTGTATATCTCGTTACGGATCTTTAAAATTCTGTCTGATCACTTTCCTCTATCAATCCGTCATACAAACAAAGGTAGTTGTTACTTTGACAATGTACATTCGAATATAAAATTTATCTGTAGCTCTATGGTTATGGAAGATCTCTTAGACTTGTTGATATTGTTACAAAGGTCTCACTGATCGTCGTGTGGTACAGTGGAAAACAAAATACAGACACCAATGAAGTCACTAATCGCCAGCATTAATTAATCACAAATACCAGTTTGTAATTAACAAGATTATACTCGTACAATAATTCAAATTAAATTTGTCCATACGCAATAATAATGTCAACTAATAGAATCCCGCACAATAATCACTTTTCGTTATTAACAACTTGAGAGGCACTGTGTAAGTCGCCCGATGTAAACTGAAACTAAGTGGCAGCAGTTGCCTATTTATAGCCTGCAGGGTTTCATAATATGCGTCCTTAACAAGCATTTGAAAACTCTAGAAGATACTTGAGTGTGGCCTTGTCAGAACACGCATCTCCTGGGCTAGCCGAGAAACGTGTAGAACGACACATTCCATTGTTCGAGAACGTTCCGTAATTGCGTAACAATAAGTTACTTTATAGTTGTTTGCAGCGGTATCTCCTGACTTTCTATTGCTTGTTTTTTAAACATATTTCTGAGAACTAGTATAAAGTAAGAGATTTTGTCACAAAGATTCATGAATTTAATTTCTCGCACTGTAAACGACCGATTCAAAAAATGCCTTCAGTGTGTATTTGTACATCAATCTATGACAATTAAGTAAGTTATTAGGGATATATGTTGTGTAGTTTACATTTGACAGCTCATTGAGGAAGTTGTGTTTTAGTCTATAAGGTAACTTTTTTAAACATCCTATACTTCAAGATTAAAGAGTTTGCTTAAATATTGTGCTAAAAATTAGATAGACTGCTCTAACGTGGTAAAAGAGCAGCAGAAGGCTTGTGGTGAGTCTGACATGCATGTACGAGCGGTTTGAATATAATAAGCTGACCTCAAACTTAATAAGCGGAGTTAAGTGAAAAGTTTAAGTTAATATAATTATAAATTTAACTAAAATTAAAGCTGTTAAACGTCTCAAAAAGTACTACTACTACTACTACTAGTACTACTACTACTACTACTACTACTACTACTACTACTACTGTTATTATTACGTTTGAAAAGTTGTCGGAGGATCTGATTAGTATACATAAACGTCAATATTTTCATTTAGTTTCATTTAGTTTAAGTGAAATTAAAAGTATAGTTGTATAAAAAATATGTTATAATTTTATTATTATTATTCTCTTTTACATTCTCTTATTTTCCCTTTATTTAAAAATATTTAAAAAGTTAATAATAAAAATAATATGAGGATAGTTGTTTAAAGTCCCGCAATATCCACCACAAATTTCTAACGTTATTTGTCAGTTGTAACTATGACAGGCACGCATTAATGGTTGCAATTATTACGATTGTAATTAATTGTGTTATCTGATGTCCTGTTCATTGCTGTTTCAGCGTACTGCACACAAACATTTGTGATCCGGGATTATTAATAACGACAACCTCAAGGGAAGCTGCTCTCCAGTCGTGGTGACGGGCTATGGTCTGATAATTGAGAGCATTAGTACAGGTCATAGATTAGTTTCAGTTCCAAACAGCCAATCTCTAGTATCGTATGGGTATGCCCTAACTGTGGTATGTGTTAAAGTAGATGTACACTAACGTAGATAACAAAATTGATTCTTTTGTTTAATGAATACAACTAAGAAGAGGAGGAATGGAGGAAATATGTCTGGAGGATTGTAGAATTATAACTAAGATTTCTAAACTTAAGTTAGAAAGTGCTCGTTAAGAAGAAACAAATGTATTTCAAAGACAGTATTCAGTACCTAGTGCACTCGATCACTGAGAAGGTTAGAGAGAGTAACATGTTACTTTCTTGTAAATAGAGGAATGTGCTGAAAGCCTTAACGCGACTTGAAGGAGACAAATATTGCAACATGAGCTCTTTTCAAGTACTTTTCTTTATATATGGGAGGTAGTAATTACAGGTCGATAATACGACAGTTGTCGATTTAGTAGAAGTCGAGATTTGAGAAATTCGAGCTACAATAAGCCTACAAAACAGCAAGACCTCAAACTTTTTAAAATATATGGACTTCGACTACGAACTACTGGGGCTCTGCCGAGTTGAACGTTTACTACTTGCAAATATTTTATAAAAATTATGTTCTTGAAGTATTAATTTAAAAGATAGATTTCGATGATAGATTTCAAATATAGAGATATTTATTACCGTCTTTAGAATAAGAATGACGGTTAACAAAAATATTTAAAAAGTGTAACGTGGTAATTTTTCAGACTTTAATTCAGTTTTTTTTACGACATTAGTGTGACAGCTAATGTGTCCGTAAGTATCACGTTTGTCCACTGGAAGATTCTCATAAACATAGTAAGTTCAAAAAGTCGAGTATATAATTGTTATTATACCATATCAACGATGGTGACAAACGTGCTATTCAGAAAGTAGTATCATTGTAGGTATGGTAAGTTGCTACTCAAAGTAGTGCCAAACGAATATCTGTATAAATAAATAAGAAACGTTCCTGAAATAAATAAAACAAAAGTTATCGTGAGGCGCCGAAATCTACCTGTTTGAAGCTAGTGTACCAAACGGTAAGAGATAGAGGAATTTAGTTATTTACGGTGTAAGCAAAGCGTTGGTGCATATGAGCCAATAGAACAGCAGACTTTCTCTTTACATTTATAGAGCAGACTCTGAGTGTTGTGAATCAAGATTCGTGTTCCTGATCTAATCATCCTACTGATTCTTGTTAGTGCCGGTATTCAGGACCTTGATGACATCTTGGTATCTGCGTAACAGAAACTACATGAGGCATTAGACGGCATACCAGGTTTGCGTACGCAACACTAAGAATAATAATTTCAAGTACTGTAATCCCTAATGCAAGATTCTATGGTCCACTGGAAGATTCTCAGTAAATTCACGAAGTCTAGTATATATTTATACATAGCAACAATGATGACAAACGTGATATTCAGAAAATAGTATCATCGTAGATATGGTATGATAAGTTGCTATTGAAAGTAATGGAAAACGAATATCTGTATAAATAAATAAGAAACGTTGCTGAAAAAAATAAAACAAATATTTTCTTGAGCCGCTGAAGTTTGGGTCTTTGAAGCCAGTGTACCAAAAGGTACAAATGAGATAGAGAAAGTTAGTTATTTACGGTTTAAGCAAAATGAATATAGAGGCAATAGAAAAGCAGACTTTTTCTTTACATTTAAAAAATAAAAATATTATTTAAAATTATAAAATTTAAAAGCATATCATATCTACTACGTACATAACAACATATTAGGCACCAGACTTATGCATGTCAGCAAAGTAGAGTGTGCGCCCGTGTCTGGCAATTTGCACATACATGTAATTAGTTCATGACAATACCACGGTAAGTGTGGATGAGATGATGCGTAAGTGTGGATGAGATGATGCGTAAGTGTCATGGGCCTTACCGCACATTAACTTGACGGGACTTAAACGTGCGATTATCACTGACAGAACGGACTGCCTCGATCCAAATCAGTGATGCAAGTTGCATTGCAGTTAACGATAAATATGAGGAACTATCCAATTCACGAAGAATTTAACAAGCTTGTGTTTTTGAATAAAAATGTATTATGTCTTAATACGTTAGTTTTGTTTTTAATAAAGTTAATCTCACCGTTTCATATCTGTGAGATTTCTCTATGTTATTTGTATTTTATTACGTATATAATTTTATATTAAAACTTCAAAAAGAAGGTGAACTATTGTTTATCTGAAGAAAGGAAATAAATACTATTATTTTTTGTACAATAATGCAAATGAAATTTCTTCGCCAAAATAAGGATGAACTAAGCTATGTCACATAGTAAAAAAAACTATTAAGAATAAATCTTTTATCACACCATGAATTCAAATGTATAGGATGTATAAAGAAAAGAGTAAAGTGACAGCATTCAGTCAGGTCGTCAATGCGATTCTTAAATTATTATTAATCGATGGCGCAATATACTCACTACAGATTGTAAGATTTCGGACATTCACTATTGTAAGTTAAAATTAATAAACACGACGTTTCTACCTCTATAGGATCAGAGGTCTTCTTCCGGCGAACAAAAAATTAATAAAAAGATAAATCTATCACTAAAAAATAGATGTCGTCAAAACTCCAAATCTTAGTTATAGAAATATAGTGCTAAAATAATAATAATAATAATAATAATAATAATAATAATAATGAAACAGTACTCACTATTCCATCAAAGAAGGATTCATCCCGTGGTTGCAACACAAACAACCACGGGAGGAATCCTTCTTTGATGGAATGGTTTATTATTATTAATATTATTTTAGCACTATATTTGATAACTAAGTTTTGGAGTTTTGACAACATCTATTTGTTAGTGATAGATCTATCTTTGTATTAATTTATTGTTCGAATGAAGACGACCTCTGATTCTATAGAGGTCGAAACGTATTGTTTATTAATTTTAACTTACGATGGCTAATGTCCGAAATCTTATAATTTGTAACATTAATTTAGGCATTTAAACGGAAACACAAATTCTCGTCATGTAAATGTTGAACTTGAAATGGAATTTTGTGACTGAACGTCCTTTGGGACAAGAAGAGAGGAATATAATTAACCGGACACAAAAGGTAGCCGTTATCAGCACTAGCCTTAAACAGTGAAACAACGTTTTTGTTCTGCATTAAACTGTTGTTTCAAGAGTTTGGACAAGTTCCTTAATAAAATTAGTAGCTAAAACCTTGTAGTTGGAGTGTTAGATTATAATCACTCACACTATTACAACCGTGTATAACTTATATCCGCAAATATTTCAAATATACACTACATAAATTAGGCTATATATAACAAAAAAATATATACAAGAGATTTCATAATATAAAATATATAATAATTAATAACCTTTAGTTAATTGTTTGTTTGAGTCTAATGCCACTTTCAAACAATTTTTTTAAATAATGACAAACTTAACATTATATTTTATGTTACTGAGGATGTGCACGACTTTACCTATCCGAGAAAGAAGGTGAAGCAGAGAAATGGTTATTTTCAGGAGATCAAAGGGTAGATCTCAACCGGACCTTAAAGGGTTTTCGTGAGTAACCGGACAATCTACGCTTAAATTAATTCAGGAATACTCAGCAATAAGAGTTTTTAAAACGCTTATACGCTAACTAAAAGATTAAAAGGAAAATTGTCTATATGGCGCTGAACAAAAATGGCTCAAAAGATAAAGTAGAATGGTGTATTAAATAAATGTGTGAAATAAAGAAATATAGACATTGTGATATTAAGAAAATTCAACACCTTAATTAAACACATCAACTAAGCAAATAGGTGGACACCGGATAACAAAATCTGAATGAATGGACACATATACTTTTTTTTTACGTACCGGTCATCTGAGGACCACATGCCAATTTCAATTCTTTACTCTTTGTTCTCTCTTTTTTTCCAATATTCCTTCATCTTCTCACTGTGTCTTCTTCCTGTCTTCAGTCCACTTTGAACCTGCGTTTTTCTCTCTCCTACCCTGGACTCCCTCCATTTTTAACACTTTGGTCAGAAAAACTTCTCCTTCAATGCTTCTTCTGCATGTATATTATTCTTTTCTAAATCCATTTGGACTTCTTTATTCCAACTTGATGTTGACTTTTTCCCCCACAGATATTTGAAGATCTGCTTTGTCAACCTATTGTCGTCCATTCTATATAAATGCCCAAAAAATAATAGTCTTCTTTTTCTTATTGTTTCTGTTATATTTTCTATAGTTTGATATATTTCGTCATTACTTCTTAATTTCCAACCTTCTGAAGTTTTTTGTGGCCTAATATTTTCCTAATAATTCGTCTTTCCAATATTTATAGCTTGTCAAAATTATAATTCAATGCTAGACATTCACTTGCATATAGGCATTCTGGCTTCTATACTATACTGTAATGCCTTATTTTCGCATTTATAGATATGCACTTTTTGTTGTAAATATCTTTACTTATACCACATGCCTATCCATCTTATGAATCCTTCCTTCTACAGCAGAATTTTCCAAGCCATTCTCTTGAATTATTTCTCCTAGATACTTAAATTTTTGAACCCTCTCTATTCGACCAATATCCGTTACCAAGAATTTTGGCGCGTTTTTAATGTTTGTGAGAAATTTGTTTTTTTTTCTGCAGAAATTCTTAAGCCTGTTCTACTGGCTATGTCCTCTAAAACATTAACTTGTGTTACTGCAGATGTCAGATACACGTTTTATACGTTTTAGTATTAATAAAAATTATTATTATAATACGTAGACTACAAATGTAGGGTAAGATCAAAGACACGCTCACTAGAAGATTGCATATGGAAGGGTACGCTGTAATAACCTCAAGACTATTGCATCGGTTAATTAAGGTTTATTTTTTATGTTGATTTATTACGTTGTTTCATGTCACAGTATCGGCAGCGCCTTGTGAATCCATTTGTATGTAATCGCTTATATCAGCTTGAAACGTATCTTCTAAAATATATTCATCAATATCCACATAAACCCCAATACATAATCTCTATTATACGGACGCATTTCGACAACACCTACTTAAATTTAAAATAATTAATAATCTACTTGATCCTTCACATATTAAGAGCTTTGTAGCAAGTACGTAATTGCGATCTGTAGGAAAATACAAAAAAAAACTTATTCAAGCGGTTGGATTTGGCGTAGGACTTTTAATGAAGTTGAAAGAAAGTCGAGGGTGATAACGACTAGGTTTGTCTGTAGTTAATTGTTTGTCTCCTTTCCTTGCCCTAAAAGATATTTTCTTTCGCCCGTTTCAAATTCAATTTAAAACTCAAGATTTATGCGACATAATACTACGTGTTTTAACGTAAATACCTGAACCAATGTGCGCATAATTTTTTTTTATGGTTTTATTTTTTTTAATGCATACATTCATGTAGTTAACGAATGCATTCCTAATACCTTGGTTTTCTATGCGATCTACAAAAATTATGTGTACATAATTGTGTAGGTAGTTTTAATATTGCTACGGCATTACAGAACGTTTTACGTGTTCTCGGCTATCCCAGAAGAGTCCAGCTGTAACGTTTGTGTGTGTACGTGACACTTAACACGCCAGGTAGGAACAATCTCGTACGTTCGATAGCTTTGTTCGAGAAGTTTCTCAATTAGCCAACAGTGCGTGTTTCTGCGAAGGTCGCGCTGAAGTGTCCTCTACAATTTTCAATTACTTGTTAAGGACGCATATTATGGAACCCTGCAGACTATAAATAGCTCATACCTGCTGGTTAGTTTTCAGTTATTGTCGGGCGATTACACAGTGCGTTTAAGTGGCGATTTACACAGTGCGGTTCGAAGTATAGTGGCGAAGTTTTATGTGTTTCATAATCGTGCTGGACAATTGTAATACAGTTGTGTTTTATGTTAGTTGTCATTTTTATTGCGTGTGAACAATTTTTATTTGATTTGTTGTAAGAGACTATCTTGTTAATTACAAACTGTTTAATTGTGATAATTAAAGCTGGTGGTTAGTGACTTAATTGGTGTCTTGTATTTTGTTTTCCACTGTACCATACGACGATGAGTTAGACCGTCGTAACATATTGTAACAATGAATTTGTGTTGGTGTTTTCTGTGTCCGTCTTGTTCGAGCCCCGCGATGGAAGCCAATCTGTAACAATAAATTCTGTTACGGGTGTATTTGTGAACTGCGGATAACGAACTAAGTTACCCTTCAAAACTTGGTTGTACTCGTTAATCGGTTCGTAAATGTCCTGGTGTTGCGACTATTATTTATATTAGTTGTTTTGTTATCGTTTACAGTGTTGTTTTCCAGTATTCGTTGATTAGCAACGATTTTATAGGAACGAGAATTTAGTGTGTCACCGTCCGTTTGAAATCGGCGCGTGAATAATATTTGTTCTGTAATGGTCAAATAGATCGTGTAAGCAGCCCACTGGATCTACTTTCGTGTCTGGATGTCCTTGCGCCCACTTCAAATTTTCTCTTCTGGTTCCTGTAATTAATAGTCTGTATAATTACTTTATTGGAATAAAATAGGACTGGTACGATTGACAAATTATATCTTTTATTCGGAATTTCTTTGAAACATTGGTCAAATTACCGTTTCATTAGTCGAGGATTTACAATTGGATGAGTTCACCCGCCGTAACAAATAGTCCGTAATAACAAAAAAATTCACAATATATATATTTTATGTTTCTCAGGTAATGGGTACTTGGAGTTGCTAGGAAAGATAGGAAATATGCTTCCACTTAAAAATACAATGCACTACAAAATATATTTACTTCTTATCGACTAACAAAATGTATATAATAATGTTTTCCAAAATTGTTTGCTTTCAGTTTGCAACAGTGCTTTCAGTAATACAACATGAGGGACTATCGAGTTCTCACCTCAGAAAAATGTTTTTTAAATTCCAATTAAAGTGTTTTAAATAAAGTCTTAGTTATAGTAGTTTATAGTAATAGTTTGTATATAGCCTCCTTTATCTGGAACAGCTATGTTTTTTAGTGGAAATTGTGTTGTGATGTTATGTAGTATTCTGCTGGAATTAACCAAAATTTCTCACCGATGCCTTCGTATATACGGAATGGACGCTTTTGAGTTGGGTATCTATTTTCTCAGATTCTCGTTAGTGTGTTGGTTTTTCTTGGTTCTGGTGTCGTGTCATGTGTTGTCGATCTTTTCGGTATTACATTTATCGGAATCGCCTCTCCTGGAGTAAGTTTTCACTCTTTTAATATTAATTTTTTACTGCCAGCAATATGCTGTTGAAGTTTTCAGTTTTATATCTAACAATCAACTGTCTCTCTAAAAATATTTAAATCTCCTTGGTGACCTAGCTTTTTGGTGTTTTTGATTGGTCTTGAGCCTTGACCCCACGTCACGTGACTAAGTTATTTTTGAAAATTGGCGTTTTTAATTTTCTCACCTCAGATTACGTTTCATTTAATTTGACTTAAATTTATTTTTAATTAGTACCATTTTATTGTTCATTAAAATTAAATAGTTTTGATACTAATCTCGCCCCATTTTGGCCTCTTATCTACTGTTTTGGCAGGTTTATACTTTTGTGTTTTGAGGCACTGACCTAATCTTGTTTGACATTTTTGTTGTATGTCTTACAGATCTAATATCTTCTAATATTGTTATTCTTACTACTAAATATAATTCTGAGTATTCCTACTTTACATACAATATCATTAATTTAAATATCTACACCTATTTTTCTGACAATAACAATAATACTGAAGCCATGTCAGCTTAGTGGCTTACTAAACACTTTACAATTATGTTCATTATCTATATTATGACAGCAATGGATGGTTTATACATCTCCCTCCATCAACATCTTTATATTTTATCAAAACCAAGCTTTTGTTTTTAGTTTTATTTAATTTAGTAGTGTTTATCTAACTATTTCAATGTTGCTTGGGTCTGGCTCAATTCCTTGGGCCTATATGTTTAACAGTTAGTTATTTATGTACAATATCCTTTTTACTTCCATATTCCTTAAGGAAATGGAAGTATGGTGATGGCAAAAAAAATCGTGTTCGAGATTATTGCAGATTCTGATTGTACTACACTCAAAACATGAAAAAAGTCGTTTTTCGAAAAGTGTCTGTGTGTGTCTCTGTGTGTCTGTGTGTCTGTCTGTGTGTAGATTTTTTTTCTATGGCAAACGATAACAGCCGCAAATTCAAACAGAATCAAATAATTTTTTGCATACAGCCCTGATTTGTAGAGTACTCACGACCTATTGTTTTTGGTGATGATCGGTTGAGGGAAAGGGGTAGTTTACCAGCAACGGTCTTTTTTTATCAAGGAACATTTTTTTTTGGCAAACGATAACAGCCGCAAATTCAAACAGAATCAAATAATGTTTCGCAGCACACCGCCCTGAATTGTAGAGTTTTCAAGACCTGTTGTTTTTGGTGAAGATCGGTTAAGGGAAAGGGGTAGTTTACCTGTAACGTTGTATGTTTTAACAAGGGTGTTTCCTATGGCAAACGATGACAGCCGCAAATTCAAACAGAATCAAAAGATTATTTGCATGCAGCGCTAAATTGCAGAGTTCTCAAGACCTATTGTTTTTGGTGAAGATCGGTTGAGGGGAAGGGGTAGTTTACCTGCAACGTTTTTTATCAAGCGTATTTTCTATGGCAAACGATAACTGCCGCAAATTCAAACAGAATCAAATAATTTTTTGCATACGTCACTGAATTGTAGAGGACTCAAGGCCTTTTGATTTTGGTGAAGATCGGTTAAGGGGAAGGGGTAGTTTACCTGCAACCTTTTACGTTTTAACAAGAGTAAAGTACTTGAAAATCCGTTTAAACTTTTTCAAACAATGGTAATTGTTAAAAATAAAATAATTTTGTTGCCAGGCAATAAAATTATAATTTTTTCATTTTAATGTAAATCTGTACATAGTATAAAGTAAAGACGGTCCGTTTTCTCTCTGTGTTTGAAATCGCTAATCTCAGGAAGTACTGAACGGATTTTATTCAAGTTTTCGCCAATAGTTAGAGTGTCTATCGAGGAACATTTATGTGTATAATTAATACATATATGTTGTACATTAGCTTAGCTATCACGGTTTATGTCAAGTAAGTGGTATAGTTTACATCTTATATATAAAAATGAATGTTTCTTTGTTTGTCCCGTATGCGTTCCTATACCATTCATCCGATTGCGATGAAACTTCGGTGAGTTGTTGTGCGCACGTCCGCGAAGGTTTCTTCCACATCTCCTCCTAAACCACTGTACCGATTTCAACCAAACTCGGCACAAATATTTTACGCAACGGGAGAACCAACATAGGATAGGTGTTTTTTCTATGGGGTCCTTTTGGGGGTTCTTTGGGGTCTTCCACATCGCCTCCTAAACCATTGGACCGATTTCAACCAAACTTGGCACAAATATTTTACGCAACGGGAGAACCAACATAGGACAGGTGTTTTTTTCGATACGATCCTCTGGGGGGTCCTTTGCGGTCTTAAAAAGCTATTAGATCTGGTTACTATGGCAACCCAATAGACTAGATTCTGTTCTAAATATATTATCGCATTAAATTGAAGACCACGCGAACGAAGTTGTGGGCAACAGCTATTTATTTTTAAGAAGCCTACTTTAATTGAACTTTATTAATTAAATTAACATTTTCATTACGTACAACGTGAAACTCCATAGCGAAGCACGGGTATTCTGCTAGTCATGTATAAGAGAAAATATATCGTGCGTGGCAGGCAAGCATATCTCAGTTATGTAATGTTTACGTTTCCATTTTATTATTATCACTACCGCAATAAAAAGGCAGGGAAGACACTCTCACACACACACAATTCGCGTTATTTCTGGCCTCATTCATGTTTATTTTCTTACATTTGCACGGTTTTTAATTGGAAAGTGCCGAACCCATACCAACATAACGCATGCAAGCCGAAAAAGTGTCCAGCGTGGATAGCGATTTGCTTCCTGTGGATCGCTGGGCAGTGTAACTGCACGTGTTTACAGAGGAACGATTCATAGACAGACTTTTCGTCTTTAGGGAATGAACCCTCTGCAAGATGCTGAGGGTCCATGAGTGACTTCGGAACGCTCCTTCTTTTTCGCGTGTTTGTTCTGTGAAACATACACTGTAGATTCGCAGCTTTACTCTAAGCAACGCTCAATAGGAAATGTTAAAAATTTTTGTCCACGGTGAACCCTCATACACACTAAACCTGCTCTGATGTATTAATTACGGACATCATAATATTAAAACTTTGGAAACTTGAGCACTACTTAATGGAGATCAATCATTAACTTATACAAGCCATTAATTTTATGCATATTTTTTATATATATATGTGTACAACGTTATCGGCAACAAAGAAGTAGTTTTGTTAAAATTCCTTCCCGGGATATTTGGCCGTAGTCCAATGTTTTCTACAAAACCAGACGTTTCGGCAATGCCATCGACTTCCATCATCAGTGAAAATCGAGTGCGATAACGTGAGGTGGTATACGTTAGTGACCACAGTACTGTGGTTAAGGCTGAAGCAGTAAGTAGAAAGAAGTAGTTTCTATGATAATATTTCATTTCAAAAATGATTTTAAATATAAATCTTAGAATATGGAAGTCATGTATGGTTCTCCATACCGATATTTATAATATTAGATCTTTCCCAATTACCTGATTAACATTTTGAACAGGTTATGAACATTCTGTTCACTAAATAACTAACATTTTTTTTAACAAAACTTTTTAGAACATATAAATTAATGGTGCACACAGGCTCTCATATTAACTATTTCTAATATAACTAAACATGGGTGTTTATTACCCCAAATCTTTTATATGTCACTATATCTTATTATTTAAATTATAGCATAAGCCAATAACTGTGCACTATTTAAAAATGAATAGGTGTTCAATCCTTATGAATAAATAATTATATATGACATAGAACGTTGGATTTTATCAAAACACTTAATACAAAAATACTTTGTCACTATATTTTGGTTCTTATTTCCATATATGTGGTTCATAAGACCTTTATCACTTTAATGATAACCCCCACTGGCTTTCACTTCCCCACTGGTTTATATTATGATATTTTGATCATCATTTAATTATTTTGGGCTCTCATTATTTTCACTTGTTTGAACTCATAGATTTACACTGGTTTCTTAAATTATTACATATTTTGTTATTATTTACTCTACTGCATTGCATTCTTAATTTTATATTATCTTTATTGGGTACTCCTATCAATTGTATTGTTTATTAAAAGAATGGGATTAGTTTATTCATTAAGTTGGGTCAATTTGTCATGTTTTTTGGTACAAACTTCCGTTTCTCAGTTCTAATTCTGGTTCTTTGCCTCTTCTCATTTCTTCTATTCAATGTTGATTTTTCTTGTGATATTCATAGTCGCCCGTTTCATTTTCTTTTTATTATCAATCCATTTGTAGTTCGTGTTATTGTTCATATAGGATCTGTTCATGCCCCTCACCTACCATAACTATTGGGTTTTGTCACGTTATTAGAAATTTTTTCTGTTTGTTCTTTTCTGAATTTCCTTTTATAACTACTTTTTCTTATATAATATTAAATCTTCTTTGGTTACTTTTGTTGGATGTTGGAATTGATAATTTAATGTTAGTTACATACTTTTTAATAAGTTTTTTCCCTTTCATGGCTTTTGCTAGTACTTGTTATTTATATCTTATCGTGATAATATATCTTATACATATGTGATGAGGTGTACCATCACATATTGCCCTGTCACTAAAACAGATACATGTCTGTTTCAGATACATGTATCTGAAGATGTCTTTCAGATACTGAAGAAATAATCATTAATTGTTTTCATTTTATTTATTCGAGCTCTTTTTATTTTATTCCTTATATAGATTCACATATATTGTATTTTTCCTTCTGTTTACACAATTTTCTTCCTTCTTTGTTTTATCCCTTGAATAATAAAATTTACCTACTTATGTGAGTTGGTACAGTTCGGGTAGGCACTTTTTGGCTCTAATTCACCGCTGTCCAAAGCTTCACCTTATGAGTTCAGAGGAACGTATCGTCTGCTCATGATCATGGTTGCTAGAAATCATCTACAGTCAACTCATTTAAATTAAAATCTCTAAAAAAAATAGTCTTAATTATGACTAAAAAAATAATTCTGGGATTACTGATCATGCTGGTTTCATTTCAGTTATTTGAACATTAATCATGTTTACTATTCACTTTCTTCTTTCATATTATTTTAGCTCTCTGTTCTTTCATTTTAGTGATGGGTGGTATATATCTTCCTTTTTAGTTATATGTATTAGATTTTTATTTTATTTTATTTATTTATTTTTTTTTCATATTCTGTACTAGTTAATATTAACGTAATAATCCTGTTATCACTGATTAAGTAGTATCGTTTCATAGATGATTGATTATATGTGCCTTTCTTCTTTAAAGTATGGGGATCTACAATCTCATAAGTATTGTTACCGTTAACTCTGTTTACAGTATGCGGTCCAGTGTACAATAACAACAGTTTCTTTGCAATGCCCTCCATTGTGCTGGGCAATTCCCGGTTTTTTAGCAGTATTTTGTCTCCCACTAGGTACCGTTCTGGCTTCGGTTGTAGTTGCTGATATTTTCTTCTCGTCTTCTCAGTCCGTTCTAATATTTTTTCATAGAATTTTACATTGTCAAATTGGTATTCACTTTCGTTAGGGAACTGAATTAGTTCTGTGATCTCCCTGGGTGGTGGTCTCTGAAACACTGCAGTATACGGAGTAGTTTCAATAAATTGATGGTATGATAAATTCAAGAAGTCCTCAGCAGCTGGCAAATACTCCGCCCACCTTCTCTGTTGGTCGAAACAATACGTTCTTAGGATCCTTCCTATTTCCCTTAAAACTCGTTCGGCCGGGTTACTGCTCGGGTGGTATACAGATGTTTTGTATGTTTTGATTCCATCCTCCCGTAGTGTCTCTTTCCATCTGTTACCCTTAAACTGCGTCCCATGGTCGGTAATAATGGACTTAGGTGTTCCTACCTCATTTACATAGTGCTGGAGAATAATGGTCTTTTGCGTTGTTGCAGTTACCTCCAGTGAGCTCTTTTACTCTATAATAATAACGGCTCCCAGGTATACCACCGAAGTAGCTTAGGAGTAAGGCAGGGTAGGCTGCATTATGTGAGCTGTACGGCATACAAGGAAGGCAGTCTGGCCAGAACTACGCTTCAGCCGCCCATTATTATCCCCAGGATGTTATCCCAGGTACTTATTTCCAACAGGCTGAGTCGACCTAGCGGTTGAAAAACGCACCTTGATTTTATGGTGCGGGTCCGGGAATCGAGCCCGGGACCTCTAGATTAGCAGCCAGGTGCCATAACCACTGGTCTACTGAGCCGCCCTATTTTACTTTTTAAGTTCGTTTTGTTTGATGGAAACTTTGCCTAGTCGCCTGGTGGGTTGTAAAAATTGGTACAATTGTTTGATTACTTCTGATAACCATAAATTCATGTGCTCACAAACTGAAGCAACTACAGATAACGCAGAGTGAAGTAATGTCTGAATAGACTATAGTGCAGAATCTGAGAGTTGTGTTTCTGATCTAGTCGTCTCACTAATTGATGTTAGTGCCAATATTCAACACCTTGATGACACCTTGAGATCTGCGTAGCAGGAACTACATAACGCATACCCATCTTGCGTTACCAACACTAAGAATAACTTCGATTACTGTAATTCCTAATGCAACGAAATGTGCACATAAAAAAATAGTGTCCGCGCGCGCGCGCTCACACACACACACACACACATTGTTTGCGTGTATTTGTTTACTTATCTTCTTTTGTTGTAATTTTTCTGCGAAAGATATGGTACAGTAGGCTATTCTAATTAGCGCCTTTATGTGAAATGTCCTCGCGGAATAAAATAAAATATTCAAAGGCTCACCTGTTCATATACACGAACACACACACACACACACACACACACACACACACACACACACACACACACACACACACACACACACACACACACACACACACACACACACACACACACACACACACACACACACACACACACACACACACACACACACACACATCGTTTGGAAACATTCAGCCTTTTTATCCTGCTGTTTTTACTCTAAACTCTCTCTCTCTCTCTTACTCTCTCTGTCTCTTTCTCTCTCTCTCTCTCGCTCTAATTCTGTTATTTTCGTATTACGGTGGCTAATAATATTTTTCATTCTTGCCATGTCCTTTCATCCGCCAGGAGACAAGCTTCTCCATTGCGTGAAGGTTTTCCATACGGGCCTCATTGTTACACTTTTCCTCTTTATTTGAGGTTTTCCATTTATAGACTTTTTGAAAGTCAGATCCTACTATACCCACACAATTAAATTGTCATTTTCTTTATTTTCTCAATTATATCTTGAAGTATATCAACAGTTTCGACAATCTGTTTTGTTATCACTTTCGTTAGATATACCCACTGCCTTTCTTAAGAAATCCATTGCCATTATCCTCGTTTTATTGCTCACAGAAATAAAAATAATTAAGAAATAATAAAAGTGTTCTGAAACTATAGAATTTATATGTTTGACATACGTTTTACGTTAGTTATGTTTGCACCATCATAGATTGAATGAGTCAGAGTATAATCGTTACGTACTTTTATGATATATCTAAACTGGAAATTGGCATTGTTAATTTAATCTACTCTACAGTGTGTGCAACTTACCAGAAAATAACAGAGTGCATATATTCTATTACAAATGCCTGACTGTACTAAGTAATTAGCATGAACTTTATGTCTTCAGCGACAATTGCAGACTAAGCTAATGCAGGAAGTCAATTTAGCAAAAGTGACTCATTAATATTCATTATACTGCAGAATGGCTGGTAAAATGTCAAATTGCAATAAAGTTACTGAGAAAACGTAACTGTGATACAGAGGTACAGAAATATATTAAAGTTTGAATAGGGTAATTTTAACTAACATTTCTGTATTACTTAATGGACTTATACTGATTCTTGTATGAATTTATTACATGTCTTGTATGTGTTTCCTCCGCTGATAATATTTTATTCGAGTTTAATTCTTTTTCCATACTTTGTAAGACTGTGGTAAAAGCTGATAGGAGTGTACGCTGCTTTGGAACATCGTATAGCAAGCGTATTATAGCTGCATTAATGGATATCTATATTAACTGCAGAAAGTAGTATAAATTACTACTTTCTCAATTAGAGTGATAAAATATTGTGTTTGCAGTGCTGCTCATGTTTTATTCTTTTTAAAGGATATATATATATATATAAAGGCATATATATATATATATATATATTGTATGTAGATAACTCGAAGTTGCTATAATTGTCAATTGTACTTACTATAATTGTATCATAATTGTATTTTGAAGTGAAAGGGAGAAGCATTGTCATTTAGTAACAATGAAAAGGACAGATGTTTCGTACATAAAAATAGTTTTAGGGAACTTTCCCAGGGTTCAGATCTCACCCTCTTTCTTAAAAACTGATGTCAGTAAGCAATAATCGTAAAGTTTAGTTTATGAATAGCTGTTGGGAAGCAACAATCATAAAGTTTAGTTTATGGGCAACCCCAGGTTTCTTAAAGCCTTTATTTTGACGAACAGCTGTGGGTGGTTAAAAAGCCACTCTATTAGATGAACGGATGACAGATTTATGAACATCAGAAAAAGCCTTGTGAAGGACACAAGTTAGACAAAAAACATAAAATGTCATCATAAAGGTGATACCCTTCAGGAGTGAAGTCAAATAAATTGGTCACAGGTGTGAAGACATGTGTTGTATTTGCCTGAGAACTTTAATCATAGAGGGAAGACACCCCAGTAGTGACATAGAGTCACGTGATGCAGTCTCTGACGAATAGTGGTTGTTCTTATAAAATTATAAGAGATTTACCCTCACTTCCAATAGTATGAGCCTATCATAGTTAAGGTTTTAGAATTAAGAGGAGGGAACAGTCCCACCACTAAAACTAAAGGTTACACCCACGATAGTGTAGTATAAAAAATCTAGCATTCGCTGGAGAAGTCAGATCTGATTGTGTAAGAGGTCTAAGAGAACGTACATAACGTTTCTCATTTTTGACCAGATATGGTCAATAGTTTGTCTTTGTAATTTTTTGAAGTAACTAAAAGTAGTTACATTAATTTGTGAACTAAGTACTAGTAACTGAAGGTACTTAGAGTTTAAAAGAGTAATTGAATTAACTGACTTATAGTTTGTCAAAAGGAGTTGTATAAAGTAACTTGTAAAAATTCGTTGTATTTTGCTAATCACAATAAATTGTCTTCAAGAAGAACGGTTCATTCTAATGATTCAACTTCACCTTCGGAACCACGTCAACAAACAGTTGTAGCCTAGCAGCCACTCGATAGGTTACAACAAAGTTTCTTGCAGCAGTTATATAATGTTGTGATGTTACTCAATTCGTTTCTTCTGCAAGTAGTGTAATTTCGTATTTTCTTCTTAACACCTGACGCACGTTTCACTGAAAAATATACTCTGATGATACTGATATTTTTCTGTGAAACGTGCGTCAAGTGTTAAAAAGAAAATACGAAATTACACTACTTGCAGAAGAAACAAATTAAATAACATCACAACAATATATATATATATATATATTGCAACGATACGTTTAGCATAAGTATATGTATCAACTCCTGACTGAGGTATGATAACATACGAAAGCACGTATGAAATATATAAGATGTAAATAATAAAAATAATGTAATAAATATACGTTAGGTATAAGAAATAAACGTAGTATTTAATTTTAAATAAATCACATATTGTAAGTAAACCGGCATATGGAATCAAATAGCTTAGTTAGTTTTTAAACGTAACGAAGGGGAGAAATTGACACGCGCTGACCGGCAGAGGTGACGTCAGAGCGACATGCCGCCGCCTGTGTATCAGTCTGCGTGTGTGTGTATGTGTACATGTGTAAACGACAGACAGGTTGAATTATGCAAACGAGGGTGGAGGATTTTACACAGTTTTTTAAGTACTGAACGATAACCAGAAGTCACACGAATCAGCGACATATGTAAATACATAGCTGACGCCTGGCGCTTCAGTTTGGCGTTAAGTGGTCATTAATCGTGGGAACCGTTCAGCCACCGTGTGAAATTTTGCCATAACAGTAGTGGGTAAATGAGGATTCAAACTCACAAAGGAATGCCGCTTTCTTAAAAAACAATAAAAAACACTAAAAAACATGATCGAAGAGATGACGCCGCCACCGCTGGACCCGCAGCATCCCGATGGACCACAGCACCGCGAATTTCCGCGAATAAATTTTTTTAATTTTTAATTTGGTTTTTTTATTTTTTTAATTAAATTGATTTGCATATCAAGGTGGTGGGATGAGGTTCAATGGACCACCAGCATCCGTGAATATACTTTTTTATTTTTTTAAGAAAGCTGATTTGCATATCAGGGGGTGGTGTTGGGGGGGAGGTTTTTTAAATTTCATATCAGTGGGTGGTGGTGGGTGGGGGTGGTTCCAACTCGATGCATTATAGTGTATATTAAAATATATGATCAGATGTACCAACCTTTGCATGAGTTCAAATTTGTCGTGTGTTATAATGTATATTAAATCTATATGATCAGGTGTACCAACCTTCGTATTATTATAGTGTATAGATATTTTATATGAGCAGGGTTGTCAACATTTTCTGCGGCGGGGGGAGGGAAATTCAAATATGCGTTATATAGTGTATATATTAAAATATATGATCAGGGTTACCAATCTTACATTATTGTGTGTGTGTGTGTGCATAGAGCAGATCTGCCAACATTTTTTTCTCTTCTGTGGTGGGAAATTCAAACTATATGATCATAATTGTTACTCTCTCTCTCTCTCTCTCACATTTGAATGTAAGTAAAACTATCTCTCTCTCCCTCTCTCTCTCACTTGTTGTGTATGTCTCTCCCTCTCTGTGGTCAGTACCGCGCGCATGTATATGAAATTAGAAAGTTTATATTTATTCGACAAATATTAACGCCTCTCTCTCACTCTCTCTCACTCTCACTTGTGTCAACTGTGTCAACAAATAGTAACGTCCTCTCTCTCTCTCTCTCTCTCTCTCTCTCTCTCTCTCTCTCTCTCTCTCTCTCTCTCACTCTCACGCGTTTGAACTATGTAAGGTTTCATACCCTTTCTCCTGACTCTCACCCTGGGGGTTCTGGCTCACAAAGGAATGCCGCCTTTCTTAAAAAACAATAAAAAACATGATCTAAGAGATGACGCCGCCACCGCTGGACCCGCAGCATCCCGATGGACCACAGCACCGCGAATTTCCGCGAATAATTTTTTTTATTTTTTTAATTTGTTTTTTTTATTTTTTAATTAAATTGATTTGCATATCAAGGTGGTGGGATGAGGTTCAATGGACCACCAGCATCCGTGAATATACTTTTTTATTTTTTTAAGAAAGCTGATTTGCATATCAGGGGGTGGTGTTGGGGGGGAGGTTTTTTAAATTTCATATCAGTGGGTGGTGGTGGGTGGGGGTGGTTCCAACTCGATGCATTATAGTGTATATTAAAATATATGATCAGATGTACCAACCTTTGCATGAGTTCAAATTTGTCGTGTGTTATAATGTATATTAAATCTATATGATCAGGTGTACCAACCTTCGTATTATTATAGTGTATAGATATTTTATATGAGCAGGGTTGTCAACATTTTCTGCGGCGGGGGGAGGGAAATTCAAATATGCGTTATATAGTGTATATATTAAAATATATGATCAGGGTTACCAATCTTACATTATTGTGTGTGTGTGTGTGCATAGAGCAGATCTGCCAACATTTTTTTCTCTTCTGTGGTGGGAAATTCAAACTATATGATCATAATTGTTACTCTCTCTCTCTCTCTCTCACATTTGAATGTAAGTAAAACTATCTCTCTCTCCCTCTCTCTCTCACTTGTTGTGTATGTCTCTCCCTCTCTGTGGTCAGTACCGCGCGCATGTATATGAAATTAGAAAGTTTATATTTATTCGACAAATATTAACGCCTCTCTCTCACTCTCTCTCACTCTCACTTGTGTCAACTGTGTCAACAAATAGTAACGTCCTCTCCCTCTCTCTCTCTCTCTCTCTCTCTCTCTCTCTCTCTCTCTCTCTCTCTCACTCTCACGCGTTTGAACTATGTAAGGTTTCATACCCTTTCTCCTGACTCTCACCCTGGGGGTTCTGGCTCACAAAGGAATGCCGCCTTTCTTAAAAAACAATAAAAAACATGATCTAAGAGATGACGCCGCCACCGCTGGACCCGCAGCATCCCGATGGACCACAGCACCGCGAATTTCCGCGAATAATTTTTTTTATTTTTTTAATTTGTTTTTTTTATTTTTTAATTAAATTGATTTGCATATCAAGGGGGTGTATTAAAACATATGATCAGGGTTACCAATCTTACATTATTGTGTGTATAGAGCAGATCTGCCAACATTTTTTTCTCTTCTGTAGTGGGAAATTCAAACTATATGATCATAATTGTTACTCGCTCTCTCACATTTGAATGTAAGTAAAACTATCTCTCTCTCTCTGTGGTCAGTATCGCACGCATGTATATGAAATTAGAAAGTTTATATTTATTCGACAAATATTAACGCCCTCTCTCTCTCTCTCTCACTCTCACTTGTTTCAACTGTGTCAACAAATAGTAACGTCCTCCCTCTCTCACTCACTCTCTCTCTCTCTCTCTCTCTCACGCGTTTCAACAATGCAAGGTTTCATACCCTTTCTCCTGTCTCTCTCTCTCGTACATTGAGTAGTCGGTGTGATGAGTAAATAATTTTAGCTCTCTCTCTCTCGTTGTCAAAACGCTGTCTTCATTTTTCATGTATCAAATAAGTAATTAATAGTTTTATAATGCAGTCAGTGTGATTGATCTTTGTTAGAAATATATATATATTTGGCAAATATTAACTATGTATGTGTGTTGTTGTCAATGAACTACTTACCTGTGTGCTGTTACTGATGACAAATCCATACGTTAACGGCGTAGCAATCTGGTACAATACTTCTGTTTAATGGGTACAGTTTACACACGCACATAGGTTCAGTGGTGTATAGCGAAATAAATTAAAATTATACACACACACATGAAAACGGTGGTTGAAATTCATACAAATCTTCTGATGTAACAGTTCACAAAAATAAATTAATTGTGCACATGTTCAGAGGTGTAGAGTGAAATAAAATAAACTCATAATTTGTTTAAATGATTAACTCTTAACATAACGCTCCGTGTGAAGCGTTTGTAGAGCAGTCTCTCTCTCTCTCTCTCTCTCTCTCTTTCTCTTACCGTGTACATTGAGTAGTCGGTGTGATGAGTAAATAATTCTAGCTCTCTCTATATTTGACAGATATTAACTATGTATGTGTTGTTGTTGTCAATGAACTACTTTATAATGTATATATATATATATATATATATATATATACCTATATGTGTGTGCGGTTAGTCCGTCAAAGGGTTCAAAAAATATGTAAAACAAAAATACAGAATATAAGAATTGTTATATTTACAAATAAAATATATTACAGATACTATTTGCAAATACAAATGATGTTGGTAATGTATGATTTTAAAGACAACTTTGTCACTAGCAATCTTCAATACGCTCTTCTTCAGGTGGTACTACATTAAGCCGGTCCCTGGACTTCACTTTTATGGTGGCTTCATAAACATAAAGATCACTACCACCAATAATTTGTGGTACAATACTTCGGTTTAATGGTAAAACCTAAGACAGAGCATTAAAGAAAACATGCAATCAGTATTAATTACAAAATATCACTGTAGTAAAACGTACAAATCACACGACTTTATGTGAACGTCAAAGGGTTCAAATAAAAATACAGAATATATGAATTGTTATATTTACATAGTATGAAATAGTGGTACATAATTGTCATCTACCCTGTCTGAAACAAAGACATTCTCAGTGTTTTATCACACACATACACACACACGTACAATACATAATTGTCATCTACCCTGTCTGAAACAAAGACATTCTCAGTGTTTTATCACACACATACACACACACGTACAAACACATTGCGGTCTCTCTCTCTCTCTCACACACACACACACACACACAAATCACTAAGTTTTGCAAAAGATCTTATTGATCCGTTTGTAACTTTATACTTTTACTTATAAAAAACCTAGTGTTCCGAGTCGTTAATGTATAGTTAGTTAACCATAACATCATCACCATCATATATAAATAATATGAAAACAGTCGTATACAATTTTTTAATAAGTATCAGATATGTCATAAATACTTTTATATTACATATATAATACCAATGATAATCGATTTTGTGGGAACGACAGTGTATAGGAATGTGTTCTCTAGATGATAACATAACGCTTGGTGTGAAGCGTGTTGTAGAGTAGGTTTCAACTGTGGAACAAAATCACGTCAACAACAACAAAAGTTGTTTGTGTTTCATGTATGTGCGTGTGCGTGTGCGTGTGTATCATTGTATATGTGAATTAGTTGAAGCAATACGACGGAGAATGGGTATGATTGTTGACATAGGTCTATACATAATTTAAAATACTGTATAATTGAATAAAAGAGAAAAGACATACTTTACGGAATTTCTTGAAATTTTTTTTGTAGTTCGTCTTCACCTCATCACCCTTGCATGTACTAGCAGTGTGTTTGGGTACAATTAAAGATTTAAAATCCAATGTTCTGAGAAGTACACATATTCATCTGCTCGCCTCCCTCCCGTTTACTGGCAGTATGTTTGGATGCAGTCAACCACTGATAAGAATCTATCTTCTTGTTCCTATAATAATAACAGTACCCGCTTCATTATCATATACATTATGTGCTATATATATAAATATATACACAAGGCTTTCAACACACACACACACACACACACACACACACACACACACACACACACACACACACACACACACACACACACACACACACACACACACACACACACACACACACACACACACACATACCATAAATCCAGAACAGGAAAGGTATTATAACAAACATTACGAAAACAAGTACGTATGGTCACGTACGTAGATCAACGTTTAAACAAACAGATTAATACCTGAATAAATTTTTTTAAAAACAGGACAGCGTATTATCTATATAACGTTCTGTTTCAGATAAGAATAGTTTGAATATAAAATGAAAGGGTACGTTGTATTTTGTTATGAGAAAATGCATTTCTAAATTTCGTTACATTTGTCAAAAGATCTTATTGATCAGACGTATGAGTAAAAATAGTAGGCTAATAATGACGGGTCTGAAACGTTTACTG